>JALAZF010000271.1:2400000-3832500 GCA_022829125.1 Lathyrus tuberosus
GTGCTTTGGTGTACTCAAACTGAACACAATTGAGCTCTATTTATAGTAGAGCAAGTTTTTTTTTGCTGCAATAGTGAATGGCAATTGCAGCAGAGGTTTGGCCAATGTTGAGCAATGAGAATCCAAGTCTCCTCTAGCCATTGACTAGAGGTTAGGGCACAGGCTGCTAGTTCCCTTGGTCTTGGATAAGTCTTGACTGAATTCAGTTGGAAATGGCTCAGTCCATGCCACCTTGGTGCATCCATTAAATGCCCCAATCCAAAATTGGAGTCTTGTCCCTTTTTTAGGCAATTCTAGGTTTGGCATGCTACTTTTGGTTCCAAAGACTTGGGAGGCTTGGGATCAGAGTTGGTTCCACCTTGGTCCCCCCTTGAGGTGTTCAGATGGATAGAGTTGCTTTCCCTTTTGCAAAATTTGGGCAAAACGAGCAAAACTCCAAAATCTTCCTTGCCATGACAGTTTGCAGCAAGGCATATTGGCATTGTCATATCTCATGGCTCAAGTGGAATTTGATGGAGCTCTTGGCCATTTTGGAAAGCCCTTATATGATACAACAACTATTTGATCATAATTGGTTTTGATACTTTTTGGATCCAAGTGAAAAATACCCCTACATTTAGAAAAAAGTGAAGGCAGATTCTGACTTAGTGAAAATTTCACCAAGTGTTGGAAAAAATGACATTTCATGTTTTTAGCCATTTTGATCATTCCATAACTCAAAATCCATGATGAATTGGAATGAGGTGTAGTTAAAGCTTTTGTAGAGGGCCATGAGGGCTACAAATCCAGGTTTGAATGGGGAAAAATGGCTTTGTGGTTTAGGAGTTATGATCCTCCAAAGTTGGTACCCTAGCCACTTTATTCCATAACTTAGAAAAAATTCTAAGTTTTTATGGTTACCCCTTTTACAAGTTATCCCACTTTTCTTGATTTTTCTTGATGAATGATGATCTAAATCACATTAACATCATTTTAGGGTCAAAGAACCATAATTGTGAAAAATCTCAAAAAGTCAAAGTTGACTTTTGTGCACAATTGACTTTTTGTCAGATGAATTCCAAACTGTGCGATCCTCTATGAAATCAAGTCCTTGACCTAAATCAAACTTGATGGACATGTTCCATAGGTGTTATAGGGTGTATTGAATCATGTCCCAAGGGTTTGGGAGCATGTCTTGGTCAAAAGTCAAAGCTACAGTTGAATTTTCCCGCGAAACCCTAATTGTGGTTCTGATGAAATTAAGACTTGTTGCTCAAGCTTCTTGTATCAATCCATTGTTGCAAATGGATCAATGTGTTTTATTAGAGACCCTAAAATCCTCTCTTGAGGCCTTGGCTCATGTTTTGTCACAAAAGTCAACTTAGGGGTGAATTAGGTCAAGAAACCCTAATTCCTGATTTTTAGTGAATGCATCCCCTGAAGCAAAATTGACTTTGATGATTGGGTTCATGATGTCCCTTGGGGCATCATAGGTTATGATTTGAAGCATTGGCTCATTCCCAGAGGAAAATTTCCATCTGGAGGCCCTGGTCGACCAAAACCCTAATTTGGTGACACTGTTGATCTTGAGGCTTGATCCACTCAGAATGTTGCAGCCTTGTGCTTGATTCTTGCTGTGGGAGTCCTCTTGATCCATTGTGGATGTTTGAGAGGTCTAGACAAGTTGAAGATCATGTCATTCCTTGATTGATCCTTTGTCTAAAGCTCTGAGAGGACCTAAAACCCTAATTTTGATAGTAGTGAATGCTCACCCATCTTTGGGGAGACTGATAAGGCATGAAGGTTCCTCCATATTGTGATGATGATTTGCACAATGATGGGAAATCTTAGAGGTAAAAATTTGGGGTATGACATTGTGAAACTCATAACTTCTTACTCAAGTAAGATAAATGGATGTTCTTGGACATTTTGGAAAGCTGAGATAACATAATTCAAGTTTGATGTTCAAGGTTTGTCTTGAATCAATGTGGATCATGGAGAAAAATGGTCTCAAAGTGAGCTACTTTACAAGGCAGATTTGTATGAAATTTTTTCTAAGTGTCCAAATTCAAAAAGTGTGGAACGTCCAACTTCATGGCTTCATATCTATCAATCTATGCATTTTTTGGGAATTCATCCTCAAGGACAAAGTTGTAGAATGTAACAAGCTCTTCAATTTGGTCTTTGGAGCAAAGAAAATGATTACTTGGATTGGAAGTTATGGCCTTGGCAAGATGAAGAAAAATCATTGTATTTCATGACTTAGAAAATTTTCAATTTCTCCATTGTTGCCCTTTTGCAAGGAACCTCACTTTTCTTTATTTATCTTAATCAATCATGATCCAAATCACATATTATCATCATTATTGACTTGAGGAACCCATGTTTGACAAAAAAAAAGTCAAAAGACAAACTTGACTTTGATAAGTGGTTGACTTTTCATCAAATGAACTTGAATTTTGTGATCTTCAATGAAATCAAACCCTTTGGCTATTTGAACATTATAGATGGACTCCAAAGGCTCATTTAAGGTCCTTGAATAATGTCTTGAAGCATTGAATCATCCTCCGATGAAAAAGTCAATTGTAAGCCTGATTTGATCAAAACCCTAATTTTAATGCACTGAGGATCTTGAGGCTTGATGAGCTTGAAATGATGCAATCTTGCACGTGATAGTTGATGAAGGGAAACTCTTGATCTTCATGTATGAATAAGGAACTTGATATGTGGAAGATCATATAAATCCTTGGTTAATCATTTAGCTTGATCCTCTTGAGACACCACCTAACTTGTAAAGCAAGCAAACACACATATCTTGTATTTGTAATGGGTTAGTGATGCATAAAGACACACACATATGTTATGCAAATGAGGTGAATGAAGTTGGATCTTAGGGGTAAAAAATTAGGGTATGACAGATGCCCCTATTTAAGTTTCTCTAATCCGGAGAGATGAAGATTGATATCTTAGTCTCGACCAGATACGGGAGGCTTAAATACAACAATGCACAATTTTGGCTCCTAAGAAGCCACAAAATGGGATATGATATAAACACACTTATGAATACAAGATATGAGACCTATGGGAAATGATGCCACATGAGACTGAGAACAGACTAAACCACTAGGGTGTAACAAAAGAATTATCCACTAGGGAAAGAAAAATTGGGGAAAATGTGGTAACTCTATTGGGAGAGAGATAATAACTCTACCGGGGAAAAGAATACAACTCCGCAAGGGATAGGACTATAATTTTGACAATTGAACTTCCAATGTTGGAAAATGATTCAGTACCTTCTTTGACTAAGTAATCCTACTTAGAAAGGGTAAATTAAACTTCCCCACACTTCGGGTCGTAAGCCACGAACATGTCTTAGTTTCTTCTTTATCAAGTCTTTCTCTTGAAAAGGAAAAAACTAAACTTCCCCACGCTTCGGGTCGTAAGCCACGAAAGTGGTCTTGGTTTCTGAATTAAACTTCCCCTCGTTTATGGACATAAGCCATGAAACAAGTCTCGGTTTCTAAAATAAACTTCCCCTCGTTTCTGGACATAAGTCATGAAATTGGTCTTGGTTTCTTCTTTATCAAGTCTTCCACTTGAAAAAGGGGTAAAACAGAAAAGTTCCTAAAAGGTAATCGCTTGCTGAGTTAATAACTTCACCGAGGATCTTCAAAGAGACGTGGGTCAGTTAATTTTGCAAAACAGATTTCTCAAATAAAGAGAAAAACTTCTTGTAAGGATATTTATCAAACTTCTCACATGGATTCACTAGGGAGATGCCATTTGATGGAAAATAAACTTCATCATACTTCTCTTCGAGACTTCTTCGGAGAGATGCCATGTGACGAGAAAAAAATTGGTAGCAGAATTACTGTGGGAATTGCCATTAGCTACAGTTTTGCTTTGTATCGAGCAGATAAAACCACTTGTAGCAATTTATCTCAAATAAACACTTGTGATAATCTTCAATAAGTTTCTATGACATAGTCTTCCGGAGAGATAACCATTTCTTCATCATACTTCTCTTTGAGACTTCTTCTGAGGGATGCCATGTGATGTAAAAATGAGGATTCAATAATCAAACTTCTCTGCGGGACTTGTCTGGAGAGATGTCATTTGATAGAGAATAAGGATTCACAATAAACTTCTCTAGAGAGATGCCATTTGCTGGAAAAATATCTTCATCATACTTCCCTTCGAGACTTGTTCGGAGAGATGCCATAAGATGAAAGAAAATTTGATATGCTGATAGCCTTAACGGGGATAGACAAACTGCTCGGAAAGAGACTGCCATTTGCCGATTCACTAGGAAATTCAGGGATAATAAACAAGCTTCTCAAATAAAGAGATTGCCACTTGCTGTCAGATGCAGATTCCAAGGCGGAATAAATTTATCGTGATGGGGAACCTTCAACAGATTCTTTCTGGGGATGTAAACCACCTAAAAGGCACAAAATAAAGACCCTTTTAATTCAGAGGTTCAAGTTATCAAAATGGTCAAAAGACCAACTCAATCTAGGAATAAGCTGGAGAGATATCGTCAAACAAGACGTTAACCAGTGAGGAATGAACTCGAACTGGAGATTTATCCTATCCAAGTGTGGAATGGAGAACTAAATCAAAACTTCCGTGAGGATTAAACTCTGTGGGGAGTTAGAAAGGATATACACTTTCTCCTTACGACTGACCACTCTATTGGAGAGAGGAAACATATCACTCAAGGATAAACACAACCAAGGTAAATGAAGTAAACATTATCGATAAATGCACTATGAACATGGATATGAATCCAACTATGCATGTTACATGTATGATATGAATGTGTGTTATGTTTTTATGCTGACAAAATAGGAGAAAGAGATATACTGGCGATGAAATAAACATCACAATGTGATCGGTTACTCATCCAGTCTCCTGGAAATATCACTGGAGATAAAACAAAGAGAGCCATCAATGGAACAAAGTCCTGTTGTAAGGCTTAAGTCTCTATGAGGAGATAAAGATACTTTACTTGGGGAAAGAACCCAAACAATCTTCTAAACTCATTATCTTGTTCAACTGGGGATAAAGTTACTCTGAACTCTATTGGGGATGAGAATCTCATTCAGCTTGCATTCAAAAACTCAACTGGGGGATACCAAGTTTAATTCTTTACTGGAGAGCATCGGGTTCAAATTTTCACTAGAGATATGGGACTGTATGTCCAACATATCAAGGTGTGGATGGAGTTAAAGATCCATCATTTTGGAGATACCTTACAAGGTAAATCACAAGAACATTTGATCCTGTATTTCGAGGCATAATCATTCTTGGAGCAACTATTGATATTCCTTCTTATGTTCATTAATCAAAGGAAAGTAAACATAAGCATTTTAAAAGCAAAAACAAAAAATTTTAACTTTTTGTTTCAAGAATTTTTTATCAAAATAAAAATGTCATTTTGCAAGATGTAAATAAAACAAGAGTTGCAAACAGATGTGTCGCTCCCAGGATTTTCATCCTGGTACAAACGCGAGAGTGGCGCGGAAAACAGAGTCGCCAGCCGTGTAAATTTATCCCAAGAGAGGGAAAACGAACACCGCATAAACCTGAGGAAGAGGGAAAGGAATGGTCATCGCAACCATAACCTGGGTTCGGGAGTCGGTTACGCGAGGGGAAGGCGCTAGCACCCTACGCGTCCATCGTACTCGATGAGATCCACGCTTGTTGTCTAATCTAAGGGTGAGTTATCCTATCATCTATGGTTGTACTAAAACGGGGGAGGGAAAAGCAAAGACAGACTCGGTAGGACGTCAACGTCCTAGGCCTACGTACCCCCTTTGTGCATTAGGGAACTCAGAGTCAACGTATTTCGGACCAAGTTCTTTTTGTGTTTTTTATGAGCGACGTTAAGTTCGCGTCCGGCAGTTAGGGTCGATGCCTGTTTGCGACTCAGACGGAAAGTAACGTGCCCTTTTTGAAAATAGCCTTTAGTTTGACAATCTCGAAGGACAAAAAGGTTTGAAGTTTTTTTGTATTTTTTTAAGACAGAAGTGACTTGAGTTAGTTCATAACTTGCATTGCACCAAAGTCTAAGGCACAGGGACGAATACTTAATGAATCATCCCAAGACAGGATGCTCGCTAAGCACTCTAGAAAGATGAGAGGAAGCCCCTCATTTCTCATTCCCCACGCTTAAGGCTCGTGCGCAATACACTTTATCCTTATTAAGTGTTTTCAAGAAGTTTTGAGATAAGAAGAGGGACTCAAAAGAAAAGAAAAAACACTAAGGGGTTCTATCCTAATGCTATCATGCAAAGATGGCCCTAAGGGGAGGTTTGGAAGGAGACTATCTTAGGGAATTTTGTCCTAATGTTATCATGCAAAGGATTGAAAGCCTAATGTCTCTCCTACCTCAAACTTAATCGAAAATTAAGTCGAGCTAGGAATCCTAAGGGATCATGTGAACAAACACAAGTAAACAATAACCAATTCAATCATAGACAAAGTGAAATCGAAAACTTAAAGGAAAAGAAATGAGATGAAGAAAAGAGATGTCAAAGCAACATAAGTGTAACCCAAACCAAAAACAGCAGCAACAACAGCGCTTCAGCATTGCATAGCAGTGTATTCCAGCAATCACCAAGAAAAGCATTTAACAGCTCCTATCTTCAGAACAGAATAGGTGTGAAATCCAGCAGAACAGAATAGCAGCATTTAACAGCATGTATGGATAGAACAACAGTGTATACATCAGAATCATTTCCGAACGTCGAAATCCTACTGCTGCCAGTTACTATTGCTTGTCCTTCTCGTCGCGGAATCGAAGTTTCAGAAACAATAGCTGCTGAGAAGAGAAGGAAAAGTGTTTGTCGCGTCGGAGATAAATTGAACGGCGCGATGAATCGATGATCCACGAGGCGATGAAGCTGAGAGTCGCGGAGAGTTATTGTTGCTGTTGGATTTGATTAAGCTGCTGCAATGGTATTCATGATGACCTTGAACTGATGTTGTTGGCGTCGGCACTGCTGCGGATCGAGTACGCCAAATTCTGAGTTGCTCGGGATTTGCTGAGTTTGTGCGAAGCAATGTTGCCATTGTAACACAACCTGATGAAGACGAAGACACGGAGGAAGGATGAAGTTGAGAATTACAATGTGATGAAGCTGATAATCGTCAGAGATTCACAAATTGATGACGACCGAAGGCAGCGGCGGATTCGCAACACCGAAAACGATAATGGAAGCCACAGTGGAGGGACTGTTGTGAGCTGGGCTTTGAGTTTGTTGTTGAAATTTGTTGCGACGTAGAAACCGGTTGAATCGCGGTAGTTACGTTGAAGTATGGTGGCGAGGATGTTACGATTCTGCAGACGTGAGATTGAATGAAGGATTGTAGAAGATGATGGTGATCGGTGAAGGGAGTTATGTGGTAGCAGAGAAGATGAACAATGATGATTGAATCACGATGGAGACCGCCAATCTGCGCCGTTTTTCCCTTTTTCTTTTTTCAGACTTTGCTTTCTTTTTTTTTCTTTCTTCTTCATCCTTTGAGAATCAGCCCCCCTCTTTTTATAGTTAGGTCAACTTCCTTTTCTCCTTTCCCTTTTTTTTGTCTTGGATTAATGGGCTCAAAATGAAATTAAATGGGACATGCATTTTTATTGAATTGGAATTTTATGGTAAATGGTCGGAAAAAAAATGGGTAATGAAATTAGATATGGATATTGATAGATGGATATTATGGAGATTAATAAAAATGGATAGAAATGTGGATTATAAATGTGAAATGAAATAGAAATGAAAAATGACTTGAATGATGAACTTGTATAAACCCTTCACCGATATTTCCACTAATGAACACCTTGACTGAATTTAATCTAGAAACCACACTCGAACTTCTACCAAAATCCTCTGATTAAAATGAATCTTCTGAACCACTGAACGACTTGCAATTGAAGCAACAACCATCTGAATTAAACGCCTTATGAATTTCCGATCAAATGAATCCTGAATCAATTTGAATCCGTCTGACAGAATCTCTGGGAAAATAAATCCACAGAAGAGCACAATCTGAAGTGATAAATCATGATAAATATGGTTTTCTGAACCAAACCTCACATGAACCACCGCTTGATGACCTGATGAGTTTCGCACACAACAATTTGACCTTGAATACACCTTGTTTAAGAAATAGCCACTGATACTAACCACTTGTGATTGAAACAGTCTCCTGATGGTTTGACCAAGACTAGGTCGACCTTCAATCTGATCTTGATCGTGACTGAATAAACGACACCTGACTTGAAATTAAACACCTTATCCTGGAACCAATGCGCTTGAGATGTTGAGAAGGATTCAGAACCTAATTCACAGCCTTCCCAATTAACCATGATAAAACCATAATCTCTTGATGCCTCTTGAGAAATCTTGAAGAAAATGAACTTGATATTTGGCAAATCCTCTGATATGAAATTGTAACAATACGAACTCAAACCTCTGCCAAACTTAAATGAAAGTACCTCAAAGCAAATAGGAAGCCCCGACTCAGAGAAACTCCTGATCCATGTCTTAGAAGACCAATGCAATGTATTATTATGAACTATGACCTAATGATGCAAATGAAAAAGAAACACAAGCCAGTTAGTACTAAAGTAAGGAGGGCAAATTTTGGGGTGCTACAGCTGCCCCTATTCAATCAACTTGGTCCTGAGGGTATGATAGCGACGGCTTTCAGACAATCGACATGCACGGAGATTGAATACCAAAGAACCCGAAAATTTGCAATCCTCAAAGGAGGGACGACTCCACTGGAGAATCAGCCATAAATGTTGTACTGTCACAACACAGACGAGTGCTAGCTATACTGGGTATAAAGTGAAACAAACTCTCCCAGGTTATGTCATCTCTGCTGATAAAGAGAACTGACAAAGGAATCTCGAAATATGCCATCCCTGCTGATAAAGGGAACTGACGAAGGGAATCTTCAAAAGATTGCTATCTCTGCTGATAAAGAGAACTAGCGACATAAATACCATCCCTACTGATAAAGAGAACTGACGAAGAAAAATATTCAAAAGTTTGCTATCTCTGCTGATAAAGAGAACTAGCGAAACAAATGCCATCCCTGCTGATGAAGGGAACTGACGAAAGAAAATATCCAAAAGATTGTTATCTCTACTGATAAAGAGAACTAGCAACATAAATGCCATCCCTGCTGATAAAGGGAACTAACGAAAGAACTCCAAAAGATTGCTATCTCTGCTGATAAAGAGAACTAGCAAAACAAAAGCCATCCCTGCTGATAAAGGGAACTGACGAAAGAAATCTCGAAATATGCCATCCCTGCTGATAAAGGGACTGACGAAAAGAATCTTCAAAAGATTGTTATCCCTGCTGACAAAGAGAACTAGCAAAACAAATGTCATCCCTACTGATAAAGGGAACTGACGAAGAAAATATCCAAAAGATTGCCATCTCTGCTGATAAAGAGAACTAGCAAAACAAATGCCATCCCCGCTGATAAAGGGAACTGACGAAGAAAATCTCCAAAAGATTGCCATCTCTGCTGATAAAGAGAACTAGCAAAATAAATGTCATCTCTGCTGATAAAGGGAACTGACGAAGAAAATCTCCAAAAGATTGCCATCTCTACTGATAAAGAGAACTAGCAAAACAAATGCCATCCCTGCTGATAAAGGGAACTGACGAAGAAAATCTCCAAAATATTGCCATCTCTGCTGATAAAGAGAACTAGCAAAACAAATGTCATCCCTGCTGATAAAGGGAACTGACGAAGAAAATCTCCAAAAGATTGTCATCTCTGCTGATAAAGAGAACTAGCAAAATAAATGCCATCCCTGCTGATAAAGGGAACTGACGAAGAAAATCTCCAAAAGATTGCCATCTCTGCTGATAAAGAGAACTAGCAAAACAAATGCCATCCCTGCTGATAAAGGGAACTGACGAAAGAAAATATCAAAAGATTGTTATCTCTGCTGATAAAGAGAACTAACAAAACAAATGCCATCCCTGCTGATAAAGGGAACTGAAGAAAGGAATCTTCAAAAGATTGCTATCTCTGCTGATAAAGAGAACTAGCAAAATAAATGCCATCCCTGCTGATAAAGGGAACTGACGAAGAACATCTTCAAAAGATTGCTATCTCTGCTGATAAAGAGGACTAGCAAAATAAATGCCATCCCTGCTGATAAAGGGAAATTGGCAAACAAAATCTTCGAAAAGATTGCTATCTCTGCTGATAAAGAGAACTAGCAACATAAATGCCATCCCTGCTAATAAAGGGAACTGACGAAAGAAAATATCTCGAGCAAGAACTGAATACCAGGCGAGAACTGGATTTCACTAAAGATGAAGTCCAAACCAAGGCAAACTTCTAACGGACTCACGGTCCACAAATAAGATGACTCCGCTGGGGAAATGAGAAGTCTAAATAAACGACTCTGCCGGGGAGCACAAATATGAGGAATGCATCCCTCCAAAATCTCCTGAGTTATGCCATCTCTGCTGGGAAAGAGATCTGGCGAAGAAAGTACCAAACCTGGCTTATGCCTCAAATGCGAATGTTTGAGTTGTGATGCGAAATGCTTATGATATGCAAAAGGGGTCCCTCCAGTAAAATAAATGCCAGAGAGAAAAAATCAATAACTTCTACTGGGGATGAAATCCCAAAAGAACATCCATACCACCGGGGATTACACCTGTCCTCTACTGAAGGTAACATCCAAAACCTGAGATTTCTCCTCTGCTGGGGGAGTTGAGAATGAACGCCAATAACGGAACCGGAAGTCTGTTACTGAAGATTGCCAATAACCAATTGGGCTCAGAACCTACTGGGGGATACCAGCCCATAATACCATCCTGCTTGGGGAAAACTGTCTATAATACCATCCTGCTTGGGGATACTGCTGATCTTAGCCTACTGATGGGGAGAATTACTTTACCCCCTCCTTGCTGGGGATTAGAATAAGACATTGTCGGCGAAGGCACTCTTCCTGACTGGATGGGGAAGGTGAACACCCTGATTCTGTGGGGAGATAACGTCTTGATTCAGAGAAAATACTTTCCAGGTCTCCTGCTGGGGAAGGTCTGCTCTGCTGAGGAAAGTGCAATCTCAATGCTGGGGAGAGCAAGCTGCTGGGGAATACAATCCTTTTGCCATCCAATTCTGACTTGTTTCTAAGGTCGTAAACGGCCCTTTGAACTTTCCACTTGCCCAAGACCACCAGGTCTAACGGAAGAAATCATCTCAAGAGGATTTTATAGAAGACTGGGCGTTCGCACTGCCCCAGGGTCTTCAAACTCTTGGAGAGATTTATCATATCTCGACGTAACTGCCCTAGTTTTCATAATCCATGAAGTACATTACCTCGAAAGGGATTGTAATGACTTGAAACTACTCTTCTTTAGTACCTTGAACCTTGAGGAGGTGTTTTCAATTAACCATTTTCAGGAGTGGACAATCTCCCACGCTCTAGAAGTGGCCTGCCCCAATATGAGCTTTGAAGTGACTTTGCCCCTGATCTAAGAATGAATGCCCCAGGATAACTGAATTTTGGAGAGATTTCTCGGCGTGACTTCCCCAGATTGGCTACATCTTAACACGACTTACTGGGGAGAGCCCACTCTATACTGAGTCTCTTGGCAGCCTTCCCTTTGATATGATTGTTTTTCAGAATTTTCAAGCATCCCAACTTGGCGTGATCGAGCTTCTCGATTGTCGTTCACTGTGTAAGCTGCATTGATGCTTAGGCACATGTATGCAAGCAGAACAAATTATTTATGAGAATGATAATTCTAATGCAACACTCATGTTAACCTTGAAGTTTTTAATGAAAATGCGTCGCCAAGCCTTGTGAACGAATCACTTGCTGGGATGCGACCTTGATTTTTGAATGGCAAAACAATGCGCACATGCAATACCAACAAATCCTATTAGCACAACTCATAGGAGTCAGGAATGTCATCCGGTTGGAGTACGCTTTCAGAATGAACCCTATTTCAATTAGGACTTTTAAGGGTTGTAATGTGGTCTAGTTCACAGTTTCAGAAAAAGGATTTAGGGCTCAAAATTTATCGGTGCCCACCCATTCTTCGTGATGTTCTCCAGTCCTGTCTTCAGTTAATCTGACACAAACGCTTATCTCTCAAAACGTTTATGATCTTCAAGGAACCTATGCCACTAATGGTTTGGCACCTAAGGGGTTTTGGAATGACAGTCATCCCTTTTTGTGTCTGCAATCACACAAATTTGTTCTTATCGAGGATTTTCTTTTGTAATCATTTTCGTTTTTCGCTTTTTCTTTCTTTTGCTTTTTTTGATCCCTAATTTTTTCCTGGACTGACTCTTTTGAGTTTTATCCGATTTTGAAGTCCAGCGGGATGCCCTAACTTTTGCCCAAGTCACTTGTTTACAAGTTTTGACTTAGCGGGCTTTCTTCCTTTTTTTTTAATTTTCCTCTTTGAACAAAGCGTGTGACACTGGTCGTCTTACTTGCTTGTGACTGCCTCACTCCCTGATTGTTGAAAGATAACAATTGTGGTTTCACATCTCTTGACCTCTTGATGGTGGGATAGAAGGTAACGGATCCTCAGATGCACAATCTCCTTGAAATTTGAACGTTCGGTCAAACTAACTGACGCCTACCCTGCCCCTGGGTTAAGTATGAGGATTTTTTCGTACGAAAGAAGCTCCTACTCCAAGGCTCAAAGGGCTAACGAAGGTTTATCTCCTTATCTCTCCAGTGTTTAGGGGTTTGAAACAATGCCTGTACATCCTCAACAGGGTTCTATCCTTGAACATACAACCAGAGATTTTGCGTTTTCGTCTCATCATCCTCCCTCAAGAGTTCTAGACAAGAAAAATTGGTATTGCAGTGCATATAAACATTTAAGAGTGAACACGAATGGATTACTTCAAGAAAAACATACTCATTGCATTAATATCATCATAAAAAAAACAAACAAGTCTTACAGGCATATGATGCTTTAACAAGAAATGAAAAACTACAAATGAAAATGCAGTAAAGAAACTGATGACTGCCACTGTTGAGAAGACTTGACTCCACTTGGACTATTGGCTTTAAGAGACGACCCTTGAAATCTTCAAACAGATGAGAGGTCGACATGCACAACCAAATCTCCCTCTGGAAATGATATGTACCCTTTGTCAATCAATTGTTGCACTTTGGCTTGGAAGGCTTTGCAATCTTCGGTTGAGTGCCCCATAGATCCTCCATGATATCCACATTGCACATGGGGATTGTACCCCGGAGGGTATGGTTTTGGAACAGGCTTCAGAGTCTTAGGCTCCACCAATGAGTTTCGAACCAGGTGTGGCAAGAGTTGACTGTATGACCTGGGAACTGGATGAAGAGGAGCATTCCTTCTTTCCAAGTTGTTGCGTGGCCTATGCTGATTCTGACACTGATACTTCTGTTGTTGATGCTGATTCGAGCGTATAATCTTTTCAGGCACTTTTCTCTTCAGACTTGGTTGAGGCATAGGCAGCATTTGCGGATGTGGGGATTCTAAGACCAAGAAATGCCCCTGACCTGATGTGGCTTTGGGAGAAGCAACGGGGATACCCACTTCTTTTTCAACAGCTAGAGTGGGACCACCTTGTATGCTTACGCCGCTTGGTGTGAATTCAATTTTCCTCGAATCAATCAAATCTTGGACAGTGTGCTGAAAGGCCCTACATTTCTCCACAGTATGCCCTGGTGCCCCAGAATGGAAATCACAATGGGCTCTTGCCTTATAGCCTGGTGGAGGATTACCGGTGAGAGGAGCCAAAGTCCTTTTCTGTACCAGTTGCAACTGAAGGAGATGCTGCAATAGTTGAGAATATGGGATAGGGAGCGGATGAAAAACTCTTTCAGACTTCTTCTGTCTCTGTGTACATTTTTTGCCCTTGGGCTTTTCTTGGGAATCAAGACCTGGCTGTCGTTGGGAAAGTTCTGGAACTTCCGCTCGTGGAAGAGATTCACGAGGTAATCCACCACTTAAATCAAATTCCAAAGAGATGGGGGGAGTAAGGATCTCTGTTGTGGAAGCGGGCACAGGACTGTCTTCCTTCTTCAACACCCTATTCAAAATTTCCATGGCCAAACCCATCTGAGTCTTCATCTGATTGACCTCCTCCCTCAGCATCTTCTGGTCTTGCATGAGAGTTTGCATATTCCCCATAAGCTGCCCTATCTGGCCTCGCATTTCCCTCAACTCATCTTGAACTTGCTCCATGATCAACTCTTGAATGGCCTGAGGAGTTAAGTCTGCAATTCTGAGGAAAACCATATCGAAATAAGAATAACTAGACTTGACCACCTGTTATGCACAATGATTATTTAAAATGATTATGAATATGCAAATGCAAATGAACATGCTTGAATAATTCACAGGGAGATCCACCCCTTGATTCCAGTTTAACAACAAGATAAAACGGAACTTCTGCTCATATATTAAGAAAACCAGAGGAAAACAAAATGTCAACAATCACAAATCCAAGATAACAAGTCTGAACACAATAATCATAGATCCCAACCAACAAGTCTGGCGGTGGTCCGAACAATGAAAGAAAATAGAAAACTACGGCATATCATCAAAATCCACAAGTGTCAATCCCCCCCATCCATTATGCTTTCTGCTCCAGTCTTGAATTTCCTTGAACAACTTTTTGGTGTCAGGATGCTTCGGTCTCTGAATTAGCTCTTGAATGAGGATGTCTCTCCTATGCATGATCCCTTCCAAGTATCGGCAATGTAACTCCCAAGCGTCTTCTCCAGAAACACCATCCATGTTAGGTCCCTCATGTCTAGATCTCTTCACTTCAGGTTGGACCTTCAGTTCCTCTATGGAGGCTATAGCTTCATTGAGTCGACCCTCGACTGCTTGTCTCTTGAATACCCCTGACAGGATCTCAACGTCTTTTTTCTTGAGCGTTAACTTCAACTGATCAATCTGAGCTAGATAACCGTCTTCCTTTCTCTTATTCTCAGCCATTGCAGTTTCTCGGTGATCATCGAACCTGTGGATTTTCAACAAAGCCTTGTCTAATTCCTCCTTCTTAGACTCTAGAACCTTACTGATACCATCCAAAGCTTGTTTCATCCTTTGTCTGGATGTGACCATGTCAGCTAGCTCTTTTTTTTCTTTAGCAAGAAGCTATGTATTCAACTTGGCGGTATGAACAGCTTTACTCCGATCATGTTTCAACCGATAAATCTCCCTTAGTAGCTCACTGTTTTCTTCTCGCAGCTTTTCCTTTTCAGCCCACAACTTGTTAAACCTTTCTATCTCAACTATTATAGGAGGCTTAATCAGCAAGGGGTAAGATGGTGGTTCTACCGGGAAGGGAAGAAGCTCCTCTTCTGCTCTCTTCTTAATCCACTCTTTATAGGAAGGGAAAGCCCGGTTATTACATTTCCCGAATGAAGTTTTTCTCTTCTTGGTCACCTGCTTCCAAGCATTCACAATCTTCGTTATCATCTCTTGATCCTCAGTACCATTGAAGAATAAGGACTCTTTGACATCTCGCTCTTCAGGTGGACCTTTCAAAGGATAACCAAACTGCCTGATAACAAGGGAAGGATTATAGTTAATTCCACCTCTTCTCCCTATCAAGGGTACATTAGGGAATTCTACGCACTTGCGAATAATCTCTATTCCTAGCAAATCACGGTTGAACCAGACAATGTTGTCAGTAGTTAAACCCATTGACCTCTTTGACCACTTCAGAGAATCTTTCGTATCAACAAAGGCGTCAGTTTCAGGGAGATGGCTCAGAAACCAAGTAGATAAGAGTGGTGGACAATAACTCACGGTTTTTCCCCGCCTATTTTCATTCTTGTAGTGGACTGAGTGATACACATCACCTAGCAAGGTAGGTACAGGATTCTTTGAAATAAAGATTCTGACAGCATGCATATCCACCAGATCAGGAACATTGGGAAATAGGACAATCCCATAGATGCACATAGCCAGAATAGCTTGGAAAGCAGTCCAATTCTTCTCTTTAACATGTATACAAGCTTGATCAAACAAGAACTTCAATAAGAAACCCTTAGATCCTTGTTTTTCCTCAATATTACTGCTCAGAACGGATTCACCAATATGAAGAGCAACAACCATTTCTTTTATCCCGGGGTGTTCTTCAGAAAAGAATACTATGTCATGCTTGATGGGGATTCCCAAAATAAATGAGAACTCCTCCAACGTTGGGGCCAAGATGTAGTCTGGGAAAGTGAAGCAACGCAAAGATGGATCGTAAAACTGAAGAAGTGTATGAATGGCATCCTTCTCATACTTGGAGATATTGTAGACAAATTTCAGAAGTCTTCCATACCCTCCACTGAACTCTGTACGAACTCCGGGACCAGCCATACTAATCAGCTTGTGAATCAACGTCAAGGTCGGATCTGGGAACGAATAGGCAACAGTCTTCTTTCTCTGGACATCCATGCCAAGGTAACCTCAGAAAACCGGAATCAAGAGTAAGATGCAAGCCCTGAAAAATGTCAAACATGTTAGAATGCAAGAAAAATGATATGCTCATGCACACATGGGGTCAAGGCAACACTGCTGGATGTGCTGTGCTGTTAACTGAACGAGAACCACATCCAGAAAACCAGAATTCCGAACCACTGAGATAACCAGGAACCCAAATAATCAGACATTGATGAGAAATCCAGAAAAACCGGGTAGGTTGAAGGTTTCGGTTACCTGCAAACCTGCAAACGCCCATCCCCTCTCACATGTGGGTACTAGGATGTTCAGTATCACGGGCTCTCAGGTCGAGAAATGATGATACGTTCACCATTTCTAGTTTGGCATCATCATCAATCGAGGAGGCCTCAACTGATTCTCCAAAGCGGAAGGTCCTCAGTTTTGGCACTGAGGTCGAGAAACAATAGTACATTCATCCCTTGGGGTACAGTACTATCGTCAATCGAGGAGTGCCTCCACTGATTCTCTTCAAAAGATAGGGGCCATCCTATGCAAGTCCCAAAGTGGGCCCTCGGGTGCGAATGGGTTTGCCACAGGATGTGGTCTGCCACTGTCACCACTAAAGAGGGATGTTTCCACTAAGTTCCTCGATGACCGGTCACCAGAGTCGACAGCTCTCTAGATCAACACCCTAACATGCGCAAGACACACACGTTAGAATGCGTCCCAAGATAGCCTCGTCTAGTTGTGAATTTCGTGAACACACAAATGTACCAAGCGGGCACGTAGGTCCCACTACTTTCCACTATAGTCCTAGGGTGTACTCATGCCTGGGTATTGGGCTTATCTCTCAAAACAACCCAACCTGCAAAACAGAAACAGCCAGCACAACACCGCAGCATCCAATATGACGGTAATAAAAAAGAAATGCAATGCAGAAAATGCGGTAAAAATAAAATACAACAAATAAAGCAAAACAAAAACAAAAACACCCAAAGAGAACAAAGACAAGCAAGCGCTAGGACTGACTCGCTTAGGGATGGACCAACATAGGTCAACCAGAGTTCCCCAGCAGAGTCACCAGCTGTCGCTCCCAGGATTTTCATCTATGTACAAACGCGAGAGTGGCGCAGAAAACAGAGTCGCCAGCTGTGTAAATTTATCCCAAGAGAGGGAAAGGGAACACCGCATAAACCCGAGGAAGAGGGAAAGGAATGGTATCGCAACCATAACCTGGGTTCGGGAGTCGGTTACGCGAGGGGAAGGTGTTAGCACCCCACGCGTCCATCGTACTCAATGGGATCCACGCTTGTTGTCTAATCTAAGGGTGAGTTATCCTATCATCTATGGCTGTACTAAAACGGGGAAGGGAAAAGCAAAGACAGACTCGGTAGGACGTCAACGTCCTAGGCCTACGTACCCCCTTTGTGCAATGGGGAACTCAGATCAACGTAGTTCGGACCAAGTTCTTTTTGTGTTTTTTATGAGCGACGTTAAGTTCGCGTCCGGCAGTTAGGGTCGATGCCTATTTGCGACTCAGACGAAAAGTAACGTGCCCTTTTTGAAAATAGCTTTTAGTTTGACAATCCCGAAGGACAAAAAGGTTTCAAGTTTGTTTGTATTTTTTTAAGACAGAAGTGACTTGAGTTAGTTCATAACTTGCATTGCACCAAAGTCTAGGGCACAGGGACGAATACTTAACGAATCGTCCCAAGACAGGATGCTCGCTAAGCACTCTAGAAAGATGAGAGGAAGCCCCTCATTTCTCATTCCCCACGCTTGCGCAATACACTTTATCCTTATTAAGTGTTTTCAAGAAGTTTTGAGATAAGAAGAGGGACTCAAAAGAAAAGAAAAAACACTAAGGGGTTCTATCCTAATGTTATCATGTAAAGATGGCCCTAAGGGGAGGTTTGGAGGGAGACTATCTTAGGGAATTTTGTCCTAATGTTATCATGCAAAGGATTGAAAGCCTAATGTCTCTCCTACCTCAAACTTAATCGAAAATTAAGTCGAGCTAGGAATCCTAAGGGATCATGTGAACAAACACAAGTAAACAATAACCAATTCAATCACAGACAAAGTGAAATCCAAAACTTAAAGGAAAAGAAATGAGATGAAGAAAAGAGATGTCAAAGCAACATAAGTGTAAACCAAACCAAAAACAGCAGCAACAACAGCACTTCAGCATTGCACAACAGTGTATTCCAGCAATCACCAAGAACAGCATTTAACAGCTCTTATCTTTAGAACAGAATAGGTGTGAAATCCAGCAAAACAGAATAGTAGCATTTAACAGCATGGATGGATAGAACATCAGTGTATACATCAGAATCATTTCTGAACGTCAAAATCCTACTGCAGTCGGCTACTATTGCTTGTCCTTTTCGTCACGGAATTGAAGTTTCAGAAACAATAGCTGCTGAGAAGAGAAGGAAAAGCGTTTGTCGCGTCGGAGATAAATTGAACGGCGCGATGAATCGATGATCCACGAGGCGATGAAGCTGAGATTCGCGGAGAGTTGTTGTTGTTGTTGGATTTGATTAAGCTGCTGTAATGGTATTCATGATGACCTTGAACTGATGTTGTTGGCGTCGGCACTGCTGCAGATCGAGTACGCCAAATTCTGAGCTGCTCGGGATTTGCTGAGTTTGTGCGAAGCAATGTTGCCATTGTAACACAACCTGATGAAGACGAAGACACGGAGGAAGGATGAAGTTGAGAATTACAATGTGATGAAGCTGATAATCGTCAGAGATTCACGAATTGATGACGACCGAAGGCAGCGGCGGATTCGCAACACCGAAAACGATAATGGAAGCCACAGTGGAGGGACTGTTGTGAGCTGGGCTTTGAGTTTGTTGTTGAAATTTGTTGCGACGTAGAAACCGGTTGAATCGCGGTAGTTACGTTGAAGTATGGTGGCGAGGATGTTACGATTCTGCAGACGTGAGATTGAATAAAGGATTGTAGAAGATGATGGTGATCGACGAAGGGAGTTATGTGGTAGCAGAGAAGATGAACGATGATGATTGAATCACGATGGAGACCGCCAATCTGCGCTGTTTTTCCCTTTTTCTTTTTTCAGACTTTGCTTTCTTTTTTTTTTTCTTTCTTCTTCAGCCTTTGAGAATCAGCCCCCCTCTTTTTATAGTTAGGTCAACTTCCTTTTCTCCTTTCCCTTTTTTTTTTTTGCCTTGGATTAATGGGCTCAAAATGAAATTAAATGGGATATGCATTTTTATTGAATTGGAATTTTATGGTAAATGGTCGGAAAAAAAATGGGTAATGAAATTAGATATGGATATTGATAGATGGATATTATGGAGATTAATAAAAATGGATAGAAATGTGGATTATAAATGTGAAATGAAATAGAAATGAAAAATGACTTGAATGATGAACTTGTATAAACCCTTCACCGATATTTCCACTAATAAACACCTTGACTGAATTTAATCTAGAAACCACACTCGAACTTCTTCCAAAATCCTCTGATTAAAATGAATTTTCTGAACCACTGAACGACTTGCAATTGAAGCAACAACCATCTGAATTAAACGCCTTATGAATTTCCGATCAAATGAATCCTGAATCAATTTGAATCCGTCTGACAGAATCTCTGGGAAAATAAATCCACAGAAGAGCACAATCTGAAGTGATAAATCATGATAAATATGGTTTTCTGAACCAAACCTCACATGAACCACCGCTTGATGACCTGATGAGTTTCGCACACAACAATTTGACCTTGAATACACCTTGTTTAAGAAATAGCCACTGATACTAACAACTTGTGATTGAAACAGTCTCCTGATGGTTTGACCAAGATTAGGTCGACCTTCCATCTGATCTTGATCATGACTGAATAAACGACACCTGACTTGAAATTAAACACCTTATCCTGGAACCAATGCGCTTGAGATGTTGAGAAGGATTCAGAACCTAATTCACAGCCTTCCCAATTAACCATGATAAAACCATAATCTCTTGATGCCTCTTGAGAAATCTTGAAGAAAATGAACTTGATATTTGGCGAATCCTCTGATATGAAATTGTAACAATACGAACTCAAACCTCTGCCAAACTTAAATGAAAGTACCTCAAAGCAAATAGGAAGCCCCGAATCAGTGAAACTCCTGATCCATGTCTTAGAAGACCAATGCAATGTATTATTATGAACTATGGCCTAATGATGCAAATGAAAAAGAAACACAAGCCAGTTAGTACTAAAGTAAGGAGGGCAAATTTTGGGGTGCTACAAGATGGGCAAAAGCTCAAATTTTATTGATAGAATGGTAATCTACAAATGGTGTGATTCCATGGATTATTACAAAGTGGAAAAATGGTAATTAAAGGGAAATGGCTACATTAAAATATAATGACCAAATTCTCCCTAACAACTTTGAATTTCCAATGTTCTTTGAGCTTTTGGAAAAGGTGATCTTGATTGAGGACTCTTTGATAGATGCAGCTTCTTCAGATGATCCAATCGGGTCCGATGTAGTTACTTGCATTAATCCTTAACATTTGCCTAAATTTCCCTTTCAGGTTTTCAATCTATCGGGAGGATTATTTTCTGTTTATGTCTCTAATTTTTGCCTAGACCACCCTTCCGGGTTTTCAATCCACCGAGACGCTATTTTTTTTTTGCCTAAGATGCCTTTTTGGGTTTTCAGCTTAGCGAGCTGTTCTTTTCTTTTTGTCCGGCGAAGTATTTCTTGATTGCATCGACATTTGTAGGATGAGTGAACTCTTCCCCATCCATAGTAGCTAGAATTAAAGCACCGCCTAAGAAGGCTTTCTTAACATCATATGGGCCATCATAATTAGGAGTCCACTTGCCCCTAGAATTAGTAAGGAATGATTGAATTTTCTTAAGCACAAGGTCGCCTTCTCTGAATACACGAGGTCGAACCTTTTTGTCGAAAGCTTTCTTCATTCTTTGTTGATATAGCTGATTATGACACAAAGCTGTCATTCTTTATTCTTCGATCAAGTTCAGATCATCGTATCTGCTTTGACACTATTCAGCCTCTGTCAATTTAGCTTCCATGAAGACTCTCATTGACGGGATTTCAACCTCTATGGGGACCATTACTTCCATGTCGTATACCAAAGAGAAAGGGGTTTCCCCTGTTAAAGTACGAACGGATGTACGATATCCATGAAGAGTAAATGGTAGCATCTCATGCCAATCTTTGTAGGTTACTACCACCTTCTAGATGATCTTTTTGATATTTTTGTTAGCTGCTTCAACAGCTCCATTCATCTTAGGTCGGTTGGGAGAAGAACTATGGAGTTCAATCTTGAATTCATCACATAATTCCTTAATCATTTTGTTGTTCAATTTCAATCCATTATCAGTAATGATCTTACTTGGAACACTATAATGGCTTATTAGATTGTTCTTGATAAAATGGACCACCACTTGCCTTGTTACACTGGCATAAGATGTTGCTTTAATCCATTTGGTGAAGTAATCAATAGACACTAGGATGAAACAATGTCCGTTGGAAGCTTTGGGTTCAATCATGCCAATCATGTCAATTCCCCACATAGAGAATGACCATGGAGAGGAGAGAATATTGAGAAGAGTCGGTGGTACATGAATTTTGTTGGCATAAATCTGACATTTGTGACACTTCTTCACATATTTGCAGCAATCAGATTCCATTAACAGCCAATAGTATCCTGCTTTTAATATTTTCTTTCATTGCTTGCCAATTGGCATGAATACCAAAAGAGCCTTGATGAATTTCTTCTATAAACATGTTTGCTTCGTGTCTATCCACGCATCTGAGTAAGACCATGTCGAAGTTTCTTTTGTATAACACATCATCATTCAGGAAGAAGTTTCTAGTCAATCTTCTAAGAGTCTTCCTATCTTTCTTTGACACCCCTAGCGAGTATTCTTGTTTTTGAAGGAAGCATTTGATATCATGATACCATGGTTTTTCATCAAAAATCCATTCCATGGTAAACACGTGAGCGGGCCTATCAAGGCGCATAACATCAATTTTAGGTACATCGTTCCATCGATTCACAACGATCATGGAGGATAATGTAGCTAGTGCATCACCCATGTTATTTTCTTCACGAGTAATATGATGAAACTCAACTTTATTGAAGAAAGGTAACAACCTTCTTGCATAGTCTTTGTAAGGAATCAATCCAGGTTGACGTGTTTCCCATTCACCTTTGATCTGATTTATGACCAAAGCTGAGTCTCCATATACATCCAGAATTTTGATCCTTAAATCAATGGCTTCTTCAAGTCCCATGATACAGGCTTCATATTCAGCTTCATTATTTGTACATTTGAATGTCAACCTTGCTGTAAAAGGAATGTGGGTTCCTCGAGGTGTAACAATGATTGCCCCAATTCCATTTCCATAAGCGTTGGCAGCTCCATCGAATATTAAACCCCAATGGATCCTGGCTCTGGCCCTTCGTCTGGAAATGGTTCATCGCAGTCTTTCATCTTCAGATACATTACATCTTCATCTGGGAAGTCAAATTTTATAGATTCATAATCATCAATTGGTTGGTGAGCCAAATGATCATCTAGAATGCTCCCCTTGACGGCTTTTTGAGCATGGTATTCAATATCATACTTTGACAACAGCATCTGCCAGCGAGCATTCCGATTAAAGCGGTTTTTTCAAAGATATACTTGATCGGGTCCATTTTGGAGATCAACCAAGTAGTATGACAAATCATGTATTGACGGAGACTCTTAGCATCCCAAGCCAAGGCACGATAGGTTTTTTCAGGCACCGTGTAACGAGATTCACAGTCTGTGAATTTCTTACTTAAGTAATAAATGACGTGTTTGTTTCTTTCAGTTTCATCCTGCTGGCCGAGCATACAGCCCATGGAATCTTCCAATACGGTTAAGTATATGATCAAAGGTCTTCCTTCCACTAAAGGGATCAGGATAAGAAGCTCAAGTAGATATTCTTTGACGCTGTCAAAGGCCTTATGGAAATCTTCTGTCCATATACAACTCTGGTCTTTTCGAAGAAGTTTGAATATCGGCCCACAAGTAGCGGTCTTATGAGAGATAAATCTGGAGATGTAGTTTAAACGGCCCAGAAATCCTCTTACTTGCTTCTCATTTTTGGGTGCTTGCGGTGGTTTCTTGGCCAATGCACTATTTCATTTAATGCAAGATGACAAAACTTAAGTTCATAACATTTGAATGATTTTTTTCACATGCAAAGGGATAGAACATTGAAGATTCTAGTATTATCTTGCAGAGTACATAGGATATTACAATATTGATGTTGATCTTGTGAAGAGATGAGGCTAGAAAAGTCATCAAAAGCCATCCACAAAATCGTGTGGCACCAAAATGTGTAGAATCTGTCTTGCAAAACAGTTGCATCAATGCCTAGTGAAATTTATAATTTCTTGCTCAAGTAAGATAAATGGATATTCTTTGACATTTTGGAAAGATGAGATAACATACTTCAAGTTTGATGTTCAAGGTTTGTCTTGAATCAATGTGGATCATGGAGAAAAATGACCTCAAAGTGAGCTACTTTACAAGGCAGATTTGTATGAAAATTTTTCTAAGTGTCCAAACTCAAAAAGTGTGGAACCTCCAACTTCATGGCTTTATATCTCTCAATCTATGCATTTTTGGGGAATTTATCCTCAAGGACAAAGTTGTAGTATGTTACAAGCTCTTCAATTTGGTCTTTGGAGGAAAGAAAATGGTTACTTGGATTGGAAGTTATGGCCTTTGGCAAGATGAGCAAAAATCATTGTATTTCATGACTTAGAAAAATTTTAATTTCTCCATTGTTGCCCATTTTGCAAGTAATCTCACTTTTATTGATTTCTCTTGTTCACTCATGATCCAAATCACATATCATCATCATTCTTAACTTGAGGAACCCATGTTTGACCAAAAAAGTCAAAAGACAAACTTGACTTTGATCAGTGGTTGACTTTTCATCAGATGAACTTGAATTTTGTGATCTTCAATGAAATCAAACCCTTTGTCTATTTGAACATTATGGATGGATTCCAAAGGTTCATTTAAGGTCCTTGAATCATGTCTTGAAGCATAGAATCATCCTCAGATGAAAAAGTCAATTGTAAGCCTGATTGGATCAAAACCCTTATTTTAATGCACTGGGGATCTTGAGGCTTGATGAGATTGAAATGATGCAATCTTGCACTTAATAGTTGATGAAGGGAAACTCTTAATCTTCATGGATTAATAAGGGACTTGAGATGTGGAAGATCATATGAATCCTTGGTTAATCATTTAGCTTGATCCTCTTGAGACACCACCTAACTTGTAAAGGAAGCAAACACACATATCTTGTATTTTTAATGGGTTAGTGATGCATAAGGACACACAAACACACACACACACACACACACACACACACACACACATATGTTATACAAATAAGGTGAATGAAGTGGGATCTTAGGGGTAAAAAAATAGGGTATGACAAAGATAATGAAGCAGAAAAGCAATAAATAACACAATAGAACTGTTAACCCTGTTCGGTGAAACTATACCTACGTCTGGGGACACTCTATCCAAGAAAGGAAATCCACTATCTTGAATTAGTACAATTAGTCTTACAGGAACATCAAAAACTTGATGTCTAATTCCTCTTCCTAATCCTAGTGACTTTCTATTTAGGTCTCCCCCTAATATGAGAACTCCTCTCACTTTCTTTGAATCATTAATCTCAAGTGACCAATTTCAATAACCACGATATTGAATGTTGAATTTACATTTCAACTAAGACAAACCAACAACTATGCCAAGTGAGTGAAGCAATAGTGTGGTGTACACATAATACAAACACTCTGTTCGCAAGCTTATTGAATTAGTTTCTTAGAACTAAGTTTTATAACTCAACTAACAAAGCAAACTTTATGTCTTGTGATATGATTGGAGGCGCTAGAGTGGTGTTGAACCGTAATTTTTATCCCTAAGATTCCGCTCTTTTCATTTGCATCTCATACCACAAACAAGATCACAATCTGTGTTTCTCCTGAGTATCTGTGTATTTCTCACTTGCTTTATCATTTGTTTGTGTTTACTAACTTCTGACCAAAATACTAAAAATATGTTGCAGTTTTCCTATTCTTCTCTCTCTGTGCTTCCAGGGTTTTGCAAGTTTCTCAAAGACAATGAAGTGATTTCAAGTCAAATGTGGCTGTTTGTTCATGATCCAGTTCAGATGGAAGTTTGACCTAATCTTGGTTAAACTATCAAGAGATTGCTTCAAATGCAAGTTATCTATTTCAGTGGGCTATTTCTCATGTAGTGGTTGTTCAAAGGCAAGATATCTTGTGCAGTGGTTCATGTCAAGCTTGAGTTCAGAAAAATCCGATTCATCATGATCAGAGTTTAATGCTCAACTGTGTTCATCTGTGGATTTATTTTCCCAGATAACTGATTCAGACAAGTTCAAACAGATTCAAATGGTCGTTGTTTCAATTGCGATTTGTTCAGTGGTAGCTGTGTGCATATTTTATCAAAGGCTTGTGGAAAAAGTCAAGGTTGGTTTTGGGCTGAGAATAAAGATTAGCTATCCATTTTTTTTATGTCCACTTCATAAACCATTTCTATTTCTAAACCATTTGCCATTTTCAACAAAATCCAATTTACTATTTTTATCCATTCCCATTTTTTTTCATATATCCATATTTTAGAGTTTATCCATTAATATCCAATTATCCACTCCATTTTTCTCCATATCCAATTCCATTCCAATATGACCATTTTCCAATAACCACTTTTCATGAACCATTTCCAATATTCATTTTTGCCAATTTCCAATTATCCAATTCATTATCCACACATATCCAATTTCATTATCCAATATCCAATTTCCAATCCATTTTTTTCTAAACCAAAACAATTCCAAAGTCCATTCACCAAAAATCTACAAAGCCCACTATGCATCAAATTCATTACAAAAAATGAGTTCAGCCCATTTACTATAATAATTGACAAGAAAAATATAAAAAAAATGAAAAAAAAAACTCTCACTACTTTCCAAGCCAAACACGGCCTAACTTCACAATATCCCAGCCAACGTCAAGCTACACCCACATGAGCCAATTCCAAGTCGTACTCCAAATCAAGCTGCTACTTCACAAAAGCAAAAACGACGTGAAACGTGAGTTGCTACGAGAAACAAGTCCAAGCCTTCGCAAGCTACCACAAGTGTGAAACAACTATACACGTCATGAGCTGCAACACGAACAAAACGAGCATCAAAACGCAGCACATGAAACAATTCACACCAAGCCTTCATTTCAAAATGGCATCACAAATAGTTCAAAACGTGAAACCGAGCCTACACAAGCAGAAAAAACACAAAACGGCAACGCGTATTGAAACAAGCTGCAGCAAGTGAATCGATTCAAAACGACAATGCAAACTTTCAAAACTCACCTCATCTGTTCTATAAATAAAGCCTCAAACCTCTCTATTTTTTAAGCTTTGACAGCCAGAAAAATTTTGCTGAAACCTCAAACTACCAAATTTCAAATCAAAGCTTCAATTCATTCAATCCCTTTCTCCATTCCAATTCAAATCACTTGTACAAAATTAACCTTCAAATAAATTCTGCAGAACTAACAATAACCAACCATTTTCTTTTCCATCTTAAGCTTCAATTCACTTCATCAATCCAATTCACCAACACCAAGTTCTTCAATAAATTCCTAAAACAACAAAGCCACACGGTTTTGCATCTCGCAACACAAATTTGCAACATCAACGAACACAACAATAACTTCAGAAGCAAGTTCAAAGAAGAGAGGAAGAAGATTCAAAGAATTACGAACCTTGTTTTGAAGGTATCAGATTGATTTTGCATTTTCGACTCGATTTTGTTTGAGGACGATTCTTGAAATCGAATATACCATTGCGTTCAGCTCATGATTACGATCACAACCACGTTTATTTTGAGTCCCGCTGCTCCGGTCTAGTGAAGTTATGAAATGCAAGCATGGCGGATGAATAGTGTCGCACGATTTTGTTGTAACGAAGAAGATGATGAAATCATGTGGTTTCTGATTCTCATCTCTTTTCTTTTATTTTTCTTTTTGCTTTTTAATTATACTTATTTTTTTTTTAATTTTCTTTTCTTTTCTTTAAGGATTTGGGCCGTATAGGCCCATTGGCTATCCGTCACCACCATTTTTTTTCATTAACCTCCCTCTTGCTTTTTTCTTTTAATAATTTTTTTTTTCTTTTCATTTGATTTCTTTTTCTATTTTGATTTTGTTGTTGGTTGTATGGATCATAACATGTTAGATCCATATTTCTCTTCCCATATTTCTCTTTTATTTTGATCGATGAAAGTCTTATGGATCATAGAATTTCGTTGTTAAATTTTGATCAAGACTAGATGACTACCTTCTTTTCTTTTCGTACGGTATTGCTTTCGGATGACGATATACATATCGTTCATCTAGCATGCATTAGTATAAAGATCTATTGACCCACCTCATTGTAGGGTAATTACTCCGTAAATTACTCGGCGATTGCTTAACATAGCGCAACATATGTCCCGTATCGGAAAACGATAAAAATTATTGATTATTTGTCTTTTGGTTCAACACTTATGAAACTTGTTGTTAGGAGGCTTTGGTCTTATCAATCCTCTAATGAGTTCTCATTAACCTTGACCTAAGTGCAATTATTCAATTACTATTGATCACTTACTCTAACAACTAATCACTAACTTACTAACAATACTATTGTACTAACTTTGTTTACAATTCCTTCTCGCTCCCTCTCTATTTTATTTTTATGCTCCATAATTATCATTTCATATCATGTTTATGCTTCCGTAATTTTTCCTTTGTCTGTTGGACACATGTTTATGCTTATGTCTTTTTCTCTTTGTCCACTTGGACCAAAAACATTAATAAAGACCAAAACCTCTAAAAAACTTGTGTTTCTAATCTTGGACTATGGTTACTATCCTTTGCAATGGACATGGAGTTTTGCACCTAGACCTTGGACTTCAATGCTATTCTTGGATCCTTGGACTTAGAACTAGGACCTTCTCCATTTGCTTTGGAATTATGGTTCGAAAACTATGGAGCTTGCTTGTGTGGTTAGGTTATTCTTATCCTTAGCTTTTACTTTATGCTTTAGGATAGTCACTTCTTCTCCACCCCATTCTTCAATTTTCAAAACTCTATCTTTTTTCAAAACCTTCTTGATTTCAAACTATCACCTCTTTCATAATCAAACCTTGACTTTGTCAAGTGATTTTACTCTTTTCTTTTCATTTCTTAACAAATGCTAAACTACATAAGCATATTGACACCTTTTTCAAAAGACTTTAAAAAAACACCAAACTCATCAAACTCTCTTTTTGTGCCCTTGTGCACTTTCTCTTTTAAAACTTTTTCATAAGTTTAGACATGATTCATTTCTTTAAGCGGAATTATTCAGTTGGAAATGACGACTTGTCTTTACATTTAAAATCAACCAAAACAAACAAATTTCATTCTTTCTACCACGAACTACGGGGTTTTGATCCTACATTGCACTTCGCGGGTACATGGGCATGAGGCGACAAGTCTCTCCAAACACAAAAATCTTAAAAATAATTTCTCTTCTCATCTCCTCAATCACTTTTCAAACAAACATTTTCAGACCAAAAGCGTAAATATTTCAAAGAGTTCCTATAGAGTACTATAGACGTTTTGGGTGCTAACACCTTCCCTTAACGTAACCAACCCCCTTACCCATTCTCTGTTCACTTGTTCTTGTTGTATAGCTTGCGTAGGTTTTGTTCGCTCTTTTTCCTTTCCTTTTTGGATAAAATAAAAGTGCGGTGGCGACTCTTGTTTTTCGAGTTAAGTTAATCAATAGCTTACACTCACGATTTTGCCGCTACAAGTGGTGCAAAAAAAAAATATAAGTAAAGACTCAAAAGATAAACCCTAACAAAAGGAATCTACACAACTTGCATATCTCAACCATGAGGTTTGAGTCATCTTAAATAGCAATTCATTGTGAGTTTTTCTCCTTTGGATTTATGATTTAATTTCGTCCATAATAATGGCTGAATCTGTTGGATTTGATTTACTACATAAAAATCTCAAACAAATGATATAATTTGTTATATTTCAAATTCAAATTTAAATCTCCGTCTAAATCTGATTTGATCTACAACAACTATCAAACAAATCACACAAACATTGCTAAACAATTTTCAACAAATCTGATTGAATCTCAATCAGAAATTTTGCACCTAACATCTATCATTATCAAACAAATCACACAAACATTGCTAAACAATTTTCAACAAATCTGATTGAATCTCAATCAGAAATTTCACACCTAACATCTATCGTGGCATGCTGACAATGGCTAGATGGTGCACTGCACACATGCCAGAACATCGTGTTCCACATGTTGAACAAAAACATCCAAATTAACTCTCTTCATGAATTGTCAATCTTCTTTGTAGAGAGAATCTCGGATTAAATAAATCTGAACCAAAACTGCAATAACATGTGTATATTATCAGAGACTAGATGTTGCAGCACACATGTTGGAACATCGTGTATCACATATATTCCTTCTGCACCAGAACAACTTGAGCATACTCTATGTTAATTTGCATAATGCACTAAATCCAAAGGAAAAAAAATTACATGCCTTTCGATGGATTTCCAAATTAATAATGATCGTAGAAATTAGGGGGGAAAGCATAAATAACAACTTTAATGCATATATTGATGGATAGAAAACAAAAATGATGAATGGAAGATGCAGTTGCATGTTATATCAACGAGTTATGGAAAGATTAAAAGATTAATAAATTTAGGTATGTTGTGAAATGATGTTGTCAATAACAAAACAAAGTAATGAGAAAAAGATCGAGTTTCTTGAACAAACACAAGAAACCCTATTAGGTTTTACCAAAGGGAGTGAAGAAGGAAGAAGAAGAATGGAGAATTGGTTAAAGCTGTTTTTCTATTCACTTTCTCTATAAGGGTTTAAAGATTACAAGTGAATACCAACAACTAACCTCTCTCAGCCTAATTAGGATTTGCACCACACCCCAAAGATGATAGACTAGCATGTTATTTATAAGAAAACTAACATACTAACCTAATAGGCTTTTACACACAGGCCCATTACACAAGCAAACTTAGGGAACAATCTAATTTAAACAATTGGGCTTACAAGCAAGACCCAATTCGACATACTAACTTAAATTGCAAGTTAATATATTTCGTCAACATGCTTGAACAAACTTCGACTACAGCATGCACAACTCCTATCAAAATATCAAGCTACCCTTGTCGACACTAGAGTTTCATCCAAAATACCACAAATCTCCACCTTGGAACAAACTCTACACCCACAAGGGAACAAACTAGCTTTCATCATCTCTGATCCTTTAAACGCTTCTAACAAACCCTCTTGAACAAGAAGGGCTTGCATCTTCAAGCACCACAAACCGAAATCATTCACACCCGTAAATTTTTCAATCTCATACTTTGTTGACGACATCTTTTCCTCCACGCTCACCGCACCAGTTTGTTGAGAAACGATGTTGTCAATAACAAAACAAAGTTATGAGATAAAGATATGAGTTTGTTGAACAAACACAAAAAACCCTATTAGGTTTCACAAAAGGGAGAGAAGAAGGAAGAAGAAGAATAGAGAATTGGTTAAAATTGTTTTACTATTCACTTTCTCAATAAGGGTTCAAAGATTACAAGTGAATACCAATAATTAACGTCTCTCACCCTAATTAGGATTTTCACCACATTTCAAAGATGAGAGACTAGCATACTATTTATAAGAAAACTAACATACTAACCTAATAAACGTTTACACTCAGACTCATAACACAAACAAACTTAGGAAACAAGCTAACTTAAACAATTGAGCTTACAAGCAAGACCCAATTCGACATATTAACTTAAATTACAAGTTAATATATTTTGACAATATGCTTGAACAGACTTCGACTACATAATGCACAACTCTTCTCGAAATATCAAGTTACCATTGTCGACACTAGAGTTCGATCCAAAATACCATAAATTATCATTTAGGGTGTGTTTGTTTCAAGGATTGAACTTACATTCCCGGGAATGTAACATTGGAAATACAACAATCCCATGTTTGTTTCAAGTTTTTAAAAATTGTTCTCGGGTACTTTTTATTCTCAGGAATGTTGTTTGCACATAATTCTTGTCATACTTATTCTCATGCATAATAAAGGGTGAGAATCACTACGCCAAACAAGACCTTAGACAGCGCTTTTTTTGGCCTTAGACAACGCTTTTAAGCGCTGTATAAACCTGCGCTGCTAAAGGTTTAAACAGCGCTTTGGGTAATACCAAAAACGCTGTCTAAAGGGGGGTATATTTAATGAAAAGCGTTGTCTATGGTACCATTAGACAGCGCTTTTTGACATTTTTAGGTATACCTTAGACAGCGCTTTTTTTAAAAGCGCTGTCTAATCCCCACCTTTTTTAACTTTTTTAGGTATACCTTAGACAGCGCTTTTTGTGAAAGCGCTTTCTAAGCCCCACCTTTTTGAACTTTTTTAGGCATACCTTAGACAACGCTTTTGGTGAAAGCGCTTTCTAAGACCCACCTTAGACAGCGCTTTTAGTATAAAGCGCTGTCTAAGGTATACGAAAATTTTTATATAAATTTTTTTAAACCACAATTTTTACCAGGTTTTTCAACCAGAATTTGACCTGTTTTTCAACCAATTTTTTTCTAGAAAAATACCACAATTTGGAGATTCAAATCAATCCAATTTGTCCTATTTAAATGTACCAATTTACACCAAAATTATATATCCAAAATTAATTGGCAATTCAAACCAATATATATATATATATATATATATATATATACACACCAATTTATAATTACAAATCATTACATTTTTTCTACAAATATACATATTACTTATACTAGTACTTTTGCATCCAACCAAAACATTGCTTCAAATCTACATAGGTCCTGAAAGAACACAAAGATTGTAATTCAATTAAAAGAATACATCAACAATGTCTATAGTTAGAAAGTTACACATATTTAAATTCTCATCAATTAAAGTAAGAGTACAATATTATACCTTATAAAATGTTACCTTTATTGAACAAACTTACTTATAAATATTATATATAAACTGAGCAAGACAATATTTTATCTATCAAATAAACTTACTAAATAAAGCCATGGATTATTTTATGTATCAAACAAACTCTACAGAAGTTGAGCTTTAATAAGACAATATTTTATCTATCAAACAAACTTACTAAATGTCATCCTTTTATATACATCCCAACTTACATGTTCATAAAGACATTTCTAATCCACATGAAGAAATTAAATGAGGTAACAAGAATTAACTTATAAATATTATATAAAAACTGATAAATAAGCCGAAGAGATAAATATTTCACAAAATTTGCACCTGGTAGTTCAACTGAAAATGTTGCAGGTATGACTTGGTGGATTATTGGTGAATATACAGGAAATGCACATGTTGATGGTGTAACTGCTGCTGCATCAGTTTTACGTTTCATGAGCCTTTTATAACTGCATCTGTTACCTGATATTGGTCTTCGAATGCATGTCTTCCAATGCATATTGGCATAACTACATCAGTTGCCTAATATTGGTCTCCGAATGCATGCCTTCCAATGCATATTGGCTTTGTCCAGCCTAAATACTAACCAGTAATTAACAATTTCAGCTTATGAGTAATCAACAATATCATAGAGAAAACAAAACAGAATGAAGATTCTTTGTCACAAAGTTATTTTTATCAGTCACATGATCATTTTTCAGAGTCATTGAATGGAAGCTACAAGTGTTCAAATGTATACAGAAATAAAATATTTAATAGTTAATTCCACCAAAAATAAACAAAAGCAGAATTAATTCTCAATTCCATGAAGCCAAGTCTTTTCAAACAGTTCATAAGTTTCCCTTTACGCACTCCACCCTCACAACACACGAGCATGTGTAACATATATTAGAAGTTCTTGAGGTTCAATGATTGTGTAGGGAGACCAAGAGAGATGATTGTGCAAAAATTTGTCATTTACAAACATTGCTAGTCAGTAAAGATTGTATAAACCTGAATGGGATTTTCAATTTCACCATCAGTTCGAGCAGAATCTTCGAGATAAATCGGCTAAGTAGGAACAACCATACTCACACGATACAACTTTCTCACTTGAATTTCAACCAACAAAAAACCAAACCATACTCACACAATACACTTTTATCACTTGAATTTCAACCTATAGGAAACAAAACCATACAAAAAGACCATTATAATCAAAATCATTAACAATCACAATTCACAAACACTAAAGGAAATTGGAGGCTCTAGTAGGGAAAATGAACGCAGGATGTTTAAAACTTCTCAATTTTGTGAACTAAGGTTGCTACGGTCAACACCAAGTGTTGTAGCATGTAAACTATAAGTTATTTTTATATGCTATCCAAAACAGTCTCACAAGTACTTGTACCAGTAGATAAGATTAAATAATTCAATCTAAACAGACCTTTATTAACAATTCATCTGAAAAAAATTTATTAGAGCATATATTTTGGTATTAGAAGAACCTGCAAGAAGAATGACAGGGCTGTAATACAATCTCAAATGTATTACCAGTAAAAGTGGTCTTCTTCCAGATTTATCCAGCAAAAATACTCCTAAAGTTGTCATTGGAATCTACAAACACAAATGATGAAATTGTGTGAAGAGACTCAGAGTCAGTAATGAAGTGTGAGTTCATTCTTTTATACAAAATTAGACCAACATAAATGATGAAATTGTGTGAACAGAATTAAGAACCTTAACAGTAACCATGGCTATAGTTCTGATACTCTCCGAGAACCCTGTCATTGTCATAGATAAGAAATTTTGCAGTTGTGTGAATCATGTTGTCGTAAATCTAATATTCTTACATCTATATTCTTTCATTTGTCGTATAGTAGTAAAAATAGTATTAGCATAGAAAAGAACCTGCACATACCAACAGAGGTAAATATAGAATTTGCATAGAAAACAATGCCATTAATCCCTCCAAACTGTTGTAGTATCATCAAGCCGAGTCCTACCTAAACAATGTAGGTAACTGTCATAAGAGTCTGCAAAATAAAAACTAAGATATGATCCATGAATATTGAATAGGACTAATTAAGAAAGAAGTGGAAAAGATAAAACTAAACTAAACTATGTAAAGCATTGTAAAGCAACAAAACCCTACAACAACAATATAAAGCAACAGAACCCTATTCTTCACAACAACGACGTACCTTTAACGACGGTAACAACGGCAATGCAAGAACGAAATGTATCAGTTACAAAGAGCAGAAACGAACGACGACAATGAGTTCGCAACGGACGGCAAAACAACGACGACAACGGACGGACGGCAATGCAACGACGGCAACAACGAACGACGACACGGTGGAGGACGGTTGACGGTGAAGGTTTGAGTTCGCAAGGGTTTTGAGCTCAGTTCGCAAGGGTTTTGAGCTCAGTTCGCAAGGGGAGAAGAAAGAGCGGAAATATGAAAATGAATACTGACTATTCATATATTTTAATTTAATTAGACCTTAGACAGTGCTTTTCATAAAAGCGTTTTCTAAGGTTGGCCTTAGACAGCGCTTTTGATTTGATTTTATTTTTTATTTTTAAGACCTTAGAAAGCGCTTTTAAGCAAAGCGCTGTCTAATATTTTCCTTTAATTTTTTTTTTAAAATTAATAAAACTTTAGAAAGCGCTTTTTATCGAAGCGCTGTCTAAGGTCTTATATTTTTTTTAAATTTATAAGACCTTAGAAAGCGCTTTTAACTAAAGCGCTGTCTAATATTTTCCATTAAATTTTTTTTTTAATTTATAAGACCTTATAAAGCGCTTTTGACCAAAGTGTTGTCTAAGGTCTTATATTTTTTTGCGCTTTTAATTTTTTTAACGACTAGTTTCCTTGTTTTTAACTTATAGCAGCGCTTTTGTATTAAAGCGTTGTCTAAGGTGCGATGTAATAACTTATTTTTGTTGTAGTGAATCCAATATTCTCATGGGAATAAACTCAACTTCCTATAACTTCCCACTACTACTCACATATTATTATTTTTTACTTTTTTTTATAATATTTAAATTAAATAAATATGTAATGATTCCTAGGAAATTTAATTTTTATCCAAACACATAAGTGAGAATATTATTCCTAGAAATAATAATCCAAAGAATATGATTCCAAGGAATGTTTTTTTATAACTTAAAACAAATACAACCTTAGGTTTCCCAAATTTTAACAGAATGAAAGGCAACTAATTTATAAGTGATGTATTGGAAAGATAAACAGAGTAATTAATCAACAAATTTCATTGAATTAAAATAATAGAAAATAATTTAATAATAAATTAATAATGATTGTAATAATTAGATGATGGAAATTACAGGTAAAAAGAAAACTGTTTTATTAGCCTTAAACATGGATAAGATGTAAACTTGATGGTAGTTTTACTTTCTTATATTAAAAGTAGATTAAAGTTTCATCCTAACTATATTTTTATATTTTTATTTGTTCCAAATCAATATTATGTCAAATAATAAGGAAACATTTAGTAGCATTCTCTTTCCCATCTCAACATTTCCTCTAAAGAATTTTATAATTTTTACAACCAATTTGAACTAAGTTATGCTTAAATTTATCTAGATTTGTTCACTTTTGACTTCAACTATAGGACAAGTGAAAAATATGGCCCTTGAAATCTTCAAACATATGCTGCATTATTGGTTCAATGTGTGTGTTTTTTTAAAAGATATTAATTGCCTATCATTCCAAACATTTATAGAAACAACACCTATAAAAAAAATCCCCAAAACCAATTAAATTTGGAGACATGTAGCTTCGTTTTCCTCTGGTTTGGCCAGATACTAGCATGTGATTGCTTCCTAACTAACCCTTAGATTAACAACTCTATTTAAAACATTGATTTAACACCTCTATTATTATTTATATTTCCTCTGTTGTCCCTTTCATTACTCCCTTCATGAATGCTATGGGGCCGTTTTGGTTAGTGAATATTATAGTTTGTTTACTACTCCCTCTCTCCAATTTAATAATAAAAATAAAAAGAAAATTCACATTGATATGATATGTCAAAGTTGCAGATAAAATTGAACAACAAGAGTGAAAAATAAAGTTGTCTAGTTGAAATTGAGATGTACAAGTTATTTTCATATCAAAATAAATTTCATCCCTGCAAATATACTTACTTATGTTAACAAAATTCAAAACCGTCGGAACTCATCAGAAGTGGTGCAAGTTTATGTTTTATCTTGTCTTAAATATTAAAATATCCGATTATATCATCCACCACATATACTGAGACTTTTGATGTACAGTAAAATTAATTAACTTCCCAAACAATTTAAACAAACAATGACAAGCAATAATAAAATAAAAAACAATGTTTTGACTCAAAATCTACGGTGATACCAATCAATTTTCTACTCTCACTAAATCTTGAATCATTATTCAGAAACTTGATCAAATTTAAACAATACTTGAGCTTTGGTTCAGGCCAGTCATATGGTAAGGCAACAATGGCTCTTGTCTAAGACCTCTAATTTTTCTTTTATTACAATGCCTTAAATTTTTATATTATAATAATAATTAATGCTATTAGTATTATGTCTGTGATTAAAACCTGATATGTTTTTGCGCAAATAATACAAGCCAATACTCCAGTTCATATTTTAACGTAACTCCTCAAAATGGGCTTTGGTACGGTCAAATTTTCGGTTGATTTGTTGGTCCAGGGCTTTGTATTTGGTTACTTCGGCCTCTAACTGCTTAGCAGTCTTGAATCGTTCCAAGCTTCGTCTAGCTCTCGCATTACAGAGTCCAAGTCAGGGGTTTTCAGTTTGGCCCTCTCTTCCTGTGCCACATCTAAATTCAATCGCAGTCAGTTCATTTGTTGAGTCTGGGAGAGGATGTCGGCATCCAAAACGGCTATTTTTTGTTTCGCTTTAAGCTTTTCCTCCAACCCAGCAACGAGAGTGCGAGAATCAGAAATCAAATGATGGTTATAACACCCTTTTAAATTCTGCGGAATAAATATAAATAATCAGAGTATTTATCATTTATCTCACAAAAGAGTGTCACATATATTTTCAAAACATCACACAAACATCTGTCATGTTCAATAACACTTAAAATAAATTCATGTTTTTCATACACTTTCACATTAGCATTTAATAGCGGATTTACTTCAATCATAATAAATATAATAAAAGTCTCACGCTCATCACATTCATAATCAATACTTAGGCATAAACGCCAATACTTCACATAATTCAGATAAATATGACAAAATAAAGTAGAGTACATAATGTATCTCTCAAACATAAACCGAACGATCCCAGTGTTACATTATCAGAACACGACTCGACCCAACATAAATAAAGAAACTAAATCAGCTACTCCAATGACTACTTCGCGCTAGAAGCAACTCTACTCCTCGGTACCTGAGGGATGTCGTATAAAACATCATTTTAACAGAAGGGTGAGAGTTCACATCATTATTGAAATCATAAGATAATAATTAATTTAAAGGCATACAAACATAATTATAATCATTATCACACTTCAAAATTTTATCAACAAAGTATTACTCAAGTAACTATACAATTCACAAGTACATGTATACATTTCCACAATTTCGCCAATTCAACAAGTCTCGTATATACACATACTTTCATATAACAAACATATATGCAATGTAACTCGATGCAAGACTCAATGCAACTCATGTCATATAGTACCAACACTTGTTATTATTTTTCGGTTTTTACACTTAAACCGGGTCCGTCCCCTAGACCAATAACAAACAAAAACCCGTCCCCTAAACTTTCAAACCCCAATCTAGGTTTGGGAAAAGTCACTAGCTCCCACGGACCTAGCAAGCATTGCCTCTTAAAACAAATAATGTGTATGCAATCACCAACCATATGCAATTAAGACCCTTCCAAAATCTTAATATCCAAGCATATCATCAATAATTCATCACACTTAATTACCACATAATTGCACACCAACATATTTCCGTAATCAAGGTACTCATACTTTAAACATCATCATTACAATTAGCAAATAATATACAAGAATCGACTCGATTCAATCACAACTCACAAAACACAGATTACCGATTAAATATAGAATAATTAATCCATCACCAATAATTGAATTAATATTTAATAAATAGTCAATATTCAATAAAAATCCAATACTTTAATAATTAGTCAATATTTAATAAATAATTCAATATTCAATTAAATAATCCAATATTCACTAATTAATTCAATTATTCAATAAATAATTCAATGTTTAAAATTAATATTTCAATATTTAGTAAATATTCAATACTACTCAATATTAATAATTATTTAGTAATTATTAAACATTTTAATAATTATTCCATATTCAATAATTAATCAATATGTTAACCAACAATCATTATTTTAATAAATAAATCAACATTTTAATAAATAATTAATATTTGAATAAATAATTAATATTTTAATAAATGTGCAAGAAATATTCAATAAGTAAATAAATCTTTAATATTTTAATAAATATTTAACATATTAATATAAATTTAATATTTAAATAAAATTTATTATTTAATAAAGTTTCTATATTTTAATAATATTCAATATTTAATAAAATTGTTTTTTTTAATAAAAAAATTGATAATTTTAGAAAAAGATTTAGTGATTTACCGTCTTAGATGTATCCAACTTATAGATGCTACTTGTCATACAAGTAGTCAAAGATGCTTTGATTAATTTGGAATTCTTTGATTAAATATTTTCATCAAATTTTACGTTATTTATTTCATTGTAAGATTTATTCGATCCATCTGAATGAATGTTGAATCTCTGTTGTTATCAATGTCAATGGCCATTGAGTGTATTAGTTTGTGTTCAGTTTTCATAGTGCAAGATATATCAGAATTTAAGGCCTGATGCTATTTTTTTATATTTTATTTTCCTATACCAACTCGCTAGCTACAGTGCAAGAAGAGGGGAATGCTACAACTTCATGATTTCTACGTTACTGTTCATACCTACTTGAAAGAATTATTTATATTACTTCAATTTCTTTATTATAAATATTAATGGATCTCTATAGTATACCAATTATCAATTCCAAACACACAAAATTAACATATTTTTCAAGGATTAATATCAAAACCTAATAATTTCAATCTCATAAAAAATTTTAGGGATTTAATCTTAACATATTTCTACCCACTAATCATCATCCAATAATTCCAATAATGAGTAAAACCCAACTCTTACCTTAGTTTTGGATGAATTTCTTAAGCTTGGACTTGTGTTCCTCTTCTTCTCCACTCTTCTCCTTTCCTCTACACTTTTCTTTTCTTGTTTCCACTCTTCTTACTATCTTTCTATTCTCTTAAACCCTAAAATGTCGTAAACAAATTGGGCCTAACTCTACTCATTTCACTTACTAATCACACACCACACTAAGCCCACTAAAAGTCTAGCAATTCTATCAATTAAATAAACTACTTAATTTAAATAATTCAAATAAATCAAGTAACTAAATAAATCAATCATTTCAAATAAATCCAAACAAATTCATTATTTCAAATAATTCAATAAATCACATATTTCAATTAAATCAATTAAATCAATTAATTTACATAACTTAAATAAACCAATTAATTTATATAATTCCAATAATTCATATAAATCAAACAATTCATATAAATTCAATAAATCAAGTAAATCAAATAAATCACATAAATCAAATAATTCAAAAAATCACTCAATTAATTAATATAAATAAATAATTACTAAAATTAGCGTGTTACAATGGTGACCATGCAAAGCGCCCATTCTTAGGGCGATATGGTTGAACCTATCTTAATTATTGCCTAATGACTTATATAGCTTATTCTAGTAAGGGTTCGAGATCTAACACAATGCCGACAATAAAGTCTGGGAGATCAGTTTTCCTTAACTTCAACAACAACTCTTGAATTTCAAACAAGACGAGGAGATTGTCCCTGACAGTTTGGAAGAAATAAATGTCAACCAGCTTAGATTTCATCTACCCAAATAATTCATTGTAATTGTCGATTGGACCAGCGGGCGAGTTGGGAGACAGAACCTCAGGATTCTCAACGATCCTCCTGAATACCTCAACTGGATCTTCCGTTTCAGCGGCCTTGGAAGGATCCTGAGTAGAAGTAGACATTTCACTAGTAATTTCAGCAAATCGCGACCCAGAAGTCGGGGAGGAGTGAGTTTGTTCAAGGAGCACGTTTCGAAGTGGAGATTTCTTGAGGTCAGGACCTACAGCATTGAGAGTATCCTCGACACGGACGTCCATAAAATTCCCCCAAGAAGGCTAGTTCTCATAAGAGCCTTAGGAAACATGACCCTAATATGTTGATTGGTGGGGGTAGGCGTAATCGTTGACTTGTTGGTCACCATGAAAAATTCTAAGATGTTCCCACCAATGGGTGCCTCGTGGGAGACGACACCACCATTGTCGGCATCACTTTGCATTAGGGATGGCAAACAAACTCGGACCCGCCCGCACCCGCTCCGGCCTCCCCCGAAATTAACGGGGAAAACCCAATTTAATTGGGTGCGGGTGTGGGTGCGGGAGAAACCCGGTTCTTAACTACGAATGCGGGTGCGGGGGCGGGAAGACACTAAGACCCGCCCGCACCCGCCCCCGCCCTGCCCCCAGATAATGCATTTTATTTTAATTCTTTTATTTTACTTATTTTAATATTCATTTATTAATTATATTTTTAATTAAATTATTAATACCCTTATTGCAATTAAAATAATCAAATTAAACAAGTTAATATTCATTTAGTAATTAAATTTTTAATTAAATAATTAATTAATTTATTAAAATAATCAATTTTTTAATTAAATTATTAATTTTTATTGCAATTAAAAAGAAATTAAATTTTTGCAGGTGGGGGCAGGTGTACCCGTTCTCCATTGAGGGCGGGTCTGAGGGGTAAATTTTTACCCCCGGTTGGGTTTGGGGGTGGGGGCGGGTGTGTTACATGGAGGCGGGTGCGGGTGCGGGTATAGTTAAACCCGCCCCCTGCCCCGCCCATTTGCCATCCCTACTTTTCATATCATTAGAAAGGTCAAAGGATTGAGGGTTGTATGAAGGAGTGAAAGCTGGGAGGTTCGGAATTTTGACATTTTCATATGGGTCAACCGATTGAGGATGATAACACTCCAAAGGTGGGCCTATAGTCTGCCAAACGAATTAAGTTAATACTGGCCAAGAAAAAAAATAGAAGTAAAAACAAGAGTGAAGGATACATGTTCTTCTTCAAGTAGAGTCAGCGAAGTAGCGATCTCAGTTGTGGTTTGAGGTAGCTCAAAGAGATGGTTGCTCATCCTTCTTTTATACCGAAGCGGTGCTTTATTGTCTTCAATATTCTCTCCTTCGAGGACGGTGACACTTCCAGACGTTAATCTCTGCTGTCCGGCAGAGGCCTCACCCGGGTTTACGATAGCCTTAGGAGGCCTAGTGGTGGCCTCAACAGTATAAGTTCCATCTATGGAAGCAAGTAGTGGAGGAACCGAAGCTTTTTCTTCGCCTTCACTAATTTCGAATTCACCCTCTTTATGGGGAGACTGACAAAATTGGACAGGCTGAGCAAGGGATTACAACATAGTGAGAAATAGATTAAAAAACAAGGCTCAAAATAAAGCATTACCATTAGAAGACTCAGGGTTAGGATCGTTCGAATCTCCCAGGTGCGGCGTCCTCCCAGAGGTAGAGGTTTCAACCATCATCCTTCCCTAATTAGGTACTTTCAAGTTAGGAAGGCATGAAATAGAATAATTTATTCGAAAGGTTGAGAACTTACCCTTGCAGCTCGCAAAATGGTGGCTCCTAGAGATCACTGTTAGAAATCGGTGGATTTTTGGGAACACCTGCGAAGCAAATATCACGTATTAGCTTGAAGGGATCAAAAATAGGGTAAAAACATAAACCGTTTGAATGGTCTTGATGAATGTACCTTTTTCCCTTAGGAAAGAAAACACATCAACTAAAAGTTGTGCCATCATTGTTTGGTCATGCACAACAGACCAATGATGTGCCCACCATTCTTCGAACTCCTGAGTACAATGATAAGAAAGAGTGTAGTCAAAAGCGTGTAGGAAAACTTCTTTCTTTTTATAGAATGAATGGTTTCCTTTGAGCCACCGCTCAGTAGTAGTATCAAGTATATACAAGAAGGTTTTGGTTCTAGGGATAAGACACTTAGGGAGAAGCTGGCTCAACCTGAATTGCCTAGCCACCAAGTTAGGCTGGTAAGGAACCACCCTCAAACAGGTTGTTGCACTGGTAAGCCTCATCCATAAAAGGGTATGATTGAAGTGGGAAAATAAGGCCCTCTCGATCTCGTCTTGTTCTCATCGAGACTGGGTGGGATAAGGTTTCCTAAATCATTAAGGACCGCACTGAAGACTGGCAAATGGGGTCATCAACTCAGTAAAGTTTTACACTGGTAAAACATCTGGAAGTAATCTTTGAAGATTTCTAGAGAGAAAAATGTCTCGTCGTCCGGGGTAAGCTTGGCTAGGCAAGGACCTTCGATTCTCGCCTTCGAGTTAGGAGGAACTATATACTTCAGGGAAGATTCAAAATTGGCGTTTATCCATAGCTGCAGAATCCATATAGGTCCACCTATTTCCAGGCTATCAAGATTTTCTGGTCTCACCATATCAGTCACAGCCAAAGCTAAAGACTCGTAAATCTCCATAAGAATTAGTTGGCTCATACATATTTTCCCACCTTCATAGAGTTGGGTTACAAGGGGCATGCATTTTTTTATCCACCTGAAGAGATTGAGCGTAGAATACATACCTCGACAACCAGTAAGTAAGAAACATGATATGTTCGTGTGCATAAATGTCGTGGTTACCTTTCAATAATCCTCTATGAAAGAGTTGTAAGCTAGTCTAGAGAATGAAAATGGAGGATCAGTTATCGTAAACTTGCCACGATCGAAGTCCATCCTAATTGGACGAAGACCATCTATAGTAGTTATGTCGAATAAAGTGGGAGTTATCATTCCGAAGGGTAGTTGAAAATTATTGGTCGAAGTATCCCTGAAACACATGGAAGCAATTAGCATATGAGGATTATAAGAGAGACTCACCCTCACTACTACAAAACGCGTAAACAACGACGCCATGCTCACAACGGTTCATCCCTACACTGTTGTGACATATCTAAACTAAGGCGCGGTTGTATTTTATTTGTTTATTGAATAAAAATTATCTGTATATAACAACGATTGATAAACAACCGTGGTGATTATCTGTATATAACAATGGTTGATAAACCAACAGTGGTGATACTATCAAGCTTTCATGTGTTCGAACCTCAGCGCCATCATATACATATTATTCCTTTTATGTTAAGGCGCGCCTTTTCTTTTTTATTTACTTTTAAATAAAAAAATTAAAAGTTATGACTACGGTTGTTTATTTACACCGTTGTGATATATTTTGTATGTTTTTTTAATTTTTAATTCTAAATATAACTCTGGCGCTTTAATATGAAATTTCATTATGAAAATAATATATCATAACGGTTTAGAATGTTGACCATCGCAGTAGCTTTTCAATATTCTCCAAGCTTGCTATTTTCATTGTCTCTTCAGTATCCTTTTTTCCATTGAAAATAGAAACCAGACGAAACGTTACACGATTTCAACCCTAAACCCTAACGTTCAATACTGTGAAATAATACACGATTTCAACCAAAGCTTGCATCATCAGTATCCATTCTTCACCGTGTTGTTGTCATTTTCGTCATCATCGTCACGATCGTTACTGAAGGAAGATTACGCACCTACCAACACCGTCGTCATCATCGTCATCGTCGAGAAGGAAGATAACAACAACAACGTCGTTGTCGTAAGGAAGGAAGACAACAACAACACCAACACCAACATTGTTTACTTAGTCGTCACGGTTAGGGTACGTAAAATATTTTCCCCATGCATCTACAGTAAACTCATTTGCCATTGTTGTTCATGTTGTTGTTTATGTTCTTGTTGTTCATGTTCTTGTTGTTCATGTTCTTGTTGTTCATGTTGTTGTTGTTGTTTACGTTCTTGTTGTTCATGTTATTGTTGTTGTTTTTGAACATAGATGTTGACCTTGTCGAGTTCTACATCAGGAAGCAGCGAAAATGCTTAAACGATTGAGTGTTCTGCGAATACAACTCAAACGATTGATACTCAATCGAAAAGATCACAAAGAGGTGTCACAATGATGCCCCAATTCACATCAGTCCGCAACTCATCAGGTGTAAAAATTTTGATCGAGTTTGATTCGCACTACATATTAGTGGATTGTCCACATTACGCTACTTTTAGGAGTTATGTTGCGTTCCTTACACGTAGCAAAGTCAGTATACTGATTGATGATTGGACAGAAGTGGATGCTAATGTCAAAGACAGCATATGGACAGACGTTAAGGTATTTCATACTATAATTTTCATATATTTGATATCACTACCTATAGTTTCTAATTCATACTTATATATTGATTTAATGTAGTTGAATTTTGAGTTTACTGATGACTCAAAATTGAAAAGAAAGTGGATAACTTATGTCGGTGTTTGTTGGAGGGGATTTAAGTCACGGCTCACGGCTGACTACATTACGAAGCCTAAGAGCGGTCTTCAACCTCCATGGATTCGGTATAGTATTTTATCAAAGAAGGTGTGGCACAAGTTTGCGAAGAAATGCCGTTCTGAGGAATTCAAGGTTAGTACTAGTCTTATGTAACCTATAATGTTATGCTAATGAGTTATAGATACTAATCATACACATTTTTCACTATGTTAATAACAGGCTAAAAGCAAGTAGGAATTCAGAACAAGGCAAAAAACATGTACCCCCATAGATTGTCTCGTGGGGGTTACAGGAAACTTGAGAAGAGGATCATGCAGGAAAAACAACAAGAAGGAGGAGATGGTGACATCCCATCTCCACCTTCAAGACATGAGAAATGGAAGAGGGCTCGATTAAGACCTAATGGAGAGTACATCTCTGAGGCTTTAAGAGTAGTTGCTGAGAAAATTGTAAGTATATGTTTTGTTTAAATGCGTTTGCTTATGTAAGTTGCTCATGGGTTGTTAGTTAAATGCGTTTGCTTATGTAAGTTACTCATGTTGTGTAGGATAATTTGGTTGTGGCGGCCCGTGAAGTCACATTTGTTCCGGAAGCACGACATGACATATTAGTCGAAGCTATCAGAACAGCTGAGCATGGAGGTCGTGTCCGTGGTGTTGGAGATGGTGTCGGCTTGAGGTCATACTTTGGATCTCAAAGAAGAAACACCGAAACCGCTGAATTTCTTGCTCAACGACAAAAGATTGAGAATGTTGAGAAGCAATTGGCAGAGCAAAGGAGGCTGTTTGAAGAGGAGAGGGAAAAAAGGGAGAAAGAAGTGGAAAAGTTACAAGAGTTGTATTTGGTATGTGTCGTAAATCGCGCTTATTTTTGTATGATATATATTGTATGTGCTAATTGAATATATTGTGCTTATTTTTGTTTTATGTTCTAATTGAATGTTATGATGTAGAGATTAAGTGAAAACCTCGAACAATGAACTAATGAAGATCAACGTTGCGTTGGTGATGATCAAACTCCAAGTAGAAGTGTCGTAAATCACGCTTCTACAAAAGGAAGTAATTGTACAGCCCCTCCCCCTGTAGATAACCGCAATGGGATATTGGACCCTAGTCCAAATGAAATAACAAGTTTATACTTGTCCATTTCAACAACAAACCTTGCACAAGCTCTCCCGCTAGAACATTGCTCGAAATTGGATTTAGTGTATTACACTCCTGAAGATGTGAGGGAGTTTCTAGCAGGATTTAAGTGGCTTGACATAGCTATTTTGCAAGTTTGGTGCACGTAAGTATATAGTCGAATATACATGTCATTATAGACATTATAATTTTTTGTATTTTCTCCCTTAATTTATTCATTTTCTTTGACCATTTCGGTACATTCACCATGTTTGTATAGAAATGAATAAATCAAGTACCTATGGAATCTTGGAGCCAAGTTTTATTTCATGGGCGTATAATGATAAAAATATCAGAGAAAAGTACTTGAAAATTCGGCTAAATGACGGAGGAAAAGAATGTTACCTTGTATCATTCCTCTGTGGGTTAGTATTGTTGTAATTTATTTCTATATTCTATATTTAGTTTTGTTTTAGTAACAACTAATAATATATATATATATATATATATATATATATATATATATATATATATATATATATTCTCGTGTTCATTCAGTGGTCATTGGCAATTGATCATAATATCGTTTAGGATAAATACGGTGATATTACTGTGTTCCTTGCACGATCCACTCCACAAACCAATGAAAGATCTTGTATTAACGTAAGTGTCTTTGTTTAATATCATTTTCTTTGGAATTAATTGTAATTAGTTTATCATGTAATATGTTTAATTCAATTTTCAATGTTCAGTATTGTGGAGCAAGTTAATATAATGAATAATGTTAGAAAAAAGCCCACATACTTTGCTCCTAAAGTAAGTGGCCTGATTACCTGTTTATTTCATTTACATTCATGCATGTGTGGTTGTATTCATGTTTTTATATTCATGTAATTTGTAGATGAGGAAACAACGCGAGACTTACGAATGTGGGTATTTTGTCATGAAACACATGTTAAACATTGTTCATGTCGGCACTGTTGATTCATGGGATACGGTATATATGCTATAAAATGTTTACATATATTAATATATAAGTTGACTATTAAATTATTATCATGCATGATCTTCAATTTTTTGCTCTTTCTACGAAACCCCATTCCCCGTTGAGGACTTTGTGGATCTTCGTAAACGTTGGGCGTATATCCACAATGCGCTTAAGGGTGCTCCTGCTGTTTGATATATCAACAACATTTTTTTATGCACATATTTTTGGCTTTTGATGCACATAATGTGAACAATAGTTTTGGCTTTTGATGCACATAATGAAATCAATAATATTGGCTTTTGATTTAAACAATGTTAGCAGTTAAATCTCTGATTCATTTAGCTTTTGATGTAAATTTCTTTTGATGTAAATTCTCTGATTCATTTATAAGGATAAAATATAGGAAGAATTGTGTTTGATGCATATATTGTTTTGCATGTAAACAGAAGCTGTTTTGACAGGATAAAATATAGGAAGAATTTGATAAGCAGATAATTTTTATATTTAAAACAGGTTGTTTTTGGCAGCGGTTGTAAAACCTAACCGTAGTTGTATGTCAAACGCTGACCAGAATAATATAAATAAAAAATTTTGTTGCTGAGAATCGAACCAGATCACCTTTAGTTATATCACAACGGTTGAGTAAACTAACCGTTGTGAAATGGTGCGCGCATACTGGAATACAACAATGGTCCTAGGACCGTCATTGTACGTACCTCATATACAACAACACTTTACATAACAACGCCTTCGCCCCCGTCATTATATGTCATTTCCAACTGTTGTTAAGTGGGTTTTTCGTAGTAGTGCCTGAGCAACTGAATTATATCATAAATCCCTAAATCTTTGCAACAGTGTACATTCTTCTTTTCAACCCTATCCAGCCACTTAATATACTCAACATCCTTAGGTGGAGGAGAATAACACAAGACCCAGTTCTTGAAAAGGTTAAAATTTCAGAGGTTCATCAATGAACACTAGTGGTTCGTACCCATGATATATAGGGAAATAATCTGATAGCAGTTAGGGGTTTCTTGATGTATTTTTTCAAGGGGCGTATAAATGCATGCACTTTACCAGTATGCACGTAGGAGATGAAGGCATAGAGATACCTGATTTTTCTACGTTATGTTTCCAAGGGAGGTTCCGGTACGTAGGCACGATCATTTATGATGATAAAGCTCAATCTCGGTTGCAAAGCCTGCATGGAAGTATACTAGAAGCACCATTGAAGAATATGAGTTTGTTGGGCAAGGGCGTAAGAAAGAAGAAAAGCTAGGGTTTTTTGCTTTTTTGAGGCAAGCTCAGGGAACGAGAAGATAGAAAGTGTTTGAACAAACACGTTTAAATAGCGGATAAAGAAATTGCTCAATTTTGTCCGAGAGAAGATCAGCCACATGGTGGTTGATTCAACAAATGGCATATAAAAGCTAGAGGGAAAGCAAAATGGAAGTTAGATCATTTCCATTTTACTTGGTCTTCCCAGGGAATAGGAGGTAATCATAATGAATCTACACGCACGTCTGTGATGTATGTATTGGTATAAAAGTAAGCTAGTCATAATGACTAACAACAAACATGATTGAGGTGACGTGGCAAAAAATGTGAACAATGACAAAGTAATTACAAACAATACCACTTCTCTCCCTTTAGATATGGGTTGACGGTGACATTTTTTTAGGGGAATTTGTTACACTTAGATTTTCAACTACTAGAAAGTCATCAAAGGATGTCAATGAAAAGACGTTTACTGTGAGAAAACATTAACGAAGTGTCTTTAAATAAGCATTAATGGTAATTCGTCAACAGAGCAAGGACGAAGAATCGACTGAGTTGTCGACACAACGAGACATGGTTTGGAGGACTCTCAGGGATAAATCCCCAAAATCCAGATCGCTGGGAAATATGTCCAAAATCTCGAAAAAGACAGTTAATCTATTCATGTTCAAAATCTCGAGAAGGACAGTCAACAGAAGCCCTCGTTCCATAAAAAAGGACCACCCTACTAAATTACATGGTATAAAAGACTTAGTAATTTTAAAAGTCTTAAGTCCTTGACAGATAGAGTCACAAACATTTTGGAGCAGTTATCGTCAAAGCTTCGTGAAGAAGTTGAAGGCAATTACCTTTCAACGTGGGTTACAAGTAGATACCGTCTTGGAAGACACGTAAGCACACTATTGGGAACTTGAAAGATTGAACGTGGAGCAATGCATAAGTCTCCTAGTGGTCATAACCGTCATTGACGTTTACTTTGTAAGTAGATAAACAACAGACTCATACATGGGATGAGAGGTCGCAAAATTTCATACATACTCTCTATACCATTGGAGTACCCGAGTCAAAGAGCGAAACAATTTAGCGAGAAACATGTATGCGTTTGTGTCCACCCTTTTTTCTTAGTCTTTTTGCTTCCTTAAACAAAACATGTACTTTTTCTTTTTCTTTGTTTAATATTATTTACTACATTTTACCTTGTCATTTATCACAACTTGACTTCATTTAAAGTCTTTTTCTACGCTGCACTCAATTCACACGCACGTGTGTTCACACAAATTATTTGCACAGATTGCTTTGGAGATTTTTCGAGTTAATCTCATAGGCTTTCAAACTTATGATTGTTTACCAAAACACTGGTAAACAGCGTGTGACCATAATGATAAACCATGTCGCGCGCTATCTATCATAGCGATTATCCCAAACAAGCGTGGTAAAATATATAAAGATCGTGGGTTCGATTCACATCATAACATGTTATATAATAATTGGCGTTTTACCTATCACCACGATCATCTTTATCAACCATGGTAAAATACTTTTTTTTTTTAATAGTTTTTTTATTTATTCCATATATGCCCCTTTTTTATTACCTGTATTTTATACGCTATATTTTACCACAACAGAACCAACAAATACGCATATCATTGTAACCAAAATATGGCTATACCATATATTTACATCAAACCTAAAAATATAGAAAACATATAATTACAAAATATGGCTATAACAAAATGTAAACAACTTAAGTATTATTTACATCAAACACAAAAATATAGCAAAATTATATTACAAATTCATGTGTGATCAATCTTGCCTATAAAGCGCATTGAAGTAAAACATTGAATGTGTACGAACGTCTATAAAGTCTTCTTGTGAGAATAGTATCATTAAAAATCTATATAAAAAAGTGAAGGAAATTAAAGATCACATGATTTGAAATAATATCAAAATTAAAAATTAAAATGTTATTGGAAATATATATATACCTGATCCCAAGAATCAACAATGTTGATAGAGACAACCTTTAACTTGTGTTTCATGACAAACAAACCGCACTCGTATCCTCCTTTTGTTTCCTCATCTACAAATGTAAATATTTCATGAATATATAACCACGCATGCATGTAACTATAGATAAATGAATGCCACAAGTAATCCATTTACCGAATGTGTACAAAATGCAAGCTTTTTATTTCAAAATCCTTTCAACATATTATGCCGCTCCACAACTTTGTATATTGAAAATGATTTAAACATATTACACACTAAACTAAGTACGCTACTACAAAAAGTATATACCACTCAAAAAATATAAACTTACGTAGAAATAATATGTCCCGTCTTTGATTCAAGTGGTATTCCTAAGGAACATAGGATAACTACCAACTTCATTTGTACACCGTTAGACGGTACCACTCAATCTTTGCATAAAAAAAACCACCAACATAATATACCCTACATTTCACTCCAAATAGCAAAATCCAATTTATCCGGATAAAACGTTATTTTCACATGTCTCAACGAGCTCACCCATCTCTTTCCTGCGAATTTTCCGCTCTTGTGCTAACGCATCTTCCATCTTCTTATTGTACAATACATATAAATCTTCCAACTCTATCTTTTGCGCTTTGTGTTCACTTGGTAACTTATTTTCAACAATATTGTCCATCTCTTTCTTTTGCATGTGTATTCTTTTCCTCGATGTACCAAACCACCATCTAATGTCAATGCCTTCTCCAACACCACGTACACAACCATCATGCTATTTGTTTTGATTGCTTTGACTAATATATCATGTTGTGGTTGTGAAACAAATGTACCTTGACTAGCCATATTAATCAATGAATCCTACACAACTTAAGATATATTGTTACCAAAGTGATTTATATTACATACAACAAATCATACTTATAATTTTCTCAACAACTGCTTGTGAGGCATCTGAAGAGAACTCTCAAGTTGGACTTTACCGAGACCTCTTCCACTTCTCATGTTATGATGGTGGAGATGGGCAAGGATCACAACTCATGGAGTCCTCATCTCCCATTTGTTTTCTTTTTTCATTAATATTTTTTTCTCAAGTTTACTGTGACCCCCACGAGACAATCTATGAGTGTATTTGTTTTTTTTTTTTGGCTTGTCTAGATTTCCTGATTCATTTTTAACTTGTTATAAACATATTGAAAATATTAGTTTGCATGGTTTTATATATAAAGCATAAGCATAAAATTATCAGAAAATAAAATTACTATACTAACCAAGAAATCATTAGAACTACGAGACTTCACAGTCTTTTCCCAAATCTTAATGTCAATTTAATTATATATCAAAGACGGATACTCAAGATCAACCTTAGGTTTTGTAATGTAGTCATGTGTGAGTTGTAAATTAAAGCTACTCCAATGCTCACCAACATAAGTGGTCCACTTTTTCTTCAACTTATCATCACGAGAAATCAATTTCAACTTTAACCTAAGCAAGTTCAACTCTAAAAAATTCTTAAAGTTCACTACCCAAGCAAACAAAGCAATGTAAACAAATAAACAAGAACATGCAAACAGATTCACAAAGCCTAGAAGAAGTTTTTAACATTGCTCACATCAACCCTAACAACATGTTTCTAATTAGAACAAGTGATGAATAAAGAATCTCAAACCTGAAATCAGTTGAAAAGAGATAATGGAATTTGCACTGAAACTTGGAAACAACTTCACTTGCACATATACGATTGAGAGAGCAGATAAATGTGTGTTGTGTGTGCTTTTGGAAAGTAAAGAGACAAGAGGGAAAAAGGAAGTACAAAAGGGTAGTGGGGAGAAGTTTACCGCACAAACTCTGTAAAAAGGTCTTGGGCCCACTCAATTTTAGGTACACCTTAACATAAAGCTTAAGTGAAGTGGCAGAAAAATTTTATTTTTCTCCGTCTCTCTTAGTTCGCCTAGCAAACTTCCAGCGAACATTCGCCCCAGGTTCGCCTAGCGAACTCAAGGCGAATGAGATAGATTTTTGAAAAAATTTTGATACCATGCTTTCTTTCTCATTCTAACACAACACTTCTTATACTACATTACATTACAAAAGCATTAAAAATGAAAGGGTGCTTATAATGTTGGGGTGCCTCCCAACTAGCGCTTTGTTTAACGTCGCTTGAGCTCGACGGTCCGACGGTTGAAACCTTGGAACAAAAAGCAATTGAATTAGCTTCTGGAAGAACCACTCTACCACAAGAGTCTTCAACCATTATCATGGCCTGTTCTTGGTCCACTTTTCCTGAAAAAATGAGAAATCCCAACATGACTTCATCATAGCATCCTTGGCCTCTTCATCCTTCTTTTTGAACACTGCTTCCATTTTTTCTTTGTTGACCTTCTTTTTCATTGAAGCGACTTTAGCATCTTCGTATTTCTTTTTACACCATTCAACTTTACCCTTTTTCGTTTTTCATTTTCCCCATTGCAACTATGGCATCTTCCTTTATCACATGATCATTAGCCTCTAATTGGTTTGAATACACCACACCTTTCAAAAGTGTGAAACAAACCTCTTCATCATTAGTCCTTACCTTTATTATACCCTCATCGACATTAATTAACATCCTAGCGGTCTTCATGAAGGGTCTTCTAATGATTATTGGTGTATCCTCGTCTTCTTCCATGTCCATGACTACGAAATCAACCGGAAATAAAAATTTATCAACTTTTAACATCTTCAACAACACCATGTGGACGAGTTCTTGACTTGTCCGCAAGTTGCAATGTCATGTTGGTTGCTTTCATCTCCATGTTCTCGAGTCTTTTGACCACGGATAAAGGAATCAAATTAATATTAGCTCCCATATCAGCCAAAGCCTTGCATTTGAAATCACTACATATAGTTATAGGTAGAGCTACTCTTCCTGGATCTCCTTTTTTCCGCGGAAGAATACTTTGGACGATTGCACTACAGTTTGCGTTGAGCTCAATGGTTTCTTTATCAGTATATCTCTTCTTCTTTATAAGTATATGCTTTATGAATTTTGCATACTTCGGCATTTGCTCTAGAGCCTCGGAAAATGGTATAGTTATCTGCAACCGACTAAACATGTCCAAGAATCTGGCATAATGCTTCTCATTGTCTTTTTTTGTAGGAGCAATAGGGTATGGTAACTTTTTCATTGGTGCTTCGCCTTCATGCTCTTTTCCTTCCTTACTTTTTTTTCCAACTTCTCCTTATTCAACTTCTTTTCTACTTCCTCCTCATCACTACTATTTTCAACTTCCTCCACAATTTCATCTTCTTTTTTCAACTTCAACATTTTTTTCAACTCCCACACTAATTGTTCTCCCACTCCTCGTAAAAATGGATTAGCTATGCTCTTTCAGATTCACTTGAGTATTAGCTAGAAAGGTTTCTTTATGTTGGTCGGCTAGTTGCTTGGACAATTGTCCAACTTAGGTCTCAAGGTTCTGAATTTATGCATTCGTACTCTTTTGAATGGATATAGACATTTGCATAAATTGGTTGAAAGTTTCCTCAATCTTAGAACCTCCTCCTTGGTTTTGTTGCAGTTATGGTTGTAACTTTCGTAAGATTTACGGTTATAAGAACTTGGCTCTTGCCTCCACCCTTGTTGGTAACCTTGGCTATTACCTCTTGGTTGGTGGCCTTGGTTATTTCTTTGATGTGGTGGTCTTGGTTGATAGCCTTGGTTTTGGTTTCCCACATAGTTGGCTTCTTCAACGACCGGTGGACAATAGCCGGTAGGATGACCACCTTTGCAAAGTTCTCAACTTGCTACATGTTGAAGCGGGGGGTGATGGTGGTGGTGGTATTTCTTCCATGATTGGCGTAATAATGGTTGTAGATGAAAAATTTTCTCCGTACTCTTGTCTTTCCTTATAAAGTTTCCTCCTCCGCCTAGTTCTGCTACTGATCCTACAAGCGGTTCTTTCAATCTCAGGATCAAAAAGAAGTTGGTCCGCAGGTACATTCTCTCGAATAAAAAAAATCTGCACACTTAACCAAACAAATTAAGCAGCACAAGAAAAATAAACAGAGGTAAGGATGAAAATACAAAGATCTTAAATTAATAAACTATTGCAATGCTTGCAATATCAAACAATCCCCGACAACGACGTCATTTTCTTCGAACTGTACTATAGGTGGGTTTTTGTTATCGTCTCCACAGGGGTTATAGATATTTTGATGCTTGCCTTTCAATAACTTATCGTTTCAAGATAAAGGGTTTTCAAAGTTTTGTTCATAAATTGTCATGTTTTTAGTAGCAAAGCTTATAAATCAAAATATGTTTGATTAACAAAGTATATCAAAAGTAGTTTTCATCTACCCTAACTTATACGTATTCTTTCAATATTGTATGTGAAGCTGGATCCGATTAATATCGTCGCGTATTCTCTCAACACCGTCTATCTCTAGAGCGACATCGTGAGAAATACCGTATTCATCATTACACGATTTCTCCATATAAAAACCAATATAGTAAGCTTTAAGTTCAACACAAAGCAACTATCAACCATAGACCGATTCCCTAATCTATAAATCGATAGATGAATATTTTAGGTCAAGTTTCACAAAATTTATGTCTAGAGTTTTATAAAACAAGAATGGATAATTAAGAACAAAAATATTCATCATATATTAATCATCACTTGTTCACATACAAGGCCAATCAAAAGTAATACATACAAGCTAATGGTAGACTACCTCTACCTTTGATAAAAAAAGATTTAGCTACCCATAACCATGGTAGCTTGCTTTATAAGTCTTGGAAGAAGATGAATGAGCATCCACGTCGAAGAACTGAATTCGAATGAGAATCCAACATTTATTTGCTAAATATCACCTTTTGGTGAAAAAATGCTGAAAAATGAAGTCTTAGTGTGAAAAAATGGGTTTTCTAGGTTATGATCCCCAAAAAATGTAAAAAGAACATATATAGTACAAACAGAATCTGTCAAGTTCGCCCAACGAACTATTTCTTCGCCCAGTGAACTCCATTTTAGGCACCTGAAGTGCCTCTGAACAGTTAAACCGCCCCTGAGAAATATCTGAAGTTCGATGTGCAAGCAATTCTTCGCACTGTGAACTACTTCGCTACAAATTTGCACTACGAACTTAGGGTTCTTTAGCTACTAACTTCAGTCTGAGATAGTTCACTGGTCCTTCGCTGTAACTTCGCCCAACGAACTTAGTGACCTTTTCTTACTGCCAACATTTTGAGTTGGTTCGCTGCTACTCCTCGCTGGCTGTTCGCCCAACGAACATGCTGAATCTCTTCTTTTCCTTTAGCTTCCTTGTCCAATTACTTGTGTCTCACACTTTGATGTTTTATGCCTAATTCCTGCACAATAACACATAAAATCAAAGCAACTAGAGGTATTTTCAATAATATTGAAGATTAACATGAAAACATGGAGTAAACCCAACAAAACATGACAATTAAGATGAAAATGCCAATAAATATGGATCAATTTAAAGTATATTTGGCATTTAACAGTTTGTGGGGTCAATCGGTAATCCTGAAAGCAGTCTGAGGCGTTACATGTTACATGTTTCTAAATAACTCATTTCACCACTTTTTTTTGAACTAACCGTAGTGATATCTGATTTATTTAATAAAATTTTATAAAAGCGCCAATTTTTAACAATTAAAAATTTAAAAATAAAGAGGAATATACATCATAACTGTTGGTTCAAACAACCGCAATCAATTGTGGAATATTTTCATATTAAAAATAAATGATAAAGAATGATTCCATTGTGAAAAAAATAAAATAAAACGAGGTCACTAATATCACCATGGTTGGGCAAATCAACCATAGTGAAATCACGTTTATTTTTTATTAAAAAATTCAAAATGAAAGGCGCCACTATAAAATTAAAGAAATCACAAAATGGCTGGCTCTAAGAATCGATCCCATGTAAATTAGAAACTTTCACCACAGTTGCATTATGCAACCGTGGTGATATGTAAACTATTTTTATTTAAAAATAAAGAAAAATAATGGTGCCAGATTTTAGATATGTCACCATGGTCCTTCTATCAACTGTGGTAAAATGGGCATTATTGTATGTATTTTTTGTAATAGTGAATCCAAGAAAGGAAATTCAATCTTAATAGTCAGAAGTACAATTTGCTCTTGTTTAAACTCTCCTAGTTTAATGCCTCTTTTTCTATTATTACCCTTTAATATCTATTCAAGACTCCCCTTGAATATGAGACTCTTTTCACTTTCACTCAAACACTCTCCCTAGTGTTGGGCAGTTATAATAACTTAAGAATGATAGAAAGAAATTAAATCTCAAAATACTCTACTCATTAATATAGGAATAATACTCAAGAATGGATTATAACAAAATAAATAGAGTCAAAATAAATAAACACACCTAACTTGATTGTGCAAGGTATGAGTCTTGACAATGGAGAACTCCTCCTTAAATAGTAACAATATCTAGCTTCAAAGCCCATTAGGGTTTTGTCTTTGAACGCAAATGAACATTTCACAAGCGCAAGTAACCAATCTTCCATTATGATGATTGACAATATTTGAGTGATTAAATATTTATCATATCATAATTATTCTATTTTAATCTTGCTTATAACGATCTTTTGGAAGACTTATTCAAAAATGTGCATGAAATATTAAACTTGATTAGATAAATAAAGAAACAAATTTTCAATCAACGCGATATTTACTTGACACTCAAATGCTTTGGGGCGAGATAGAATGTCTCATAGATCGGGGAACATTATGCTCAACATGTTACTTCCTTGTTTGAACACAGAGAGACAAGATGTCTCACACAATGTCATGACATCTTGCTATATATGTTACCTATAAAATAACTTCAATCATATGTAACCACAAACTCCCTATTTGACAAATTTTTAAGGAAATAAAACATGCAACATCTAATTCACAATCCTACAGACATACTTCATGGCATGATTATAAGAAATAATCAGAGAGCATTCAAACAAAACAAACACATTAGCTAAGATCACAACCATAAGAGTGCGCTTGTAAACAGAAACACAACCTACAAATGTTAGCACCAAAATACACATTCTTCAAAAGATATAAGAACAGGTCTTACATAATATCGTCAAAATATTCTGCCCCTAATTTCCTCAAAAACGGGCAAGGAGTACAAACACCATAAATATCCAACCTATAATGGGCATAAGCACAAGAAAAACATAAAATAGGAACAACACATCAAAAGGTAACATGAACTAATATCCTACCCATGTAGGGAAAACACGTAATTGGTATAATAAAAATTCTCGCATGGTTAGAGAATGGAACAACGAATCGTTCCAAAAATTTGGCATACACAACCATTAATTAAAAAACAGCTTCACCAACCAATAAGAAAATTACTCAAAGTCACCATATAAGACATATTTGCACCCCTCTTCTTCATTAATATCACCACTAACATCCACATTGTCTTCACTTGCATCCTTATCCACATAATTATCTACATCCTTCCTAGAATCCTCTCCTTTTTCCTGAGAAATGGACACTTCAGACACTTTTGAATTCAATAGCCTAATTAGATCATCAACCTTGCTTTTTCTAGAAGTGGAACATATAATCAAGTCCTGGAGAGTCTTGGAGGCCCGCATCAGTTCATTCACACACATGCCTTCTTGCATCTCTAAACATAAGGGGCACCTCTGGGAGATTTCCACGTGTTGTCAACTGAACACTATGAAAATCTAGAAAGTTGGAGAGCATGATATCTAGGACATGGTACCTAGCAAATAACTTATAACTAAAAGTTAAAGGGCTATGGGAAACACCAAAAACATCTTCAACACTTAATATGTCAAACGTTTTTTAATCGACACACCAACAATTTAAGAGGGAAAAGCTAGGGGAAACTTAACATCATATGATTCAGCTTGTTTTAGGATCTGATCAAACACATACTCACCAAAGTAGAATACAACTCTAGTGCCTATCTAATATAATAATATAGAAGCTGAGAGAATGAAACATGATATGTGATTTGTATGGAACTATGTACTTGCAGATTTAACCAGGAAGTGAAAAAATCTAAGCATGCCTGTCATATTTTTGATGATGACAACCTATGGAGATGTAACCTGGCCTTGATGGTAACTTATAAAGATATAATTCGATCTTAAAGCATAAAGATAAGTTACTATTTCAAGCGGTTAAAGATGAACAAGATAGTTTTTTTAAATCTCACCCTCCAAATAAATTTAAAAGATTTGGGGTTTAATGATCACTGTGATATCAGATGATTATGGCATCCGACATGAATATATCACAAGTCTCATCTCCAAGAAGATTCAATTAAAGTGCTGATGTGATTGGTGTATTAGGCAAAGACTTGAAGCTTCAAAGTGTGAAAGAGAGGAAGTGTGAAAGCTCGACTGATCGTGTCAAAATGATCATGGTTTTATAAAAACACAAGGACATTTTTGTAAAATAATATGGCTAAATCACACACTCAATAAAATTATTTTTAAGGAAATTGTTTCTCAATGAAAATAACCCAAAAATGTTTTTGAGCCAAGCTAGATGAATTGGAAATTTTCAAAATGATTAAGACATATTTTGAATTGTCCAATCGATTAGAGCATATCCCTTATATATTTATTAAGGAAATATTGAGTCAATAATCATTGTGATAGTGTCTTAATGAAATATAACATCTCGTTATCAAATCATTTTGAAATGGGGAAAAGTAATCGATTATTTAAGTCATCCAATTAATTGGAATAAGGACCGAATTGATTGGGCCATTAATTTTGCCCATGGATAGTTTCCTTTTTTATACCATTCTTTTTAGCCTATAAATATAGGCCTTTCCTTTTAAATTTTCACACCCAGAAACGTGATTTATCTCACCTTCTTCCTTATCTCTCTCTAAAATATTTTTACTTTCTCTCACTTTGATTTAGCCATAATGCTTTAAGAAATTTCTTGTGTTTAAGTGAGGAAATTTATTCTAGAAAGGGTAATATTATAAATTCACCAAGATATATTTTTTCTCTCTTGAGTGAATGTCTCTTCCTTAGGAATTTTTTGTTTGGGTTCAAAGCTAAGCCCGTTAAAAACTTTGTTTGGGGAATTTAGTATTAAGTCACTATTTGGTTCGTGAGTTGAGCTATTTAAGGAAAAGCTCTCTTTCTAGATTCTTGAAGATAACTAGTGAAAAATATTTAGATTGGTTCTTTAGCTCATCCTGATGTAAAAGCTCAACTTGGATCAAGATTATCCTGGTGTAAAATCTCGGTTTGGTTCTTGGTTAATCCGTGTAAAACCCTAGCTTGGTTCGGAGGATATCCAGTTCAAAACTCTGCATTGGTTCAAGATACGTTCGTATAAATTCTCGTTTTATCTTGGGGACTAACTACTTTAAGCTTAGTTCATGTTTAGAAGGGAGACTAACCGCTTCAGTATATTGTTCGTTGTTTGGTTGGAAGTTAACCTGAAACTTCATTTATCCTTGTATAAGAGGGTTCATAAGCTTAACCTTCTAAAAGTGCGTTAGCATTATTAGATACTCTCATGATCAATTATTGGGGAGAGGAGTAGTTCACTTCATTTAGATCAAACCTCTATAAATCCAGGTGGCATCTCTTTTCCCTTTTCTTTTAATTTTCACGTATTTTCTTTACTCTAATTTTCTGTTGCAATATTCAAACATTTTCTTGAAAAAAATTGAACTCTGATTTAGAAAACAATTTTGTTTCAAATCTTTATTTTTCAAACCTCCACAATTCACCCCCTCTTATGTGTAGAGTCACATGTTCAGCAATTTTTAGGGGCCCAGTTAGCGACTCCAATTTTGTTCAAGAACGTAGATACTAACATATCTAAATCATTTTATGGAAACTATGTATCAAAACACATAAATATTAAGTCAAAATTATTTCAAAACATAAGTCAGCAAAATTCCTGGTCAAAATTTCAAACAAATATCTAGATCTTTCAAGAATAAGATGTAAAAGAACTTAGGGTTCATAAACATATATACTAACACATCTAAATCATTTTATGGAAACTATGCACCATAACACATAAATATTAAGTAGAAATTATTTCAAAACCCAAGTCAGATAAATTCATGGTCAAAACTTCAAACAAATATCAATATTATTTCAAGATTGAGATGTAAAGGAACTTAGAGTTTTAATAGACCAACATTCAAAATTGATGAAGCTTCGACGAAATTGTGTTGAAGGGGACTCATCGCGAAAGATCAACAAAGATGCTTCAGCAAAATCGTGTTGAAGAATTCAAAGATGCAAAACAGATCTTAACAAACTGTGTTGAAGACATAGATGCCCTAATTTGCGTTGAAAAAAGGTTTTAAAAACTTAGGGTTTCAAAGAAATTGAAGATGACGAACATATTTTATTTTGGTTTAGAAGAAATTGAAGATGACAAACAAATTTCGTTAGGGTTTGGAAGAAATTGAAGATGACGAACTAATTTTGTTAGGGTTTGGAAAAAATAAAAGATGTCAAACAAAAATATTCACGAGGGAAGCTGAAAAAAATGATATATGAATTGTTTTAGAGAGTTAAAAATTGGAGGGAAGGTTTACGTTGGAGGAATTTTTAGACCCGTCGTAATCCAGAATTGAAAATGGGTAGTGTATTTCGATTTTGAAGAGAAATGATAGTTTTTTCGCCAAACCAATACCCTGTTTTCTAATCAATTTGGCTAGAACATTTGCTTAAAGGAAAATGGCGATTTAACCGTTGTAGTTATTGTTTTAGGGAGGTTCATTTATAAACTGCATTAAAATCTCTTCAATATTTTGAAATTTAATAGGGGATTATACAAAACTATCGTGTTAACTGTCATAAATTATAGGTGGAACATGATATGCAGTTATTAGTTTTCATATAATTGTCGCAACATATGTGTCGCAAAACATCTTTTTCTTATAGTGAATCGCATATTTGACACTCAGACTTATAGTAGACAACATGAAAGAGAGAAAAATACACAAGAAGGGGGTTGAATTGTGTATGCGCAAATATCAAATTCTCTTTTCACTTCGAATTTTGATACATCAGATTCTAAACCATGTTCAGAGTCTGGTAAAAGAGTGAGTAGCAACAGTGAAAAGTTTTTTTCCTTTTCTTAACCTTGTTTCAGAACTTAAGGTTTCAAGCTCAGATTCTGATACAAGTAAGAGTCTGAATCAAATCAGAGTCTGACTTCAGAGTTTGTTGCACAATAGAATATAATTGAAAAAGTATATAAAGAGACACACAATATATCATTGTTCCTCTAAACTGAGAGTAGTCATGTCCTCTTGCAGCACAAGAGCTTTAAACTATAATCAAACTGATTACAATTGCTTAAGCCAGCAGCTCAAGACTTCCTGCTCAATCCCACGGAAAGAGACTTCTGCTCAAGACCTCAAGCATGAGACTTCCTTGCATAAACTACCCATTCAGGACTATCTACTATGCTCGCAAGCATGAGACATCAATGCCTAAACATCTAGTTGATGACTCCTGTTATACCCGCAAGCATGAAACTTCAATGCTCGATCACACCGATCAAAACTTCCTTGCTCTTCCCGTAAGCATGAGACCAATTTTGCTTCTCTTGAATGGTTCTTCTAAGTGATTAACTTGATTAATATAAAGATTAATGTCTTTTGATGCTGCACACTTGAATAACCATTAGTAAACCCTATTGTTCTTCAAATACTTTGTTATCATCAAAACCTTTTAAGGGAATGAACAAATTTTGTTCTAACATAACAAGCCCTTAAATGATTCCTCGTGCAATTTTCCTGTTATCTCCTAAGCTATGATCTTCAAAGGTGGAACATGATATGCAGAAATTTATTTTTAAAAAACATATAATTTAACGTCAGTTTTTCATTATGATTGTGGTTGTATAGTTATAATATATAATATAACCACTGTTGTTATAGAAGACTGTATTTATATACTTAAAATGCGTTGGGAATTGAACCTTGGACCTTTTATATATGACAACGGTTTGGTTATTAATCATGATAATATATCACACGCTTTCAGGTTTTTTACAATAGTCTTAAGACAGTGATTGTAAGTAGCGCATATACAACGACACCCTACGTAACAACGGCAGGTCACACATGATGTTATCCCTTTTTTACCCGTTATTGTATATGTTTTCCATAGTAGTGAAAGGTCCAATATTGGAAACGATCTTCAAGATCTGAGTGTCTTCAAGCATCTTAATAACTTCATGGAACTTCAAATCTTATATTTGTAGCTCCCTTTCAGAGGCTATTCTTCTACAGTACAAAAACTTCCACTTCAACACACTTTCTTTTGAGTGAACGAGACATCATCAAGGGGAACAACATGTACATTTTATGGTATCTTATTTCCTTCTACAATTTTCTTGCTTTTCTTTTTAGGGGGCACCACAATGTCAATAAATTTTATGTCAACATATTTCTCTACATCTTCTACAATAGGAACCAACTTTCTTTTTGGGGCTGACTTTTCTTCCTAGTTGATTTTTCAACAACCACTCTCTTTTCTTCAGGTTTCTTCCTTTTATTAACGTCATTCTTCTTCTTTAGAGTTATATTGATCTTGACATGAGTAGTGGACCTTTTGGACGAAGTCTTCTTTGCTTCTATCATTGCCTTCTTTTTTTCTGATTTTTTTCTTAGAATTTTTAAGATACTTGGTAGTTGTTTTGTTGTTGGTAAGAACATCATCATCCGAAACTTCATCTTAACAGGAATATAATCACTTTGAATTTCATCATTACCAGGAATGGAATCATTAATTATACTATTATTATTGTCACTAACATCATTCACAACTTCAGCAACTCTGGAATTTTATAGGGAACCTTGCTAAACATCTTTTTGGGTTGGAGACTCAGTCTCCAACATGTCAGTCGGATTTCCTGAGACATTGGTAGGTACATCGTCATTCCAATTTCAGGTTATTAGTTAACACTATCACCTTCTTCTTGATTTTTCTCTTATTCGCGGTCTTCTTTATCATTACTTGACAGTTTTTCTTAGCTTCTTCAGGAATTTCTTCCCTTTCCTTTGAGCTAGTTTCCACACTTACTTCCTCACCATTCAATTTTTCAGACTCAATATCTGTAGACTTTTCCTCTTCATTTTGAGGGATGTAATAACCGATGTTAGTGGAATCCTTCATGACATTATCATTTAGAATATTCTCAATATCACTATCTAATACATGAACATCTACAAGTCATTCTATAATAACAACAAGGTCTGAGGGATGTAATCACTTGATTGTGCAAGGTTCGAGTCTTTTACATTTAAGAACTCCTCCTTAAATATTAACAAGATCCAAATTCAAATCCCATTAGGGTTTTTGTCTTTGAACGTGACTGAACATTCCACAACCGCAAGTAACCAATATTCCAATATGATGGTTGGCAATATTTGATTGATTAAATCTTTGATCATATCATAATTCTTCTATTTTAATCTTGCTTATAATGATATATTGGAAAACCTTCCTTATTCCCAAAAGCGTATGAATGATTAAACTTGATTATATAAATAAAGAAACCAATCTTCAATCGGTATTAGATTTACTCAACACTCAACAGCTTCTGGGTAAGACACAATTCACAGACTGAGGAACATTATGCTCAACATATTACTTCTTTGTTTGAACACAAAGAGACAAGATGTCTCACACAATGTCATGACATCTTGCTACACATTTTTCTTATAAAATAATGAAAATCTGATGTAACAATAGTACCAATACATAAACTTTGCAAGTCTTATTACCACTAGGTCAAACGATTCCACCTTCTTTCAGCTCTAAAATCCAAAAATATTCTTTCCTTGGGCACATGTGATATGAACATCCTTAGCATGACCTAACTATTTTATTTCCCCAAACTTGTCACTGTATGCGCATCAACACTTTCATAACGATACTCATTTGAGGCAAGTTTAATTTAAGCATAATCATCCATGTCCCCAATATAAAGACAATCCTTTTTGAAGTGGCTGATTTTATGACAAGTGAATAATTTTAAACTTGAGTTATTAAAACCTGTGGACTTAAAATTCCATTTAATCTCATTCAATCAATTTGAGATACTCAATCCTTCATCACAATCATTAACCTTCAAATATTTCATCATGAATAGCCTCTTGGATCTTATAGTCGTATGAACATCATCCAAGGTGATAATAACCTATTTATGATGAAGTATATATAATAGTTCTTTAAAACTACAGTTGTAGGTGAAAGTGATGTCAAATTTTTTAAAGTGATTTTATTTTAAGTGAAATATATTTTTATTATGGAATATGATTTTTTTCTTAAATTATAATTACATGTGTAAACAATAAAAATATGAATATTATTTTCAATAAGATGGGAATTTTGGTGTTGATATAAAAATCTCATATTCTTTAATATAGTAAAAGAATAGAGATGTCGATGATATATATATATATATATATATATATATATATAAATAGAAAACATATCATATGAGAATGTTATTTTTATGTGAGAACATGAGAATGTATCTGAATCATTAGATTTTAAAATAAATGATGGAGATTATGTGTCAGTTTTTTTTCTCTCTCCTCCATTATTTATTTTAACAATGGAGGAGAGAGAAGAACAAAAACCACACATAATCTCTAGCATTTATTTTAAAATCTAATGATTCAGATTCATTCTCATGTTCTTACATAAAAATAGCATTCTCATAGGATATGAACCCTATATATATATATATATATATATATATATATATATATAAAATTCTTTTTAACAAGATGGATTAGTCTATAAAAGTTTAAACAAATATTTAACTTTTCCATTTTCCTTATATTTATGACTTAGAGTAGTAGTTAAATATTTTTTTTTTTGTTGAAAAGGATAGACATTTATATACTAAGGTATATCGGTTGAGGGAGATGCTCTTTCCACCCTTATGGGTGTTCCACACTACCATGAAAAATTCAGATTGCCCCTAAAGTCCAGAGATGCATATCTCCCACTAAAATACATTGAACAGTTGTTCTTCGCATTCTTCCTTATCTTAGAGGAACTCATATTCAAAGCTATTAATTTCTCTCAATGTCCTCATTGGTGTTCTGTGCTTATTTCGATGTTGTTTGCGCTGGTGACTCCATAGATCGTAAGTCTACCACAAAAAACTTTGTATCTTTCTTGGAGACTCTCTTATTTCTTGAAAAAGCAAGAAACAATATATTTAAGGTTAGAAAAACACAAGAAGGGGTTGAATTGTGTTGGATTTTTCTCTTCTAAGCGTTTTCTTCTTCTGGTTCTGATGGATCTCAATCAGATCCAGAACACTTTGTTCAAAGTTTGACTTAGAAAACTTGGTTTACTTGTGAAAGTCCTTATCATATTCTGAACCAGAATATGACTTAGAGTATCAGAGTTGACAGCAACAGAATATAGTTTAGAAGTAAGTAAAGTAAAGAAGAGACACAGGAAGTTATCCTAGCTCCTCTCACAACTTAAGAGTAGTCCAGTCTCATTGCACTTCTAAGGGATTTCCACTATAACCAAACTGATTACAAATGCTCAAGCATCAAACAAGAGATTTCCAATGCTCAAACCCACAAGTAAGAGACTTCAATGCTCAAGCACACAAGCAAGAGACTTCCAATGCTTAAACCCTCAAGTAAGAGACTTTTATGATCAAGTACACAGGCAAGAGACTTCAAATTCTCAAGCACTAAAGCAAGAAACTTCTCAATCTATATAAACAGTTAAGAGATTTGGGTAACAACTACACTTGATATATAATCAGAGGTATAGACACAATACAACTTAGAAAGAATCTAAGACTAAAAAACTTATAAAATATACACAATGTTAAGATGTTCTTAGTATAGCAAATTTGACATAGTGACTTCTCTTTGAAATGTCAAGGTTTATAGTCTTGTACAATAGTGTATTGTGTTGTATTTTTGTATGGTAGTCATATTCTTCAGGACTCCGCTCCTTATAAAAATGGGAAGAAAAGAGACGTTGAAGACTTTCACCAAAAGGTTGGGGTAGCTTTGTACTTGATTGGATAGATAAAGAAAACACCTTTCTGCAAGAGGAATTATCCGTTAAAGCTCAGAGAACAAAGAAGAGATTTTTCCTTAAGACTTCACATGATCAAAAGGTCTATTAATCTGTCAGAGTTACCTCAATTGAAGAGAAGATGCTTCAGAGGTTGACTTTCTTCAGATTTCACTCTTTAGAGGCTGATCTCTTCAGAGTCTGCTTCTTAGCTTATGAAGCTCCATAGTCTAGATCACCAGAGGTTGACTTTCTTCAGAGTTGACTTATTCTAAATGTGGATCTTTTATCAGAGCCATAGTCTTTATAAGTGATCTTCAGAGCCATAGTCTGGACTTCGGATGCAGAATCCTCAAGCTACTCTTCACCTGTTCTCAGTCTTATAATGCTACATACTTGAACAGATGTTAGAATACCCAATTATTCTTTAAATACTTTCTTATCATCAAAACCCAATGGATATGGTATCAACCATTTTTGTTCCAAAAATCTCCCACTTTTTTATGATGAAAAACATAAGTATATAAGAACAATGGTTGTTAACTTAATTAACATGTTGACTTTAGGATCTGAGGTTTGTAAGCTCCCCCTGAGTCTGATAGTCCAGGGGGTGAGGTTTGTAAGCTCCCCCCTAAGTCCTATCCAGGTGAATTAAATCCATTTAAAAGCACAATATCATTAATCTTCAAAAATTAAGCAGCACCAATAATAATCATCAGATTCAAGTGTTTAAACACTTTTTATCTTTCCCCCTTTTGTCATCAACAAAAAGATAAATAAAAAGGGCATAAAAGATAATGAAGAAAAGTTTTCATTAACCAAAAAAGAGATTTATAACATAAGTTCATAAAAGATAAGATGAAGGATGACTAAATCTTATAGCCTAAGGTTTCTGCTTCAGAAGCTCCAGAACTGCTTTCAGATTAGCATCCATGTCATCTTGTCTGGAAGTCATAACCTTCATATTATCATTCGTCTACCTTTTCTTAGTATCCATAATCCTGATAGCAGCTGCTGAAGTCAGTTTGTTTCCAAAATCTCTCGCCTATGACTAGAAGAAGCAACAGACTCTAAGAAGATGTACTTCATATTTTTAAGAATTGATACCACAGAGGTTATGAGAGAATCCTATTTTGCAACATAAGACACTGGGTCAGAAGTTGTAGTTCTCTCAGCAGCCAAACTCTATAATCTATCAAAGAGGACAATTCTATATTCTTCCATTTGGGCTTAGATATAGGGTGGAGGAGGTGGAATATCAAATTATGGAATATTGGTTTGTGTGGGAATGTATAGGATTAATGTGCCAAATTCTGACACAATATCAGTTCTTTTGGGAGAAGGTTAATGGTAAGATATTTGGTTTTCTTGGATAGTTTGGTTTAGGGAGGTTTCTTGTGGATGTTGGCCCAAAGAAACTTGCTCAGTTTCAATCTGAGGTTAAGTTACTTTTTTAACTTGAGATTGATTCTGAATAAAACTTGGTTGAGGTTCATATTCAGGTTGACTTTAGGTTTCAGGTTGAGGTGTAGGTTCAGGTTCTGGTTAAGGTGTAGGTTCAGGTGAGGGTTGGGGTTGAGATTCAGGTGAAGGTTCAGGTTCTAATTGGGTTTGGGTAACATGTTCAACTTCAAATTAAACAGATGAGATATTCTAATCAGAAGTTGTTTCAGCAAAACATGTTTGGTCATTTTGTGGTTTTTGTGGGGTGAATATTTTAAGAGGGACAACTTGGATAGGTTTGACAAAAATAAGTTTGAGACCAAGAGCAACAATAAACTCAGAATCAGAATATGACTGTGAGCTAGAACTAGATGAAGTTTTCCCTCAAGAAACATCTATGGGTGGTCTAACCATGGTGTTTAAAGGTGGAGGTTATTCAGAATCAGAAACGTATGCTAGTTGTCTCTGATCATCAGTGGTTTCACCAGCAGGATGTTCAGAATCAACTGAATTCATAACAGTTTCTAGAATCTGAATGATAGGTGTTGGGTTAGGGGAATCCATCACAGGTTCTAATTGTTAAATCCTATTATGAAAATAAGTGATGATATACGATTTAAGGTGGAAGAATAAAAAAAATCCTCAAAGATAGAGTTCAGATTATTACCAGTTATATCAGTCTCCATAGCATTTAGAGCAGGTTAATCCTTTACACCAACAGCTTTGGAATCAAGATTGGTAAAAGCTTCTGATACACCTTCTTCTGGTACACTAGAAACTTCAGCTTTAGAGGTACCCTCAGCAGCCTTCAACCTAGCTATAACTTCAGCAGTCTTCAGAACCTCCCTTTAGCAGCAAGCTCTTCCATCTGAGCTTCGAAAGTTGTAGGTTGTTCCTTTGCATGTATTTTCTCAATGGGTATCAAGACATGAGTGGAGGAGACTATCTATTTAATATCCTTCTAAATCTTCTTCTGATTGTACAACCTTCTTCTTATGAGGCTTTTCAACCATCTTCTGAGCATCAGAAGCAACCTGTTTTATTTTCTTAGAAGGTATGTATGCATCAGTTGGTTCTTCTGGTAAACCCTCATATGTCATAACAACACCAAATTCTTTTCTTGTCATCTCATTGTATTCCCTAATTACCTCAGGATTTTCATGCTTGTTAATTATTGGATAGTCCTCAAGATAGGCAGATTTTGAACTTCTGACTATGAGAGGTCCTTTTGATAACACCACTTCATTCTTCTTCATAAGATTCATGTTGTTTAGAGTTGAAGCAGAGAGAATGTTCCCATAAATTTCCTTCAAATTATCATGAGCAGAAGTAGCTCTCAGAGAGTCAATCCTACGATCCTGAAAGAACAATTCAGACAAGAGTATGACATAGGGTACATTCTTCTTTTTATGCTTCTTTCTCTCATTGATAGCTTCACACAAATGATTAAATATGTAACCGGGGAAATTGATGTTTTCTTCATTGACCAAATTTGAGAAGTGTCTATGTTCCTAAGATATTTCATCAGTGCTACCTTTATAGGGATTAGACACCCAATGTGGATCTTGAATATAAGTTTTTAAGAAGTCTTCATGTTTTTCACCTTTCCAAAGTTATAAGAGGAACATGCATTTTCTGACAGCTCAAACAACATTATTTTGATGACATCGGCTTCTGGACTGCTTTCCTTGGTGTTCAGGGTGAACCTTCCTATATTTTACACACCAAGAAGTTTGGAAATTATTTTCTGAGTGATGGTGACATCCACTCCCATCACAAATAACCATATTTCCACTTCCTCAAACTCCTTCAGACCCATTTCCTTTCTACTCTTCCCTCTAAAAGAATTGTCTTCAGCAACCTTCTGATTCTCTTCCATAGAAGCATCAAACTCATTATATACTTTATATCTTACCCAAAAGTCCTTGACCAGATGGTGATAAGTTGGTTCATTCAACATATCAAATAATGAAGTCCATTCTTGCACTTTGAAGAAATTCCAGAGGGAGTAACCATTCAGATTAAAGGAATCAAAATCAACAATCTACTCCATGATGAGATTCAAATCCTCCTTCTTGATATCAATGGTTCTTGGTTTGATGTACATAATTTTACCAGATTCTATATTCATGGGTGCTTGTTGAGAAGATGGTTAAGCCATTGCAAAAGGGGTTTTAGGGTTCCTAGGGTTTCTTTTGAAATTGGTAGTTTTCAGAGAAGGCTTGAGAAACAAAAGTGTGGGAAGTGTGTGTGTGTGTGAGAGAGAGAGAGAGAGAGAGAGAGAGAGAGAAGTGTGTGAGTCTGATTAAGTAGTGTGTCTTGAGTGAAAATGAATTTTGATCAAAACAAAACTTAAAGAAAAAGGAGGCAGGATTAACAACGTTTAAGATAAATCATCACAGTCTAAAAGGTTTTTACCTAGTAGTTACAACCCATGTGTCAGAAGACGTTTCAAATTCATGACACGTAAGAGCACAGGTGTTAGAGGTAGTTGAAAAGTTTTTTCCACTAGTGCGCATATCAGAGGAAATTAATCTTATTTTGAGCTTCAGAGGCTGAGATCCTTCAGAGACTACTATTCATCAGAGGCTAGCTCAGAGCTTCTAATCATTGTGGCTTCTGATCATCATCAAAATCTGATTCTCCACTCAGATACAAGCACAAAATTTCAAAAGATTTTAAGGAGCTTGATTCTGAGATAAAAAAATATTCTTTGCAACTCATATATATAGAAGTAGTATTATCACAGTTAAGTGTATTTCTACTTTCATAAATGTGAAATTCTACTGACTGATATTAGAATATTAGGAATAGAAATTATTGAATAAAAACAAGGAAATTGCCATACCTTTCTTTGTGCAGCTTCTGATCTGCTGATTAGATTGTTCTTGAGGAACCACTTTGTTCGAACAATGCTCTTATGATAACAACCACAAGTCTTTTCAAAGGCCTTTTCAACTGGATGAGCTTTAGAGGTTGGTTAAGCATTTGAAGCACCAACGTTCGATTAATCAGCTTTAGTCTTCCCAATACCAGTCATCTTTCCTTAATGGATTTGGAACATAGGCTTTTCTTTTGTTATATGTTGTAAGCAGCCATTGTCCTAGAATTGAAACTGTTCCTTTGTTAATCCCTTTCAGCATATCTGCACCAAAGATAATCTTACTTTTTGGTACCCATACTCTTATGGGTCATTTGAAGTTAGTTTTAATAGGCATCCTCTTATTTTGAACCTTAGATTTGTAATAAGGCATTAGATCATTCAAAACTTTAGATTTAAAAGTTTATCGTCTTTAATGAATCCTAACCTTAGGTACTGGACCTTTCAGAAGCTTGTAATTAGATGTCTTTGGTTCTAGATTCTTCAAAACTTTTGACTTTGAAGTCTCAGGTTCTGATTCTTTTAGAACCTTTGACTTAAGAATCATTGGTTCTAATTTCTTCAAAACTTTTGACCTTGAGGTCTCAAGTTCTGATTTCTTTAAAACCTCTGACTATACAATTATAGCAGGTACAAAATGAGATTACAACCCTTTTTTAACAGAGCTTGAAGAAGAAGGGTCTTATGGTATAATCAAGGTTTCAGTATTTGAATTAAAAGGTTTTTTGGATGATAGGAAAAACCTTCTCTTTTGCTTTTACTTACACCATAGATCATGGATGCAAGTTTGGATTTGTTAAAGCGAGTTATGACAAACTCTTGAAGAGCCAATTCATACTCTTCAAGGGATTTTTCAGACATATCCTTTACTAAAACAATTTGATCTCTTTCTAGTTTTTCAATCTTATTTTTAGAGAAATTTAATTCATCTTTCATAAGAACATATTGCTTTTGTATAATTTTCATATGTTTGGATTTCTCATGATATCTATCTATAAGATCTTAACATAAAGTAATTAAATCAGATCTAGAGAGTTTAGAGAATACCTCATCTGCATCCTCTAAATCTGAGTCAGAATCAACTTCTTATTCTATGTCTGAGAATGTTAAGGCCGTCAAAGCTAGATTGGCCTCTTCTTCATTCTTGTCAGATTCTTATTCTTCATCAAGTTCATCCCAAGTTGCCATGAGACTCTTCTTGAACTTATTTCTTAAGTTGTTCTTCTGGAAGCTTCCCTTTTTGGCTTTATTCTTCTGAAGCTCTGAACAATCAACTATTAAATGATCAGGTTTTTGACAGTTGAAGCATCCTTTCTGATTATCTTTGTTAACTCTAGAGCTTGTTCCTCTGAAGCTAGATCTTCTGCCAGAGAACTTTTTATTCTTGTTAGTAAGATACTGAAACCTCTTTATGATGAAAGACATTTCATCATCATCTGAATCATCTTCAAAGGCTTCAGTATGAGTGGCTTGTTTATGCTTCTAAGTCTGAGAAGATTTCTTAGACATCCCAACAGATTTCAAAGCCATAGACTTTGATTTCTTGATTGGTTCTTCATCTCCATTGAGTTCTAACTCATGGCTTTTGAGATTACCAATCAGACTTTCAAGACTGATATTGTTTAGGTCTTTGGCTTCCTAAATAGTTGTCACCTTTGGTTTGTATCTGACAGGAAGACTCATAAAAATCTTTTCATGAGTTGAAGTCCACAAGAACTTGAAACCTTGAGAGCATGGTTTCAATATTTTTATCCTCTTTCATTCTGAACAGTTCATATTGCTGAGCCATACGATTAGCTTTGGCTTGTTTAACTTGTTGGTTTCCTTCATAAGTAGCACATAAAGATTAAAAAATGGTTTGGACAGTAGACTTGTCAATCATCTTTATGTACTCAGAATAAGGCAAAGCATCTATGAGAATGCCTCTTACTCTGTGATGTTTTTTTGTAAATATTCTTTAGAGCAAGTGTGAGAGTTTTTCTATCAGCTACCATTCCTACTCCATTCACATAAATATCAATGCCATCTTCAAGAATGTCCCATAGCTTATCATAAAGACTTACGAGATGTGTGTACATTTTGCTTTTCCACCATTCAAAATTAGTAGAGTCTCCATTGAATGTTGGATGTAACACCCCCAAGCTAATAAAGCGATAATAAATAATCAAAATTTCATCAGAGTATATTTAAAACATTCACAGCATAGACCGAGGGGTCACATCAATTTGAAACAAACAAACAACAACCTGCTCATAAAGATATCCAACAATCAGGTAGCAATTAACAGAGGAACTTAGTTCCTACTACCCACTAATCAGATACAGAATAAAAGCGGAGAATTTGTACTGAATCTCATATATATATCATAAAAGTTGTCTGTCATATACAACATCAAACATGTACATCCAAAAGATACATATACATAATACAAAATAATCACACTCGATCTCCCCGACTACCCGGTGCTACATATCAGAGCCGACCGACAAAAGAATGAAGACCTAAGCTTCACAAAAGACCTCCAGCATCTAATCTGCAATGCCTCACAGAGCATTTAAAAAAACAGCAGAAGGGTGAGAAACACAATCATAATATAATTGCATACAATTATATATAACACAAAAATACACATATAAAATATTCTCACCACAACTTATACCAGAATTCAAACACAAACAACACAAAGTATATTTCATATATCCATCACCAAGGTATATCAACCATGCACAATACACATAACGCCAACATATAAACATATATCAACTCATCAATTTCATCCACAATTCCACACACAATCAATCCATTCATGATTTATGCAAATGCACAGAGACCGACACAACGACTCTATGCAATGCACATGCGGTACCATCCATCCATCAATCTCAACACTAGTTCACTCAGGAACTATTGGAACCATCGCTTGTTACTGAGGACCACTCAAGTAACACCCCGTCGGGAAAACGATATTCCCCGTCGCTTTCTGTCCTCTTAGTATAAGGCTCACAACGTTTATGGATCACTTTCGGTCCTCTTTGTATAAGGCTCACGATCCGATCGCTTTCGGTCCTCTTTGTATAAGGCTCACGATCGTCTATAATCATCGCTTTCAGTCCTCTTTGTATAAGGCTCACGATGTTATAGCGGATTCCCTCTGGAACCGATTCGTCGCTCACACCCACTAGGGCACACGACATCACCAACATGTATAACATGATGCTTGGCATACAATGACTCATGACATTCAAATGCACACATATATGCAACAATCTCCATAAAAAATAATCATGCTTTGCAATTCAAGCTCAAAACAATGCATTTAATTTTCATACGGCCACAAACCATCATCACAACATTTATCACATGCATTTCCATCGCACAACAGCACACAGGTCATACAACATTCATATCAACAGCATATTGCATAATACACATCAACTACACATACTTACAATGGTACAAGTTAACAAAACGACACCATTCCAATTCCCGACATAATTAAATTGGTCACTAGTCTCAAAACCAATAATATAAGAAAGAATATGTCAAAAGCTCCCCAACGCATTAAACCGCGCCTAAAACCGGCTCACGGATCAAAAGTTATAAAGAAAACAAATTGGGAAAAACGGTCACATTCGCATTGCGAAGCTCCTAGCGAGTCCTTCGCTTCTTCATTCGTAGTACGAATGTCCCAGCGAACCAAGTCAGAAAGGAAAATAGCCTAAAAATTCCTAACGTTCGCAGTGCGAACTCCTAGCGAATGCTCTCTTTCCCATTCGCAGTGCGAGTTCCCCAGCGAACGGTGGCAGAAAGAAAACAACACAAAATAACACAAAGTTCGCAGTGCGAACCTCTGGCGAATGCTCGCCCTCAGATTCGCAGTGCGAATAGCCAGCGAATGCTCGCTTTCTCCTTTGCTAGGGGATTCGCAGTGCGAACCTGCGAAAACCAGAAAACCCAGCAGCGCTGTTACATAACCCAAACCTATATTTTCACCATCAAAACACTTTCAAACTAACACATAACAATCAGAACATAATCTAATCATGGTAACAAGTATCCTACTACATTTACATCGATTTCCAACCGCGAAAACATCGATTTCTATCGTTTATCTCATTTCGACCTATATCTAAAAACCAATAAAACTTCCACACAAACATACATAATCATACACAAACATAGTATAATCGAGTTTTGTACCCTTACCCGATTAAATCGCGTTTGAAAAATCGGTTGAATCGGTTCCTAAATTCCCCAAGTTTTCTCTCTTTCTCCTTTTCTTTCTCTTTTCTTTCTTCCTCTTTTTCTTCTCTTCTTTTTCTTTCCTTTCTATTTTCTCTTTTTCTATTTCTATTATATTTCTAACTTAGGAAAAATAAATGAAAAGACCAAAATACCCCTACACTCAAATATCTCGCAAACATTCCCAAAATGCGATAAAATATAATCACGATGAAAAATAATATATTTTCAAATAAAAGTCAGAATTAAAATAATATAATAATAAAATAATCAAAACGACTCAATTAAATAAAACGGATAAAACTGGGGCGTTACAACTCTCCCCCACTTAGAAATTTTCGTCCTCGAAAATATTACCTGAGACGAACAACTCTGGATACGACTCCCGCATCCGACTCTCCAACTCCCAAGTCACATTGCCCTCAGCAGCGCCTCCCCACGCCATTTTCACAAGTGGAATATCCTTGCCCCTTAACCGCTTCAACTTACGATCCAAAATCCTAACTGGTAATGCCTCAACTGTAAGGTTCTCCCTTACCTCAACCTCGTCCATCGAAATCACATGCGACGGATCTGGAACATACTTTCGAAGCTGTGAAACATGGAACACATCGTGAAAATTCGACAGACTCGGCGGCAACGCCACCTTATAAGCCACAGCACCAACTCTCGCGGATATCTGGTAAGGACCAATAAACCGAGAGTAAGCTTCTTCGACTTCAATGCACGACCAACACCTGTCACCGGCGTAACTCTCAAAAATATATGATCGCCCTCTTGAAACTCGAGATCTTTCCTCCTTCGACCATGATAACTCTTTCTGATCAAACAAGTATTTCAAACTTTTATGATCACTAAAGACTTCGAATCTTGCACCGTAGAGATAATGCCTCCAAATCTTCAACACAAAAACCACAGCCGCTAACTCAAGATCATGAGTAGGATAATTTTTCTCATGCACCCTCAATTGCCTCGAAGCATAAGCCACAACCTTACCCTCTTGCATCAACACTCCACCTAGCCTAATTAAAGACGCATCACAATACACCACAAATGGTTCAGTAGGATTCGGCAAAATCAAAATCGGAGCTGTCGTCAATCTTCTCTTCAGCTCACTAAAACTTTCCTCACACCGAATATCCCAAATGATCGCTTGACCTTTACAAGTCAACTGGGTCAATGGAAGTGCTAGCTTAGAAAAACCTTCAATGAACCTCCGATAATATCCGGCTAACCCCAAAAAGCTTCTAATTTCAGTAACAGATCTTGGAGCCTCGCATTGTAGAACTACTTCTACTTTAGATGGATCCACAACAATACCGTTACCTGAGATCACGTGGCCAAGAAAACTCACTTCTGACAACCAGAATTCACACTTTGACAACTTGGCAAAAAGTTTCCTTTCCTTCAAAACCTACAACACAATGCACAAATGCTCCGCATGTTCCTCCCGAGACTTAGAATAAACCAAGATATCATCAATAAACACAACAACAAAACGATCCAAATGCTTGTGGAAAATATGATTCATGTACTCCATAAACACACCTGACGCATTAGAAACCCCGAAGGACATCACAAAATATTCGTAATGACCGTAACGTGTCCTAAAAGCCGTCTTCTGAATATCTTCCTCTTTCACCCTTATCTGATGATAACCCGACCGCAAGTCAATCTTACTAAACACACACACACCTACCAACTGATCCATCAGATCGTCAATTCTCGGAAAAGGATACTTATTCTTAATCGTCACTTTATTCAACTGGCGATAATCAATACACAATCGCATACTTCCATCTTTCTTTTTCACCAATAAAACTGGAGCACCCCAAGGCGACACACTTGGCCTCACAAACCTCTTTTCCAACAATTCGTTCAATTGCTTCTTTAACTCTACCAACTCAGATGCCGACATTCGATATGGTGCCATCGATACAGGTCTAGTACCAGGAACTAGATCTATAGAAAAGTCCACCTCTCTCTCTGGCGGTACATCTGAAATATCCTCAGGAAACACTTCTAGAAAATCACACACAACAGGAAACACATCAAGTGAAACTTGACTATCCACAGTCAACGATGCAAACAACCCAAACAACTGAGCTTCGTCCGCCAAAAGTTTCTTCAACTCTTTGGTAGATAAGAAACTCGAGTCTTCGTCTTCCTCAAGAGAAGGAAATCTTACTAGCTTATGATAAATATCAATATGAACCCGATTAAATTGCAACCAATTCATTCCCAGAACCACATCTAAACCCTCCAACGGCAAACACACCAAATCCATCTCAAAGTCTTTACCATAAATGGTCAAAGGACAGCTTAAACAAACCAAAGAAGTAGTTACTGACCCCATTGCTGGAGTATCAATAACCATCTCTCCATCCATCGAAGACAACACAAGATTCAAACGCTTCGCGCACTCAGACGAAATAAATGAATGAGTCGCTCCAGTATCAATAATAGCAACTAAAGGCGTACTATTAATAAAACAAGTACCTCTGATCAGACGGTCTGCACTTGTAGTCTGAGTTCCCGCCAAGGCAAAAACCTTCCCACCAGTTGGAGCTTTCTTCAGTTTCGGACACTTTGTACTAATGTGACCAGGTTCACCACAATTGAAACACGTCACCACATTCTTCCTTGCACAATTAGCTGCGACATGTCCTAAACCTCCGCAATTAGAAAACTTCCTCAAATCCTTCCTACGTTCGAACTGACGATGTCCTAGGTCACCACACCTATAACATCTCAGAGGACTAGACATTCCTCCCCCACTTGGCCTTTTCTCAAAATTACCCCTTTGCTTACCCTTATCTGCCGGTGTCACATACGGACCACTACGAAACGGTGGTTTCCCCCTCCTCTCGCTCACACTCTTATAGTGAGTAAAACGAGCCTTACTATCCTCCTCATAAATCCTACAACAGTCCACCAAATCTGAAAACCTCCTAATCCGTTGATAACTGATTGCCTGCTTAATCTCAGGACGCAATCCGTTCTCAAACTTCACATACTTAGAAAACTCCGCAGTCGCTTCCGCATAATGTGGATAAAACTGCACAAGCTCCACAAACTTAGCAGTATAATCAACAACAGACATACTACCTTGTTTCAACTCCAAGAACTCAATTTCCTTCTTTCCTCTTACATCTTCAGGAAAATACTTCCTCAGAAAATCAATGCTAAACACAGCCCAAGTGATCTCCTCCTCTGTAGCTTCCAACACATGATGTGTTCTAACCCACCAATCATCAGCTTCTTCCAGCAACATGTGAGTACCCAGTCTCACCTTCTGATCCTCAGCATAATCCATCACTCGGAAGATCCTTTCAATCTCTTTAAGCCAAATCTGTGCACCATCAGGATCATATCTTCCTTTGAAGATAGGCGGTTTGTTCTTGAAATTCTGGTACCAGATGTGTGATGTTAAGTGCGATGTCACAACAACACACTCTGCACAATGGACGAAATAAACAACAGAAGAACACACCAAATTGTTAACCCAGTTCAGTTCAAACAACCTAATCTGGGGGCCACCAAGCCAGGGATGAAATTCACTACTTGTAGAATTAATTTACAGACTCAACAACCCAGTTGACAATCTCCTAAACTTAATTCCTACTAGTGACTTCCTACCTAAGAAACCACTTAGATATGAGAACACTACTCAATCCCTAAAACACTCAAAGAACAACCTCTTTGAGAAACCTTGATCCTGCTTCACAGCTTTGATCAAGTTACACAACTCTCTATCGCTTCACAGCTTCTAAGAGAGGACAGAAAATAACTCACCAATTCAACCTAGAATGGTGTATACAAACCTCGTACAAAATACTCAAGACACTCAGCCTATGCTCTTAATCTTCTCTCTGTATTTTTGTACCTTTTCCTTTGGTTTTGTACGCTTTATATAGCAACCTGAATTGGGCTTGGACTCCTGCAATATCTGACTTGATTTGTTATTTAAAACTGAATCTTCAAAACAGATTTTCTCCTAAAATCTTTTCAAATCTTCAACCTTTTAAATCTCCTACAAATCTGCACTAGATCTCCTATGCAGCGAAGAATATCTAACCCAAGATATTCGCATCCAATGAGACTAACAGCTCTCCAAAATTCCAGCTAACACACAAACCCTAACAACATCACAACCTGATGTTATTAATTCTACAGATCTAATGTCACAACATCGCTTGTGACATCAGACATCCAAACTTCAGTAACTTAACCACTTAACACAGCCCAGTGTTAAGACTCAATGTTGCGACATCACCCATATGACATCAAACATTGACCAACCTTTGTTTTACCAAAATTCCAGCCAATCCAAGAAACCAACAATCTCCCCTTTTGGCTAATTTTGGCTAAAACAATCTCTACACCTTCAGAGACTTCAGCAGCGGAATAAACTTGAATATTTTTTGAAACTTCAAGCAGCAGCATCTTCAATACATAAAGACTTCACTTCACACAAAACTCTGCTGCAGCACCATCTTCAACAACTACAATTTTCAACAATCAACAATGGTGCTCCCCCTCAAAACAAGAACCAGTATAATAGCTGTTCAGCAGATCAACAATTACTCCCCCTGAATTTCTGCACTTCTGCAACTTTAGCAGCATTTGACATTTGTACTCTTTGATACTCTTGGCTCACTTGGCTATTTCTCCCCCTTTTTAGCCACAATTGGACAAACCTCAACAAGTTAAATCTCCTATGACACCCTGTACAAAACCATACTTCTTCTGTCAGCAATATCCACATTTTGAAAATCCAGACATATTCTTCATCCATCCAGTTATGAAGGCTTCACACAATCATCCACAAGATCTGAAGTACACACATAATACCTTCCACTGAACTCTAAGTCAACTCCTCACACTTAGAATAACACACACCAAGACGAGTGTACAATCTATTCAAGGCCATGATTCAATCTTGTCTTCAGACATCTCCTTAGAAGCATGTGCGCACAAGATTCAAACAATTTGCTTCATATGACTAGAACCATTCAAGGCCACACCAAAACACCAATCAGCATGCTATCTGACATTATATCCTCATAAGAGGCAACCAATCTCCACAAGCTTGATCAGCATGCAATCTTCACAATAAATGCACCTTTGCTGAAAAATCCATAGACAAGTACTCCCCCTGTCATGATTAACAAATGCTCTAGATGGAGATGAACATTTGAGCACATTTTCTGAGTACATGCATTTTGGTACCACTGTCCCTTTCTCCAAAGGCTATCATTCAATTCATCTTCACCATCCAAGGCAAATCTTCTACTTCATCATTCTCCCGTATGACTATGTAGATGCTCCTTAGATATAATGTAAGCATTAAGCTTCAGATCCAGAACAAAGACATCCTTCACCAAGGATACTCTTGACACTTTTGACACCAGGGTATTACATATGCTCCACTACTGAATTTACTATCAGCAAAATAATCCAAACTCAACACTGTGTCACAAACTCCACAAATTCTCAGTTTACTTATAAGCTTTACTGAGATCCAGTCTCTTCAAGAGATCACAATTCCTCCATCCTTACATCCACCAGTAGTTGTTGAAACTGGTGAAGTCTTCAAAGACAGTAGTCATGCTTTTCCAGAACAAACTACTAAATACATGACCATAATCTCAATCATCTTCCAGTTATAACATCTTTTGGGACATCAGCTTCTCATCACCATTCAAAGGACTCATTGCACAAAGAAGACCTTCAAGAAGCTCCCAATAAAACACAGTCAGAGCAACTTATTCATACACACCTGAATACCATAAGTTCCCACACCCTCTCTGAACCATATCCTAGCAAACTCAACCATATCTAGAGTATCTATACCAAATTCTTTTTCCAGAACATACTTCCACCATTTTATGAAAAACACAGGAATGTTATCTAGTATGGCCTTTTGAATTTTCTCAGAAGTTCTAACAACAACGGCTTCCTTCATTTGAGAGATATCCTCGACATTATCATCAGACTTATCTTTGATCTTCCTATTTCTGGAAGAGATGAACACTTTACTCCTGGATTTTGTAGTACCATCCACATAGATCTTCTGCTTATCAGTTCTCATCTTTGGAGGTGACTCAATAGCTTTCCTCTTCCTTGATTTCAATCGTTTAGCAACCCCAGGAGCCACTTTTGCAATTTGTTCATCATTACTGTTCTTTATTTTAAGGCTAGAAGTACCTTTCTTGACTTGAGATGTTTTAACATCAGCTCTAGCATCTGCATCTTCCAACCTAAGGATTGTCAACTTGTGAAATTTTTCTTCTGAACTATAGGAGTCATTAGTTAGGTTGTCATCTTTCTTGGCCTTGCAAGTATTCAGCTCCTAACACTTCTTAAGGTCACAGCTTTTGATCCTTCCATCAGCATTGTTGACTCCTTCATCTTGCTCACATTACTGACTACTCAAGTTGGCTTTTAACACATCATCCAACTTAGGAGTAACAGCACCATAAGTCATTAACCCAAATTGACTTTTCACCATACTTTCACACTTGATGTCACCATCTGATGTTACAGCATCAACCTTAACATCACTAGATAAGCTGTCCACTTGAGGTATCCACTGATAGCAATTATCTTTGGATCTTACTCCCTTCATCACTACCTCATTCTGCTCATCAGCTACCACACATTCATCTTTGGTGTAGCTTACCTTGTAACCTTCATCACAAAGTTGACTTATGCTAATTAAATTAGCACTCAACCCTTGAACAAGGAGCACATTATCAAGAGTAAGACCATCATGATTCTTCACTCTTCCAACTCCTTCTACTACTCCTTTTTCACCATTGCCAAAAATAACATCATTTGTATGGCAAGGATTGAACTCTACCAAATGCTTCTTGGATCCAGTCATGTGCTTTGAACATCCACTGTCAAAGTACCATGCATCTATAGCAAAATGTCCATCTGATGTGTGAGCCAATAGACATGTAACCTGAGCTTTAGGAACCCATTGTTTTACTACTTTGGGCCTGACCTCCTTCTGTTGGGGTTGAGGAGCAGAATTTGGATAACCATGAAGCTTGAAGCAAGAGAACTGCATATGTCCAAATCTTCCACAGTAGAAGCATCTAACTCTGTCATCTCTAAAGTGGTTAAACCTTCTGCCACCATTATGATGATGTTGCTGATGCTGCCATCCATAGTGTTGATTTCTTCTTCTACGATAAGGCTATTGTCTTCTACTACCATAGTTTGACTGTCTTCTATGGTAAGGATACTGTCTTTTGAACTGTCTCCTATGGTGATGAGGCTTCCTTCTTCCATAGTAATGAGGCACAACATTGTTGTATCCATATTCATACATGTTCCCCTGATGTTGATGAACCATGTTCTGATTGAACCTAGCAGCCTTCATGCTCTTGTGATATTGAGGTGGCATATACTGACTAGCTCCCTGAGACTGTACCTTCTTCTGATGATGAGCATTCTTCTTCTCAACATTCTGAGGCTGTGGATGAGTAACCTTCTTAGGTGTAGAATCATGTCTCTTTGTTTGATGCTGAGACATTGGTTGGGACACCTCCTTCTTTGTTCCTGAAGTGCTTACTTCAGCAGAAACCTTTTTCTCAGCCACAAATCCTATACCTGACTTATCACCAGTAACTTTCTCTGACTGCAGAATCTTATCAAGAGTGTCTGTACCACTGTTCAGCATCCTAACAGATTTAGTCATATGATCAAGATGAGCTTTGACCAGTGAGACTTCATTTTCCAAATCAGCTTTAGCAGTCTCAAGCTGAGCAATCTGTTTCTTTTGACTCTTGTTTTCTTGACATATTTCATCACTCTTCAGACAAAGCTCTTGATAAGTAGAAGCTAACTCCTCAAAAGTTATTTCCCCATCACTAGAATCATCATCAGAAACAACAGTTCCTGTTAAAGCTCTAACATGCTTTGCTGACTCACGTTCACTTTCACTATCAGAGTCAGACCAGGAAACTGACATGCCCTTCTTCTGCTTCTTCAAGAATGTGGGACATTCTTCCTTGACATGTCTATGACCTTCACACTCAAAGCACTGAATACCCTTGTCTTGAGCAGTCTTCTCCTCATCCTTCTCCTTAGACTTGCTGATGTCAGAAGCGATGTTCTTGTCATTAGGCTTGAAGTTCTTGTTCATTCTTTTGAACACCTTGTTGAACTGCCTTCCCAACATAACAATGGCTTGAGACAGATCTTCCTGAGAATCATCATCTGTAACTTTCTTAGCTTCTGCAGGAGTGGAGACCAAAGCTATACTCTTGGGCTTCTTTTCTGGTTCTTCCTCATTTAAACCAAGCTCAAAAGTTTGAAGAGATCCAATGAGCTCATCAACCCTCATCTTGCTGATGTCTTGAGCTTCTTCAATAGCAGCCACCTTCATCTTGTACCTCTTAGGAAGGGACCTAAGGATCTTCCTTACAACCTTTTCATCTGACATCTTTTCACCAAGAGCACTGGATGCATTAGCCAGCTCAAGAACACTCATGTGGAAGTCATGAATAGTCTCATCTTCCTTCATCTTTAGACTTTCAAACTTCGATGTTAGAAGCTGAAGTCTTGACATCTTGACTCTAGCTGTTCCTTCATGTGTAGCCTTCAAAATATCCCACACTTCCTTAGCAACTTCACATGAGTTGATCAACCAGAATATGTTCTTGTCAACTCCATTGAAGATAGCATTTAGGGCTTTTGAATTTCCAAGGGTAAGCTCATCTTCTTCCTTGGTCCATTCTTCTTCAGGTTTCAGCTTTGAGGTGCCCTCTTTATCTTTCCCAGCATCATCTTTTTCAAACACAACAGGTGCTTTCCATTCTTTAATGATAGCCTTCCAAGCCCTGCTGTCCAAGGATTTCAAAAAGGTGATCATCCTTGGCTTCCAATAATCATAATTCGAGCCATCCAAAATAGGGGGTCTGTTGACAAATCCTCCAACTCATTTGTCCATCTTTACAACAAAAAGTAACTTCCCTAGATCTCACCCAGAGACAGACAAGATGCCTGCTCTGATACCAATTGAAATTCTGGTACCAGATGTGTGATGTTAAGTGCGATGTCACAACAACACACTCTGTATAATGGACAAAATAATCAACAGAAGAACACACCAAATTGTTAACCCAGTTCAGTTCAAACAACCTAATCTGGGGGCTACCAAGCCAGGGATGAAATTCACTACTTGTAGAATTAATTTACAGACTCAACAACCCAGTTGACAATCTCCTAAACTTAATTCCTACTAGTGACTTCCTACCTAAGAAACCACTTAAATATGAGAACACTACTCAATCCCTAAAACACTCAAAGAACAACCTCTTTGAGAAACCTTGATCCTGCTTCACAGCTTTGATCAAGTTACACAACTCTCTATCGCTTCACAGCTTCTAAGAGAGGACAGAAAACAACTCACCAATTCAACCTAGAATGGTGTATACAAACCTCGTACAAAATACTCAAGACACTCAGCCTATGCTCTTGATCTTCTCTCTATATTTCTGTACCTTTTCCTTTGGTTTTGTGCGCTTTATATAGCAACCTGAATTGGGCTTGGACTCCTGCAATATCTGACTTGATTTGTTATTTAAAACTGAATCTTCAAAATAGATTTTCTCCTAAAATCTTTTCAAATCTTCAACCTTTTAAATCTCCTACAAATCTGCACCAGATCTCCTATGCAGCGAAGAATATCTAACCCAAGATATTCGCATCCAATGAGACTAACAGCTCTCCTCAATTCCAGCTAACACGCAAACCCTAACAACATCACAACCTGATGTTATTAATTCTGCAGATCTAATGTCACAACATCGCTTGTGACATCAGACATCCAAACTTCAGTAACTTAACCACTTAACAAAGCCCAGTGTTAAGACTCAATGTTGCGACATCACCCATATGACATCAAACATTGACCAACCTTTGTTTTACCAAAATTCCAGCCAATCCAAGAAACCAACAGTTCTTCCCGAACTCATCGTTACCCACAGCATTAGGTGCACCCTGCACAGCCCGAGCCATAGCTTGCATCGCAGCAGCTAAAGCAGCATCATTCCTACCAGCCATATTCTGTTCATTTCCAATAACAACAACTATGGTTAGACAAACAGCTCACCGAACCACAAAGACCAAGAAGGACTGACACAAACTAGCTCTGATACCACTTAATGTAACACCCCCAATCTACACCCCCAGGCTAATAAAGCGATAATAAATAATCAAAATTTCATCAGAGTATATTTAAAACATTCACGGCATTGACAGAGGGGTCACATCAATTTGAAACAAACAAACAACAACCTGCTCATAAAGATATGCAACAATCATGTAGCAATTAACAGAGGAACTTAGTTCCTACTACCCACTAATCAAATACAGAATAAAAGCGGAAAATCTGTACTGAATCTCATATATATATATATATATATATATATATATATATATATATATATATATATATCATAAAAGTTGTCTGTCATATACAACATCAAACATGTACATCCAAAAGATACATATACATAATACAAAATAATCACACTCGATCTCCCCGACTACTCGGTGCTACATATCAGAGCCGACCGACAAAAGAATGAAGACCTAAGCTTCACAAAAGACCTCCAGCATCTAATCTGCAATGCCTCACAGAGCATTTAAAAAAACAGCAGAAGGGTGAGAAACACAATCATAATATAATTGCATACAATTATATATAACACAAAAATACACATATAAAATATTCTCACCACAACTTATACCAGAATTCAAACACAAACAACACAAAGTATATTTCATATATCCATCACCAAGGTATATCAACCATGCACAATACACATAACGCCAACATATAAACATATATCAACTCATCAATTTCATCCACAATTCCACACACAATCAATCCATTCATGATTTATGCAAATGCACAGAGACCGACACAACGACTCTATGCAATGCACATGCGGTACCATCCATCCATCAATCTCAACACTAGTTCACTCAGGAACTATTGGAACCATCGCTTGTTACTGAGGACCACTCAAGTAACACTCCGTCGGGCAAACGATGTTCCCCGTCGCTTTCGGTCCTCTTTGTATAAGGCTCACGACGTTTATGGATCGCTTTCGGTCCTCTTTGTATAAGGCTTACGATCCGATCGCTTTCGGTCCTCTTTGTATAAGGCTCACGATCGTCTATAATCATATCTTTCAGTCCTCTTTGTATAAGGCTCACGATATTATAACAGATTCCCTCGGGAACCGACTCGTCGCTCACACCCACTAGGGCACACGACATCACCAACATGCATATCATGATGCTTGGCATACAATGACTCATGACATTCAAATGCACACATATATGCAACAATCTCCATCAACAATAATCATGCTTTGCAATTCAAGCTCAAAACAATGCATTTAATTACCATACGGTCACAAACCATCATCACAACATTTATCACATGCATTTCCATCGCACAACAGCACACAGGTCATACAACATTCATATCAACAACATATTGTATAATACACATCAACTACACACACTTACAATGGTACAAGTTAACAAAACGACACCATTCCAATTCCCGACATAATTAAATCGGTCACTAGTCTCAAAACTAATAATATAAGAAAGAACATGTCAAAAGCTCCCCAACGCATCAAATGCGCCTCAAACCGGCTCACGAATCAAAAGTTATAAAGAAAACAAATTGGGAAAAACTGTCACATTCGCATTGCGAAGCTCCTAGCAAGTCCTTCGCTTCTTCATTCGCAGTGCGAATGTCCCAACAAACCAAGTCAGAAAGGAAAATAGCCTAAAAATTCCTAACGTTCGCAGTGCAATCTCCCAGTGAATGCTCGCTTCCCCATTCGCAGTGCGAGTTCCCCAGCGAACGGTGGCAGAAAGAAAACAACACAAAATAACACAAAGTTCGCAGTGCGAACCTCTGGCGAATGCTCGCCCTCAGATTCGCAGTGTGAATAGCCAGCGAATGCTCGCTTTCCCCTTTAATATGGGATTCGCAGTGCGAACCTGCGAAAACCAGAAAACCCAGCAGCGCTGTTACATAACCCAAACCTATATTTTCACCATCAAAATACTTTCAAACCAACACATAACAATCAGAACATAATCTAATCATGGTAACAAGTATCCTACTACATTTACATCGATTTCCAACCGCGAAAACATCGATTTCTATCGTTTATCTCATTTCGACCTATATCTAAAAACCAATAAAACTTCCACACAAACATACATAATCATACACAAACATAGTATAATCGAGTTTCGCACCCTTACCCGATTAAATCGCGTTTAAAGTCGGTTGAATCGGTTCCTAAATTCCCCAAGTTTTCTCTCTTTCTCCTTTTCTTTCTCTTTTCTTTCTTCCTCTTTTTCTTCTCTTCTTTTTCTTTTCTTTCTATTTTCTCTCTTTCTATTTCTATTATATTTCTAACTTAGGAAAAATAAATGAAAAGACCAAAATACCCCTACACTCAAATATCTCGCAAACGTTCCCAAAATGCGATAAAATATAATCACGATGAAAAATAATATATTTTCAAATAAAAGTCAGAAATAAAATAATATAATAATAAAATAATCAAAACGACTCAATTAAATAAAACGGACAAAACTGGGGCGTTACATTGGAGATCTAGCAACATAGTTGTTCTTTTCAAATTTGCTATAATCATGATTAACATCACCAAGAGGAGTGGGTTGTGGGCTAGGACCACCATCAACAATATGATATGATTATGCTTTAGAATTACTCATGATAAAGTAAAATGTGTATTTCTTAAGATATTTTCTGCACCAAAATTAAGTGTTTATCACATACCTTACTCTAATGCCAACTGAAGGTGAGAAAAACACAAAAATAGGGGGTTGAATTATGTTGGCTTTTTCTCTTCTAAGCTTTTTCTTCTTCTACTTTTGATGGATCTCAATCAGATTCTGAACACGTGGTGAAAAGTCTGACTCAGAAAACTCGGTTAACTTGTAAAAGTCCTTATCATATTCTGAACCAGAATGTGACTTAGAGTATCAGAGTTAACAACAATGAAATATAGTTCAAAAGCAAGTAAAGCAAAGCAGTTATTCTAGTTCCTCTCACAACTTGAGAGTAGTCCAGTCCTCTGTCACTTCCAAGGGATTTCCTCTATAACCAAACTGATTACAAATGCTTAAGCACCAATCAAGAGACTTCTAATGCTCAAACCCAGAAGTAAGAGACTTAAATGCTCAAGCACACAAGCAAGAGACTTCCAATGCTCAAACCCTCAAGTAAGAGACTTTTATGCTCAAGCACACAGGAAGGAGACTTCAAATGCTCAAGCATTAAAGCAAGAGACTTCTGATTCTATAACAATCATTTAAGAGATTTGAGCAACAACTACACTTGATATACAATCAAAGGTGTGAACAACATACAACTTAGAAAGACTCTAAGACTTAAGAACTTCTAAAATATATACAATGTTAAGATGTTATAAGTCTAGCATATTTGAATGAGTGGCTTCTCTTTGAAATGTCAAGGTTCAGAGTCTTGTATAACAGTGTATTGTGTTGTATTTTTGTGTGGTAGTCATCTTCTTCAGGACTTGTCTCCTTATATAGAAAGGATAAAAAAGAGATGTTAAAGACTTTCACCAAAAGATTGGGCTAGCTTTGTACTTGATTGGCACATCAAGAAAACACCTTTCTGTAAGAGAAATTATCCGTTAAAGCTCAGACAACAAAGAATATATTTCTCCTTAAGCCTTCATGTGATGAAAAGGTCTCTGAGTCTGTCAGAGTTACCTCGATTGAAGCGAAGATGCTTTTGAGGTTGACTTTCTTCAAAGTTCACTCTTTAGAGTCTGCTTCTTGACTTCTGAAGCTTCAGAGTCTGGATCACTAGAGGTTGACTTTCTTCAAAGTGTGGGTCTTCTATCAGAGTTAGAGTCTTCAGAAGTGATCTTCCAGGGCTAGAGTCTGAACTTCAGATGCAGAATCCTCAAACTAATCTTCACCTGTTCTCAGTTTTATAATCCTGCATACTTGAACAGATGTTATAATACCGAATTGTTTTTTAAATATTTTGTTATCATCAAAATCTAAGGGATATGTTATCAACCATTTTTGTTCCAACATATATTGTATCTCCCTCTTCTTCAGAAGTTGAGTATCATGTTATGGCATTCACCACTACAAAAATAGTTTGGTTGCATTGGTTACTTATGGATATGGGTGTCACTCTTTATGAACCAACTCTCATGTATTGTGATAACAAAAGTGTCATTCAAATTGATCACAACTCAGTATTTCATTAATGTATCAAGCACACTCAGATTGATTGTCACTCCATTCATCACCATCTTCATCATGGAACAATTACTCTATCGTTCGTCTCTTCCTCCTTGCAGATTGTTGACTTATTTACGAAAACATAATCCATTAAACGTTTCCATTTCTTGATTGATAAACTATCGATACTTCATGTTAATTCATCATGTTTTTGAAGGAAGATATTAGACATTATTATTATTATTATTATTATTATTATTATTATTATTATTATTATTATTATTATTATTATTATTAAAAGTTAGTCTTTTCTATTATCTAATATTTATATTATATTATAATATTATTCTATACATTTCTATCATTCTTATAAATACCCTAAAATCTCTTCTCTTTTCTTAATAAATTTAAACCCAAAAGTTTAATAACCTTTATTAAAAATAATAGATTTCATAAATATATAGCTAAAACTTCACTTCCATGTTGATGTCTATAGAAAAATATTTGTTGATAGAGAGATGCATAAATAGATCTCAATAATAGACACAGTACCTAAACTCAACCAAAAAAATATTAAAGTGGGACATGTACCCTTGTCTTTCTTATGACCTTACCTTATATATAAAATTAGTGTGAAAAAAAAAGAGCTAGAGAATAAAAACCAAGTAATCTACCAACCAAACAACACTCATCTTTTCTCTCTTCCAAGTTCCAACAATGGACTCTTCACCAAATCTCACTCATCATCATGCCAAAGATCCTCCAAAACAATGTGAAACCTTCTTCTTCGCCGGAAAGTATCCGTCTTCGCGCCGAACCGCTTCATTCTCCTCTTGTTCATCCTCACTCTCACCTTCATCTTCTTCCATTGAATCATTCTATTTTCCTGATGATCCTCATTTCAGTCCTGCCTCCCCACTTAAATTCTCAGGTGTTCCATTTTCTTGGGAACATTTACCTGGAATTCCCAAGAAACATAACAATTCCAAGAAAAAACAACAATCTTCCATGAAACTCTTGCCATTACCTCCTCCTACTATAACTACTACTTCCACAAACACTTCTAAAAAAGTGATCAACCATGAAGATACAAAGATTTGGAAGAAGAATTCGATTCGAAGTAGCTTTCAAAGGGATGATCCTTTCTTTGCTGCAATGGTTAAATGCTCAAAGGATGGTGGTGATGATCATGAAGAAACAATTGGAAATTTGTGGAATAATGGAGCTAAGGTTTCCAGAAGTATTAGTGATCGTTTTGGATTTATTAGTCTTTATGGCTCTTGCAAAAGAACTTGTGCAGTTTCTGAATCTTTAGTTCTACTTCCAAGCTCAAGAAGAAACACTTATCATCAAGTTAATGGCAGGTCCCTCTGAGATTTTTCCAATCAGTGATCCCAAAATCTACTTGTGTAGTTCATATTGTTACTTGGAGGGAAAAAAACCATAAAGAGGTATTTTAATCTTTAACTTTTTACTTATACCTTAATCTACTCGAAAACACTCGAATGAGATGAGAAGCGGCTCTTCCATCTTAATCAGAGATTCGGAGTTCGAACATAATTATAAATATGTAACAATATTAAATCTCTTGAAAAGAGTTTTACTGTCCATCGTAGTTTCTACTTACGCAAGGGATTAATATTTGGACACTTGATTTATGAAATTTTTTATCTTTGTTTTATTGTTTGTGAAATATAGTATGTGAAGACAAATTTTGTCTTTGTAAACCTAAGTTATATATTGTTGTTGTAATATATAAATATAAGTATAGGAAGTGTTTGTCTTATTTTCTAGTTTGTTATGATTTTATTTTTTGGAATCTTGTGTCATTAGACATGTAAATCTCTGAATACAATATATGTTTTTTGATGTATGTCATGAGATGTATCATATTATGAGTGAAATTTAGATCATCCCATGTGGAAATAATGTATAGGACCATGGTGGAAAAGACTGTCAAATTGTTGATTTGACTTTTTTATTGTATATGTATTTGTACTTTTAAATAAGTTAGATTCCCTAATATTTTAAGCGATGGCTTTGTTTTTGTGTATGATGATGTTTGATAAAATTGTTGAGCTATCTCATCTTTTTGTCTCAAACTTCTTATCAACTTACCAAACAAAAACATAAATATTAATAAAGGTTTATCGTTCTCACAAATGTGTAAATATATCCTAACGATCAAATATGTTTGGATCTCATTCTCAAAAGAGAATTCAAGAAATAAAGTTGTCCTCATGTATTTATATATTTAACTATTTAGAAACCTTAGTCTCTCGCACTTTCAAATATTCACATTATAATCTTTAACTAAACTCTGATATCCGGAACATATCCCTAAAAACTAATTCAAAGAATAAAATTATCCTCACTTATTTAAATATTTAACGACCGGACTCAAAAAACTCTAAAAACACAAATACATATTCTACATTAATAAGTATATTTTACATTTATTGTGTTTACCCTCTCTTAAGTGAAAAAAAAAACACATAAACATGTGCATCCAACTCAACTATCATCATAATTGATTTAGACAATCTTAGAAATCAAGTTATGTAAATGGGCCCTTGTTGTTTTCCCCCACATGATCTCAATACATTCAATGCATTTCTAATAACAGATCTACTAACTACTATTAAATCCATTTTGAGGTAAAGTGTTACTTATTTTAATTTTTAATGCCTCTATGCTCGTGTAAAAAGTTTCTTTTTATATTTTTTCGCTTTGGCCGTGAAGCATGTAATGAAAGTTACATAATCATATAGTATCTTTTTTTTTGTCAAATTTTGGGTAGTTGATGCGTTCAAAGCATAAACAATATAATTAGCAAGAGGCCTAGCTGCCTCTCGTGATAATAATGCATTATTTTATTTAGAGGTAGCATGACCTATGCTCAAAAGGGCATTCATAAAAAGACTAATGATTCAAGTCAATGAAACTACAATGTTCAATATCATATAAAAAATGACAATGTTAGGTTGATATTTTGTATTGAAACACCAAGCTATAATGTCACTACTCATTAATGAACTAATTTAAATAAAAATTGTCCATAAAAGGTAAAAAATGATTTAGGTGTTTAATACTTATAACAATAAAAATAACAAAATGAAAAAGAAATTAAAGATTAGAAATTTAATAATTTAAATTACATAACTTATAAAAATAAAGAATATGTAGAAAATATATAATAAGAACATATAGAAATATATAATAAAAAACATAAATAAATTAAACTACATTTAGTCCAATATAACAAAAGATCTTGTTGGTGCATTTGGTGGATGCGTAATTAAATCATCTTCAACGATGTGGTTGGGGATCTGGTATTATTATTTGATAAAATTACTCTCCTTTTTTGGCGGTGGCTGACTTTTGGTAAAAAAGTTAATAGTAAATGCTCGTTCTATGACTGGCTAAAATGTTCACTTGACTTCTTGTAATCCTATTCTCTGTACATTATGTTGGTTCCCTTATGTAACTTTGGGTTTTGACACCCTTAGTACCTCTTTTTAAATTGATCTTGCTTATAAAAAAAAACAAAAGATCATTTGTATATTATTTAACATATAAACTCAATCCCATATTAATAAAAAGTATTAAAAATTTGTCAAACCGAAACAACTACTTAACCAAAAAAAAACAATCAAAGAGATAAACCATCGTAGATAAAAAGAGAAACCAAAAACATATATATATATATATATATATATATATATATATATATATATATATATATATATATATATAAAAGAATGAAACCAAACCAAATCTACCTATCTAATCCAAACAAAACCAAAGCAAACTAACCAAACTAAAACAAACTAAACTAACCAAACCAAACCAAATGCAAACCAAACTAAATGAAACCAAACCATACATAACTAAACCAATCAAATCAAATTAACAAGAATTCTAAATTATAATGGAAAAAAAGAAGCAATCGAGAAATATATATGATCAATATTAAAGGATCAACCTAAGTGGTTCAACACAATTTTTTAAATAGAACTAATCATAAAAATTAAAACAAAATTTAAATACAATCTTAACAATTAAGATAATAAAATAGGATAAAAAATAGAGAGTTTCATTAACAAAAAGTTTATTATCTCACTGGAATAACTTGGTAAGCAAAAAGTGACTGAAGTCCTCCAAACAGGTGCTATTCAATTTCATTAGAGTACAGAAAAGTGAATCTTAATTGCACGTACAGAAAAAACACAATGATGTTCAAGAAAAATAATACTAGTATACAAAATTGAACATAGTAGAGAGAGATGTGTCAACAAAATTTCAAATCAATTCGGACGCATTAAATTTTTCATATCAATTCATTTAATGACCACATGTACAAGAATTGAATTTTGTGTTGGCGAAAAATCAGCGGCCAATAATTTGATCTTAGATGAAACATAAAAGATTAAACAAGAAATGAATAGTACACAACTATTTATAGCAATGGAAAGTGACTTCCATATATGAATATGACAAAATGAACATTAATTCTCTCACCTCTCTTTATAATTATAACATCTTTTTGTTTGTGCATATTCATTCACATTTAGAGTGTACTTCTCTCTTGAATTTCCACTTATATGCATGCATTTAGTTGAAAATTTGAATTGATTTTTTTTAACATTTTGAAAAATGGAAACAAGATAACAATTTACAATTTTGAGTACAAATACATCGTGTTTAGAATCTATGGTATAATGCATATCACTAAAAGAGGAGTATAATAAAATGACAATGGTCTCATTCAGTTTAATCACAAATTTTGAGTTTGAATTTTGAATACACAACAACGTTAAATCTTTTGAAACAAAACTTTATTGTCTATTAGGGCTTTTTTCAATAAAAAAAGTGGTGTAATATATATCACCAAATGAAAGAGAATTTTGAAAATAAAAAATATGGAGAAAAAAAGAACTTAAGAATGAGAAAAATAAATAAGGATTGTTTAATTTAATCGGAATTTTATTAGAGGGTAATACTCGTTTTGCCTTTTGGCATGTGTACTTGCTAAAATAGTATAAAGAGAGTAGCTATACGTTTGGAGGGTATGGTTGTTTGTGAAGTTTAGGATTGTTGATGGTATTCTCTTCGTAATTTACGAAGAGTGATAAGAAGCTTTACATATGTTTTATGGGTTAAATTATTCGATCATCTTCTTAACCATAAGACTGAGATATTTATTGAGACCACTTGAGCTTTGGGATTTAGATCTAGGAAGCAATTACCTTCTCTTTCTCTTCCCTCCAAAGCGTGTGATATATGAGAACTTTTTTTCTCCTATAAACATGGGGAAGTGGTTTTCCTTATTCACTGACTTTTTTATCATGTTAGTGCATAAGGACACGTTACTCTCCAAGTTTTAATAAGAAGGTGATAGATAAATTGTCTCAAGCCCAATATGGGCGAGTTATTGTGAATACTGGCGGACATGGCACACCTTTGGGCAGCTTGTGTCCTTACCCTTGTGCTCGCCTAGTGCCAGTATGTTTGACTTGCCTTCTCTTAGGAATAACACAATTATCCGATTATACAGTCCCTTAAGCACGAGATCTTGGTAAAGGTCAAGTGACTTAATATTGGACAAAAGGTAATTTACTCGTGGGAGAAACTTATATAGTCGAGTCTCCCAAGAAAGACTCCTTAATGGCTAACTTGTCCAACTCTTGAGCCCTTGTTCGTAGCCTAATTCTTCAAGTGTTGCCTTTGAGGGCGAGTCCCTCATGTTTTGCAACATTTGATGTTTTAGGCATCACACCTTTTATTTGTTATTTTTCTTTTCATCCTTTGTGGATTCTTCTGTAATTACTTCCGCGACGTTCGTATTTCATGTCGACTAGGCCAAGTGAATTTCTTGTTGCGGTGAGTCCCTCAAGTGCTGCTTCAGTTTATTTAGGAGACGATCCTCTAGTGAAGGTTTAGAAGTCGTTTTACCTCCGAGGGCAGCAAAGATTCCTTTTTGAGTATCCAACATTCATATTTCCTCTAAGGCCATTAAGGATTCCCCTTTGAGGATCCAACACTCATATTCTCTGTAAGGGGAGTAAGGACTCGTCTTTGAGGATCCAACATTCGTATTGCCTCTATGGGCGACAAAGATCCCTTTTTGTGGACCCAACATTCATATTCCCTCTAAGGGCTGCAAGGATTCCTCTTTGAGCATCTAACGTTCATATTGGCTCTAAGGGCGGCAGGGATTCCTCTATGAGGATCCAACATTCATATTCCTTCTAAGGGAGACAAGGATTCCTATTTGAGGATCCAACATTAATGATGCCTCTAAGGGCAACAATGGTTCTTGTTTGAGGATCCAATATTCATATTTCTTCTAAGGATGAAAAAGATTCCTCTTTGAGGATCTAACATTCATATTGCATCTAAGGGAAGAAAGGATTCATCTTTGAGGATCCAACATTCATGTCGTCAATTTAATCATTTGACAATTTTAAGGGTTCTTTACTTTACGGGAAGATGATACCAAAACATTTATAAGTAAGTATATACTTTGGTTGGCCAAATGCCTCTCGCTTTATTAAAAAGAAGGTAGTAATTGACTAACCATAATAATATCACAGGTTGACTGAGTTATACATCCTAGGGATAAGCCTTCCATCCAACACTTTGTGTTTATAAACATCATAAATAACTTTTGGCATGGGCAGTACAAAACTTTCAAGTTAGTCTGAAATTTTCTCAAGCGAGCTAGTAAGATAACCGGCCTCAGCACAAGGCTGCCCTCCTACATTTCCCTTGGGGCCTATTTGGAGTTGTACCTTTTGGAAGACCTTTGCTTGGTAGCAAATTATCCAATGTTGTGACGTCACATATTTCATCAATCAGGTTAAAAACAAATCTGATTCTTGCCTTATTTTCTTCTTCAATTAGCTGAGTGTGCCTGCATGTGGGCTTGTCGATTTCTACCAGAAGCATAACGTTGGCTCCATATACCATTGTGAACATTGTTTCTTTGGTAATTAAATGGGGGATGGTGTGATACGATCATAATACTTTGTGGAGTTGTTCGGCCTAAAACCCTTTGGCATCTTTCGACTTTTTCTTTATTCCTCCCGCTCTTACTTTGTTCACTGACTTGGCTTGCCCACTCTCCTGTGGGTGGAGAACTAAAATGAACTTAGTGTGTATTCCTAGGTCTTAACAGAAATTGACCACAACAGAGCTAGAGATTTTTGAGCCATTTTCTAATATGATAACTCTTGGTAAACTGAACATGCATATGATTTGTTGCCAATAGAAACGGCGAACCCTTTTTGTTGTGATTTTGGAGACATGTTATGCCTCTATCTTCTTCATGAAATTGTCTAATCCAAATATTAGAAACTTCAGTTGGCCAAGCACTAGCGGAAAAGGACCTAGTATTTCTACTCCCCACTCGAAGAATGGCCATAGCGATGTGGCAGAGTGAAGAATTTCTGATGGTGCGTGATGTAGGTTGGGGTGTATCTCGAACTTGTTACATCTTTTGATGAATTATACATTATTCTTAATCAGAGTGGGCTAATAAAAACTCTCTTTTAATAGTTTGTGAGCAAGGGCTCGCTCACCAATATCACTACTACATGTTCATTATGAGACTTTTGTGAGGACCAAGGCGATTTCGTTCTTTCCTAGACACCTCATCATTGGGGACTCATTTACCATGTTATAATACTTTCCATGAATCATGTTATACTTTGTCGCACATTTTTGGATCTTCTTCGCTTCTATCTTGTTTTATGGAAGTTCATCTGACATCATATAGTGTACTATGGACACCATCCAACTGGTGGTATGGGCAACTTCAAAAGTATTGATTTTCTTTGTCTTAATACTAGAGACAAATAGAGTTTCTTAAGTGACATTTCAATTTTGACATAGTCTTTTGGTGCTAGCAATCTTGGAGATAAGACAAGCTTTGGAGTTTTGTCCCCTAGTCACGTATGTTATCTCAAAAGCTTTAAAATGTATATATAGTTCATGTACCTTTTTCAGATATTTGATCAGACAGAAATCTTTCATTTGATATTCCCGAGCAATTTGATCTGTCACCTTCTATGAGTTTCTCTTGGACTTGACACTTGAAGCACCCATATCTAAGGTGAGGACCATGCCAACGATGAGAGCTTTATACTCGGCTTTATTGTTATTGGCTTTAAACTCAAACTTCAAGGACTGTTTTATCATGAGGTTATCTGGTCCATGTAGAAATATTTCAACGTCATTTCCTTTCAGGTTTGAAGCATCTTCCATAGATAATATACATATATGGGGAGTCTCCTTGCTTGTTGGTGAACTAAAATTTGCTAGGAAGTTGGACACCACTTTTGATTTGATGTTCCTATGGGTATGCATTGGATATTGTATTTAGACAACTCCATTGACAAGGACATTGTTCTTCTTGAGAGATTCGACATCTTCAAAATCTAGAGAATAAGGTAATGTGTTTTTACCATGACAAGGTACCCTTGGAAGTATGGTATGAGTTTTCTTGCCATTATCACGACTAATAAGGCTAATCTTTCGATCTTCTGATATCTGACCTCGATGCCTTTGAACACTTTGTTCACGAAATAGACGGATTGCTCAACTTTGTTTTTCTCCAAGACAAACAAAAAGATCATTGCTTGATCAGTAACCCACATATATAGATAGATGGGTGTGTCGGCCTCTAGGTGTGTTAACATGGGTGGCATTGGTAGGAAAACCCTCATAATAGTGAACACCTCCTTGCACTCCCTCGTCCATTTGAATTTCTCCTTATTCTTCAATGTGGCAAAGAAATGAAACACCATGTCACATGCATATGAAATAAAACGGTCTAGGGCGGTTAAGCACCTTGTTAGTTTCTGAAACTCTTTAATATTGTAGGGGCTTCTCATGTTGATGATGACTTAAAAAAATTTTGGTTCGCCTCTATCCATCTCATGGTCAGCATAAATCCCATAAATTTACCCACATGCATGCCGAAAGAGCACTTGGAAGGGTTTAAATGCATGTTATACTTCTTGACTGACTCCAGTATTCTTTAAATTCTCCACAATGGCTCTTTCTCAGTGAAATATTCATAATCATATGATTTTTGTAGACTTCCAAATTTCACCATATTTGTTTGGAGAACACTGCATCCATTAATCTTTGGTAGATGGCGCACACAATTTTCCCATCAAAAAGGCATGGCAATGTAGTGGTAATTACCATAGTTGGATGTGAACAAGGTTTTGGGCACATCTACAGGATCCATTTTTATCATATTGTAGCTTGAGTAGTCATCTATAAAACTTAAGGTTTTGTAATAGAAGGACCCATCAATCAACCGATAAATATTGGGAAGCGTATATGAATCCTTAGGATTGCCAGCTTTAGGGCCAGTGAAGTCAAAACACATGCACCACTTGTTTAATGGTTTCCTGACCAAGACCATGTTAATTATCTAAAACTTATAATTAACCTCATTTTTGAAGTCGACACTCCTCGACTTCTGAAGCTCTTATCAATAGTGGTATACTTTTCCTTTCCCAACTTACGCTTCCTCGAGGATACTGGTTTCATGATGGAATCAATGAAGAGGTAATGAAAGACCACCCTTGTCTCAATCCCATACATGTTAGTGGGTGCCCAGGAGAATCAATCGACATTAATCCTCAACAGTGTGACCAACTCCTCATCTTCGGTTTCAGACAGAGAGCTGCCTATTTTGGTGAATCTGAAATTTGAGGCCCTAATCTAAACCTCTTTTAGGTCTTTTTTATGAGTATGTCTTTCACTTTCCGCTTCCATTCTGGGAATTACACTTGTAGCATCCATTTCTTACGCGCATGGTGGTGGAATTGTGGTTACAACCATCTTTTCTCTTCTCATTTTGAGATTGCTTTGATAAAATTCCTGGTCGTACTCTTGGTCCCTTTGGACCATTCCAATTTACTCTCTAGTTATAGGATATTTTGTACTTAAATGTAGATTGGATAAGACGGCCCTCTAAAAGGTTTAGGGCAAGCCGCCCCATAATGATATTGTATGGTGAAGAGGCGTCTACTACGAGGTACTTGATCTTGACTATCTTCATGCTTGCATTCAAACGAAAATTCATCTCTAGCGTTACGTGGCCTTTCACATGTACATGTTTTCCATAAAGATTGACAAAAGAACCTTGAAAGGCCTGAATGTCATTCGCATAATGTCAAAGTCTCTCAAAAGTGTCCCTGAATAGGACATCTTCTAAGCTTCTGATTTCTATTAGAACTCACTATACATCCTAACTATTATTATGCACTGAGATATCATGGGATCATTGTTCTAAGGGAGGATGCCAATGACATTCTTGTTGAAGTAGATGATTTTAGACTTTGGCTGTTTGTCCAAACTTGTATCAAGGATGACATGTATGATGATTGCCGTTAAAATTCTCTGGTATACTTTTGGTGGGAAAAGTTGGATTCTCCACCACCAATAAAGCCTCATTCAATGGTGTTAATGATAACATATGTGTCGTGTTTTATCGCCTTACTAAAGAAGGTGTTTGAGGTGGTTGGAGAAATGTAATGAGTTTAACTCAGGTTAGTTTTATAGGTCCAGCAATGGGCGCTAATTTTACTTGCCAAAAAAGTACAATGAAGGTGGCCTTGGGTTTAGAGGTATCTATATGGATTTTAGGGTTTTGGATGGTGTTCAGAGCTAGCTCACTCAAAGTAATAAGTTTATGGAAAAATTAACATTAATACTCTCTCTTTTCTTTATAATTATAACATTTTTTTTGTCTGTATACATTCATTCACATTTAGAGTGTCCTCTCTTGGATTTCTACTTGTATGTAAGCATTTAGTTGAAATTTTGAATTTTATTTTTTTAACATTTTGAAAAATGGAAACTGAAGGTGTGAAAAGTACACAAGAAGGGGGGGTTGAATTGTGTTTCGCGTTTTCTTTAATTTAACTTCTGATCAGAGTTTCAGAATCAGAACTGGTGTTCAGATTCTGTTTTAAATCATTAGCAGCGGATATAACAGAAGTAAACAAATAACAGCAGAAGACACAAAATATTTATCCTGGTTCCTCCCCTAACTGAGAGTACTCCAGTCCCCTTGCCCACCAAGAGATTTTCATTATAACCACTTCATGATTACAATCGCTTATGCTTCTGCATATGTATTTTACACTTGCTCAGACCAATTGTCTGATACTTTCTGGCTTAGAGCACAGTTTAAGACTTCTTGCTCATGCCCTCTGACCGAGCCACCTACTCTTCTGGCCATCCAGACTGAGACTTCCTTGCTCAAGCAGCACATGAGACTTCGTGCTCACGCCCCTTAGACGGAGACTTTCCCTTGCTCAATCAGACTAGCTAAATAAGACTTTCACAACTCAAGCACTTAAGCAATGAAACTTAAGTGGATTAAGCATCTTGGCTCAAGACTTGTTTCTTGAATCCCAATGAGACAAGACATTTGCTCAAGCACATAGCAAGAGACTTGATCTAAACTACCGAAGGCTCAGCAGAATAGAGTACAAGGTGTACATGATACAAGCATCAGATGTACGGGAAATCACTGTAGCAAAGACCTAAAGCTCTTAAGATTTATAAGATATTCAATGGTAATAAATCTTAAGGCTTTTACAATTACAACCTATAACAGAAAATCTGCATATTACATAAGAGTTGATAATTGTTTGATCTTGCTACTCCTTCGTCTGGAGAATCCTTGTTAAAATTCAAACTTGAATTTTCAGCCATATTTATAGTCTTTGCAGAAACTAGCTGTTGAGGAAGTAATTTGATCAAGTGTCTTTGCCTTTTCACTATTATACAAGAGACATTGAAGATAGATGCACAACAGATTCTGAATCCAGTGTGTAGCACGTTTAACCTTTGAGTCTTCAAGAGGTTCTGTACTGATAGAGACGTTGAGAGCAGATATCCGTAGAGCATGCCATCCTTTCTTAAGCCTTGTAATCTTGTAGACTCTAGCTGACAAGCTGATAAGACAATACATCTTGCTTTCTGCAGTACAGACAACCACAACTTTATCACCAACTCTGAATGGTACCAGATGGTGATATACAATAACTTAGTGTAGTAACTCGTCTGAATGCTGAGGCCTTCAGCTCAGAGTCCGCGTCAAGCCACACTAGCAATCGTTCTTTAGACTCTGCCACCAGAAGCTAGCAATGAAGCAACTCCCAAGTGTGTCTAAGTAAAACAAATTCTGATTATTTATGTACAAGAACAAGAACCTGCATAAATAAAACACATATCAAATAAATCATTGTTCTTTCAATACTTTTGTTATCATCAAAACTGAAAAAGAATATGTCATGAACAAATCTTGTTCTAACAGAAACAAGATAACATGGAGCATGTTAGATATTTACAATTTTAAGTACAAATTTTCGTGATTAGAATCTATGGTGGTATAATGCATATCACTGAAAGAGAAGTATAATGAAATGACAATGGTCTCTTTGAGTTTAATCAAAATATTCGAGTGTTAAATTTTTAACACGCAACAGCGTTAAATCTTTTGAACGATTTTTTTGTCTATTATGGTTTTCTTTGATTCGACAAATTAGTTTCATAATTGCTTGATGGGGATATCTAGTTTATATAAAAAAAGTTGGTGTAATACATATCTCCGAAACGAAAGAGCATTTTATTAGAGGTTAATACTCGTTTTTCCTTTTGGCATGTATACTTTCTTAAAAAGAACAAAGAGGGTAGTTCTGAATTTTGAGGTGTTTACATGTAACTCACATAGAGTGGTGAGAAGCTCTGTGTATGTGTTTTCTGGGTGAAATGATTTGATCCCCTTCTCAACCATAAGGCTATGATATTTATTGAGACCACTTGCGCCTTGGTCTTTAGACCTAGGAAGCGGTTAAAATCTCTTCCCTCAAAAGTGTGGGATATATGGGAACCTTTTTTCTCCTAGAAACACGGCGGAAGTAGTTTTTTTCATTTACTGACTTTTCTAATCTGTTAGTGCGCAAAGACACGTCAGTCCCCAAGTTTAAATAAGCAGGTGATGGAGAAATTGTCTCAAGCCCAATATGGGCAAGTTATTGCGAATAGTGGGTGGACATGAGCACAACTTCAAGCGGCTTGTGGTTCTACTATTGTGCTCGCCTTGTTAGAGTATGTTTGACTTACCTTGCTTCCCTTTGGATTACCTTCTCTTAGGCATAACACAATTATCTAAATATACAGTCCCTTAAGCATGAGATTTAGTAGAAGGCGAAGTGATTTAATATAAAAAAAAAAGGAAATTTACTCGTGGGAGAAACTTAGATAGTTAAGTCCCTTGTTTGCAACCGATTCCTTCAAGTTTTGATTTTGAGGGTGTGTCCCTCTCATTTTGCAGCATTTAATGTTTTAGGCATGCACACCTTTTATTTAGTATTCGTTGTTTCATCCTTGAGGATTTTTTTGTAATTACTTCTAAAACGTTCTTATTTCATGTCGCCTAGGACAAATGCATTTCTTATTGGGGTAAGTCCCTCAAACGTTGATTTAGTTGTCTTAGGAGATAATTCTCTAGTGAAGGTTTAACAATTATATTGCCTCTAAGGGCAGAAAAGATTCCTCTTTGAGGATCCACCAATCGTGTTTCCTCTGAGGGAAGCAAGGATTCCTCTTTGAGGATTCAACATTCATATTGCCTTTGATACATAAGGATTTAGCTACCCATAACCATGGTAGCTTGCTTTACAAGTCTTGGAAGAAGATGAATGAGCATCCACGTCGAAGAATCGAACTCGGATGCGAATCCAACTTCTATTTGCAAAATATCACCTTTTGGTAAGGAAATGCTGAAAATGAAGTTTTGGTGTGAAAATGGGGTTTTCTAGGTTATGATCCCCAAAAAATCTAAAAAGTACATATATAGTACAAACAGAATCTGTCAAGTTCGCCCAGCGAACTCATTCTTTTCCCAGCGAACTCCACTTTAGGCACCTGAAGTGCCTCTGAACAATTAAACCGCCCCTAAGAAATATCTAAAGTTCGTTGTACGAGCAATTCTTTGCACTGCGAACTATTTTGCTACAAGTTCACAAAACGAACTTAGGGTCCTTTAGCTACTGACTTCAGTCAGAGATAGTTCATTGGTCCTTCGCTGCAACTTCTCCTAGCGAATGTTCGCTACCAGTCGTCCAACGAACTTAGTGCCATTTTCTTACTGACAACATTCTGAGATGGTTTGTTGGGGGCTTCGCCATGATCTCGCCCAGGGAACATTCTCTATCACTCCTCGCTGGCTGTTCGCCCAGCGAACATGCTAAATCTCTTATTTTCCTTTGGCTTCCTTGTCCAATTACTTGTGTCTCACACTTTGATGTTTTATGCCTAATTCCTGCACAATAACACACAAATCAAAGCAACCAAAGGTATTTTCAATAATAATAAAGATTAGCATGAAAACATGGAGTAAATCCAACAAAACATAAAAATTGAGATGAAAAATGCCAATAAATATGGATAAATTTAAAGCATATTTGGCATTCAACAAACTCTCCCCAACTAGATTTTTGCTTGTCCTCAAGCAAAGTATGCCTTTCATGGAAAATAAGAGGATTTGCTCAAGCATTTAATTCAACCAAGAATGGTTTTATGGCTCAAATAAACAAACAAATACGTACAAGCAATGCTCACCACTTCCTAGAGTCGAACAATAAAAAATAATTTAGTTCTTAAACAAATACCATGCAATGTTTCAATTAACAACTAAATTCTCATGCTTGGATCACTCTAACACTCCTCTTTGAATAAGAATGAAGAAATAAACGTGTTTACAACCGCAGAGAAATTTCACTCACCTGGAAAACAATGCAAATACAATCCAATCCATACATTCATCTAATCAATCATCAAAGAATTCATGGAAGCGAAAAGATCACAAAGGTCTTTAAAGGTTGTAGCTTGGTTAGGTTCACAATAAAGGGACATTTATAAGGTTGAGGATTCAAAGTTGCCAAAGCAAAAGAAACATTCACTATACAAGATTATGTACACACCACAATTTCATCCAATAATTTCTTTTCTCAATTGCTCACCCTTCCAAACTTCCTTTATGCACATTATTTATTTTCTATTTTTTTTCTCATTCAAACAAGCATGCTTTTTTCTTTTTCTTTTTCACAATTCATGTACACAATTTTCTTTTTCAATGCTTGTTTGAATTTTTTCAAAATTTTTTAGTAACCTACCACTTTCTTTTCACTCTCCCCAACTTGGTTTTAACCAAAACCCAAGTGAATGCTCCTTGCTTTTTATGGAAAAGAAAACAATTTATAACAATGTTCAAAGGTTCATGAAATTTTTTTTAGAATCCTACACAATTCAATGACGAACTAACTTTTGATTTATGTACAAACACCAAGTTCATCACTAAATTAGGATATAATCTGTTAAGCTCAAAGGGGTTAGCAAACTCTCACTACTCACGAGGTAAGTTATTGTTTTTTGGGATATGGTTGTGCTCAATATCAACAATTGCCTTAATCATATCTAATGCTTCCATAAAATCAAAATTATCATAAGATTAAGCATGAATCAAATGTCTTCAACCAGATTTATCAGTCATCCTATGCATTTAGTAAACAATAGAGGTTTCTCACAAATTTGTGGTTGTTGTAACCTAAGTGAAACAAGCATTCAAACAAAGTTGCAAAATGAAACAAAATTACATTTGCACAAAGAAAAAAATTCTTAAGCATTCTAGCATCCTAGAAAGAGGTAACCATGTACCTTGCCTGCATTCACATGATCAAATACTATCATCACCATCCAAACTTGAGAGAATCTTCATTGGATACTTTTAGCGAATAGCAATCAATCTAGAAGAAGTTCTCACATTTCATTCACCAAAAAAGGAAACATTAAAAAGCAAAATAAACTACCAACAATCATAAATAAACTACTAGAGTTAAACATTCCTAAATGAAGAATTCAACTGCAAATAACATTAAGTTGTTATGGTGTAAAAACACCAACAAAAGTACTAGTACCCAAACGTGGAACATACAAACATTATCCAAAATAATCCACCAAGTGGATATTGTACAATACAAAAGAGAATACAATAAACATAATACAAATATAGCAATAGTATAAGCTAACATAAAACTTCACTTTGTAGCTGTAACGCCCCAGTTTTAGTATTTTTATTTATTTGAGTCGTTTTGAGTATTTTATTATTATATTATTTTATCTCTGACTTTTATCTGAAAATATGTTATTTTTAGTCGTGATGATATTTTATCGGGTTTTGGGATCGTTTGCGAGATAATTGAGTGTAGAGGTATTTTGGGCATTTTGATTTAATTGTTAAGTTAAGAGTTGAAATAGAAAGAAAAAGAGAGAAAAACATAGTAAGAGAAAAGAAGAAAAGAAAAGGAGAAGAGAAGAAAAGAGAGAGATTTGGGAAAAACTTGGAAACCAATCAACCGACTTTTCTACGCGTTATTTAATCGGGTAAGGGTGCGAAACTCGATTATCTTATCGTTGTGCATCATTATGTATGTGTGTTTGTATGTGGTATTGGTTTTTCGATAGTTTTTCGGTTATAGGTCGAAAACGCGTAAACGAGTAGAAATCGATGTTTTCACGGACGGAAATTGGTATAATTTGTGTTGTATGATCTCTATATGTTTATGAACCATTGCTATTAACAGTTTTGCTGCTGGAAGTGATTTGGATGGAAAAATGAGATTTTTTGGGGGTGAGGAACAGTGTAAACGCAAGCAGAAAATTCTGCTTCTGGTGTGAAGCGCCGGGCGGTGTGCTTGTTTCGCCGGGTGGTTCGTTCTTTCGTCGGGCGGTTTTGAGAGGCGCAGAGGTTACAAGTTCCTGACTCTTTTGAGTCATTTTGGTAGAATTAGTGTCGCCTGTGCTTCGTCGGGCGACGTAGCGGCGAAGGGTGTTTCGCCGGGCGGTTGGAGTGTTTCGCCGGGCGGTAGTGAGAGTTTTCCAAATAATACTTTTCCTAAAAAAATTCATAACTCTCGAACCGTATTTCCGATTTAAGTGTTCTTTATATCGTTGAAAAGCTTATAAAATGTTCTTGCTTGTGATGATAGTTTTGAGAATTGTTGGCCGATTAAATTATGTCGTAAATTTGAAATAGTGTCGTTTTGTCGACTTTTGCCGTAGTAATCATGTGTAATTGATGTATATCATGCAATATGCTGTTGGTGTGGACATTGTATGACTTGTGTACTGTGGTGAAGTGAAATTGCATGAAATATATGTGGTGATGATGATGTGTGGCCTTACGGTAAGAAAATGCGAATGTGTGATAATTGAGGATATATGCATAATTATGGATGTGTATATATGTGCATATTAAATGTCATGAGTCATTGTATGCTGAGCATCATGATATGCATTCTTGAGACGTCCTGAGTGACGGATTGATTCCAGAGGGAATATGCTATAACATCATGCGCCTTAAAAATAAGAGGACCGAAAGCGATCTGATTGGATCGTGCGCCTTAAACATAATAGGACCGAAAGCGATGGTTATAGACGATCGTGTGCCCATGTGGGGTGTGAGCGATCAGATCGTGCGCCTTATACAAAAAGGACCGAAAGCGATCCATAAACGTCGTGCGCCTTATACAAAGAGGACCGAAAGCGACGGGGAACATCGTATGCCCGACGGGGAGTTACACTAAGTAACGAGCGATGGTTCCATTAGTTCCTGAGTGGACTGGTGTTGAGAATTGATGGAAGTCGGTGCCGCATGTGCATATGCATAGAGTCGTTGTGTCGGTCTCTTGCATTGTATAAATCATTATGGTTGTTTATGTGTGGAATCGTGGATAAAAATTGATATATGGATATGTGTTGGGGATGGAAATATGAATTATTCCTTGTATTGCCTTATGTTTGAATTATGGCGTGAGTGGTGGTGAGAACCGTATATATATATGTGTGTTTTTTTGGTGTTATATATATAGTTATATGCAACTGTAATATAGTTGTTTTTCTCACCCTTCTGCTGTTTTATAATGCTCTATGAGGCATTGCAGATTAGAGTTGCTGGAGGTAGTTTTGTGAAGCTTTGCGTCTTCATTCTTTTGTCGGTCGGCTCTGATATGTGACACCGGGTAGTTAGGGAGGCCGTTTGGGATTATTTGTGTATTATGTATATATATATTTTGGTTCGTGCATGTATAACCTGATGTATGACAAACTTTTCAAGTGATACACGTATATTTATGATATTCAGTTTTTTAGATTTTCTGCTTTATTCTAAATTCTAAAATGTGGGTGTAAGGAACTGAGTTCCTCTGTTGATTGCTACCCCACTGTTGCATATCTTTATGAGCAGGTGTTGTATGTATTGTTTCAATTTGATGTGACCCCTCGGTCTATGCCATGATAATGTAGATATACTCTGACGAAATTTTGAATTTTCTTTTACCGCTTTAATAGCTTGGGGGTATAGATTGGGGGCGTCACATTAAGTGGTATCAGAGCCAGTCCGTGTCAGTTTGTGTCAGTTGTGTCAGTCCTTATTGGTCGTTGTATTTGGGTGAGTTGTTTGTTTAACCATAGTTGTTGTTATTGGAAATGAACAGAATATGGCTGGAAGGAATGACGCTGCTTTAGCTGTTGCGATGCAGGCTATGGCTCGGGCTGTGCAGGGTGCACTGAATGCTGCGGGTAATGATGAGTTCAGGAAGAATAAACCACCTGTCTTCAAAGGAAGATATGATCCTGATGGTGCACATATTTGGTTGAAAGAGATTGATAGGATTTTCCGAGTTATTGATTGTGATGAATATCAGAAGGTGAGTCTGGGTACTTACATGTTGCTGGAAGAAGCTGAGGATTGGTGGGTTAGTACACGTAATGTGTTGGAAGCTGCAGAGGAGGAAGAGATCACTTGGGAAGTGTTTAGCCGGGAGTTTCTGAGGAAGTATTTTCCCGAAGATGTAAGAGGAAAGAAGGAAATTGAGTTCTTAGAACTGAAACAAGGTAGTATGTCTGTTGTTGATTATACGGCTAAGTTTGTTGAGCTTGTGCAGTTTTATCCTCACTATGCTGAAGTGACTGCGGAGTTTTCTAAGTGTGTAAAGTTTGAGAATGGTTTGCGTCCTGAGATTAAGCAAGCTATTGGTTACCAATTAATTCGAAGGTTTTCTGATTTGGTGGATTGTTGTAGAATTTATGAAGAGGACAGTAAGGCTCATTCTACACATTACAAGAGTGTGAGCGAGAGGAAAGGGAAGCAACAGTTCCGTGGTGGTCCGTATGTGACACCAGGTGATAAGGGTAAACAAAGGGGGAATTTTGAGAAAAGGTCAAGTGGAGGAGGAATGTCTGGTCCTCTGAGATGTTATAGATGTGGTGATGTGGGACATCGTCAGTCCGAGTGTAGGAAAGATTTGAGGACGTGTTCTAATTGTGGAGGGGTCGGACATGTTGTAGCTGATTGTAAAAGGAAGAATATAGTGAAGTGTTTCAACTGCGGGGAACCTGGTCACATTAGTACGAAGTGTCCGAAACCGAAGCAAGCTCCAACTAGTGGGAAGGTGTTTTCATTGGCAGGGATACAGACTTCAAGTGCAGATCGTCTGATTCGAGGTACTTGCTTTATTTATAGTACTCCTTTAGTTGTTATTATTGATATTGGAGCGACTCATTCGTTTATTTTGTCTGAGTGCTCGAAGCGTTTGAATCTTGTGTTGTCTTCGATGGATGGTGAGATGGTTATTGATACTCCAGCAATGGGTTTAGTAACTACTTCTTTGGTTTGTTTGAGTTATACTTTGACCATTTATGGTAAAGACTTTGAGATGAATTTAGTGTGTTTGCAGTTGGAAGGATTAGATGTGGTTCTGGGTATGGATTGGTTGCAATTCAATCGAGTTCATATTGATTGTTATCATAAGCTGGTAAGGTTTCCTTCTCTTGAGGAAGACGAAGACTCGAGTTTCTTATCTACCAAAGAGTTGAAGAGACTTTTGGCGGATGAAGCTCAGTTGTTTGGGTTGTTTGCATCTTTGACTGTGGATAGTCAAGTTTCACTAGATGTGTTTCCTGTTGTGTGTGAATTTTCGGAAGTGTTTCCTGAGGATATTTCAGATGTGCTGCCAGAGAGAGAGGTGGAGTTTTCGATAGATCTAGTTCCTGGTACTAGACCTGTTTCTATGGCTCTTTATCGTATGTCGGCATCTGAGTTGGTCGAACTGAAGAAACAGTTGAATGACTTGTTGGAGAAGAGGTTTGTAAGGCCTAGTGTGTCGCCTTGGGGTGCTCCAGTTTTGTTGGTGAAAAAGAAAGATGGAAGCATGCGGTTGTGTATTGATTATCGCCAGTTGAATAAGGTGACGATTAAGAATAAGTATCCTCTTCCAAGGATTGATGATCTGATGGATCAGTTGGTTGGTGCGTGTGTGTTTAGTAAGATTGACTTGAGGTCAGGGTATCATCAGATTAGGGTGAACGAGGAAGATATTCAGAAGACAGCTTTTAGGACACGGTACGGTCATTATGAATATTCTGTGATGCCGTTCGGGGTTTCTAACGCGCCAGGTGTGTTTATGGAATACATGAATCGTATTTTTCACGAGCATCTGGATCGATTTGTCGTGGTGTTTATTGATGACATTTTGATTTATTCTAAGTCTCGGGCAGAGCACGCGGAGCATTTGCGTATTGTTTTGCAGGTTTTGAAGGAAAGGAAACTTTTTGCAAAATTGTCCAAGTGTGAGTTCTGGTTATCGGAAGTGAGTTTTCTTGGACACGTAATTTCAGGTAATGGTATTGCTGTGGATCCATCTAAAGTAGAAGCAGTTCTACAATGGGAGGCTCCGAGATCTGTTACTGAAATTCGAAGCTTTTTGGGGTTGGCCGGATATTATCGAAGGTTTATTGAAGGTTTTTCTAAACTAGCACTTCCTTTGACCCAGTTGACTTGTAAAGGGCAAGCGTTTATTTGGGATATTCGGTGCGAGGAGAGTTTTAATGAGCTGAAGAGAAGATTGACGACAGCTCCGATTTTTATTTTACCGGATCCTAATGAACCATTTGTGGTTTATTGTGATGCTTCTTTGATTGGTCTAGGTGGTGTTCTGATGCAAGACGGTAAGGTTGTGGCTTATGCTTCAAGGCAATTAAGAGTTCATGAGAAAAATTATCTTACTCATGATCTTGAATTAGCGGCTGTGGTTTTTGTGTTGAAGATTTGGAGGCATTATCTCTACGGTGCAAGGTTCGAAGTCTTTAGTGATCATAAAAGTTTGAAATATTTGTTTGATCAGAAGGAGCTGAACATGAGGTAGCGTAGATGGTTAGAATTCTTGAAGGACTACGACTTTGGCTTGAATTACCATCCTGGTAAAGCTAATGTGGTAGCCGATGCATTGAATCAGAAATCGTTGCATATGTTCGCTTTAATGGTTAAGGAGTGGGAACTTTTGGAATCGTTTAGAGACTTGAGTTTGGTATGTGAAGTGACGTTGGATAGTGTGAGGCTGGGTATGTTAAAGGTTACTAATGATTTTATGATGACGGTAAGTGAGAAGCAGAAGTTGGATGTGAAATTCGTGGATTTGATGTTGGTTGGTGGAAAAGATGCGAATGGTGATTTTCAAGTGGATGTTAATGGTGTGTTGAGGTTCCGTGGGCGAATTTGTATTCCGGATGATTCGGAGTTGAAACGGATGATTTTGGAAGAAGGACACCAGAGTAATTTGAGTATACATCCGGGAGCGAATAAGATGTACCAAGATTTGAAGAAGATTTTCTGGTGGTCTGGATTGAAAAGAGACGTGGCTCAGTTTGTGTATGCGTGTTTGACTTGTCAGAAATCAAAGGTAGAACATCTGAGGCCTAGTGGTTTGTTGCAACCGTTGGACATTCCTGAATGGAAATGGGATAACATTTCGATGGATTTTGTAACGGGGTTACCGAATACTCAGCGAGGGCATAATGTTATTTGGGTGGTTGTAGATAGGCTGACTAAATCGGCTCATTTCATTCCAATTGACATCAGTTTTTCTTTGGAGAGATTAGCTGAGATTTATATCAGTATGATTGTGAAGTTGCATGGAGTTCCGTTAAGTATTGTTTCAGATCGAGATCCAAGGTTTACCTTGAGATTTTGGGAAAGTTTACATAAGGCTTTGGGTTCTAAATTGAGATTGAGTTCGGCTTATCATCCGCAGAAGGATGGTCAGACGGAGAGAACGATTCAGTCGTTGGAGGATTTGTTGCGGGCTTGTGTTCTTGAACAAGGTGGTGTGTGGGATAGTTATCTTGCATTGATTGAATTCACGTATAATAACAGTTTCCATTCTAGTATTGGAATGGCACCGTTTGAAGCGTTATATGGACGAAGGTGTCGAATGTCGTTGTGTTGGCACGAATCTGGCAAGAGTTCGGTGGTAGGACCGGAGTTGGTGCAGCAGACTACAGACAAGGTGAAGTTTATTCGTGAGAAGATGAAAGCTTCTCAGAATAGACAAAAGAGTTATAATGATCGAAGACGGAAGGATCTTGAGTTTCAAGAGGGCGATCATGTATTTCTGAGGGTTACGCCGGTAACAGGTGTTGGTCGTGCATTGAAATCGAAGAAACTTACTTCTCGATTTATTGGTCCTTACCAGATATCCGCAAGAGTGGGTGATGTGGCTTATAGGGTGGCGTTGCCGCCGAATCTGTCGAATTTGCATGATGTGTTCCATGTTTCACAGCTTCGGAAGTATGTTCCGGACCCGTCACATGTGATTCCGATGGATGAGGTTGAGTTAAAGGAGAACCTTACGGTTGAGGCTTTGCCGGTGAGTATTTTGGATCGTGAAGTGAAGCGGTTGAGGGGTAAGGAGATTGCACTTGTGAAAGTAGCATGGGGAGGCGCTGCTGAGGGCAATTTGACTTGGGAGTTGGAGAGTCGGATGCGGGAGTCGTATCCAGAGTTGTTCGTCTCAGGTATATTTTCGAGGACGAAAATTTCTAAGTGGGGGAGAGTTGTAACGCCCCAGTTTTAGTATTTTTATTTATTTGAGTCGTTTTGAGTATTTTATTATTATATTATTATTATATTACTTTATCTCTGACTTTTATCTGAAAATATGTTATTTTTAGTCGTGATGATATTTTATCGGGTTTTGGGATCGTTTGCGAGATAATTGAGTGTAGAGGTATTTTGGGCATTTTGATTTAATTGTTAAGTTAAGACTTGAAATAGAAAGAAAAAGAGAGAAAAACATAGTAAGAGAAAAGAAGAAAAGAAAAGGAGAAGAGAAGAAAAGAGAGAGATTTGGGAAAAACTTGGAAACCAATCAACCGACTTTTCTACGAGTTATTTAATTGGGTAAGGGTGCGAAACTCGATTATCTTATCGTTGTGCATCATTATGTATGTGTGTTTGTATGTGGTATTGGTTTTTCGATAGTTTTTCGGTTATAGGTCGAAAACGCGCAAACGAGTAGAAATCGATGTTTTCACAGACGGAAATTGGTATAATTTGTGTTGTATGATCTGTATATGTTTATGAACCATTGCTATTAACGGTTTTGCTGCTGGAAGTGATTTGGATGGAAAAATGAGATTTTTTGGGGGTGAGGAACAGTGTAAACGCAAGCAAAAAATTCTGCTTCTGGTGTGAAGCGACGGGCGGTGTGCTTGTTTCGCCGGGCGGTTCGTTCTTTCGCCGGGCGGTTTTGAGAGGCGCAGAGGTTACAAGTTCCTGACTCTTTTGAGTCATTTTGGTAGAATTAGTGTCGCCTGTGCTTCACCGGGCGAGGTAGCGGCGAAGGGTGTTTCGCCGGGCGGTTGGAGTGTTTCGCCGGGCGGTAGTGAGAGTTTTCCAAATAATACTTTTCCTAAAAAAATTCATAACTCTCGAACCGTATTTCCGATTTAAGCGTTCTTTATATCGTTGAAAAGCTTATAAAATGTTCTTGCTTGTGAATATAGTTTTGAGAATTGTTGTCCGATTAAATTATGTCGTAAATTTGAAATAGTGTCGTTTTGTCGACTTTTGCCGTAGTAATCATGTGTAATTGATGTATATCATGCAATATGCTGTTGGTGTGGACATTGTATGACTTGTGTACTGTGGTGAAGTGAAATTGCATGAAATATATGTGGTGATGATGATGTATGTCCTTACGACAAGAAAATGCGAATGTGTGATAATTGAGGATATATGCATAATTATGGATGTGTATATGTGTGCCTATTAAATGTCATGAGTCATTGTATGCTGAGCATCATGATATTCATTCTTGAGACGTCCTGAGTGATAGATTGATTCCAGAGGGAATCTGCTATAACATCGTGCGCCTTAAAAATAAGAGGACCGAAAGCGATCTGATTGGATCGTGCACCTTAAACATAAGAGGACCGAAAGCGATGGTTATAGACGATCGTGTGCCCATGTGGGGTGTGAGCGATCGGATCGTGCGCCTTATACAAAGAGGACCGAAAGCGATCCATAAACGTCGTGCGCCCTATACAAAGAGGAACGAAAGCGACGGGGAACATCGTATGCCCGACAGGGAGTTACACTAAGTAACGAGCGATGGTTCCAATAGTTCCTGAGTGAACTGGTGTTGAGAATTGATGGAAGTCGGTGCCGCATGTGTATATGCATAGAGTCGTTATGTCGGTCTCTTGCATTGCATAAATCATTATGGTTGTTTATGTGCGGAATCGTGGATAAAAATTGATATATGGATATGTGTTGGGGATGGAAATATGAATTATTCCTTGTATTGCCTTATGTTTGAATTATGGCGTGTGTGGTGGTGAGAACTGTATATATATATATATATATATATATATATATATATATGTGTGTGTGTTTTTTTGGTGTTATATATATAGTTATATGCAACTGTAATATAGTTGTTTTTCTCACCCTTCTGCTGTTTTATAATGCTCTATGAGGCATTGCAGATTAGAGTTGCTGGAGTTAGTTTTGTGAAGCTTTGCGTCTTCATTCTTTTGTCGGTCGGCTCTGATATGTGACACCGGGTAGTTCGGGAGGCCATTTGGGATTATTTGTGTATTATGTATATATATCTTGTGGCTCGTGCATGTATAACCTGATGTATGACAAACTTTTCAAGTGATACATGTATATTTATGATATTCAGTTTTTTAGATTTTCCGCTTTATTCTAAATTCTGAAATGTGGGTGTAAGGAACTGAGTTCCTCTGTTGATTGCTACCCCACTGTTGCATATCTTTATGAGCAGGTGTTGTATGTATTGTTTCAATTTGATGTGACCCCTCGGTCTATGCCATGATAATGTAGATATACTCTGGAGAAATTTTGAATTTTCTTTTACCGCTTTAATAGCTTGGGGGTATAGATTGGGGGTGTCACAGTAGCAACCAAAGGAAGTAGCCTAAGTCCATGCTCAAAATATCCAACAACAAAAACTAGTCCTCATCATACTCGGTCTCCTCATCCAAATCGCCCTCCTCTCTAGAACCAGAACCATCATCAGAACCAACCTCCTTATCATCTCCAGCCTCCTCAGTGTCATCTGCCTCAGCAGGATCAGCTACACCTGCCCCCTCTCCATAGTGTGGCCTGGCCTCAGGCTACCCAGCATGAGCTAGGAACTGCTCCCTAGTCATCATCGACCGCTCCATATAAGGCTCCCTGTACTATAGCTCTAACACCTGCATAGAGTCATGTATATTAATCATGGCACGCTGAGTAGCTGCCATCCACTCCCAATTGTCGTTTCAGATCTCCCTCTAAAACGGGTCAAAGCCCTGGGAGCTTGCAACCCCAGAACCAGAAGCCTCACCAGCTGCTGAACCTGTACCAGCACTAGCACCAAAAGTATGTCCTCCTCTCATGCTCTTAGGCCTGGAAAACTTATCCACATAATTGTCATCAATAGCAGCCGAGATGGTCACCTGACGGCGGGAGGGTAGCTTTACCCTCGCGTGCTAACACAAAGCCATGATTAGACATGGGAACACCAAGGGGAAATTAGCTCGCGACCCCGGTTTAAGTCCACTCAAAATAACAACGTTCATCTCGTCAGCGATAATCCTAGCCACATCAATCTGAGTATCATTCAAAATGTTGTGAATCAAGTGTGTAACTAGGATGGGCACAGTGGAGGTATTCTACTTCGGCTTGATGTTTGTCAACACCAAGAGAAGCACCAGTTGTGCTAACAGACGCATATTCTCCTTGTGGTATCTTCTTGGAACCCTAGATGGGTTCAATTCTACCAATTTTCCTTCCAACAACAATGCACCAGAAATCTCCTCAACGTCTCTATACAACCTTAAAGTCCTATGATACTCATCCACTTCATCATCCCCAAGGTGAGAGGTTTACCCAAAACATGGTTAATAGTATCCCGATCAAATGTCACCTCTCTTCCGCAAACGAGTGCAGTCTAAGAAAAGTCCTCATCATCATCCGGAAGGGCATTAGCATAGAACTCCCTTATGAGTTCCACGTTATAACTATCACCGAGTGTAAAAAGCTTGTCCCACTTCTTTGCGTGAAGAATAGCAGCTATCGCCCGGTAGGAACCTTGAGGGTTGATATTAAACCTTTTCTCAGGAAAAATGCTTCTTTTCTACAGAGCAACATATCTTGCAGCCTGCTTTGCACCTTTGAATCAATTGGTATCAAATGAGATTGGTTGCAGACGGGATGAACTTCCAACCTTTCTTTTCTTGGAAGGAGTTGTTCTTGGAGGTGCCATCTGTACAATCACCAAACATAAACAGCAAACCAAACACATGATACATTAGTAACAAAGCAGTGCATAAAAAACCAGAACAAGAATTCTCAGCCAAATTCAGAAATTAAACTTGCTCTCATATTCGCCTTACGAGACCTAGCAAACACTCGCTCCAGGTTTGCCCAGCAAACTCAAGGAGAACCCTGCGAATTTTAAAAATTCCAGGTTTTGCCTATTCAATAAAAACACAACAACAATGCAGTTTTTGTCATACAATCAGTGCCATTCATTTTGTAACATGAGTATCAAATAAACAACAACAATCAAGCCACATTTGTTCAAGCCAAGGTTCAAAGTTCATAACTTAATTCAATTCAATTTCAACTTTAACCTAAGCAAGTTCAACTCTAAAAAATTCTTAAAGTTCATTACCCAAGCCAGCAAAGCAATGTAAACCAATAAACAAGAACATGCAACAAATTCACAAAGCCTAGAAGATGCTTCTAACATTGCCCACATCAACCCTAACAACATGTTTCTAATCAGAACAAGGAATGAATAAAGAATCTCATACCTGAAATGAGTTGAAGATAGAATGGAATTTGCACTGAAACTTGGAAACAAAATCTTAACTTGCACAGATACGATTGAGAGAGCATAGAAATGTGGGTTGTGTGTGTTTTTGGAAAGTAAAGAGACAAGAGGGAAAAGGGAAGGACAAAAGGGTTGTGGGGAGAAAATGAAAGGGTACTTACAATGTTGGGATGCCTCCCAACTAGCGCTTTGTTTAACGTCATTTGAGCTCGACGGTCCGAAGGTTGAAACCTCAAAACTAAAAGCGATTAAATTAGCTTCCAGAAAAACCACTCTACCACAAGAGTCTTCAACCATTATCATGACCTGTTCTTGGTCCAATTTTCCTGAAAAATGAGAAATCCCAACATGAATTCATCATTGCCTCCTTAGCCTCTTCATCCTTCTTTTTGAACACCGCTTCCATTTTTTCTTTGTCTTCCTTCTTTTTCTTTGAAGTGACTTTAGCATCTTCGTCTTTCTTTTTCCTCCTTTCAACTTTGCCCTTTTCATTTTTCTTTTTCCCCATTGCAACTCTAGCATCTTCCTTTATCACAAGATCATTATCCTCCAATTGGTTTGAATACACCATGTGGACGAGTTCTTGACTTGTCCGCAAGTTGCAATGTCATGTTGGTTGCTTTCATCTCCATGTTCTTGAGTATTTTGACCACAGATAAAGGAATCAAATTAATACTAGCTCCCATATTGACCAAAGCGTTGCATTTGAAATCACTACCTATAGTTATAGGTAAAGCTACTCTTCCCGGATCTCCTTCTTTCTGCGGAAGAATGCTTTGAACAATTATACTACAGTTTGCGTTGAGCTCAATGGTTTCTTTATCAGTATATCTCTTCTTCTTTGTAAGTATGTCCTTCATGAATTTTACAAACTTAGGCATTTGCTCTAGAGCCTCGGAAAATGGAATGGTTATCTATAACTGACTAAACATGTCCAAGAATCTTGCATAATGCTTCTCATTGTCTTTTTTTTTGGTAGGAGCAATAGGGCATGGTAACTTTTTCGTTGGAACATCGCCTTCATGCTCCTTTCCTTTCTTATTTTTTTTTCAACTTCTCCTCCTTAAACTTCTTTTCTACTTCCTTCTCATCCTTATTTTTTTCAACTTCCTCCTCATCCTTATTTTTTTCAACTTCCTCCACAATTTCATCCTCATTTTCAACTTCAACATTTTTTTCAACTCCCACACCAATTGTTCTCCCACTCCTAGTAAAAATGGCTTTGCAATGCTCCTTCGGATTCACTTGAGTATTAGTTGGAAAGGTTTCTTTATGTTGGTCAGCTAGTTGCTTGGACAATTTCCCAACTTGAGTTTCAAGGTTCCGAATTGCCGCATTCATACTCTTATGAGTGGAGATAGACATTTGCATGAATTGGTTGAAATTTTCTTCAATCTTAGAGCCTCATCCGCCTTGGTTTTGTTGCGGTTGGTTGTAACTTTGGTAAGGTTGACGGTTAGAAGATCCTAGTTCTTTCCTCCTGCCTTGTTGGTAACCTTGGCTATTACCTCTCGGTTGGTAGCCTTGGTTATAGCTTTGATATGGTGGTCTTGGTTGATTTTGGTTTCCTGCACAGTTGGCTTCTTCAACAACTGGTGGACAATAGCTGATAGGATGATCACCTTTGCAAAGTTCATAACTTGCTACATTTTGATTTTAGTTGGGAACTTCTTGCATCTCTTTAACTTGTTGTGGAAGTTTTGACATTTTCTTTGCGAAGTACCGCGATTGTGTTGACCTTGGTGATCATTTAATGCCATCCTATCAACGATATACACCGCATCTTCTGCACTTTTTGACATTAGAGAACCACCCTCCGTAGCATCCAAAAGAGTTTTATGAACATGTGAACTTGAGTCAACTCATCAAAACCATGGCCCTTGCACTTTCTCACCATATATTTGAATCTCTCCCAGGCTTCATTGAGAGATTCGCTTCCTCCTTGCGCAAACACAGAAATCTCCATCTTGGCTTCCATAAACCGATTGTGAGGGAAGAATCGTTCAATAAATTTCTCCTCCAATACGTTCCAATTGTCATCACAAGATTAGGTTGATCAAGATACCATTCCTTCTCCTTCCCAATTAAGGAATGCAGGAAAATTCTCTTGAACAAAGGTTCCTCTTCGATTTTTGGAGCTCTAGTTGCACCCGCTATCTCATAGAACTTCATGATATGTGTAAACGGATCCTTATGGTTCATCCCTGCAAAGGGATTTGCATATAAGAGAGCAAGGATTCCTATTTTCATCTCAGAATGCCTCCCATTGTGGGCGTTGCGCATAAACTGAGCGTTGTGTCTTGGACTGTTAACACATGGGGTTGAAGCAGGGGGTGGTGGTGGTGGAATTTTTGCCATGATTGGTATAACAATAGGTGTAGATGAAGAAGTTTCTCTGTGCTCTTGTCTTTCCTTGGCAAGTTGTCTCCTCCGCCTAGTTCTGCTACTGAGCCTACGAGTGATTCTTTCAATCTCAGGATCGAAAAGAAGTTGGTCCGCATGTACACTCCCTCGCGTGAACAGAATCAATACACTTAACCAAACAAATTAAGCAGCACAAGAAAAATAAACAGAGGTAAGAATAACAATACAAAGATCTTAAATCAATAAACTATTGCAATGCTTGAAATATCAAACAATCCCCGGCAACGGGGCCATTTTTTTCGAACTGTACTATAAGTGGGTTTTTGTTATCGTCTCCACGGGGATTGTAGATATTTTGATACTTGTCTTTCAATAGCTTATCATTTCAAGATAAAGGGTTTTTAAAGTTTTGTTCATAAATTGTCACGTTTTAAGTAGCAAATCTTATAAATCGAAAGTTGTTTGATTAACAAAGCATATCAAAAGTAGTTTTCATCTACCCTAACTTATACGTATTCTTTCAATCTTGTATGTGAAGTCGGATCCGATAAATATCGTCGCGTATTCACTCAGTACCGTCTGTCTCTAGAGCGGCGTCGTGAGAAATACCGTATTCATCGCTACACGATTTCTCCATATAACAACCAATATAGTAAGCTTTAAGTTCAAAACAAAGCAACTATCAAACATAGACCGATTTCTCCGATTTATAAATCGATAGATGAATATTTTAGGTCAAGTTTCACAAAATCTATGTCTAGAGTTTTACAAAACAAGAATGGATAATTAAAGAACAAAAATATTCATCGTATATTAATCATCACTTGTTCACATACAAGGCCAATCAAAAGAAATACATACAGGCTAATGGCTAATGGTAAACTACATCTACCTTTGATACAGAAGGATTTAGCTACCTATAATAATGGTAGCTTGCTTTACAAGTCTTGGAAGAAGATGAATGAGAATCCACGTCAAACAATCGAACTCGGATGCGAATCCATCTTCTATTTGCAAAATATCACCTTTTTGTGAAGAAATGCTGAAAATGAAGTTTTTGTGTGAAAAATGGGTTTTTCTAGATTATGATCCCCAAAAAATCTAAAAATTACATATATAGTACAAACATAATCTATCAAGTTCGCCCAGAGAACTCCATTTTAGGTACCTAAAGTGCCTCTGAATAGTTAAACTGCCCCTGAGAAATATTTGAAGTTCGCTGTGCAATCAATTCTTCGCACTGGGAACTACTTCACTACAAGTTCGCACAGCGAACTTAGGGTCCTTTAGCTACTGACTTCAATCTGAGATAGTTTGCTAGTCCTTCGCTGTAACTTCTCCCCGTGAATGATCGCTACCAGTTCTCCAGCAAACTTAGTGCTCTTTTCTTATTGTCAACATTCTGAGATGGTTCACTTAGGGCTTCGCCATGAGCTCGCCAAACGAACATTTGCTGCTACTCCTCGCTGGATGTTCGCCCAACGAACATACCGAATCTCTTCTTTTCCTTTGGCTTCCTTGTCCAATTACTTGTGTCTCACACTTTGATGTTGTATGCCTAATTCCTGCACAATAACACACAAATCAAAGCAACAAAAGGTATTTTCAATAATAATGAAGATTAGCATGAAAACATGGAGTAAATGCAACAAAACATAAAAATTGAGATGAAAAATGCCATTAAATAGGGATCAATTTAAAGCACATTTGACATTCAACGGGCGACAATGATTCCTGTTTGAGGACACAACATTCATATTCCCTCCAAGGGAGGCAAGGATTCCTATTTGAGGATCCAGCATTCATGTTGCCTTTTAGGGCAAAAATGATTCCTATTTGAGGATCCAATATTCATATTTCCTTAAAGGACAACAAGGATTCCTCTTTTAGGATCCAACATTCATATTGAATCTAAGGGAAGAAAGTATTCCTCTTTGAGGTTCCAACGTTCGTATCGACAATTTAATCATTCATCAATTTTAAGGGTTCTCTTCTTTGCGAGAAGATGCTACCAAAACATTTATAAGTAAGTTTATACATTAGTTGGCCAAATGCCTCTCGCTTTACTGAATAGAAGATAATAAATGACTAACCATAATAATATCACAGGTTGAATGAGTTAGGCGTCCTAGTTATGAGCCTTCCATCATCCACTTTAAGTTTATAAGCATTATCAATAATTTTTGGCATACGCGCTACGAACCTTCCAAGTTAGGTTGTAATTTCCTCAATTGAATTGGTACAATAACCTTCCTGAGCCCAAGGTCTCCCTCCTACATTTCCCTTGGGATCAATTTGGAGTTGTACCTTTTGGTGAACCTTTACTTGGAAGCAAATCCTCTAATGTTGGTGAAGTCATGGATTTCTTCAATCAGGTTAAAAACACATTTGAGTCCTATCTTATTTTCCTCTTCATTGAGTTGAGTGCACCTCTATGTGGGCATGTCAATTTCTACCAGAAGCATAAAGTTGGTGCCATATACCATTGTGAAAAATGTTTCTTTGGTATTTGAATGAGGGGTGGCGTGAGACTATCGTAATACTCTACGGAGTTGTTCGGCTCAAAGCCCTTTGACATCTTCTGACTTTTTCTTTATTCCTTTCGGTATTACTTTGTTCAATGTCTTGATCTTCCTGTTTGCCTTGAGGTGGACAAATAAAATGAAATTTGTTTGTATTCCTAGATCTAGAAAAAATGGGCCACACCAGAGCTGGAGAAATATGAGCTATTTTCTTATATGATAGCTCTTGGTAAACCAAAAATTCATATGATTTGTTGCCAATTAAATCGTTGAACCCTTTCTACTATGATTTTGGAGACATACTCTACTTCTATCTACTTTGTGAAATAGTATAGTCCAAATATTAGGAACTTCAGTTTGTCATCCACTAGCGGAAAAGGACCTAACATGTCTACGCCCCATTCGAAGAATGGCCATAGTGACATGGTTGATTGAAGATTTTTGGATGGCGCGTGATGTAGGTTGGGGAGTTTATCGAACTTGTTACATCTTTTGATGAATTCTACATTATTCTTAATCAGAGTGGGCTAATAATAACTCGTCGATAATATTTTGTGAGCAAGGTCTCACCCACCAACATGACAACTACATGTTCATTAAGATACTTTTGTGAGGACCAAGGCGATTTTGTTCTTTCCTAGACACCTCATCATTGGGGACTCCTTTCCCATTTTATAATACATCCCAGGCATCATCTGACAACAAATTGTGTAATATGGACACCATCCAGCTAGTAGGATGAGAGACTTCAAAAGTATTGATTTCCTTCGTCTCAATACTAGAGGCAAGTAGAGTTTCTTGAATGATAATTCAATTTTGACCTAGTCTTTTGGTACAAGTAATCTTAGAGATAATATAAGCTTTAGATTTTTGTTCCCTAATCACGTGTAATATCTCAAAAGCTTTGAAACATTTAGATAATTCATGTACCTTTTCATATATTTGATCAGTTGGGAATCCTTCGTTTGATATTTTTAGGAAACTTGATCTGCCACCTTTTGTGAGTCTCTCCTAGACTTAATGCTTGAAGTTCCCATCTCCATGGCAATGGCCATGCCAATGGTGAGGGCTTCATACTCGACATTGTTGTTATAGGCTTTAAACTCAAACTTCAAGGATTATTCTATCAAGAGATCGTCTGGTTCTTGTAGAAATATTTCAAGTTTAAAATGTCCTCCACAGATATATTAATATCCATACATAGGGAGTCTCCTTTATTGATGGTGAATTAAACTTTTCTAGAAAGTCATCCATTACTTTTGATTTAATGGTCCCTAGGTATGTATTTGATATCGTACTCAAACAACTTTACTGGCAAGGACACCATCCTTCTTGCAAGATTCAGCTTCTTCAGAATTTGGAGAATGGGGTAACAGGTTTTTACCATGACAAGGCGCTCTTGGAAGTATGGTCTGGGTTTTCTTGCCATTATCACGACCAACAAGGTTAATCTTTCAATCTTATGATATATGACCACGGAGCCTTTAAACACTTTGTTCATGAATTAGATGGGTTGCTCATTTTTTGTTTTTTTCAGAATGATCACAAAGATTATTGTTTGATTAGTAACCCACAAGTATAGATAGACAGGTGCGCCAACCTCTGGGCGTGTTAATATGGGTGGCATTTCTAGGAAGACCCTCGCATTTATGAATGCATCCCTACACTTGCTTGTCCATTAGAATTTCTCCTTCTTCATAAATGTGGAAAAGAAATGAAACACCTTGTCACACGCATAGGAAATAAAACAATCTAGGTCGACTAAGCACCTTGTTATTTTTTGAAAATCTTTAATATTGTAGGGAATTCTCATGTTGATTATGACTTGAAAATTTTCTGGGTTTGCATCTATCCATCTCATGGTTAGCATAAATCCCATAAATTTACCTATTTGCACGCTGAAAGAGCATTATGGAAGGGTTCAAACACATGTTATACCTCTTGAATGACTCTAATATTCTTCCAATTCTCCATAAGGGTTCTCTCCTTATGAAGTCTTCAAAATCATATCATTGATGTAGACATCCAGGTTTCACTCTATCTATTTTGAGAACACTGTATCAATTAATCTTTGGTAGGTGGCGCCCACATTCTTCTGTCCAAAAGGCATGACATTGTAGTAGTAGTAATTGCCATATTTTGACATGCACAGGGTTTTCGACACGTCCACATGATCCATATTTATCAGATTGTAGCTTGAGAAATCGTCTATAAAACTTAATGTTTTGTAATCGAAGGACCCATTAATCACCCGACAATTATTAGGCAGTGGATATTGATCTTTATGATAGGTGGATTTAAGGTCAATGAAGTTTACACACATGCGCTACTTGTTTGATCACTTTTAGACCAAGACCATGTTAGCCAGCCAAGACAGATACTTAACCACAATTTTGAAGTCGATGCTCCACAACTCTTAATAATAATCCTCTACTTCTCCTCATCCACCTTATGCTTCCTCAAGGATACTAGTTTCACGGTGGAATCAATAAAGAGTTGATGATAGACCACCTTGGAATCTATCACATGCTTGTCAGCAGGCACCCATTAAAATAAAACGACATTAATCCTCAACAGGGCAACCAACTCCTCGTCTTCAGCTTCAGACAGAGAGTTTTATATTTTTGTGACTTGGAAATCTAGAGGATACTTCATACTTAAATGTAGAGTGGATAGGACGACCCTCTAATAGGTTTAGGGTAGGCTGCCCCCATAATGATATTGTATGGCGATGAGGCTTCTACTACAAGGTACTTGATCTTGACTGCCTTCATTCACGTATCCAAACCGAACTTTGTCTTAAGCGTTACATGGACTTTCACATTTACATGTTGTCGTACCTCAAAAAATAAGAACGACCTCGCGAAGCGCAATCGCACGCTCGCGGGATGGACTTAACAGAGTCGCCACCGATCTTATTTATTCCCATAGAGGGAAAGGGAAAATATCTAATAAAACCCCTAAAAGAAAGGAAAGGATATGGTCATCGTAACCAATATCTAAGTTCAAGAGTCTATTATGCAAGGGGAAACTATTAGCACCCCTCACGTTTGTTGTACTCAACGGGAACCATTTAGTTAGGGTTGAATGAATGTTAGCTTATGTTAGTTTCTAAATCTTCTAGTTATTTGAATGGGAAAAGGGAGAAAAGAGAAATGTTTTTTTAAAATTATTATTAAGAGAAAGGGAACCTAAAGAGGTTTTATTATTAGGGTGCTCGCCAAGACTTCGCAGTCAAGTGCCTATTTATCCTTACAATAATGGAATCAGAACAATCGTAGTTAGGGTAAAAGTTTGTTGGTTAATTTTAGCGAAAGCTAAATTGTATTAATCAACGTAAGAGTTTTGTTTTACCCAAAACATGTGAGGAGTGGACATTTTCACCACATTGAATGGATTTACAAATCTCATTCATGCCACTTATCTCAACTCAATTGTTGTAGGAAAAACATTTCCCTAATGTTTATTAAGACAACATCTTTCATTTAAAAAGAGACTTTGATATTATTAGATGTCTTGAAGTTTTGTTTAAGAAAATACACTTGATGACAATCAAGGTTTTCTCATAATTGAGTAGATGTTTTTGGTCTCTTGATGATAATCAAGGTTTATCCATAGAAATGGATATTTGAGTATAGTGGATATATTTTAAGAATGATGAACATTTGATGATGATCAATTATTCAAAGAGTTTAAGCTAGAGTGTTGAAATCTAACATTCTCTTTCATTCAAGATTGATTGAGAAAATTGTTTGTTGGACAACGAACATTGATAATGATCAATGGTTCAAAGAGATGTGCTAGAATGTTAGATTTTAACGGCCCTTATTGGTACAAGTTGTTATGAAAATTATTTGATGGACAATGAATTCTTGATGATAATCAATTGTTCAACGAGTTACACCGAGATGCTAGATCTCAACGGCCCTTATTTATCCAAGTTAAAATTAAATGTTTTAAAAAACAAAAGAATGAATGAACGACTATCCCAAAGTGCAAGACTTGAGACCAATCATTCGAGAGTTCTGTAAGAATGCTAGATTCTAACATCTCTTTTCTTTCATGTTTATGAAAAGAGTTTGATGTTCGATTTTACAAGTCACTCGATGCTTGATCGAGGTTTAATTCGTAAGTTGAAAATAATTTGAGATAATTCGATTTGATTAGAAAAAGATTTAATCAAATTAACTTGGAATTTACGAAAATGTCTAACCTTAATATTTCCTAAAAAATTCACATTAAATAAAAAAACTTAAAGTTAATTTTAAAACAAACCAAATGTTACTAAATATATTCAAGTAACTAAAGAAAACCAATAGGCTTGAATAAGAACCACATGGTTATGCCCAAATAGAAGTTATCATCAAACAAATACCAATAATATAGTAAAGAAAAACAAAAAGGAAAAAAAATCTAAACTTATTAATTCTACCAAAAATCACATATAAAACTTTTCAGTTTAGGAATCAAAACCATATTTTAATAATTATGACTAATAATAATACTAAAATAATAATAATAATAATAATAATAATAATAGAAACAAATAAGGGTGCACAAATAAAACATAGGGTAAACAAAACAATTTGAGCCCAAAACCCAACTAAAATAATTTAACTCTTATTTTACTAAGAGTCAAAATAAATAAATAAATATTATATAAAATAATGTAACATGAAAAAAAAAAGACAGGGGCGCTGCAACCTTCATGAAAAGAGAAGAATAAATAAATTCAAAACTAATAGAGAAATCAACTATTACTAAATACATGACAATGGTATACTACTACTACTAATAATAATAATAATAATAATAATAATAATAATAATAATAATAATAATAAGAAACATGTATGTGATACAATAATGTTTTCACCCTTCTCTCATATTCATGCCCAATAACAACAAACACACAAATGCATGAATAAGCAATACAAAACTATCTATTTGTTTAAAATAATGCTAGCTGTAACATGAAACATCCTGTCATACCCCAAATTTTGACCACTAAGATTGTCCATCATTGTGCAAATCATCATCACAATATGGAGGAACCTTCATGCCTCATCAGTCTCCCCAAAGATGGGTGAGCATTTACTACCATAAAAAATTAGGGTTTCAAGCCCTCTCTGAGCTTTAGACAAAGGATCAATCAAGAATTGACATGATCTTCAACTTGCCTAACCTCTCAAACATCCACAAGGGATCAAGAAGACTCCCATATCAAGGATTAAGCACAAGGCTGCAACCTTCTAAGTGGATCAAGCTTCAAAATTAACAGTGTCACCAAATTAGGGTTTTGGTCGACCAGGGCCTCCAGATGGAAATTTTCCTCTGGGCATGAGCCAATGCTTCAAAGCATAACCTAATATACTCCATGGGACATCATGGACCCAAGCATCAAGTCAATTTAGACACAGGGGATGCATTCATCAAAATCAGGAATTAGGGTTTCTTGACCTAATTCACCCCTAAGTTGACTTTTGGGACAAAACATGAGCCAAGACCTCAAGGGATGATTTGAGGGTCTCTAATAAACCACATTGATCCATTTGCAACAATGGATTGATACAAGAAGCTTGAGCAATAAGTCTCAAATTCATCAGAACCATAATTAGGGTTTCGCGGGAAAAGTCAACTGTATCTTTGACTCTTGACCCAGACATGCTCTCAAACCCTAGGATATGATTCAATACACACTATAACACCTATGAAATCAATCCATCAAGTTTGATTTAGGTCAAGGACTTGATTTCATAGAGGATCGCACAGTTTGGAATTCATCTGACAAAAAGTCAACTGTGCATAAAAGTCAACTTTGACTTTTTGAGATTTTTCACAATTATGGTTCCTTAACCCTAAAATGATGTTAATGTGTGATTTGAATCAACATTCATCAAGAAAAATCAAGAAAAGTGGGATAACTTGTAAAAGGGGTAACCATAAAAACTTAGAAATTTTTCTAAGTTATGGAACAAAGTGGCTAGGGTACCAACTTTGGAGGATCATAACTCCTAAACCATAAGGCCATTTTTCCCCATTCAAAGCTGGATTTGTAGCCCTCATGGCCCTCTACAAAAGCTTCAACTACACCTCATTCCAATTCATCATGGATTTTGAGTTATGGAGTGATCAAAATGGCTGAAAACATGAAATGTCACTCTTTCCAACACTTAGTGAAAATTTCACTAAGTCAGAATCTGTCTTCACTTTTTCCCAAATGTAGGGGTATTTTTCACTTGGGTCCAAAAAGTATCAAAACCAACTATGATCAAACAGTTGTTGTATCATATGAGGGCTTTCCAAAATGGCCAAGAATATCATCAAATTCCACTTAAGCCATGAGATTTGATAATGACAACATGCCTTGCTGAAAACTGCTAAGGCTAGGTAGAATTTTACACTTTGGCTCGATTTGGCAAAATCAGATAATTCCAAGCCTTGTCATCACTTTGGACACATCTGAGGATCAAATCTAAAGGGGATAAACACTGATCCAAGCTCCAAAGTCCTTGGAACAAGAAGTAGCATGTCAAACCTAGAATTGCCTAAAAGAGGGACAAGACTCCAATTTTGGATTGGAGCATTCAATGCATACACCAAGGTGGCATGGACTGAGCTATTTGCAACTGAATTCAGTTAAGACTTATCCAAGACCAAGGGGACTAGCAGCCTGTGCCCTAACCTCTAGTCAATGGCTAGATGAGACTTGGATTCTCATTGATCAACATTGGCCAAACCTATGCAGCAGTTGCCATTCGTTATTCCTTTCAAAACAAACTTGCTCTACTATAAATAGAGCTCATTTGTGATCATTTTGAGTACACCAAAGCCATCAAACATATGTTTTCCTCAAAATCTTCTTCTTCACTCTAATTTTGCCTTCTAAGGCAAGTCACTATCGGGTTTTGAGTTTGAGAGTTATTCCAACCAAACCAATCACATACACACACACACACACACACACACCTCATAAACATCATATAGAAGTGATCCAAACACTCACATAACATTTGGAACATCAAAATCACAAAATCACCAGCCAATTGCTCAAGTGCTTGACAGATTTGCAGTTGGGGTACCATCTCAAGTTCCAGATCATTTCAACCCACTCCAAGCATCCAGACACACTCCATGGCACCTAGGGAAGCTATCCACATCATTGGAACCTAGCTGTAACACTCTAACACAAAACACGATCACCAGCTGTAAGAGGTAAGCATGAGCTCTTCTAACTCTATGATCCATGCAATTTTTACTGCACAATAATTTGGCCATATGTTCATAATCATACATGGAGTGTTTTCCCTCAATCAATTGCATTGTTTGAATCGTGTGTGGAATTTCTGAACCTTCATGCAAATTTTAGGGTTCTTGAGGTTTCTCTTTGATTTCTTATTCCATGCTTAAAATAAATGAAATTAAAGACCATAAACATGATCGTGAGGTTGAAACGAGTGGATTGATATGTAGATTGCATGATATAATCAAGTATTCAGTGAGATTGGATAGAAAACGCAAATCTGCAGAAACAGAGGGTGGCGCGTGTTCTTGCCCTTGTTCTTGGCGCCTTTTTTGAAAATTTGAATATTTGAATTTTGTGATTTTATTTAATTGATTCAAAAATTAATTTCTCTCTGAGTTTTAATGATTTTGAGTTGATTATTTTTTTAATAATTCACAAAAATGTTAAAATATTTTATTTTCCCAAAAAATCCAAAAAATATTATTTATTTCATATACTTGATATTTTTGTAATGAATTAATATTTTAATTGTTTTTGACATCTAAAATATTTTCTCCCTCTTAATTTTTCAAATTTTAGTGATTTCCAATCATGTTGTGGATCAAAACCTGATTTTTGAAACATTAATCCAAGATCACAATTTGTTTTCCACATGTTAAACAATTTTTATCATTTAATTGAATTTTTTATTCAATTAAAATACATTTTGAAAACAAATTAGGGTTTTTGATTAATTCAACCCTCATCAAACTTTTTCAAACCTTTTTGGGCCTCTAATAGAGTTTAAGACACAAACCCTTTTTGTACATAAACCATTTGTGGGCCTCACTCATTGTATAAGTCCCTCTGTACATTTTTTAAAACAACGGCGCGATCGTCGTTTTCAAACATTTTCAACTTGGCCTATCTTTGTGTTGTAAGTCCCATACATCTTTCAAAAACACCTTTGGGCCTCTAATAGAGTGTAAGACCCAATCCCTTTTTTATAAACCTTTTTGGACCTCAGTGTATTGTATAAGTCCCGATACCATCAAAAAGTTCGGCGCGATCGTCGCCTTTTTAACAAAAATCCTTGGCCTCTCCTTGAGCTGTAAGCCCCGTCACTTGTACAAAAATGAAACAATTTTTGGGCCTCTAATAGAGTGTAAGACCCAATCCCCTTTTAACCAAAATAATTTTTGGGCCTCAGACATTGTATAAGTCCCTCTGCGTTAAAAGAAAATCTCGGCGCTATCGCCATTTCAAAACAAATCCCTGGGCCTCTCCTTGAGCTGTAAGCCCCACCACTTATATAAAAATAAACCTTTGCGCCTCTTGAGAAAGTGTAAGACTCATCCCTTTGTACAAAAAACCTTTTGGGCCTCAGTCACTTGTATAAGTCCCTCTGTACAAATACAAAACAACGGTGCAATCATCGTTAAACTTTGGGCCTCTCCTTGAGCTGTAAGCCCCAACAATCTTTTCAAAGCACTTTCTCCTTTGATTTTGAATATAATATTGTTATCAAAGTTTTCTTTGTTGAACAACTAACCAAACAACATGGAAGCTCTACAACCGAGTAAGTGTTTACCCGCTTTCTTTATCCGCTTTCATATATATATATATATATATATATATATATATATATATATATATATAACTGTATTGTGGGGCTGCTCACTGTAAGTATTCTTTCACAAACTTTTATATACCTGTCAAATATCAACTGTGTAATACTAGTATAGTTATTTAGAGTTTTCCTCGGCAACTACGTCTAGCACTAGGTAAAGCCCAGTTGATCGCTCTTAAATACAGTCAAAACTAGATCCCTGTAGGATTACCAGACACAGTCTTCCCTCCTCTTGGGGTTAAACAATATAGAGATGTGAAAGGCAGATTCTTTTTAAACCCTTTCTCAGACTGTCACCCTTAGAAGTTGTCAAAGAGACTCTACTCCCCAGAGATGATCTTTTCTCCGTGAATGGAATCTCTTGAGTTTCTTCCAAATTCTTGGACTTTCCTGGCTTGATCTATTCCCAGTGAATAACATGTCTTGAACTTCTCGGGGTTTGGGGACCCACAGGCTTCTTAAAAGCACCCTTAGAAATTGTCAAAGGAGCTCTAACTCCCTAGAGATGATCTTTTCTCCGTGAATGGCATCTCTTGAGCTTCTTCCAAATTCTCAGAATTTCCTGGCTTGATCTATTCTCAGTGAATAGCATGTCTTTAACTTTTCGGGGTTTGGGGACCCACAGGCTTCCTAAAAGCATCCCCGCCTCCTCTTGGGCATTGTACAAGGACCCTTCGGCTTCTTAAAAGCTCTCATGCTTTCTCTTGGGCTTAGTACAAGGAACCAGAGACCTCTACAGGTATAGGAACAGAACCTAGTCATCAATTTGCTAGAGCTGTCTTTCTGAGTCAAGTGCCAGACCAGTTAATGGGTTGACCTTTATCCTTTAGCATACCAACCTTCTCTTGGGCATTATACAAAGATCATTCACTTATCTGAAAATCGATTTCTGAAAACACTCGTAGACTTGGACAATCTCAATACCCTTTGGATTTCCTATTTCCTTAAAGAACAGGAAATAACCCTGACCGTCTGATCAATCCCTAAGCACATCATTACCCATATAAGAACTGATTTTCTCTTTATCCAACATACTGGACCTGTCGCTAGACTGAAACAGTTACATTAGCCTCCTCTTAGGCTTTGTATAATGATCCTTCCTCAGAGAAGTTAGCCTCCTCTTGGGCTTTGTACAATGATTCTCCCCTGCGGAGCTAACCTTTTTAGCCTCCATCTCGAGCTTTGTACGAGATACCAAAACACTCTCTTGTTGAGTATAAAAGACTCTCTTGTTGAGTCAAACACTTTTAGGCTCCATCTCGGGCTTCGTACGAGATACTAAATCACTCTCTTGTTGAGTATAAAAGACTCTCTTGTTGAGTCAAACACTTTTAGCCTCCATCTCGGGCTTCGTACGAGATAGAAAATCACTCTCTTGTTGAGTATAAACGACTCTCTTGTTGAGTCAAACACTTTTAGCCTCCATCTCGGGCTTCGTACGAGATACCAAAACACTCTCTTGTTGAGTATAAAAGACTCTCTTGTTGAGTCAATCCCTTTTAGCCTCTATCTCGGGCTTTGTACGAGACACATAAAAGAATCCTCTTGTTGGGTCAATAGCCTCCTCTTAGGCTTTATATAAGGAAAACCCCGGTTGAGTCTCTCAACCTTTTAGCATCAAAGTTGTGCCTTGCTCACAGCATACAAATATCAACAACTCCTCTTTAGAGATGACAAATTCTCTCTAAAGTCAAAACCCTTTAGCTTCACATCTTGGGTTTCGAAAAAGATACAAATAGACCTTTAGCTTCACATCTTGGGCTTTGAACAAGATACAAACCACCTTTAGCTTCACGTCTTGGGCTTTGAACAAGACACCAAAACAACCATTTTCCTCCCATAGAATAGGAAGAACTACGATCGCTCTGATTTCCCTGTTTCGTTAAACGGGAATACGTAGGCATAAGATTTGAAAATCTTAGCGAGCACACTAATCAAAAAACCCAAAATCCCATACCTTCATACATCAATCGAAAAGCATCAGTCTTAAACCTCCCACCAATCGCCTAGGCACTATTTTAACAAAATAACTTAAGAGAGACCCACAATCTCAATAGCATCTATAAACCAACAGTCATCTGTTTAAACTCAGTATGCAAGCAAGGCTAATTGGAGACATCTATTTCCCTTCCTTAATCAACTTCAATAGGATAAAAAATGAATCAAACTGTAGTACCCCAAAGCGATAGTGTTTTGCAACCACGCAAAAATTTGCACTACACATCCAAGGCCATATTTATAAAGTAACACATAGAAGGGATAAAAGGATGGATACCAACATAAAATAGGGTGGACGTCGGGAATAAAGCTCGGACAGAGTCACTACCGGAGTTTTTTGTCGACTTTGCGGAGGTGAGAAGAACAAACTGTTGTTGCAATGTTAACGTGTCGAACGGTGCGTGAGCCGTCAAAACGTCACCGTCGAGTAAAGTAGGCGAGTATTTGATGAAGCTCAAGAAAAAAGTGTCGCGGCTGAAGGTGTTTCGAGTTGGAGCTTGTTATTTGGAGTTGGCCAGAGAAGCTTTACGGCGGTGAGGAATCTCGTGTTCATGAGATATAAGTGTTAATGTATGGTGCAACTATATATGGTGTAGCAGTAACTCTGTTTTGGATGAGTTCAAGGGCGGCTTTGCACCAAGAAATGAAGATCATGGTTTTGTTTCAAATGGTGAAGAATGAGTTTGTGAGTTATGGATGTTGTTTGAAACAAGGTTGTAGTAAAAAAAAAAAAAAGTGGTGAACATGTGGTGTTTTGTGGAAGAAGATGAACAATGTTTGGGTTAGTGAAGTGAGGTTAGTAGTGTTATGAAAACAGGGATGGTGTCAAAAGCATAATAATAGAAGTTGAATGAGAGGGAGTGTGTGAATGTTATTGAAGGACGAGAAGAGTGAGATGATGCGCAATTTGCATAGAGGGTTGAAGATGATGAGGTAAGGGTGGTATTATGTAGTGGAGTTACATGGTAATGAAAGGTGAAAAAAATGGTATTTTTTGTGTCCTTGAAGCAATGCAAAGATGCCTCTTTATATAGAGACTTGGCCTTTTGGTTAGGAAACAAGTTTGGTTTAGGTATTGACATTATTCCATGGATAATGCAACTTTTCCAAAGAAATTGGTGAAAGGTACACATTAAGTTGACATTCACTCTTGATTGTACAAGTTGGTTCTGATGTGTAGAGCAAATCTCCTTAAATCATGAAAAAGGTTTGCTTGATTAAAGTAATTTTTCACGCAATGCACAAAATAGTTCAAGGTGGCATGTTGGATCAAGGTTTTCTATAGTGAATAAAGATCAAATGCTGCAGAATTTGATATCAATGTGAAGATCTCATATGATACTACAAGTTTTCAGTTGATCACATGCTGAGAAAGTGGTTGGAAAGTGCCCAAAAGTGGCCCTAAATTCGTGTAGCCAAATCTGCCTAGTACTTAAAAAAAAATTCTGGTTTGAACAATCAGATATGCCATGGCTACATCTCCTCTTCAAAACTTCATGCTCAAGTAAAAGAAATTTATGCTCTTAGTACCATTGGAAAAAGTACATAATATACTACAACTTACATGTTGATCACTTGAGGAAATTCAACTTACATCATGGAGAAAACTGGCCATCAAAATTGAATCTTTCAACTATTTGACACTTAGAAAAATTCTGAGTATTTTGGAAATTTCAACAACTTTGAGAATCCCAACTTTGGCACTTCAAAACTTCCAATCTTTATGAGATTTTGATCCAATTCTTCCACAAGATTGAAGTATATAATGTCATCTTTAAGTACATACCTTGGGCATGAAAAATTAATTGATCACAAAGTGTTTATAAAGTCATGCATTTGGTAAGGTGAAAAAACTTAGAAAAAATTCTAAGTGTTGGATTTTCACACAACTTGCAAAATCTTAACTTTGATCAATGATAACTTCCACTTCAAGAAAGTTTTTGACTTGCAATTTCCATCATCTTGTAGTATTAAATTCCTTATTTAAACACAATCCTTAAGTGTTTCAAATGGACCCTTGAGGAAGAAGTTGTGATTTTGGAAAGTAGGTCACTTATTCATACATTCCCATAAGTTAGAAAAATTTCAAGAACCCTAATTTGACAACTTTGATTATTTTTGTGATTTTCTTGATTAATCATGATCCAATTCACTCATTTTCCATATTATCATGATTATTGACTTGAGGAAGTCATGTTTGACCAAAAAAGTCAAAAGTCAAACTTTGGCTTTAATAAAATGTTGACTTTGTATCGGATGAATTCAAATCTTACACTTGTCAATGAATCAAACTTCTTGAGCTAATTAGATAATGTGATTGGACTCCAAATATGTATTTGAGGCTCTTGAATCATGTTCCTAAGCATGGGATCATGTCTTGGTTGGAAAGTCAATACCTAGTTGACCTTGACCAAAACCCTAGTTTGGTGCACTTGAGGAATTGAAACTTGATGATCTTGAGTTGATGCAATCTAAAACTTGATTATTGATGGAGAGAGACTCTTGATCCATGATTGAGATAGTTGAGATGTTGATGAACATACCAAACCATTGGCTGATCAACCACTTGTCTTCTTGATGCTATGCAAATGTTGCAACTAATAATGATGGAATCTTAGGGGTAAATTTTGGGGTATAACACATGCTGGCCACAAAATCTGGCCAAGGAAACTTGAAATGCCCGAATGTCATCTAGATTAAGTCAAAGTCTCTCAAAAGCGTCCCAGAATATGACATCTACTAAGCTTTCAGTTTCGATCAAAAATCGCTTTAGGTCCTAATTATTGTATTGTACCATGATGACAGGGATCATTATGCTGAGGGTGGATACCAACAGAATCCTTGCCGAAGCAAATGATTTTAGTTTTTGGATCCTTTTTCAAACCTGCATTAGAACTGGCGGGTATGGTGTTTGTCGGTAAAACTTGTCTGGCACACTTTTGGTTGGAAAAGCTGGATTTCCCACCACCAATTAAGCCTCCTTCAATGGTGTTAATCATAGCATATGTGCAATGTTCTTCCACCATGCTAGAGAAGGTATATGAGGTGGTTTACAAAATGTAATGAGTTTGACCCGGATTAGTCTTACAGGGTCTCACAGTGGGCACCAATTGTACATGCTTAAAAAGTACAATGAAGTTAGGCCTGCGTTTGGAGGTCTACCTGTGGAGTTTAGGGTTGTTGATGGTCTTCAGAGCTAGCTCACGCAAAGTGTTGAGAAGCTTTATATATGTGTTTTCTAAGTGAAATTATTTGATCCCTTTCTCAATCCTAAGGCTGAGATATTTATAGAGACCTCTTGAGCATGGGTCTTTAGACCCAGGGAGAGATTACTCTCTCTCTCTCTCTCTCTCTCTCTATCTATCTATCTATCTATCTATCTCTCTCTCTCTCTCTCTCTCTCTCCCTCTTACCCCCCTCAAAAGCATGCGATGTATGGGAGTCATTTTTCTCCTATGATCATGGGGGATGCGGTTTTCCTCATTAACTATTTTTTATATCCTGTTAGTGCACAAGAACACGTCACTCCCCATATTTTAATAAGAGGGTGAGAAAAAACTAGCTCAAGCCCAATACGGACAAGTTATTACAAATAGTTGGTGGTCAATGGCGCAACATTGGGTGGGTTGTGGTGTTACCCTTGTACTCTGCCAATGCTAGTATGTTTTACTTGCCATGCTTCTCTTTGGAATACCTTCTCTTAATCATAATGAAATTATCCCAATACAACATGCAATTCAAATATGAGAATAGACCTTTTAATAGTCGATTCTCCCAATTTTGACCACTCACTTAAACCAATCAACAATAAAAAATGAAAAATTGTTGCTTTTTTTTAATATTTCACTCAAGGAAAATGAGGTGTAGTTTCATTCAATTATTTTTTTTCCACGTCATTTGAAGTTATTTATTAAACCTCACATTATTCAAAAAATAACTATACAACTAAATTTTTTAATAAAAAATAAAAAAAATATCAATTTGGCTTCTTAATCATCATCACCAACCATACGATAAATATCATCATTCACAATAATTTCAAGAACTCCCCCATCCAATTTTATAAAAAACACCATAAAAAATTAAAAAATGTGGTAAGAAAACACAACCACAACTCTATAACACAATATGGGTTTCTTTCAAAACTAAGATCTACATATAACAAAAAAATAAATTTGTATCAACCAAAATCAACCTCAAAATCTATATCAACAAAAATAGTACAAAGATTTCACTCAATGCCCTCCAAATCGTATGTAACCTCTATTGTATTTGTGGTACCAACAAATCCGATTATGAAGGTATTTATGTCGTCACTCTCTGGTTTCACCAACATTACCTTAAAACTCTAGCTTCTAATCTTTCTTCCCTCTCTCACTTTTTGTATTTCAAAGATATCCATGAGATCTTCTATCGTCTTCTAAAAGGTTTACAAGTTCGTAAAATTTAGAAAGAATAATGGACCCAAAGGAAATTTTGATCCCAAAACGAAGTGTTCGACCCTTAGGGAAATTTGAATATAAATATAAGCACACCCTGATAAAATTTGGGTCCGAGAATAATCTTTGGCTAAAAAACATGTTGAACGTTACAATCGTGGCCCCGATTTTTTATTCCTTCACAATTTTATATCTAATCATTTGTTGATTTCTTAAAGAAAGATCTCGAAGTTTTGAAATCTATGCCTTCCTAAATTCTAAGAACAGTCGTAAGAACTTTTACCCTTGTCTCTATAAGCTTGTCACCTCCCCAACCCCATTTGTCCTTCATACTATATTATAAATGTTATTTTTCAATGAAAAATAGAGATACATATTTATAACTGTTGAAACTTAACAGATCTTTCACGGGTCCAATACATAACTCATTAATTATAAAAATAAATAATAATATAAATATCTTATAATATTATTTATATTAATTTAGAGTATCTCTAAGTTAAAATAAAAGATATTTATGATATTTTATCATTAATGAATGGATTCATGAACTAAAACGACTAAGCCTGATGTTCGTGAATAGTTGAAGTCACATGTGGGCGAACTAAACCATTGATCATTGACCAAGTCAAGAGTTGGCCAATTCTAACATTGATTATTGAGCGTAGTTGACTTTTTGACAAAAAAAGTCAATAGTGTCAAAAACATGTCTTTTTCGTCTCTTCATTACTTGAGATTTTAAGACATACTTCAAAAAATAGATTTATGGGTTCAAGTCTTTATTATCATCCGAGTAGTTTTTAATCGCTTTTTGTTTCAAATATTTAAAGTAAACGCTAATAAATATACAATAATAAAATCTTAAATAAAAAGTGAGAAATAAATATATAGTAATCAAATGGAGAGACATAAATTATTTTGTTCATTGTATCAAACAAAATTGTTATTCTAGTGTGTGTGGGCATGTGTATTTTATTTTTGGATAAATTTGTTAATGGAAAATGAAATTCTCAAAACAATAGAAGTCATTTGCTTAGTTATTATTTTAGTTAATTCAGTTCGCTTTAAGAATATACCTGAGGGGTATATCATAGATCCATGCGGGCATATCAATTTTAGATAGACAGACTGTTTTAAGAATATACCTGGGTGGCATATCATATATCTGAACGGGTATAACAATTTTGTTTTAGATAATTTGTTTTAAATTTGATTTGGATGGTTAATGTGTCTATAAATATCAGCCCTCATTGTAATTGAAAGAACACCACAAATATACAATAATCAATAAACTCTTTTACCTTAATTATTCTCTAAATTTCTCTAAATTTATCATCATTTGTCATGTAACTTGTGATACGGGTTACCAAACAAGCTAGTATCAAGAGCACTCGTTTGGTCCTCAACCTCCAATGATGGAAAATGGAAACACAATCTCCTGTAAATTCCCAGCCAATCTACCAGTTTTCAAGTGAGAAGACTATGATACTTGGTATGCACAAATGAAAGTCATATTTAGATTTCAAGATGTGCTTGAAATCGTGAATGATGGTTTGTCGACATTAGAGGAAAATGTGACTGATCCATCAAGGGCTACTCATCATGAAATGAGAAAGAAAGAAGGGAAAAGTTTATTCTTGATCCATCAGTGTGTGGATTTAAATATCTTTGAGAAGATTATCGAGAAATTAACAACTAAGGTGGCTTGGGATATTCTCAAGAAATTGTATAGTGGATATGAAAAGTTAAAGAAAGTGAAGTTGCAACCTTTCAGGAAGCAATGTGAAAATTTGCAGATGAAAGATAATGAAACTATTGTTGAGTTCTTTTCAAAGATGATTGCTTTCACAACTCAGATGACGTTATATGGAGAAAATACCTCTGAATTGCAGAAGGCGGGGAAAGTGTTATTGGCTCTTCCAGTCAAGTTTGATAACATTGCGGTGAAAATTGAAGAATCAAAAGACTTGTTAGAGATGAAGTTGAATAATAATGGTGATGCAAGTAAAGCTTCAATAAGCCAATGTGAAACTAGAAAGAATGGTGCAAATCAAAATTATAAAGTCAAGAAGAAGGTTGACATGAAGAAGGTCCAATGTTATTGTTGTAACAAGTTTGGTCATTATGCTTGAGACTGCTATTTAAACAAAGACAATGATGATAACAAGGGTGTGACTCAACTTGCTTATGCTAGTAGCAGTTAATCTGAAGATGTTATCTTGATGGCTAAAGATGTTACCTTGATACAGGTTGCAACAAACATATGACGGGTAACAAGAACTGGTTTGTCAAGGTGGATAAATCAATTAGAAGTTCAATTCCTTTTGCATATAATATCATGGGGACATTGGAAGGAATGGGCAACATAGGGGTGAAAAAGAAGGATAGACATGAAGTTATCATTAATGATGTCTTTTATGTTCCCTGAATGACAAGTAACTAGATTAGTTTAGATCCATTGCTTGACAATAATTACACAATGAAGCTGGAAGTAAGGGAACTCAAGGTGTTTGATGAAATGTCTAGGCTAATTTTAAAGGCACCTTTGTCAACCAACAGGACATTCAAGGTCATGATACATATTCTTGATCATCAATGTTTTGCAATAACCATAGTTAAAGATAAAAATTGGGTTTGGCATCAAATATTTGGCCATGACCTTGAGTTGGTGGATGAACCAGTTAGAAGATCAATTTGTTTTATAGATAACAACATGGTGACATCGGAAGGAATGGGCAACATGAGGGTGAAAAAGAAGGATGAACATGAAGTTATCATCAATGATGTCTTGTATGTTCCTTCATTGGAAAGTAACTTAATTAGTTTGGGTCAATTACTTGACAATAATTACACAATGAAGCTAGAAGGAAGGGAACTCAAGGTGTTTGATGAAATGTCTAGGCTAATTCTGAAGGCACCTTTGTCAACCAACGGGATATTCAAGGTATGATAAATAGGCTTGATCATCAATGGCTTGCATCAACCACAATTGAAGATAAAAATTGAGTTTGGCATCAAAGATTTAGTCATCTCAATTTCAAAAGTTTTAGCCTGATGCATATGAAGAAGATGATGTATGGACTTCCAATGATTAAATTTCCAAATTAGGTGTGTGAGGAATAACCAGTACCAGATAAGCCTACAAAAACTTAAGGAGTGGGAAGATCAAGCAGAACTAGAGCTTCATCAGTCGGGATAAATGATTCTGAGAGATTTCATGATCAAGTAATCAAGGAATATGGTAAGTTGATTGAATAAGCAATGATGGTTGAGGCAGAACCAATCAATCATGTGTAAGCTCTATAGGATGAAAATTGGAAAGTTGCGATGGTTAAGGAACTCAAGGGCATTGAGAAAAATCAGAGATAGGAGCTGATTGAGAACTTAGGCAAGAAAGCAATTGACGTAAGGTGAGTTTACAAACTAAGTTGAAACCAGATGATGAATTGACAAGTACAAAGCAACGTTGGTTGGAAAAGGCTTTCTTCAAAGATCTGGATTATACTTTAATGAAGTTTATGCACATTTGACTAGGATTGAAACAATCAGACTGGGTGTAGCCATAACAGCCTACAAAGCTTGGAGGATGCACCAACTCAATGGAAATTTAAAGGAAGGAGTTTATGTGTAGCAACACCAGGTTTTGAAGTAAAAGGGAATGTGAAGCATGACAAATTTGAATTAGAAAGGGTATTGTGGTTAATTCAATTTACTTTAAGAATATACCCGAGGGATATATCATAGACCCGGACGAATATATCAATTTTAGTTAGACAAACTACTTTAAGAATATACTTGGGGGTATATCATATACCTGGGTGGGCATATCAATTTTGTTTTAGACAGTTATTTTAATTTTAATTTGAGTTGCTAGTATGTCTATAAATATCACCCTCATTATAATTAAAAGAACAACACAAATATACAATAATTAATAAATTATTTTCTCTTAATTACTATCTAATTTTCTCTCAATTTATTATTTGTCAAATAGGTTGTGATACATGTTATCCAATCGTTATATCAAATCAAAGATTAACTTTCTCCTTATATAATTGACATTAGTTATAACAAACCAAAGATTAACTTTTTCTTTGCATGATTGACATTTGGCTCGTAAACTACCCTTAAACTATCTTGGAGAAATTTCGAATATAAAGCTTCTTCTTTAGACCATTTGACAAGTAGCATTTTGAAGTCAACTATCTACCTAAGATTGGAACATGCACTCAAACTCCCTAAATTACCCTTTCAATCAAATTTCATTTTCACTACTAAAAGCCCTTTAATGTAATTGACTAAATCAATATTCATTACCCAATCATAGGAACCCATTTTGCCAAGTGGCAGAACATTTTTGAAATTTTCTCTCTCTCACTCGTCTTCCCTCTTTTCCTCTTTCTGTCTCTTTTTCCCATTTCTTTCTCTCTTTCTCATCTCCCAGATCTCTCTCTCTCTCTCTCTCTCTCTCTCTCTCTCTCTCTCCCTCCCTTTTCTTTCTCTCTTTTTCGTCTCCCAGATCTCTCTCTCTCTCTCTCTCTCTCTCTCTCTCTCTCTCTCTCTCTCTCTCTCTCTCTCTCTCTCTCTCTCTCTCTCTCTCTCTCTGTTTTTCCTCTTCCTCCCTCTTTTTTCGTCACCTCTCTTTCTCCCTATCTTCTTTTCCCTTCAAACCCTAGGTATAGGAATGAAAATTCATGTTTGTTGCTTATGAGTGATGAACACAACAAAAATCGATGCTTAGGTTATCAAGGTAACAATGGATCTGTAAAATTGGGTGCACCGAAAACAAGGTAACAATACGAAGGTTAGGTTTTCATCATCGTAAATTTATTTCAACAAATGGATATGTGAAATCAATTTATTTCTTCACATATTCCTTTTCATTTTCGTTTTCGTTATGTTTTCACAGTTATATTCGTTTTCACAGTTATATTTCGTTATATTTCTTCCTCTAATTTTCGGTTTTCTGCAAATGAATCTCTAAAATGGATGCTTATTTCTTCCTTTCATCTGTAAAATCATTTTTGTTATCTTTTCACAGTTATTTGTTCCTTTCATCTCGCGAAAGGAAGAAACTAGGTAAGAGTACCGACAGATTTTATGTCACTGGTTTGAACCTTTGACTTCTGAGTCTTAATTAAACTTTGTTTCACATATAATTTCTGAGTTTTTATATGTTTAATGACTTTGATTTGGGGTTAAGCATGAAGAGCTTCTATCAGTTGCTGAGCCACTTCTTGTTGACCTACCAAGTGTTCCCTGCCCCGAAGAACCAAAATCTACCTATGTTGGAGGTGATTTCCGCTGTCACGGTGAAGAATGGGTGTGTATTACTTTATTACATAATACCGTTTGGATATTTTTTGCATCTCATTATTTTAATATATTCCCTTGAAAAATGTTGTTATTTAACTGCTAAAATATATTGCAAGAGCAGGTTGCACATGTTGCTATTGCTTTTGAAGTGCTTGGTGGCTGGCAAAAAGAGAGAGATGTTATAGTTTTGATTGTTTTGCATGTATTCATCTTATGTTTGATGGTTTTCTAATTTCAAATAAAACTTTTGAATGTTTGAATAGAATTAATAATTGAGTCATGTTGATGCTTCTATAAGGAGGTGGTTCATTCTCCGATGGGGGCCGCGGTAAAGGGATGCACCCAAGGCTATGTAAGTTTCGCCTATGCCTTCATTTGTCATTTTTAGTTTGGTTCTGATCTCTAACAATTTCAACTTTTTTGAAGCCAGATCTTCGTGTGTTGAAAGAATATCAACATATTCAATCTTTTTCAGCATTCAACAGTATCTTCAACAATACAGGATTATTCGGCATTTAAGCGAGCACTGTAAGAAAAACCTTTTGCAGTTGTGGCATTCAGGTACATAGATAATTTGATATAGTTGACACGTTTTCGAATTTGTGGATGTTGGGACCTGAGTTTGTACCAAAATCTGTAGACTTAGCAGCCAAACAACACTTACAAAATTTAGGACTTGTAGTGGTAAGGTTTTAGTCATTTTTGTCCTGATTGTTTGTTGCTTTTTGCAGAATGTATGTTGAGAAATATCCGTATAATCCTATGCTTGGTAACAAAGATATTTTGGATGGGAATGTAAAGCCTCATATAGTGTATAAGTCTTTTGTTTCAGTTATTTGACTTTTCTAGGAGTTTGATTTCTAAAGCCTTTAAGTATCTTGTCATAGGAAAATACTTGATGTTTTGATTCTGATTGTAACTGTGTCATAGAAATAAAGCTTCTCATAAAATAGCATTTAGTGAAAAGGGAGAAAAAAATTGATTAAAGTTTAGAAGCTTATAGGTTATTTGGGAATTAGGTTATTGCTAAAAGGTAAAACATAGGCAGTGGTGTTTGCACTACCATCATTGAGAACACATGTTTCATTTGAGACTGGTTTTACATTGTTGGGTGGACATGTTATTTGTTTAGCACCCGATGATATCAAAATGGGGACCAGAGAGGAAACTCCCGATGTTGCTCGCATCTTGTCTCGGTTCACTGATATTGTTATGGCACGTGTTTTTACTCACAAGGTATGCTCGTGAATCGGAAGCTTATTATCTTATCATGTTTTCGCATCATACATAGTTGTTTGAATTTGAGGTGAATTTGTTGATTTACTTTGTTTTATGACATGACATACTTACTCTTTCAAGGTATGCAACGGTACCTGTCATCAATACATTGACAACTTACAGTCACCCCTGTCAGGTAATGGCTGATGCCATCACCATAATTGAGCATGTCGGTCGAATTGAAGGCACAACGTCAGTTTATGCTGCTCTAGGGTTTAGGATTTATGATTTAAAGCTTCAGGAAAATATGTATATGTCTTTTAAATCAACATATTCTGTAATATGCATTAGGTTGTATATGTTGGAGATGGAACTCGACCTTTTGTGGTAAATGAATGGATTCAAACAAAGATTGAAGGATATGAGGTTTCTGGTACTGTTGAGGTATGTTAAATTGCACCTTTTAACTGTTGATGTGAATATAGTCTGAAAACATGACTTTTGTTTCAATTATTTGACTTTTCTAGGAGTTTGATTTCTAAAGCCTTTAAGTATCTTGCCGTAGGAAAATACTTGATGTTTTGATTTTGATTGAAACAGTGTCATAGAAATAAAGCTTCTCCTAAAACAGCCTTTAGAGAAAAGGGAGAAAAAATTGATTAAAGGTTAGAAGCTTATAGGTTATTTGGGAATTAGGTTATTGCTAAGAGGTAAAACATTGGCAATGGTGTTTGCACTGCCATCATTGAGAACACATGTTTCATTTAGGACTAGTTTTACATTGTTGGGTGGATATGCTAATTATTTAGCACCCGATGATATCAAAATGGGGACCAGAGAGGAGACTCCCGATGTTGCTCGCATCTTGTCTCGGTTCACTGATATTGTTATGGCTCGTGTTTTTACACACAAGGTATGCTCGTGAATCTCAAGCTTATTATCTTATCTTGTTTTCGCATCATACATAGTTGTTTGAATTTGCAGTGAATTTTTTGATTTACTTTGTTTTATGGCAGGACATAACTACTCTTTCAAAGTATGCAACTGTACCTGTCATCAATGCATTGACATATTACAATCACCCCTGTCAGGTAATGGCTGATGCCATCACTATAATTGAGCATGTCGGTCGAATTGAAGGCACCAAGGTCAGTTTATGCTGCTCTAGGGTATAGGATTTATGATTTAAAGCTTCAGAAAATTATGTATATGTCTTTTAAATCAACATATTCTGTAATATGCATTAGGTTGTATATGTTGAGGATGGAACTCGACCTTTTGTGGTAAATGAATGGATTCAAAAAAAGATTGAAGGATATGAGGTTTTTTGTACTGTTGAGGTATGTTAAATTGTACCTTTTAACTGTTGATGTGAATATAGTCTGAAAATTTGACTTTTGTTTCGGTTATTTGACTTTTCTAGGAGTTTGATTTCTAAAGCCTTTAAGTATCTTGCCGTAGGAAAATAGTTGATGTTTTGATTCTGATTGTAACAGTGTCATAGAAATAAAGCTTCTCCTAAAATAGCCTTTAGTGAAAAGGGAGAAAAAATTGATTAAAGGTTAGAAGCTTATAGGTTATTTGAGAATTAGGTTATTGCTAAGAGGTAAAACATTGGCAATGGTGTTTGCACTGCCATCATTGAGTACACATGTTTCATTTGAGACTAGTTTTACATTGTTGGGTGGACATGCTATTTATTTAGCACCCGATGATATCAAAATGGGGACAAGAGAGGAGACTCCCAATGTTGCTCACATCTTGTTTCGGTTCATTGATATTGTTATGGCTCGTGTTTTTACACACAAGGTATGCTCGTGAATCTCAAGCTTATTATCTTATCATGTTTTAGCATCATACATAGTTGTTTGAATTTGCGGTGAATTTTTTGATTTACTTTGTTTTATGGCAGGACATAATTACTCTTTCAAAGTATGCAACTGTACCTGTCATCAATGCATTGACATATTACAATCACCCCTGTCAGGTAATGGCTGATGCCATCACTATAATTGAGCAAGTCGGTCAAATCGAAGGCACCAAGGTCAGTTTATGTTGCTCTAGGGATTAGGATTTATGATTTAAAGCTTCATAAAATTATGTATCTGTCTTTTGAATCAACATATTCTGTAATATGCATTAGGTTGTATATGTTGGAGATGGAACTCGGCCTTTTGTGGTAAATGAATGGATTCAAACAAAGATTGAAGGATATAAGGTTTCTGGCACTGTTGAGGTATATTAAATTGCACCTTTTAACTGTTGATGTGAATATTGTATGAAAATTGACTTTTGTTTCGGTTATTTGACTTTTCTAGGAGTTTGATTTCTAAAGCCTTTAAGTATCATGTCGTAGGAAAATACTTGATGTTTTGATTCTAATTGTAACTAGGCATGGCAACTGGGCGGGCCGGGGACGATTTTTACCTCCCCCAAACCCAAACATGAATCCCCAAACAATCCTCATTCCCCGCCCCAAACCCAAACGAGGATGGAGAATTAAAACCCAAACCCGTCCCAAACGGGTTCGGGTATCCCCGCCCCTCCACCATCCATTTAGTAAAATCAAATTTTTAATAGAAAATATTTATTTTTTCCAAAATTTAATTACATTTCAAATAATAAAAAAAAATCTCAAAGAAAATTCTTACATACATTTTAAATATTTTTAATAATTAATACAAATCAAAATATCAAAACATTGGCCACATATATAATATTTCAAATTAACAAAATTAAATAATAATGTACATGATAAGATAAACGGGGCGGGTTCGGGGACGGGTTTGGGGTGGGTACTAGTGTCCCCATTACTCGACCCGTCTCCATATTTTTTAATCGGGGAAAACCCAAACCCAAACCCAAACCCAGACAAAGCGGGTTTTCCCCGTCAACTTCGTGGCGGGTTCGGGTGGGTACCTGCGGGTATAGGTTATGTTGCCATGCCTAATTGTAACTGTGTCATAGAAATAAAGCTTCTCCTAAATAGCATTTAGTGAAAAGGGAGAAAAAAATTGATTAAAGGTTAAAAGCTTATAGGTTATTTGGGAATTAGGTTATTACTAAGAGGTAAAACATTGGCAATGGTGTTTGCACTGCCATCATTGAGAACACATGTTTCATTTGAGACTGGTTTTACATTGTTGGGTGGACATTCTATTTATTTAGCACACGATGATATCAAAATGGGGACCAGAGAGGACACTCCCGATGTTGCTCGCATCTTGTCTCGATTCTTTGAAATTGCTATGGCTCATGTTTTTACTCACAAGGTATGCTCGTGAATCGCAATCTTATTATCTCATCTTGTTTTCGCATCATACATAGTTGTTTAAATTTGCGGTGAATTTGTTGATTTACTTTGTTTTATGGCAGGACATACTTAATCTTTCAAGGTATGCAACTGCACCTGTCATCAATGCATTAACAAATTACAATCACCCCTGTCAGGTAATGGCTGATGCCATCACTATAATTGAGCATGTCAGTCGAATTGCAGGTCCCAAGGTCAGTTTATGTTGCTCTAGTGTTTAGGATTTATGATTTAAAGCTTCAGAAAATTATGTATCTGTCTTTTGAATCAACATATTCTGTAATATGCATTCGGTTGTATATGTTGGAGATGGAACTCGACCTTTTGTGGTAAATGAATGGATTCAAACAAAGATTGAAGGATATGAGGGTTCTGGCACTGTTGAGGTATGTTAAATTGCACCTTTTAACTATTGATGTGAATATAGTCTAAAAATTGACTTTTGTTTCAGTTATTTGACGTTTCTAGGAGTTTGATTTCTAAAGCCTTTAAGTATCTTGCCATAGGAAAATACTTGATGTTATGATTCTGATTGTAACTATGTCATAGAAATAAAGCTTCTCCTAAAATATCATTTTGTGAAAAGGGAGAAAAAATTGATTAAAGGTTAGAAACTTATAGGTTAGTTGGGAATTAGGTAATTGTTAAGTGGTAAAACATTGGCAATGCTGTTTGCACTGCTATCATTGATAACACATATTTCATTTGAGACTGGTTTTACATTGTTGGGTGAACATGCTATTTATTTAGCACCCGATGATATCAAAATGGGGACCAGACAGGAGACTCCTGATGATGCTCGCATCTTGTCTCGGTTCACTGATATTATTATGGCTTGTGTTTTTACTCACAAAGTATGCTCGTGAATCACAAGCTTATTATCTTATCATGTTTTCACATCATACATAGTTGTTTGAATTTGTGGTAAATTTGTTGATTTACTTTGTTTTATGGCAGGACGTACTTACTCTTTCAAGGTATGCAACTGTACCTGTTATCAATGCATTGACAGATTACAATCACCCCTGTCAGGTAATGGCTGATGCCATCACTATAATTGAGCATGTCGGTCGAATTGAAGGCACCAAGGTCAGTTTATGTTGCTCTAGGATTTAGGATTTATGATTTAAAGCTTTATAAAATTTTGTATCTGTCTTTTGAATCAACATATTCTGTAATATGCATTAGGATATATATTTTGGAGATGGAACTCGACCTTTTGTGGTAAATGAATGGATTCAAACAAAGATTGAAGGATATGAGGTTTCTGGTACTGTTGAGGTATGTTAAATTGCACCTTTTAACTGTTGATGTGAATATAGTCTGAAAACTTGACTTTTGTTTCGGTTATTTGACTTTTCTAGGAGTTTGATTTCTAAAGCCTTTAAGTATCTTGCCGTAGGAAAATACTTGATGTTTTGATTTTGATTGAACCCGTGTCATAGAAATAAAGCATCTCCTAAAACAGCCTTTAGTGAAAAGGTAGAAAAAATTGATTAAACGTTAGAAGCTTATAGGTTATTTGGGAATTAGGTTATTGCTAAGAGGTAAAACATTGGCAATGGTGTTTGCACTGCCATCATTGAGAACACATGTTTCATTTGAGACTAGTTTTACATTGTTGGGTGGACATGCTATTTATTTAGCACCCGATGATATCAAAATAGGGACCAGAGAGGAGACTCCCGATGTTGCTCGCATCTTGTCTCGGTTCACTGATATTGTTATGGCTCGTGTTTTAACAGACAAGGTATGCTCGTGAATCTCAACCTTATTATCTTATCATGTTTTCGCATCATACATATTTGTTTGAATTTGCGGTGAATTTTTTGATTTACTTTGTTTTATGGCAGGACATAATTACTCTTTCAAAGTATGCAACTGTGCCTGTCATCAATGCATTGACATATTACAATCACCCCTGTCAGGTAATGGCTGATGCCATCACTATAATTGAGCATGTCGGTCGAATTGAAGGCACCAATGTCAGTTTATGCTGCTCTAGGGTATAGGATTTATGATTTAAAGCTTCAGAAAATTATGTATATGTCTTTTAAATCAACATATTCTGTAATATGCATTAGGTTGTATATGTTGAGGATGGAACTCGACCTTTTGTGGTAAATGAATGGATTCAAACAAAGATTGAAGGATATGAGGTTTTTTGTACTGTTGAGGTATGTTAAATTGTACCTTTTAACTGTTGATGTGAATATAGTCTGAAAATTTGACTTTTGTTTTGGTTATTTGACTTTTCTGGGAGTTTGATTTCTAAAGCCTTTAAGTATCTTGCCGTAGGAAAATACTTGATGTTTTGATTCTGATTGTAATAGTGTCATAGAAATAAAGCTTCTCCTAAAATAGCCTTTAGTGAAAAGGGAGAAAAAATTGATTAAAGGTTAGAAGCTTATAGGTTATTTGGGAATTAGGTTATCGCTAAGAGGTAAAACATTGGCAATGGTGTTTACAGTGCCATCATTGAGAACACATGTTTCATTCGAGACTAGTTTTACATTGTTGGGTGGACATGCTATTTATTTAGCACCCGATGATATCAAAATGGGGACCAGAGAGGAGACTCCCGATGTTGCTCACATCTTGTCTCGGTTCACTGATATTGTTATGGCTCGTGTTTTTACACACAAGGTATGCTCGTGAATCTCAAGCTTATTATCTTATCATGTTTTCGCATCATACATAGTTGTTTGAATTTGCGGTGAATTTTTTGATTTACTTTGTTTTATGGCAGGACATAATTACTCTTTCAAAGTATGCAACTGTACCTGTCATCAATGCATTGACATATTACAATCACCCCAGTCAGGTAATGGCTGATGCCATCACTATAATTGAGCAAGTCGGTCGAATTGAAGGCACCAAGGTCAGTTTATGTTGCTCTATGGATTAGGATTTATGATTTAAAGCTTCATAAAATTATATATCTGTCTTTTGAATCAACATATTCTGTAATATGCATAGGTTGTATATGTTGGAGATGGAACTCGGCCTTTTGTGGTAAATGAATGGATTCAAACAAAGATTGAAGGATATGAGGTTTCTGGCACTGTTGAGGTATATTAAATTGCACCTTTTAACTGTTGATGTGAATATAGTCTGAAAATTGACTTTTGTTTCGGTTATTTGACTTTTCTAGGAGTTTGATTTCTAAAGCCTTTAAGTATCTTGTCGTAGGAAAATACTTGATGTTTTTATTCTAATTGTAACTAGGCATGGCAACGGGGCGGGCCGGGGACGATTTTTACCTCCCCCAAACCCAAACATGAATCCCCAAACAATCCTCATTCCCCGCACCAAACCCAAACGAGGATGGAGAATTAAAACCCAAACCCGTCGCAAACGGGTTCGGGTTGGGTTCGGGTATCCCCGCCCCTCCACCATCCATTTAGTAAAATCAAAATTTTAATAGAAAATATTTATTTTTTCCAAAATTTAATTACATTTCAAATAATAAATAAAAATCTCAAAGAAAATTCTTACATACATTTTAAATATTTTTAATAATTAATACAAATCAAAATATCAAAACATTGGCCACATATATAATATTTCAAATTAACAAAATTAAATAATAATGTACATGATAAGATAAACGGGGCGGGTTCGGGGACGGGTTTGGGGTGGGTACTAGTGTCCCCATTACTCGACCCGTCCCCATATTTTTTAATCGGGGAAAACCCAAACCCAAACCCAAATCCAGACAAAGCAGGTTTTTCCCGTCAACTTCGTGGCGGGTTCGGGTGGGTACCTGCGGGTATAGGTTATGTTGCCATGCCTAATTGTAACTGTGTCATAGAAATAAAGCTTCTCCTAAAATAGCATTTAGTGAAAAGGGAGAAAAAAATTGATTAAAGGTTAGAAGCTTATAGGTTATTTGGGAATTAGGTTATTGCTAAGAGGCAAAACATTGGCAATGGTGTTTGTACTGCCATCATTGAGAACACATGTTTCATTTGAGACTGGTTTTACATTGTTGGGTGGATATTCTATTTATTTAGCACACGATGATATCAAAATGGGGACCAGAGAGGACACTCCCGATGTTGCTCGCATCTTGTCTCGATTCTTTGATATTGTTATGGCTCGTGTTTTTACTCACAAGGTATGCTCGTGAATCGCAATCTTATTATCTCATCTTGTTTTCGCATCATACATAGTTGTTTAAATTTGCGGTGAATTTGTTGATTTACTTTGTTTTATGGCAGGACATACTTACTCTTTCAAGGTATGCAACTGCACCTGTCATCAATGCATTAACAAATTACAATCACCCCTATCAGGTAATGGCTGATGCCATCACTATAATTGAGCATGTCAATCGAATTGAAGGTCCCAAGGTCAGTTTATGTTGCTCTAGTTTTTAGGATTTATGATTTAAAGCTTCAGAAAATTATGTATCTGTCTTTTGAATCAGCATATTCTGTAATATGCATTCGGTTGTATATGTTGGAGATGGAACTCGACCTTTTGTGGTAAATGAATGGATTCAAACAAAGATTGAAGGATATGATGTTTCTGGCACTGTTGAGGTATGTTAAATTGCACCTTTTAACTATTGATGTGAATATAGTCTGAAAATTGACTTTTGTTTCAGTTATTTGACGTTTCTAGGAGTTTGATTTCTAAAGCCTTTAAGTATCTTGCCATAGGAAAATACTTGATGTTATGATTCTGATTGTAACTATGTCATAGAAATAAAGCTTCTCCTAAAATAGCATTTAGTGATAAGGGAGAAAAAAATTGATTAAAGGTTAGAAACTTATAGGTTATTTGGGAATTAGGTTATTGCTAAGAGGTAAAACATTGGCAATGGTGTTTGCACTACCATCATTGAGAACACATGTTTCATTTGAGACTGGTTTTACATTGTTGAGTGGACATACTATTTATTTAGCACCCGATGATATCAAAATGGAGACCAGAGAGGAGACTCCCGATGTTGCTCGCATCTTGTCTCGGTTCACTGATATTACTATGGCTCGTGTTTTTACTCATAAGGTATGCTCTGGAATCACAAGCTTAATATCTTATCTTGTTTTCGCATCATACAGAGTTATTTGAATTTGCGGTGAATTTGTTGATTTACTTTGTATTATGGCAGGACATACTTACTCTTTCAAGGTATGCAACTGTACCTGTCATCAATGCGTTGACAGATTACAATCACCTCTGTTAGGTAATGGCAGATGCCATCACTATAATTGAGCATGTTGGTAGAATTGAAGGCACCAAGGTCAGTTTATGCTGCTCTAGGGTTTAGGATTTATGATTTAAAGCTTCAGAAAATTATGTACCTGTCTTTTGAATCAACATATTCTGTAATATGCATTAGGTTGTATATGTTGGAGATGGAACTCGGCCTTTTATGGTAAATGAATGGATTCAAAAATAGATTGAAGGATATGAGGTTTCTGGCACTGTTGAGGTATGTTAAATTGCAAGTATTAACTGTTGATGTGAACATAGTCTGAAAATTGACTTTTGTTTCGGTTATTTGACTTTTCTAGGAGTTTGATTTCTAAAGCCTTTAAGTATCTTGTCGTAGGAAAATACTTAATGTTTTGATTTTGATTGTAACTGTGTCATAGAAATAAAGCTTCTCTTAAAATAGCATTTAGTGAAAAGGGAGAAAAAAATTGATTAAAGGTTAGAAGCTTATAGGTTAGTTGGGAATTAGGTAATTGTTAAGTGGTAAAACATTGGCAATGCTGTTTGCACTGCTATCATTGATAACACATGTTTCATTTGAGACTGGTTTTACATTGTTGGGTGGACATGCTATTTATTTAGCACCCGATGATATCAAAATGGGGACCAGACAGGAGACTCCTGATGATGCTCGCATCTTGTCTCGGTTCACTGATATTATTATGGCTTGTGTTTTTACTCACAAAGTATGCTCGTGAATCACAAGCTTATTATCTTATCATGTTTTCGCATCATACATAGTTGTTTAAATTTGTGGTAAATTTGTTGATTTACTTTGTTTTATGGCAGGACGTACTTACTATTTCAAGATATGCAACGGTACCTATTATCAGTGCATTGACAGATTACAATCACCCCTGTCTGGTAATGGCTGATGCCATCACTATAATTGAGCATGTCGGTCGAATTGAAGGCACCAAGGTCAGTTTATGTTGCTCTAGGATTTAGGATTTATGATTTAAAGCTTCATAAAATTTTGTATTTGTCTTTTGAATTAACATATTCTGTAATATGCATTAGGTTGTATATTTTGGAGATGGAACTCGACCTTTTGTGGTAAATGAATGGATTCAAACAAAGATTGAAGGATATGAGGTTTCTGGTACTGTTGAGGTATGTTAAATTGCACCTTTTAACTGTTGATGTGAATATTGTCTGAAAACTTGACTTTTGTTTCGGTTATTTGACCTTTCTAGGAGTTTGATTTCTAAAGCCTTTAAGTATCTTGCCGTAGGAAAATACTTGATGTTTTGATTTTGATTGAAACCGTGTCATAGAAATAAAGCTTCTCCTAAAACAGCCTTTAGTGAAAAGGTAGAAAAAATTGATTAAACGTTAGAAGCTTATAGGTTATTTGGGAATTAGGTTATTGCTAAGAGGTAAAACATTGGCAATGGTGTTTGCACTGCCATCATTGAGAACACATGTTTCATTTGAGACTAGTTTTAAATTGTTGGGTGGACATGCTATTTATTTAGCACCCGATGATATCAAAATAGGGACCAGAGAGGAGACTCCCGATGTTGCTCGCATCTTGTCTCGGTTCACTGATATTGTTATGGCTCGTGTTTTAACACACAAGGTATGCTCATGAATCTCAACCTTATTATCTTATCATGTTTTCGCATCATACATATTTGTTTGAATTTGCGGTGAATTTTTTGATTTACTTTGTTTTATGGCAGGACATAATTACTCTTTCAAAGTATGAAACTGTGCCTGTCATCAATGCATTGACATATTACAATCACCCCTGTCAGGTAATGGCTGATGCCATCACTATAATTGAGCATGTCGGTCGAATTAAAGGCACCAAGGTCAGTTTATGCTGCTCTAGGGTATAGGATTTATGATTTAAAGCTTCAGAAAATTATGTATATGTCTTTTAAATCAACATATTCTGTAATATGCATTAGGTTGTATATGTTGAGGAAGGAACTCGACCTTTTGTGGTAAATGAATGGATTCAAACAAAGATTGAAGGATATGAGGTTTCTGGTACTGTTGAGGTATGTTAAATTGTACCTTTTAACTGTTGATGTGAATATAGTCTGAAAATTTGACTTTTGTTTCGGTTATTTGACTTTTCTAGGAGTTTGATTTCTAAAGCCTTTAAGTATCTTGCCGTAGGAAAATATTTGATGTTTTGATTCTGATTGTAATAGTGTCATAGAAATAAAGCTTCTCCTAAAATAGCCTTTAGTGAAAAGGGAGAAAAAATTGATTAAAGGTTAGAAGCTTATAGGTTATTTGGGAATTAGGTTATTGCTAAGAGGTAAAACATTGGCAATGGTGTTTGCACTGCCATCATTGAGAACATATGTTTCATTCGAGACTAGTTTTACATTGTTGGGTGGACATGCTATTTATTTAGCAACCGATGATATCAAAATGGGGACCAGAGAGGAGACTCCCGATGTTGCTCACATCTTGTCTCGGTTCACTGATATTGTTATGGCTCGTGTTTTTACACACAAGGTATGCTCGTGAATCTCAAGCTTATTATCTTATCATGTTTTCGCATCATACATAGTTGTTTGAATTTGCGGTGAATTTTTTTATTTACTTTGTTTTATGGCAGGACATAATTACTCTTTCAAAGTATGCAACTGTACCTGTCATCAATGCATTGACATATTACAATCACCCCTGTCAGGTAATGGCTGATGCCATCACTATAATTGAGCAAGTCGGTCGAATTGAAGGCACCAAGGTCAGTTTATGTTGCTCTAGGGATTAGGATTTATGATTTAAAGCTTCATAAAATTATGTATCTGTCTTTTGAATCAACATATTCTGTAATATACATAGGTTGTATATGTTGGAGATGGAACTCAGCCTTTTGTGGTAAATGAATGGATTCAAACAAAGATTGAAGGATATGAGGTTTCTGGCACTGTTGAGGTATATTAAATTGCACCTTTTAACTGTTGATGTGAATATAGTCTGAAAATTGACTTTTGTTTCGGTTATTTGACTTTTCTAGGAGTTTGATTTCTAAAGCCTTTAAGTATCTTGTCGTAGGAAAATACTTGATGTTTTGATTCTAATTGTAACTAGGCATGGCAACGGGGCGGGCCGGGGACGATTTTTACCTCCCCTAAACAATCCTCATTCCCCGCCCTAAACTTAAACTAGGATGGAGAATTAAAACCCAAACCCATCCCAAACGGGTTCGGGTTGGGTTCGGGTATCCCTGCCCCGCCACCATCCATTTAGTAAAATAAAATTTTTAATAGAAAATATTTATTTTTTCCAAAATTTAATTACATTTCAAATAATAAAAAAAAATCTCAAAGAAAATTCTTACATACATTTTAAATATTTTAAATAATTAATACAAATCAAAATATCAAAAGATTGGCCACATATATAATATTTCAAATTAACAAAATTAAATATTAATGTACATGATAAGATAAACGGGGCGGGTTCGGGGACGGGTTTGGGGTGGGTACCTGCGGGTATAGGTTATGTTGCCATGCCTAATTGTAACTGTGTCATAGAAATAAAGCTTCTCCTGAAATAGCATTTAGTGAAAAGGGAGAAAAAAATTGATTAAAGGTTAGAAGCTTATAGGTTATTTGGGAATTAGGTTATTGCTATGAGGTAAAACATTGGCAATGCTGTTTACACTGCTATCATTGAGAACACATGTTTCATTTGAGACTGGTTTTACATTGTTGGGTGGACATTCTATTTATTTAGCACACGATATTATCAAAATGGGGACCAGAGAAGAGGCTTCCGATGTTGCTCGCATCTTGTCTCAATTCTTTGATATTGTTATGGCTCGTGTTTTTACTCACAAGGTATGCTCGTGAATCGCAATCTTATTATCTCATCATGTTTTTGCATCATACATAGTTGTTTAAATTTGCGGTGAATTTGTTGATTTACTTTGTTTTATGGCAGGACATACTTACTCTTTCAAGGTATGCAACTGCACCTGTCATCAATGCATTAACAAATTACAATCACCCCTGTCACGTAATGGCTGATGCCATCACTATAATTGAGCATGTCAGTCGAATTGAAGGCCCCAAGGTCAGTTTATGTTGCTCTAGTGTTTAGGATTTATGATTTAAAGCTTCATAAAATTATGTATCTGTCTTTTGAATCAACATATTCTGTAATATGCATTCGGTTGTATATGTTGGAGATGGAACTCGACCTTTTGTGGTAAATGAATGGATTCAAACAAAGATTGAAGGATCTGAGGTTTCTGGCACTATTGAGGTATGTTAAATTGCACCTTTTAACTATTGATGTGAATATAGTCTGAAAATTGACTTTTGTTTCAGTTATTTGACGTTTCTAGGAGTTTGATTTCTAAAGCCTTTAAGTATCTTGCCATTGGAAAATACTTGATGTTATGATTCTGATTGTAACTGTGTCATAGAAATAAAGCTTCTCCTAAAATAGCATTTAGTGAAAAGTGAGAAAAAAATTGATTAAAGGTTAGAAACTTATAGGTTATTTGGGAATTAGGTTATTGCTAAGAGGTAAAACATTGGCAATGGTGTTTGCACTGCCATCATTGAGAACACATGTTTCATTTGAGACTGGTTTTACATTGTTGAGTGGACATACTATTTATTTAGCACCCGATGATATCAAAATGGGGACCAGAGAGGAGACTCCCGATGTTGCTCGCATCTTGTCTCGGTTCACTGATATTGCTATGGCTCGTGTTTTTACTCACAAGGTATGCTCGGGAATCACAAGCTTATTATCTTATCATGTTTTCGCATCATACAGAGTTGTTTGAATTTGCGGTGAATTTGTTGATTTACTTTGTATTTTGGCAGGACATACTTACTCTTTCAAGGTATGCAACTGTACCTGTCATCAATGCGTTGACAGATTACAATAACCCCTGTTAGGTAATGGCTGATGCCATCACTATAATGAGCATGTTGGTAGAATTGAAGGCACCAAGGTCAGTTTATGCTGCTCTAGGGTTTAGGATTTATGATTTAAAGCTTCAGAAAATTATGTACCTGTCTTTTGAATCAACATATTCTGTAATATGCATTAGGTTGTATATGTTGGAGATGGAACTCGGCCTTTTGTGGTAAATGAATGGATTCAAAAAAAGATTGAAGGATATGAGGTTTTTGGCACTGTTGAGGTATGTTAAATTGCAAGTTTTAACTGTTGATGTGAACATAGTCTAAAAATTGACTTTTGTTTCGGTTATTTGACTTTTCTAGGAGTTTGATTTCTAAAGCCTTTAAGTATCTTGCCGTAGGAAAATACTTAATGTTTTGATTCTGATTGTAAATGTGTCATAGAAATAAAGCTTCTCCTAAAATAGCATTTAGTGAAAAGGGAGAAAAAAATTGATTAAAGGTTAGAAGCTTATAGGTTAGTTGGGAATTAGGTAATTGCTAAGTGGTAAATCATTGGCAATGGTGTCTGCACTGCTATCATTGATAACACATGTTTCATTTGAGACTGGTTTTACATTGTTGGGCGGACATGCTATTTATTTAGCACCCGATGATATCAAAATGGGGACCAGAGAGGAGACTCTTGATGATGCCGCATCTTGTCTCGGTTCACTGATATTATTATGGCTTATGTTTTTACTCACAAAGTATGCTCGTGAATCACAAGCTTATTATCTTATCATGTTTTCGCATCGTACATAGTTGTTTGAATTTGTGGTGAATTTGTTGATTTACTTTGTTTTATGGCAGGACGTACTTACTCTTTCAAGGTATGCAACTGTACCTGTCATCAATGCATTGACAGATTACAATCACCCCTGTAAGGTAATGGCTGATGCCATCACTATAATTGAGCATGTCGGTCGAATTGAAGGCACCAAGGTCAGTTTATGTTGCTCTAGGATTTAGGATTTATGATTTAAGGCTTCATAAAATTATATATTTGTCTTTTGAATCAACATATTCTGTAATATGCATTAGGTTGTATATTTTGGAGATGGAACTCGGCCTTTTGTGGTAAATGAATGGATTTAAACAAAGATTGAAGGATATGAGGTTTCTGGCACTGTTGAGGAATGTTAAATTGCACCTTTTAACTGGTGATGTGAATATAGTCTGAAAAATTGAGTTTTATTTCGGTTATTTGATTTTTCTAGGAGTTTGATTTCTAAAGCCTTTAAGTATCACGCCGTAGGAAAATACTTGATGTTTTGATTTTGATTGTAACTGTGTCATAGAAATAAAGCTTCTCCTAAAATAGCATTTAGTGAAAAGGGAGAAAAAAATTGATTAAAGGTTAGAAGCTTATAGGTTATTTGGGAGTTAGGTTATTACTAAGAGGTAAAACATTGGCAATGGTGTTTGACTGCCATCATTGAGAACACGTAGTTGTTTGAATTTGCGGTGAATTTGTTGATTTACTTTATTTTATGGCAGGATGTACTTACTCTTTCAAAGTATGTAATTGTACCTGTCATTAATGCATTGACAGATTACAATCACCCCTGTCAGGTAATGGCTGATGCCATCACTATAATTGAGCATGTCTGTCGAATTGAAGGCACCATTGTCAGTTTATGCTGCTATAGGGTTTAGGATTTATGATTTAAAGCTTCGGAAAAATATGTAACTGTCCTTTGAATCCACATATTCTTTAATATGCATTAGGCTGTATATGTTGGAGAAAGAACTCAACCTTTTGTAGTAAAAGAATGGACTCAAACAAAGATTGAAGGATTTGAGGTTTTTGGCACTGTTGAGGAATTTTAAATTCCACCTTTTAAATGTTGAGTGTGGGAACTATATATAAATATATTACATGTATCATGTTTTGTTTCTATAATAATATAACAGAAATAAATTATTCCAATATAGTGTAGTGATTTTCAGATCTCTGAGTTTGGCATGTTTTCCTTCTATGAAGTATGTTGGCTGGTGGTCCCCAAAAATTTTACGAGGCAAAAATCGTGAAGCTGTACACATTCAAAACCACAAATTTACAGTGAATGTTGTGTGGAACCTCAGTCAAAAAACACATTGGAGAATTAAAACTCACCTAGCCATTAGTCATTTGGATGTAAATAAGATCAATGTAAGAAATCATTTTGTTGTTTATGGTGAATTCACTTTTCACCAATATTGAACGTTTTACGAAATTTTTTCCATTGACATACAGTTTAATGCTTCTGTAGAAAATTGTTGTTGACATGCGGATAATATTAGCCAAAAATCCTCAAGTTGAGCAGCAGAAGTTGCACGGGAGAGTGTTTTTGGACAATATAAAACCTGAAAACCAGGCTCTTATGGTATATATGAACTGGTTAGACCGTTACTATATCTTGTAATCAATGATTCTGTGCTAATTGACTGGGATCTTAAATAAAAATAATTATTTATTCCACTTTTCTAAATTTGAGCCATAAACAACAGAGGAAATTTTCTTTGTATTTGATTGAAGTAGCTCTTTCAGATAAAAACAGAATCACGTGTTCATTTAAATATGCATCCTACCTTTGACTGGAGTGCTTTTGCGTGTATTTTAATTTGTTGCCGACCTTCTACTGAAGAGCTTTCTCTAGTTATGTTTTAAAAAATATATCCCTATATTTCATTAGTCAGCTATTGACTTCTCTCCGAAACTTTGGCTTTCTTCCACGTGTAATACTTTATACTTTTTAATGTTAGTTCCATTATAGGTAACGATGTAAATGCCGTGGTTAAATAATAAATAGTTAGGGTACTTCCTTTTCTCTTCAAGTGTATTTCCTTTTCACTTCACTTGTGCTACTCCAAAAGGCTTTGAACCAGATGCAAAATCTGTTGAGAAGGCGCGTCAAGCTAGAATCAACAAGATTGTGATAACTAATGATCCAAAAGAAGCTGTCAAAGGAGATGATATAGTTTATACAGATGGAGGGGGCGTCCTACAATGTGATCATTCTTGCAGATGGAGGGGGCGTCCTAAAAAAGTTGTCAAAGGAGCTACTATTGTAATCATTATTTTGATTTGCTACATCATACATGCCATGCTTTAATAAGTCTTAAGTATTCATAGTGTGTTTTATTTTGTGCGTTACTCTACATTATGTTGCTTGCCTTTACTCAATTTTTCTTAGGAAGGATCGTACTACACCCGATTATATCCTCTCCGAAGTGTGGGGATTTTGATGTAATTAATCTATTTAAAAGTTCATGTGTTCGTAATAAGTTTACCATAGTGTGCTACTATCACTCTTTTTGGTTACAACTCTACTGTAAGTTTATAACACAGCTTTTTGTTTTCTAAATACTGTTGGAAATGACTGTCAAGTAGTATGTTTGGGCATTTATCAATCATGATTCTTGAAAGTGCAAGTTTTTGTGATATTGTTTTTCGCTAAATTGAGTTTGAAGTGAAATAGTTATGTTTAGACTATTCTTATTTTCTTCCTAAACATTTATAAACTTATTCACATCATTTATTGCATCAATTTGATTGGACAGGGAACAACACCTGCTACTGCCAGTGCTTCACAAAATGCTGCTAATGAAGTTGATCTCAGAAGGAAACTTGAACACTTTGTAAGCTGGAATTTGGTTTTAATTATCATTTATTTCTATTTATTTATTTTCCAAATTATCATCTTTAATCATCTATACATTAATTTCCAGCAAGGAAAATAAAAGAATCTCTTGCTGTTATCAAACCACATTTTGACCATGAAAGTCCAGTCACTGCACTTGCGGCAATTCAGGAGTTAGAAATTCTCAGAGCCATGGATCTTAATGAACCACTCAATGAAGAACCGCTTCCATCACAGCTGAATGTGCCAGCACAAGATCCGCCACAACAATCGGTGGCACAACCTCAGGTATTTGCACAATATGCCCCGTTTCATACGCCAGATCGCCATAACCAGCAACAGCAGTCACAATACCAGTATCATCCTTAGGAATCAACCTCAGCTAGGAGGAATTACAATGGCTGGCTGTTAATTGGTTATGAAGCTAGGAATATTTTACCATGGTCTTTCAATTTGATTATGAACAACATTGTACAAGTGTGTTTAACAGTAAAACACAAGATGAGGTGGCAGATTTGTAAAGCGAGTAGGCAGTAGCATATCTGATTTTTCAGAGTGGAGAGAATGACTGTTCATTTTATTTTGTTGTTGTGTTGCACCAATTTTAGATTTGACCCATGAAGTACTTTTTTAGATTTTAGAGAGTACTGATGATGATGATTCTGTTTGTTTGACTATGAAAGCTCAAGTTTCGTCACAATATTATTGTCCATTTTTTTGAGGTGTTACAATTTACATCATGCTTCTTACAATATTTGAGTTTTTTACTGAATCAAAATTAATGAGCAGTAAGGAGTCTCGATTCTGTGATGGCATCTTTGCCCAATTTAGTGTCAGTGTTTAACAGTAACATAGAGAAATATATGTATGATGACAGGCATCCATTTTCTATTACCTCAGCCCCGGGGATAACTTTCTGAGTGTTCACATTCGTCAACTTGGTGACTGGACTCAGGAGCTTAAAAGGGTATTTTCAGAGGCCTGTGAGCCTCCTATGTCAGGGAGGAGTGGGCTTCTCAGGGCTGATGAAACAACAAAGAAAAGGTACATGTAGCACTTGCAATATCTCTTGTCTCCAAATTTTTAGTCCTCAACTATAAATTTATGCTGATATTTCTGTTGTGTGCTAACTGTTGATAAAGTTTTCCAAAGTTAAAGATAGATGGACCTTACGGGGCACCAGCACAAGACTATTAAAAATATGACGTTTTGCTACTGGTCGGTCTCGGTATAGGAGCAACTCCTTTCATCAGCATCCTGAAAGATCTGCTCAATAACATTATCAAAATGGAGGAGCTGACGGTGAGTATTACTGATAATATCAGCCATGTTAAAACTCATATATAAAAAGTATATGTTATACAATGTCTACTAATTGTCATTTGAGCATTCATATGTAAGTATAGCATGACTAAATTAGCAATAAACGTTACTCCCGTCCAGGATTCAGTCTCTGATACAAGTAGAGCTTCAGACGTAAGCGTTGGGAGACTGATTCACCATCTATTAATAAAATTGCTCCAAAAAGGAGGAAAACTCTGAAGACTACCAATGCTTATTTCTACTGGGTTACAAGAGAGCAAGGCTCTTTTGATTGGTTCAAAGGAGTCATGAACGAAGTAGCTGAGCTAGATCAAAGGGTATTAGTTATATTGCTTAAGATTTATTATTTATATTATAGATACTTGCTCCTAAAGAATTAAGTATTCCTTTTCTTTTTTTGAGATGAATAAAGATTACGTGCAATTGGGTAATGTTGATTGTCAAATCATGGACTCCAGGGTGTCATTGATATGCATAAACCATGCCAAAAAATGGAGTTGATATTGTTTCTAGATCTGCCCTCATCACCATCGTTCAAGCACTTAACCATGCCAAAAAATGGAGTTGATATTGTTTCTAGAACTAGGGTAAGCCTTCATTTTCTTGATGCTCTTTAATTTCTATGTTGGGACTCGGCAGTGAGTAAATTATAATCGGTTCTTTGAATTTCTACTTAACAGGAACGAACATACTTTGCTAGGCCTAATTGGAAAAATGTTTTCTCTAAAATGTGTTCCAAGCACTATAGTGGCCGAATAGGTTAGTCTCTATGGAGCATATGTTAGCACTTCATACGTGGTAGTATCATATAGACCATTTTTTGTTTTTCCTGCACTGACATTATGGCTGTCTTAATTCATATCAGGGGTATTTTATTGTGGCGCACCAGTTTTGGCCAAAGAACTTAATAAGCTATGCTTCGAGTTCAATGAAAATGGTCCAACAAAAGTTGAGTTCCACAAGGAGCATTTCTAACTAATCCGGATGGAGCTGAAACTGATGACCTTATTATATGACTTTGTTCAATAAGCTAAAACTATTTTTATAGAATGTGAGGCATCGTACATACTAGACATAAAAATTGCTTGGCATTTCACCATGTATGTGGCTGCAAAGAAGAAGAGATAACTGCAGCTTATGCGCCCTACATTATAAGTTACAAATATTGGATACATTGATCTAATTGGAAGCTACATTGAGTGATTATTGCAGATACATTCGCAATGAATTAAAATGAACGGCTACGAAGATAAAGAAAGATTAAAGGAGGTAAGGGAACAGGGGTTTGGCTGTTTTATAAGAGTAACTTTCTTATTTTCCTTTGCCTTTGAGTAAATGGAGATGAAAATGACGACTCACCCGGGAATCTTCCTGTAAAGGAGAGCGAGTACTTGCTTTTATGATCCTCTCTATATCTCTCAACAGAACCCTGATTTTTGTTTGGCTTTTCTACCGAGGAAGGGTCTATATGTGTGTATATTGATTGAATGCAACCACATGTGTTGTCTTCTTATGTTGATACTTAAAGAATATTGTACATGCCTTAAATCTGAAATATTTGTGTTGCATAATTGTTCTCTACAAGACTGTTGTAAGTTTAAAGTTGTTTATTCTTATATTGTCTTACATATTTCTAAGTTCTTAAGTTCTTAAGTTCTTAAGTATATGTTTCATGTAGAAAATATATATATATATATATATATATATATATATATATATATATATATATATATATTTCTTTTGTTGTCAATATAGCATATTTAACAAACATTATCCTTTTATTTAATATAGACCCAACTTTTAACAACATGATTAACATTCAAATAGCACCGCATATAATTTTATCCTTTATTTTTTTAACAATTTTGATTTATTCTTATTTTGGTGTTTATACTATTCTTATGTTATTATTATTTTTAATTTTGTATCTCTTCTAAAAATATTTTAAATTTGTGTTAAAGTATAAGTTAATTCTATGTAATTAAATTAGTTATCATATTGTTAAGAGTTTATTAAAATGCTACGTGTCATGGGTCACTATCACTAAGAGTTAATCAACATTTAATTTTATTTGAATTTATATAATTATTATTTATTTTACAGGTCATTTTTTCAAATAACAAGTATTTTTCTTTTTCTATTTTTTATCTCACTATTTCTTATTTTAAATTGATATTTAATACAACTGAGTTTATTTGATTATTGGTCATTTTATAAGTAATTAACTAATTTCAAATTTACATGTGTATTTATATAAATTTTATATTATATCAAATAAATTTACCCGTACGGATGCATAAATATCGTACTAGTAAATCTTTAATATTTTGAGCCAAAAACTCTATTAATAACTTTGATAAAGCCTCGGTACTTCATATTTGAAGTAATAAATTTTACATCTAACACGACATAATTGATGTTAATTTGAACTTTGTTCACATTTATTTAAAACCATAAGAGTAAAAGCTAATAAGACAAGTCTCAAATAGAATTGCCTATCGACTAAAAATGAAAGAAATCTGCTAACAAAAAATGTCAAATCTTAACTTCCGTCATTAAAGAAGAAAAACCACAAGAAGCTTCTAACACCGATTTATAATAAACATTAAGAACATATCGCATTTAATTTGTGTCGGAAACGAGACACAAATAATATCTCAAACATATCCTTAATAAATAATTGTTGGAAAATCTTCACTCTACCTTCATGTCATGATAATGTATTATTTTCTTTTCAATAATTCATCTTTTCTGCCACAACCCTACAAGTACTCCACAAGTTTCAACTGTTCCATATTTTTTTATTGTGTTGTAGAACAAGATGGCCCCCACAGATCTCTAAGCTACCCTAGTTCGTGCATCTTCAGGATTGCCTATAAATAATGCAATAAAAGGGTGTTGAAACATTATAATTGATGGGAAATGTTTTTTAGTTTTAATTTGGGAAAAGAAATAATTTTGTATTAATTTTATCATTACAAAATGTTTTGAAGTTGCTACAATGGTCTCCTACACCGACATATTATTTTGAACTTAATTTTTAGCCATAGTCTAGTTTTGCTTGCTGTTAAAGACTCCTTAAGAATTGGGAGTTCAGAATGATAGTCAACTCCTGCTTGATATATATTTGATCCCAAAAAAAGGGAAAACTTAGATTTATGATTGAGTACTAGTGTGTAAAATTTACCTCATAATGCTAAGAACTTAAGAGAAATTTCTATCTGATCGGTGAAAACAATAAAACACACATATATGATAAAGTGGAACAAGTTTTTTGATAAAAAAAAAAGAAAGTTTACAAATAATCTTTACAAGTATGTTTGAATCAGTTTGATTTTTTACTTTTCAAAATATGTTTTGTAAAACTATTTTTTAAGAAAAGAACAAGTACAAAAATGTACTGTTTAGAAATATAATTTTTTCCTAATTTTTTTCCATGTATGTTAAGTTCGAGATTTATTTTAGTCCTTTAATTTAAAAAGGGATCATATTGGTCCGTTAATTCTTCAAAACGTATCATGTATTTGCTATAAATTTGGTAAACAAATACAAGTTTCATTTTACTTTAGGGATTAAACTCGAAAAATCACAGGACAGATTGTGCAAAAATTATGAGTTTGAAACATATTGACGTTAAAGTCGAAAATATAGAAAAACTTGAAAATAATTTTTAATGTTGTAAATGACTTAAAAAAATAAGTGTCATACCCCAAATTTTGACCACCAAGATTTCCCATCACTGAGAAGATCATTACCACAATATGGATGTACCTTCATACCTCATCAATCTCCCAAAGATAGTTGAGCATCCACCACAATCAAGAATTAGGGTTTTGAGCCCTCCCAAAACATTTAGACAAAAGATTAATCAAGAAATGACATGATCTTCAACTTGTCTAACCTCTTAAAACATCCACAAAGAATCAAGAGGACCCTCACATCAAAAATCAAGCACAAAAGTTGCCACATTCCAAGCGGTTTGAGCCTCGAAACACCCGATGTCGCCGAATTAGGGTTTTGGACGACTGGGACCTCCAGAGTGAGATTTTCACAAGAGGATGAGCCAACACTAGTGCAGAAAAGTCTTTTTACATCGGGCGAATAACACATTTTACATCGGGTCTGGATCCGATGTAAAGACAAGCGATGTAGTAAATTAAAGACATTTTACATCCGGCAATAGCCCGATGTGAAAAATACACCTACCACATCGGTTGACTGTTACGTCTGATGTGAAATATGGGTTTAACTTTATTTTTTTTAAATAAATGTAACATTTAACATCGGTTGCCTTTATGGCCCGATGTAAAATATAGGTTTTTACATCAGTTGCAAGGCGTGTCCGATGTAATATGTGTGTCCCAGTAATTTTTTTTGGTACCTAATTTTTCATATTTTTCCAACATCACACAAACCACATTTAAGTCGCTATTTGGTATCTAGTTTTTCATATTTTTACAACCAACCTGTTAATTTCATTGCACCAAAAATAGCTAGGATGAATATATTCTTCAAAATAAACAATTGATTTACAAAAGTACTAATCTAGATACACACAAAGTGTACAAAATTATAAGTATGTTTACACGGTGGACTACTACAACAACAAAACCAGTGAAAACATACAAAAATATCCAACCATTTATAAGTCTTTTCCCACACTTGAATCACCAACATGCAATCCACAAGAAGATGAGTTGTAGCTCCAGTAGACAACACAAAAATCACATTTGCTGACAATAAATAATAACACCAATTAACATCAACAGACAACACCAAATTCAAGAAACTCAAATCAGATATATATAGACAATTCTATATAACTTACCAGATAAAGCTTAGTTTTGAAATCAAAGTTTAGAAAAAATATTCTACAAATGATCACTTACAATATCTCCTTTTGACTGAATAAATTCATAATAAACTTTTTCAGCATCTAGCTCAGCAAGCCGAGTTTTTTTTCCTGTTCACGCATTAAATCAAACACCAGAACCGCGACCGAAGTCAGGTCTTCCACCAGGACCCTACAATAATGGGAAGAATAAAATCCAATCAGGACATTATGATTATAGAATTCAATAAACTATGAAAGAAATACAAGGAAGCTGAACGCTCATAGTTAAGCAACAACCCACTAAAAATACAAAATATTGTGTAAAATAGGTAGAAGTAGGAAGGTAGTACTCTGCATAACAACTTCACATTCATAGCAATATATAAATGGACAGAACATGTAGTAAACACTGAAACAATAGGTTATAATTTAACACTAGTATACAATTCTGAAACAATAGGTTATAATTTTGGAATAGTTAAGAGTATTCCAGATTTAGATCGCACACTGTTAATGTGGGAAAGGCAATGAGCATTTCTCTCTATCTCTCCCATACTACTGTCTCATTTTATTTATCATTTCTTCATATTTTGCTCATTCATTTTATTTTATTTTCTTTTATAATGCACTAAAATAGATTAAAGTCACGATGACCCGTCAGTCACAAAAGCAGACAATCACTTTCTAATTTTCCGGTATGAAAAAAAGAGAGCAATATATGCTTGTAGTTTAAAAAAAATAGCCTATATACAAAGGGAAATGGAAATGTTTATAGATAAAAACAACAGAGAGCAAACAAATTCAAATGGACTAACATCTATCTTCAGAACTTTCTTGATCCCAATGAGATGATGATACTGGAGGATAAATGATGCATGCTACTCAGTTTTAATTTAAGTTTAAACAACATAGATACTTAATTTTACTTTGCTACCTTTATTAGTTAAAAATAGTTCCTACTGAGCAAACGTGTTTCCGTTAGCTTTTTCAACAACCCCCAGGAGTGTTCCATTATATTCAACAATCGGCATATGAAATGAAAACCATTACCAAATTATTCTATGTTTAATTCTCGTTGTTATAATGCTTCCCGTATTCATAACAAGGTTATGAAAGAAAAAATGCCTCGGTTTGATTATAGTAATAGTGTTAGAACTTACAAAAATTAACAATTTTCCTTGAGAACCAAAGGTGTGACAAGAAAAGTAAACATTGGTACCCCTTTTCACTATAGGAAGCCTCAAATTACATCTATACCAGATTTGAGACGATCTTTCAAGTATATCTCCTCCCCTTTTGATTTAAATTTAACTGTACCATAAATAAAATACATATCTCTGTGAGAGCAGTTGGAGAACACACCTGAATATAGCAATTCAAAGACTATCTTATCTCTGAGCAAGAAGCGCCTACTGTTGAGCTGCTTGGACGAGCATTGAGTAATTTTTCTCTGAGGTTTTTTACTGCGTTAGATCTTTTATATCAAATGATTTGTCATTTAAGCTCTGACTGTCATTTGTTTCTATCACCTTTTATTATAGCTCACTTTGCTGGAAAGACATTTGGTTAGAGAACCTTCACTGAAGGTAAGGAAAGACCAAATCTGCATGAAGTCCATAATAACGTGAGAAGATAGCACCTATTCGACTAATGCTGTCAACAGCACTATCGTCACCCAAGGAAAGTTGGACGGATGAAAGCTTCACTAGTTCATAAGCAATAACAATATCATCAGGATCATATAGATTTTCCAGAATCTGCAAGGGAAAAAATAATGAATTACTTTCGTCATCATACTTGGAAAGCCTGTTTAATTTGATAACAAGACCATGCTCGAAATGCATTCACACAAACACAACACAGTACCTGAATAGATGCTTTATAATGATTCACAGATGATTGTAATTCTCCAAATCTCACCACCAGGTCCTCTGGGACCAGGACCACCATGACACCCATCACGGTCACCGCAAAATCTCCTTTCTCCCTCTAATCGAGGTGAACCTCTGTTCAAAGACAAATAAACAAAATTAACATACAAAAATCAGAGCAATAAAATTAACCTATCCAAAAACAGCACCCCAAAATTAACTAGGGCGATCACCAGGTGGACCACCGAATGGTCTACCAGCTGGCTTAGCTTGCTTCTTTAAAGTAGCTGGCACAATCTCAGATGGAAGATTGAGGTAATAATGCATCCAAGCAAAAGTCTCCCTCAAATATTCCTTAGATTTGAAGCTCTGCATCAGCTTAATAACTTGCAGATTTGGTACATCAATCTCAGGGTGCTTAGCCAAATTGAAATCCTTTTTTTGCATAGCAAACTTCCTCTGAACAACAACTAACCCGATTCAAACACAAAAGCAAAATAAAATCACAACAAAACGAAACCCCAAAATACTTAACAAGAATAACGAACCTTGGAAGAGGTATTTGGAGATCTCTCTACGGTTTTTCTCGGATATGATCTAGTAAAATTAACCTTGGGTTGTCGATCATGCGAGAGGGTGCGGATCTGTCAGATCTGTGCAGAATTGCCGGTTGTGAGGTTGGGTATTGCGGTGAGAAGCAAGGTTTGGCCCGTGATGGTGTGAAGGAGGCGACGGTGATGGAGTTTCGGGTTAGAAGTGGGTGTCGCTGAAGGACCAAGAGAAGGACCAAGAGAAGTGGGGTCGAAAGTTGGTGGAAGTTGGTAGCAGTAACATAGAAATTAGGGTTAGAAATTCAGAAATAACATTAACATAGAAATGATATCCGCGGAAGATACATGAACGAGATTGGAGTTTTCACATCGGTGGCAAAGAGGTCTGATGTAAAGGTCCACTTTTTCGCATCAGGTTCAAATTCAGGACCGATGTGAAATCCTTTATAACAAAATTTCATATTATTTACGAAACTGCCACCGCATTATTTTTCACATCAGTGGGAATAAGTGTCTGATGTAAAATCCCTAAATCAAATATTTTTCACATCATATTATTATGAAATCTGATGTAAAAACCTTTGACAAATATTTTTCACATCATATATCTTGAAATATGATGTAAAATCATTTAACCAAATGTCTTATTTTTAGTAGTGCAAGAATCCAACATGTGACTCAATATGCTCAAAATAACCCTAGGAATCCATTTGCAAAGCTAAATTACCCTTAGAGGATGCATTCCCCAAAAATCGGGAATTAGGGTTTTTACGCGCCGAATCGCTCCGGAGCCAGAAGTCAAAACTTGACTTTTTTGGCAAAAATGATCCTTATGACTCATATTTTCATAAAATATGATTTATAACGTCATTTGAACAAGAATTGATCAAGAAACCAAGATAACTTGTAAAAAGGGTAATCTTGAAAAATTGAGCATTTTTCTAAGTTACTAAATTTGGATGGTTTTGGTGTCAACTTTCAAGGATCATAACTTTTGATCAAAGCAACCATTTTGAGTGATCCAAAGCCTGATTTGTAGGTCTTCCTACACTCTACAAAAGCTTCAACTACCTCAAACCCTAATTCTTCATGGATTTTTAGTTAGGAGTGGATCAAAGTGGTGAAAAAACCAAAATATGTCAAAAACACTTAGTGAAAAATCTGCCTTGTAATTTCAGCATGAAACATCAAACTTCCAAGGCATTTTTCACATTGATCCAAGATGAATCAATGAAAACACTAAACCTCAATGTTTTAGTACATCATTTAAGCTTTTCAAAAAGTACAAGAAGCCATTCTAATTCAACTTGAACTAAGAGATACATCCATGGGAAGTTGGCCTCCCAAAACTGATTTTTCACAAATCAGATTATAGGGCATTGGTTGAATTTCTTATTTTTGTGAAATAACAAGCATAGTTATCCATCTGCACACCTCAAGGGGGAACAACCAAGAGACAAACACTGATCCACAAGCCCCACAAATCCATTGATCTATGTTTAGGCAAGACACCCCTAAAATTCAAGATTCTTCAGATGGTCAATTTTGCTTCAAAGCATTTAACTGATACATAGAGGTGGCATTCCTAGAGACAATGTTATCCAAGTTCAGTTAAGCCTTATCCCTGCAACAGAAGATTCATAGTCTGTGCTCTAACCTCAAGTCAATGGCCAGAGGAGACTTGAGATTCCATTTGATCACCATTTGCCACAGACCTGCTGCAGTTGCCATTCACTATTGCAGCCAAAACAAACTTGCTCTACTATAAATAGAGCTCATTTGTGATCAGTTTGAGTACACCAAGGCACCCAAACTGATGCTTTACTCAAAATCTCTCTTTCACTCCAAATTTGCCTTCTAACTCAAGTCACTATCGGGTTTTGAAATTGAGAGTGATCCAAACCAAACCAATCATGCCAACACCTTATAAACATCATATGTAGGTGATCTAAACACTAAAATAATATCCAGAATATCAAATTCACAAAATCAACAGTCAATTGCTCAAGTCCTTGACAGAGTTGTAGTTGAGGTGCCACATCAAGTTCCATCTCATTTCAATCCACTCTAAGCATTCAAACACACTCCTTGGCACCTAAGGAAGTTGTCCAGATCATTGGAACACATCTGTAACACCTCCAAACCAGAATTCAATTCTCACTTGTAGAGGTAAACCTCAAACTTTCAAACTCAATGAATCATGCATCATAAACATATTTTCAAATTACCATTGTGTTTTTGAATGTCTGTAGATCATTAACCCTCAATTAATTGATGTTTATAATTCATGTATGTGATTTCATTAAGCTCTTGCACATTTTAGGTTTCATATGATTTTACCATGCTATCTTTTGATTCACTCAATTTAAATAAAATTGAATATTGCCATCATGTTCCTTGTTTCAAAACGCACGATTTTCATTTTTACATCGTGTGAAATGGTTGAGAAATGAGAGAGATAGAGTGCTTCACGTAGCTTGCCTAAGGAAGAAGATGGCCATGGCGCCATTCTTCAGAAAGCCAACTAGTTTTGATATATATTATACACTTGCCATATTATGTTTGAATTGGCATTACGCCTCAGCGGTTGATCAACTGGTTTTGTGTGTATAGCGAGCGAGAGGTATGGGGTTCGAATCCCCCTCGCCCCAGACCTTTTGGTATTTTTTTAAAACTATTTTCAAAAGGATTGATCACATATTATTCATTGTTGCCATCCTCTTTCAGCCCACGCACATGGCTCAGATGGTAGAATTTTAAACTCTCCACCCCAAGGGCGTGAGTTCAAGCCTTGGGGGGACCATTCCTAATTTGTTTACCACTGGTTTTCTTTTCACTTTTTCACCATCTTTTTAATAACTTCAAAAATTAATTTCTCACTCATTTTTTATCATTTTTTATTGGTTCTTTTTTCAAAAAGTCACAAAAATGTTAAAATATTTCATTCTACAAAAATTTCACAAAAAATATTATTTATTTTATATATTTAATATTTTCATAAAGAACTTATTTTATTTGTTTTTTTAACATTTGAAAATATTTCTTTTCTCTTGATCTTTTCAAAACCAAATGAGTTTTAAGTCATCTTGTGATTAAAACATCATTTTTCAAACCTTAACCAAAAAATCACAAGTGGTTTATTTAAACTTCTTTGATGTTTTTATCATGTTTTAATTAATTTTTCTTTAAAAAATTAATTTTAGAAATAAAATTAGGGTTTCCTTGATTTTGATCTTTTTCAAACATTTCATAAACATTTTGGGCCTCTAATAGAGTGTAAGACCCACCCCCTGTAAATAAAAATCTTTTTGGGCCTCAGTCATTGTATAAGTCTCAGTACGTTAAAAAATCCCGGCGCGATCGTCGTTTTCAAAACAAATACTTTGGGCCTACCCTTGTGTTGTAAGTATCATCTTTCTTTTAAAAATACACTTTGGGGCTCTCATAGAGTGTAAGACCCAACCCCCTTGTACATAAAATAATCTGGGCCTACCCTTGTGTTGTAAGTCCCATCTTTCTTTTAAAAATACACTTTGGGCCTCTAATAGAGTGTAAGACCCAACCCCCTTGTACATAAAATAATCGGGGTCTACTCTTGTGTTGTAAGTCTCATCTTTCTTTTAAAAATACACTTTAGGCCTCTTAATAGAGTGTAAGACCCATCTCTTTGTACATAAAACCTTATTCAGCCTCAGTCATTGTATAAGTCCCGATACAATTTTCAGATCAACGGTACGATTATTGTTTTTCATCTGGGCCACTCCTAGAGTGTAAGCCCCAATCTTCTTTTCAAAATAACTTTCCCTTTTGATTTAGGTTCAAATTCATAGTTGTTATCAAAACTTTCTTTAATTTCTTGAACAATTAACCATACAGATGTTACAATGGAAGCTTGCTCACCTGTAAGTTTTAAACAACTTTTTTTTACATACTTGCACACACACACACATACACTAATATATATATATATATATATATATATATATATATATATATATATATATATATATATATATATTTGTTTGTGCTGGAAGCTTGCTCACCTGTAAGACCTCTTACCCTCTTTTACATACTTGTATATATTTCATCTGTATATATATGCTTGTATATATCTGCTTAGAGTTTTCCCCGGCAATTAGGTCTAGGATTTGATAAAACCAGTGGTCACTCTTTCAACACAGTCAAAACTAGTTCTCCATAGGAATTCCAGATACATTCTTGCCTCCTCTTGGGCTTATACAATATGGAACAAAGAGAAAGGCATTATTCTCGGTGAAACTTTTCTCAGACTGTCACTATTAGAAAATTATCAAAGAAATTCATTCCCCCATAGAGGATTAATTCCCGGTGAAACCTCTCTTGAATTTCTTCAAACCCTAGAGCTGTTCACTAAAGAAAGGATTATTCCTGGTGAAACCTTTCTTGAACTTTTCTTAGGTTTGGACCCACAGGCATCCTAAAAGCATCCTCAGCCTCCTCTTGGGCTTTGTACAAGGACCCTCAGGCTTCTTAGAAGTTCTCATGCCTCCTCTTGGGCTTAGTACAAGGACCCAAAAACCTCTTGAAGGTATAGGACATAACTTAGTCATCCTTTATAAGAGCAGTCTTTCCAAAGAGTCAAAACCTCAGACCAATTTATGGTTGATTCTCATCCCTTAAAACACCAGCCTCTGGAGCATCATACAAAGCTAAAACCTTTCATACCAGTAGACTTGGACAGTCTAATCTCCTTTTGGATCTTAAGAAATCTTCAAGATCCCTACAAACACATGACAAACCCTGGTCATTTAATCAATCTCTAGCAGAGTTAAAACCCCATAGGTTCTAAAACTCAATCTTTCATCCTAAACTTCCCCAGCTAAGGGTCAGCTTATCATCAATACAACACTATCCAAAATCAGAACCTCAAGGCATCTGAGACCTCAACTCTTCTATAAGAGTTGATTCCCTACTTTGGACATGCCTCTGGATCTCAATAATCCTCAGTAAAAGACAGACTCCTCTTAGGCTTTGTATAATGATTCTTTCTTCTTCCTCATCACCTTTCAGTACTCTCTTGTTGAGTCAACCTTTTTCAGCCTCAATCTTGGGCTTTGTACAAGACAAACAAAACCACTCTCTTATTGAGTCAATCTTCTTTCTTAAAACACTCTCTTGTTGAGTCAACCTTTTTCAGCCTCCTCTTAGGCTTTGTATAGTGATTTTCCTCAGTAGAGTTAGCCTCAAAAGCACTCTCTTGTTGAATCAACCTTTTTCAGCCTCAATCTTGGGCTTTGTACAAGACAAATAAAAACACTCTCTTGTTGAGTCAACCTTTTTCAGCCTCAATCTTGGGCTTTGTATAAGACACCTGAAATATCCTCAGTTGAGTCAATCATCTCCCTTTTGCCTCAATCTTGGGCTTTGTACAAAACATATATAAACTTTCTCCAGCAAAGTCAAATCCTTTTAAACCGTCTCTTAAATTATCTCCCCAGTGGAGTCAGTTCCCCCCAGCCTTTTTTTAGGCTTTGTGAATTAATCTACCTAAGCAGAGTCAATCTCCTTTTAGCCTCAATCTTGGGCTTTGTACAAGACACCCCAAATATATCCCCAGTAGAGTCAATAAGTCTTTTTCGCCTCAATCTTGGGCTTTGTACAAGACAGATAAAAACCTTCCCCAAAAGTCAATGTCCAGCCTCCTCTTAGGCTTTATATAATGATATTTCCCAAAAGAGTCAGTCTCTTTTCAGCCTCAATCTTGGACCTTGATCAAGGCACATACAAAAACCAAAGTCCCCTCAGAGGAAATCAAAAACCTCTCTGAAAATAAAAAAAAACCTTAATCCCAGATAATTGCTGTAAGTGGCACACTTATTGATTCAAATATCCAAGTTGTGGTTCATCTCTTATCCTGGTAAAAAACCTTCTTTCATCTAATTGCTGTAAGTGGCAAGCCTCTGGATTATTTACATCCATGTCACTGTCCCTCTTTTAGCATGAAAGATTCCTAAGGAAAAATGGCATTGCTCAACACTGAGTTAAAGTTTTCTCCTTCAGGATAAATCCTCATAAAGGAAATTATGGCATTACTGGATTCTCACATCCCAGTTAAAGAAATCCTCCTTTACAATCAGTCACCCAACAATTGTGATGAACAGATGAGATATCTCCTTTAAAGATGACAAATTCTCTCTCAGTCAAATCTTTAGCTTCAATCTTGGGCTTTGAACAAGACACCAAATATCTTTCCTCCCATAGAATATGAGGGAACTACGATTGCTCTGATTTCCATGTTTTCTTTAACGGGAATACATAGGCATAAGATTGTGAAATCTTAGCGAGCACTCCAATCCAAAACTTTAGGTCCAGTACCTTCACACCCTAATCAAAAACCTTAGGTTCAGTACCTTACCAAAAACATCGGAAAGCCCGAAATCAACAAAAACTCTCTCTCTCTCTCTCTCTCTCTCAAACCCTCCTAAAGGAGAAACTTTCCCAATCAACAGACAAACACCAGTAAATAGAAAGTAGTATAATTCCTAACAATCTGTGGATAACCACATATAGGATGGGTAATTGACAACTCCCCATTGTATAACCTGACCCCGAACCCCCCCCCCCCCAATCTCTTAAGCATTTATTAAAGAAAACATCTGCGTGCAAGGTTAGTTTGAGATAGCTTCACTTTCCTTTCCAGCTTCATAGGATAAATAAGAAATCAGAAAGTAGAACCAATCCCTACCATTGCGGTGAGGAAAATTCAAATGGCGATAAGGTGGTCGTGTCACCGACAAAAATCACACACTATAGAAAAATGGCGACTCTGTTGGGGATGCCAGACTAGGACTAGGATTAGAAATCCTAAGAGGTCTAGGTTGTTAGCAATCATACTACATACTATATATATACTGCTTTTCCTACTTGATATCCATGTTTATTTTTCTATCAATGGGAATGCGGTTGATACGCATCTGGAAAGTTTGAGAGAAACCTAAGATAAGGGGTGGCATAGACGGGTGGACTTATAGGGAGTGAATCCTGAATAAGCGATCCTGGTAGACCACCAAATCAGGCAAGGGCCCATGGGATTTTGCCTGCTGAACAACCGATTATTGTGAAAGCAAAGTTTTCCTAGTGCGACACCTGTGAACCTGAGGATTTAGTAGGCATTAACCTTATGACCACTTGGTAGTGCGATGACTATTGGGAATAGTTGATACGCGATACTACACTCAAATGAGATTACCCTAGGATGCTACAGCTCGCTCGAGTGAACCAGCTTGCTGTTGATATCCCTAGGGGAGTCAATGATTTTTGGAACCTTAGCATCTGTTCTACAAGTATAAAAATTGACCAGAATACAACCTTTGGGGATGGGTAGAGCCATGACTCCATGCTAGTGACGTTGAACCCTTGAACCCATGTTTTTTCAATGTTTTTGTGTGCTGTATTCATGCATTCATCTAAAAAAACTCTTAAACAAAGAAAAATCTCTTCTTCTTCCTCACTTCTTTTTCAATTTAAACTAAAACAATAATTGCAAATATCAGAGAGATTGCGTTATGGATTTCGGTAGAAGAAAGACACACAAGTACTCCTTCAAGGCTCCAAAACTAGAGGATTTAAGGGGGTTGGCAAGGATGATAACCAACCCTGATGCTTTCAGAGATAAGCACGAAGGATTGTTGTCTCTATTAAGGGTCCATGTAGTTGAAGGAATCCTGTCTATGCTAATTCAGTTCTACGATCTGGTTTATCACTGCTTCACATTCCCTGATTACCAACTGGCACCAATGTTAGAAGAGTACTCTCATCTGACTGATCTACCTATCACCGAACAAACTCCTTTTTCTGGAGTGGAGGAAATTCCAAGGATCAGGTCATCGCAAGAGCCATCTCTTTGGACGAGTCAAAAGTTAGGACTCACATGACCACCAAAGGAGGAATCCAAGGTTTACCAGCCAATTTTTGGTGGAGAAAGCTTTATACTTTTCTAGTATAGGAAATGTAACTGCTTTCGAAGATATCTTTGTCCTACTCATATACGGGTCATTCCTCTTTCCCAACATTGACAACTTCGTTGATACCAACGTTGTTAAGATATTTTTGATTGGAAACCCCATACCAACCCTGCTTGCATATGCTTATCATTCTGTACACTTAAGGAATCTGTACAGCAGAGGAATGATCGCATGATGTGTACCCTTGCTTTACAAATTGTTAGTTCCTGGATTGGCTGGAATTTTGGTAAAACAAAGTATGTTCAATGTTGATGTCAAGGTGCTGATGTTGCAACATTGAAGTCTTAACACTGGGCTGTGTTAAGTAATTAATTGCTGAAGTTGGATGTCTGATGTCACACAGGTGATGTTGTAACATCAGATCTACAGAATTAACAACAGCAGGTTGTGATGTTGTTAGGGTTGCGTATTAGCTGGAATTGTGGAGAGCAAGCTGTCTCATTGGATGCGAATATCTTGGGATAGATATTTGCTGCTGCATAGGAGATCTGTTGCAGATTTGTAGGAGATTTAAAAGGTTGAAGATTTAAAAAGATTTTAGGAGAAAATCTGTTTTAAATATTCAGTTTTAAATAACAAATCTGGGAGATATTGTAGCAAGTCCAAGACCAATTCAAGGAGCTATATAAAACGCACAAGACCAAAGGAAAAAAGCGACAGAAAACATTCAGAAGATCAGAAGCTGGAGGCTTAGTGTCTAGAGTTTGTTTAGAGTGCTTGTATTTACACTATTCTAGGGTTGAATAGGTGTTGAGTTTCTGTCCTCTCTAGAAGCTGTGAAGTAATAGAGAGTGGTTGCTTGATCGAAGCTGTGAAGTAAGATCAAGGGTACTCAAAGTGGTTTCTTTGAGAGTTTGTAAGGGATTGAGTGGTGTTCTCATACCTAAGTGGTTTCTTAGGTAGGAAGTCATTAGTAGAGTATAAGTTTAGGAGATTGTCAACGAGTTGTTGAGTCTGTAAATTATATCTACAAGTAGTGAATTTCATCCCTGGCTTGGTAGCCCCCAGAGTAGGTTGGTTGTAACCGAACTGGGTCAACAATTCTTGGTGTTATTTTACTGTTATTGCTGTCCATTGTGCAGAGTGTGTTGTTGTGACATCACACCTTAACATCACACGTATGATACCAGAATTTCAATTGGTATCAGAGCAGGCATCTTGTCTGTCTCTGGGTGAGATCTAGGGAAGTTACCTTCTGGTGTAAAGATGGACAAAGAAGTTGGAGTATTCGTCAACAGACCCCCTATTTTGGATGGATCCAATTATGACTATTGGAAGCCAAGGATGACCACCTTCTTAAAATCCTTGGACAGTAGGGCTTGGGAGGCTGTTATTAAAGAATGGAAAGCTCCTGTCATGTGTGAGAAGGATTATGCTGGAAAAGATAAAGAACGCACCTCTAAGCCAAAGCCTGAAGAAGAGTGGACCAAGGAGGAAGATGAGCTTGCCCTTGGAAATTCCAAAGCTCTGAATGCAATCTTCAATGGAGTGGATAAGAATATCTTCAGGTTAATCAATACCTGTGAAGTTGCTAAGGAAGCGTGGGATATCTTGCAGGCTACTCATGAAGGAACATCTAGAGTCAAGATGTCAAGACTTCAGATTTTAACATCTAAATTTGAAAGCCTGAAGATGAAGGATGATGATACTATTCATGACTTCCACATGAATGTTCTGGAGCTGGCTAATGCATCCAATGCTCTTGGTGAGAAGATGTCAGATGAAAAACTTGTTAGGAAGATCCTTAGGTCCCTACCTAAGAAGTATAAGATAAAGGTAACTGCCATTGAAGAATCACAAGACATCAGCAAGATGAGAGTTAATGAGCTCATTGGATCTCTTCAAACTTTTGAGCTTGGGTTGAATGAGGAAGAACCAGAAAAGAAGCCAAAGAGTATAGCCTTGGTGTCAAATGATGCAGAAGAAAAAGGAAAGAGTTCTGAATCGCAGGAGGATCTATCTCAGGCCATAGTGATGTTGGGAAGACAGTTCACCAAAGTATTCAAGAGAATGAATAATAACTCCAGGCCTAATATCAAGAACATGACTTCTGACACCAGCAAGAAAGAGGAAGAGAAAACTACCCAAGATAAAGGAGTTCAGTGCTTTGAGTGTGAAGGGTATGGACATGTCAAGAAAGAATGTCCCACCTTCTTGAAAAAGCAGAAGAAGGGCATGATAGTTTCCTGGTCTGACTCTGATAGTGAAAGTGAAGGCGAGTCAGCAAAGCATGTGAGAGCTTTAACAGGAGCTGTGGTTTCTGATGATGATTCTAGTGATGGAGAAGTAACTTATGAGGAGTTAGCATCTACCTATCAAGAGCTGTGTTTAAAAAGTGCTGAGATTTGTCAAGAAAACAAGTGCCACAAGCAACAGATTGCTCAGCTAGAGAATGAAAAGACGGATCTGGAAAATGAAGTGGTGCTAGTTAGAGCTCACCTTGATCAAATGACCAAGTCTGTTAGGATGCTGAGTTGTGGTACAGACACACTTGACAAGATCCTTCAGTCAGAAAAAGCTACTGGAGACAAAGCTGGGATAGGTTATGTGGCTGAGGACAAGGGAACTTCAGAAGAAAGCACTTCAGGTTCAAAGAAGGAAGTGTCACAACATTCATCCCAACATCAGCCAAAGAAGCAGGATCCTACCCCTAAGAAAGCTGATGTGTCACAACCTAAGAAGATTGAGAAGAAGACTGGTCCCTATCAGAAGAGAAAGCAGCCACAAGGAGCTAGTCAGTATATGCCCCCACAATACCACGAGAGCATGCAAGCTGCTCAGTTCAAACAGCACATGTCTCATCAGGTGTCTCAACATCAGGACAACTGGTATGGTTATGGATACACCAATGTTGTTCCTCATATCTATGGAAGAAGAAAGCCACACCATCATGGGAGACAATCAAGGAAACAGCATTCTCAGCCATTCTATGGGAGAAGATACCAGCATAATAGATGGCAGGGCAGTTATGGTAGGAGGAGACCACATTATGGATGGCAGCATAAGCAATCTCATCATGGCAGAAGATTCAGAGATGAAAGGGTGAGATGCTATTATTGTGGAAGGTTTGGACATATGCAGTACTCTTGCTATAAGCTGCATGGATACCCTCAAAATAGATGGAGAGAGTACAGGGCCAAAGTTGTTAAACAATGGGTACCTAAGGAAAAGGTGAAGTGGTTATTGGCTCACATGGCTGACAGAGTGTTTAAAGAAGGAACATGGTATTTTGACAATGGGTGTTCCAAACACATGTCTGGGTGTGGATCCATGTTTGCTGAAGTCAGTCATTGTCCCTCTCATGAGGTTATATTTGGCAATGGAGGAAAAGGTGTTGTTGCAGGAGTTGGGAAAGTGCAAGGTGATAGTAGACCTGAACTTGACAATGTTCTGTTTGTCAATGGGTTAAATGCAAATTTGATCAGCATAAGCCAATTGTGTGATGAAGGTTACAAGGTAAACTACACTAAGCATGAGTGTGTGGTTTCTGATGAGCATAATCAGATTGTTATGAAGGGTACCAGAACCAAGGATAACTGCTATCAGTGGATTTCTCTTGAAGTAAATTCAACTAATGATGTTCAAGTTGATGTTATAACATCAGACTATGACATCAGGAGGCTGAAAGGTCACTCAGAGTTAGTGAGTCCTGATGTGAATTGTTTAAAAGGAAAGTATTTGTGGAGGGAAAAAGTCATTGACACTCCAAATCAAGCTTCTTGCCTCAGACTCCCCTTTCCCGGTGGTGCAACATCACGCTTTTTCAAGGCCCTGTTCTCGCAATGAATTAACTCCTTCGAATTCAAGAATCAACTCTCACTGAAAAGAGTCATGGCGTCTCCATTCAAGAAATCTGAGTGTCAAAGTTCCACAAAAGGAACAGTTAGGGTTTCCACTGACGAAGGTTCAGCATTCAATCCTATGGACATTGAGCCCCTCTCAACCATTCTTCCTGAATCAGGTACTACGAGACCCACTAAACTAACTCCCAAGAGACCTGCTACTATCTTTAAGAATCCTGAAACAATGAAAGTGGTTACTAGCGTGTTATTTGGTGACAAACCTAGAACTACTAACCCGCATCCACAAACTACAAGAGAAAAGAGTGACATGCAATCTACTGATACAAATCTTCACAGATTGGCGGTCTCCGTAATCGAAGATGCTGAGAAGGAAGTTGAAGGTGATACTGAAGTTGAAGATACTCATGTTGAAGGGGATGTCAGAACATCGCCTATTAGGGATGATGAAACTACTCCTGGAGGGGAAAAGAGTACTGATGTGATTAATGTTGATGACTTATCTGATGATGAAGTCATTGGAAGAGCAGTGCCTGGTTTGGCTAAGAGACTAAGAACAAGGAAGGAAAAGCAGGGTGAATCATATCCAAAGAAGGCTTCAGATGATAAGAAGAAAAAGACTGTTGTTGGGCCAACTAAAGCTTGGAGCAAGGTCGAAGTGACTCCAAGAAAGAGGAAGATTGTGGAACAATCTGAGTCTAAGCATGATGATGAGGATGATGTTCAGAACATCACTCATGTCAGAAAATCTATTGCAAAAAGGATTGCAGACAAAGTCCCAGATGTGCCTGTGGATAACATCTCCTTCCACTGTGCAAGCAATGCATATATGTGGAAGTTCATTTGCCAAAGGAGAATTGCTCTTAAGAGAGAAATTGGCAAAGAAGCTATGGAGATTAAAGAAGTGATGGTAGGAATTAAATCTGTTGGGTTAATGAAAACTGTGAGTGGATTTTCAAGGTGCTATGATGGTCTGGTAAAGGAATTCATAGTAAATCTTCCTATCAATATCTCTGACCAGAGCAGTCCAGATTATATGAAGGTTTTTGTCAGAGGAAAATGTGTTGAGTTCTCTCCTAAGATTGTCGACAGCTACTTAGGAAGAGAGGATGCAGAGTATCCAGAACTGGAGGATACAGATAATGAAGTGTGCAAGGTAATTACTGTTGGACAGGTTAGAGTATGGCCATTAAAAGAAAAGCTACCAACTAGCAAACTGAGTGTGAAGTATGCTATACTACACAGGGTTGGAGCTGCAAACTGGGTAACCACGAATCATAAAACCACCCTAGCTGTGGGATTAGGAAGACTTATCTATGCTGTTGCTACACAGAAAAAGTTTGACTATGGCACATACATATTTGATCAGACTGTAAAACATGCAACAAAAAATGCTATTAAAATGCCCATAGCATTTCCTTCTCTCATTAGTGGAGTCATTCTGAGTCAACAACCAGGAATATTGACTTGTGCAGATAAAGCATGCAATAGGAAGTCTCCATTATCCTTGCATCAGAAATTGTTTATGGGAAGCCATGTTGCAGATATTGTGTCAACATCAAATGCAGGTATCAAGAAGAAAACTTCCAAGGCTGATTTGCTAGCAGAGCTGAAGGCAACCCGCAAAGACTTGAATGTTGTGATTAATACTAGTCTAACTAGAAAAGAAAAGATTGAGAAGATGATTCAAAGTTTGGAACAAGATGATCATGCTGACTCTGAAGATAAAGGACAAGATAGTGCTGATGAAGCAAGCTCAGAAGAAGACTAGCTTATTTTCTCTTGCCTTCAGTAGTTTTAGTTTTTAGTTTAGTTTTTTTGCTATGCTGGTTATGTGCTGCTATATGCACTAGTTTTGGTTTTAGTTTCCTTCTATGATTTGTTTGGCCTGTTTACTAACTGAGAGGCTAACAATGAGAGCTAGGGTGTATTGACTATAGTTAATAGGGCTTCTAATAGAAGCTTGTCTAATTGTGGCTAAAAAGGGGGAGAAAATAGCCAAGATAGTCAAGAGTATCAAAGAGTATTATTGCCATATGCTGCCAGTGTGATGCAGATATTAAGGAGGAGTTATTGACAGTTGCTATGCTGGTGGGGGAGATAAATTGATGCTGCTAAAAGGTGTTTAGTTGAAAAGTGGTAATGCAGTTATTAAGGGGGTGTTTTGACTGAACTAGTGAAGATATCATAACATTTGAAGAGTGCAGCCAAGCAGACATCAAGGGGGAGAAAAGTGTTGCACATTGTGAGCTACTAAACAGCTGTGATGCTGGTTCATATTTTAGAGGGGGAGCACTAATTGGCTGTTGTCAATAATGAAGATGGTGCTGCAGCAGATCAAGTGATGAAGACTATGAGTATTGTCAAACTGCTGCTGATTGAGTTTCAAACTTTTGAAGATTATTCCGCTGCTGAAGTCTCTGAAGATGCAGAGATTGTTTTAGCCAAAATTAGCCAAAGGGGGAGATTGTTAGTTCCTGGATTGGCTGGAATTTTGGTAAAACAAAGTATGTTCAATGTTGATGTCAAGGTGCTGATGTTGCAACATTGAAGTCTTAACACTGGGCTGTGTTAAGTAATTAATTGCTGAAGTTGGATGTCTGATGTCACACAGGTGATGTTGTAACATCAGATCTGCAGAATTAACAACAGCAGGTTGTGATGTTGTTAGGGTTGCGTATTAGCTGGAATTATGGAGAGCAAGCTGTCTCATTGGATGCAGATATCTTGGGATAGATATTTGCTGCTGCATAGGAGATCTGTTGCAGATTTGTAGGAGATTTAAAAGGTTGAAGATTTAAAAAGATTTTAGGAGAAAATCTGTTTTAAATATTCAGTTTTAAATAACAAATCTGGGAGATATTGTAGCAAGTCCAAGACCAATTCAAGGAGCTATATAAAGCGCACAAGACCAAAGGAAAAAAGCGACAGAAAACATTCAGAAGATCAGAAGCTGGAGGCTTAGTGTCTAGAGTTTGTTTAGAGTGCTTGTATTTACACTATTCTAGGGTTGAATAGGTGTTGAGTTTCTGTCCTCTCTAGAAGCTGTGAAGTAATAGAGAGTGGTTGCTTGATCGAAGCTGTGAAGTAAGATCAAGGGTACTCAAAGTGGTTTCTTTGAGAGTTTGTAAGGGATTGAGTGGTGTTCTCATACCTAAGTGGTTTCTTAGGTAGGAAGTCATTAGTAGAGTATAAGTTTAGGAGATTGTCAACGGGTTGTTGAGTCTGTAAATTATATCTACAAGTAGTGAATCTCATCCCTGGCTTGGTAGCCCCCAGAGTAGGTTGGTTGTAACCGAACTGGGTCAACTATTCTTGGTGTTATTTTACTGTTATTGTTGTCCATTATGCAGAGTGTGTTGTTGTGACATCACACCTTAACATCACACGTCTGATACCAGAATTTCACAAATGGTTCATTTCCCATTTACCCAAGTCCGCTGCTTCTTGGGATCACAAGAGTACTCTACGTTGGTCGCAAAAGATCATGTCTCTTACCAACTCTGACATAGATTGGTATGATAGGATTTATGAGGGAATAGAGATCATTGACAGTTGTGGAAATTTTCCTAACGTACCTCTCATTGGAACTAAAGGAGGAATCAACTATCATCTAATTTTAGTTTGCCGTCAACTTGGATACTCGATGAGGCATATCCCACATATTGTTCATCTAGAAGGTCTTTTCTTCAAGGAAGGGGAAAATGACAGGGCATTAAAGAAGGAAATAGTGCATGCCTGGCAACATGTTCACAAAAAAGGAAGAGAGTCTCTAGGAAGGCCAAATTATACCTCCATGGAACCTTATCTCCAATGGGTGCAAACTAGAGCTCTCATGCTGAGGATGCCTTACCCTCGCCAAGAAGTTTTTCCGTTAAAGGAATCTGTCCTTTATTTCATGTCTGACACGGAAAAACTCCAGGTAGCTCTCAACAAAGTTCAACGTGTGAAGAACTCTTGGAAAAATAAGTACCGAATCCTCAATGTGGAGTGTACCAAGATTCAGGAACTGTTAAAGGAAAAGGATGCTCTGATTAAGATACTAGAGCAGCATGTTGTAGAAAATCAAGAAGACCGAAGAAATTTGCTCGCTCCTTTCACTTGGCAAAAGACTGACAACCCGACAATGGCTAAAGAGCCCCGGTCAAAAAAAAGGAAAATACCAGAACCAGCATCTGAGCTCTCTTCAGAAAGGACCCAGGATCCATATGCTTAGCCATTTTTGTTACAACACTTTGTAAAATACTGTACTTTTCCATTTCCGCAATCTTTCGAATTCAATAAAACAGGGTATCCACCCTTTACTGTAAGATATTTGCAATTTATTCATTGAAGTTTTTTTTATTAAAGTTTAAAAATGTATAACTTTGCATACCATTCATCATTCTCACATAACGCGTCTTCTTATTTTTGAATCTCACGTATACGTCACGGTTCTAGAGTCAAACTGTCTCACTCATACAATACTCAGGCCAATCGACAAAAGAAAATGGACGATCTCGAGGTAGAGAATAGAGAGCTGAGAGAAGAAGTCGACGCTCTAAAGGAAAGTTTGGAAAAACTTCACAATGACATGCAATCCCTGGTAGCAGCTTAGAGACAACAACAAAGGACTGTGATCTCAGAGATCACATATACGCCCGTAGTAGAGACATATGATCCTCGGTACAACATGCCTAAAGGTCTCCCCTGGGGCATGCCTATCAACTTTGTCCCTGAAGGATACATCCCGCCGGTCACTGAAGATCCAGAAACTCCAACAGGAACTGCTGGGCCTGAAGGTTACAAACTTCGGGAAAGAGAATACGCAAGAGTTATGACAGCAACTCCTGAAGGTTACAAACTTCGTGGAATGGAAGCACCAAGAGTCACCGCCTTAATGACTATACCACAACCAGTGGTACACACTGTCCCGGAAGGACAGATTCCACAAGTAATTTTTGGTGGAAAAAAAGACATGTACGAAAGAATGTATGAGTTCCAGGAGCAATTCTTGGAAATGCAGAACGAACTGCATGCCATTCACGGTCAAGATTTATTCGAAAAGAAATACGCAGACCTTTGTCTGGTCCCTAACGTAAAAATTCCGCACAAATTCAAGGTGCCTGACTTTGAAAAATATAAGGGCAACTCTTGCCCTCAAAGTCATTTGGTGATGTACGCTCGAAAGATGTCAACTCAGACAGAGAATCAACAGGTACTGATCCATTATTTCCAAAACAGTTTAACCGGTGCCGCACTCAAATGGTACATGGGTTTAAACCGCACCAAGATCAGTACTTTCAGAGATCTTGGAGCTGCCTTCATCCAGCAGTATAAAAACAATTTGGACATGGCACCAGATAGGGATCAACTCAGAGCGATGTCGCAGAAGGACAAAGAAACTTTCAAAGAATATGCTAGGAGATGGCGAGAAATTTCCGCTCATATTTCCCCCCCTCTTGAGGAAAAAGAGATGACAAAGATCTTTTGGAAAACCTTAAGTTCATTTTACTACGACCGAATGGTTGCAAGTGCGCCCAATGACTTTACTGAAATGGTGAACATGGGAGTGCGCCTTGAGGAAGCGGTCTGAGAAGGACGATTGGTAAAAAATACAGAGCCATCAAGCAGTACCAAAAGATATGGTAGTGCTTTCCAAAATAAAAAAGAGCAAGATATCGGTAATATCTCTCTTGGAAAGCAAAGGTGAAGGTATCAACCAGTAGTAGCAGTAACTCCTGCTATCAACCCTGCGCCAGCTCCGACTTATCAACCTCAGGTTGCTCAGAGCCAACCAAGTCAACAACAATATCAACAAAGGACACAACAACCTCTTCAACAGGCTCGTCCATAGTACAACAGCAACAATCGTACGACACGCCATCAGGGTTCCACCCTATACCGATGTTGTACGCAGAATTATTTCCACTTCTACTGGTAAAGGGGCACGTCCAAACCAGGTCTCCTCTTACAGTACTGGAAAATCCGCCTTTTTGGTTCAAAGCGGATCAAACTTGCCCTTACCATAAAGGAGGACCGGGGCACAACATTGAGAATTATATCAGTTTCAAGTCTGATGTGCAGAAGCTTGTCAGGAACGGGGTCTTATATTTCAAAGATATTAATCCGAATGTTTAGAAGAACCCGTTACCATAACATGAAAAGACTGCAGTAAATTTGAAAGAGGAAGAGGTTAGTCGCAGTTATCAAATTCACGATGTACTCCTATTAGGAACCAATTTGGCCAGGATGCATTATAGACAGAGCGGGTACGGTCATGTACCACCTCACAATTATCACCAGTGTGATATTTGCTCAAAGAATAATCAGGGGTCTTCCATAGTGCTATCAGCTCTACAAGAACAAATGAATCTGGGTTGGATCTAAGATCACCGAATCCGGGAGGTCAACATCGCCCATGCGCATCCCAATATTGTTCAGAACCACGACGTCCGCACAATGAATGTCAACTTAGTGGCAATTCATTCAAGGCAAAGTCAATATCATAATATGCCACAACACGATTACAATACCTGCCCGATCTGCTCAATAAGCAAACAGGGATGCTATTTTGTACAAGAGGCCCTCCAACGTCAGATGGATCTCGGATGGATCCAAGACTACCGTGAAAGAAATAACCATCAAGTCAATATGATTCATATTTTTGACATACGCTTGATGAATACAAGTCTGGTAGAATTACACACTAAGCAAGTCAGGCTCGGCTTTCTGGCTTCACATGATTATCGAAACTGTGAACAATGTCGTGAGAACGACCAAGGATGTGCACTTGTCCAAAGAACACTTCAACACTTGTTGGACCACTGGTGGCTTCCTATTTACTTGGATGAGGCTACACAAGAGATTAATATGACTGACGGGAACCCTAGTAGATATCAAAGTCAAGATGTCCGCTCGATGGAAATAGATCTAGTAAAGATGCACTGCATACAAAGCGGGCGTGGCCAGGTGCCACTCCACAACTATGAGCGCTGTAGAGTTTGTTCAAAGAACAACCAAGGATGCTACCTCGTACGAGCGGATCTTCAAAATCAGTTGGACCATAAAGAGATTCGACCATGTTAAAGTTCTGGGTCGACCAACGGGATACCAGACTATTTCCTTGATCAAAGCAAAGACATTGTCATAATCTCTGATCATGGGAGGACCAGAGAAGTTTGTGCTATAATACCTTTACTCGATGAATCCAAAATTCCTCTGGACAGTAGAAAAGTTCTCAACCATGAACTGATTGAAATAGCCTATGACGGTCAGAAAAATCAAAAAGCTCCCGTAGTTATCTACTTGCCAGGTCCAATACCGTACGAATCAGAAAAGGCTACCCCTTACAAGTATGGTGCAACAACCATTGAAAATGGAAAGGAAACTCCATTACCCTCCGTCGTAAACATTGCCGACATCAGTCGAGTAACACGGAGCGGTCGAATCTTCAACAGAGGAGTGGGAGAACCCGCCAAAGGAAAGGAACCTCAAACAGAAGTTCCTAATCAACAAATTGGGCAGTCCAGTAACCCAGAACTTACAAAGAACATCGATGAGATGTTGAAGCTCATCTAGAGAAGTGAGTACAACATTATGGACAAACTGTAGCAAAATTCATCTAAAATCTTTATGCTATCTCTCCTGCTTAGTTCCGAAGCTCACAGGGAAGCTCTGCAGAAAGTCTTGGACCAAGCTTTCGTAGAACAAGATGTGTCGGTAAAACAGTTTGACAGCATCATTTCCAACATCACTTCCTACAACAATTTAGGATTTAGTGATGAAGAACTGCCGAAAGAAGGCAAAAATCACAACATGGCGCTTAAAATTACAGTCAATTGCCAGGACGATTCTCTAGCCAGCGTACTGGTAGACACGGGATCAGCTCTGAATGTTATGCCAAAATCTACTCTGATACGATTATCATTTCGAGGATCTCCGATGAGAGGCAGTGAGGTCATCGTCAAAGCCTTTGATGCATCTAGAAAAAAGTTATCGGCGAAGTTGATCTTCCTATAACTATCGGTCCTCATACTTTCCAAGTCACTTTCCAGGTCATGGACATCCGGGCAGCCTACAGCTGTTTATTTGGAAGACCTTGGATACACGAGGCTGGGGCAGTCACTTTGACACTTCACCAGAAGCTGAAGTTCATCAAGATTGACATGCTAGTCAGTCTGTGGAGAGCAGGCCTTAATCGTGAGCAACTTATCATCATTATCCTGTGTAGAACCCCAGGAGGTTGTTGGAACTCAGTTTCAAGCACTGTCAATGAGCAATGAGAATCAATCAGAAAGAGGGACGTCAATTTCCTCATACAAAGGTACTCTCAAAGCAATCGAGAGTAACGACACAAAAGGATGGGGACAGCTCCTAAATCCTACGGATAACAAGACAAAGAAAGATGAAAGTGTTCATCCCATTCAGGACTTCTTCCGTAGTGGAGGCTTCCTCCACCAAGTGTCTCAAGAAGTACACACCATCAACAAGAGTGACTCCTCCGATACATATAAGGGATGGAAATATTATCACAACTATAATGGTTATATGTCTCAGGAAGAAACGCATATGCCATTCTATTTTCCCACGCAGGGCCCGAGATATATACTAAGATCAGACGTACGAATGATCTATAAAGATTGTGATCCTGAAGGATGTCGTACTCCACCCAATTATTTAGAGGAAGACAATCTAATGAAAGACAACTGTGGCTATGATTCTCTAGATGACTTGCCTATCTGGAAGTCATATACAGAGAACTTGGGGAAAAAGAGTCGGCCCAACGATGCTTATCAACCGAGCTTCATTAAAAAGAATACCTGCGTCCCCACCAAATTATAGGATCATTACTCAGGACATTCTGAAGATATCCAGCACAACGATGAATCTGCAAAGATTGCCGGACAAGAGTCCATCAACTATGCTTTTCCTGAGGTCAACATCATTGAGAAGGATGACTCCTCCAGTCCCACAGAAGTATGGGACACCTTTGGATAGCCGAGTGGCAAGTACTATAACATCCCAAATTTCGTAAGAATATTTATTTAATTCATTTAATTATTATATTCGTGAATTTCTGTGATTTTTGGTGGATTGTGTCGATGTCGGTGTTTTTGTGAAGTTTTGGTTATTTTAATTAAATAATATATATAATATGAGTATATTAGTATTATTATTAATTTAAAATAATATTAGAGGAATTGAGGGTAAAGTGGGCATTTTAGGAGTATTAGTGAGGGTATTATGGAGAAAGCCCATATTTGAGGCCCAAGAGTTAAATTAACCAAAAAGGGGAATTGAGGAGAATTAGGATTCAATTGTGAAGATCGTGAAAATAAGGCGAAAGTGTAGAGCTCTGAGGAAAACGGCAAAAAGGCGAGGATTTTCGTGAAGGTTTCCAAAGGCTCAAGAGAGAACTCATCGGATCGACAATCTAAGGTATGGGGAGTAATTGCCTTTCATTGTTTTCATTATAGGATTCGATTGAATGAAGTGGATTTGGTGATTTTGAGGTTTATGAGGGTTTATGGGTTTTGAGGTAAATTGATGATTTTGAGGGTATTTTGTGAATCGATTAGTAAGAGTTGAATTTAATCGGTAAAATAGACCTTTGGGCCAGATTTCCTCATTGTTGTAGTTTTAACCTTGTGGCGAAGGATCTTTAGAGTTTATATGAAGCTTGAGAGTTTTGAAGGTTTAGGAGAAATTAAGGTTTCCCGTAGTGTCCTGAATTGACCTAACAGACGTAGATTTTAGGCCTTTAAATTCTGTGATATGTTAGGACTGATGTAGGGATGATTTTGGTTCAATTGAGACTATAATCGCAGGTGCTTTAGAGGTTTGGGAGTTACTGATGCGTAGCAGCGATTTGCTGTAATCGCAGGTTCGCTAGGCGAACCATTGCTTCGCTAGGCGAATGTTCGCCATCGTTCGCTAAGCGAACAGCGCAGCGAGTGCGTGATAGCAGGAGTGTAAATGCAGAGGTGTTTCTGGAGAGGCTTTAGGGATTCGCTAGAAGTCTCGCCCGTCGAATGGCTTCGCTAGGCGAATGTGGGGGCGAGCATGACAGATGTGTGGGTTTCTGGTGTTGAGTGTGAGATCTGTGAGGTTCGCTGGTCGCTTCGCTAGGCGAAGGCCACAGCGAACAGGTTCGCTAGGCGAACCCTGGAGTGAACGTATGCTGTTCACAAATTCTGGTTTATGCTGCTGTGCTTTTTTTAATGTCTTGATGCTGTGATTTCTATAATGATTTTCTATGATGTTACTGATGATTATATGATGATGTTTTGGTGATTATTTGATGAATATGTGAAGACATGACGTGTATGAGAATTGATGAATGATGATGCACATAATGATGTTTACTTGATGATGATGAATTCTTGACGTTTGTGTATCATACATTCATATGCATACTCTGTGAAGATGCTTCATTCCCATTGTACGGATATGAGGTAATTATGACGTGCTCCGGTCCCGATTGTGGGATGGATCCTATTGACGGGGATCTTTGGAGGGTTGATGGCCTGGTGTCCATCCTTTGTGACGATTGGTACCACATGCATGAGTCTTGTTATGCATTGCATCTTATGTGGCATTGATGAATTTGTGATATGGTGTTTCCTGATGTTTTCCTTGATGATGACCTTGATGATGTCGTTTATGAAGATAATGCCATTTTATGTATATCTTGTTTTATAATGATTATTATGAATTGTGATTACTCACCCTGCCTGTTTGAATGTTGCCTCCACATGGGTAACATGCAGGTGATCAGGTTTAGCTGTGGATGCTTTCGAGGACTTGAAGTTTATTTGCTTTTGGTCGATTTAGAGGGTCTTGCTCTGATAGTGTAACATCGGGTTGGGGTCCTTTGAGTCGAACTATGTTGTTTCCTTATTTTCGTTGTCATTTGACGATATGGTTTTATTTTGATTATTATGATGTTTGTTGAAAACCTTTTAATTGAGAATTTTGAGTTTCGCTGCCATGTGAAGGCTTTTGAGTTATTTTGAGGAAAATCCCTTTGTTTACAGGGCAAGTGTATTATTTTGATTCAAATGTGAAGTGTGCACCCTTTGAGGGAATTTTTATGCCTTACTCTGATATTTGAGTTGTTTCTGCTGCAACATTATTGGAGGTAGAAAAGGGTGTTACATTAGTGGTATCAGAGCAGGTCGGTTCGTCCGGACAGGTTTTTACTTGATGTCTGTCCCTATCAGTCGACGAGTGTGTGTACACTGTCGATGTTGTAGTTCTTCTAACCTTGTTGGTGGTGTGCAGGATGGCTGGAAGAAATGATCATGTGATTGCTGATGCGTTGGAATCGGTTGCTAATGTGGTGGCGCAGCTGAATCCAAATGGTGGAGCTCCTGACGAGTTTTGCGCATTGGGAAAGTTTCAAAGGAACAATCAACTGACTTTTGTGGGTACGCATGATCCAGCAAGAGCACACAAGTGGCTGAAGGCGATCGAGAAGATTTTCCGAGTGATGGGGTGTTCTGATGAGCAACAGGTTCAGTTCGGAATGCATATGCTAGAAGAGGAAGCTGAGGACTGGTGGGATAACACCCGTCAGAGACTTACGGATGTTGGCACTGTGATAACTTAGGCTGTGTTTAAGCAGGAGTTTCTGGGGAAGTATTTTCCAGAGGATGCTCGTGGCAAGAGAGAAGTGGAATTCCTTGAGCTGAAGTAAGGAGACATGACTGTGGCAGAGTATGCTGCGAAGTTTTAGAAGCTAGTGAAGTTCTGTCCGCACTACAATCGTGTTGATGCTGAGATGTCTAAGTGTCTCAAATTCGAGAATGGGATGAGACCAGAGATTAAGCAGGGTATTGGGTATCAGTAGATCCACAGGTATACTGAGTTGGTTGATAAGAGCAGAATCTACGATGAGGACAGCCGAGCTCGATCTGCTCACTACAAGCAGTTGAGTGAGAAGAAAGGACAGTATAGGGGTAAGCCTTATACAACTTCAGCTGACAAAGGGAAGAAGAAGGCTTCAGATGGGAAAAAGGTAAGTGGGGGAGCAGCTCCCGCTTCTGGAAAGTGTCATAAGTGTGGCGAGCAAGGTCACAGTGCTGATGCGTGTACCAATAATGTGCTGAGGTGCTATAGATGCGGTAAGAAAGGTCATCGAGCTACTGATTGCAAAGATGAGGGTCCGACCTGTTTCAATTGTGGTGAGAAAGTTCATATCAGTACTCAATGTCAGAAGCCGAAGAAGACTGCTACTTCTGCCCAGACCAGTGGCAGAGTGTTTGCTTTGAGTGGTGCAGAGGCGCCAGAGAAGGACAACCTGATTCGAGGTACTTGTTTTATTAATAATATCGAGTTGGTTGCTATTATTGATACTGGTGCTACTCATTCTTTTGTCTCGCTTGAATGTGCTAATAGATTGGGTTTGAAGTTATCTGATATGAATGGGAATATGGTAATAGAAACTCCAGCTAATGGTTCTGTTACTACTACCCTTGTGTGTTTGAGATGTCCTGTGACGATTTTTGAGAAGAGCTTTGTGATGGATTTGGTGTGCCTACCCCTGCACCAAATTGACGTGATCTTTGGAATGAACTGGTTGGAGTTCAACCGTGTTCATATCAATTGTTATAACAAGACTGTAGAGTTTCCTGAGATTGATGATAGTGGGGAGTTGATGTTGTTGTCTGCTAAGCAAGTAGACGAACTTGTGGAAGATGAAGCTTTGGTGTTTGCAATGTTTGCATCGTTGCAAATTGATTGTGAAGCTGCGAGTGTGGAGTTGTCGATTGTCTTTGAATTTCCAGATGTGTTTCCAAATGACATCAGTGATTTGCCTCCAGAGCGTGAAGTGGAGTTTGCAGTGGACTTAATACCAGGTACGAGTCCAGTGTCGATGGCTCCTTATCGGATGCCAGCTTCTGAGTTAAGTGAATTGAAGAAACAGTTGGAAGAATTGCTTGAGAAGAGGTTTGTTCGACCAAGTGTTTCTCCGTGGGGTGCTCTTGTGTTGTTAGTGAAGAAGAAAGATGGAAGTATGAGGTTGTGCGTTGATTATCGGCAGTTGAATAAAGTGACGATCAAGAATAAGTATCCACTTCCGAGAATCGACGATTTGATGGATCAGCTAGTAGGTGCTTGTGTGTTTAGCAAGATTGATTTGAGGTCAGGTTATCATCAGATTCGAGTTAAGCCTGATGATATTCCGAAGACGGCTTTTAGAACGAGATATGGACACTACGAATACACTGTGATGTTGTTTGGTGTATCTAATGCACCTGGTGTGTTCATGGAGTATATGAATTGGATTTTCCATGAGTATTTAGATAAGTTTGTGGTGGTGTTTATCGATGATATCTTGATATATTCTAGATCCCAAGAAGAGCATGCTGAGCATTTGAGGACTGTGTTGCAAGTGTTGAAAAAGAAGAAGTTGTATGCAAAGCTGTCGAAGTGTGAGTTTTGGTTGAAGGAAGTGAGTTTCCTTGGCCATCTGATTTCAAGTGGTGGTGTTGTTGTTGATCCTTCTAAGATTGATGTCATGTTACAGTGGGAGACTCCGAAGTCTACAACTGAGATACGAAGTTTTCTGGGATTAGCAGGTCACTACCGCAAGTTTATTGAAGGCTTTTCTAAGTTGGCATTACCTTTGACTCAGTTGACTCGAAAAGGTCAAGCGTTTGTGTGGGATGTAGCTTGTGAAGAGAGTTTTGTGGAATTGAAGAAGAGATTGACTACTGCTCTAGTGTTGATTTTGCCTAATCCGAGTGAATCTTTTGTGGTGTATTGTGATGCGTCGAAGATGTGTCTTGGTGGAGTGTTGATGCAGAATGGGCAAGTTGTTGCTTATGCTTCGAGACAATTGCGAGTTCATGAGAGAAATTATCCTACACATGACTTGGAGTTGGCCGCGGTGGTGTTTGTGTTGAAAATTTGGAGAAATTATCTGTTTGGCTCTAAATTTGAGGTGTTCAGTGATCATAAAAGTCTGCAATACTTATTTAATCAGAAGGAATTGAATATGAGGCAGAGAAGGTGGTTAGAGCTGTTGAAGGATTTTGATTTTGATTTGAGTTATCATCCGGGCAAAGCAAATGTAGTGGCTGATGCGTTGAGTAAAAAGTCATTGCATATGTCGATGCTTATGGTGAAAGAGTTGGAACTAATTGAGCAATTCAGAGATCTGAGTTTGGTGTGTGAAGCGACTCCTGACAGTGTGAAGTTGGGAATGTTGAAGTTGACTAGTAGTATTTTGGAAGAAATCAGAGTGGGACAACAATATGATTTAAAGTTGGTTGACCAATTGATTTTGATTAACCAAGGTAAGGAGGTGACTTCCAGATTGACGAGAATGGTGTGATGATGTTCAGAGATTGGGTGTGTGTTCCAGATGTCCCAGATATTAATAAGAGCATTCTTGAAGAAGGACATCGAAGTAGGTTGAGTATTCATCCCGGTGCTACGAAGATGTACCAAGATTTGAAAAAGTTGTTTTGGTGGCCAGGTATGAAGAAGGGTGTTGCGGAGTTTGTTTATGCGTGTTTGACTTGTCAGAAGTCGAAAGTTGAGCATCAGAAGCCTTTAGGTATGATGCAGCCGCTGAGGATTCCAGAATGGAAATGGGATAGTATTTCCATGGATTTTGTGGTGGGATTGCCGAAGACTGCTAAAGGAAATGATTCAATTTAGGTGATCGTGGATAGATCAACTAAGTCGGCTCATTTCTTACCGATGAAGATTAATCATTCCATACAGAAGCTAGCTGAGATGTACATTGAAGAGATTGTGAAGTTACATGGGGTACCTTCGAGTATTGTGTCGGATAGAGATCCGAGGTTTACATCGAGGTTCTGGAAGAGTTTACAAGATGCGTTGGGTACCAAGTTAAGGATGAGTTCTGCATATCATCCGCAGACGGACGGTCAGACAGAAAGGACTATCCAATCTTTAGAAGATTTGCTGAGGGCTTGTGTGTTGGATCATGGAGGATCGTGGGATAGCCATTTACCGTTGATTGAGTTCACGTATAATAACAGTTTTCATGCTAGTATTGGGATGACGCCCTATGAAGCTTTGTATGGGAGAAGGTGTAGGACTCCTTTGTGTTGGTATGAATCGGGCGAGAGTGCTGTACTCGGACCTGAAATTGTGCAAGAGACGACTGAGAAGATTAGGAAGATACAAGAAAGGATGAAAGCTTCGCAGAGTCGTCAGAAGAGCTACCATGATAAGAGAAGGAAAGCACTTGAATTCCAAGAGGGAGATCACGTGTTTTTGAGAGTGACACCAGTGACTGGTGTGGGTCGATCTTTGAAGTCTATGAAGCTCACTCCATGTTTTGTTGGTCCATACTAGATATCGCAGAGGATAGGAGAGGTAGCCTATCGAATTGCTTTACCGTCGTCACTTGCGAATTTGCATGACGTGGTCCATGTGTCTCAATTGAAGAAGTACATTCCGGATCCGTTGTATGTGATTCAGATGGATGATGTACAAGTGAGGGATAATCTGACTGTGGAAGCATTGCATGTGCATGTCGACCGTCGAGAGATGAAGCAATTGCAGGGTAAAGACATAGCTTTGGTGAAGGTGTTGTGGGGTGGACCAGCTGTCGAAAGTTGGACTTGGGAACGTGAAGATCAGATGAGGGAGTCGTATCCGACTCTATTTCCTTGAGGAAATTTTCGGAGGCGAAAATTCTTTAAGTGGGGGAGAGTTGTAACATCCCAAATTTCGTAAGAATATTATTTAATTCATTTAAATATTATATTCATGAATTTCTGTGATTTTTGGTGAATTGTGTCGATGTCGGTGTTTTTGTGAAGTTTTGGTTATTTTAATTAAATAATATATATAATATGAATATATTAGTATTATTATTAATTTAAAATAATATTAGAGGAATTGAGGGTAAAGTGGGCTTTTTAGGAGTATTAGTGAGGGTATTATGGAGAAAGCCCATATTTGAGGCCCAAGAGTTAAATTAACCAAAAAGGGGAATTGAGGAGAATTAGGATTCAATTGTGAAAATCGTGAAAATAAGGCGAAAGTGCAGAGCTCTGAGGAAAACGGGAAAAAGGCGAGGATTTTCGTGAAGGTTTCCAAAGGCTCAAGAGAGAACTCATCGGATCGACAATCTAAGGTATGTGGAGTAATTACCTTTCATTGTTTTCATTATAGGATTCGATTGAATGAAGTGGATTTGGTGATTTTGAGGTTTATGAGGGTTTATGGGTTTTCAGGTAAACTGATGATTTTGAGGGTATTTTGTGAATCGATTAGTAAGAGTTGAATTTAATCGGTAAAATAGACCTTTGGGGCAGATTTCCTCGTTGTTGTAGTTTTAACCTTGTGGCGAAGGATCTTTAGAGTTTATATGAAGCTTGAGAGTTTTGAAGGTTTAGGAGAAATTAAGGTTTCCCGTAGTTTCCTGAATCGACCTAACAGACGTAGATTTTAGGCCTTTAAATTCTGTGATATATTAGGACTGATGTAGGGGTGATTTTGGGTCAATTGAGACTGTAATCGCAGGTGTTTTGGAGGTTTGGGAGCTACTGATGCGTAGCAGCGATTTGCTGTAATCGCAAGTTCGCTAGGCGAACCATTGCTTCGCTAGGCGAATGTTCGCCATCGTTCGCTAAGCGAACAGCGCAGCGAATGCGCGATAGCAGGAGTGTAAATGCAGAGGTGTTTCTGGAGAGGCTTTAGGGATTCTCTAGAAGTCTCGCCCAGCGAACTCCCCAGCGAATGGCTTCGCTAGGTGAATGTGGGGGCGAGCATGACAGATGTTTGGGTTTCTGGTGTTAAGTGTGAGATCTGTGAGGTTCGCTGGCGGCTTCGCTAGGCGAAGGCCACAGCGAACAGGTTCGCTAGGCAAACCCTGGATCGAATGTATGTTGTTCGCAAATTCTGGTTTATGCTGCTGTGCTATTTTTGATGTCTTGATGCTGTGATTTCTATGATGATTTTCTATGATGTTACTGATAATTATATGATGATGTTTTGGTGATTATTTGATGAATATGTGATGACATGACGTGTATGAGAATTGATGAATGATGATGCATATAATGATGTTTACTTGATGATGATGAATTATTGACGTTTGTGTATCATACATTCATATGCATACTCTGTGACGACGCTTCATTCCCATTGTGCGGATATGAGGTAATTATGACGTGCTCCGGTTCTGATTGTGGGATCGATCCTATTGACGGGGATCTTTAGAGGGTTGATGGCCTGGTGTCCATCCTTTGTGACGATTGGCACCACATGCACGAGTCTTGTTATGCATTGCATCTTATGTGGCATTGATAAATTTGTGATATGGTGTTTCCTGATGTTTTCCTTGATGATGACCTTGATGATGTCGTTTATGAAGATAATGCCATTTTATGTATATCTTGTTTTATAATGATTATTATGAATTGTGATTACTCACCCTGCCTGTTTGAATGTTGCCTCCACATGGGTAACATGCAGGTGATCAGGTTTAGCTGTGGATGCTTTCGAGGACTTGAAGTTTATTTGCTTTTGGTCGATTTAGAGGGTCTTGCTCTGATAGTGTAACATCGGGTTGGGGTCCTTTGAGTCGAACTATGTTGTTTCCTTATTTTCGTTGTCATTTGACGATATGGTTTTATTTTGATTATTATGATGTTTGTTGAAAACCTTTTAATTGAGAATTTTGAGTTTCGCTGCCATGTGAAGGCTTTTGAGTTATTTTGAGGAAAATCCCTTTGTTTACAGGGCAAGTGTATTATTTTGATTTAAATGTGAAGTGTGCACCCTTTGAGGGAATTTTTATGCCTTACTCTGATATTTGAGTTGTTTCTGCTGCAACATTATTGGGGGTAGAAAAGGGTGTTACAAGTATGACTTCTTAGTCAAGTACACCACTCCTGAAAGCTCTCGTATTAGGCTTGAAGACATCCAGCCAACTGGATGGGAAGATCCACCTGAGAGTGGAAACACTATGCAAGATACAACAGAAGAGTTCCTTTACGACAACTCTGCATGGGAGGAAAATTCCAATGATCCTGCTCCGCCAGAAATCAGTGTTATTTTTTAGGACAAACCAAGAAAAATGGTACCAGACTTTGTGATTCACCGAGGAGTTCACCGCCAATGGGTTGCTGTCGATGTCTCGAAAGTCGTCCATAAGTCTAAGTAATTGCCATCTTTGTTTTAAACCTTTCACCATGCCCAGGTGAAACAGATGTTTTTATAGGGCTCACTTTTCTGTAAATATCCCTCTTCGCTTCAAAAAAAAGAGACCGAGTTTTGTTTTATAGGGCTGTAGTTTCAAGAATCGACAAATCATAATAAATAAACGCCGTTCTGTCATTCCCGCATTTATTGCTATTTTTACTTTTCGCTTTTCAGAAAATGGTAATCCTAAAACAACCCAGAATAAAAACAAGCATTTTTCAGAAAATACACTGCACACACTCTTGCATTCACTCTATCTCTTCTAAAAAACGAATCATCACGTCATGCAAATTGCTTGTTTTAAACCCTGTTGAAACATACGATCCCATGCCTTCTCCCAACTTTGAATTCCCGGTATTTGAAGCTGAAGAAGAAGAAGACGCAGAAATTCCAGAAGAGATCTCACGATTACTCAGACAAGAGGAAAGGTTCATTGTGCCTCACAAAGAGCCATTGGAAACGGTCAACTTAGGTTTGGGAGAAGAAAGGAAAGAAGTCAAGATTGGGGCACTGCTCAGTCCGATTGTCAAAGAAAGCTTGATCAGACTTCTCTGAGTTTCCAGATGTGTTTGCTTGGTCCTATCAGGACATGCCAGGGTTGGATACTAGCATCTTGGAACATCATTTACCATTGAAATTAGAATGCCCGCTGGTGAAACAAAGACTGAGACGGACTCATCCAGATATGCCATCAAAATTAAAGAGGAAGTGCAGAAGTAGATCGACACTGGTTTCCTCGCCACCTCAGAATATCCTCAATGGTTGGCCAACATAGTGCCAGTTCCAAAAAAGGACGGAAAAGTCAGAATGTGCGTGGACTACAGGGATCTGAACAAAGCAAGTCCGAAGGATGACTTCCCCTTACCACACATAGACATGCTGGTAGACAGTACAACAATGTTCAAAGTATTCTCCTTCATGGGTGGATTCTCGGGCTATAATCAAATCAAAATGGAGCCGAAAGATATGGAGAAAACTTCATTCATCACCCCATGAGGCACCTTTTGTTACAAGGTAATGTCGTTCGGTTTGAAGAATGTCGGGGCAACCTATCAAATGGCCATGACTACTCTATTTCACGACATGATGCACAAAGAAATCGAAGTGTATGTCGATGCCATGATTGCCAAATCTAAAACAGAAGAGGAGCATGTGACACACCTGTCAAAGTTATTCGAGCGTCTGAGGAAGTACAAACTCCGCTTGAATCCCAACAAATGCACGTTCGGTATTTGCTCAGGAAAACTTTTAGGGTTCATTGTCAGCCAGAAAGGAATTGAGGTTGATCCTGACAAGGTCAAGGCCATTCAAGAAATGCCTTCACCAAAGACTGAGAAATAGGTCAGAGGATTTTTGGGATGCCTGAATTACATCTCAAGGTTTATATCCCTCATGACCGCGACATGCGCGCCAATCTTCAAACTACTCATAAAGAATCAAAGTTGTGTATGGACGGAAGATTTCCAAAAGGCCTTCGATAGTATCAAAGAGTATTTGTTGAATCCACCGATTTTGTCTCCTCAAGTGGAGGGAAGACCACTGATCATCTGCCTAACAGTCTTGGAAGACTCCATGGGTTGTGTACTTGGCCAACAAGACGAAACCAAAAGAAAAGTCTGCTATCTACTATTTGACAAGAAATTCACCGACTGCGAGACTCGGTACACTATGCTCGAGAAAACTTGATGTGCTTTGGCTTGGGTTGCGAAACGTCTCCACCAATACATGATTTGCCACACTACTTGGTTAATCTCTGAAATGGATCTGATCAAGTACGTCTTTGAAAAGCCTGCTCTCACGGGAAGGATTGCCCGTTGGCAGATGTTGTTATTGGAATACGACATCGAGTACCATGCTCAGAAAGCCGTCAAAGGAAGCATTTTAGCCAATCATTTGGCCCATCAACCAATTTTCGATCAAGAATCAGTCGGATTTGACTTCCCAGACGAAGATTTCATGTATTTGAAAATGAAAGATTGCGATGAACTGCTACCCAGTGAAGGGCCAGAACCAGGTTCCTATGGGGATTAATTTTTGACGGGGCTGTCAATATCTACGGAAATGGAATTCGGGTAATCATCATAACACCTCAGGGTACCCATATTCCTTTCACCGCCCGACTGACATTCAGGTGTACAAACAACGAGGTCGAATGCAAAGCTTGTATCATGGGTCTTGAAGAAGCGATCGACTTAAGGATCAAGAACTTGGATGTGTATGGAGACTCAGCCCTGGTCATCAATCACATCAAAGGAGATCGGAACACATACCAATCAGGACTGATTCCTTACAAAAATTACTTTCGCTCCTGGGATTTTCATCCAAGTACAAACGCGAAAGTAGCACCGAAACAGAGTCGCCAGCAATGTGTATTTATCCCAAGAGAGGGAAAGGAAACACTGAATAAACCTGAGGGAAAGGAAAGAGCATGGTCTTGCGACCAAGAGAACTGGGTTCGGGAGTCGGTTACGCGAAGGGAAGGTATTAGCACCCCCACGCGTCCATCGTACCTGATGGGATCCACGCTTGCTTGTCTCGATCAAAGGGTGTCGTCGTCTGGAGCTCCGCTGCTACTAGAAAGGAAAAGGAACGAGAACGGAAATGAACGAAGAAACAAATGTAGGGAAAATAAAAGAAGTGCTTGAATGGGCCCTACCCCACTGCCTACGTATCTCATCGGGAACATGAGAATCAGAGCGACGTAGTTCCCCTCAACGAGGGTCGCTTTGTTTGTGTTTTTTTAGTGGAAACGTCAGAGCGCGCGTTCCGGCAGTTTAGGTGTTGCAGCTCGCTGTAGGGAGACTTATGCGTTACCTATTTGTGGTGGAACGGACTTGACGCATCCTTAAGAAGTAGAATGAAGGAGATGAGAAGAGAATTTGTTTGTTTGTTTTTGTCTTTTAAGAAAGAAGTGTTTTGATTACTTTATATTTTGTAACGCACATTGTATTTAAGTCCTTCATGTAGGATCGAATGCCTCGCATATCGACCCGAGACGGGACGTACGCTAAACATTCTAAGAAAATGAGAGAAGATCCCTCACTATCTCATTCTTACATGAAAGGCTCAAATACAATATTTGTTTTGCCTTTATTAGGTGTTTTTTACTTTTTGTTTGAAGATGAGAAGAAGAGACTCAAATGGAGGAGTAAAGGTGAAAACTAAAGAGGGAGACTAAGACTCAATCTTAATGTTATCATACATGGTGATCTTGTGGTTAATGAGGTTTAAGAAACCTAATCCTAAGAGAAAGGAAAAGAGAAAGAAAGAAAACAACTTACTTCCAAGATGGAAGTTAAGTTGTTTCTAAGAGGGAAGAAAGAAAATTATGAAAACAAAGCATCATTAAATGCTTAAACAACACAAATTGAATGATTAAAAGATGAAGGAAGGAATTAGAATGTGGATGCATATCCACACTCAAGCGACTTACCATTGGCCCCTGAAATGGTTAGTACAATCATTTACAAATGAAGAAACCAATTAAGATGAACAAGTAAGGCTTCAACAAAGCCAATAACCAAAGTAAAAGCATCTTAAAGGTTAAGGCAAGCATAAGGTCAGAATGTTCATCATAAGAATGTCCTCTAATGATATGAGAGCAAACACAGATCAAATGCACACAAACAATTCCTTAAACCACAAAGAAATGCATTATGAAAGAAGTAGATGAAGAATGAGTGGATATGCAAAGTGATCATGCAATAATGCTTCAAGTAATGTCAAAGTTAGAATGTGGATGACCTAAATATATGCCTAAACATGATGTACAAATGTCATATAAGGCATACAATCAAGCATCCAAGCATTAAGAGTGATTAGGAGAAGAAGTGAGAAGATATGAACGTGAATTTAACATGGAAAGAAGTTACTTAAGGCATAAGTCAAACCTAAAAAAGTTCAAGATGAAACTCAAGTATCAAAATCAGAAGTGATATGACATGTTAGGATGAAGATAAGATGCACAAACCAATCACGTTCAAGCAATTACAAGTCATTTAGAAGCTAGAAGAAAAAAACATGCATTTGGATGAAACATGTTCAAGTATGCAAAGTAAGACATGAATGGCATATGGGATGAATGCAATGCTTTAAAGTCAGAGGCATACATCATATGAAATGGAAATGGATGGTATGGCATGGCATAAACAAACCAATTACAAGTCAAGTTGGAACTTGGATGAAAAAGGATGAGGAATTAGGTCAAAAGGAGACATGTGAAACAAGTATTGAACATGTACACAAAGAAAGCATCAACTTCAAACCAACGACCTATAACTTCATTCAAAAGACCTATAATGATCTAAACATAGTTCAATAAGTAAAAAAAAAAGTGATCTCATATAATGGCACAAGTGCCTTCTCGAGCAAGTAAACAAAACATGATTAAAGAAGTTCACAAAAGGGACCTCAAACAAGAGTCATCAAACAAATACCAAACATGATTCAAAAATCATCAAATTAGGTCTCAAGAGACCTCAACCAGAGGAAAATATCATACCAAAAGCTTATGCAAAGAATCACAAAGAAACTCAAACAAACAAGCATGGCAAAGTAATTAGGGTTTCACATGATCATGCACAAAGAAATGGCACAAAGAGGATGCAAAGATGATCTTAAAAATATGAAAAAAAAATGTTTTTAAATGCTTCAAAGTGTCCTCTGAAATATTCAAAAAGAATGAGGATCAAACTATGTACCAATGATGAGAAATAAAATCAGCAATGCAAAGTGTTCACAAATGAAACATTTCAAAAAGAAATTCAAACAACAATTAATTCAGATGCAAAAAATAATAGAAAAATGGAAAATAAAATTTGCAAAAATTTTATAAAACTATGAATATGATTCATGATTTTTTTATGATTTTTTAATGCATTAAACTAATTTTAAAAATTTAAAAGGAATATGATATGCAAAATAATAAAAAAATGACATAGCATGGGCCAGGGGGTGCAGTTAGAGTAATACCACGTTCAAAATCCACAATGGGCCCAAAAGGAGGGGTTTGGATAGCAATGAAAATCCAGCCCAATCCAAGGCGCAGGTCAACATATTCATACAAGATCCAGTAAAAAATATTGACTCACACACACCCTCAGATTGATCCAGCGTATAATATTCAGTCAATCACAACACAAAGTAAGCAATATCAATGGTCAGGATCACGCGCACACCACAACACACATAGGGAGGCACACAAACAGATTAAAATGGAAAAACAAGGCACGTGAGAGGCATCCTCTCATTTTAATGTGGTGGCACAATAATAGCCATCAGATCAAAACCACGAACGGTCATGATTTCATCTTCCTAAAAAAAACTCAGATCACCTGCAACAAAACCAGACGCCGGAGCCCTAGCTCCGGTCGTCTTCTCCGGTAGATCCAGACGGAGATCCAACAATAATTTTCCAGAAATCAAAATCAAGACCACTATTCTACACATAATTCAATGCTGAATCCAAATATCAAGGTCAAATTAACAAATCATGCAAGAATATCTCAAATCGAAGCAAAACATTTCACACTCAAAACTTTCAGATCCATGATTCAGCCATAATACATGTCCAAAATTCAAATAAAATAGATCAGCATGATCACCATAGCTTGAGGAACATTACGCACATCTTAAAATCAAGAAATAAGATGATGAATTTCAACTCACCTGAAACTTGAAGCAAGCCAAAATACTCCTAGAAACCCAACGTAAGAGTGCATATCTTCCTCTTTTGAGCTCTATTTGCAAAATAAATGCAAATAGAAGCTTGAATCAGGCTAGATCTTGAGATTTGATGAAGCTAGATCCAAAATTGAACCTAGTGAAAACCTCTGTATGAGCCTCAATCAATGGATGATTTGTGTTCTATGAAGTTCACTGATCAAGAAAATATGAAGAGAACTCAATGAAACCCTAGGAGAGTGGAGTTTCGAAGAGAAGAATGTTGAGAGAAAATTTTTGAAATCTGAGCAAATGAGAGTGCATGAGAGTGAAATGAATGTGTAAATCTCTTTATATATCCTTGGTTAGGCTTCTGATCATGGTTAGGGTTTAACTAAACCCTTGGTTAAAGCTCTTAGAGGTGTTTTGTAAATTTGCAACTTGGTGTGTACACCCTCATCCACATGTGCAAGGGTCATGAAATGATCATGCTTCACTCTCACTTTCCTTGCTGAATGCGTGTGTGATCCCATCTTGGAGGGAAAGTCAAGGGATTTTGAGTTTTGGATCATCTTGCACATTTGCATTTTTTGAAATAAGTGAGAAATACTTCATGTAATGACATGATTCCAAGACTAATTCTACACTAAATGAAGTGTACTTTGAGTTTATGAACTGAATTTGTCAACTTGAAACCAATACAAGTCATTTGGAAGCTTTTTGCACAAAGTGGAAAAAATGAACCATGTGAAACCCTAAAAACCACCCTTGAGTCTTTTGATCATAACTTGAGAACCACAAATGGTATGGAGATGATCTAGTACTCTTTGGAAAGCAGAGAGAGAGATCTTCAACTTTCTTGTTTGAGTAAAATTCATTTGAAGCTTCTTTGATGATGAAAAGTCAAGTTGAAGATGGTTTGAAAAGTTGCCAAAAATGGAAATTTCACATTATAGATCATTTTCCAAAAATAGTAACTTTTTGTCCTACTTCTTGATTCTTGATGAATGAAATGAATCTTAACATTTGAGGACCATATGAAGGTCTATGTACTTGGGAGACATGATTTGAACCTTTGAAAACCCATGGTGGACTTTCCTTTTGAACTGTTGACTTTTTCCCCAATTTCTTGATTATCAAGCAACTGATCAATTGAACTTCTTCTGAAATGAATCAATGGCCAATCTCCCATCCTTAGACACTTAATATCATGTAGGAAACATTGAGATCAAGTCTGAATCAAAATTTCATTAGGAGACCACTTGAATCCAAAACCCTAATTTTGACTATTTTTTGTGATAGGAGGTGATGCACTGTCCAAACTTCTTGATGAGTTACCATCTTCCAATGACTTGTGAGATCAAATGGGGATGATATATGATGTAAGAAACCTTTGAGGCTTGTGAGAAACCCTTGGCTCTTATTCTCTTGCTTTGGATGATCCACACCTTTGAGGAACAACTGATCACATGCCCTTATGCAAAATGCAATGCTAAATGTTTGATGTTTTATTTTTCTATGCTTGTATGCAATGCAATGAAATGAAAGCTCATGCTAAATGATATGAAGAAAAGAGAGGGCAAATTTTGGGGTATTACAGCTGCCTCTATTCAATCACTGTAGACCTGAATGGATGATAGCGATTGCTGTCAGACTTTCAAGGTATGGAGAGATTGAATACCGAAAATAACCAAAAATTTGCACTCTGTGGAGAAGAAGAAAAGGGATATAAACCCAACCAAATGAACTCTGCTTGAAGATTACTCTGACGGGAAGAATAACACCGAAGGGATGTCTTTTTGAACGACGCCAGACGACTACTGGCTTGCCACACTGCGGGTGGACTTTAACAATGTCTTTTGTACAACGCCAGACGACTACTGGCTTGCCACACTGCGGGTGGACTTTAGCAATGTCTTTTGTACAATGCCAGATGACTACTGGCCTGCCACGCTACGGGTGGACTTTAGCAATGTCTTTTGTACAATGCCGGACGACTACTGGCCTGCCACGCTACGGGTGGACTTTACCAATGTCTTTTGTACAACGCCAGACGACTACTGGCTTGCCACACTGCGGGTGGACTGTCTTTTTGAATGGAATCAGACGACTACTGACTTGCCACACTGCGGGTGGACTTTAGCCAATCTACGGTTGGACTTTGCAGCTGTATTGCCACACTGCGGGTGGACTTTTGCCAATCTACGGTTGGAATTGCTGATGATTTGCCACCCTAAGATGGACTTTTGCTAATCTACAGTTGGACTTAGCTGCTGTCTTTTTGAATGGAGTCAGACGACTACTGACTTGCCACACTGCGGGTGGACTTTTACCAATCTACGGTTAGACTTTGCCTTGCTCTGCCACCCTTGGATGGACTTTTGCCAATCTGCGGTTGGACTTTGCTGATTCCAATACTGGATTACGCTCTGCATCCAGGTCAGACATCCTTGCTGACTCTACTAAGGAACAATGATCAATGATTTGCCTCTAGAGACTCCTGGAAGGATGGTATCTCTATTGGAGAATGAATGAATAATCAGTTTGCTTCGAATTGTCACGCTTGCCAAAAATACATTGGACTTTGAGATATAGGGAAGGGATGACTCTGCCAGAAATTACTTCATCTTCCTGGGGACGAATTCTGGTCATAGCAACTCCGCTGGGGATGAGAATTTTCTGACTTGGCTGGGGAAAGAATGTACTAACACTCTGCTGAAGAAGACAAGTCCTTAAAACTCTGCTTGGGGGTCTACCAAACCCGAGGAGAATATGCTAACACTCTGCTGAAGAAGAGATTTTATCGACCTGCTAAGCTTCTGCGGGGAAGAACAACAACTCAGCCGAGGAGTATTGTTGACAAGATTCAATGCTGAACTCTGTGGGGAGTACAACAACTAGAGATACGATCTTGTTGGGGACCGGAATTACTCTGTCAGGGATACATAAATCCTGGTTAGAAGACCTTCTGTCATGGCTTGTTGGGAAAGAGTCCTTAGATCTGCTGGGAAAGGACAAAGCAAATGCAATGCGATCTGTTGAGGAACAAAGCTGTCAAGCTTAGAATAAGTGCCACAATGCCCCATGTTAGGCGAACCTTCCGCTTGACGACTCCACTGGGAATAATGAGTTTACGACAAACTCTGCTGGGGAGAACTGCTTCAAAGCGTCTCTCACTGGGGTATGTCTCTTAAGAGGATTTTATAGAATACCACTCATCTTCAAACTCTTAGACACATGCCGAGACTTGAGCTAGATGTATTGACCGGGAGGCCACTCTACTGGGGATAATAGATCTGGAATGCATCCCGCCGGGGAATTTTATGATGCCCCATGTTTGGGAAGGTCACCAACTCACTTTTGCCCCCAGATCGCACGGTGTATGTGAAGAAAACGTCCCAAGAGGATTTTACAGAAGATTCAGAGTCTTCAAACTCCTGGACACTCGTTGAGTCTTGAACATTAACAGCGAGGTAGCTCTATTGGGGAATTTACAACCTGCTATCGACACAGAAAAGCTTGTAGCTGTTGGAAGTACTGAATAGGAGAATCGACTTAATAAGATACAACACTACCCAGTTGATATTAACTTTTCGATATCGAATCGTCGTGAGCGACCGACGGCCAAAGACGGACTCAATCAGTAAACGTTGTGGCAAAAGGTGACGCGGGGACCCTCCTTGAACTTGAATGCCCCGATATTCTGTATGGGAATAAGTGATTCCTCGTCTAGAAGACATGATCTATGCTCTTGGAATACTTGTACCTGTTACCTGGAACAAAAGAATATGCACACGTGCCCCAGGATATTGCGTGGTTTGAATCCACCATCCAAGATTACTCAACATTCAAAGTGATTTTAAATGTTTTCCTGCGCATGTTATTTGTAAGGCCACAGTGTTTTCAAATGCAATGTTTTATCAAAAATTCGGACCTTTTTGCAAACAAAGCAGTAAGAAACAAAATGAGAAGCTTTTGAATGAAATTCAATTTATTGATTGAAAAGGCCCAGAATATGCAAGTACAATTGGGAAACAAACCCTAGAAAGAGGAGAATGCCATAAATTGAGAAAAGAAACTATCCTAATGGCAATGTGAAAATGGCATTCCACTGAGTTTCAATTCTGCTATGGCCAGTATGTCTTCAAGACTCCCCGACCTTGCCTTATGAGGAATGATCAGACCGATTCCTACCCTTTGGAAAGTCAGTTGCTGAAACAGTGATGGAGTACCGATAACTCGGATCATAGTCATTCGTTAAAATCCCTCTTTTGCATGGACCGCCCTTTCGGGTTTTCAATCCATCGGGATACCCTTTTTTGCCTGAGTTGTCCTTGTGGATTTTCAACTCACAGGGTGTACAATTTTTTTTTAATTTTATCCCTAATTTTTGCCCGAACCTTTTTATTCTGTTTTTTGTGGTTCGCCGGGATGCCCTTTTTTTCCTGGACTTTTCTCTTTTTTTTTGTCCAGCGAGTCTATTTATGCGAAGTATTTTTTGACCACGTCTGAGTTGACAGGGGATGAAAAGTCTTCGTCGTCCATGGTTGTGAGTAATAAGGCTCCGCCCGAGAAGACCTTCTTAACCACGAATGGACCTTCATAGTTGGGAGTCCATTTGCCCCTGTGGTCTGTACTGGGAGGAAGGATCCTTTTGAGTACCACATCTCCCACTTTGTAAACCCGAGGACGCACCTTTTGGTCAAATGCTTGCTTCATCCTCCGCTGGTATAACTGCCCATGACACACTGCTACCAATCATTTCTCCTCGGTAAGGCTTAACTGATTAAATCTGGCGCGAACCCATTCAGCTTCGTCTAACTTGACATCCATCATGACTCTGAGGATGAAATCTCGACTTCAACCGGTAGTACTGCCTCCATACCGTATACAAGTGAGAATGGTGTTGCCCCAGTGGACGTGCGTACTGACGTTCGGTACCCATGCAAAGAAAATGGTAACACCTCATGCCAATCTTTATATGTGACAACCATTTTCTGCACAATCTTAATATTCTTATTGGCCGCCTCCACAGCGCCATTCATCTTCGGGCGATACGGAGAAGAATTGTGATGCTCAATTTTGAAGTCCCGGCACAACTCAGTCATCATTTTGTTGTTCGGATTAGAACCATTATCAGTAATGATTCTCTCGGGCACTCCATAGTGACAAATGATATCCCGTTTCAGGAAACGAGCTACCACCTGCTTAATGACATTGGCATAAGATGCTGCTTCAACCCATTTAGTGAAATAATCAATGGCAACCAAGATGAAACGATGGCCGTTTGAAGCAGTAGGCTCAATCTTTCCGATCATGTCAATGCCCCACATGGCAAAGGGCCAAGGAGAGGACATGACACTCAACGGATTTGGAGGAACATGCACTTTGTCTGCATAAATTTGGCACTTGTGACATTTGCGGGCGTACTTGCAACAATCTGCCTCCATTGTCAACTAATAATACCCCGATCTCAATAATTTCTTAGCCATTACATATCCTCCGGCATGGGTACCGAAAGAGCCTTCATGTACTTCCTGCATTAATAGGTCTGCTTCGTGTCTATCCACGCATCTGAGCAGAACCATGTCAAAATTCCGTTTGTACAGCACGTCATCCTGATTCAAGAAGAAGCTACCAAACAACCTTCTCAATGTCTTCTTATCTTTAGTAGATGCCCCAGGCGGGTACTCTTGACTTTTCAAGAAACACTTGATGTCATGAAACCATGGTTTGTCATCAGACGTTGCATCAACAACAAACACAAATGCAGGTCTGTCAAGACGAGACACTTCAATCTTAGGTACATGGTTCCACCTTTGCACTTTGATCATGGAAGACAATGTGGCCAAGGCATCAGCAAACTTATTCTCATCTCGAGGAATATGGTACAACTTCACTGTTGTGAAAATTGTCAGCAATCTCCTTGTATAATCTCTATACAGAACCAGATTTGCTTGGTGCATGTACTAACTCCCTTTCACTTGATTGATTACCAAAGCTAACTCACCGAAGATATCAAGGGTCTTAATTCGCAAATTAATCGCCTCCTCAATCCCCATTATACAAGCTTCATATTTTGCTTCATTGTTGGTGCATCCGAAAGTTATTCGGGCAGTGAATGGCATATGAACACCTTCCGGCGTGATAAGAACTGCTCCAACTCCACACCCATTCATGTTGACAGCCCCATCAAACATCAAACTCCATTTGGATCCAGGGTCCGGCCCTTCCTCCGGGAGTGGTTCCTTGCAGTCTTTAGCTTTGAGAAACATGATGTCCTCATCAGGGAAATCAAATTTCATGGGTTTGTAATCATCAATCGGTTGTTGCGCAAGATATTCTGACAAGATACTTCCTTTGATGGCCTTTTGAGAAGTATACTGGATAGCATATTCTGTCAAAACCATTTGCCACCGTGCAACTCTGCCTGTTAGTGCTGGTTTCTCGAAAATGTATTTGATAGGATCCATTTTTGAAATCAACAAAGTTGTGTGCCTGATCATATACTGCCTCAATCGCTTAGCAGCCCATGCAAGTGCACAGCATGTCTTCTCAAGCATTGAGTACCGGGACTCGCAGTCATTGAACTTTTTGCTCAGGTAGTAGATAATATGCTCCTTCCTACCTGTCTCGTCATGTTGACCGAGAACACAACCCATAGAACCTTCAAGCACTGTCAAATACATTATCAAGGGTCTTCCTGAGACTGGAGGCATGAGAATTGGAGGTTCCTGCAAGTATTCTTTTATTTTATCGAATGCCAATTGGCAATCGTCATTCCACCTGACCGTTTGATCTTTTCTTAGCAGTTTGAATATTGGTTCGCATGTGGCTGTTAGGTGAGATATGAACCTTGCAATGTAGTTCAATCTACCCAGAAAACCACGAACCTCTTTTTCTGTTCTCGGTTCAGGCATGTCTTGTATTGCTTTCACTTTGGCAGGATCAACCTCAATCCCTTTTTCGCTCACAATGAAACCCAACAGCTTTCCAGAACGCACCCCAAAAGTGCACTTGTTTGGATTCAACCTTAAACGGAACTTTCTCAACCTTTCAGACAACTTTTTCAAGTTAATCAGATGCTCTTCTTCCATTCGCGACTTGGCAATCATGTCGTCCACATAACATTCAATCTCTTTGTGAATCAAGTCATGGAATAATGTTACCATTGCTCGCTAGTACGTTGCCCCTGCGTTTTTCAACCCAAAAGGCATCACTTTATAACAATATGTACCCCATGGAGTAATGAACATGGTCTTCTCCATATCCTCAGGTGCCATCTTAATCTAGTTGTACCCGGAGAAACCATACATAAACGAGAACACTGAAAACTGAGATGTATTGTCAACCAGTACATCAATGTGGGGTAGTGCAAAAACATCTTTCGGACTATCTTTGTTAAGATCTCGATAATCCACACACATTCTCACCTTTCTGTCTTTCTTCGGTACCGGCACGATGTTGGCAATCCAGGGAGGATAATTAGTCACAACAAGAAACCCTGTGTCCCACTGCTTCTGAACTTCTTCTTTGATCTTTATGGCCATATCAGGATGAGTCCGACGAAGTTTCTACTTGACTGGCGGGCATTCTTCTCTCAATGGCAGCCTGTGCACAACAATATCAGTATCCAGCCCTGGCATGTCTTGATACGACCAAGCGAAGATATCAACATATTTACACAACATTTCAATCAAAGCTTTCTTCACATATGTTCGCAGGCTAGCGCCAATATTGATCTCTTTCTTAGCATCCTCGGTACCAATATTGATGATCTCTATGGTCTCTTGATGAGGCTGGATGGTCCTTTCCTCTTGTTTTAACAATCTGGCCAGTTCCCCAGGGAGTTCACAGCCTTTCTCATTCCCTTCTTCGGCTTGATAAATCGGTTTGTCAAAGTCATACATAGCCATAGCAGAACCGTTATCAATGAAATCCGGAGGATCAAGTCTGCACGAACGGGTTCATGCTTTATTTTAGAATTTATTTTTAAGACAAAAAGAAACGAAACATTGCCATTTTATTATTTTTGTGCAAAAATAAAAATGAAAGACAAAGAACAAAATTTGAGTGCAAAACGTCCTTTATTGATGATTAAAATTGCAAATGCAAACAGGGTGGCCCTACAAATGAATCTATACGCCTTGGGCAGAGCGCAAGATTTTGACATGCATTATGGTTAGAAAAACAAAGAAAATTACTCTATTTGAAGAGTAACTCGGATGACTTCTTCGACAGACCAATTCTGCAATGGTTGCCCCGGAGCACGTGGGCGTACCCAGTTGTCCAAGTCACAGTCATTGCCAACACCATCTTCTGTAGCTGCACAAGCCTGATCTGCAACTGAAGTCATAGAGGGATGATAGCCAATACTAAACTTGTCCTCCTTCATTGGTGTCTCTATCAGCTTGCCCCAGCCTTGGGCATTGCCTGCTCTGACAACCTCGACAGCTTGCTTATAGGACGAAATGGATGTACCGGCTCTATCCGGTGGAAGGGAAGATTCAGGCACGTTATTAATATTTACCGCTTCAAACGACTGGCAAAGCATTTCGTGGATTCCCCATCCATCTCAACATACTTGAACGTGGACAAATGACTGACAAAAATGTCTTCTTCACCACACACTGTCACAACTTGTCCCTCGAACTCGTATTTCAGCTTCTGGTGTAATGTGGATGTAACAGCCCCGGCCGCATGAATCCATGGGCGACCTAATAAGCAGCTATAAGCAGGCTGTATATCCATCACGTGGAATGTAGATTTGAACACTTGCGGTCCAATTTGCATGGGTAATTCCACTTCACCAAACACAGATCTTTTCGTTCCATCGAATGCTCGGACAACCAAATCACTTGGCCTTAAAATTAAACCATCAACTTCTAGCTTCATCAGCGCCTTCTTAGGAAAGACATTGAGCGAGGAACCAGTGTCTACCAGCACGTGAGACAACACTGCACCCCTGCACTCCATTGTAATGTGCAAAGCTTTGTTGTGGTTTCTCCCTTCAGAAGTCAAGTCTCTGCTTGTGAAACCCAATCCGTGGCTGACATTGACGTTAGAAATTACATCCTCAAGCTGATTAACAGTAATTTCCTGTGGAACATAGGCTCTCTTCAACACTTTCAGCAAAGCCTCCCGGTGCGTGTCAGAACACATCAATAATGACAAAATTGAAATCTTCGAGGGCGTCTGGTTCAGTTGATCAACAATCTTGTAATCACTTTTCTTTATTATCCTCATGAACTCTTCTACCTCGTTGTCAAAGGTAATCTTGGTCTCTGTTTCAGGCACAGGCACACTCTCAGCCACCTGTTTTCCTTTAGCTTTTGCCGCTGCCTCAACTTCTTTATCACTGCGCAAAGTTTGGGGAGCAAATAACCTTCCGCTCCTAGTAAAGCCACCTACACCACCCACATTATCAATATTTGAACTGGATGATGTCCCGACTTCCTGCTTTTTCCCTTCATAATACATGTCTGCCCCATAGTTCCATGGGATTGCTTTCGTAGATGTAAACGGAACTGGTCCTGGCACCGTGATGGTAATAGGACTGGATCTTTCTTGCACAACACTTGCTACAGGAGCTGTACTTGCAGGCACCTGAATCTCAGCGGGAGTATAATAGATGGTCACAGTTGACACCTCATCAGTATCTTTCACAGCCCGGTCAAACTATAGATCGCCCTCATCAATCAGACTCTGCAAACCAACTCTCAATTTATTACAGCCATTCTCCTGACTCATACACTCAGAACAATCTTGCTTACAACCTGGGAACACCTGTCCCTTCAACAAATGATCTTTTACAACCAACAAGGAAGTCTTCCCCTGATTGATATCTGCTACCAAGTTTAACCTCTTTCCGTCTTCAATAGCACGCACATCTACCACACCATGATCAGGCATGGGGTTCTGGAGAACATTAGGAGGTAGCGAGAAATTGATTGCTTTGGCATCGATCAAGTCTTGCACTTTATTCTGAAATGCCCAACACTTCTCAGTGGTATGCCCATGAGCACCTGAGTGGAAATCACAGCGAGCGTTAACATCAAAATTAGGTGGCAAGTTGCCAGCGGCTGGAGGTCTCATTGTACGAAGCTCAACCAACTTCAATTTGAGTAACTGAGGTAACAACGCTGAATAAGTCATAGGGAGAGGCTCAATCTTACGGTCCCTTTGCCTAGACCTCTGTTGGAAAGGAGGTTGCTGCTGAGCTTGCTGTTGTGGTTGTTGTTGCTGAACAGATGGTGCTGGGATTGTTACTACACCTACCTGGTGATACGCTTGAGAACGTCCTCTTCCTCGTCCTCTATATACAGCGTTTGTATAACCTTCTCTTCTTTTCTGACCACTAGCAAATGGTTTCTTCGTTCCAGAAGAGCCAACCCCACTTGCATCTTGGATCTTCCCAAGTTTCAACAGAATCTCTATCCTTTCTCCAGCAATCACGATATCAGCAAATCCGGTTGATGGACACGCAGCCAATCTTTCAAGAAATGCCCCTTGCAGGGTGCCCATAAACATATCTGCCATTTCTCTATCCAGCAAAGGAGGTTGAACCTGTGCAGCCATCTCTCTCCACCTTTGAGCGTATTCCTTGAAACTTTCCTTAGAATTCTGTGACAACCCTTGCAGTTGAGTGTGGTTGGGCGCCATGTCAATATTGTACTGATATTGCTTTAGAAATGCTTCTGCCAGATCCTTCCAGCTTCTCACAACAGCTCTGTTCAATTTCATATACCAGGTCAAAGAAGCTCCATCCAAACTGTCTTGAAAGTAATGCATCCATAACTTCTCATCATCAGTATGGGCTGGAATCCTCCCAAAATAAGCCTGAATATATGTCTGGGGACACGTATTGCCATGATATTTGTCAAAAGTGGGCGGCTTGAACTTTGGAGGGATTCTGACCCCAGGTACCAGACCCAAATTAGTAACATCAATACCCATAGAATTCTTGCACTCTATAGCCCGGATCTTCTCAGCCAACTCATCATACCTTCGGTCACCAGGATTACCCATATCAGCATCCAGCAGGGTAAATTGGTCTTCCTGAACATCTTCTTGAATACCCCCAACATTTCTGCCATTTCCATTACCCAGATTCCCACCAGGAGGAGGATTGCCAACAAGAGGAGGAATGACCCTTGTCTGTGAATTATCATTCTGATTACCTTCAGGCGTGGCCTCTAGACGCTCGACCAGAAGCCTCAATCTTTCTTGAGTATGTGCCATACCAGTCATGAGAGTCATGAACTGGTCCATGCGTGCCCTCATTTCAGCCAAATCATTCTGTATTTGATCCATTATCCTTGCTTGATTTCTTCGAGTTGAGTATCGGTGAATGTGATTCTCAGCTATAATGCCTGAAACCAAATAAAGGTTAGAGACCCTGCAACGAGTACCTGAAAAAGCAAGCAACAAAATGCAAAATGATATGCAATGCAATGTTTATTCATTTTGGGGCATTCCTTCCTTCAATTCCAGTTTGACCGTAAAGGAACTACGCATACTCCTGCAACTGTTAACAGTGACAGAACATCTGAGGTGCATATTAATAATTCAGAATACCCATCATATACGGCCCAGTGAGTGTGTGAATCATTGTATAATTTGATGAAGAATCCACCTCAATAGTACCAAACGAAACACCATTAGCATAAATGAAACCCACAACCAGGTGTGGAACAGTCAAATACAAATTCGTTCTGAACAGATACAACTGAATATCATGAATACAAGCAAAGGAAAAACCCATCAACAAGCCTGATGGTGAATTTCCAGAATAACAACAACTCAGACACTGAGCCCATATAAATCCTCCCGGACCTCCTTGAGAAGTGCTTCAGTAACTGGATCATTAGGGTGCTCGGTAAGACTTCTGATCAGTTGACTCCTTAATTTGACAACTTCTTCTAGCTTTCGGATTTGATCTTTAACAGCTAGCTCTTTGGCTCTCTTTACTCCAGCGCGGATTTTCAGATCTTCGATCTCTTGATTAGCTGAACTTAGTTGCTGGAGAAACTCACTTTCTTTGCTCTTCAAATTTTTCCTCAACTCGTCATTTTCAGCCCTGATTCTCGCCTCGATCTCCCTCCAACATTCGGAAAACTCATCCCATCTCTGCTGTCCTTTGGCAAGGGCATTCTCAGACTTGGTCAACTGCTCATTGATGCGCTTGCACGCCTCTTTTAATGCCATCTCATTTTGCTTGACCTTATGAATATAGATGGTGTCCTTGACAATTCTTTTCTCGTTAGCCTCATGACGCTCAGTCAGCTTTTGAAGTTCATACTCAACATTACGCTTTTCACAAAGCGTCTTTCGGGGTCCTTCACTTAACTTCTCATTCATTTTGACTGTCTTATCCATCTCCGCCTTAAGCTTGTTATATTCTGCAACACTTATCATGGTCACCGGTTCCACAGCAACTGGATCTGACGGTCTTTTCTGAGAAAACGGCAAAAGAGTGATATGAACTATTCTTTTCAACCAGGCATCATATTGAGAAGAAGACATATTGTTGCACTTTCCAAAGACAACCTTACCCTTCGTTTGCAGATTGCCCCACGCTCCAGCCGCTTGCCTTACCAACAAAGGATTATCTTTCACAGAGAAAAAGAAAGATTCTTCCAAATCACTGTCCTTCGGAGGCTCTATTAAAGCAAATCCTAACTGTCTCTTGAGAATAATAGGATTATAATTGATGCAACCCCTTATCCCCAAGAGCGGCACATTAGGATGTCTTCCACAGCTACCGACAAAATCTCCACCCATCGTCCTTTGATTGAACCAACGAATGTCTTTAGTAGTCAACTGAATCATCCTCTTAGCCCAATTCTTCGCAGGATGAGGATCCAGAAAGGCCTCAGAATTTGGTAAATAACTCATGAGCCACTTATGGAACAGTGGTGCGCAACATCTAACCAAACCTCCTCGTTTCTTCTCATTTTTAAAATGCACAGAGTAGTACAAATCACCCAGGAGTGTAGGTATGGGATTCTTCAGCACAAAAATATGGATTGCACTCATGTTCACAAACTTAGGTTCATCAGCAAACAACATAATTCCATAGATGCTCAAAGCCAGGATTGCACAAACGATTTCCCACTGAGACTTAACAGCACATTCTTCAGCTTTGGCAACCAAGAAATCCAAATGAAAACCAGATAAACCTCCTTTGGTGGTAAGGTTATCTGCTACCACAGGTACGCTCAGATGGAGGGCCTTAGCTATCTCTTCAGGCTTTGGAGGGCGCATATCGGAGTTTAAAGGAATCTGGTACTTGAGAGGCACACCTAGAAGCAGGGCATACTCTTCTAGCATCGGAGCCAATTGAAAGTCTGAGAAAGTGAAGCACCTTAACTGTGGGTCATAAAACTGCAAGCAAGTATGAATGACACTCCTCTCTAAAGCATTCAAGTCATCAACCACATTCAGAATCTCCCCATAAGCCTTTCGGAACATACCCACATGGTCTGGAGTAATAAGAGAAACCATCTTTTGTAACTGTCCCACTTTGGTGTCAAAGAAAGTATAATGCACATTGTTCTTCCTGGGAATCTCCATAGCTGCAAAAGGGAACTGTCAACCTGAATCGAAAGGAAGTATACCCTGCAAATGAATAAACATGAAGGATAAATGCAAGAATGCTAATGATGATATGTATGCAAGGGCATGTGATTAGTGTTGTACAAATAACGCTGAATCCACTGTACTGTAGTCTGAACTCGGTGAGATATACAGAGAACCAAGATAAAAAGGTCCAATAACGAATCCAGAACACATAGGAAAAAGTCAGGATCAAAAGTTCAGTAACCAATCCAGAACATATAAGAAAACCGGGTATTCTGAAGGTCAAGGGTTCCTGCACACCTGTAAACAATCCCCCCAATCTCACATGTATGTACTAGAAAGTGAGGATCCTCAAATTCGAATCTCGGAATGAGAAGCAATAGCACATTCAGCCCGAAGGATACAATGCTACCGCCAAACAAAGAGATCGTCCTCTGATTCACCTCAAAATAAAGAGGGGTCATCCTAAAAGGTCATCCAGACTTAACAGCTCTTCCAGATAGCTTTACCATCGTGGAAGATCCACAACGCAGAATTCTCTAGAGAGAACCACATCCAGATTGTATTTCATATTTCCTCCTCGAACCGAAATGGAACGCGAGAGGACATGAAACACACTAAACATAAGTGCACTCAGGCCTGTGTATTAGGCCTATCTCTCAGAATCCCCCATCCCGCCAAACAGAAAACAGCACAGTCCAAAATAGCATAATATATCATATGAACTGAAAATGCTAAAATGCGGTAAATACGGTAACATACAGTAAATCAATAATACAGTAAATAGCAATACAGTACAATAGTAAATACAGCAAAATATAGCATCAAAGTAAACACCCAATGAACAAAAAACAGACAAGCGCTAGGACTGACTCGCTAAGGAAACCAGAGATTCTGGGTTCGATCCCCAGCAAAGTCGCCAGCTGTCGCTCCCGGGATTTTCATCCAAGTACAAACGCGAAAGTGGCACCGAAACAGAGTCGCCAACAATGTGTATTTATCCCAAGAGAGGGAAAGGAAACACTGCATAAACCTGAGGGAAAGGAAAGAGCATGGTCTTACAACCAAGAGAACTAGGTTCGGGAGTCAGTTACGCGAAGGGAAGGTATTAGCACCCCCACGCGTCCATCGTACCCGATGGGATCCACGCTTGCTTGTCTCGATCAAAGGGTGTCGTCGTCTGGAGCTCCGCTGCTACTGGAAAGGAAAAGGAACGAGAACAGAAATAAACGAAGAAACAAATGTAGGGAAAATAAAAGAAGTGCTCGAATGGGCCCTACCCCACTGCCTACGTATCTCATCGGGAACATGAGAATCAGAGCGACGTAGTTCCCCTCAACGAGGGTCGCTTTGTTTGTGTTTTTTTTAGTGGAAACGTCAGAGCGCGCGTTCCGGCAGTTTAGGTGTTGCAGCTCGTTGTAGGGAGACTTATGTGTTACATATTTACGGTGGAACGGACTTGACGCATCCTTAATGTCGCTCCCAGGATTTTCATCCAGGTACAAACGCGAGAGTGGCGCGGAAAACAGAGTCGCCAGCCGTGTAAATTTATCCCTAGAGGGGGAAAGGGAACACCGCATAAACCTGAGGAAGAGGGAAAGGAATAGTCATCGCAACCATAGCCTGGGTTCGGGAGTCGGTTACGCGAGGGGAAGGTGCTAGCACCCCACGCGTCCATCGTACTCGATGGGATCCACGCTTGTTGTCTAATCTAAGGGTGAGTTATCCTAACATCTATGGTTGTACTGACACGAGGAAGGGGAAAACAAAGACAGACTCGGTAGGACGTCGATGTCCTAGGCCTACGTACTCCCTTTGTACAATGGGAAATTCAGAGTCAACGTAGTTCGAACCAAGTTCTTTTTGTGTTTTTTATGAGCGACGTTAAGTTCGCGTCCGGCAGTTAGGGTCGATGCCTGTTTGCGACTCAGACGAAAAGTAACGTGCCCTTTTTGAAAATAGCCTTTAGTTTGACAATCCCGAAGGACAAAAAGGTTTGAAGTTTGTTTGTATTTTTTTTAAGACAGAAGTGACTTGAGTTAGTTCATAACTTGCATTGCACCAAAGTCTAGGGCACAGGGACAAATACTTAACGAATCGTCCCAAGACAGGAAGCTCGCTAAGCACTCTAGAAAGATGAGAGAAAGCCCTTCATTTCTCATTCCCCACGCTTAAGGCTCGTGCGCAATACACTTTATCCTTATTAAGTGTTTTCAAGAAGTTTTGAGATGAGAAGAGAGAAGACACAAAGGAAACTCTAAAGGGAAACTAAGAGTCCTAATGTTAACATGCATGGGTGACCTACGGTTAGTGAGGTTTGACGACAACCTAAGCCTATAGAAAAGAAAAGATGAGAGACAAAAAGAGTGAGAGTGGACATGGATAACTATCCACACCCTCAATAACTTACCTCAGCCTCTGCATAAAAGGTTAGTACAAAACAGACATACGTAAAAGAAATGAGATAAATGAAATCCAGGCAATGACATATAATGGCAATCAAGTAACCTGTAACAATCTAAACATGGTTTATGAAGTCAAAGACACAATTCCCAAAACAATGGCACAAGTGCCTTTTCAAACAGGTAACCAGACATGATCAGAGATATGCATACAAGAAGATCTCACACAAAGTGCAGTTAAACAATTATAAAAACATCTTCTAAAATCACCAAATTAATTATCAACATATCTCAACCAGAAGCAAACAACATGTCCAAAAATCATGCCAAAATTCCCAAGATAGGTCACTCAAACAATTATGCAAATTCAGATGAGAAATATGGTTCAATGTACTAAAGAAAAGGACTAAAATGCAATATGAAATGATTTTAAAAATGAGAGAAAAATATTTTAATGCAATTCAATGTGTTGGTGAAACAATGCAAAAGGAATGAATTCAAAATCTTTTATGGATGATGAGAAATAAAATAAACAATGCAATGTGTGCAGAATGAAATAAACTCAAAAAGAAATTATTAAAATAATTAATTCAGAAGATAAAAATAAAATAAAATAATAAAATAAAATTTGGTAAAATTTTATAAAATTCCAAATGTGATTCATGAATTTTCTGGGAATTGTTTAATGCAATTAACTATTTTTAAAAATTTAAAATGAAATGCAAACAATTAAATAAAATAAAAATATGAAAATGTGCAAGGGGGTGTGAAAAGTAACAAAAACACGTTGAAAATTTGAAATGGGCTGAAAGGGGGTGTGTAAATAGCAGGCCCAAACCACCAAAAAATCAACAAAAATAAAAAGGAAACACATGGGAAAAGTCAACACGCAGACTCAATACACACCATCTGATCAATCTAACGTTCACCAATCAGTCAACACAATCAAAGAGTATTTAAGATCAATGGTCCAGATAAACATGCACACCATAATCCAAAACACACGCGTGCACCAAAGCAATCAGCATACAATACACTCCCACGTGCTAGGCACATGGTCCATTTAATGCGCTGTCAAGATTTCCACCACATGATTCATCCAACGCATGCAAAACAGTCAACAAAATAAAAAATACGCATGATGGATGGCTATGACCAGAGGGTGCATGATAATACCTGTGGGCGAGCAAACACGCAAACCATGAATAAAAACAAAAAATTTAAAACACATGGCAGCATATGGACCGTACGTTCAAAAGAATGGATGGCCATGATTTTGTCTTCCCCATTCAAACCCTTGGCCGGCCGGAGCTCCAAACCAGACGCCGGAACTAGGGTTCCGGTCGTCTTCTCCGGCGACGTGCAACCAAAACTTGCCCAGAAATTTCATGCTAGTACATCATCTTGACCAGAAAATCATCAGGATCTCAAATATCCAATCAAAAATCACAAATAACCAATGCATAAGGAGATTCACATGAAAAAGGTTAGGGTTCAAAAACTTTAAACACACGATACAACCAATATACGCCTCCAAACACAAAATAAAAGATACCAAAATGATCAGCAACAATCACAGATTATTATGCGCATCAAAAAGAGGAGTTTTAGGAACATGCAAATTGCACTAACCTGAAATTATGCAGACTGTATCCCTTGCTATTAGCTTTAAGTGATGGACGATTTGCGCTCTATAGATGCCAATGATAAAGTTTGTGGAAGAAGTTTTGGAAGAACCCTTGCAGATTGTGAGATTCGAAGGAATGATCTTTTTAGGGCTCACACTTGAATTCTCCTCAAAAGCACGTGTATGTCTCTCTAACCCTAGCATGAGTTAGCTTAAATAGACTAGGTTAATCCACTGATCAGCATTTGGGCCTTGGTAATTCCCCACTTAATGAGTTTTGGGTGATTTTGGAAAATTACATAATGTGAAATACACCCTCCTCCATGCATGCATATCCAAACCCTTGATGATGGATCACTTATTTAACAATTGCTAATCACACCTGAATTTGATTTAGGCCTTGAGATGTATTGGTTCATGAGTTTTCAATAATTTGGCAATTTTGCACCATGTGACATAAGTAATGAATAAGTCATGAAATTTCTTCGTTCAAAGGCCCAAAATGATCCTTAAGGAGTGTTCTTTGATGTTAGAAAGTGCCTTGAAGCAATGGAATCAATTATAGGTCACTATGTCCCAAAATGCAAATGGAACCATGAGAAAACCCTAAAAAACCATTTTGCCTTCTTTTGATCATAACTTGAGTTTCACAAATGATATGGAGACCATCTAGTACTTGTTGGAAAGGGGAGAAAAAGATCTTCAACTTTCATGTTTGAGGAAAATTAATTTGAAGCTTTCTTGATGATGAAAAGTCAAGTTGAATGTAGTGTAAGAACTTGCCCAAAAAGGAAACTTTCAAATTATAGGTCATTTCCATATTTAGTAACTTTTGTATCAACCCTTGATTCTTGATAAATGGTATGAAACCTGACCCTTGAAGACCATCTGAGGATGTGAGACCTTGAAAACCTTGAAGAGAACCTCAAAATTTCACAGTTGACTTCCCCTCTCACTGTTGACTTTTCCCCAATTCTCTTGATTCCCAATCCATTGGCCAATTGAACTTCTCATGAACCAAACTGATGGAAAATCTTTCATTCCTAGATACTTAGGGACCCAAGGAATACCCTGGAATCAAGTCTTGCCCAAAAAATCAGAAATAAACTAACTTTATAGCAAACCCTAATCTTGGTACCCTCAGTCTAGGAGGAAATAACACAGTCTCCAAATCCAAATTCCTCTGAATATGATGTGTATCCTCTCCAACAAAGATAAGATATGCCATTTGGTGATGATAAAAACCCAAGAAGCTTGCCCATTGGAGCAATAAACCCAGGATTCTCAAAACCCTAATTTCTGCACTGGTTAGGGAAGAGTGATCCACAATACAAGGACTCTTGCTTGACCCTTTGAAGAACATCTTCTCCTCTTGAATTTGCCTCAGGCACCTTGACCCCATGCTAAGAACCAATGATATGCACACATGATAATGTAAAATGAAATGAAACATAAGCCAGTTGGTACTAAAGGTAGGAGAGTAAATTTTGGGGTGCTACAGCTGCCCCTATTCAATCAACTTGGTCCTGAAGGTATGATAGCGACGACTCTCAGGCATTCCAGGATACACGGGGATTGAATACCGAAAGAGCCCCGAAAATTTGCTAATGGTGAGAATAACGAGATGGAGCGTACTGAAAAATAAGGAATATGACCTTAACCATACCCTAAAAAATAAGACGAATACGACCTCAACCGCACCCACAAAGGAAATACGAATACGACCTCAACCGCATCCATAAAAAACGAATATAACCTCAATTGTACCCTGAAAGGGAGACTGACCTCAATCACTCCACCCACAAAGAAAATACGAATACGACCTCAATCGTACCCATAAAACGAATACAACCTCAATTGTACCCTCAAAGGAAGACTGACCTCGATCACTCTACCCAAAAAGAAAATATGAATACGATCTCAATCGCACCCACAAAACGAATACAACCTCAATTGCACCCGCAAAGGAAGACTGACCTCAATCACTCTACCCACAAAGAAAATATGAATACGACCTCAATCGCACCCACAAAAACGAATACAACCTCAATTGCACCCGCAAAGGAAATACGAATACGACCTCAACCGCATCCATAAAAAACGAATACAACCTCAATTGTACCCTCAAAGGGAGACTGACCTCAATCACTCCACCCACAAAGAAAATACAAATACGACCTCAATCGTACCCACAAAAACGAATGCAACCTCAACTGCACCCACAAAGGAAATACGAATACGACCTCAACCGCATCCACAAAAAATGAATACAACCTTAATTGTACCCTCAAAGGGAGACTGACCTCAATCACTCCACCCACAAAGAAAATATGAATACGACCTCAATCGCACCCACAAAAACGAATACAACCTCAATTGCACCCGCAAAGGAAGAATGACCTCAATCACTCTACCCACAAAGAAAATATGAATACGACCTCAATCGCACCCACAAAACGAATACAACCTCAATTGTATCCGCAAAGGATAACCAACATAAAGTGGACTTCGCTGTGAAACAAAACTTCTGATTTAGACCACCCTACTGAAAAAGGGAAATTGGCAAACAAAATATGTCAGGCGAGAACTGACTACCAGGCGAGAACTGGATTTCACAAAAGAGAAAGGCCAAACAAAGGAAAAATTCTAACGGACTCACGATCCACAGATAAGATGACTCCGCCGGGGAAAGGAGAAGTCTAAATAAAAGATTCTGCCAGGGAGCACAAGTATGAGGAACGCATCCCTCCAAAATCTCCTGAGTTATGCCATCTCTGCTGGGAAAGAGAACTGGCAAGGAAAGCATCAAATCTGGCTTATACTTCGAATGCAAATGTTTAATTTTTGCCATAATGCTCCACACAAAGTGGAAATGCTACGCGTTTTGAGGATGCAATGCCAATGCTTATGATATGCAAAAGGGGTCCCTCCAGCAAAATAAATGCTGGAGAGAAAAGACCAATTCAGCTGGGGATGACAAAAATAAATTGTCCTCTGAATCCAGGAACTCTGCTGAGAAGGGTCATACTGATCGACTCTTCGGATCAACAACTTCTGTTGGGGATGAAATCCCGAAAGAACTACCAGGGCCACACCTGTCTTTCACTGAAGGTAACATCCAAAACCTGAGATTTCTCCTCTGCTGGGGGAGTTGAGAGTGAACGCCAATAACGGAACCGGAAGTCTGTTACTGAAGATTGCTAATATCCAATTAGGCTCAGAACCTGTTGGGGGATGCCAGACCATAATACCATCCTGCTTGGGGAAAACAGTCCATAATACCATCCTGCTTGGGGATACTGCTGAACTTAGCCTGCTGGTGGGGAGAATGACTTTACTCCCACCTTGCTGGGGACTGGAATATGACATTGTCGGCGAAAGCACGCTTCCTGACTGGATGGGGGAAGCGAAAACCCTGATTCTGTGGGGAGATAACGTCTTGATTCAGAGAAAATACTTTCCAGGTCTCTTACTGGGGAAGGTCTGCTCTGCTGAGGAAAGTGCAATCTCAATGCTGGGGAAAGCAAACTGCTGGGAAATACAATCCTGTTGCCCTGCAAGTCAAATAACAACAAAAGAATATGCCACAACCTGACTATCACCGTTAATGCCTAAGTAATTTCTACTGCTTTTCGTTATGCCCCACAAAGCTCGAAGTTTTATATGCAATGTTTATCAAAAATATCGGACGTTTTTTGCAAACAAAACAGTAAAAGTAAAACAAACAACGGAAAGCTCTTTGAGTGAAATGAATATTTTATTGAGAAAAGTGGCCTGTAAATAGGCATTTACAATAGGAAGCAATTCCTAAAAAGAGGTAATTGCGCAAAAGCAAAAAGAAAGTACACATGTCGGTAATGTGGGAACAGATATCCACCATGATTCGACTCGGCTATGACCCATATGTCTTGCTTATCCACAAATGTCTTGACCTTTGAAGAGACTAACTGTACTAATTCCTTTCTTTCAAAATTTCCAGGTATTGAAAGTGCTCACAGATCGAACGCAGACCATAGCCTTTCGCTTATAGATCCCTAACTTTTGCCTGGATCGCCCTTTTCGGGTTTTCAATCCATCGGGATACCCATTTTTGCCAAAGTCGCCTTTTCAGGTTTTCAACTTTGCGGGTTTACACGTTTCTTTTCACATTTTATCCCTAACTTTTACCCGAACCTTTTCCTTTTTATGGTTCGCCGGGATGCCCCCTTTTTTGCCTGGACTTTCTTTTTATGTCCAGCGGGTCTCTTTTATGCGAAGTATTTTTTGACTACGTCTGCGTTCACAGGGGATGTAAAATCTTTGCCATCCATAGTTGAAAGTAGTAAGGCTCCACCAGAAAAAACCTTTCTCACTACATATGGCCCCTCGTAGTTTGGAGTCCATTTGCCCCTGTGATCTTTCTGAGGAGGAAGGATCCTTTTCAAAACCAATTCACCTGTCTGAAAACTCCGAGGACGCACTTTCTGGTCAAAGGTGTGCTTTATCCTGCTCTGATACAACCGACCATGTGCGATGGCTGCCAATCTCTTTTCTTCAATAAGGTTTAACTGATCCAATCTGGAATGCACCCACTCAGCTTCATCAAGCTTCACATCTGCCAGAACTCTTAAAGACGGAATCTCGACCTCTAAGGGTAAAACTGCTTCAATACCATACACCAATGAGAAAGGGGTTGCCCCAGTTGACGTACGCACCGAAGTACGGTAACCATGTAGGGCATAAAGTAGCATCTCATGCCAGTCTTTATATGTTACCACCATTTTCTGCACAATCTTCTTGATATTCTTATTTGCTGCCTCAACAGCCCCATTCATCTTCGGACGATATAGAGAGGAATTATGATGCTCGATCTTAAAACTCTGACATAGTTCCTTCATCATCTTGTTGTTCAAATTCGAGCCATTAGCAGTAATGATTTTCTCCGGGACCCCATAACGACAGATGATATCCTTCTTTATAAACCGGGCTACCACTTGCTTGGTGACGTTGGCGTACGAGGCTGCTTCCACCCACTTTGTGAAATAGTCAATGGCAACCAAAATGAAACAATGCCCATTGGAAGTAGTGGGCTCAATCTTTCCAATCATATCTATGCCCCACATTGCAAAAGGCCAAGGAGATGACAACGCATTTAGAGGCGTAGGCGGTACATGCATCTTATCTGCATAAATCTGGCATTTATGGCACTTTTGGGCGTATTTGAAACAATCAGACTCCATAGTCATCCAGTAATATCCTGCCCTCAACAACTTTCTAACCATGGCGTGTCCACTGGAATGAGTACCAAAAGAGCCCTCATGAACTTCCTCCATCAACAAACCTGCCTCGTGTTCATCAACACAACGAAGCAAAACCATATCGAAGTTCCTCTTATATAACACATCATCCTTGTTCAGAAAGAAGTTTCCTGCCAACCTTCTCAGAGTCTTCTTATCCTTGGTGGAGGCACCCTCTGGATACTCTTGTCTTTTCACGAAGACCTTAATATCATGATACCACGGTTTGCCGTCTGACACATCTTCAATTGCAAACACAAAAGCTGGTCTGTCCAGGTGCATGATTCTAATCGAAGGTGTTTCATTCCAATGGTTCACCTTATACATGGATGCCAATGTCGCTAACGCATCAGCCATCTGATTCTCAGCTCGGGGCACATGATGAAAATCCACCCTATCAAAGAAAGGTAACAACCTTCTGGGATAGTTGTTGTAAGGCACCAAATTCGCCTGACGAGTCTCCCATTCTCCTGTAATCTGATTAACTACCAACGCGGAATCACCATAGACATCGAGGTTCTTAATTCTCAAATCAATTGCTACTTCTAACCCCATGATGCATGCTTCATACTCTGCCTCGTTGTTGGTACACATGAACGCTAACCGGGCAGTGAAAGGTATATGAGAACCCTTCGGGGTCGTAATGATTACCCCAATTCCATTACCATATGAGTTGATAGCCCCATCAAAAATCATCTTCCATTGAGACCCAATCTCAGGTCCTTCATCAGGCAGAGGCTCTTCACAATCTTTCATTTTCAGAAACATAACATGCTCGTCTGGAAACTCAAACTTCATTGGCTGATAATCCTCGACCGGCTGTTCAGCAAGGTATTCTAACAGAACACTTCCCTTAATGGCCTTCTGGGAAACATACTAAATATCGTATTCTGTCAAAACCATCTGCCAACGGGCTATCCTTCCAGAAAGTGCCTGCTTCTCAAATACGTACTTAATTGGATCCATCTTCGAAATCAACAAGGTTGTGTGGTTTAACATATACTGCCTCAGGCGCTTGGCTGCCCAAGCGAGCGCACAACATGTCTTTTCCAACATAGAGTATCTTGATTCGCAATAAGTGAACTTCTTACTCAGGTAGTAAATGGCGTGCTCTTTCCTACCTGTCTCGTTGTGTTGACCGAGCACACAACCCATCAAATTCTCAAGAACCGTAAGGTACATAATCAACGGTCTCCCGGACACCGGTGGCATAAGGACTGGAGGTTCCTGCAAATACGTCTTTTTCATTTCAAACGCCTCTCGACAATTTTCATTCCACCTGACCTCTTGATCCTTTCTTAACAACTTGAAAATTGGTTCACACGTGGCTGTCAGATGAGAGATGAACCTAGCAATGTAATTCAACATCCCCAAGAAACCACAAACCTCTTTCTCTGTTCTTGGCTCAGGCATCTCCTGTATGGCTCTTATTTATGCAGGATCAACCTCGATACCTCTTTCACTAACAATGAATCCCAGCAATTTACCAGACCTTACACCGAAAGTGCACTTGTTCGGATTCAATCTCAATCTGAACTTCCTCAACCTTTCAAACAACTTCTGGAGGTTTACCAAGTGTTCTTCCTCTGTCTGTGACTTCGCAATCATGTCATAAACATAGACTTCAATCTCCTTGTGAATCATATCATGAAAGAGAGTCACCATTGCCCGCTGATAGGTTGCTCCAGCATTCTTCAATCCAAAGGGCATTACCTTGTAGCAAAATATTCCCCAGGGTGTTATGAACGTAGTCTTCTCCATGTCCTCTGGGGCCATTTTGATTTGGTTATACCCAGAGAAGCCATCCATGAAGGGAAATACAGAGTATTGAGCAGTATTGTCCACCAACACGTCAATGTGGGGGAGCGGGAAATCATCCTCCGGGCTCGCCCTATTCAAATCTCGGTAATCGATACACATCCTGACCTTCCCATCCTTCTTAGGTACAGGTACAATATTAGCAACCCACGGAGGATAATTTGTCACAGTAAGAAATCCGGCGTCCAACTATTTATGAACCTCTTCCTTGATCCCGACAGCCATATCTGGTTTCGTCCTTCTCAGTTTCTGCTTGACTGGGGTACAACCCTCTTTAAGCGGTAGTCTATGTGAAACAATGTCAGTGTCAAGCCCGGGCATGTCTTGGTAAGACCAGGCGAAGATATCCACATACTCTCGAAGCAACTCAACCAATCTTCCCTTAACAGTGTCTTCCAAAGTAGCCCCAACCCTTACTTCTCGTTTAACATCCTCGGTTCCCAGATTAACAGTCTCAACTTCCTCCTGATGAGGTAGAATAACCTTTTCTTCTTGTTTCAGTAACCTGGCTAATTCTTCTGGTAAGTCACAGTCTTCGTCAGTCTCTTCTTCGGCTTGATAGATAGGATTATCGAAGTCATATCGAACCATAGCTAAGTCATGATGGGTGGAATCTGAACAAAGAAACCTGCATGATGGATGTTTTATGTTTATTATGAGTGCAACAAACAAGAAACACATTGCCATTTTGATGTGGGTTAATGCAAAAAGTAAAAACAGAAAGACAGGGATCAAAATATTTGAATGAAAAAACGTCCTTTATTGATAATAAAAATAGCAAATAAAACATCCAAGCCCTACAAATAAATATCACTACGTCTTGGGCAGAACGTAGGATTCAACATAACAGAAAACAAAAGTAAATTACTCCGGGCGCGTCACTTGGATGACTTTCTCGGAGGACCAGTTGCCTAAACTCTGACCAGGGGTGTAGGGACGGATCCACTCATCCATGTCACAGTCACTATCTCCTTCATCCTCAATAGCATTGACTCTGTCGAAGAAAACACCAGCACTGGTGAAACAGAATGGACCATAGAACTTGGGAGGCTCTTCAGAATGCCTAGGTGGCTTGTAACCCAGTCCATGAGTATCTTGCTTTCTTTGAACATCAATGACACTGCCCCACTTCTGAGAACCACCAGCTTCAACTATAGCGCGCGCCTCTTTGAAAGAGCACATTAGAACTTCTGGTTGTATGACGACTTCAGGTTGGGCAACCACCTCAGGCTGACTGACTGCCTTTGGAGGTTCCTAGGGAATTTTCACAGCTTCAAAGGCTTGGTACAAAGTTTCCTGTACTTCACCATCTACCTCCACATACTTGAAGGTCGATAGGTGACTCACCATAATATCTTCTTCACCACAAACAATCACAACATGGCCATCCACCATATACTTCAACTTCTGGTGCAGCGTAGATGTTACTGCCCCAACACCATGGATCCAAGGGCGACCCAACAAATAACTATAGGCAGGCTGAATATCCATTATGTAAAAGGTGGTGTTGAAAATCTCAGGACCCACCTTGATTGGCAGAACTAACTCTCCAAAAACCGATCTCTTGGAGCCATCAAAAGCACGTACCACCAAGTCACTTGGTGTACGAATTAACCCACGAGTATCCAACTTCATCAGAGCCTTCTTCGGCAGCATATTCAAAGATGACCCAGTATCAACTAACACATGTGACATCAAGGAACCACGACATTCCACTGAAATATGCAGAGCGTTGTTGTGATTCCTCCCAGCTGGAGTCAAATCTAAATCGGTGAAACCCAAGCCATTACCAGCATTCACATGAGCCACAACCCCTTCTAGCTGGTTAACAGATATTTCCTGCGGTACATAAGCCATGTTCAAAACCTTCAGCAATGCATTTCGGTGCGCCTCAGAGCACAACAGTAAGGATAGAATGGAAATCTTCGATGGAGTTTGGTGAAGTTGATCAACAATCTTGTAATCACTTTTCCTGATCAACCTCATAAACTCTTCTACGTCTTCTGAGAAAGTATCCCCAGCCTGCTTTGTCATAGAATTATTAGCTTCCTGCCTCTGTACGGACTCATCCATCATCTGTTTACCTTTGCCTTGTCTTGAACTGCCAGCTTGATCCTCGGACGGAATAAAGACTCTACCACTCCTAGTGATAGCCTCTGCTTCAACAAGATTTTCAACCCCTGTATTCACAGCTGATGTCTCTTCCAATTCCTGCTTCTTACCATTAACAAACACCTCGGCCCCATAGTTCCATGGGATGGCCTTGGTAGTCTCATACGGGACTGGTCCAGGAACAGTGATAGTGACCGGCGCTGATATAGTTATTGTCTTGAATGGAATTGTTATTGTGGCAACATCAATCTCTCTGTCAGTAAAATTACTCTGCTTACAACCTCTGTCAAACTGTAATATCCCTTCGCTGATCATTTTCTGAATACCTGCTTTCAATAAAACACAACCTCCTGGGTGCGACACACATCCTACACAACCTTCATCACAGCCGGGAAATACCCCTCCCCTCAATAGTCTTTCCTTCACCACACCCAAGGGAGTTTGGACTTCGTTCACATCTGAAATCAAACTCAAGTCTTCACAGTCTTTAATAATAGCATTGACCCTCGGCTCACCGTGATTTGGCATCGGGTTCTGATTCACATTTGGAACATCATTGGAGAAATTGATGGCTTTGGAATCCACCAAATCTTGAACCTGATGCTTAAAAGCTTTACAGTTCTCAATATGATGTCCGGGTGCCCCAGAATGAAACTCACAGTGGGCGTTGGCGTCATAGCCGGGAGGTGGATTACCAGTAGGTGGAGCCAATGTTCTCTTCTGAATTAACTGTAGCTTTAGCAAGTGCTGAAATAATTGAGAATAGGGAAGAGGTGGAGTGTCAAAATGCCTATCACGCCTAGTCAGAGGCTGTGATCGGCGAGGAGCCTGATTTTGTTGTTGAGACACTGCTGGCTGCTGAGGTGCTGCTGGGATGGTTACAGAAGCCACCTGCTGATTGAAGTTCTGACGAGGTCCTTCTCTACCACGATATGATGACACAGAGTTTGTATCTCCCTCCCTCTTCTTATAACCACTGGCATAAGGCTTCTTACTTCCTCCAGATGAGGATCCATCACCGACTGATATTTTTCCCGCCTTAATTCCGCTTTCCACCATCTCTCCTACTAAGATCAAGTCAGCAAACTTTCCAGTCATACACGGTACCAGGTTTTAGTAGTAAAGACCCTGCAAGGTGGCCATAAACATAGTTATCATTTCACGTTCCAGCATGGGAGGCTGAACCCTTGCTGCCAGTTCACGCCACCTCTGGGCGTACTCCTTGAAACTCTCATTGTTCTTCTGTGACAAATTCTGCAGCTGTGTTTTGTTTGGAGCCATGTCAGTGTTATATTGATAGTGTCTAATAAATGCCCCTGCCAGATCTCTCCAACTACGCACATCCTTCCTCTCTAGTTGCATGTACCACTCCAGGGATGCCCCAGATAGGCTATCCTGGAAGCAATGCATCATCAGCTTCTCATTCTTCGTATGCGCAGCCATTTTACTTGCGTATGCCCTCACGTGGGTCCTCGGGCAAGTCATACCATTATACTTCTCAAAAGCGGGAGTCTGAAACTTGTGCGGGATAACAACGCCTGGAACCAGCCCCAAATCCTCTAGATTCATACCCAAAGCATCCTGATTCACAACACCCCTTAGCTGTTCCTTAATCAACCAGAACCTCTGATCATTGTCAATCTGGGGACCAGCATCCCCACCTGGCACAAAAAATGCATCTTCTTGAAGATCATCATACTGACGGCCCTGAATAGCACAGACACCAATACCTCCTCCCCCAACATTTTCAGCCCCTCCCGGAGGGATCTCAACACCAGAAGCAGGAATACCTCCGCTCGGAGGACCATTCTGACCATTATTACCAGTAACACCAGTATGCAGTCCTCCATGAAGGACGCCCTCTTCATCAATTCTCGCAATCAGTGGCTGAACAAGAGTCCTTAACTGTTCTTGGCCTTGAGCAACCCCTTGCATTAAATCCATGAATTGGTTCATGCGAGTCCGCATCTCAGTCATCTCATTTTGTAGCTGATCCATGAGTCTCTTCTGATTTTGTCTGGTAGAATACCGATGAATGTGCTGATCTGCAATCCTGTACTGAGATCAGAACAAGATAAGAAAACTGGAGATAAACACCTGTCATGCAAAATGATTATGCAAAATGATTATGAATATGCAAATGCAAATGAACATGTTTGAATATTCGCAGGGCGATCCACCCCTTGATTCCAGTTTAACAACAAGATAGAATGGAACTTCTGCTCATATATTAAGAAAACCAGAGGAAAACCAAATGTCAACAATCACAAATTCAAGATAACAAGTCTGAACATAATAATCATAGATCCCAACCAACAAGCCTGGCGGTGGTCCGAATAATGAAAGAAAATAGAAAACTACGGCATGTCATCAAAATCCACAAGTGTCAATCCCCCCCATCCATTATGCTTCTTGCTCCAGTCTTGAATTTCCTTGAACAACATTTTGGTGTCGGGATGCTTCGGTCTCTGAATTAGCTCTTGAATGAGAACGTCTCTCCTATGCATGATCCCCTCCAAGTATCGGCAATGCAACTCCCAAGCGTCTTCCCCAGAAACACTATCCATGCTAGGACCCTTATGTCTAGGTCTCTTCACTTCAACTTGGACCTTCAGTTCCTCTATGGAGGCTATGGCTTCATTGAGTCGGCCCTCAACTGCTTGTCTCTGGAATACCCCTGATAGGATCTCAGCGTCTTTCTTCTTGAGCTGCGACTTCAATTGATCAATCTGAGCTAGATAGCCGTCTTCTTTTTGCTTATTCTCAGCCATTGCAGTTTCTCGGTGAGCATTGAACCTGTGAATTTTTAACAAAGCCTTGTCCAACTCTTCCTTCTTAGACTCGAGAACCTTACTGATACCGTCTAGAGCTTGTTTCATCCTTTGCCTGGATGCGACCTTGTCAACTAGCTCCTTTTCTGCCTCAGCGAGAAGCTCTGTCTTCAACTCGGCGATATGAACAACTTCACCCCGCTCATGCTTCAACTGATAAATCTCTCTTTGTAGCTCACTGTTTTCTTCTCGCAGCTTTTCCTTTTCAGCCTACAACTTGTTAAACTTCTCTATCTCAACTGTGGTAGGGGGCTCAATCAGCAAGGGGTAAGATGGTGGTTCTACCGGGAAGGGAAGAAGCTCTTCTTCTGCTCTCTTCTTAATCCACTCTTTATAGGAAGCGAAAGCCCGGTTGTTACATTTCCCGAATGAAGTTTTTCCCCTCTTGGTCACCTGCTTCCAAGCATTCACAATCTTCCTTATTATCTCTTGATCCCCAGTACCATTGAATAATAAGGACTCTCTAACATCGAGCTCTTCAGGTGGACCTTTCAAAGGATAACCAAACTGCCTGATAACAAGGGAAGGATTATAGTTAATTCCACCTCTTCTCCCTATCAAGGGTACATTAGGGAATTCTCCGCACTTGCAAATAATCTCTATTCCTAGCAAGTCACGGTTGAACCAGACAATGTTGTCAGCAGTCAAGCCCATTAACCTTTTTGACCACTTCAAAGAATCTTTTGTATCAACGAAGGCGCTAGCTTCGGGGAGATGGCTCAGAAACCAAGTAGATAAGAGTGGTGGACACTAACTCACGGTTTTTCCCCGCCTATTTTCATTCTTGTAGTGGACTGAGTGATACACATCACCTAGCAAGGTAGGTATAGGATTCTTTGAAATAAAGATTCTGACAGCATGCATATCCACCAGATCAGGAACATTGGGAAACAGGACAATCCCATAGATGTACATAGCCAGAATAGCTTGGAAAGCAGTCCAATTCTTCTCTTTAACATGTATGCAAGCTTGGTAAAACAAGAACTTCAATAAGAAACCCTTAGCTCCTTGTTTTTCCTCAATATTACTGCTCAGAACGGATTCACCAATATGAAGAGCAATAGCCATTTCTTTTATCCCGGGGTATTCTTCAGAAAAGAATACTATGTCATGCCTGATGGGGATTCCCAAAATAAATGAGAACTCCTCCAACGTTGGGGCTAAGATGTAGTATGGGAAAGTGAAGCAACGCAAAGACGGATCGTAAAACTGAAGAAGTGTATGAATGGCATCCTTCTCATACTTGGAGATATTGTAGACAAACTTCAGAAGTCTCCCATACCCTCCACTGAACTCTGTACGAACTCCAGGACCAGCCATACTAATAAGCTTGTAAATCAACGTCAAGGTCGGATCTGGGAACAAATAGGCAACAGTCTTCTTTCTCTGGACATCCATGCCAAGGTAACCTCAGAAAACCTGAATCAAGAGTAAGATGCAAGCCCTGAAAAATGTCAAACATGTCAGAATGCAAGAAAAATGATATGCTCATGCAAACATGGGATCAAGGCAACACTGCTGGATGTGCTGTGCTGTTAACTGAATGAGAACCACAACCCAGAAAACCAGAATTCCAAAATACCGAACCACTGAGATAACCAGGAACCCAGATAATCAAACATTGATTAGAAATCCAGAAAAACCGGGTAGGTTGAAGGTTTCGGTTACCTGCAAACCTGCAAACACCCATCCCCTCTCACTTGTGGGTACTAGGATGTTCAGTATCCCGGGCTCTCAGGTCGAGAAATGATGATACGTTCACCATTTCTGGTTTGGCATCATCATCAATCGAGGAGGCCTCAACTGATTCCCCAAAACGGAAGGTCCTCAGCTTCTGGCACTAAGGTCGAGAAACAATAGTACATTCATCCCTCGGGGTACAGTACTATCATCAATCGAGGAGTGCCTCCACTGATTCTCTTCAAAAGATAGGGGCCATCCTATGTGAGTTCCAAAGTGGGCCCTCGGGTGCGAATGGGTTTGCCACAGAATGTGGTCTGCCACTGTCACCACTAAAGAGGGATGTTTCCACTAAGGTCTTCGATGATCGGTCACCAGAGTCGACAGCTCTCTAGATCGACATCCTAACATGCGCAAGACACACACGTTAGAATGCGTCCCAAGATAGCCTCGTCTGGTTGTGAATTTCGTGAACACACAAACGTACCAAGCGGGCACGTAGGTCCCACTACTCTCCACTCTAGTCCTAGGGTGTACTCGAGTCTAGGTATTGGTCTTATCTCTCAGAACAACCCAACCTGCAAAACAGAAACAGCCAGCACAACACAACAATATCCAGTATGATGGTAATAAAAATGAAATGCAATGCAGAAAAAGCTGTAAAACGGTAATATTCAACATAATATAACACAACAAATAAACACCCAACAAAAAAACAAACAAGCGCTAGGATCGACTCGCTAGAGGGGATGGACCAGCATAGGTTAACTGTACTTCCCCAACAGAGTCGCCAACTGTCGCTCCCAGGATTTTCATCCAGGTACAAATGCGAGAGTGGCGCGGAAAATAGAGTCGCCAGCCGTGTAAATTTATCCCAAGAGGGGGAAAGGGAACACCGTATAAACCTGAGGAAGAGGGAAAGGAATGGTCATCGCAACCATAGCCTGGGTTCGGGAGTCGGTTACGCGAGGGGAAGGTGCTAGCACCCCACGCGTCCATCGTACTCGATGGGATCCACGCTTGTTGTCTAATCTAAGGGTGAGTTATCCTAACATCTATGGTTGTACTGACACGAGGAAGGGGAAAACAAAGACAGAACCGGTAGGACGTCGACGTCCTAAGCCTACGTACTCCCTTTGTACAATGGGAAATTCAGAGTCAACGTAGTTCGGACCAAGTTCTTTTTGTGTTTTTTATGAGCGACGTTAAGTTCGTGTCCGACAGTTAGGGTCGATGCCTGTTTGCGACTCAGATGGAAAGTAACGTGCCCTTTTTAAAAATAGCCTTTAGTTTGACAATCCCGAAGGACAAAAAGGTTTGAAGTTTGTTTGTATTTTTTTTAAGACAGAAGTGACTTGAGTTAGTTCATAACTTGCATTGCACCAAAGTCTAGGGCACAGGGACGAATACTTAACGAATCGTCCCAAGACAGGACGCTCGCTAAGCACTCTAGAAAGATGAGAGGAAGCCACTCATTTCTCATTCCCCACGCTTAAGGCTCTTGCGCAATACACTTTATCCTTATTAAGTGTTTTCAAGAAGTTTTGAGATGAGAAGAGAGAAGACACAAAGGAAACTCTAAAGGGAAACTAAGAGTCCTAATGTTATCATGCATGGGTGACCTACGGTTAGTGAGGTTTGACGACTACCTAAGCCTAAAGAAAAGAAAAGATGAGAGACAGAAAGAGTGAGAGTGGACATGGATAACTATCCACACCCTCAAATAACTTACCTCAGCCTCTGCATAAAAGGTTAGTACAAAACAGACATACGTAAAAGAAATGAGATAAATGAAATCCAGACAATGACATATAATGGCAATCAAGTAACCTGTAACAATCTAAACATGGTTTATGAAGTCAAAGACACAATCCCAAAACAATGGCACAAGTGCCTTTTCAAACAGGTAACCAGACATGATCAGAGATATGCATACAAGAAGATCTCACACAAAGAGCAGTTAAACAATTAGTAAAATATCTTCTAAAATCACCAAATTAATTATCAACATATCTCAACCAGAAGCAAACAACATGTCCAAAATTCATGCCAAAATTCCCAAGATAGGTCACTCAAACAATTATGCAAATTCAGATATGAAATATATTTCAATGTACTAAAGAAAAGGACTAAAATGAAATATGAAATGATTTTAAAAATGAGAGAAAAATATTTTAATGCAAGTCAATGTGTTGGTGAAACAATGCAAAAGGAATGAATTCAAAATGTTTTATGGATGATGAGAAATAAAATAAACAATGCAATGTGTGCAGAATGAAATAAACTCAAAAAGAAATTATTAAAATAATTAATTTAGAAGATAAAAATAAAATAAAATAAAAAAATAAAATTTGGTAAAATTTTATAAAATGCCAAATGTGATTCATGAATTTTCTGGGAATTTTTTAATGCAATTAACTATTTTTAAAAATTTAAAATGAAATGCAAACAATTAAATAAAATAAAAATATGAAAATGTGCAAGGGGGTGTGAAAAGTAACAAAAATACGTTGAAAAATTGAAATGGGCTGAAAGGGGGTGTGTAAATAGCAGGCCCAAACCACCAAAAAATCAACGAAAATAAAAAGGAAACACATGGGAAAAGTCAACACGCAGACTCAATACACATCATCTGATCAATCTAACGTTCACCAATCAGTCAACACAATCAAAGAGTATTTAAGATCAATGGTCCAGATAAACATGCACACCATAATCCAAAACACACGCGTGCACCAAAGCAATCAGCATACAATACACTCCCACGTGCTAGGCACATGGTCCATTTAATGCGCTGTCAAGATTTCCACCACATGATTCATCCAACGCATGCAAAACAGTCAACAAAATAAAAAATACACATGATGGATGGCTATGACCAGAGGGTGCATGATAATACCTGTGGGTGAGCAAACACGCAAACCATGAATAAAAACAAAAAATTTAAAACACATGGCAGCATATGGACCGTACGATCAAAAGAATGGATGGCCATGATTTTGTCTTCCCCATTCAAACCCTTGGCCGACCGGAGCTCCAAACCAGACGCCGGAACTAGGGTTCCGGTCGTCTTCTCCGGCGACGTGCAACCAAAACTTGCCCAGAAATTTCATGCTAGTACATCATCTTGACCAGAAAATCAGCAGGATCTCAAATATCCAATAAAAAATCATAAATAACCAATGCATAAGGAGATTCGAATGAAAAAGGTTAGGGTTCAAAAACTTTAAACACACGATACAACCAATATACGCCTCCAAACACAAAATAAAAGATACCAGAATGATCAGCAACAATCACAGATTATTATGCGCATCAAAAAGAGGAGTTTTAGGAACATGCAAATTGCACTAACCTGAAATTATGCAGACTGTATCCCTTGCTATTAGCTTCAAGTGATGGACGATTTGCGCTCTATAGATGCCAAGGATGAAGTTTATGGAAGAAGTTTTGGAAGAAACCTTCGAAGGAATGATCTTTTTAGGGCTCACACTTGAATTCTCCTCAAAAGCACGTGTATGTCTCTCTAACCCTAGCATGAGTTAGCTTAAATAGACTAGGTTAATCCACTGATCAGCATTTGGGCCATGGTAATTCCCCACTTAATGAGTTTTGGGTGATTTTGGAAAATTACATAATGTGAAATACTCCCTCCTCCATGCATGCATATCCAAACCCTTGATGATGGATCACTTATTTAACAATTACTAATCACACCTGAATTTGATTTGGGCCTTGAGATGTATTGGTTCATGAGTTTTCAATAATTTGGTAATTTTGCACCATGTGACATAAGTAATGAATAAGTCATGAAATTTCTTGGTTCAAAGGCCCAAAATGATCCTTAAGGAGTGTTCTTTGATGTTAGAAAGTGCCTTGAAGCAATGGAATCAATTATAGGTCACTATGTCCCAAAATGCAAATGGAACCATAAGAAAACCCTAAAAAACCACTTTGCCTTCTTTTGATCATAACTTGAGTTTCACAAATGATATGGAGACCATCTAGTACTTGTTGGAAAGGGGAGAAAAAGATCTTCAACTTTCATGTTTGAGGAAAATTCATTTGAAGCTTTCTTGATGATGAATAGTCAAGTTGAATGTAGTGTAAGAACTTGCCCAAAAAGGAAACTTTCAAATTATAGGTCATTTCCATATTTAGTAACTTTTGTATCAACCCTTGATTCTTGATAAATGGTATGAAACCTGACCCTTGAAGACCATATGAGGATGTGAGACCTTGAAAACCTTGAAGAGAACCTCAAAATTTCACAGTTGACTTCCCCTCTCACTGTTGACTTTTCCCCAATTCTCTTTATTCCCAATCCATTGGCCAATTGAACTTCTCATGAACCAAACTGATGGACAATCTTTCATTCCTAGATACTTAGGGACCCAAGGAATACCCTGGAATCAAGTCTTGCCCAAAAAATCAGAAATAAACTGACTTTATAGCAAACCCTAATCTTGGTACCCTCAGTCTAGGAGGAAATAACACAATCTCCAAATCCAAATTCCTCTGAATATGATGTGTATCCTCTCCAACAAAGATAAGATATGCCATTTGGTGATGATAAAAACCCAAGAAGCTTGCCCATTGGAGCAATAAACCCAGGATTCTCAAAACCCTAATTTCTGCACTGGTTAGGGAAGAGTGATCCACAATACAAGGACTCTTGCTTGACCCTTTGAAGAACATCTTCTTCTCTTGAACTTACCTCAGGCACCTTGACCCCATGCTAAGAACCAATGATATGCACACATGATAATGCAAAATGAAATGAAACATAAGCCAGTTGGTACTAAAGGTAGGAGAGCAAATTTTGGGGTGCTACACTTAAGAAGTAGAATGAAGGAGATGAGAAGAGAATTTGTTTGTTTGTTTTTGTCTTTTAAGAAAGAAGTGTTTTGATTACTTTATATTTTGTAACACACATTGTATTTAAGTCCTTCATGTAGGATCGAATGCCTCGCATATCGACCCGAGACGGGACGTACGCTAAACATTCTATGAAAATGAGAGAAGATCCCTCACTATCTCATTCTTACATGAAAGGCTCAAATACAATATTTGTTTTGCCTTTATTAGGTGTTTTTTACTTTTTGTTTGAAGATAAGAAGAAGAGACTCAAATGAAGGAGTAAAGGTGAAAACTAAAGAGGGAGACTAAGACTCAATCTTAATGTTATCATACATGGTGATCTTATGGTTAATGAGGTTTAAGAAACCTAATCCTAAGAGAAAGGAAAAGAGAAAGAAAGAAAACAACTTACTTCCAAGATGGAAGTTAAGTTGTTTCTAAGAGGGAAGAAAGAAAATTATGAAAACAAAGCATCATTAAATGCTTAAACAACACAAATTGAATGATTAAAAGATGAAGGAAGGAATTAGAATGTGGATGCATATCCACACTCAAGTGACTTACCATTGGCCCCTGAAATGGTTAGTGAAATCATTTACAAATGAAGAAACCAATTAAGATGAACAAGTAAGGCTTCAACAAAGCCAATAACCAAAGTAAACGCATCTTAAAGGTTAAGGCAAGCATAAGGTCAGAATGTGCATCATAAGAATGCCCTCTAATGATATGAGAGCAAACACAAATCAAATGCACACAAACAATTCCTTAAACCACAAAGAAATGCATTATGAAAGAAGTAGATGAAGAATGAGTGGATATGAAAAGTGATCATCCAATAATGCTTAAAGTAATGTCAAAGTCAGAATGTGGATGACCTAAACATGTGCCTAAACATGATGTACAAATGTCATATAAGGCATACAATCAAGCATCCAAGCATTAAGAGTGATTAGGAGAAGAAGTGAGAAGATATGAATGTGAATTTAACATGGAAAGAAGTTACTTAAGGCATAAGTCAAACCTAAAAAAGTTCAAGATGAAACTCAAGTATCAAAATCAGAAGTGATATGACATGTTAGGATGAAGATAAGATGCACAAACCAATCACGTTCAAGCAATTACAAGTCATTTAGAAGCTAGAAGAAAAAAACATGCATTTGGATGAAACATGTTCAAGTATCCAAAGTAAGACATGAATGGCATATGGGATGAATGCAATGCTTTAAAGTCAGAGGCATACATCATATGAAATGTAAATGGATGGTATGGCATGGCATAAACAAACCAATTACAAGTCAAGTTGGAACTTGGATGAAAAAGGATGAGGAATTAGGTCAAAAGGACACATGTGAAACAAGTATTGAACATGTACACAAAGAAAGCATCAACTTCAAACCAATGACCTATAACTTCATTCAAAATACCTATAATCATCTAAACATAGTTCAAGAAGTAAAAAAAAAGTGATCTCATATAATGGCACAAGTGCCTTCTCGAGCAAGTAAACAAAACATGATTAAAGAAGTTCACAAAAGGGACCTCAAACAAGAGTCATCAAACAAATACCAAACATGATTCAAAAATCATCAAATTAGGGTTTCACAAAGAATCACAAAGAAACTCAAACAAACAAGCATGGCAAAGTAATTAGGGTTTCACATGATCATGCACAAAGAAATGGCACAAAGAGGATGCAAAAATGATCTTAAAAATATGAAAAAAAAATGTTTTTAAATGATTCAAAGTGTCCTCTGAAATATGCAAAAAGAATGAGGATCAAACTATGTACCAATGATGAGAAATAAAATCAGCAATGCAAAGTGTTCACAAATGAAACATTTCAAAAAGAAATTCAAACAACAATTAATTCAGATGCAAAAAATAATAGAAAAATGGAAAATAAAATTTGTAAAAATTTTATAAAACTATAAAGACGATTCATGATTTTTTTTTATGATTTTTAAATGCATTAAACTAATTTTAAAAATTAAAAAGGAAGATGATATGCAAAATAATAAAAAAATGACATAGCATGGGCCAGGGGGTGCAGTCAGAGTAATACCACGTTCAAAATCCACAATGGGCCCAAAAGGAGGGGTTTGGATAGCAATGAAAATCCATCCCAATCCAAGGCGCAAGTCAACATATTCATACAAGATCCAGTCAAAAATCTTGACTCACACACACCCTCAGATTGATCCAGCGTATGATATTCAGTCAATCACAACACAAAGTAAGCAATATCAATGGTCAAGATCACGCGCACACCACAACACACATAGGGAGGCACACAAACAGATTAAAATGGAAAAACAAGGCACGTGAGAGGCATCCTCTCATTTTAATGTGGTGGCACAATAATAGCCATCAGATTAAAACCACGAACGGTCATGATTTCATTTTCCTAAAAAAAACTAAGATCACCTGCAACAAAACCAGACGTCGGAGCCCTAGCTCCGGTCGTCTTCTCCGGTAGATCTAGACGGAGATCCAACAATAATTTTCCAGAAATAAAAATCAAGACCACTATTCTACACAGAATTCAATGCTGAATCCAAATATCAAGGTCAAATTAACAGATCATGCAAGAATATCTCAAATCGAAGCAAAACATTTCTCACTCAAAACTTTCAGATCCATGATTCAGCCATAATACACGTCCAAACTTCAAATTAAATAGATCAGCATGATCACCAGAGCTTGAGGAACATTACGCACATCTTAAAATCAAGAAATAAGATGATGAATTTCAACTCACCTGAAACTTGAAGCAAGCCAAAATACTCCTAGAAACCCAGCGTAAGAGTGCAGATCTTCCTCTTTTGAGCTCTATTTGCAAAATAAATGCAAATAGAAGCTTGAATCAGGCTAGATCTTGAGATTTGATGAAGCTGGATCCAAAACTGAACCTAGTGAAAACCTCTGTATGAGCCTCAATCAATGGATGATTTGTGTTCTATGAAGTTCACTAATCAAGAAAATGTGAAGAGAACTCAATGAAACCCTAGGAGAGTGGAGTTTCGAAGAGAAGAATGTTGAGAGCAAAATTTTGAAATCTGAGCAAATGAGAGTGCATGAGAGTGAAATGAATATGTAAATCTCTTTATATATCCTTGGTTAGGCTTCTGATCATGGTTAGGGTTTAACTAAACCCTTGGTTAAAGCTCTTAGAGGTGTTTTGTAAATTTGCAACTTGGTGTGTACACCCTCATCCACACGTGCATGGGTCATGAATTGATCATGCTTCACTCTCACTTTCCTTGCTGAATGCGTGTGTGATCCCATCTTGGAGGGAAAGTCAAGGGATTTTGAGTTTTGGATCATCTTGCACATTTGCATTTTGTGAAATAAGTGAGAAATACTTCATGTAATGACATGATTCCAAGACCAATTCTGCACTAAATGAAGTGTACTTTGAGTTTATGAACTAAATTTGTCAACTTGAAACCAATACAAGTCATTTGGAAGCTTTTTAATTTCCACAAAGTGGAAAAAATGAACTATGTGAAAACCCTAAAAACCACCCTTGAGTCTTTTGATCATAACTTGAGAACCACAAATGGTATGGAGATGATCTAGTACTCATTTGAAGCTTCTTTGATGATGAAAAGTCAAGTTGAAGATCGTTTGAAAAGTTGCCAAAAATGGAAATTTCACATTATAGGTCATTTTCCAAAAATAGTAACTTTTTGCCCTACTTCTTGATTCTTGATGAATGACATGAATCTTAACATTTGAGGACCATATGAAGGTCTATGGACTTGGGAGACATGATTTGAACCTTTGAAAACCCATGGTGGACTTTCCTTTTGAACTGTTGACTTTTTCCCCAATTTCTTGATTATCAAGCAACTGATCAATTGAACTTCTTCTGAAATGAATCAATGGACAATCTCCCATAATTAGACACTTAATATCATGTAGGAAACATTGAGATCAAGTTTGAATCAAAATTTCATCAGGATACCACTTAAATCCAAAACCCTAATTTTGACTGTTTTTTGTGATAGGAGGTGATGCACTGTCCAAACTTCTTGATGAGTTACCATCTTCCAATGACTTGTGAGATCAAATGGGGATGATATATGATGTAAGAAACCTTTGAGGCTTGTGAGAAACCCTTGGCTCTTATTCTCTTGCTTTGGATGATCCACACCTTTGAGGAACAACTGATCACATGCCCTTATGCAAGATGCAATGCTAAATGTTTGATGTTTTATTTTTCTATGCTTGAATGCAATGCAATGAAAGCTCATGCTAAATGATATGAAGAAAAGAGAGGGCAAATTTTGGGGTATTACAATTACGCAAGAAGGTTGTTACCATTCTTCAACAGAATTGAGTTTCATCATATCCCTCGCGAAGAGAATCATATGGTTGATGCACTAGCCACTCTCTTTTCCATGATTGCTGTTAATCATTGGAACCGCGTACCTAAGATTTACATAATGCACCTTGAAAGGCCCGCTTACTTCTTCATAATTGAAGCAGTCATAGATGACAAACCCTGGTTTCATGACATCCAGTGCTTCCTTCAAAGACAAGAGTACCCTCCTGGGGCATTGAGAAAAGACAGGAAAACCATTAGAAGGTTGGTAGGCAACTTCTTTCTGAGCAGTGATATCTATAAGAGAAACTTTGACATGGTCTTGCTCTGATGCGTAGACAGACCAGACGCAAACATGCTAATGAAAGAAATCCACGAAGGATCCTTTGGCACTCATGCTAATGGACATACAATGGCGAGAAAAATTCTGAGAGCAGGATTCTATTGGTTGACCATGGAATTCGATTGCTACAAGTACATGAGGAGATGTCACAAGTGTCTGATATACTCAGACAAAATCCATGTACCGCCAACACATCTCAAAGTTCTCTCTTCCCCATGGCCTTTTTCCATATGAGGAATCGACATAATTGGCATGATCGAACCCAAGGCTTCGAACGGACATCGGTTCATCCTGGTAGCCATTGACTATTTCACCAAGTGGGTCGAAGCGGAATCATACACCAATGTAACCAGATAAGTGGTAGTCCATTTTATAAAAAACAATCTCATCTGCCGTTATGGTGTTCCAAGCCAGATCATTACTGACAATGGATCTAACTTGAACAACAAGATGATGAAAGAATTGTGCGGTGAGTTCAAAATCAAACACCATAACTCATCTCCCTACCGACCTAAGATGAACGGAGCGGTAGAGGCGGCTAACAAAAACATCAAGAAGATTGTTCAAAAGATGGTTGTAACCTATAAAGACTGGCATGAAATGCTACCCCTTGCTCTTCACGATTATCGCACATCTATCCGCACTTCAACAGGGGCACCCCTTTCTCTCTAGTATATGGCAAGGAGGCAGTGCTCCCCATAGAAGTAGAGATCCCATCAATCCAGGTATTGATGGAAGCTAAGCTAATAGAAGCTGAATGGTGTCAAAGTCGACACATTGAACTGAATCTGATCGAAGAAAAGCGAATAACGGCTCTATGCCATGGTCAGTTGTATCAACAAAGAATGAAGAAAACGTTCGACAAAAAGGTTCAACCCCATGTCTTCAGGAAAGGAGACCTTGTGCTAAAAAAGATACAATCATTCCTCACTGATTTCTGGGGCAAATGGGCTCCAAATTATGACGGACCTTATGTGGTCAAGAAAGCCTTCTCAGGCGGCGCCTTGAGACTCGTAACCATGGATGGAGAGGAGTTTAACTACCCCACGAATGTTGAGGTAGTCAAGAAATACTTCGCCTAAATAAAAAAAAACGTCTTGGTGGATTGAAAACCCGAAAAGGCGGTCCAGGAAAAACTTAGAGACATAAGCAAAAATCATCCCAATGGATTGGAAATCTCAAAGTACAATCCAGGCAAAAAGCAGGGATTCATGGCAAGTAACTACGTCCAACAAGGTTAAATCCCCGGCGGTAATACCATCCGTCAAAAGACTCCAATCAAGGTCATCTTCGACAGAAGCACAGGATGTCCAGAATTCAAAGTTGCAGAAGGATAACGGTTGTTATGTTTTGATGTAGCCCTTTTCCCCTAAATTACCATTTTCTAAACTTTGTAAATACTCTATGGAATCACGAGTTCGGCAGATTTCCATCCTATCAATAAAATTTGAGCCCTAGTGCTTTTATTTGCAATTCTTATTTGTTTTAGCTTTACAGAATGACATTTTAACATGATCAACGACTCTTGAAATAAAACAAAAAATGAATTTACTCGTCAAAATTTTTCTGCTTTTAAAATAAAGATGGCAATTCCTTTTTGACTTTGAACATCAAAAAGGACATCGATCGTTTCTTCAAAGGTGATTGAACCTCAAAGTGCAGAATCAAAGTACTTCTTCTAAACCAGTACGCCTGAATGAAGGATCAACTGTGTCAGATGCAAATGCCCCATCTGACATTCCCGGCAGAGTTCTTACCTCTTAAGCATGACCAACGATTCTTTCTCCCCACAGGGACCGTCTCTCCTAAGCAAGGCAGGATTGCTATTTTGAACCAGTGATACTTTTCATCCCCCGCAGTGGCCGAGTATCCAGTCGTGTTCATCTATTAATCTGTATGTCGCGTCAGTTTTGTCAGCATAAGCATACATACATCATGCATTATTGATTCATATTCATATTCATATTGCATTACTATCACTCTGGTCATACTCATTTCCCAAGTGATAAAAATCCTCTTATCAATCGAGTTGTCAGTTCTTTCCTCGTCACGAAATGTTTTGTCTAAGAAATTTCTCCCCAGTTTATTTCTGGATTGGAGATGGTCCTCGACCACTTTGATAACTTGAACCTCTGAAAGGAAAGAAGACATTCGACAAACGTCACTCTTCACCATTGAAGATGACATTTTCGCTTTCCCAGATTAAGGAAAATCCCCTGAGAAAGCCTCTCAACTAAAGACTCTCAGCAACACATCAGTTTTTCTCCCGAGAAATTCAATGTTAACGAAGTCATCAGCACCTCAAAAAATTGGATTACATCACATGGCATTTCTCCAAAAAAGATCTCGAAGAAAAGTATGATGTAATATCCCCCAAGCAGATAAGTAGTCTATCAAGAGACACATTTTACCCAGTAGAGTCAATAATTGGCATCTTCAAGAGAGAAGTATGCACACCTCTACAACTAAGACAAATGGGTTTCCCCGGCGAGTCTGATGACAAAACTTTTTCCACCAAATGGCATCTCCCCAGTAGTAAAACTCGGCGAGAAGTTTGACGAAAATCGCTACAAATAGCATCCCTTGTCAAGGAAGGAACTTGACAAGAAGAAACTGAGACCAGTTCCTTGGCTGAAGACCAGGATCGAGGGGGAGTTTATTTCAAAAACTGAGACCAGTTCCTTGGCTGAAGACCAGGATCGAGGGGAAGTTTATTTCAGAAACTGAGACCAATTTCTTGGCTGAAGACCAGGATCGAGGGGAAGTTTATATCAGAAACTGAGACCTGTTCCTTGGCTGAAGACCAGGATTGAGGGGAAGTTTTACACTTTCCTAAGTATCATTGCTTAGCGAAAGATGATGGATGAGCAAACTGCCATTCATAACCACCGCCAAAATTTCGGTTATTCCGATATTTAATCCTCTTGCACCCTGAATGTCCGAATATCTTCGCCATTCACACTTTTGGGTCCAAGAAGATTAAATAGGGGCATCTCTCATACCCCAAATTTTGACCACCAAGATTTCCCATCATTGTGAAGATCTTTACCACAATATATATGTACCTTCATGCCTCATCAATCTTCCAAATATAATAGAGCATCCACCACAATCAAGAATTAGGGTTTTGAGCCCTCCCAGAACATTTAGACAAAAGATCAATCAAGAAATGACATGATCTTCAACTTGTATAACCTCTTAAAACATCCACAAAGGATCAAGAGGACCCTCACATCAAAAATCAAGCACAAAAGTTGCCACATTCCAAGTGGTTTGAGCCTCGAAACACCCGATGTCACCGAATTAGGGTTTTGGACGACTGGGACCTCCAGAGTGAGATTTTCACAAGAGGATGAGCCAAGACTCCAACATGTGACTCAATATGCTCAAAATAACCCTAGGAATCCATTTTCAAAGCTAAATTACCCTCAGAGGATGCATTCCCCAAAACTCGGGAATTAGGGTTTTTGCGCGCCTAATCGCTCCGGAGCCAAAGGTCAAAACTTGACTTTTTTGGCAAAAATTATCCTTATGACTCATATTTTCATAAAATATGATTTATAATGTCATTTGAACAAGAATTGATCTAGTAACCAAGATAACTTGTAAAAGGGGTAATCTTGAAAAATTGAGAATTTTTCTAAGTTACTAAATTTGGATGGTTTTGGCGCCAACTTTCAAGGATCATAAATTTTGATCAAAGCAACCATTTTGAGTGATCCAAAGCCTGATTTGTAGGTCTTCCTACACTCTACAAAAGCTTCAACTACCTCAAACCCTAATTCTTCATGGATTTTTAGTTAGGAGTGGATCAAAGTGGTGAAAAAACCAAAATATGTCAAAAACACTTAGTGAAAAATCTGCCTTGTAATTTCAGCATGAAACATCAAACTTCCAAGGCATTTTTCACATTGATCCAAGATGATTCAATTAAAACACTAAACCTCAATGTTTTAGTACATCATTTAAGCTTTTCAAAAAGTACAAGAAGCCATTCTAATTCAACTTGAGCTAAGAGATACATCCATGGGAAGTTGGCCTCCCAAAACTGATTTTTCACAAATCAGATTATAGGTCATTGGTCGAATTTCTTGTTTTTGTGCAATAACAAGCATAGTTATCCATCTGCACACCTCAAGGGGGAACAACCAAGGGACAAACACTGATCCACAAGCCTCACAAATCCATGGATCTATGTTTAGGCATGATACCCCTAAAATTCAAGATTCTTCAAATGGTCAATTTTGTTTCAAAGCATTTAACTGATACATAGAGGTGCCATTCATTGAGACAATGTTATCCAAGTTCAGTCAAGCCTTATCCCTGCCACAGAAGATTCATATTCTGTGCTCTAACCACAAGTTAATGGCTAGAGGAGACTTGAGATTCCATTTGATCACCATTTGCCACAAACATGCTGCAGTTGCCATTCACTATTGCAGCCAAAACAAACTTGCTCTACTATAAATAGAGCTCATTTGTGATCAGTTTGAGTAGCCAAAGTACCCAATTTGATGCTTTACTCAAAATCTCTCTTTCACTCCAAATTTTCCTTCTAACTCAAGTCACTATCAGGTTTTGGAATTGAGAGTGATTCAAACCAAAGAAATCATGCCAACACCTCATAAACATCATATGTAGGTGATCTAACACTAAAACAATATCTGGAACATCAAATTCACAAAATCACCAGCCAATTGCTCAAGTCTTTGACAGAGTTACAGTTGAGGTGCCACATCACGTTCCAGCTCATTTCAATCCACTCTAAGTATTCAAATACACTCCTTGGCACCTAAGGCAGCTGTCCATATCATTGGAATACATCTGTAACACCTCCAAACCAGAATTCGATCCTCACTTGTAGAGGTAAACCTCAAACTTTCAAACTCAATGAATCATGCATCATAAACATATTTTCAAATTACCATTGTGTTTCTGAATGTCTGTAGATCATTAACCCTTAATTAATTAATGTTTATGTTTCGTGTATGTGATTTCATTAAGCTCCTGCACATTTTAGGGTTCATCTGATTTTACCATGCTATCTTTTGATTCACTCAATTTAAATAAAATTGAACATTGCCATTATGTACCTTGTTTCAAAACGCACGATTTTCATCTTTACATCGTGTGAAATGGTTGAGAAATGAGAGAGATAGAGTGCTTCACGTAGCTTGCCTAAGAAAGAAGATGGTCATGACTCCATTCTTCAGAAAACCAACTAGTTTTGATATATATATATATTATACACTTGCCATATTATGTTTGAATTGGCATTGTGCCCCAGCGGTTGATCAGCTGGTTTTATGTGTGTAGCGAGCGAGAGGTCTAGGGTTCGAATCCCCCTCGCCCCAGACCTTTTGGTATTTTTTTAAAACTATTTTCAAAGGGATTTATCACATATTGTTCATTGTTGCCATCCTCTTTCAGCCCACGCACATGGCTCAGATGGTAGAATTTTAAACTCTCCACCCCAAAGGCGTGAGTTCAAGCCTTGGAGGGACCATTCCTAATCTTTTACCACTGGTTTTCTTTTCACTTTTTCACCATCTTTTTAATAACTTCAAAAATTAATTTCTCACTCATTTTTTTATCATTTTTGATAGGTTATTTTTTCAAAAAGTCACAAAAATGTTAAAATATTCCATTCTACAAAAATATCACAAAAAATATTATTTATTTTATATATTTAATATTTTCATAAAGAACTTATTTTTTTTTAACATTTGAAAATATTTCTTTTCTCTTGATCTTTTCAAAACCAAATGAGTTTTAAATCATCTTGTGATTAAAACATCATTAAAACATCATTTTTCAAACCTTAACCAAAAAAACACAAGTGGTTTATTTAAACTTAATTGATGTTTTTATCATTTTTTAATTAATTTTTCTTTGAAAAATTACTTTTAGAAAAGAAATTAGGGTTTCCTTGATTTTGATCATTTTCAAACATTTCATAAACATTTTGGGCCTCTAATAGAGTGTAAGACCGACCCCTTGTAAATAAAAACCTTTTTGGGCCTCATTCATTGTATAAGTCCCAGTACGTTAAAAAATCTCGGCGCGATCGTCGTTTTCAAAACAAATACTTTGGGCCTACCCTTGTGTTGTAAGTCCCATCTTTCTTTTAAAAATACACTTTGGGCTTCTCATAGAGTGTAAGACCCAACCCCCTTGTACATAGAATAATCTGGGCCCACCCTTGTGTTGTAAGTCTCATCTTTCTTTTAAAAATACACTTTGGGCCTCTAATAGAGTGTAAGACCCAACCCCCTTGTACATAAAATAATTTGGGCCTACCCTTATGTTGTAAGTCCCATCTATTTTTAAAAATACACTTTGGGTCTCTTAATAGAGTGTAAGACCTATCTCTTTGTACAAAAAACCTTTTTAGGCCTCAGTCATTGTATAAGTCCCGATACAATTTTCAGATCAACGGTACGATTACTGTTTTTCATCCAGGCCTCTCCTTGAGTGTAAGCCCCAATCTTCTTTTAAAAACAACTTTCCCTTTTGATTCAGGTTCAAATTCATAGTTGTTATCAAAACTTTCTTTAATTTCTTGAACAGCTAACCATACAACTGTTAAAATGGAAGCTTTCTCACCTGTAAGTTTTAAACAGCTTTCTTTTACATACTTGCACACACACACACACACACACACACACACACACACACATATATATATATATATTTGTTTGTGCTGGAAGCTTGCTCACCTGTAAGACCTCCTACCCTCTTCTACATACTTGTATATATTTCATCTGTATATATCCGCTTAGAGTTTTCCCATACAATTAGGTCTAGGATTAGATAAAACCAGTGGTCACTCTTTCAACACAGTCAAAACTAGTTCCCCATAGGAATTCCAGATACAGTCTTGCCTCCTCTCGGGCTTATACAATATGGAACAAAGAGAAAGGCATTATTCCTGGTGAAACTTTTCTCAGACTGTCACTATTAGAAAATTGTCAAAGAAATTCATTCCCCCAGAGAGGATTAATTCCCAGTGAAACCTCTCTTGAATTTCTTCAAACCCTAGAACTGTTCACTAAAGAAATGATTATTCCTGGTGAAACCTTTCTTAAACTTTTCTTAGGTTTGGACCCACAGGATTCTTAAAAGCATCCCCAGCCTCCTCTTGGGCTTTGTACAAGGACCCTCAGGTTTCTTAGAAGTTCTCATGCCTCCTTTGGGGCTTAGTACAAGGACCCAAAGACCTGTTGAAGGTATAGGACATAACTTAGTCATCCTTTATTAGAGCAGTCTTTCCAAAGAGTCAAAACCTCAGACCAATTTAGGATTGATTCTCATCCCTTAAAACAACAGCCTCTGGATCATCATACAAAGCTAAAACCTTTCATTACCAGTAGACTTGGCAGTCTAATCTCCTTTTGGATCTTAAGAAATCTTCAAGCTCCTTACAAACACAGGAGAAACCATGGTCATTTAATCAATCTCCAGCAGAGTTAAAACCCCATAGGTTCTAAAACTCAATCTTTCATCCTAAACTTCCCCAGCTAAGGGTCAGTTTATCATCAATACAACACTATCCAAAATCAGAACCTCAAGGCATTTGAGACCTCAACTCTTCTGTAATCCTCAGCAAGAGTTGATTCCCCACTTTGGACCTGCCTCTGGATCTCAATAATCCTCAGCAGAAGACAGTCTCCTCTTAGGCTTTGTATAATGATTCTTTCTTCTTCCTCATCACCTTTCTGCACTCTCTTGTTGAGTCAACCCTTTCAGCCACAATCTTGGGCTTTGTACAAGACAAACAAAAACACTCTCTTGTTGAGTCAATCTTCTTTTTTAAAATACTCTCTTGTTGAGTCAACCTTTTTTAGCCTCCTCTTAGGCTTTGTATAATGATTTTCCTCAGTAGAGTTAGCCTCAAAAGCACTCTCTTGTTGTGTCAACCTTTTTCATCCTCAATCTTGGGCTTTGTACAAGACACCTGAAATATCCTTAGCTGAGTCAATCATCTCCCTTTAGCCTCAATCTTGGGCTTTGTACAAAACATATATAAACTTTCTCCAGCAAAGTCAAATCCTTTTAAACCTTCTCTTAAATTATCTCCCCAGCGGAGTCAATTCCTCCCTACCTTCTTTTAGGCTTTGTGAATTAATCTACCTAAGCAGAGTCAATCTCCTTTTAGCCTCAATCTTGGTCTTTGTATAAGACACCCCAAATATATCCCCAGTAGAGCCAATAAGTCTTTTTCGCCTCAATCTTGGGCTTTGTACAAGACAGATAAAAACCTTCCCTAAAAGTCAATGTCCAGCCTCCTCTTAGGCTTTATATAATGATATTCCCCAAAAGAGTCAGTCTCTTTTTAGCCTCAATCTTGGGCTTTGTACAAGACAGATATAAAACTCCCTTATAGAGTCAACCTTTCAGCTTCAACCTTGGGCTTTGATCAAGGCACATACAAAAACCAAAGTCCCCTCAGAGGAAATAAAAAACCTCTCTGAAGGAGGACATTTCTCTGTACATCACACATCAAAGCAGAAAATCAAAACAAGCCTTAATCCTAGATAATTGCTGTAAGTGGCACACTTGTTGATTCAAATATCCAAGTTGTGGTCCATCTCTTATCCTGGTAAGAAATGTTCTTTCATCTAATTGTTGTAAGTGGTATGCCTCTGGATTATTTACATCCACGCCACTGTCCCTCTTTTAGCAGGAAAGATTCCTAAGGAAAAATGGCATTGCTCAACACTGAGTTAAAGTACTCTCCTTCAGGATAAATCCTCATAAAGGAAATTATGGCATTACTGGATTCTCACATCCCACTTAAAGTAATCCTCCTTTATAATCAGTCACCCAACAGTTGTGATGAATAGATGAGATATCTCCTTTAGAGATGACAAATTCTCTCAGTCAAATCTTTAGCTTCAATCTTGGGCTTTGGACAAGACACCAAATATCTTTCCTCCCATAGAATAGGAGAGAACTACGATTACTATGATTTCCCTGTTTTCTTTAACGGGAATACGTAGGCATAAGATTACAAAATCTTAGCGAGCACACCAATCCAAAACTTTAGGTCCAATACCTTCACATCCTAATCAAAAACCTTAGGTCCAGTACCTTACCAAAAACATCAGAAAGCCCGAAATCAACAAAAACTCTCTCTCTCTCTCTCTCTCTCTCTCTCTTAAATCCTCCTAAAGGAGAAACTTTCCCAATCAACAGAAAAACACCAGTAAATAGAAAATAGTATAATTGCTAACAATCTGTGGATAACCACATATAGGATGAGTAATTGACAACTCCCCTTTGTATAACCTGACCCCGGACCCCCCAATCTCTTAAGCATTTGTTAAAGAAAACATCTGCATGCAAGGTTAGTTTGAGATAGCTTCCCTTTCCTTTCCAGCTTCATAGGCTAAATAAGAAATCAGAAAGTAGCACCCAATCCCTACCATTGCGATGAGGAAAAACCAAATGGCAATAAGGTGGTCGCGTCACCGACAAAAATCACACGCTACAATAAGGAATTTAATTCATGAAGTGAAACTCAAATACATACATTTTCAGATCATTCTTTTTTCACTAAACACTTGGGTACTTCGAGTTTGTAGAATTTGTGTGAAATTATGAACCCCTAAAACTACAAACAAACATTGCTTATATACTAGATCTAATGTAACCGTCTACAACGCTCGATTCAACAAATTGTGTCATGTTCCCAACGCCATGCAACCTTCGCCTCTACAAGCTTTACACATGTTCTTGGATAACCAATTGATCTTATTCATTTGTGGCTTGTTCGACTACGTGCAGTTAGTAATATCACATTGGAAACTCCAAATTTTAGTAAGTCCAAAACTTATGTATTCATGGTCTTTAAAACTAATTGCTTGAAAGTTCGACCAAGGTCGCCATCACCCTTCGACGAGACAAATTTTCCAAAATGCATATCTGATTCCAGGTTGTAATTGACCACTTCGACCTAGGTAAAATCCAAGTTATCAAACAATGTTCAAAATTTTCGAATCCTCACATCCAAAGCTTGTGTCGAAAATCCAAGGTAACAAATTCCCCCCCCCCCCCTAAAATGCCATGTTTAGACTTTTCCATTAAATAAGAGAAGAAAGGTGGCATTTTTTAAATGATTTTCGACATTATTCAATCCTTTGGCTGACATCAGTGTAACTATTACAACTTTAATGAAAGTTGTCATTTCCAATGGATTTTTGCATACAAATCTCATTATTACTCCTATTTTTTAGGAGGTCGTGGGTTTGGCACAATTATTTGAAGGTGTGAAAAAACACAAGAAAGGGGGGTTTGAACTGGAATTTCAAAATGAAAGATTTTTGTGAAACTCAAACAAAGATCACAAATAGACTAACAATAGAGAAAGACACACGATATATCCTGGTTCACTTGAAAAATATCAAGTTAATCCAGTCCCCCCGCCAAGGTGATTTTGCCTTATACACAAGGACTTAATCCACTATAACCAAACTGATTACAACTGCACTAGCAACTGCTGGTGACTAACATACACAGACTAACTGTCTCTTCTTAAGGATTCTGACCCAACTGGTCCCTTAAGGAATTCAAACAACTGTTTGATCAAATAAAATATTTACAATGAAATGTTTCTACATAAGCTGATATAAACACAATTTCTAGCTCAAACTAACTTAGAGAAAATCTATACAGTAAGAACTATTTTCTTCTTTGTATTGTAGTGCTTTACTGTTCACTCATGGATTTCTCTATGTGTATTTCTGTGTTTCTTTCTCGTATGAATCAGTGTCTTTGTATATATCTTTTCACACTCAGTGTCACATGATTCTTTGAATGATCAAGTCTTTATATAGTCAGAAAAACATCCATTGAAGGGCATATCAGGAATATCAGTAAAATTACTGGCAACTTGAAATAATGTCGTTATGCTGGGATGAAAATCCTACACTAAAATTGTCCTTTGTACCTCCAAATCAGGGTAGTGGAATGGTAGTGGAAAAGAACGTGTTTGATCTGTACTATGTACTATTTTCCCTCGCAAATGTTTCATCTTATTCTATTCATCGGAGGCTTCTAAATTGATATGGTTGAAGCATGATCAGAAGAATGGATCACTGGGTCTTCAGAGTCTTTAGTCTTCAGAGTCTTCAGAACTTATTCAGCAGCACCTTGTCTTCAGAGTCTTCAACACTCCTTCTTCAGAACCCTTGGTTATCAGAAACATAAGTCTTCAGAACTTGTTCAGCAGAACCTTGTCTTCAGAACTTGGTCTTCAGAAACTTAAGTCTTCAGAGTCTTCAGAACGTTGTTCATCAGAACCTTGTCTTCAGAGTCATTAGCACTTAGTCTTCAGAAGATAAGTATCAGAGTTATATTCAGAGCCCAAATTAAAGAGAACATTGCAACAACAACATATTGTCTTCTTAGAGTCTTTCTGAAGCACAGTAGATCAGAAGCAATCTTGCTTCTTTGACGCAGAAGCGACTTTTGATAAATTGAGAGTGACATTTCACATGATCTCTATCTGAGTCGGAGCTATCTTTATCAGAGTCAGAATTATCTTTATCATAGTCAGAACCTGTTTGTCAATACTTTAGAAAACAAACGTTAGAGTACCAAAATTGTTCTCACACAAATACAACTTTGTTATTATCAAAACATAGAGATATCTTGCAGAACCAAATCTTGTTCTAACAATCTCCCCCTTTTTGATAATGATAAAACAATGTATTTTCATAACACAATTTTGTACAAAGATAATAAGAATTGACTAAGATAAGTTCAAAGTAAACTTCCCTTTATCAAGCTCCCCTTGAATCTAAGACTTAACAAAAATCTTATAAGATTTGGGATACAGAGCCTGATTACAAAGATCTAGATAGATCCAAAATATCAGAGCTTGATTATATTGGTAATGCATTCTGATAACAGAGCTTGATTCTGTAAATCAGAGCCTGATTGATATCAGAGTCATTTTGCCAATATAAATATTTTTCTTGAAAAAACATTCTAAAAAAATGCAATTAAAGTGTTAGAATGTTAGAGCTATGATTAGAGACAAGATACTTATCAAAATAACTTTCCATATTAATACTCCCCCTTTTTATCAATCAAAAAGGGTAATCAACGATTACGTAAGAATTTTGATTTGAGAGAATTTAGTTAAGTTAAATTCAGTACTTCTCCTCCTTTTATGGCAATCATAATGGAATGTAGTAAGATAAGATAGATGCAAATAAGGAAAATTATTCATTGATTAAAAAAAATGCCAGGGGCGCAGTACAGGAACAGAACACAAAACAGGAAAGCAAACAAACAACAAGGACAACAGACAGAAACATCAATGATGAAAAGAGAGACCAAGCAACCTAGAGACCAACAGAAACACCCGCCAACCAACTATCTCATTTCCTGATGATGGTTTCAGAATAGTTCATGGGAGAACACCACTCAGTAACAAGTTTCTCAGTCATTCTGATTTGTTTTAAGTGAGCAACAACTCCTTGAAGATCAAGAATGTGAGAAATAACTCTACTGTAGGGAATGTGAAATGATAACTCCGCTCTCGATGAAAGAATTTCTCCTTTCAAGAAGTTGAATATGGATTGAGGCAGATTGATCTTAATCTTGGAGATTAATAAAAAAAATGAAGAGCCTATCCAATGTAGAGAGCCTTCCTGTTCCCTTTTCTCTGTGTCTAAGATTTGTTCCCATGATTTGGTACCAGACTTTTGCCTCAGGGGTGAGAGAAAAGGGACTTTCAACAGGTCCTTCGTGAAGATAGATGATGTGAATGTGTTTAGCAAACCAGTTGTTTCCTCGGTAGTATTCAAGACATTCACAATCCTCTTTACATTCAATAGCTTGAGAGATGATTGTGGAGTTAATCATGATGGGAAAGCCAGACACAGTAGACAAAATGTAACAAGTATCAGACACATATGCAAGGATGCGAGCATTTGCCCAGAACTCTTTTACAAGAACTGGATAGATAGGTCCATAGAGAATTTCAAGATATTTATCCTAGTTTTGGTAGATGATATATGAGAGAATATTGGAAAGACCATTGTCAACAAGAGCCTTGAAATCAATAGAGTATTCTTTCAAGAGATCTAAGTCAGAGATTTCTCCCTTCATGTTTTAGAAGACATAGTGAATTACAAAGGATAGGAATGAAAAGCAAGTTTAGAAACAGATGAATAGTTATGAGGAGAAGTGTGGTATATAAAGAGAACAAAGAGTGATAGCAATAAATAGCAATAAAGAATAGATGAATTGAGGCGAGGAATTCATCAATTCCAAAACAATATATACAAGTAAGAACAAAGAATGATAAAAATGTGTATCAGTCTCCAAAAGATCACAGATCAGGTATACATTATTCAAATCTTGACATCAGTCAATAAATACAAATAAATGTATACTTGAAAGTGGGAGGGCAGAATCTGACAAAGAATAAAGGAGGGAAGAGAAGTGCTTAGTTTCAAGAAATCTTTTTCTTACACACAGCTTTAAGAATGCATAATAAGGGAGGAAGACGTAAAGATTTAAACAGTTATTAAGTAAATTTCCAAATCCAATGCGTTAAACATGATTACGAGAATATTAAGGAGTAATAGGAAATAATTACTTAAAACCTAGTCTTACAAAATCACAACGCTCGAGGTGTCTCTTCAACAGTAGGTATGATTTAATTTTGGACACGTGTCACAAATAATCATTGCCGTTTGTTCTCAAGAGAGCACGGTTGTGTCATATCCCAAATTTTGACCACTAAGATTTCCAATCATTGTGAAAATCATCATCACAATATGGATGAACCATCATACCTCATCAGTCTCCCCAAAGATGGGTAAGCATTCACTACAATCAAAATTAGGGTTTCAAGCCCTCTCAGAGCTCTTAGACAAAGGATCAATCAAGAATTTACATGATATTCAACTTGTCTAATCTCTCAAACATCCACAAAGGATCAAGAGGACTCCCACTTCAAGAATCAAGCACAATGTTGCAGCCTTCTAAGTGGATCAAGCCTCAAGATCGCCAGTGTCACCAAATTAGGGTTTTGGTCGACCAGGGCCTCCAGATGGAAATCTTCCTCTGGGCATGAGCCAATGCTTCAAAACATAACATAATATGCTCCATGGAACCTCATGGACCCAATCATCAAGTCAATTTTGCCTCAGGGGATGCATTCATAAAAAATCAGGAATTAGGGTTTCTTGACCTAATTCACCCCTAAGTTTACTTTTGGGACAAATCATGAGCCAAGACCTCAATACATGATTTGGGGGTCTCTAATACACCACATTGATCCATTTGAAACAATGTATTGATCCAAGAAGCTTGATCAACAAGTTTCAAGTTCATCAGAACCACCGTGAGGGTGTCGCGAGAAAAAGTCAATTGTGCCTTTGACTTTTGACCCAGGCATGCTCCTAAACCTTGGGACATGATTCAATACACCCTATAATACCTATGAAATCAATCCATCAAGTTTGATTTAGGTCAAAGACTTGATTTCATAGAGGATCGCACAGTTTGGAATTCATTTGACAAAAAGTCAACTGTGCACAAAAGTCAACTTTGACTTTTTGAGATTTTTCACAATTATAGTTCTTTAACCCTAAAATGATGTTAATGTGTGATTTGGATCATCATTAATCAAGAAAAATCAAGAAAAGTGGGATAACTTGTAAAAGGGGTAACCATAAAAACTTAGAATTTTTCTAAGTTATGAAATAAAGTGGCTAGGGTACCAACTTCCAAGGATCATAACTTGAGATCCAAGCAACCATTTGGGCTGATCTAAAGATGGATTTGTATCTCTCATGGCATACTTTAAAAGTGTCAACTACACCTCATTCTAATTCTCCATGGATTTCAAGTTATGGAATGGCCAAAATCACAAAAAGTGAAAATGTCACTTTTTTCCAACACTTAGTGAAATTTTCACTAAGTCAGAATCTGCCTTGCTTTTTTTTCCAAATGTAAGGGCATTTTTCACCCAAATCCAAAAGGTATCAAAACAAACTATGATCACACATATGTTGTATCATATGAGAGCTTTCCAAAATGGCCAAGAACCCCATGAAATTCCACTTGAGCCATGAGATATGACAATGGAAATATGCCTTGCTGCAAACTATCATGGCAAGGCAGATTTGTGCATTTTGCTCGATTTGCCAAATTTGTACAAATGACAAATATGCTTATTCATCTGAACACCTTAGTGAGGGACCAATGAGGGACAAACACTGATTCATAAGCCTCCCAAGTCTTTGGAACCAAAAGTAGCATGTCAAACCTAGAAATCCCTAAAGAGGGGACAAGATTCCAATTTTGTTTTGGAGCATTCAATGGATTCACCAAGGTGGCATGGACTGAACCATTTCCAACTGAATTCATTCAAGTCATATCCAAGACCAAGGGAACCAGCAGCCTGTGCCCTAACCTCTAGTCAATGGCTGAGGAGACTTGGATTCCAAAATGCAACCATTGGCCAAACCTCTGTTGCAGTTGCCATTCACTATTGCAGCCAAAGCAAACTTGTTCTACTATAAATAAAGCTTAATTGTGTTCAGTTTGAGTACACCAAAGCCATCAAACAGATACTTTCCTCAAAATCTCCTTCTTCACTCCAATTTTTCCCTCTAAGGCAAGTCACTATCGGGTTTTGAGTTTGAGAGCTATTCCAACCAAACCAATCACACACACACCTCATAAATATCATATAGAAGTGATCCAAACACTCACATAACATATGGAACACCAAAATCACAAAATCATTAGCCATCTGCACAAGCCTTTGACAGATTTGCAGTTGAGGTGCCAAATCAAGTTCCAGCTCAACTCAATCCACTCCAAGCATCCAGCCACACTCCATAGAACCTAGGGAAGCTGTCCATATCCTTGGAACCAAGCTGCAATACCTCTAACACAAAACACGATCACTAGTTGCAAGAGGTAAGCATGAGCTCTTCTAACTCTATGATCCATGCATTTTTTGCTGCACAATAATTTGGCCATATGTTCATAATCATGCATGGAGTGTTTTCCCTCAATCAATTGCATTGTTTGAATCGTGTATGGAATTTCTGAACCTTCATGCAAATTTTAGGGTTCTTGAGGTTTCTCTTTGATTTCTTATTCCATGTTTAAAATAAATGAAATTAAAGACCATAGACATGATCGTGAGGTTGAAACGAGTAGATTGATATGTAGATTGCATGATATAATCAAGTATTCAGTGAGATTGGATAGAAAACGCAAACCTGCAGAAACAGAGGGTGGCGCGTGTTCTTGCCCTTAATTCAGGCGCCTTTTTTTTTGAAAATTTGAAAATTTGAATTTTTGTGATTTTATTTAATTGATTCAAAAATTAATTTCTCTCTGAGTTTTAATGATTTTGAGTTGATTCTTTTTTTAATAATTCAAAAAAATGTTAAAATATTTTAGTTTCCCAAAAAATCCCAAAAATATTATTTATTTCATATACTTGATATTTTTGTAAATAATTAATATTTTAATTGTTTTTGACATTTAAAATATTTTCTCCTTCTTGATTTTTCAAATTTTAGCGACTTCCAAACATTTTGTGGATCAAAACCTAATTTTTGAAATATTAATCCAAGATCACAATTTGTTTTCCACATGTTTAACAATTTTGATCATTTTAATTGAATTTTTTATTCAATTAAAATACATTTTGAAAACAAATTAGGGTTTTTGATTAATTCAACCCTCATCAAACTTTTTCAAACACTTTGGGCCTCTAATAGAGTGTAAGATGTAACCCCTTTTGAAAACCAAAATAATTTGGACCTCGGTCGTCGTATAAGACCCACAGTGTTTTCAAACCTCGGCGCGATCGTCATTTTTCAAACAAAAAAACCTTGGGCCTACCCTCGTGTTATAAGCCCCATTCCTTTATTTAAAACTTTTTTGGGCCTCTAATAGAGTGTAAGACCCAACCTTTTGTAGAAACCAAAATCTTTTGGGCCTTAGTGTATTGTATAAGTCCCGATACCATTAAAAAGTTCGGCGCGATCGTCGCCTTTTTAACAAAAAAACCTGGGCCTCTCCTTGAGCTGTAAGCCCCATCACTTGTACAAAAGTCAATCATTGGGCCTCTAATAGAGTGTAAGAACTAATCCCCTTTTAACCTAAACCTTTTGGGCCTTAGACATTGTATAAGTCCCTCTGCGTTAAAAGAAAATCTCGGCGCTATCGCCATTTCAAAACAAAACCCTGGGCCTTTCCTTGAGATGTAAGCCCCACCACTTATATAAGAATAAACCTTTGGGCCTCTTGAGAGAGTGTAAGACCCATCACTTTGTACAGAAAACCTTTTTGGGCCTCAGACACTTGTATAAATCTCTGTACAAATTCAAAACAACAGTGCAACCACTGATAAAACCTTGGGCCTCTCCTTGAGCTGTAAGCCCCAACATTTCTTTCAAAGCATTTTCTCCTTTGATTTTGAATATAATATTGTTAACAAAGTTTTCTTTGTTGAACAAACTAACAAAACAGCATGGAAGCTCTACAACCGAGTAAGTGTTTACCCTCTTTCTTTACCCGCTTTCATATATATATATATATATATATATATAACTGTATTGTGGGGCTGCTCACTGTAAGTCTTATTTCACAAACTTTTATATATACCTGTCAAATATCCACTGTGTAATACTAGTATAGTTATTTAGAGTTTTCCCCGGCAACTACGTCTAGCACTAGGTAAAGCCCTGTTGGTCACTCTTAAATACAAACAAAACTAGATCCCCATAGAATTACCAGACACATTCTTCCATCCTCTTGGGGTTAAACAATATGGAGACGTGAAAGGCAGCATTCTCGATGAACCCTTTCTCAGACTGTCACTCTTAGAAATTGTCAAAGAAACTCTACTCCCCAGAGTTAATCTATTCTCCGTGAATAGCATCTCTTGAGTTTCTTCCAAATTCTCGGACTTTCCCGGCCTAATCTATTCTATGTGAATAGCATGTCTTGAACTTCTCGGGGTTTGGGGACCCACAGGCTTCCTAAAAGCATCCCCGCCTCCTATTGGGCGTTGTACAAGGACCCTTCGGCTTCTTAAAAGCTCTCATGCCTCCTCTTGGGCTTAGTATAAGGACCCATAGACCTCTACAGGTATAGGAACAGAACTTTGTCATCAATTTGCTAGAGCTGTCTTTCTGAGTCAAGTATCATACCTGTTAATGGGTTAACCTTCATCCCTTAACATACCAGCATTCTCTTGAGCATTATACAAAGATCATTCACTATCTGAGAATCGATTTCTCAAAACACCCGTAGACTTGGACAATCTCAAAACCCTTTGGATTTCCCATTTCTTTAGAGAACAGGAAATAACCCTGATCCTCTGATCAGTACCAAAGCACAACAATACCTTTAATCGTTCCCTTCATCAAAACTGATTTTCTCTTTTATCCAACATACTGGACCTATCACTAAACTGAAACTGTCGCCAACGGATAGCCTCTTCTTAGGCTTTGTATAATGATCCTTTCCTCAGAAAAGTCAGCCTCCTCTTGGGCTTTGTACAAATGATTCTCCCTAGTGGAACTAACCTTTTCAGACTCTCTTGTTGAGTCAAGCCTCTTTTAGCCTCCATCTCGGGCTTCGTACGAGATAAAAATCACTTTCTTGTTGAGTATAAAAGACTCTCTTGTTGAGTCAAACCCATTTTTAGCCTCCACCTCGGGCTTTGTACGAGATACCAAAAAACTCTCTTGTTGAGTCAAACCCCTTTTAGCCTCCATCTCGGGCTTCATACGAGATACTAAATCACTCTCTTGTTGAGTATAAAAGACTCTCTTGTTGAGTCAATCCCTTTTAGCCTCCGTCTTGGGCTTCGTACAAGACACATGCAACAAGACTCTCTTGTTGAGTCAACCCTTTTCGCCTCTCTCTCGGGCTTCATACGAGACACATAAAATCACCCTCTTGTTGGGTTAATAGCCTCCTCTTAGGCTTTGTATAAAGAAAACCCCGGGTGAGTCAATCAACCTTTTAGCATCAAAGATGTGCCTTGTTCATAGCATACAAACATCAATAACTCCCCTTTAGAGATAACAAATTCTCTCTAAAGTCAAAACCCTTTAGCTTCACATATTGGGCTTCGAACAAGATACAAATAGACCCTTCAGCCTCACATCTTGGGCTTTGAACAAGATACAAACCCCCTTTAGCTTCACGTCTTGGGCTTTGAATAAGACACCAAAACAACCCCTTTCTTCCCATAGAATAGGAGGAACTACGATCGATCTGATTTCCCTGTTTTGTCAAACGGGAATACGTAGGCATAAGATTGGAAAAATCTTAGCGAGCACACTAATCAAAAACCCAAATTCCCATACCTTCACACATCAATCGAAAAGAATTAGTCCTAACATCCTACCAATAGCATGATCCCGTCATACTTAGCAAAATAAGCAGAGAGAGGCCCCACTTCCACATAGCATTTGTAACCTAACAGACCGCTGTTCAACCTCAGTATGCAAGCAGGGTTAATTGGAGACATCTATTTCCCTTCCTTCATTAGCTTCAATAGGATAAAAAATGAATCGACCTGTAGTACTCCAGAGCGGCAGTGCTTAAGAACCACGTCTAAAATCGCTCGCTACAGAAAAATGGCGCCAACCGTGGGGCCCGTCTTTCTTTCTTATAATTTAGGATAAAAACCTTGGACAAGTCATTTTCATGGCGGCGTCCGCCACAGTAAAATGGTGCCCACCGTGGGGCATCAGGGCATTTTTGTCCTTCTTATCCCTCTGGTTGAAACTCTAAATTCATGTCACAGAAATGACGAATTTGCTGGGGAGTCATTGTCTGTATAGGATCATAAGACTAGAGGTCTAGGATGATTAAGACAAATATATATATATATACTGCGTTTTCTAAATGATATCTGTGTTTATTTTTCTGCTAATGGGAATGTGTGTGATGCCGCATGTGGAAAGATTGAGTATACACCTAAGATAGGTGATGGCAATGTGGGTAATCTTACTGGGAGTGAATTCCAGTTAAGAGCCCCCGATCGACCATCAAACTCAGTTGAGACTCCCTTTGCAGATACATTGACTATACGACTTCGGTTGTTGAAAGTAGTGTGGTCGACTGGGTTATCTGAGAAGCTGAGGTTTTTAGCAGACTTAAGCCATTTTGTAGTGCGGAAGCTATCGGAAATAGTTGTCACGCGATACTACCCTCATCTGAGATCACTCCAGGATACATCAGCTCGATGGCGATCCGCTTGCTGTTGTTATCCTAGAGGGGTCAATGATTTTGCGAACAGGTACAAAAAATCACCAGTATGAACCTTTGGGAGGGGGGGGGGGGGGTAGAGCCTTGACTTCATGACATCGACCCTTTGACCCCATGTTTTTTCTATGTTTTTATGTGCTGCATTCATACATTCATTTAAAAAACATTCAAACAAAGAAAATCTTCTCTTCTAGTCTCTCTTTTTCAAATTAAACTAAGACAATGATTGCAAATGTCAGAGAGAAAGGAGATTGCGCTAATGGATTTCGGTAGAAGCAAAACTCATAAGTATACCTTCAAGGTTCCCAAGTTAGAGGATTTGAGAGGTTTGGCGAGGATGATCACCAACCACGAGGCTTTCAGAGCCAAGTATGGAGGGTTGCTGTCCTTATTAAGGGTCCACGTAATTGAAGGAATCTTGTCCATGTTAATCCAGTTCTACGATCCGGTTTATCACTGTTTCACATTCCCGGATTATCAACTAGCACCAACGCTGGAGGAGTACTCTCACCTGACTAATTTACCCATCACTGGTCAGGCTCCTTTTTCGAGACTGGAAGAAATTCCAAAGGACCATTGCAAGAGCAATTTATTTGGACGAGTCAGAAGTCAGGACTCACATGACCACTAAGGGTGGAATCCAGGGTTTGCCAGCCCAGTTCTTGACAAAGAAAGCCCTGTACTTTGCCAATATAGGGAACGTGGCCGCTTTCGAGAGCATCTTTGTTTTGCTCACCTACGGGTTATTTTTGTTTCCCAACATCGCTAACTTTGTAGATATCAACGCCATTAAGATTTTCCTGATTGGAAACCCTGTGCCGACCTTACTCGCGGATGCGTATCATTCTGTACACTTAAGGAATTTATACAGTGGAGGAATGATCACGTGTTGTGTACCCTTGCTTTACAAATGGTTCACTTCCCATTTGCCCAAGTCTGCTGCATTTTGGGATCAAAAGAATACTTTACGTTGGTCGCAGAGAGTCATGTCTCTTACCAACTCGGACATCGATTGGTACAATCGAATCTACGACGGGATCAGAATCATTGACCGTTGTGGAAATTTCCCAAATATACCCCTTATAGGAATTAAGGGAGGAATCAACTATCATCCGATGTTAGTTCGTCGTCAATTTGGATACCCGATGAGGCATGTCCCGCGCAGTGCTCATCTGGAAGGTCTTTTCTTCAAAGAAGGAGAAAATGACAGGGCACTAAAGACACAAATAGTGCACGCTTGGAAACACGTTCATAGGAAAGGACGAGAGTCTCTAGGAAAACTAGATTGTGTCTCGGTGGAACCTTATCTCCACTGGGTACAAACTAGAGCTCTCAAGCTGAGGATGCCTTACCCTCGTCAGGAAGTTCTTCCATTAAGGGACTCTTCCCTTTACTTCATGTCTGAGACGGAAAAACTTCAAGTTACTCTCAGCAAAGTTCAACAGGAGAAGAGGTCTTGGAGGAAAAAGTACTGTATTCTCAATGTGGAATGTAAGAAAATACAGCAGCTATTAAGAGAAAAAGATGCTCTGATTGAGATTTTAGAGCAACATGCTGTAGAGAATCAGGATGACCAAAGGAGTTTGCTCACGCCTTTCACTTGGCAAAGGAATGACAACCCGACAACAGCCCAAGAGCCCCGGTCAAAGAAGAGGAAAGCACCAGAACCAGCACTTGAGCTCTCCTCAGAGAGGACTCAGGATCCATTAGTTTAGGTTTCCTTTTCCAGCACTTTGTAATCTACTATATTTCCATTTCCGCAATCCTTTGAATTCAATAAAACGAGGCTTCCCCACAGTTTGATATATGCATTCTAATTGTCGAAGTTTACTTTGAATAAACAAAAATAATTAATAATAATTGCATTCATCATTCTCATAAACGCATTCTTCTTACCTACGAATCTCACGTTTGCGTCTCGATTCTAGAGTCAAACTGTCTTATTCGTACAATACTCGGGCCAATCGTCAGAAAAAGATGAATGATCTCAAGGAAGAGAACAGCGGGCTGAGGGAAGAGATCGACACTCTGAAAGAAGATCTGAGAAAGCTTCATAACGACATGCAAGCTCTAGTAGAATCTCAGATGCAACAACAAAAGACTGTGACCTCGGAGATCACATCAACGCCCATAGTGGAAAAGTCTGATCCTAGGTACAAAATGCCGAAAGATCGTCCCTGGGGCATGCCTATCAATTATATCCCGGAAGGATATGTTCCGTCGATCGATGAGGATCAGGGAACCACGGTAGGAGCCGCTGGGCCTGAAGGTTACAAACTTCGGGAAAGCGAAGATGCCAGGGGCATGACGACAACTTCTGAAGGTTACAAACTTCGGGAGGCACCGAGAGTCTCGGCCATAATGACTATACCACCGCCCGTGGTACACACTGTCCCGGAAGGACAGATTCCCCAGATACCTTCTGGTGGAAATGACAGCATGTTCGACAGAATGAAGGAGTTCCAGGAACAGTTCCTGGAAATGCAGACAGAACTGCAAGCCCTTCGCGGTCAGGATTTATTTGGAAAAGACGTCGCGGACCTCTGGTTGGTCCCCAATGTGAAAGTTCCGCACAAGTTCCAAGTGCCCGACTTTGAAAAATACAAGGGTAACACTTGCCCTCAGAGTCACTTGGTGATGTACGCTCGGCGAATGTCAGCTCAGACAAAGAACCAGGAGCTACTGATTCACTACTTTCAGGATAGTTTAACCGGTGCCGCCTTAAAATGGTACATGGGGTTAAACCGCGCCATGATCGGCACTTTCAGATATCTTGGCGCTGCCTTCGTTCAACAATATAAATACAATTTGGACATGGCACCAGACAGAGATCAACTCAGATCGATGTCACAAAAGGACAAGGAAACCTTTAAAGAATATGCTCAGAGATGGCGTGAAATTGCCGCCCAGATTTGTCCACCTCTTGAGGAAAAAGTGATGACAAAGATCTTATTAAAGACCTTAAGCTCATTTTACTACGACAGAATGGTTGCCAGTGCGCCCAGTGACTTCACCGATATGGTGAGCATGGGAGTTCGTCTTGAGGAAGTCGTCCGAGAAGGACGTTTAGTAAAAGACGCTGGATCATCAAGTAGTACAAAATGATACGGTAGTGCTCTCCCTAAGAAAAAATAGCAAGATATTGGGAATATCTCTCTTGGAAAGCAAAGGCGACGTTATCAACCAGTAGCAGCTGTAACTCCTGCTATCAACCTCGCACCTATTCCTACGTATCAACCTCAAGTTGCGTAGAGCCAACCTAATCAACAGCAACTTCAACAAAGGACATAACAACCTCTTCAGCAGGCTCGTCCTCAATACAGCAACAATCGTACAACGCGACCACCAGGGTTCGACCCTATACCCATGTTGTATGCAGAGCTATTTCCGTTACTACTGTCAAGGGGCACGTTCAAACTAAGTCTCCTCTTACAGTACCAGAAAATCCGCTTTTCTGGTTCAAAGTGGATCAGACTTGCCCTTACCATCAAGGAGGACCAGGGCATAACATAGAAAACTGTCTCAGTTTCAAATTCGACGTACAAAATCTTGTTAGGAGCGGAGTTTTATCTTTCAAAGATACGAATCTGAATGTTCTCACGAACCCGCTGCCTCAACACAAGAAAGCTGCAGTAAATTTGATAGAGGGAGAGTCTAACAACATCTATCAAATTCATGATGTACTCTTGTTAAGGGCCAACTTTGTCAAGATACATTATAGACAGAGTGGATATGGCCATGTGCCACCTCATAATTATCACCAGTGTGATATCTGCTCTAAGAATAATCAGGGATGTTCTGTGGTACAATCAGCTCTACAGGAACAATTGGATCTTGGATGGATCCAAGAGCATCGAGTTCGTGGAGTCAACATGACCTATAGGAACTCCAACATCATTCAGAATCACGACATCCGCGCAATGAATGTCAAATTGGTGGCGATGCACTCAAGGCAAAACCAGTATCATAATCTGCCACGACACGATTATAACTCCTGTCTGACTTGCTCGGTAAACAAACAGGGATGCTCTTTTGTACAAGAGACCCTCCAGCGTCAGATGGGTCTTGGGTGAATCTAGGACTATCATGATAAAAATCTTTATCAGATGAACATGGTTCAAATATTTGATATTCGTCTGATGAATACCAGCTTGGTGGAGTTACATGCCAGGCAGGTCCAACTCGGTTTTCTCACTTCGCATAATTATCAGAACTGCAAAGGATGTTGTGAGAGTAACCAAGGGTGCACTCTCGTTCAGAGAACTCTACAACACTTATTAAACCACTGGTGGCTTCTAATCTATCTGGATGAAGACACGCAACAAATCAGTGTGCTTAATGGAAACCCTACTCGACGTCAAAATCAAGATGTCCTATCTATGGAAACAAACCTGGTAAGGTTGCACTGCATTCAAAGCGGGCGTGGCCAGGTGCCACCACATAACTACGAACGTTGTAGAGTCTGCTCGGAGAATAACCAAGGATGCTACCTCGTGCGAGCAGCTCTCCAAGGTCAGTTGGATCGCAAAGAGATTCACCCAAACCTAGCTTCGCTGATCAGATCAGAGACGTGGTTGTAATCTCCGACCCTGAGAGGAAAAAGGATGTTTGTACCATCATCCCTCTACTGGATGAATCAAAGGTTCCTAGCCAGGAACTGATTGAAGTTGCTTATAACAGTCAGAAAAATCAGAAGGCTCCTGTAGTTATCTATCTATCGGGACCATTACCGTATGAATCAGCTAAGGCGATCCCTTGCAAATACGGTGCAATGATAATTGAAAATGGAAAGGAAATTCCATTACCCTCTGTCGTGAATATTGCAGACATCAGTCGAGTAACACGGAGCGGTCGAATCTTCAACCGAGGAGTTGGAGAACATAACAAAGAAAAGGAACTTTCGACAGAAGCTCCTGATCCACCATTCGGTCAATCCAGTAATCCCGACCTTTTGAAAAACAATGATGAGATACTAAAGCTCATCCAAAGGAGTGAATACAACATTATTGATCAACTGTTACCGACTCCTTCAAAGATCTCAGTGCTATCACTTTTACTCAGTTCCGAAGCCCACAGGGAGGCTCTACAGAAAGTCTTAGAGCAGGCCTTCGTGGAATAGGATGTGTCAATCTGACAGTTCGATAGCATCATCTCTAACATCACTTCCTGCAACAACTTAGGATTCAGTGATGAGGATTTGCCAGAGGGGGGCAAAAGTCACAACATGGCGCTCAATATCACAGTTAACTGCTAGGACGATGCTTTAGCCAGCGTACTGATAGACACAGGATCGACCATCAACATTATGCCGAAGTCCACCTTAATGCAACTATCATTCAAAGGATCCCCGATGAGGGGCAGTGAGGTCATCGTCAAAGCTTTTGACGGATCTCGGAAAGCAGTTATTGGCGAAGTCGACCTTCCCATAACTATCGATCCTCACACTTTACTAATCACTTTCCAGGTCATGGACGTCCGGGCAGCGTACAGCTGTTTATTAGGAAGACCTTGGATACACCAGGCCGGCGCAGTCACTTCGACGCTGCACCAGAAACTAAAGTTCGTCAAGAACGATCAACTCGTCACTGTCTACGGAGAACAAGCCTTGATTGTGAGTAACCTGTCATCATCTACTTATGTAGAACCCGAGGAGGCTGTGGGGACTCAGTTCCAAGCACTTTTGGTGAGCAATGAGAATCAATCAGAGAAAGGAACCTCTATTTTCTCATATAAGGACGCCCTCAAGGCAGTTGAAAGTAACAATACAAAAGGATGGGGACAGCTTGTCATTCCTACCGATAACAAAACAAAGAAGGGTCTTGGTTTTTCTGCAACCTGCACCCAGACAGCTGCTAACGATGAAAGTCTTCATCCCATTTAGGACTTCTTCCACAGTGGAGGTTTCCTTCACCCAGTGCCTCAAATAGTCCATATTATCAACGAGGAGGATTCCTCCGATATGGATGAGGAATAGAAGTCCTATCTTAACAAGGATGGTTATATGTCTCAGGAAGAGGTGCCTAAGCAATTTTGCTATCCCACACAGAGTCCGAGATTTATACCCAGGTCAGACGTCGAAATGATATATAAAGATTGTGATCTGGAAGGATGTCGTGCTCCACCAAACTCATCAGAGGAGGGCACTCTGATGAAAGACAACTTTGACCACAACTATTATGGCCCAATGGATGGCCTGCCTATTTGGCAGCCGTACCTAGGAGACTTGGGCAAGAAAATCAGCCGAACAATGAAAATTAGCTGAGCATCATTGAACAAAATACCTGCATCCCCACCATGTCATGGGATCATGTCATTCAGAACCTATCCCGTACGACGATGAATTGGCAAAGCTTGCCGGACTAGAGTTCATCAACTACGTTTTTCCCATGGTCAATGTCATTAAAAGAGATGACTTCTCCAGTTCTACTGAAGTGTGGGACAACCTGGGACAACCAAGTGGAAAATACGACTTCTTGGTCAAATACACCGCTCCTAAAAGCTCTCGTATCAGGCTCGAAGACATCCAGCCAACTGGATGGGGAGATTTGCCCGAGAGCACAAATACTCTGCAAAATGCAATAGAGGAATCCTCCTACGATAACTCTGCCTGGGAGACAGATTCCAATGATCCTACTCCGCCAGAAATCAGCGTTATTTCTGAAGACAAATCAAGGAAAGTACCAGACTTTGTGATTCACCGAGGAGTTCGCCGCCAATGGGTTGTTGTCGATGTTCCGAAGATTGTTCATAAGTCAAAGTAATTGCCATTTTTAACCTTTCACCCTGCCCTGGTGAAACGGATGTTTTGATAGGGCTCGCTTTCTGTAAATTTCCCTCTTCGCTTTGCCCAAAGCGACAAAGTTTTGTTTTATAGGGTTATAGTTTCAAGAATCGACTTGTTCATTAATAAAATAACGTCGTTCTGTAATTTCCGCATTAATTGTTGTTTTCTCTTTTCGCTTTTCTCAGAAAATGGTAATTCTAAAAAACAATTGAAGATAAACAAGCAGTTTTTCAAAAAAATACACTGCACACACTTGCATTCTCTCTATCTCTTCTAAACACAAATCATCACGTCATGCAGATTGCTTGTTTTAAACCCTGTTGAAACATACGATCCGATGCCTTCTCCCGACTTTGAATTCCCGGTATTTGGGGCTGAAGAAGAAGTTGATAAGGAAATTCCAGAAGAGATCTCCCGGTTACTCAAACAAGAGGAAAGGTCCATTGAACCTCACAAAGAGCCGTTGGAAACAGTAAACTTGGGCTCAGAGGAAGAGAGAAAAGAAGTCAGGATTGGGGCATTGCTCAGTCCAACTGCCAAAGAGAGTTTGACAAAGCTTCTCAAAGAATTTCCCGATGTATTTTCTTGGTCATATCAGGACATGCCAGGGTTGGATACCAGCATCGTGGAACATCACTTACCGTTGAAATCAGAATGTCCGCCAGTAAAATAGAGGTTGAGACGGACTCACCCGGACATGGCCATCAAAATCAAAGAGGAGGTACAGAAATAGATTGACGCGGGTTTCCTCGCTACGTCTGAATATCCTCAATGGTTAGCCAACATCGTACCAGTTCTAAAAAAGGACAGCAAGGTCTGAATGTGTGTAGATTACAGGGATCTAAACAAGGCTAGTCCAAAGGACGACTTTCCTTTACCACACATTGACATGCTGGTAGATAGTACAATAAAGTTCAAGGTTTTCTCCTTCATGGATGGATTCTCGGGCTATAATCAGATCAAAATGGCGCCGAAAGACATGGAGAAAACTTCGTTCATTACCCCATGGGGTACCTTTTGTTACAAGGTAATGTCGTTCGGTTTGAAGAACACCGGGGCAACCTATCAAAGGGCCATGACTACTCTGTTTCATGACATGATACACCAAGAAATTGAGGTATATGTTGATGACATGATTGCCAAATCTAGAACAGAGGAGGAGCATGTGACCCACATATCAAAGCTATTCGAGTGGTTGAGAAAGTACAAACTCCGCTTGAATCCCAACAAATGCACCTTCGGTGTCCGTTCAGGGAAACTATTAGGTTTCATCATCAGCCAGAAAGGAATTGAGGTTGATCCCGACAAGGTCAAAGCCATTCAAGAAATGCCTTCTCCGAAAACTGAAAAACAAGTCAGAGGATTCTTGGGACGTTTGAACTACATCTCCAGATTCATATTCCTCATGACCGCGACCTGTGCGCCGATTTTTAAATTACTCAAAAAGAACCAGGATTGTGTTTGGATAGAAGATTGCCAAACCACCTTCAACAGTATTAAGGAATACCCGTTGAATCCGTTGATTCTATCTCCTCCAGTGGAAGGAAGACCACTGATCATATACTTAACAGTCTTGGAAGACTCCATGGGCTGTGTACTTGGCCAACAAGATGAAACCAAACAGAAAGAATCTGCCATTTACTATATGAGCAAGAAATTCACCGACTGCGAGACTCGGTACACTATGCTTGAGAAAACTTGTTGTGCTTTGGCTTGGGCAGCCAAACGTCTTTGCCAGGACATGATTCGTCACACTAATTGGTTGGTATCCGAAATGGATCCAATCAAGTGTGTATTTGAAAAGCCTGCTCTCACGGGAAGGATTGCCCGTTGCCAGATGTTGTTATCAAAATATAACATAGAGTACCATGCTCAAAAAGCCGTTAAGGGGAGTATTTTAGCCGATCATTTGGCTTATTAACCGATTGACGATCAAGAATCAATCAGGTTTGACTTCCCAGACGAAGATGTCATGTATCTAAAAATGAAAGATCGCGATGAACCGCTACCCATTGAAGGGCCAGAACCAGGTTCCCAATGGGGAATAATCTTTGACGGAGCTGTAAACCATTATGGAAACTGAATTGGGACAATCATCATAACACCTCAGGGTACCCAGATTCCTTTCACATCCAGACTTACGTTCAAATGTACAAACAACGAGGCCGAATACGAAGCCTGTATTATGGGTCTCAAGGAAGCAATTGATTTAAGGATCAAGAACTTGGACGTATATGGAGATTCAGCCCTGGTTATCCATCAGATCAAAGGAGATTGGAACACATACCAATCGGGACTGATTCCTTACAAAGACTATGCGAGAAGGTTGCTACCCTTCTTTGACAGAATCGAGTTTCATCACATCCCTCGTGATGAGAATCACATGGCTGATGCATTAGCCACTCTCTCTTCCATGATTAGTTTAGGTCAATGGAATGACCTACCTAAGATCGACATCATGCGCCTTGAAGGGCCCGCTTACATCTTCGCGATTGAAGCAATCATAGACGACAAACCTTGGTATCACGATATCAAATGCTTCCTTCAGAAACAAGAGTACCCACCTGGGGCACTAAGAAAAGATAGGAAAACTCTCAGAAGACTAGCAGGCAGCTTCTTCCTGAACGGTAATACACTCTATAAGCAAAATTTTGACATGGTCTTGCTCCGATGCGTAGGCAGACCAGAAGCAGACATGCTGATAAAAGAAATTCACGAAGGATCCTTTGGCACGCATGCCAATGGACATACAATGGCGAGAAAAATTCTGAGAGCAGGGTACTACTGGTTGACAATGGAATCTGACTGCTACAAGTACATGAGGAGGTGTCACAAGTGTCAGATATACTCTGACAAAATCCATGTACCGCCAACACATCTCAAAGTTCTTTCTTCCCCATGGCCTTTTTCCATATGGGGACTCGACATGATTGGTATGATTGAACCTAAGGCTTCAAATGGACATCAGTTCATTCTGATCGCCATTGACTACTTCACCAAGTGGGTCGAAGCAGCGTTATACGCCAATGTAACCTGACAAGTAGTGGTCCGATTTATCAAAAACAATATCATTTGTCGATATGGTGTTCCAAGCCAGATCATTACTGATAATGGATCTAACTTGAACAATAAGATGATGAAAGAGTTGTGCGCAGAGTTCAAGATTGAACACCATAACTCATCTCCCTACTGACCCAAGATGAACGGAGCGGTAGAAGCGGCTAATGTAACACCCCATTTTTAATTATTTAATCGTCTGGTTTTATTTTATTTGTTGGCCTTGTTTAGGGTGCATGTCTGAGTGCGTGGAGGGTAATGTTAGTAATATGGAAATATTATTATTATTATTATTATTATTATTATCATTGTTATTTTGGTACTATTAATAATGTATTTCATATTATTATTATTATTATGGTTAGTATTATTATTTAGTAAAATAAAAATCAGATTGAATTAATTGGATTATGGGCTGATAGAAAATAGGAGGGGCAATTTAGTAATTAAATAATGATTAGTGAGAATTGAGAGGGTTTAGCGATAATCCGAATTTTTAGAGAGAGAAGGAGAAAGACTAATTAGAACAAGGGAAGAACAAGGGGTGCTAGAGCAAGGTTTTCTCATCAATTTTTTTCCAGAAATTCTGAACAGATTCGAGGTAAGGGGGAGAAACGGGTTTAATATTGGTGATATGATCATGATAGGGTAGTGGGGAGTCCTTAACCCCGTAGGAATTTGTATGCAAAATGTTGTGTTGATGATTTGTTGTATATGTCTGATATGATGATGAGATTGTGCATGAATCGATTTGTGTTAATATGATTTTTTGTTGATGTTGCTGTTGTATGAATATCTCTGTTGCAGATTTGTGTTTGACCCAAATTGGGGGAACGATTTGGAATCTAAGACCTATAATTCATGTAGTAATAATAGGTGAAAATGTAAGAGGAAAGTATAAGTCCTAAAATTGATGTAGAAACACTATTAGGACTGTTTTGGGAGTGAAGAAATGTAGATTTCGTAGCAAAACTTAGACTGGTGTGGAGAATCGGATTTTTCGTAATAGATCTGGCCATACGCGTATCAGGTAAGGCGATACGCGTATGGGATGGCTGATACGCAACAATACGCGTATGAAAGGCTAGGCATTACGCGTAATAGGAGGGCCGTATGCGTAATGGGTTGGAATTCGGGAAATTCGGTGGGAAAACATCTCTGTCCGTACGCGTACGACATAAGGCATTACGCGTAAGGACTTGGGCAATGTGAGGCAATACGCGTATGAAGAGAGGCATTACGCGTATGGGTTGGGCGAGCGAGCTGGTAATACGCGTATGGCACAGGGCAATACGCGTATGGCCAACGAGTGTGCAGAATTTTGCCGTTTCGCGATTTCTTTCCTGTTTTCGCGTCTGATTTGGTTTCTTTTGGTTTGAGAGGTTGGGAATAGGTGTCAGACCTTGAGAAATGTGAAATTGGTGATGAAATTAATTAATCTAATAATTTTAGGGAATTAATTAATTAATTAGTAATTGACTTATGTTGTGCTAAGAAAATGTATGGTGTGAATATTAGTGTGTAATCCAGGTGTGATCAGGATGATTGTGAACATGTATCTATATGTTATTGTACATGTGTTTTATATGCATAATTGTGTCATGCATTTCAAGGTGTTGGTGGGATGAATTATCGCTCAGGAGGAGTGTATATGATTCATCTGTACTCCGATATGGAGAATGGTGGGGATAGATCATTGCCAAGTAGAGGTGTATGTGATCTATTCGGGTTCGATTGAATGAACCGTGTTGTTGGTACCACATGCATTGTGTCCATAGTTATGTCGCATTGCATTTTGTTGTTATATGAAGTGTTGTATGGTGATGGTTGTGACCAGTAGGTCTTGATTTTATGATTGTGCATGAATACTACTTTTATCATGTATTTGTTCACCGTATATATTGAATGTGATTTCTCATCCCTTTGTCGTTGTTGTGTCTGTGCTTCTTCGGAAGTGCAGATAATCCAGGTACTTAGGTTGCTTGGATGTGTGTGTTGCTTGTTCGAGTCTTAGGAGTGCTCTGATACGTAACATGGGATTTTGGGGATTTCATTTATTTTGTTATTTGTTATTCTTTTGTTACGTATCTTTATTTTTTATGAAAATTATGGTAAACCACGATTTTATGTGGAGTTTTGGCGTTATTGGCAGATGGCCGTAGATTGAATAATAAATTATTTTTCCGCTATTTTATTTCATTCAATAAAAAGGAGTTTTAATGTTGGTCTTGCAAATGTGGCATCCTACTTTTTTTTGGTGTAAAAACTCTGATTATTTTCATAGTATTTTATGTATTTTTCATAAATGGGAAAGTGGGGTGTTACAGCTAACAAGAACATCAAGAAGATCGTTCAAAAGATGGTTATAACCTATAAAGACTGGCATGAAATGTTACCCTTTGCTCTTCATGGTTATCGCACATCTGTCCGCACTTCAACAGGGGCAACCCCTTTCTCTCTAGTATATGGCATGGAGGCAGTGCTTCCCATAGAAGTAGAGGTCCCATCAATCCGGGTATTGATGGAAGCAAAGCTTACAGAAGCTGAACGGTGTCAAAGTCGACACGACGAACTACATCTGATCGAAGAGAAATGAATCACGGCACATGCCACGGTCAGTTATATCAACAAAGAATGAAGAAGGTGTTCGACAAAAAGGTTCGACCTCGCGTCTTCAGGAAAGGAGACCTTGTGCTAAAAAAGATACAATCATTTCTCACTGATTCTCGGGGCAAATGGACTCTGAATTACGATGGCCCCTATGTGGTCAAGAAAGCTTTCTCAGGCGGCGTCTTGAGACTTGCAACCATGGACGGAGAGGAATTTGCCTACCCCACGAATGTTGATGTAGTCAAGAAATACTTCGCCTAAAAAAAGCATCTCGGTGGATTGAAAACCCGGAAGGGCGGTCCAGGTAAAAATTAGAGACATGATCAAAAATCATCCCGGTGGATTGGAAACATCACAGTACAATCCAGGCAAAAGTTAGGGATAATGGCAAGTAACTATGTTTAACAAAGGGGCAAGTCCCTCAGCAGCAATTACACCATCCATCAGAAAACTCCAGTCAAGGTCATCTTTGACAGAAGCTCAGGATGCCCAGAATTCAAAGTTGGTAGAAGGATAGTGGTCGTTATGTTTCAATGTAGCCCTTTTCCCTTAAATTACCATTTTCTTAACTTTGTAAATACTCTATGGAATCACGCGTTTGGCTGATCTCCATCCTATCAATAAAATTTGAGCCCTTGTGCTTCTGTTTGCAATTCTTATTTGTTTTAGCTTTATAGAACGACATTTTAATATGATCAACGATTCTTGAAACGAAACAAAAACGAATTTACTTGTTAAAATTTTTCTGCTTTTAAAATAAAGATTGCAATTTCTTTTGACTGTTGAACATCGAAAGAACGTCGCTCGCTTCTCCAGAAGTAATCGAGCTTCAAAGTGCAGAATCAAAGTACTCCTTCTAAACCAGTGCGCCTGAATGAAGGATCAGCTGTGTCAGATGCGACTTTCCCATCTGACACCCTTGGCCGAGTTCTTACCTTCTAAGCCCGACCAACAGTTGTTCCCCGCAGGGACTATTTCTCCTAAGCAAGGCAGAATTGCTATCTTGAACCAGTGATACTTCTTCGTGCCCCGCTGAGGCCGGGTATCCAGTTGTGTTCATCTACTAGTCTGTATGTCGCGTCAGTTTTGTCAGCATAAACATACATACATCATGCATTGTTGATTTACATTCGCATTCATAATTGCATCACTATCACTCTAGTCGGTCTTGTTCCCAGGTGATAAAAGTCCTCTCGATCGAGTTGTCAGTTCTTTCCTTATCAGGAAGTGAACCATCTAAACGATCTCTCCTTCAGTTTATTTCTGGATTGAAGTTGGTCCCTTGACCACTTTGATAACTTGAACCTCTGAAAAACAAGAAAACTTTCGACAAAAATCACCCTTCGCCAGTGAAGATGATATCTCCGCTTTCCCAGATTAAGGAAAATCTCCAGAGAAAGCCTCTTAATCAGAGATTCGACAATGCAGCAGTTTTTCTCCAAAAAATCCGCTGACAAAAAGGTCATCAACACCTCAAAATTGGATCACATCATATGGTATTTCTCCGGGAAGATCCCGAGAAAAGTATGATGTAATACCCAAGCGAAAGCAGTCTCTCAAGAGACTCATTTTCCTCAGATAGAGTCGACAAATGGCATCCCCAAACAGAGAAGTGTGTGTACCTCTACAACTCAAACGAAGGGGTTCCCCAGCAAGTCTGACATCAAAACTTTTTCACTCAAATGACATCTCCCTAGGAAAATTCGGCGAGAAGTTTGAGGAAATCCGCTACAAATAGCGTCCCTTATCAAGAAAGCTTATTGGCAAAAGAAACTAAGACCAGTTCCTTGGTAGGAAACCAGGATCGAGGGGAAGTTTATTTCAGAAACTTAGACCAGTTCCTGGGTAGGAAACCAGGATCGAGGGGAAGTTTATTTCAAAAACTAAGACCAGTTCCTTGGTAGGAAAATAGGATCGAGGGGAAGTTTACCTTTTCTAAGCATCATTGCTTAGCAAAAGAAGATGGATGCGCTAACTGCCATTCATAACCACTATCAAAATTTCGGGTATTCCGATATTTAATCCTCTTGCACCCCGAATGCCCGAATACCTTCGCTATTCCCACCTTCAGGTCCAAGAAGATTAAATAGGGGAATCTGTCATACCCCAAATTTTGACCACTAAGATTTCCCATCATTGTGAAAATCATCATCACAATATGGATGAACCATCATACCTCATCAGTCTCCCCAAAGATGGATGAGCATTCACTACAATCAAAATTAGGGTTTCAAGCCCTCTTAGAGCTCTTAGACAAAGGATCAATCAAGAATTGACATGATCTTTAACTTGTCTAACCTCTCAAACATCCACAAAGGATTAAGAGGACTCCCAGTTCAAGAATTAAGCACAATGTTGCAGCCTTCTAAGTGGATCAAGCCTCAAGATCGCTAGTGTCACCAAATTAAGGTTTTGGTCGACCAGGGCCTCCAGATGAAAATCTTCCTCTGGGCATGAGCCAATGCTTCAAAGCATAACCTAATATGCTCCATGGAACCTCATGGACCTAATCATCAAGTCAATTTTTCCTCAGGGGATGCATTCATAAAAAATCAGGAATTAGGGTTTCTTGACCTAATTCACCCCTAAGTTGACTTTTGGGACAAATCATGAGCCAAGACCTCAAGACATGAATTGGGGGTCTCTAATACACCACATTGACCCATTTGCAGCTATGTATTGATCCAAGAAGCTTGATCAACAAGTTTTAAGTTCATCAGAACCACAGTGAGGGTGTCGCGAGAAAAAGTCAATTGTGCCTTTGACTTTTGACCCAGGCATGCTCCCAAAACTTGGGACATGATTCAATACACCCTATAATACCTATGAAATCAACCCATCAAGTTTGATTTAGGTCAAAGACTTGATTTCATAGAGGATCACACAGTTTGGAATTTGTCTGACAAAAAGTCAACTGTGCACAAAAGTCAACTTTGACTTTTTGAGATTTTTCACCATTATGGTTCTTTAACCCTAAAATGATGTTAATGTGTGATTTGGATCATCATTAATCAAGAAAAATCAAGAAAAGTGGGATAACTTGTAAAAGGGGTAACCATAAAAACCTAGAATTTTTCTAAGTTATGAAATAAAGTTGCTAGGGTACCAACCTCCAAGGATCATAACTTAAGATCCAAGCAACCATTTGGGCTGATCCAAAGATGGATTTGTAGCTCTCATGGCATACTTTAAAAGTGTCAACTACACCTCATTCTAATTCTCCATGGATTTCAAGTTAGGGAATGGCCAAAATCACAAAAAGTGAAAATATCACTTTTTTCCAACACTTAGTGAAATTTTCACTAAGTCAGAATCTACCTTGCTTTTTTTCCAAATTTAAGGGCATTTTTCACCCAAATCCAAAAGGTATCAAAACAAACTATGATCACACATATGTTTTATCATATGAGAGCTTTCCAAAATGGCCAAGAACCCCATAAAATTCCCCTTGAGCCATGAGATATGACAATGGCAATATGTCTTGCCGCAAACTGTCATGGCAAGGCAGATTTGTGCATTTTACTCGATTTGCCAAATTTGTGCAAATGACAAACATGCTTATTCATCTGAACACCTCAGTGAGGGACCAAGGAGGGACAAACACAGATCCATAAGCCTCCCAAGTCTTTGGAACCAAAAGTAGCATGTCAAACCTAGAAATCCCTAAAGAGGGGACAAGACTCTAATTTTGTTTTGGAGCATTCAATGGATGTACCAAGGTGGCATGGACTGGACCATTTCCAACTGAATTTAGTCAAGACATATCCAAGACCAAGGGAACCAGCAGCCTGTGCCCTAACCTCTAGTCAATGGCTAGAGGAGACTTGGATTCCAAAATGCAACCATTGGCCAAACCTCTGTTGCAGTTGCCATTCACTATTGCAGCCAAAACAAACTTGCTCTACTATAAATAGAGCTCAATTGTGTTCATTTGAGTACACCAAACCATCAAACAGATTCTTTCCTCAAAATCTCCTTCTTCACTCCAATTTTTCCTTCTAAGGCAAGTCACTATCGGGTTTTGAGTTTGAGAGTTATTCCAACCAAACCAATCACACACACACACCTCATAAACATCATATAGATGTGATCCAAACACTCACATAACATCTGGAACACCAAAATCACAAAATCACTAGCCATCTGCACAAGCCTTTGACTGATTTCCAGTTGAGGTGCCAAATCAAGTTCCAGCTCAACTCAATCCACTCCAAGCATCCAGACACACTCCATAGCACCTAGGGAAGCTGTCCATATCCTTGGAACCAAGCTGCAATACCTCTAACACAAAACACGATCACCAGCTGCAAGAGGTAAGCATGAGCTCTTCTAACTCTATGATCCATGCATTTTTTGCTGCACAATAATTTGGCCATATGTTCATAATCATGCATGGAGTGTTTTCCCTCAATCAATTGCATTGTTTGAATCGTGTATGAATTTCTGAACCTTCATGCATGTAGCGAGCGATTTTGGACGCGGTTCTTAAGCGCTGGTCGCTCTCTGCGGTTGAGCTTACTACAGGTCGATTCATTTTTTATCCTATTAAAGCTGATGAAGGAAGGGAAATAAATGTCTCCAATTAACCCTGCTTTGCATACTGAGTTTAAACAGCGGTCTGTTAGGTTACGAATATTATCAATGTGGGGGGGCCCTTGTACTGGTTATTTGTATTTTCGCCAATACGGTTTTCTCTCTTTCGGGGAACAAGGATTTAGGATGTTAGGACTGATGTTTTTGATAGATACATGAGAGTATGGGATTTTGGGTTTTTGTTTAGTGTGCTCGCTAAGATTTTTCTTTCAATCTTATGCCTACGTATTCCCGTTTACCGAAACAGGGAAATCAGGCATTCGTAGTTCCTCCTATTCTATGGGAGGAAATGGTTATTTTTGGTGTCTTGTTCAAAGCCCAAGACGTGAAGCGAAAGGTGGTTTGTATCTTGTTCAAAGCCCAAGATGTGAAGCTGAAAGGGTTTCATTTTTAGAGAGAATTTGTCATCTCTAAAAGGGGGGGGGGGGGGGGTTGTATGTCACAACTGTTGGGTGACTGACTGTAAAGGAGGACTACTTTAACCGAGATTTGTGAATCCGGCAATGCCATAATTTCCTTTATAGGGATTTTAACCTGAAGGAGAAGACTTTAACTCAGTGTAGAGCAATGCCATCTTTCCTTAGGAATTTCTCATGCTAAAAGAGGGACAGTGGCATGGATGTAGATGATCCAGAGGCTTGCCGCTTACAGCGATTAGATGAAAGGGAAGAAGTTGTTGATGTTTGTGTACTGTGAACGAGGCACAGCTTTGATGCTAAAAGGTTAATTGGATTAACCAGTGGTTTTCTTATATAAAGCCTAAGAGGAGGCTAATATGTGTCTCGTACAAAGCCCGAGAGAGAGGCTAAAAGGTTTTTGACTCAACGAGGGAGTCTTTTGGTATCTCGTATAAAGCCCGAGATGGAGGCTAAATGACTCAACAAGAGAGTTTTTGTATCTCGTACGAAGCCCGAGATGGAGGCTAATTGACTCAACAAGAGAGTTTTTGTATCTCGTACGAAGCCCGAGATGGAGGCTAATTGTTTGTTTGGCTCAATAAGAACCTTTTTGTATCTCGTATAACGCCCGAGATGGAGGCGAAAGAGGTGATTGACTCAACGAGGGAGTCTCTTATGTGTCTCGTACAAAGCCCAAGAGAGAGGCTAAACGTTGTTTGACTCCGCTGGGGAGGATCATTATACAAAGCCTAAGAGGAGGCTATGGTTACTGTTTCAGTTGAGTGACAGGTCCAGTATACTGATTTTGAAAGAGAAAATCAGTTCTTATATGAGCAACACTGTACTCATGGATTTGATTCAAGGATCCGGGTTATTCCTGTTCTTTAAGGAAGCGGGAAATCCGAAGGTTATTGAGATTGTCCGAGTCTACGGGTTTTCTTCCTATTTTTAAAGGGTGCTTCAGAATGTCTTTGAGACTCAAGGAGATTAGACTGTCCAAGTCTAGAGTTTTATCTTTTGTACTATGCTTTGAGAAACAGTAGTAGACTCTATGAAAGGATTGTTCTATGTAGATGACTAAGTTCTGTTCCTATACCTCTAGGAGGTCGTCGGGACAATTTGTACGAAGCCCAAGAGGAGGCTGGAAACTTTTAAGAAGCCGAAGGGTCCTTGTACGAAGCCCAAGAGGAGGCTATCATTCCCGGAGGAAGAGATCATTATATGAAGCCTAAGAGGAGGTTGTGAATACTTCTAAGAAGCCGATGGGTCCTTGTACTAAGCCCAAGAGGAGGCGGGGTTGCTTTTAGGAAGCCTGTGGGTCCTTGTACGTGTAGCGAGCGATTTTGGACGCGGTTCTTAAGCGCTGGTCGCTCTCTGCGGTTTGAGCTTAAACTACAGGTCGATTCATTTTTTATCCTATTGTGAGCTGAATAAGGAAGGGAAATAGATGTCTCCAATTAACCCTGCTTTGCATACTGAGTTTAAACAGCGGTCTATTAGGTTACGGTTTTCTTTCTTTTTACCTGGGCAGAAGGTTTCTGGCGGGGAACAAGGATTAGGATGTTAGGACTGATGCTTTTGAATTACTGCTTTTGATTGATGGAGATATGGGATTTGGGTTTTTTGTTGATTGCGCTCGCTAAGATCTTTTCTTTCGATCTTATGCCTACGTATTCCCGTTTACTGAAACAGGAAAATCAGAGCGTTCTTAGTTCCTCCTATTCTATGGGAGGAAATTGGTTTTTGGTGTCTTGTTCAAAGCCCAAGACGTGAAGCGAAAGGTGGTTTGTATCTTGTTCAAAGCCCAAGATGTGAAGCTGAAAGGTCTATTTGTGTCTTGTTCAAAGCCCAAGACGTGAAGCTGAAAGACCTCGACTTTAGAGAGAATTTGTCATCTCTAAAGAGGGGGAAGGAGAATTACTTTAATTGGGATACGCGGATCCGAGCAATGCCATAATTTCCGAAGAAAGGGTTTTAACCTGAAGGAGAAGACTTTAACTCAGTGTAGAGCAATGCCATCTTTCCTTAGGAATTTCTCATGCTAAAAGAGGGACAGTGGCATGGATATAGATGATCCAGAGGCTTGCCGCTTACAGCGATTAGATGAAGGGAAAGGAGTTATTGATGTTTGTGTACTGTGAACGAGGCACAGCTTTGATGCTAAAAGGTTGATTGGATCAACCAGTGGTTTTCTTATACAAAGCCTAAGAGGAGGCTAATTTCCGCTAGGAAAATCATTATACAAAGCCTAAGAGGAGGCTATTTTGTGTCTCGTACAAAGCTCGAGAGAGAGGCTAAAAGTTTTTGACCCGACGATGGAGTCGTTTGGTATCTCGTATAAAGCCCGAGATGGAGGCGATTGTTTGTTTGACTCTACGAGGGAGTCTTTGTGTCTCGTACGAAGCCCGAGATAGAGGCTAAAAGTTTGACTCAACAAGAGAGTCTTTGATACTCAACAAGAGAGTGTTTTTGTATCTCGTACGAAGCCCGAGATGGAGGCTAAAGGTTTGTTTCAGTTGAGTGACAGATCCAATATACTGATTTTAAAAGAGAAAATCAGTTTTTATATGAGCAACACTGTACTCAGGGATTTGATTTGAGGATCAGGAATATTTCCTTCTCTTTGAGGAAACGGGAAATCCAAAGGGTATTGAGACTGTCCGAGTCTGTGGGTTTCCTTCCTATTTAACGAAGGGGTCACTTGAGAATGTCTTTGAGACTCAAGGAAGTTAGACTGTCCAAGTCTAGAGTTTTTTTTCTTTCGTACTATGCTTTGAGAAACAGTAGTAGACTCTATGAAAGGACTGTTCTATGAGGATGACTAGGTTCTGTTCCTATACCTCTAGGAGGTCGTCGGGACAATTTGTACGAAGCCCAAGAGGAGGCTGGAAACTTTTAAGAAGTCGACGGGTCCTTGTACGAAGCCCAAGAGGAGGCTATCATTCCCGGAGGAAGAGATCATTATACGAAGCCTAAGAGGAGGCTGTGAATACTTCTAAGAAGCCGTATTGTCCTTGAATAATGCCCAAGAGGAGGCCGATGCTTTTAAGAAGCCCGTGGGTCTATCATCTCCTTTCCATTAGGAGAGATAACTCTTTTAAAGATAAAAACCACTGGTAAACGTGCGAGGTTTACTATCCAGCGACTTTTAACTTTTAAAGAGGGTTCCTTAGTTAAGGTCCTAGATTATGACCGTAATGGGTACCCAAACCCCGAGACATTCAAGGCAAGCTATCCACAAGGAATAGATCAAGCCAGGAAAGTTCGAGAATTTGGAAGAAACTCAAAGATGCCATTCACAGAGAATACATTCATCTTGGGGAGTAGAGCTTCTTGACGATTCCTAAGGAGGACAACCGAAGAGAAGACTGTATCTGGGGCTCCTATTGGGGATCTAGGCGTCTATTTCTACGAATAAATGAAACGGCGTCACCTAGTTCTAGACGTAGTTGCCGGGGAAACTCGAAATATCTATACTATTATTACACAGTAGATATGAGTTTATGAAAGGAGACTTACAGTGAGCAGCCCCACAATACAGTTTATAATATGAAAGCAGTAAATGAAAGCGATAACCACTTACTCGGTTGGAGTGCTTCCATGCTGTTTGGTTAGTTGTTCAACAAAGAAAGATTGAAAACAACAGTATATTCAAAATCAAAGGAGAAAGTGCTTTGAAAAAGAAAGATTTGGGGCTTACAGCTCAAGGAGAGGCCCAGGGTTTTATCAGTGAGCGCACTGTTGAATTTGTACAGAGGGACTTATACAAGTGACTGGGGCCCAAAAAGGTTTTCTGTACAAAGGGATGGGTCTTACACTCTCTCAAGAGGCCCAAAAAGGTTTAAAGAAAAGAGTGGGGCTTATAACACGAGGGTAGGCCCAAATGATTTTTTCGTTTAAAATGGCGATCGCGCCGAGGTTTTCTTTTAACGCCGAGGGACTTATACAATAAGTGAGGCCCAAAATTGTTTTGGTTAAAAGGGGGATTGTGTCTTACACTCTAATAGAGGCCCAAAGTGTTTTGAATGGGTCTTATAGCTCAAGGAGAGGCCCAGATGATTTTTATTTTTAAACGGGCGACGATCGCGCCGTTTACTTGTACAGAGGGACTTATACAATGAGTGAGGCCCAAAAAGTTTTTGTACAAGGGGGGATGGGTCTTACACTCTCTCAAGAGGCCCAAAAAAGTTTTGAAAATGATTTATGAGGGTTGAATTAATCCAAAACCCTAATTTGTTTTCAAAATGTATTTAATTGAATAAAAATTCAATTAAAATGATCAAAAATTGTTTAACACATGGAAAACAAATTGTGATCTTGGATTAATGCTTCAAAAATTAAGTATTGACCTACAAAATAATTAGAAAGCATTAAAAGTTGCAAAATCAATGTAGAAAAAATATTTAAAATGCCAAAAACAATCAAAATATTAATTCTTTACAAAAATATCAATTATATGAAATAAATAATATTTTTGGGATTTTTTGTGAAAATAAAATATTTTAACATTTTTGTGAATTATTAAAAAAAGAATCAACTCAAAATCATTAAAACTCAGAGAGAAATTAATTTTTGAATCAATTAAACAAAATCACAAAATTCAAATATTTGAATTTCTAAAAATGGCGCCAAGAACAAGCTGAAGAACACGCGCGTGTTCTGGGTTTCTTAGATTTGCATTTTCTATCCAATCTCCATGAATACGTAATCATATCATGCAATCCACATATCATCATGCTCGCCTCAACCTCACGATCATGTCTATGTACTTTAATTTCATTTAAATTAAACATACAACAAGAAATCACGAAGAGACCTCAAGAACCCTAATTTCTGCATGAAGGCTAGGATTTTTGATACACGATTCAAACAATGCAATTAATTGAGGGAAAACATTCCAAGCATGATTATGAACATATGGCCAAATTATTGTGCGAGGAAATATGCATAGATTGAGAGATGACCAAGTATGTGTTTACCTCTAGGCCGTGACAGCAAGTGCAATGTGATTTTTGATTTGGAAGTGTTACAGATGAGTGGTGATGATCTGAACAGCTTCCCTACACCCTATGGAGTGTGTTTGAATGGTTGGACTTGATTGAAATTGGCTGGATCACTTTGTGGTACCTCAGCTGCAACTTGGTTAAAACCTTGAGCAACCAGCTGGTGATTTTGTGAAATCAGTGTTCCAGATGTTATGTGAGTGTTTGGATCACTTCTATATGATGTATGTGAGGTGTGTGAGTGATTGGTTTGATTGGAATTGCTCTCAAACTCAAAACCCGATAGTGACTTGCCTTAGAAGGCAAAATTGGAGTGAAAGAAGAGATTTTGAGGAAAGCATCTGTTAGATGGCTTTGGTGTACTCAAACTGACCACAATTAAGCTCTATTTATAGTAGAGCAAGTTTGACTGACCACAATGAGAATCCAAGTCTCCTCTAGCCATTGACTACAGGTTAGGGCACAGAGCTTTGGTCCCCTTGGTCTTGGATAAGTCTTGACTGATTTTAGATGAGAATGGCTCAGTCCATGCCACCTTGATGGTTTCATTGAATGCCTCATTCCAAATTTGAAGTCTTGTCCCTATTTTGGCCATTCTAGGTTCAACATGCTATTCTTTGTTCCTTGGACCTTGGAGGCTTGGCTCAGTGATTGTGCCCTTTAGATTCAATCCTCTGAGGTGTCCAAGTGGATAGGAGCAATTGAATTTGGCTGATTTTGGCAAATCGACCAAAGTTGCAAATTCTGCCTTGCCTTGACAGATTTCAGCAAGGCAACTTGGCAATGTTGTATCTCATGGTGTAGGTTGAATTTGGCAATGTTCTTGGCCATTTTGGAAAGCTCTTACATGATACAACAACTGTTTGAACAAGTTTGGTTTTGATCTCTTTTGATTCCAAGTGAAAAATCCCCCTACATTTGACAAAAAGTGAGGCAGAATCTGACTTAGTGAAAATTTCACTAAGTGTTGGAAAAAGTGACATTTTCACTTTTCAGCCACTTTGATCACTCCATAACTCAAAATCCTTAATGAATTGGAATGACTTGTAGTTGAAGTTTTTGTAGGTGATAATGAGGGCTACAAATCCATCTTTGGATGAGAAAAAATGGCCTTGTGGTTTAGGAGTTATGGTCCTCCAAAGTTGGTACCTTTGCCACTTTATTTTTAACTTAGAAAAATTTCTAAGTTTTATGGTTACCCCTTTTACAAGTTATCTCACTTTTCTTGATTTTTCTTGATGAATGATGATTCAAATCATACATTAACATCATTTTAGGGTTAAAAATCCATTTTGGTGAAAAATCTCAAAAAGTCAAAGTTGACTTTTGTGCACAGTTGACTTTTTATCAGATGAATTCCAAACTGTGCAATTCTTCAGGAAATCATGTCCTTGACCTAAATCAAACTTGATGGACATGTTCCATGGGTGTCATAGGGTATATTCAATCATGTATTAGGGTTTAGGAGCATGTCCAGGTCAAAAGTCAAAGTTACAGTTGACTTTTCCCTTAAAACCCTAATTGTGGTGCAGATGAAATTGAGACTTGATGCTCAAGCTTCTTGGATCAATCCATTGTTCCAAATGGATCAATATGGTATAGTAGAGACCCTCAAATCATGTCTTGAGCTCTTGGCTCATGGTTTGTCCCAAAAGTCAACTTAGGGGTGAATTAGGTCAAGAAACCCTAATTCCTGATTTTTGATGAATGCATCCCCTGAGGCAAAATTGACTTGATGCATGGGTTCATGAGGTTCCATGAAGTATATTAGGTCATGTTTTGGATCATTGCCTTGTGCCCAGATGAAAATTTCCATCTGGTGGCCCTGGTCGACCAAAACCCTAATTTGGTGACACTGTCGATCTTGAGACTTGATCCACCTAAAAGGGAGCAGCCTTGTGCTTAATCCTTGAAGTGGGAGTCCTTTTTGATCCATTGTGGATATTTAAGAGATTAGACAAGTTGAAGATCATGTCATTTCTTGATTGATCCTTTGTCTAAGCACTCAGAGAGGGCTTGAAACCCTAATATTGATTGTATTGGATGCTCACCCATCGTTGGGGAGACTGATGAAGCATAAAGGTACATCCATATTATGATGATGATTTTCACAATGATGGGAAATCTAAGTGGTCAAAATTTGGGGTATTACAGATACCCATATTTAATCTTCTTGGACCCGAATGTGTGAATGACGAAGGGATTCGGGCATTCGGGGTGCAAGAGGATTAAATATCGGAATACCCGAAATTTTAATGGTGGTTATGAATGGTAGCTTACACATTCATCTTCTTTAGCTAAGCAATGATGCTTAGAAAAGGTAAACTTCCCCTCGATCCTGGTTTCCTACCAAGAACTGGTCTCAGTCTCTTTTATAAACTTCCCCTCGATCCTGGTTTCCAACCAAGGAACTGGTCTAAGTTTCAGAAATAAACTTCCCCTCGATCCTGGTTTCCTACCAAGGAACTGGTCTCAGTCTCTGATTTGAACTTCCCCTCGATCCTGGTTTCTTACCAAGGAACTAGTCTCGGTTTCTTTTGTCAATAAACTTTACTGACAAGGGACGCTATTCGTAGCGGCTTTCCTTCAAACTTCTCGCCGAATTTTCCTGGGGAGATGCCATTTGAGTGGAAAAAGTTTTGATGTCAGACTTGCTGGGGAACCCATTCGTCTGAGTTGTAGAGTTGCACAAACTTTTCTGTTTTGGAGACGCCATTTGTCGATTCTACTAGGGAAAGCAAGTCTCCTGAGAGACTGTTTTTGTTTAGGATCTTCATCATACTTTTCTCGGGATCTTCCCGGAGAAACGCCATATGATGGGGTCCAATTTTGAGGTGTCGATGACCTTTTCATCAACGACTTTTCAGAGAAATACTGATGTACTTCCGAATCTCTGTTTAAGAGGCTTTCTCTGGGGATTTTCCTTAATCCGGGAAAGCGAGGATATCATCTTCAATGGCGAAGAGTGACATCTGTTGAAGGTTCTCTGATCTTTCAGAGGTTCAAGTTATCAAAGTGGCCAAGTGCCGACTCTGATCTAAAGATACACTGGTGGCGAGATTGTGCAGACGCAACACTTCCTGACGAGGAAAGAACTGACAAACTCGATTGAGAAAACTGTTTATCACTAGGGGACAAGACCAGCTAGAGTGATAATGATGCAATATGAAATGTAAATGCAAATCAAAAATGCATGAAGTACGTATGTATATGCTGACAAAACTGACGCGACATACAGACTAATGGATGAACACAATTGGATACTCGGCCATCGCGGGGCGAAGAAGTACCATTGATTTAAAATAGCAATTCCACCTTGCTTAGGAGAAATAGTCCACGCGGGGAGCTATGTTGATCGGGCTTAGGAGATGAGAACTCGGCCAAGGGTATCAGACGGGAAAACCGCATCTGATACAGTTGATCCTTCATTCAGGCGCACTGGCTTAGAAGAAGTACTTTGATTCTGCACTTTGAAGTTCGCTTACTTCGGGAAAAGCGATCGATGTTCTTCTGATGTTCAACAGTCAAAAGAAATGCCATCTTTAATTTAAAAGCAGAAAAAGTTTAACAAGTAAATTTATTTTTGTTTTATTTCAAGAATCGCTGATTAAGTTTAAACAACGTCGTTCTGTAAAGCTAAAACAAGTTAAGAATTACAAACAAAAGCACAAGGGCTCAAACTTTATTGATAAGATGGAGATCAGCCAAACGCATGATTCCAAAGAGTATATACAAAGTTAGAAAATGGTAATTTACAGGGAAAAGGGCTACGTTGAAACATAACGACCACTATCCTTCTACCAACTTTGAATTCGGGACATCCTGAGCTTCTGTCGAAGATGACCTTGACTGGAGTTTTCCTGACGGATGATGATGCAACTGCTGCTGAGGAACTTGCCTCTGTTGAACATAGTTACTTGCCATTATCCCTAACTTTTGCCTGGATTGTACTATGAGATTTCCAATCCATCGGGATGATTCTTTTCATGTCTCTAACTTTTGCCTGGACCGCCCTTTCGGGTTTTCAATCCACCGAGACGTTTTTTTTTTAATTTTAGACGAAGTATTTCTTGACTACATCAACATTCGTGGGGTAGGCAAATTCCTCTCCGTCCATGGTTGCAAGTCTCAAGGCACCGCCTGAGAAAGCTTTCGTGACCACATAGGGGCCATCATAATTTGGGGTCCATTTGCCCCGAGAGTCAGTGAGAAATGATTGTATCTTCTTAAGCACGAGGTCTCCTTTTCTGAAGACACGAGGTCGGACCTTTTTGTCAAACGCCCTCTTCATTCTTTGCTGATACAACTGACCATGGCATAGTGCTGTGATTCTCTTTTCTTCGATCAAGTTGAGTTCGTCGTGTCGATTTTGACACCATTCAGCTTCGGTGAGCTTAGCTTCCATCAATACCCTGATTGATGGGATCTCTACTTCTATGGGGAGCACTGCTTCCATGCCATATACTAGAGAGAAAGGGGTTGCCCCTGTTGAAGTGTGGACAGATGTTCGATAATCGTGAAGAGCAAAGGGTAGCATCTCGTGCCAATCTTTGTAGGTTACAACCATCTTTTGAACAATCTTCTTGATGTTCTTGTTAGCCGCTTCTACCGCCCCGTTCATCTTGGGTCGGTAGGGAGATGAGTTATGGTGTTCGATCTTGAACTCAGCACACAACTCTTTCATCATCTTATTGTTCAAGTTAGACCCATTATCAGTAATGATCTCGCTTGGAACACCATAACGGCAGATGATATTGTTTTTGATAAATCGGACCACCACTTGTCGGGTTACATTGGCGAATGACGCTGCTTTGACCCACTTGGTGAAATAGTCAATGGCTACCAGGATGAACCGATGTCCGTTTGAAGCCTTGGGCTCAATCATACCAATCATATCGATTCCCCATATGGAAAATGGCCACGGGGAAGAAAGAACTTTGAGATGTGATGGCGGTACATGAATTTTGTCGGAGTATATCTGACACTTGTGACACCTCCTCATGTACTTGTAGCAGTCGGATTCCATTGTCAACCAATAGTACCCTGCTCTCAGAATTTTTCTCGCCATTGTGTGTCCGTTGGCATGAGTGCTAAAGGATCCTTCATGAATTTCTTTCATGAGCATGTCTGCCTCTGGTCTGTCGACGCATCGGAGCAAGACCATGTCAAAATTTCTCTTATAAAGAGTGTCACCGCTCAGGAAGAAGTTTCCAGCCAATCTTTTGAGGGTTTTCCTGTCTTTTCTGAGTGCCCCAGATGGGTACTCTTGTTTCTGAAGGAAGCATTTGATATCGTGATACCAAGGTCTATCGTCTATGACTGCTTCAATCGTGAAGATGTAAGCGGGCCGTTCAAGGCGCATTATGTCGATCTTAGGTATGTCATTCCATCGACCTACGCTAATCATGGAAGAGAGAGTGGCCAATGCATCAGCCATGTGATTCTCATCACGAGGGATGTGATGAAAGTCGACTCTGTTGAAGAAGGGTAACAACCTTCTTGCATAGTCTTTGTAAGGGATCAATCCTGATTGGTATGTGTTCCAATCTCCTTTTATCTGGTTAATAACCAGGGATGAATCGTCGTATACGTCCAAAATTTTGATCCTTAAATCAATCGCTTCTTCGACACCCATGATACATGCTTCGTATTCGGCCTCGTTGTTCGTACATTTGAACGTAAGTCTAGCAGTGAAAGGAATGTGGATACCCTGAGGGGTAACAATGATTGCCCCAATTCCGTTTCCATAATGATTAACTACTCCGTCAAAGATAAGTCCCCACTGGGAACCTGGTTCTGGCCCTTCACTGGGTAGCGGTTCATCGCAATCTTTCATCTTTAGATACATGACATCTTCGTCTGGGAAGTCAAACCCGATTAATTCTTGATCGTCAATCGGTTGATGAGCCAAATGATCGGCTAAAATACTTCCTTTAACGGCTTTCTGAGCATGGTACTCTATGTCATATTCTGATAGTAACATCTGCCAACGGGCAATCCTTCGCGTGAGAGCAGGTTTTTCGAAAACGTACTTGATTGGATCCATTTCGGAGACCAACCAAGTAGTATGACGAATCATGTACTGGCGAAGACGTTTGGCTGCCCAAACCAAAGTGCAACAAGTTTTCTCAAGCATTGTGTACCGAGTCTCGCAGTCGGTGAATTTCTTGCTTAGATAGTAAATGGCAGACTCTTTCCTTTTAGTTTCGTCTTGCTGGCCAAGTACACATCCCATTGAGTCCTCTAGGACTGTGAGGTAAATGATCAGTGGTCTCCCTTCCACTGGAGGTGATAGAATTGGAGGATTCAACAGATATTCCTTGATATTGTCGAAGGCGGTTTGGCAATCTTCTGACCAAATGCAATCCTGGTTCTTTTTGAGTAATTTGAAAATCGGCGCATATGTCGCGGTCATAAGGAATATGAATCTGGAGATGTAGTTCAAACGTCCCAAGAATCCTCTGACTTGTTTTTCAGTTTTCGGAGAAGGCATTTCTTGAATGGCCTTGACCTTGTCAGGATCAACCTCAATTCCTTTCTGGCTGACGATGAACCCTAGTAGTTTCCCTGAACGGACACCGAAGGTGCACTTGTTGGGATTCAAGCGGAGCTTGAATTTTCTTAGACGTTCGAACAATTTTGACAGATGTTCAACGTGCTCATCCTCTGTTCTTGATTTTGCAATCAAATCATCGACATATACCTCGATTTCCTTATGTATCATGTCATGAAACAGAGTAGTCATGGCCCTTTGATAGGTTGCCCCGGCATTCTTCAAACCGAACGACATTACCTTGTAACAAAAGGTACCCCATGGGGTAATGAATGAAGTTTTCTCCATGTCTTTCGGCACCATTTTGATCTGATTATAGCCCGAGAATCAATCCATGAAGGAGAATACTTTGAACTTTGCTGTGCTGTCAACCAGCATGTCAATGTGTGGTAAAGGAAAGTCGTCCTTTGGACTTGCCTTGTTTAGATCTCTGTAATCAACACACATTCTGACCTTTCCATCCTTTTTGGGAACGGGTACGATGTTGGCTAACCATTGAGGATATTCAGATGTAGCGAGGAAACCCACGTCGATCTGTTTCTGTACCTCCTCCTTGATTTTGATGGCCATGTCCGGGTGAGTGCGTCTCAACCTTTGCTTTACTGGCGGACATTCCGATTTTAGCGGTAAGTGATGTTTCACGATGCTGGTATCCAACCCTGGCATATCCTGATAGGACCAAGCGAATACATCGGGGAATTCTTTGAGAAGCTTTATCAAACTTTCTTTGACAATTGGACTGAGCAGTGCTCCGATCCTGATTTCTTTTCTCTCTTTTTCTGAACCCAAGTTTACCGTTTCCAACGGATCTTTGTGAGGTTCAATGGACCTTTCCTCTTGTCTGAGTAGTCGGGAGATCTCTTCTGGAATTTCGTTGTCATTTTCTTCTTTAGCCTCGAATACCGGGAACTCAAAGTTGGGAGAAGGCATCGGATCGTATGTTTCAACGGGGTATAAAACAAGCAATCTGCATGACGTGACGATTCGTGTTTAGAAGAGATAGAGAAAATGCAAGTGTGTGCAGTGTTTTTATTTTACTGCTTGTTTTTATTATTGAATGTTTTTTAGGATTACCATTTTCTGAAAAAGCAAAAAGAGAAAACAACAATTAATGCGGAAATTACAGAACGACGTTATTTTATTAATGAACAAGTCGAATCTTGAAACTACAGCCCTATAAAACAAAACTCACTCGCTCTGGGCAAAGCGAAGAGGGAAATTTACAAAAAGCGAGCCCTATCAAAACATCCGTTTCACCTGGGCAGGGTGAAAGGTTAAAGATGGCAATTACTTTGACCAACAAACGACCTTCGGAACCTCGACAACAACCTATTGGCGGCGAACTCCTCGGTGAATCACAAAGTCTGGCACCTTCCTTGATTTGTCTTCAGAAATGACGCTGATTTCTGGTGGAGCAGGATCATTGGAATCTGTCTCCCAAGCAGAATTGTCGTAGGAGGATTCCTCTATTGCATTTTGCATAGCATTGGTGCTCTCAGCTGTATCTCCCCATCCAGTTGACTGGATATCTTCGAGCCTAATACGAGAGCTTTCGGGAGCAGTGTACTTGACCATATAGTCGTATTTTCCACTTGGTTGTCCCAAAGTGTCCCAAACTTCTCTGGAACCGGAGGAGTCATCTCTCTCGATGACGTTAACCTCAGGAAAATCATAGTTGATGAATTCAAGTCCTGCAAACGTTGCGAATTCATCTTCATGTTGAGTAGTTTCCGAATGACCTGAGTGTTGATCCCATGACATGGTGGGGACACAGGTATTCTGTTTAATGATGGTCAGCTGATTTTCATTACTCGGCTGACTTTCTTGCCCCAAGTTTCCTGGATAAGGTTGCCACATTGGCAGACCATCCATCGGGCCATAGTAATTGTGATCAGAGTTTTCTTTCATCAGAGTGTCTTCCTCTAATGAATTTGGCGGAGCACGGCATCCTTCCGGATCACAATCTCCGTAGATCATTTCGACATCTGATCTTGGTATAAATCTCGGACTTTCTGTAGGAAAGCAAAAAGGCATAGGCACCTCTTCCTGAGACATATAGCCGTCCTTGTTAAGGTAGGACTTCCATTCTTCATCTGCATCAGAGGGATCTTCCTCATTGATAGCATGAACTGTCTGAGACACTGGGTGAAGAAAACCTCCACTGTGGAAGAAGTTTTGAAGGGGATGAAGACTCTCATCGTTGGCGGCTGTCTGAGTACAGGTCGCAGAAAAACCAAGACCCTTCTTTGTTTTGTTGTCAATAAGAATGACAAGCCGTCCCCATCCTTTCGTATCGGTACTCTCGACCACTTTGATAGCATCTTTGTATGAAGAAATTGCAGTTCCTTCTTCGGATTGATCGTTCTTGCTCACCGATAGTGCTTGGAACTGAGTTCCAATAACCTCCTCGGGTTCCACACAAGCAGATGATGATAAGTTGCTTACAAGCAAGGCTTGTTCCCCACAAACCGTGACAAGTTGATCGTTCTTGACGAACTTTAGCTTTTGGTGGAGGGTTGAAGTAACCGCTCCAGCCTGATGTATCCAAGGTCTTCCTAATAAACAACTATACGTTGCCCGGATGTCCATGACCTGGAAAGTGATTTGGAAAGTGTGAGGACAAATAGTTATGGGAAGATCAACTTCTCCGATAACCGTTTTTCTGGATCCGTCGAATGCTTTGACGACGACCTCGCTGACTCTCATCGGAGGGCCCTTAAATGATAATTGCGTCAAAGTGGACTTCGACATAACATTCAGGGCTGACCCCGTGTCTACCAGTACGTTGGCTAAAGCATCGCCCTGGCAGTTAACTGTAATGTTGAGCGCCATGTTATGACGACGACCCTCTTCAGGTAATTCCTCATCACTAAATCCCAAATTATTGCAGGAAGTGATGTTAGAGACAATGCTATCAAACTGTCTGATTGTTACATCCTGTTCCACAAAGGCTTGCTCCAAGACTTTTTGTAGAGCCTCTCTGTGTGCTTCTGAACTGAGTAACAATGACAATACTGAGATCTTTGAAGGAGTCTGTAACAGTTGATCAACAATGTTATATTCACTCCTTTGGATGAGCTTTAGCATCTCATCTTTGTCTTTTGAAAAGTCGGGATTACTAGATTGACCGACTGATGGATCAGGAATTTCTGCCTGAAGTTCCTTTTCTTTGTTGGATTCTCCAACCCCTCGGTTGAAGATTCGACCGTTCCGTGTTACACGACTGATGTCTGCAATATTCACGACGGAGGGTAATGGAATTTCCTTTCCATTCTCAATTATTGTTGCACCGTATTTGTAAGGGATTGCCTTAGCTAATTCATACGGTAGTGGCCCCGGTAGATAGATGACTATGGGAACCTTCTGATTTTTCTGACCATCATAAGTAATCTCGATCCGTTCCTGGTTGGGAACTTTAGATTCGTCAAGTAGAGGGATGATGGCAAAAACATCCCTGGTCCTGTGATGACCAGAGATCGTGACAACATCCTCAACTTGCTCGGCAAGGTAGTTCGGCGACCAAATGATGGGTCCTGAACCTGGATATGGACGAATTTCTCCATGATCGACCTGACCCTGAAGAGCTGCTCTTACAAGGTAACACCCTTGGTTACTTTTCGAACAGACGCTACAACTGTCATAGTTGTGTGGTGGCACCTGGCCACGCCCACTTTGAATACAATGTAACCTCACTAGGTTACCTTCCATTGATCGGACATCCTGACTTTGACGACGAGTAGGATTCCTGTTATTGATACTAATCTACTGAGTATCTTCGTCCATATAGATTGGCATCCACCAGTGATTTAACAAGTGCTGAAGTGCCTCCTGGACAAGGGTACAACCTCGATCGTTTTCGCAACCCACTTTACAATTTTGATAGTCATGTGATATTAAGAATCCGAGTCGGACCTGCTCAGCATGTAACTCTACCAGGTTGGTATCCATTACGCGGATGTCGAAGATCTGAACCATGTTGATTTGATAGAAGTTCCTATCATGGTAGTCTTGGATCCATCCAAGATCCATCTGATGCTAGAGGGCCTCTTGTATGAAAGAGCATCCCTGTTTGTTTACCGAGCAAATCATACAGGAACAGTAATCGTGCTGCGGCAGACTATGATACTGGCTTTGCCTTGAGTGCATCGCCACCAAGTTGACATTCATCGCATGGATGTCGTGGTTTTGAATGATGTAGGAATTCGTGTAAACCATGTTAACTCCCCGAACTCGGTGCTCTTGGATCCATCCGAGATCCATCTGTTCCTGTAGAGCTGATTGCACTACCGAACATCCTTGGTTATCTTTAGAGCAGATATCACACTGGTGATAGTTATGAGGTGGCACATGGCCATATTCACTCTGTCTACAATGCATCTTGACCAGATTGGTTTTCAATAAGAGTACATCGTGAATTTGATAGACATTGTTAGTCTCTTTCTCAATCAGATTGACTGCAACTTTCTCGTGTTGAGGCAGCGGGTTCGTAAGAACATTAGGATTCGTATCTTTGAAAGATAAGAGCCCGCCCCTAACAAGCTTTTGCACGTCGGATTTGAAATTGAGACAAGTCTCAATGTTATGCCCTGAACCTCCTTGATGATAAGGGCACGTCTGATCCACTTTAAACCAAAAAGGCGGATTTTCCGGAACTGAAAGGGGAGACTTAGTCTGAATGTGCCCCTTAGCCAGCAGTAACGGAAATAGCTCTGCGTACGTTACGGGTATAGGATCAAATCCTGGTGGCCGTGTTGTACGGTTGTTGTTATATGGAGGACGAGCCTGCTGAAGAGACTGTTGTGTCCTTTGTTGGTCAGGTTGGCTCTGCGCAACCTGAGGTTGATACATAGGAACAGGCGCAGGGCTGATAGTAGGAGTAATAGCTGCTGTTGGCTGATAACGACGCCTTTGCTTTCCGAGAGAGATATTCCCAATATCTTGCTCTTTTTTCTTAGGGAGAGCACTACCGTATTTTTTAGTACCGCTCGTCGATCCAGTGTCTTTTACCAAACGTCCTTCTCGGACGGCTTCCTCAAGACATACACCCATACCGACCATCTCGGTGAAATCACTGGGCGCACTGGCGACCATTCGGTCATAGTAAAATGAGCTTAAGGTCTTTAAGAAGATTTTTGTCATCTTTTTTTCCTCAAGAGGTGGACAAATCTGAGCGGCAATTTCACGCCACCTTTGAGCATACTCCTTAAAGGTTTCCTTTTCCTTTTGCGACATTGATCTGAGTTGATCTCTGTCGGGTGCCATGTCTAAATTGTACTTGTATTATTGGACGAAGGCAGTACCAAGATCTCTGAATGTACTGATCATAATACGGTTTAAACCCATGTACCATTTGAGTGCGGCACCGGTTAAACTATCCTGGAAGTAGTGAATCAGCAGGTCCTGATTCTCCGTCTGAGCTGACATCTGCCGAGCGTACATCACCAGGTGGCTCTGAGGGCAAGAGTTACCCTTGTATTTTTCAAAGTCGGGCACTTGGAACTTGTGCGGGACTTTCACATTTGGGACCAAGCAGAGGTCTGCGGCGTCCTTTCCAAATAGATCCTGACCGCGAATGGCTTGCAGCTCTTTCTGCATTTCCAAGAACTGCTCCTGGAATTCATCCATTCTGTCAAACATAGTTTCCTTCTTACCAGAAGGTGTTGGTGGAATCTGTCCTTCCGGGACAGTGTGCACCACAGGGGGTGGTACCGTGACTACGGCAGTAAGTCTTAGCGCCTCCCAAAGTTTGTAACCTTCAGGAGTCTTCAGTATGCCCCTAGCATCTTCGCTTTCCCGAAGTTTGTAACCTTCAGGCCCAACGGCTTCTGTTGCGATTCCCTGATCTTCAGTGATCGGCGGAACATATACTTCCGGGATATAGTTAACAGGCATGCCCCAAGGACGATCTTTCGGCATCTGATACCTAGGATCATACTTTTCTATGATGGGCGTTGAGGTGATCTCTGAGATCACAGTTCTTTGTAGCTGAGCTTCTGTCATGGCTTGCATGTCGTTACGAAGCTTTCTCATATCCTCTCTCAGAGCGTCGATCTCTTCTTTCAACTCTCTATTTTCTTCCTCAAGATCATCCAACTTTTTCTGACGATTGGCCCGAGTATTATACGAATGAGACAGTTTGACTATAGAATCGAGACACAAACGTGAGATTCGTAGGGAAGAAGAATACGCGATGTGAGAATGATGAATGCAATGATTATATTAATTGTTGTTTTTTTGGTTTAATCAAAATAAACTTCGACAATTAGATTGCAAATATCAAACAGTGGGGAAACCCCTTTTTATTGAATTCCAAAGGATTACAGAAGTGGAAATACAGTAGATTACAAAGTGCAGAAATAGAAACCTAAACTAATGGGTCCCGAGTCCTCTCTGAAGAGAAGTCGGGTGCTGATTCTGGTATCTTCCTTTTCTTTGACCGGGGCGCTTGGGTCGTTGTCGGGTTGTCATTCCTTTGCCAAGTGAAAGGAGTGAGCAAATTCCTTTGGTCATCTTGATTCTCTACAGCATGCCGCTCCAAAATTTCAATCAGAGCATCTTTCTCTTTTAGTAGTTGTTGTATTTGGATACACTCTACGTCGAGGGTGCGGTACTTGTTCTTCCAAGATCTTCTTTCCTTTTGAACTTTGTTGAGAGTAACCTGAAGCTTTTCAGTTTCCGTCATGAAGTACATGACAGTTTCCCTCGGTGGAAGATTTCCGTAACGAGGATAAGGCATTTTTAGCTTGAGAGCTCTGGTTTGTACCCAATGGAGATAAGGCTCCACCGAGACACAGTCCGGTTTTCCCAGAGACTCCCGTCCTTTCTTATGAACCTGTTTCCAAGCTTGTACTATTTCCATTTTTAGTGCTCTGTCATTTTCTCCTTCTTTGAAGAAAAGACCTTCCAGATGAACACCCAGTGGGATGTGTCTCATCGGGTATCCAAATTAACGAAGAACCAATATCGGATGATAGTTGATTCCTCCTTTAGTTCCTATGAGGGGTACGCTGGGGAAGTTTCCACAACGGTCAATGATTCTGATTCCCTCGTAAATCCTATTACACCAATCTATATCGGAATTGGTGAGAGACATGATCTTCTGTGACCAACGTAAGACACTCTTGCAATCCCAAAAAGCAGCAGACTTGGGCAAGTGCGAGATAAACCATTTATAAAGTAAAGGTACACAGCATGTGATCTCCCCTCCGCTGTACAAATTTCCCAAGTGTACAGAATGATACGCATCTGCGAGCAAAGTCGGCACAGGGTTTCCAATGAGAAAAACCTTAATAGCGTTGATATCGACGAAGTTATTGATATTGGGAAACAAAAATAACCCGTAGGTGAGCAAGACAAAGATGCTTTCAAAAGCAGCCCCGTTCCCTATACTAGCGAAGTATAGAGCCTTTTTTGTCAAGAACTGGGCTGGCAAACCTTGGATGCCACCCTTAGTGGTCATGTGAGTCCTGACCTCAGACTCGTCCAAATGAATTGCTATTGCAATAGTCTGATTCTTTGGAATTTCTTCCAGTCCAGAAAATGGAGCTCGATCAGTGATATGTAAATCAGTCAGATGAGAATACTCCTCCAGCGTTGGTGCTAGCTGGTAATCCGGGAATGTGAAACAGTGATAAACCGGATCGTAGAACTGAATGAGCGCATCCATGATTCCCTCAATCACATGGACTCTTAACAGTGGTAGCAGACCTCCGTGCTTGGCTCTGAAAGCCTCAGGGTTAGCGATCATCCTTGCTAACCTTCTCAAATCCCCTAGTTTTGGAACCTTGAAGGTATACTGGCGAGTTCTCCTTCTACCGAAATCCATTAGCGTAATCTTTTTCTCTGATATTTGCAATCACAGTCTTAGTTTAATTTGAAAAACAGAGAGACTAGAAGAGAAAGTTTTTTTTGAATGTTTTAATGTTTTATTAAATGGATGCATGAATGCAGCACACAAAAACATAAAAAAAACATGGGGTCAAAGGGTCGTTGTCATGAAGTCGAGGCTCTACCCATCCCCAAAGGTTTATACTAGGGTGATTTTTGTACCTGTACTCATTATCATCAGCTCCTCCCAGGAAGGCACACAACAAGCGGATCGCCAGCGAGTTGTGTGCAATCTTAAAGTGCCATTCACCGAGAATAGATCACCAGCCTCAAATGAGGGTAGTATCGCATAACAGCTATTTCTGATAGCTTCCGCACTACAAAAAAAGGTTGGCTTTTCTTAAGTGTATACTCAATCTCACCACATGCGGCATCACACGCATTCCCAGTAGCAGAAAAATAAACACGTATAGCAATTAGGAAAAGCAGTATATATATTTGTGCTAATCATCCTAGACTTATAAAGCTACGATTCTTAAGTTCCTGATAGAAATGGGTTCCCCGGCGGAAGCCCCAATCTGTGGTTCCCTGCCTAAGAGATGAACCAGCATAGGTCAATCTTTCTCCTCAGCAAAGTTCCCATTTTCCGTGGAAAACGGGGATGATGCCCTAAGGCAGAAAATGACTCTGGCAAGGAATCCCCAGCAGAGTTGCCATTTTACAAGGAAAACAGAAAGAAAGAAAAACAAGGGCCCCACGGTGGGCGCCATTTTTCTGTAGCGAGCGATTTTGGACGCGGTTCTTAAGCGTTGGTCGCTCTCTGCGGTTTGAGCTTAAACTACAGGTCGATTCATTTTTTATCCTATTGTGAGCTAAATAAGGAAGGGAAATAGATGTCTCCAATTAACCCTGCTTTGCATACTGAGTTTAAACAGCGGTCTGTTAGGTCACGGATGCTATCAATGTGGGGGGGGCCTTGTACTGGTTATTTGTATTTTCGCCAGTACGGTTTTCTTTCTTTTTACCTGGGCAGAAGGTTTCTGGCGGGGAAGAAGGATTAGGATGTTAGAACTGATGCTTTTGAATTACTGCTTTTGATTGATGGAGATATGGGATTTGGGTTTTTTGTTGATTGCGCTCGCTAAGATCTTTTCTTTCGATCTTATGCCTACGTATTCCCGTTTACCGAAACAGGGAAATCAGAGCGTTCGTAGTTCCTCCTATTCTATGGGAGGAAATTGGTTTTTGGTGTCTTGTTCAAAGCCCAAGACGTGAAGCGAAAGGTGGTTTGTATCTTGTTCAAAGCCCAAGATGTGAAGCTGAAAGGTCTATTTGTGTCTTGTTCAAAGCCCAAGACGTGAAGCTGAAAGACCTCGACTTTAGAGAGAATTTGTCATCTCTAAAGAGGGGGAAGGAGAATTACTTTAACTGGGATACGCGGATCCGAGCAATGCCATAATTTCCGAAGAAAGGGTTTTAACCTGAAGGAGAAGACTTTAACTCAGTGTAGAGCAATGCCATCTTTCCTTAGGAATTTCTCATGCTAAAAGAGGGACAGTGGCATGGATATAGATGATCCAGAGGCTTGCCGCTTACAGCGATTAGATGAAGGGAAAGGAGTTGTTGATGTTTGTGTACTGTGAACGAGGCACAACTTTGATGCTAAAAGGTTGATTGGATCAACCAGTGGTTTTCTTATACAAAGCCTAAGAGGAGGCTAATTTCCGCTAGGAAAATCATTATACAAAGCCTAAGAGGAGGCTATTTTGTGTCTCGTACAAAGCCCGAGAGAGAGGCTAAAAGTTTTTGACCCGACGATGGAGTCGTTTGGTATCTCGTATAAAGCCCGAGATGGAGGCGATTGTTTGTTTGACTCTACGAGGGAGTCTTTGTGTCTCGTACGAAGCCCGAGATAAAGGCTAAAAGTTTGACTCAACAAGAGAGTCTTTGATACTCAACAAGAGAGTGTTTTTGTATCTCGTACGAAGCCCGAGATGGAGGCTAAAGGTTTGTTTCAGTTGAGTGACAGATCCAATATACTGATTTTAAAAGACAAAATCAGTTTTTATATGAGCAACACTGTACTCAGGGATTTGATTTGAGGATCAGGGATATTTCCTTCTCTTCGAGGAAACGGGAAATCCAAAGGATATTGAGACTGTCCGAGTCTGCGGGTTTCCTTCCTATTTAACGAAGGGGTCACTTGAGAATGTCTTTGAGACTCAAGGAAGTTAGACTGTCCAAGTCTAGAGTTTTTTTTCTTTCGTACTATGCTTTGAGAAACAGTAGTAGACTCTATGAAAGGACTGTTCTATGAGGAAGACTAGGTTCTGTTCCTATACCTCTAGGAGGTCGTCGGGACAATTTGTACGAAGCCCAAGAGGAAGCTGGAAACTTTTAAGAAGCCGATGGGTCCTTGTACGAAGCCCAAGAGGAGGCTATCATTCCCGGAGGAAGAGATCATTATACGAAGCCTAAGAGGAGGCTGTGAATACTTCTAAGAAGCCGTAGTGTCCTTGAATAATGCCCAAGAGGAGGCCGATGCTTTTAAGAAGCCCGTGGGTCTATCATCTCCTTTCCATTAGGAGAGATAACTCTTTTAAAGATAAAAACCACTGGTAAACGTGCGAGGTTTACTATCCAGCGACTTTTAACTTTTAAAGAGGGTTCCTTAGTTAAGGTCCAAGATTATGACCGTAGTGGGTACCCAAACCCCGAGAAATTCAAGGCAAGCTATCCACAAGGAATAGATCAAGTCAGGAAAGTTCGAGAATTTGGAAGAAACTCAAAGATGCCATTCACGGAGAATACATTCATCTTGGGGAGTAGAGCTTCTTGACGATTCCTAAGGAGGACAGCCGAAGAGAAGACTGTATCTGGTGCTCCTATTGGGGATCTAGCGTCTATTTCTACGAATAAATGAAACGGCGTCACCTAGTTCTAGACGTAGTTGTCGGGGAAACTCGAAATATCTATACTATTATTACACAGTAGATATGAGTTTATGAAAGGAGACTTACAGTGAGCAGCCCCACAATACAGTTTATAATATGAAAGCAGTAAATGAAAGCGATAACCACTTACTCGGTTGGAGTGCTTCCATTATGTTTGGTTAGTTGTTCAACAAAGAAAGTTTGAAAACAACAGTATATTCAAAATCAAAGGAGAAAGTGCTTTGAAAAAGAAAGATTTGGGGCTTACAGCTCAAGGAGAGGCCCAGGGTTTTATCAGTGAGCGCACTGTTGAATTTGTACAGAGGGACTTATACAAGTGAGTGGGGCCCAAAAAGTTTTTCTGTACAAAGGGATGGGTTTTACACTCTCTCAAGAGGCCCAAAAACGTTTAAAGAAAAGAGTGGGGCTTATAACACGAGGGTAGACCCAAATGATTTTTTCGTTTAAAATGGCGATCGCGCCAAGGTTTTCTTTTAACGCAGAGGGACTTATACAATAAGTGAGGCCCAAAATTTTTTAGGTTAAAAGGGGGATTGGGTCTTACACTCTAATAGAGGCCCAAAGTGTTTTGAATGGGTCTTATAGCTCAAGGAGAGACCCAGATGATTTTTATTTTTAAACGGGCGACGATCGCGCCGTTTACTTGTACAGAGGGACTTATACAATGAGTGAGGCCCAAAAAGTTTTTGTACGAGGGGGGATGGGTCTTACACTCTCTCAAGAGGCCCAAAAAAGTTTTGAAAATGATTTATGAGGGTTGAATTAATCCAAAACCCTAATTTGTTTTCAAAATGTATTTAATTGAATAAAAATTCAATTAAAACGATCAAAAATTGTTTAACACATGGAAAACAAATTATGATCTTGGATTAATGCTTTAAAAATTAAGTATTGACCTACAAAATAATTAGAAAGCATTAAAAGTTGCAAAATCAATGTAGAAAAAATATTTAAAATGCCAAAAACAATTAAAATATTAATTCTTTACAAAAATATCAATTATATGAAATAAATAATATTTTTGGGATTTTTTGTGAAAATAAAATATTTTAACATTTTTGTGAATTATTAAAAAAAGAATCAACTCAAAATCATTAAAACTCAGAGAGAAATTAATTTTGAATCAATTAAACAAAATCACAAAATTCAAATATTTGAATTTCTAAAAATGGCGCCAAGAACAAGCTGAAGAACACGCGCGTGTTCTGGGTTTCTCAGATTTGCATTTTCTATCCAATCTCCATGAATACGTAATCATATCATGCAATCCACATATCATCATGCTCGCCTCAACCTCACGATCATGTCTATGTACTTTAATTTCATTTAAATTAAACATACAACAAGAAATCACGAAGAGACCTCAAGAACCCTAATTTCTGCATGAAGGCTAGGATTTTTGATACACGATTCAAACAATGCAATTAATTGAGGGAAAACATTCCAAGCATGATTATGAACATATGGCCAAATTATTGTGCGAAGAAATATGCATAGATTGAGAGATGACCAAGTATGTGCTTACCTCTAGGCTGTGACAGCAAGTGCAATGTGATTTTTGATTTGGAGGTGTTACAGATGAGTGGTGATGATCTGAACAGCTTCCCTACACCCTATGGAGTGTGTTTGAATGGTTGGACTTGATTGAAATTGGCTGGATCACTTTGTGGTACCTCAGCTGCAACTTGGTTAAAACCTTGAGCAACCAGCTGGTGATTTTGTGAAATCAGTGTTCCAGATGTTATGTGAGTGTTTGGATCACTTCTATATGATGTATGTGAGGTGTGTGAGTGATTGGTTTGATTGAAATTGCTCTCAAACTCAAAACCCGATAGTGACTTGCCTTAGAAGGCAAAATTGGAGTGAAAGAAGAGATTTTGAGGAAAGCATCTGTTAGATGGCTTTGGTGTACTCAAACTGACCACAATTGAGCTCTATTTATAGTAGAGCAAGTTTATTTTGCAAGGAATAGTGCATGGCAGCTGGTAAGTAGGTTTGGCCAATGTTGTCCAATGAGAATCCAAGTCTCCTCTAGCCATTGACTAGAGGTTAGGGCACAGAGCTTTGGTCCCCTTGGTCTTGGATAAGTCTTGACTGATTTCAGATGAGAATGGCTTAGTCCATGCCACCTTGATGGTTTCATTGAATGCCTCATTCCAAATTTGAAGTCTTGTCCCTATTTTGGCCATTCTAGGTTCAACATGCTATTCTTTGTTCCTTGGACCTTGGAGGCTTGGCTCAGTGATTGTCCCCTTTAGATTCAATCCTCTGAGGTGTCCAAGTGGATAGGAGCAATTGAATTGGGCTGATTTTGGCAAATCGACCAAAGTTGCAAATTCTGCCTTGCCTTGACAGATTTCAGCAAGGCAACTTGGCAATGTTGTATCTCATGGTGTAGGTTGAATTTGGCAATGTTCTTGGCCATTTTGGAAAGCTCTTACATGATACAACAACTGTTTGAACAAGTTTGGTTTTGATCTCTTTTGATTCCAAGTGAAAAATCCCCCTACATTTGGCAAAAAGTGAGGCAGAATCTGACTTAGTGAAAATTTCACTAAGTGCTGGAAAAAGTGACATTTTCACTTTTCAGCCACTTTGATCACTCCATAACTCAAAATCCTTAATGAATTGGAATGAGTTGTAGTTGAAGTTTTTGTAGGTGATAATGAGGGCTACAAATCAATATTTGGATGAGAAAAAATGGCCTTGTGGTTTAGGAGTTATGGTCCTCCAAAGTTGGTACCTTTGCCACTTTATTTTTAACTTAGAAAAATTTCTAAGTTTTATGGTTACCCCTTTTACAAGTTATCTCACTTTTCTTGATTTTTCTTGATGAATGATGATTCAAATCATACATTAACATCATTTTAGGGTTAAAAATCCATTTTGGTGAAAAATCTCAAAAAGTCAAAGTTGACTTTTGTGCACAGTTGACTTTTTATCAGATGAATTCCAAACTGTGCAATTCTTCAGGAAATCATGTCCTTGACCTAAATCAAACTTGATGGACATGTTCCATGGGTGTCATAGGGTATATTCAATCATGTATTAGGGTTTAGGAGCATGTCCAGGTCAAAAGTCAAAGTTACAGTTGACTTTTCCCTTAAAACCCTAATTGTGGTGCAGATGAAATTGAGACTTGTTGCTCAAGCTTCTTGGATCAATCCATTGTTCCAAATGGATCAATATGGTATAGTAGAGACCCTCAAATCATGTCTTGAGGTCTTGGCTCATGGTTTGTCCCAAAAGTCAATTTAGGGGTGAATTAGGTCAAGAAACCCTAATTCCTGATTTTTGATGAATGCATCCCCTGAGGCAAAATTGACTTGATGCATGGGTTCATGAGGTTCCATGAAGTATATTAGGTCATATTTTGGATCATTGCCTTGTGCCCAGATGAAAATTTCAATCTGGAGGCCCTGGTCGACCAAAACCCTAATTTGGTGACACTGTCGATCTTGAGACTTGATCCACCTAGAAGGGAGCAGCCTTGTGCTTAATCCTTGAAGTGGGAGTCCTTTTTGATCCATTGTGGATATTTAAGAGATTAGACAAGTTGAAGATCATGTCATTTCTTGATTGATCCTTTGTCTAAGCACTCAGAGAGGGCTTGAAACCCTAATATTGATTGTATTGGATGCTCACCCATCTTTGGGGAGACTGATGAAGCATAAAGGTACATCCATATTGTGATGATGATTTTCACAATGATGGGAAATCTAAGTGGTCAAAATTTGGGGTATTACAGTACGATGCCCAAGAGGAGGTCGATTTCTTTTAAGAAGCCGATGGGTCCCCAAACCCCGAGAAATTCAAGGCAAGCTATCCACAAGGAATAGATCAAGTCAGGAAAGTTCGAGAATTTGGAAGAAACTCAAGAGATGCCATTCACGGAGAAAAGATCATCTCTGGGGAATAGAGTTTCTTGACAAGTGCTTTTAAGAAGCATGTGGGTCCCCAAACCCCGAGAAGTTCAAGACATGCCATTCACCGAGAATAGATCAAGCCAGGAAAGTTCGAGAATTTGGAAGAAACTCAAGAGATGCCATTCACGGAGAAAAGATCATCTCTGGGGAGTAGAGTTTCTTTGACAACTTCTATGAGTGACAGTCTATGAAAGGGTTCACAGAGAATGCTGCCCTTCATGTCTCCATATTGTTTAACCCCAAGAGGAGGGAAGACTGTGTCTGGTAATCCTATGGGGATCTAGTTTTGACTATTTCTAAGAGTGATCAACGGGCTTAATGCTAGACGTAGTTTCTGGGGAAACTCTAAATATCTATACTATTATTACACAGTTGATATGAGTTTATGAAAGAAGACTTACAGTGAAACAGCCCCACAATACAGTTATATGTATATGAAAGCAATAAATGAAAGCAATAACCACTTACTCGGTTGTAGAGCTTCCTTGCTGTTTGGTTAGTTGTTCAACAAAGAAAGATTGAAAAGAACAATATATTCAAAATCAAAGGAGAAAGTGCTTTGAAAAAGAAAGATTTGGGGCTTACAGCTCAAGGAGAGGCCCAGGGTTTTATCAGTGAGCGCACTGTTTGAATTTGTACAGAGGGACTTATACAAGTGAATGAGGCACAAAAATATGTTATCTGTACAAAGGGATGGGTCTTACACTCTCTCAAGAGGCCCAGAAAGTTTTAAAAAAGGAAATGGGTCTTACTACTCGAGGGTAGGCCCAGTTGATTTTCAGTTTGAAAATGGCGATCGCGCCGAGATTTTCTTTTAACGCGAAGGGACTTATACAATAAGTGAGGCCCAAATGATTTTTGGTTAAAAGGGGATTGGGTCTTACACTCTATTAGAGGCCCAAAAGTTTTGAATGAGTCTTATAGTTCGAGGAGAGGCCCAAGGTTATTTTTCAAAAGGCGACGATCGCGCCGTTTGTTTTTGACAGTATCGAGACTTATACAATACACTGAGGCCTAAAAATGATTTGGTCAAAAAAGGATTAGGTCTTACACTCTATTAGAGGCCCAAAGTGTTTTGAAAATGATTTATGAGGGTTGAATTAATCCAAAAACCCTAATTTGTTTTCAAAAATGTGTTTAATTGAATAAAAATTCAATTAAAATGATAAAAAATTGTTTAACATAGGAAAAACAAATTGTGATCTTGGATTAATGCTTCAAAAATTAAGTATTGACCTACAAAATAATTAGAAAGCATTAAAAGTTGCAAAATCAAGGTGAAAAAAATATTTTAAATGTTAAAAACAATTAAAACATTAATTCTTTGCAAAAATATCAATTATACAAAATAAATAATATTTTTGGGAAAATAAAATATTTTAACATTTTTGTGAATTATTAAAAAAAAGAATCAACTCAAAATCATTAAAACTCAGAGAGAAATTAATTTTTGAATCAATTAAATAAAATCACAAAATTCAAATATTTGAATTTATGAAAATGGCGCCAAGAACACACCAAGAACACGCGCGTGTTCTGGGTTTGGCCAGATTTGCATTTTCTATCCAATCTCACTGAATACTTGATTATAACATGTAATCCACATATCATTATGTTCGTCTCAACCTCACGATCATGTCTATGGCACTTAATTTCATTTAAATTAAACATATAACAAGAAATCACGAAAAATCCTCAAGAACCCTAATTTCTGCATGAAGGCTGGGATTTTTGATACACGATTCAAACAATGCAATTAATTGAGGGGAAACATTCCATGCATGATTATGAACATATGGCCAAATTATTGTGCGAGGAAATATGCATAGATTGAGAGATGACCAAGTATATGCTTACCTCTAGGCCGTGACAGCAAGTGCAATGTGATTTTTGATTTGGAGGTGTTACAGATGAGTGGTGATGATCTGAACAGCTTCCCTACACCCTATGGAGTGTGTTTGAATGCTTGGACTTGATTAAAATTGGTTGGATCACTTCATGGCATCTCAACTGCACTTTGGTTAAAACCTTGAGCAATTGACTGGTGATTCTGAGAAATCAGTGTTCCAGTTGTTGTTTAAGTGTTTGATCAACTCATATATGATGTATATGAGGTGTGTGTGTGTGTGTGTGATTGGTTTGAGTGGAATTGTCCTCTAGCTCAAAACCCGATAGCTACCTTGCTAAGAAAGGCATTTTTGCCAAGAGAAAGAGATTTTGAGAAAGGAAAGTGTTGTAGGCCTTTGGTGTACTTAAACTGATCACAATTGAGCTCTATTTATAGTAGAGCAAGTTTGTTTTAGGATTCACAGTGAATGGCAACTGCAGCAGGTGTTTGTTCAATGTTGGCCAATGGAAATCCAAGTCTCCTCTAGCCATTGACTAGAGGTTAGGACACAGGGCTATGGTTCCCTTGGTCTTGGATAAGCCTTGACTGATTTCAGATTAGAATTGTTAGTTCCTGGATTGGCTGGAATTTTGGTAAAACAAAGTATATTCAATGTTGATGTCAAGGTGCTGATGTTGCAACATTGAAGTCTTAACACTGGGCTGTGTTAAGTAATTAATTGTTGAAGTTGGATGTCTGATGTCACACAGGTGATGTTGTAACATCAGATCTGCAGAATTAACAACAGCAGGTTATGTGATGTTGTTAGGGTTACGTATTAGCTGGAATTGTGGAGAGCAAGCTGTCTCATTGGATGCGAATATCTTGGGATAGATATTTGCTGTTGCATAGGAGATCTGTTGCAGATTTGTAGGAGATTTAAAAGGTTGAAGATTTAAAAAGATTTTAGGAGAAAATCTGTTTTAAATATTCAGTTTTAAATAACAAATCTGGGAGATATTGTAGCAAGTCCAAGACCAATTCAAGGAGCTATATAAAGCGCACAAGACCAAAGGAAAAAGGTACAGAAAACATTCAGAAGATCAGGAGCTGGAGGCTTAGTGTCTAGAGTTTGTTTAGAGTGCTTGTATTTACACTATTCTAGGGTTTGAATAGGTGTTGAGTTTCTGTCCTCTCTAGAAGCTATGAAGTAATAGAGAGTGTTTGCTTGATCAAAGCTGTGAAGTAAGATCAAGGGTACTCAAAGTGGGTTCTTTGAGTGTTTGTAAGGGATTGAGTGGTGTTCTCATACCTAAGTGGTTTCTTAGGTAGGAAGTCATTAGTAGAGTATAAGTTTAGGAGATTGTCAATGGGTTGTTGAGTTTGTAAATTATATCTACAAGTAGTGAATTCCATCCCTAGCTTGGTAGCCCCCAGAGTAGGTTGGTTGTAACCGAACTGGGTCAATAATTCTTGGTGTTATTTTACTGTTATTGCTGTCCATTGTGCAGAGTGTGTTGTTGTGACATCACACCTTAACATCACACGTCTGATACCAGAATTTCAATTGGTATCAGAGCAGGCATCCTGTCTGTCTCTGGGTGAGATCTAGGGAAGTTACTTTCTGGTGTAAAGATGGACAAAGAAGTTGGAGGATTCGTCAACAGACCCCCTATTTTGGATGGATCCAATTATGACTATTGGAAGCCAAGGATGACCACCTTCTTAAAATCCTTGGACAGTAGGGCTTAGAAGGCTGTTATTAAAGAGTGGAAAGCACCTGTTGTATGTGAGAAGGATGATGCTGGTAAAGATAAAGAAGGCACCTCTAAGCCAAAGCCTGAAGAAGAGTGGACCAAGGAGGAAGACGAGCTTGCACTTGGAAATTCCAAAGCTCTAAATGCCATCTTCAATGGAGTGGATAAGAATATCTTCAGGTTAATCAATACCTGTGAAGTTGCTAAGAAAGCATGGGATATCTTGCAGGCTACTCATGAAGGAACATCTAGAGTCAAGATGTCAAGACTTCAGATTTTAACATCAAAATTTGAAAGCCTGAAGATGAAGGAAGATGAGACTATTCATGATTTCCACATGAGTGTTCTTGAGCTGGCCAATGCATCTAGTGCTCTTGGAGAGAAGATGTCAGATGAAAATCTTGTGAGGAAGATCCTTAGGTCCCTACCTAAGAAGTATAAGATGAAGGTTACTGCCATTGAAGAATCACAAGACATCAGCAAGATGAGAGTAGATGAGCTCATTGGATCTCTTCAAACTTTTGAGCTTGGGTTGAATGAGGAAGAACCAGAAAAGAAGACAAAAAGTATAGCCTTGGTGTCAAATGATGCAGAAGAAAAAGGAAAGAGTTATGAATCGCAGGAGGATCTATCTCAGGCCATAGTGATGTTGGGAAGACAGTTCACCAAAGTATTCAAGAGAATGAATAATAACTACAGGCCTAATGTCAAGAACATGACTTCTGGCACCAGCAAGAAGGATGAAGAGAAAACTACCCAAGATAAAGGATTTCAGTACTTTGAGTGTGAAGGGTATGGACATGTCAAGAAAGAATGTCCCACCTTCTTGAAAAAGCAGAAGAAGGGCATGACAGTTTCCTGGTCTGACTCTGATAGTGAAAGTGAAGGCGAGTCAGCAAAGCATGTGAGAGCTTTAACAGGAGCTGTGGTTTTTGATGATGATTCTAGTGATGGAGAAGTAACTTATGAGGAGTTAGCTTCTACCTATCAAGAGCTGTGTTTAAAAAGTGTTGAGATTTGTCAAGAAAACAAGTGCCATAAACAACAAATTGCTCAGCTAGAGAATGAAAAGACTGATCTGGAAAGTGAAGTGGTGCTAGTTAGAGCTCATCTTGATCAAATGACCAAGTCTGTTAGGATGCTGAGCTATGGTATAGACACACTTGACAAGATTCTTCAGTCAGAAAAAGTTGCTGGAGACAAAGCTGGGATAGGTTATGTGGCTGAGGATAAGAGAACTTCAGAAGAAAGCACTTCAGCTTCAAAGAAGGAAGTGTCACAACTTTCATCTCAACATCAGCCAAAGAAGCAGGATACTACCCCTAAGAAATCTGATGTTTCACAACCTAAGAAGATTGAGAAGAAGACTGGTCCATATCAGAAGAGAAAGCATCCACAAGGAGCTAGTCAGTATATGCCCCCACAATACCACGAGAGCATGCAAGCTGCTCAGTTCAAACAGCACATGTCTCATCAGGTGTCTCAACATCAGGACAACTGGTATGGTTATGGATATGGATACACCAATGTTGTTCCTCATATCTATGGAAGAAGAAAGCCACACCATCATGGGAGACAATCAAGGAAACAACATTCTCATCTGTCCTATGGGAGAAGATACCAGCACAATAGATGGCAGGACAGTTATGGTAGGAGGAGACCTCATTATGGATGGCAGCATAAGCAATCTCATCATGGCAGAAGATTCAGAGATGCAAGGATGAGATGCTATTATTGTGGAAGGTTTGGACATATGCAGTACTCTTGCTACAAGCTGCATGGATACCCTCAACCTCAAAACAGATGGAGAGAGCACAGGCCCAAAGTTGTTAAACAATGGGTACCTAAGGAGAAGGTGAAGTGCTTGTTGGCTCACTTGGCTGACAAAGAGGCTAAAGAAGGAACATGGTATTTTGACAGTGGGTGTTCCAAGCACATGTCTGGATGTAGATCCATGTTTGATGATCTTAGTCATTGTCCCTCTCATGAGGTCATATTTGGCAATGGAGAAAAAGGTGTTGTTGCAGGAGTTGGGAAAGTGCAAGGTGATGGTAGACCTGAACTTGACAATGTTCTGTTTGTCAGTGGCTTAAGTGCAAATTTGATCAGCATAAGCCAGTTGTGTGATGAAGGTTACAAGGTAAACTACACTGAGCATGAGTGTGTGGTTTCTGATGAGCATAATCAGATTGTTATGAAGGGTGCCAGAACCAAAGACAACTGCTATCGGTGGATTTCTCTTGAAGGAAATTCAACTAATGGTGTTCAAGTTGATGTTATAACATCAGACTATGACATCAGGATGATGAAAGGTAACTCAGAGTTAGTGAGTCCTGATGTGAACTGTTTAAAAGGAAAGTCTTTATGGAGGGAAAAAGTCATTGACACTCCAAATCAAGCTCCTTGCCTCCTATCCCCCTTTCCCGGTGGTGCAACATCACGCTTTTTCAAGGCCCTGTTCTCGCAACGAATTAACTCCTTCGACTTCAAGAATCAACTCTCACTGAAAAGAGCCATGGCATCTCCATCCAAGAAATCTGAGTGTCAAAGTTCCACAAAAGGAAGAGCTAGGGTTTCCACTGACGAAGGTTCAGCATCTGATCCTATGGACATTGAGCCCCTCTCAACCATTCTTCTTGAATCAGGTAAAGCTAAAACTTCTAAACTTGTTCCAAAAAAGGATAGGACTATTTTTAGAGATAATGAAACGAAAAAGCTAGTTACGAGTGTGCTATTTAGTAATAAAATAGCACCTAGGTCATCCACCTCTCAAACGGTTGAGGAAAGGGTAGATGTGGAAAAAAGCTTAGGTTAGATTGTTGATAAAATCTTTGAGAAAAGGCTCCCTATAAAGGGTATATCTAGACCACTGAGACAAATGCCTGCGGAACATTCTGAAAGGGAAAAGAGTGACATGCAAAGTGCAGCTACAAATCTTCATAGACTTGCTATGTTTGTTATTGAAGATTCTGAAGTAAGAATAGAAGAAGATGATGTGCAGGAGGAAGCTAATGTTAAGGGAGATGTTGGAACATCACCTGCTGAAACTACTCCTGGTGAACAAAAGAATAAGGATGTCATCAATATGGTTGATTTATCTGATGATGAAGTCATTGGAAAAGCTGTTCCAAGTATTGCTAAGAGACTGAAGACAAGGAAAGGAAAGACAGTTGAATCCTCTCCAAAGAAGTCGTCTGAAGGCAAGAAGAAAACTGTTGTTGTTGGTCCAACCAAGCCATGGAGCAAAGTGGCTGTGAAATCCAAAAAGAGGAAAATAAGGGAAGATTCTAATTCTGGCCTTGATGATGAGGATGATGTTCATGACATCACACCTGTCAGAAGGACAATTTTGAAGAGAATCTCTGACAAAGTCCCTGAAGTTCCAGTCGACAACATTTCCTTTCATTATGCCAGCAGTGCATCAATATGGAAATTTGTATGTCAGAGAAGACTGGCCCTAGAGAGGGAGCTTGGAAAAGAAGCTTTAGAGATGAAGGATATCATGGAGCTGATTAATGAGGCTGGGTTGGTAAAGACTGTGACCAAGTTTCCTAAGTGCTATGAAAGTCTTGTCAAAGAATTTGTTGTCAACATTTCTGGAAATATTGCTGATAAAAAGAGCATTGATTTCATGAAAGTTTATGTGAGAGGAAAGTGCATTAATTTCTCTCCTAGTACTATCAATAAGTATCTAGGAAGAGATGATGAAGAGTATAGTGAACTTGAGATGACTGATAATGATATATGTAAAGAGATTACAGCTGGTCAGATAAGGGTTTGGCCATTGAAAGGGAAGTTGCAGGCCAGTAAACTTAGCATCAAGTATGCAATTCTTCACAGAATTGGTGCTGCCAACTGGGTGCCAACAAACCACAAGACAACAATCGCTGTTGGATTGGGCAGGTTTATCTGTGCTGTTGGGAAGAAGATCAAGTTTGACTATGGAAGCTACATCCTTGAGCAAGTGGTGAAACATGCTGAAACAAACGCTATCAAGTTACCCATAGCATTCCCATCTCTTGTGTTTGGAATCATCTTGGAGCAATATCCTGAAACTTTAACAAGCTCAGACATAGCTTGCCAGAGGAAGACAGCCTTGTCCCTACACCCTAAACTATTTTCTGGACATCATGTTCCAGACATTGTTCTAACATCAACTGGTGAAGTCAAGAAGAAGACTACAAAGGCTGAACTGATCGAAGAATTGAAGACCATGTGCAAAGACCTTGAGGCAGTCATCAGTACCAGTTTGGTTAGAAAAGAGAGACTTGAAAAGCTGATCCAGCAGTTAGAACTGGACAGTGGTGATGATGTTGAGAACAATGTTAATGGCTCTGAGGAAGATGAAGTTGATGAGTGTGAAAATGCCAGTGGGGATAGCTCAGAGGAGGAGGAAGAGAATCCTGGAGAACAATCTAGTTCAAATGAAGACTAGCTTACTTGCTTTTGCACCTAGTAGTTTTAGTTTATTTTCTGTCTTTGCTTGGTTTTGTAATTTGAATATTGTGTTGTTTTATGCACTATTTATGTTTTAGTTTCCTTCTATGATTTGTTTTTCCTGTTTAATAACTGAAAGGCTAACAATGAGAGCTAGGGTATACTGACTATAGTTAATAGGGCTGCTAACTGAAGTTTGCCTAATTGTGGCTAAAAAGGGGGAGAAAATAGCCAAGATAGTCAAGAGTATTATTGCCATATGCTGCTAATGTGATGCAGATATTAAGGGGGAGATAAATTGATGCTGCTAAAAGGTGTTTAGTTGAAAAGTGGTAATGCTGCATTAAGGGGGAGTTTTGACTGAACTAGTGAAGATATCATGGCAATTGAAGAGTGCAGCCAAGCAGACATCAAAGGGGAGAAAAGTGTTGCACATTGTGAGCTACTGAACAGCTGTGATGCTGGTTCATGTTTTAGAGGGGGAGCATCAATTGGCTGTTGTCAATAATGAAGATGGTGCTGCAGCAGATCAAGTGATGAAGACTATGTAAAGTGTCAAACTGCTGCTAATGAGAGTTTCAAATTATTGAAGTTATTCCGCTGCTGAAGTCTCTGAAGATGCAGAGATTGTTTTAGCCAAAATTAGCCAAAGGGGGAGATTGTTAGTTCCTGGATTGGCTGGAATTTTGGTAAAACAAAGTATATTCAATGTTGATGTTAAGGTGCTGATGTTGCAGCATTGAAGTCTTAACACTGGGCTGTGTTAAGTAATTAATTGTTGAAGTTGGATGTCTGATGTCACACAGGTGATGTTGTAACATCAGATCTGCAGAATTAACAACAGCAGGTTATTTGATGTTGTTAGGGTTGCGTATTAGCTGGAATTGTGGAGAGCAAGCTGTCTCATTGGATGTGAATATCTTGGGATAGATATTTGCTGCTGCATAGGAGATCTGTTGCAGATTTGTAGGAGATTTAAAAGGTTGAAGATTTAAAAAGATTTTAGGAGAAAATCTGTTTTAAATATTCAGTTTTAAATAACAAATCTGGGAGATATTGTAGCAAGTCCAAGACCAATTCAAGGAGCTATATAAAGCGCACAAGACCAAAGGAAAAGGGTACAGAAAACATTCAGAAGATCAGGAGCTGGAGGCTTAGTGTCTAGAGTTTGTTTAGAGTGCTTGTATTTACACTATTCTAGGGTTTGAATAGGTGTTGAGTTTTTGTCCTCTCTAGAAGCTGTGAAGTAATAGAGAGTGTTTGCTTGATCAAAGCTGTGAAGTAAGATCAAGGGTACTCAAAGTGGGTTCTTTGAGTGTTTGTAAGGGATTGAGTGGTGTTCTCATACCTAAGTGGTTTCTTAGGTAGGAAGTCATTAGTAGAGTATAAGTTTAGGAGAATGTCAACGGGTTGTTGAGTCTGTAAATTATATCTACAAGTAGTGAATTCCATCCCTGGCTTGGTAGCCCCCAGAGTAGGTTGGTTGTAACCTAACTGGGTCAACAATTCTTGGTGTTATTTTACTGTTATTGCTGTCCATTGTGCAGAGTGTGTTGTTGTGACATCACACCTTAACATCACACGTCTGATACCAGAATTTCAAGAATGGCTCAGTCTATGCCACCTTGATGCTTCCATTGAATTCTCCAATCCAAAATTGGATTCTTGTCCCTATTTTGGCCATTCTAGGTTCAGCATGCTATTTTTTGTTCCAAAGACTTTAAAGGCTTGGCTCAGTGATTGTCCCCTTTAGATTCAATCCTCTGATGTGTCCAAGTGGATAGGAGCATTTGGATTTGGCTGAATTTGGAAAATCGAGCAAAAATGCAAATCCTGCCTTGCCTTGACAGATTTCAACAAGGCAACTTGACAATGTCATAACTCATAGCCCAAATGGAATTTGGCAATGTTCTTGGCCATTTTGGAAAGCCCTTACATGATACAACAACTGTTTGAACATGTTTGGTTTTGATCTCTTTTGAATCCAAGTGAAAAATCCCCCTACATTTGGAAAAAAATGAAGACAGATTTGGACTTAGTGAAAATTTCACTAAGTGTTGGAAAAAGTGACATTTTCATTTTTCAGCCATTTTGATCACTCCATAACTCAAAATCCTTAATGAATTGGACTTAGCTCTAGTTGAAGTTTTTGTAGAGGTTAATGAGGGCTACAAATCAAGATTTGGATGAGGAAAAATGGCTTTGGGGTTTAGGAGTTATGATCCTCCAAAGTTGGTACCCTTGTCACTTTATTTTTAACTTAGAAAATTTTCTAAGTTTTTATGGTTACCCCTTTTACAAGTTATCCAACTTTTCTTGATTTTTCTTGATGAATGATGATTCAAATCATACATTAACATCATTTTAGGGTTAAGAATCCATTTTGGTGAAAAATCTCAAAAAGTCAAAGTTGACTTTTGTGCACAGTTGACTTTTTATCAGATGAATTCCAAACTGTGCAATTCTTCATGAAATCATGTCCTTGACCTAAATCAAACTTGATGGACATGTTACATAGGTGTCATAGGGTATATTGATGCATGTCATAGGGCTTGGGAGCATGTCCTGGTCAAAAGTCAAAGTTACAGTTGACTTTTTCCTTAAAACCCTAACTGTGGTGCAGATGAAATTGAAACTTGTTGCTCAAGCTTCTTAGATCAATCCATTGTTGCAAATGGGTCAATGTAGTGTATTAGAGACCCTCAAACCCTCTCTTGAGGTCTTGGCTCATGATTTGCCCTAAAAGTCAACTTAGGGGTGAATTAGGTCAAGAAACCCTAATTCCTGATTTTTTATGAATGCATCCCCTGAGGCAAAATTGACTTGATGAATGGGTCCATGAGGTTCCATGGAGTATTAGGTTAGGTTTTGGATCATTGGCTTGTGCCTAGATGAAAAATTTCCATCTGGAGACCCTGGTCGACCAAAACCCTAATTTGGTGACACTGTCGATCATGAGACTTAATCCACCTAGAAGGGAGCAGCCTTGTGCTTAATCCTTGAAGTGGGAGTCCTTTTGATCCATTGTGGATGTTTGAGAGGTTAGACAAGTTGAAGATCATGTCATTCCTTGATTGACCCTTTGTCTAAGCACTCAGAGAGGGCTTGAAACCCTAATTTTGATTGTAGTGAATGCTCACCCATCTTTGGGGAGACTGATGAAGCATGATGGTTCCTCCATATTGTGATGATGATTTTCACAATGATGGGAAATCTTAGTGGTCAAAATTTGAGGTATGACAGATGCCCCTATTTAATCTTCTTGGACACGAAGGTGTGAATGACGAAGGTATTCGGGCATTCGGGGTGCAAGAGGATTAAATATCGGAATACCCGAAATTTTAAGGGTGGTTATGAATGGTAGCTTACGCATCATCTTCTTTTAGCTAAGCAATGATGCTTAGAAAAGGTAAACTTCCCCTCAATCTTGGTCTTCAGCCAAGGAACTGGTCTCAGTTTCTAAAATGAACTTCCCCTCGATCCTGGTTTCCTACCAAGGAACTGGTCTTAGTTTCTGATGTAAACTTCCCCTCGATCCTGGTTTCCTACACAGGAACTGGTCTTAATTTCTGATGTAAACTTCCCCTCGATCCTGGTTTCCTACACAGGAACTGGTTTTAGTTTCTGATGTAAACTTCCCCTCGATCCTGGTTTCCTACTAAGGAACTGGTCTTAGTTTCTTTCGTCAATAAACTTTACTGACAAGGGACGCTATTCGTAGCGGCTTTCCTTCAAACTTCTCGCCGAATTTTCCTGGGGGGATTCCATTTGAGTGGAAAAAGTTTTGATGTCAGACTTGCTGGGGAACCCAGTCGTCTGAATTGTAGAGTTGCACAAACTTCTCTATTTGAGACGCCATTTGTTGACTCTACTTGGGGAATGCGAGTCCCTTGAGAGACTGCATTCGTTTGGGGTCTTTACATTATACTTTTCTCGGAGATCTTCTCGGAGAAATGCCATATGATGTGATCCAATTTTGAGGTGCCGATGACCTTTTCATCCGTGGGTTTTTCGGAGAAAAACTGCCGTACTGCCGAATCTCCGATTTAGGAGGCTTTCTCTCGGGATTTTCTTTAATCCGGGAAAATAAGGATATCATCTTCAATGGCGAAGAGTGATGTTAACTGAGGGCTCTTTGGTCTTTCAGAGGTTCAAGTTATCAAAGTGGTCAAGGGCTAACTTTCTTCCAGAAATAAACTGGAGGAGAGAGATTGTTCAGAAGTAACACTTCCTGATGAGGAAAGGGTTGACAACTCGATTGAGAGGACTTTTATCACAAGGGAATAAGACCGACTAGAGTGACAGTGATGCAATATGATTATGTGAATGCAAATCAAATAATGCATGATGTATGTATGTATATGCTGACAAAACTGACGCAACATAAAAACTGACAGGTGAACACGACTGGATACTCGGCCATCGCGGGGCGCATAGAAATATCGCTGGTTCAAGATAGCAATTCCACCTTGCTTAGGTGAGACAGTCCCTGTTGGGAGCTACCGTTGGTCGGGCTTAGGAGATGAGAACTCTGCCGAGGCGTGTCAGACGGAGTATCCGTATCTGGCATAACTGATCCTTCATTCAGGCGCACTGGCTTAGAAGGAGTACTTTGATTCTGCACTTTGAAGTTGCTTACTTCTGGAGAAGCGACCGATGCTCTTCTGATGTTCAACAGTCAAAAGAAATTGCTGTCTTTATTAAAAAGCAGAAAACTTTTTACAAGTAAATTCATTTTTGTTTTATTTCAAGAATCGTTAATCATATTAAAAACGTCGTTCTGTAAAGCTAAAACAAATTAGAATTACAAACAAAAGCACAAAGGCTCAAATTTTATTGATAAGATGGAGATCAGCCAAACGCGTGATTCCAAAGAGTATTTACAAAGTTAGAAAATGGTAATTTATAGGGAAAAGGGCTATGTTGAAACATAACGACCACTATCCTTCTACCAACTTTGAATTCGGGACATCCTGAGCTTCTGCCGAAGATGACCTTGACTGGAGTTTTCTGACAGATGATGTAACTGTTGCTGAGGGACTTGCCTCTGTTGAACATAGTTACTTGCCATTATCCCTAATTTTTGCCTGGATTGTACTGTGATGTTTCCAATCCATCGGGATGATTTTTTTTCATGTCTCTAACTTTTGCCTGGACCGCCCTTTCGGGTTTTCAATCCACCGAGACGTTTTTTTTTTTTTTTTAGTTTAGGCGAAGTATTTCTTGACTACATCAACATTCGTGGGGTAGGCAAATTCCTCTCCGTCCATGGTTGTAAGTCTCAAGGCGCCGCCTGAGAAAGCTTTCGTGACCACATAGGGGCCATCATAATTCGGAGTCCATTTACCTCGCGAATCAGTGAGAAATGATTGTATTTTCTTGAGCACGAGGTCTCCTCTTCTGAAGACAGGAGGTCAGACCTTTTTGTCGATCGCCTTCTTCATTCTTTGCTGATACAACTGACCGTGGCATAATGTCGTGATTCGCTTCTCCTCGATCAGATTCAATTCGTTGTGTTGGCTTTGACACCATTCAGCTTCGGTGAGCTTAGCTTCCATCAATACTCGGATTGATGGGATCTCTACTTCTATGGGGAGCACTGCTTCCATGCCATACACTAGAGAGAAATGGGTTGCCCCTGTTGAAGTACAGACAGATGTGCGATAACCGTGAAGAGCAAAGGGTAGCATTTCGTGCCAATCTTTGTAGGTTACAACCATCTTTTGAACGATCTTCTTGATGTTCTTATTAGCCGCTTCTACCGCTCCGTTCATCTTGGATCGGTAGGGAGATGAGTTATGGTGTTTAATCTTGAACTCTGGGCACAACTCTTTCATCATCTTATTGTTCAAGTTGGATCCATTATCAGTAATGATCTGGTTCGGAACACCATAACGGCAGATGATATTGTTTTTGATAAATCAGACCACCACTTGTCGGGTTACATTAGCGTACGACGCTGCTTCGACCCATTTGGTGAAGTAGTCAATGGCTACCAGGATGAACCGATGTCCGTTTGAAGCCTTAGGCTCAATCAAGCCTATCATGTCGATTCCCCATATGGAAAATGGCCATGGGGAAAAGAGAACTTTGAGATGTGATGGCGGTACATGAATTTTGTCGGAGTATATCTGACACTTGTGACACCTCCTCATGTACTTGCAGCAGTCGGATTCCATTGTTAACCAATAGTACTCTGCTCTTAGAATTTTTCTCGCCATTGTGTGTCCGTTGACATAAGTGCCAAAGGATCCTTCATGAATTTCTTTCATAAGCATGTCTGCTTCTGGTCTGTCGACGCATCGAAGCAAGACCATGTCAAAATTTCTCTTATAGAGAGTGTCACCGCTCGGGAAGAAGTTTTCAGCCAATCTTCTGAGGGTTTTTCTGTCTTTTCAGAGTGCCCCAGGTGGGTACTCTTGTTTCTGAAGGAAGCATTTGATATCGTGATACCAAGGTCTGTCGTCTATGACTGCTTCAATTGAGAAGACGTAAGCGGGCCTTTCAAGGCGCATTATGTCGATCTTAGGTATGTCATTCCATTGACCTGCACTAATCATGGAAGAGATAGTGGCTAATGCATCAGTCATGTGATTCTCCTCACGAGGGATGTGATGAAACTTGACTTTGTTGAAGAAAGGTAGCAACCTTCTTGCGTAGTCTTTGTAAGGGATCCATCCTGATTGGTATTTGTTCCAATCTCCTTTTATCTGATTGATAACCAGGGTTGAATCGCCGTATACGTCCAAGTTTTTGATCCTTAAATCAATCGCTTCCTCGAGACCCATAATACAAGCTTCGTATTCGGCCTCATTGTTCGAACATTTGAACGTAAGTCTGGCAGTGAAAGGAATGTGGGTACCCTGAGGGGTAACAATGATTACCCAAATTCTGTTTCCGTAATGATTGACTGCTCCGTCAAAGATAAGTCCCCATTGGGAACCTGGTTCTGGCCCTTCACTAGGTAACGGTTCATCGCAATCTTTCATCTTTAGATACATGACATCTTCGTCTGGGAAGTCAAACCCGATTGATTCTTGATCGTCAATCGGTTGATGAGCCAAATAATCGGCTAAAATACTTCCCTTAACGGCTTTTTGAGCGTGGTACTCTATGTCATATTCTGATAACAACATCTGCCAACGGGCAATCCTTCCCGTAAGAGCAGGTTTTTCGAAAACGTACTTGATTGGATCCATTTCTGAGATTAACCAAGTAGTATGACGAATCATGTATTGGCGAAGACGTTTGGCTAACCAAGCCAAAGCACAACAAGTTTTCTCAAGCATCGTGTACCGAGTTTCGCAGTCGGTGAATTTCTTGCTCAAATAGTAAATGGCAGACTCTTTCCTTTTAGTTTCGTCTTGTTGGCCAAGTACACATCCCATTGAGTCCACTAGGACTGTGAGGTAAATGATCAGTGGTCTTCCTTCCACTGGAGGTGATAGAATCGGAGGATTCAACAGATATTCCTTAATACTGTCGAAGGCGGTTTGACAATCTTCTGTCCAAACGCAATCCTGGTTCTTTTTGAGTAATTTGAAAATCGACGCACACGTGGCGGTCATAAGGAATATGAACCTGGAGATGTAGTTCAAACGTCCCAAGAATCCTCTGACTTATTTTTCAGTTTTCGAAGAAGGCATTTCTTGAATGGCCTTGACCTTGTCAGGATCAACCTCAATTCCTTTCTGGCTGACGATGAACCCTAGTAGTTTCCCTGAACGGACACCGAAGGTGCACTTGTTGGGATTCAAGCGGAGCTTGAATTTTCTTAAACGTTCGAACAATTTTGACAGATGTTCAATGTGCTCACTCTTTGTTTTAGATTTTGCAATCATATCATCGACATACACTTCGATTTCTTTTTGCATCATGTCATGAAACAGAGTAGTCATGGCCCTTTGATAGGTTACCCCGGCGTTCTTCAAACCGAACGGCATTACCTTGTAACAAAAGGTACCCCATGGGGTAATGAATGAAGTTTTCTCCATGTCTTTCGGCGCCATTTTGATCTGGTTATAGCCCGAGAATCCATCCATGAAGGAGAAAATTTTGAACTTTGTTGTATTGTCTACCAGCATGTCAATGTGTGGTAAAGGAAAGTCGTCCTTTGGACTAGCCTTGTTCAAGTCTCGGTAGTCGACACACATTCTGACCTTTCCATCCTTTTTGGGAACGGGTACGATGTTGGCTAACCATTGAGGATATTCTGATGTGGCGAGGAAACCCACATCAATCTATTTCTGTACCTCCTCTTTGATTTTGATGGCCATGTCCGGATGAGTCCGTCTCAACCTTTGTTTTACTGGCGGACATTCCGATCTTAACAGTAAGTGATATTCCACGATGCTGGTATCCAACCCTGGCATATCCTGATAGGACCAAGCGAATACATCGGGGAATTCTTTGAGAAGCTTTATCAAACTCTCTCTGGCAGTTGGACTGAGCAGTGCCCCGATTCTGATTTCTTTTCTCTCTTTTTCTGAACCCAAGTTTACCGTTTCCAACGGCTCTTTGTGAGGTTCAATGGACCTTTCCTCTTGTCTGAGTAGTCGAGAGATTTCTTCTGGAATTTCATTGTCATCTTCTTCTTCAGCCTCGAATACCGGGAACTCAAAGTTGGGAGAAGGCATCGGATCGTATGTTTCAACGGGGTTTAAAACAAGCAATCTGCATGACGTGATGATTCGTGTTTAGAAGAGATAGAGAAAATGCAAGTGTGTGCAGTGTTTTATTTTACTGCTTGTTTTTATTTTTAATTGTTTTTTAGGATTACCATTTTCTGAAAAAAGCAAAAAGAGAAAACAGTAATAAATGCGAAAATTACAGAACGACGTTATTTTATTAATGAACAAGTCGATTCTTGAAACTACAGCCCTATAAAACAAAACTTTGTCGCTTTGGGCTAAGCGAAGAGGGAAATTTACAGAAAGCGAGCCCTATCAAAACATCCGTTTCACCTGGGCAGGGTGAAAGGTTAAAGGACGGCAATTACTTTGACTGATGAACGATCTTCGGAACCTCGACGGCAACCCATTGGCGGCGAACTCCTCGGTGAATCACAAAGTCTGGTACCTTCCTTGATTTGTCTTCAGAAATGACGCTGATTTCTGGTGAAGCAGGATCATTGGAATCTGTCTCCCAGGCAGAGTTGTCGTAGGAGAATTCCTCTGTTGTATTATGCAGAGTAGTTGTTCTCTCAGCTGTATCTCCCCATCCAGTAGGCTGGATGTCTTCGAGCCTGATACGAGAGCTTTCGGGAGCAGTGTACTTGACGATATAGTCGTATTTTCCACTCGATTGTCCCAAGGTGTCCCACACTTCTTTCGAACTAGAGGAGTCATCTCTCTCGATGACGTTGACCTCGAGAAAAGCATAGTTGATGAATTCAAGTCCCGCAAATATTGTGAATTCATCGTCATGTTGAGTAGTTTCTGAATGACCTGAGTGTTGATCCCATGACATGGTGGGGACACAGGTATTCTGTTCAATGATGGTCAGTTGATTTTCATTGTTCGGCTGACTCTCTTGCCCCAAGTTTCCTGGGTAAGGCTGCCACATTGGCAGGCCATCCATCGGGCCATAGTAATTGTCAAAGTTGTCTTTCATCAGAGTGTCTTCCTCTAATGAATTTGGCGGAGCACGACATCCTTCCGAATTACAATCTCCGTAGATCATTTCTACGTCTGACCTAGGTATAAATCTCGGACTCTGTGCGGGATAGCAAAATGGCGTAGGCACCTCTTCCTGAGACATATAATCGTCCTCGTTAAGGTAGGACTTCCACTCTTCCTCTGTGTCAGAGGAATCTTCCTCATTGATAGCATGGACTGCTTGAGGGACTGGGTGAAGAAAACCTCCACTGTGGAATAAGTTTTGAAGGGGATGAAGACTTTCATCGTTGGCAGCTATCTGGGTACAGGTTGCAGAAAAACCAAGACCCTTCTTTGTTGTATTGCTCGTAGGAATGACAAGCTGTCCCCATCCTGTTGTATTGGTACTCTCGACCGCTTTAATAGCATCATTGTATGAGGAAAACGAGGTTCCTCCTTTGAACTGATTGTTCTTGGTCATCGACAGTGCTTGGAACTGAGTTCCAATAACCTCCTCGGGTTCTATACCAGTAGATGATGACAAGTTACTCACGAGCAAGGCCTGCTCTCCACAGACTGTGACAAGTTGATCATTCTTGACGAACTTTAGCATTTGGTGGAGGGTCGAGGTAACCGCTCCAGCCTGGTGTATCCAAGGTCTTCCTAATAAATAACTGTACGTTGCCCGGATGTCCATGACCTGGAAAGTGACTTGGAAAGTGTGAGGACCGATAGTTATGGGAAGATCAACTTCGCCGATAGCTATTTTTCTGGATCCGTTGAACGCTTTGACGACGACCTCGCTGATTCTCATCGGAGGGCCTTTGAATGATAATTGCATCAAAGTGGACTTTGGCATAACATTCAGGGCTGACCCTGTGTCTACTAGTACGCTGGCTAAAGCATCGTCCTGGCAGTTAACTATAATGTTGAGCGCCATGTTATGACGGCGACCCTCTTCAGGTAATTCCTCATCACTAAATCCCAAATTATTGTAGGAAGTGATGTTAGACACAATGCTATCAAATTGTCTGGTTGTTACATCCTGTTCCATAAAATCTTGCTCCAAGACTTTCTGTAGAGCCTCCCTGTGGGCTTCTGAACTGAGTAACAGTGATAATACCGAGATCTTTGAAGGAGTCTGTAATAGCTGATCAACAATGTTGTATTCACTCCTTTGGATGAGCTTCAGCATCTCATCATTATTTTTCGAAAGGTCGAGATTACTGGATTGACCGACTGATGGATCGAGACCTCCTGTCTGAAGTTCCTTTTCCTTGTTAGGTTCTCCAACTCCTCGGTTGAAGATTCTACCACTCCGTGTTACACGACTGATGTCTGCAATATTCACGACGGTGGGTAATGGAATTTCCTTTCCATTTTCAACTGTCGTTGCACCGTATTTGTAAGGGATAGCCTTAGTTGATCCATACGGTAGTGGTCCCGGCAAATAGATGACTATGGGAACCTTCTGATTTTTCTGACCATCATAAATAATCTCGATCCGTTCCCGGTTAGGAGCTCTAGATTCGTCAAGTAGAGGGATAATGGCAAAAACATCCCTGGTCCTGTGATGACCAGAGATCGTGACAACATCCTCAACTTGCTCGGCAAGGTAGTTCGGCGTCCAGTTGATGGGTCCAGAACCCGGATATGGGCGAATCTCTCCACGATCCACCTGACCCTAAAGAGCTGCTCTCACAAGGTAACACCCTTGGTTACTTTCCGAACAGACGCTACAACGGTCATAATTGTGTGGTGGCACCTGGCCACACCCACTTTGAATACAATGTAACCTCACTAGGTTAGCTTCCACAGATCGGACATCCTGACTCTGATGCCGAGTGGGGTTCCTGTTACTGATACTAATCTGCTGAGTATCTTCATCCATATAGATTGGCATCCACTAGTGATTTAACAAGTGCTGAAGTGCCTCCTGTACAAGGGTACAACCTCGATCGTTTTCGCAACCTGCTTTACAGCTTTGATAGTCATGTGATATTAAGAATCCGAGTCGGACCTGCTCAGCATGTAACTCTACCAGGTTGGTATTCATCACACGAATATCAAAGATCTGAACCATGTTGATTTGATAAGGATTCCTATCATGGTAGTCTTGGATCCATCCAAGATCCATCTGACGCTGGAGGGCCTCCTGTATGAAAGAGCATCCCTGTTTGTTTATCGAACAAGTCAGACAGGAACTGTAATCGTGTCGTGGCAGAATATGATACTGGCTTTGCCTTGAGTGCATCGCCACCAAGTTGACATTCATTGCACGGATATCGTGGTTCTGAATGACCTTAGAATTCGTGTAAACCATGTTAACTCCACGAACTTGGTGCTCTTGGATCCATCCGAGATCCATTTGTTCCTGTAGAGCTGCTTGCACCACAGAACATCCCTGGTTGTCTTTAGAGCAGATATCACATTGATGATAATTATGAGGTGGCACATGGCCATATCCACTCTGTCTACAATGCATCTTGACCGCGAATGGCTTGCAGCTCCTTCTGTATTTCCAAGAACTGCTCTTGGAATTCCTCCATTCGGTCAAACATAGTTTCCTTCTTACCAGAAGGTGTCTGTGGAATCTGTCCTTCTGGGACAGTGTGCACCACAGGGGGTGGTACCGTGACTACGGTAGTGAACCTTGGCGTTTCTCGAAGTTTGTAACCTTCAGGAGTCTTTAGTATGCCCCTGGCATCTTCGTTTTCCCGAAGTTTGTAACCTTCAGGCCCAGCGGCTTCTGTTGTGATTCCCTGATCCTCAGCGATCGGCGGAACATATCCTTCCGGGATATAGTTAACAGGCATGCCCCATGGGCGATATTTCGGCATTTGATACCTAGGATCATACTACTCCACTATGGGCGTTGAGGTGATCTCTGAGATCACAGTCCTTTGTAGCTGAGCTTCTGCCATGGCTTGCATGTCGTTACGAAGCTTTCTCATATCCTCTCTCAGAGCGTCGATCTCTTCTTTCAACTCTCTGTTTTCTTCCTCAAGATCATCCATCTTTTTCTGACGATTGGCCCGAGTATTATACGAATGAGACAGTTTGACAATAGAACCAAGACACAAATGTGAGATTCGTAGGTAAGAAGAGTACGCGATGTGAGAATGATGAATGCAATGATTATATTAATTGTTTAAGGTTTAATCAAAATAAACTTCGACAATTAGATTGCAAATATCAAACGGTGGGGAAACCCCTTTTTATTGAAATTCAAAGGATTACAGAACTGGAAATACAGTAGATTACAAGGTGCAGAAACAGAAACCTAAACTAATGGGTCCCGAGTCCCCTCTGAAGAGAAATCGGGTGCTGATTCTGGTATCTTCCTTTTGTTTGACCGGGGCTCTTGGGCCGTTGTCGGGTTGTTATTCCTTTGCCAAGTGGAAGGAGCGAGCAAATTCCTTTGGTCATCTTGATTCTCTACAGCATGTTGCTCCAAAATTTCAATCAGAGCATCTTTCTCTTTTAGTAATTGTTGTATTTTGATGCACTCTACATCGAGGGTGCGGTACTTGTTCTTCCAAGACCTTCTCTCCTTTTGAACTTTGTTGAGAGTAACCTGAAGCTTTTTAGTTTCCGTCATGAAGTACATGACAGATTCCTTTGGCGAAAGAATTCCGTAACGAGGATAAGGCATTTTTAGCTTGAGAGCCCTAGTTTGTACCCAATGGAGATAAGGCTCCAACGAGACACAGTCCGGTTTTCCTAGAGACTCTCGTCCTTTTTTATGAACCTGTTTCCAAGCATGCACTATTTCCATCTTTAGTGCTCTGTCATTTACTCATTCCTTGAAGAAAAGACCTTCCAGATGAACACCCCGTGGGACGTGTCTCATCGGGTATCCAAATTGACGATGAACGAGAACTGGATGATAATTGATTCCTCCCTTAGTTCCTATAAGGGGTACGTTGGGGAAGTTTCCACAACGATCAATGATCCTGATCCCATCATAGATCCTATTACACCAACCTATATCAGAGTTGGTAAGAGACATGATCTTCTGCGACCAACGTAAGGCACTCTTACAATCCCCAAAAGCAGCAGACTTGGGCAAGTGAGAGATAAACCATTTGTAAAGCAGAGGTACACAGCATGTGATCTCCCCTCCGCTGTACAAATTTCCCAAGTGTACAGAATGATACGCATCTGCGAGCAAAGTCGACACAGGGTTTCCAATGAGAAAAACCTTAATGGAGTTGATATCGACGAAGTTATTGATGTTGGGAAACAAAAATAACCCATAGGTGAGCAAGACAAAGACGCTTTCAAAAGCAATCACGTTCCCTATACTGGCAAAATACAGGGCTTTCTTTGTCAAGAACTGGGCTGGCAAACCTTGGATGCCACCCTTGGTAGTTAGGTGAGTCCTGACCTCAGACTCGTCCAAATGAATTGCTCTCGCAATGGTCTGATTCTTTGGAATTTCTTCCAGTCCAGAAAATGGAGCTCGATCAGTAATGTGTAGATCGATCAGATGAGAATACTCCTCCAGCGTTATTGCGAGCTGGTAATCCAGGAATGTGAAACAGTGATAAACCAGATCGTAAAACTGAATGAGCGCATCCATGATTCCCTCAATCACATGGACTCTTAACAGTGGTAGCAAACCTCCATGCTTGGCTCTGAAAGCCTCAGGGTTAGTGATCATTTTTGCTAACCTTCTCAAATCCTCTAGTTTCAGAACCTTGAAGGTGTACGTATGAGTTCTCCTTCTACCGAAATCCATTAGCACAATCCTTTTCTCTGATATTTGCAATCACAGTCTTAGTTTAATTTGAAAAACAGAGAGACTAGAAGAGAAAATTGTTTTTGAATGTTTTAATGATTTTTTTTAAATGAATGCATGAATGCAGCACACAAAAACATAGAAAAAACATGGGGTCAAAGGGTCGTTGTCATGAAGTCAAGGCTCTACCCATCCCCAAAGGTTTATACTAGGGTGATTTTTGTACCTGTACTCATTATCATCAGCTCCTCCCAGGAAAGCAAAACAACAAGCGGATCGCCATCGAGTTGTAGAGCAATCTTAGAGTAAGTGCCATTCACCGAGAATAGATCACTAGCCTCAAATGAGAGTAGTATCGCGTAACAACTATTCCCGATAGTTTCCGCACTACAAAAGGGGGTCGGCTCCTCAGCTTCTCAGACTTAACAACCAGCCCATTGTCTAGGTGAGAGAATGGGTTGCATTGGTCAGCCTCCACTGAGGTTGATGGTCGACCCCGTCGCCATCACTTATCTTAAGTGTATACTCAATCTTTCCACATGCGGTATCACACGCATTCCCATTAGCAGAAAAATAAACATGTATAGCAAATAGAAAAAGCAGTATATATATTTGTCCTAAACATCCTAGACCTTTAAAGCTATGAATCCTAAGTTCCTGACAGAAAATGGGTTCCCCGGCGGAAGCCCCAATCTGTGGTATTCACACAAGTGAAGAGAAAAAAGAAATCGGGCCCCACGGTGGGCGCCATTTTTCTGTAGCGAGCGATTTTGGACGCGGTTCTTAAGCGTTGGTCGCTCTCTGCGGCTGAGCTTACTACAGGTCGATTCATTTTTTATCCTATTAAAGCTGATGAAGGAAGGGAAATAGATGTCTCCAATTAACCCTGCTTTGCATACTGAGTTTAAACAGCGGTCTGTTAGGTTACGAATGCTATCAATGTGGGGGGGCCCTTGTACTGGTTATTTGTATTTTCGCCAATACGGTTTTCTCTCTTTTGGGGAACAAGGATTTAGGATGTTAGGACTGACGCTTTTGATAGATACATGAGAGTTTGGGATTTTGGGTTTTTGTTTAGTGTGCTCGCTAAGATTTTTCTTTCAATCTTATGCCTATGTATTCCCGTTTACCGAAATAGGGAAATCAGAGCGTTCGTAGTTCCTCCTATTCTATGGGAGGAAATGGTTGTTTTTGGTGTCTTGTTCAAAGCCCAAGACGTGAAGCGAAAGGTGGTTTGTATCTTGTTCAAAGCCCAAGATGTGAAGCTGAAAGGGTTTCAACTTTAGAGAGAATTTGTCATCTCTAAAGAGGGGGGGGGGGGGTTGTATGTCACAACTGTTGGGTGACTGACTGTAAAGGAGGACTACTTTAACCGGGATTTGTGAATCCGACAATGCCATAATTTCCTTTATAGGGATTTTAACCTGAAGGAGAAGACTTTAACTCAGTGTAGAGCAATGCCATCTTTCCTTAGGAATTTCTCATGCTAAAAGAGGGACAGTGGCATGGATGTAGATGATCCAGAGGCTTGCCGCTTACAGCGATTAGATGAAAGGGAAGGAGTTGTTGATGTTTGTGTACTGTGAACGAGGCACAACTTTGATGCTAAAAGGTTAATTAGATTAACCAGTGGTTTTCTTATATAAAGCCTAAGAGGAGGCTAATATGTGTCTCGTACAAAGCCCGAGAGAGAGGCTAAAAGGTTTTTGACTCAACGAGGGAGTCTTTTGGTATCTCGTATAAAGCCCGAGATGAAGGCTAAATGACTCAACAAGAGAGTTTTTGTATCTCGTACGAAGCCCGAGATAGAGGCTAATTGACTCAACAAGAGAGTTTTGTATCTCGTACGAAGCCCGAGATGGAGGCTAATTGTTTGTTTGGCTCAATAAGAACCTTTTTGTATCTCGTATAAAGCCCGAGATGGAGGCGAAAGAGGTGATTGACTCAACGAGGGAGTCTCTTATGTGTCTCGTACAAAGCCCGAGAGAGAGGATAAACGTTGTTTGACTCCGCTGGGGAGGATCATTATACAAAGCCTAAGAGGAGGCTATGGTTACTGTTTCAGTTGAGTGACAGGTCATGTATACTGATTTTGAAAGAGAAAATCAGTTCTTATATGAGCAACACTGTACTCATGGATTTGATTCAAGGATCCGGGTTATTCCCGTTCTTTAAGGAAACGGGAAATCCGAAGGTTATTGAGACTGTCCGAGTCTACGGGTTTTCTTCCTATTTTTAAAGGGTGCTTGAGAATGCTTTGAGACTCAAGGAGATTAGATTGTCCAAGTCTAGAGTTTTATCTTTTGTACTATGCTTTGAGAAATAGTAGTAGACTCTATGAAAGGACTGTTCTATGCAGATGACTAAGTTCTGTTCCAATACCTCTAGGAGGTCGTCGGGACAATTTGTACGAAGCCCTAGAGGAGGCTGGAAACTTTTAAGAAGCCGACAGGTCCTTGTACGAAGCCCAAGAGGAGGCTATCATTCCCGGAGGAAGAGATCATTATACGAAGCCTAAGAGGAGGCTGTGAATACTTCTAAGAAGCCGATGGGTCCTTGTACTTAGCCCAAGAGGAGGCAGATTGCTTTTAAGAAGCCGATGGGTCCCCAAACCCCGAGAAATTCAAGGCAAGCTATCCACAAGGAATAGATCAAGTCAGGAAAGTTCGAGAATTTGGAAGAAACTCAAGAGATGCCATTCACGGAGAAAAGATCATCTCTGGGGAATAGAGTTTCTTGACAAGTGCTTTTAAGAAGCCTGTGGGTCCCTAAACCCCGAGAAGTTCAAGACATGTCATTCACCGAGAATAGATCAAGCCAGGAAAGTCCGAGAATTTGGAAGAAACTCAAGAGATGCCATTCACGGAGAAAAGATCATCTCTGGGGAGTAATGTTTCTTTGACAACTTCTATGAGTGACAGTCTATGAAAGGGTTCACAGAGAATGCTGCCCTTCATGTCTCCATATTGTTTAACCCCAAGAGGAGGGAAGACTGTGTCTGGTAATCCTATGGGGATCTAGTTTTGACTATTTCTAAGAGTGATCAACGGGCTTAATGCTAGACGTAGTTGCCGGGGAAACTCTAAATATCTATACTATTATTACACAGTTGATATGAGTTTATGAAAGAAGACTTACAGCGAAACAGCCCCACAATACAGTTATATGTATATGAAAGCGGTAAATGAAAGCAATAACCACTTACTCGGTTGTAGAGCTTCCTTGCTGTTTGGTTAGTTGTTCAACAAAGAAAGATTGAAAACAACAATATATTCAAAATCAAAGGAGAAAGTGCTTTGAAAAAGAAAGATTTGGGGCTTACAGCTCAAGGAGAGGCCCGGGGTTTTATCAGTGAGCGCACTGTTTGAATTTGTACAGAGGGACTTATACAAGTGACTGAGGCTTAAAAAAATGTTATCTGTACAAAGGGATGGGTCTTACACTCTCTCAAGAGGCCCAAAAAGTTTTTAAAAAGGAAATCGGTCTTACTACTCGAGGGTAGGCCCAGTTGATTTTCAGTTTGAAAATGGCGATCGCGCCGAGATTTTCTTTTAACGCGAAGGGACTTATACAATAAGTGAGGCCCAAATGATTTTTGGTTAAAAGGGGATTGGGTCTTAAACTCTATTAGAGGCCCAAAAGTTTTGAATGGGTCTTATAGCTCGAGGAGAGGCCCAAGGTTATTTTTCAAAAGGCAACGATCGCGCCGTTTGTTTTTTACGGTATCGGGACTTATACAATACACTGAGGCCCAAAAATGATTTGGTCAAAAAAGGATTGGGTCTTACACTCTATTAGAGGCCCAAAGTGTTTTGAAAATGATTTATGAGGGTTGAATTAATCCAAAAACCCTAATTTGTTTTCAAAAATGTGTTTAATTGAATAAAAATTCAATTAAAATGATCAAAAATTATTTAACATAGGAAAAACAAATTGTGATCTTGGATTAATGCTTCAAAAATTAAGTATTGACCTACAAAATAATTAGAAAGCATTAAAAGTTGCAAAATCAAGGTGAACAAAATATTTTAAATGTTAGAAACAATTAAAACATTAATTCTTTGCAAAAATATCAATTATACAAAATAAATAATATTTTTGGGATTTTTTTGGAAAATAAAATATTTTAACATTTTTGTGAATTATTAAAAAAATAATCAACTCAAAATCATTAAAACTCAGAGAGAAATTAATTTTTGAATCAATTAAATAAAATCACAAAATTCAAATATTTGAATTTATGAAAATGACGCCAAGAACACACCAAGAACACGCGCGTGTTCTGGGTTTGGCCAGATTTGCATTTTCTATCCAATCTCACTGAATACTTGATTATAACATGCAATCCACATATCATTATGCTCGTCTCAACCTCACGATCATGTCTATGGCACTTAATTTCATTTAAATTAAACATATAACAAGAAATCACGAAAAATCCTCAAGAACCCTAATTTCTGCATGAAGGCTGGGATTTTTGATACACGATTCAAACAATGCAATTAATTGAGGGGAAACATTCCATGCATGATTATGAATATATGGCCAAATTATTGTGCGAGGAAATATGCATAGATTGAGAGATGACCAAGTATATGCTTACCTCTAGGCCGTGACAGCAAGTGCAATGTGATTTTTGATTTGGAGGTGTTACAGATGAGTGTTGATGATCTGAACAGCTTCCCTACACCCTATGGAGTGTGTTTGAATGCTTGGACTTGATTGAAATTGGCTGGATCACTTCATGGCATCTCAACTGCACTTTGGTTAAAACCTTGAGCAATTGACTGGTGATTCTGAGAAATCAGTGTTCCAGTTGTTGTTTAAGTGTTTGATCAACTCATATATGATGTATATGAGGTGTGTGTGTGTGTGTGATTGGTTTGAGTGGAATTGCCCTCTAGCTCAAAACCCGATAGCTACCTTGCTAAGAAAGACATTTTTGCCAAGAGAAAGAGATTTTGAGAAAGGCAAGTGTTGTAGGCCTTTGGTGTACTTAAACTGATCATAATTGAGCTCTATTTATAGTAGAGCAAGTTTGTTTTAGGATCCACAGTGAATGGCAACTGCAGCAGGTGTTTGTTCAATGTTGGCCAATGGAAATCCAAGTCTCCTCTAGCCATTGACTAGAGGTTAGGACACAGGGCTATGGTTCCCTTGGTCTTGGATAAGCCTTGACTGATTTCAGATGAGAATGGCTCAGTCCATGCCACCTTGATGCTTCCATTGAATGCTCCAATCCAAAATTAGAGTCTTGTCCCTATTTTGGCCATTCTAGGTTCAACATGCTATTTCTTGTTCCAAAGACTTTGAAGGCTTGGCTCAGTGATTGTCCTCTTTAGATTCAATCCTCTGATGTGTCCAAGTGGATAGGAGCATTTGGATTAGGATGATTTTGGTAAATCGAGCAAAAATGCAAATTCTGCCTTGCCTTGACAGATTTCAACAAGGCAACTTGACAATGTCATAACTCATAGCCCAAATGGAATTTGGCAATGTTCTTGGCCATTTTGGAAAGCCCTTACATGATACAACAACTGTTTGAACATGTTTGGTTTTGATCTCTTTTGAATCCAAGTGAAAAATCCCCCTACATTTGGAAAAAAATGAAGACAGATTTGGACTTAGTGAAAATTTCACTAAGTGTTGGAAAAAGTGACATTTTCATTTTTCAGCCATTTTGATCACTCCATAACTCAAAATCCTTAATGAATTGGACTTAGGTCTATTTGAAGTTCTTGTAGAGGGTAATGAGGGCTACAAATTAAGCTTTGGATGAGGAAAAATGGCTTTGTGGTTTAGGAGTTATGATCCTCCAAAGTTGGTACCCTTGTCACTTTATTTTTAACTTAGAAAATTTTCTAAGTTTTTATGGTTACCCCTTTTACAATTTATCCAACTTTTCTTGATTTTTCTTTATGAATAATGATTCAAATCATACATTAACATCATTTTAGGGTTAAAAATCCATTTTGGTGAAAAATCTCAAAAAGTCAAAGTTGACTTTTGTGCATAGTTGACTTTTTATCAGATGAATTCCAAACTGTGCAATTCTTCATGAAATCATGTCCTTGACCTAAATCAAACTTGATGGACATGTTCCATGGGTGTCATAGGGTATATTGATGCTTGTCATAGGGCTTGGGAGCATGTCCTGGTCAAAAGTCAAAGTTACAGTTGACTTTTTCCTTAAAACCCTAACTGTGGTGCATATGAAATTGAAACTTGTTGCTCAAGCTTCTTGGATCAATCCATTGTTGCAAATGGATCAATGTAGTGTATTAGAGACCCTCAAACCCTCTCTTGAGGTCTTGGCTCATGATTTGCCCTAAAAGTCAACTTAGGGGTGAATTAGGTCAAGAAACCCTAATTCCTGATTTTTGATGAATGCATCCCCTGAGGCAAAATTGACTTGATGATTAGGTCCGTGAGGTTCCATGGAGTATTAGGTTAGGTTTTGGATCATTGGCTTGTGCCTAGATGAAAAATTTCCATCTGGAGGCCCTGGTCGACCAAAACCCTAATTTGGTGACAATGTCGATCATGAGACTTAATCCACCTAGAAGGGAGCAGCCTTGTGCTTAATCCTTGAAGTGGGAGTCCTTTTGATCCATTGTGGATGTTTGAGAGGTTAGACAAGTTGAAGATAATGTCATTACTTGATTGACCCTTTGTCTAAGCACTCAGAGAGGGCTTGAAACCCTAATTTTGATTGTAGTGAATGCTCACCCATCTTTGGGGAGACTGATGAAGCATGATGGTTCCTCCATATTGTGATGATGATTTTCACAATGATGGGAAATCTTAGTGGTCAAAATTTAGGGTATGACAATGCAAATTTTAGGGTTCTTGAGGTTTCTCTTTGATTTCTTATTCCATGTTTAAAATAAATGAAATTAAAGACCATAGACATGATCGTGAGGTTGAACGAGTAGATTAATATGTAGATTGCATGATATAATCAAGTATTCAGTGAGATTGGATAGAAAACGCAAATCTGCAGAAACAGAGGGTGGCGCGTGTTCTTGCCCTTGTTCTTGGCGCCTTTTTTTGAAAATTTGAATATTTGAATTTTTGTGATTTTATTTAATTGATTCAAAAATTAATTTCTCTCTGAGTTTTAATGATTTTGAGTTGATTCTTTTTTTTAATAATTCACAAAAATGTTAAAATATTTTATTTTCCCAAAAAATCCCAAAAATATTATTTATTTCATATACTTGATATTTTTGTAAAGAATTAATATTTTAATTGTTTTTTACATTTAAAATATTTTCTCCTTCTTGATTTTTCAAATTTTAGTGACTTCTAAACATTTTGTGGATCAAAACCTAATTTTTGAAATATTAATCCACGATCACAATTTGTTTTCCACATGTTTAACAATTTTGATCATTTTAATTGAATTTTTTATTCAATTAAAATACATTTTGAAAACAAATTAGGGTTTTTGATTAATTCAACCCTCATTAAACTTTTTCAAACACTTTGGGCCTCTAATAGAGTGTAAGATCCAACCCCTTTTGAAAACCAAAATAATTTGGGCCTCGGTCACCGTATAAGACCCACTGTGTTTTCCAACCTCGTCGGGATCGCCATTTTTCAAACAAAAAAACCTTGGGCCTACCCTCGTGTTATAAGCCCCATTCCTTTCTGTAAAACTTTTTTGGGCCTCTAATAGAGTGTAAGACCCAACCATTTGTAGAAACCAAAACCTTTTGGACCTCAGTGTATTGTATAAGTCCCGATACCATCAAAAAGTTCGGCGCGATCTTCGCCTTTTTAACAAAAAAACCTGGGCCTCTCCTTGAGCTGTAAGCCCCATCACTTGTACAAAAATCAATCATTGGGCCTCTAATAGAGTGTAAGACCCAATCCTCTTTTAACCTAAACCTTTTGGGCCTCAGACATTGTATAAGTCCCTCTGCGTTAAAAGAAAATCTCGGTGCTATCGCCATTTCAAAACAAAACCCTGGGCCACTCCTTGAGCTGTAAGCCCCACCACTTGTATAATAATAAACCTTTGGGCCTCTTGAGAGAATTTAAGACCCATCACTTTGTACAAAAAACCTTTTTGGACCTCAGTCACTTGTATAAGTCCCTGTACAAATTCAAAACAACAGTGCAATCACTGATAAAACCTTGGGCCTCTCCTTGAGCTGTAAGCCCCAACATTTCTTTCAAAGTACTTTCTCCTTTGATTTTGAATATAATATTGTTATCAAAGTTTTCTTTGTTGAACAAACTAACAAAACAACATGGAAGCTCTACAACCGAGTAAGTGTTTACCCGCTTTCTTTACCCGCTTTTATATATATATATATATATATATATATATATATATATATATATATATATATATATAACTGTATTGTGGGGCTGCTCACTGTAAGTCTTCTTTCACAAACTTTTATATATACCTGTCAAATATCCACTGTGTAATACTAGTATAGTTATTTAGAGTTTTCCCCGGCAACTACGTCTAGCACTAGGTAAAGCCCTGTTGGTCACTCTTAAATACAAACAAAACTAGATCCTGTAGCGAGCGATTTTGGACGCGGTTCTTAAGCGCTGGTCGCTCTCTGCAGTTGAGCTTACTACAGGTCGATTCATTTTTTATCCTATTAAAGCTGATGAAGGAAGGGAAATAGATGTCTCCAATTAACCCTGCTTTGCATACTGAGTTTAAACAGCGGTCTGTTAGGTTACGAATGCTATCAATGTGGGGGGGCCCTTGTACTGGTTATTTGTATTTTCGCCATTACGGTTTTCTTTTTCTCTTTCTAGGACTTTCTGGCGGGGAACAAGGATTTAGGGTGTTAGGACCGATGCTTTTGATAGATACATGAGAGTATGGGATTTTGGGTTTTTGTTTAGTGTGCTCGCTAAGATTTTTCTTTCAATCTTATGCCTACGTATTCCCGTTTACCAAAACAGGGAAATCAGAGCGTTCGTAGTTCCTCCTATTCTATTGGGAGGAAATGGTTGTTTTTGGTGTCTTGTTCAAAGCCCAAGACGTGAAGCGAAAGGTAGATTGTATCTTGTTCAAAGCCCAAGATGTGAAGCTGAAAGGTCTATTTGTATCTTGTTCAAAGCCCAAGATGTGAAGCTAAAAGTGTTGACCTTAGAGAGAATTTGTCATCTCTAAAGAGGGGTTTGTCTGTTACGACTGTTTATAAAGGAGAATTACTTTAACCGGGATATGTGAATCCGGCAATGCCATAATTTCCTTTAAAGGGGATTTTAACCTGAAGGAGAAGACTTTAACTCAGTTTAGAGTAATGCCATCTTTCCTTAGGAATTTCTCATACTAAAAGAGGGACAGTGGCATGGATGTAGATGATCCAGAGGCTTGCCGCTTACAGCAGTTAGATGGAGGGGAAAGAGTTGTTGATGTTTGTGTACTGTGAGCGAGGCACAACTTTGATGCTAAAAGGTTAATTGGATTAACCAGTGGTTTTCTTATATAAAGCCTAAGAGGAGGCTAATATGTGTCTCGTACAAAGCCCGAGAGAGAGGCTAAAAGGTTTTTGATTGACGATGAAGTCTTTTGGTATCTCGTATAAAGCCCGAGATGGAGGCTATTTGTTTGGCTCAATATGAACCTTTTTGTATCTCATATAAAGCCCGAGATGGAGGCGAAAGGGATGATGGACTCAACGAGGTAGTCTCTTATGTGTCTCGTACAAAGCCCGAGAGAGAGGCTAAATGTTGTTTGACTCCGCTGGGGAGAATCATTGTACAAAGCCCAAGAGGAGGCTGTGGTTACTGTTTCAGTTAAGTGACAAGTCCAGTATACTGATTTTAAAGAGAAAATCAGTTTTTATATGAGCAACATTGTACTCAAGGATTTTGATTCGAGGATCCGGGTTATTCCTGTTCTTTAAGGAAGTGGGAAATCCGAAGGGTATTGAGACTGTCCGAGTCTACGGGTTTTCTTCCTATTTAACGAAGAGGTCACTTGAGAATGTCTTTGAGACTCAAGGAAATTAGACTGTCTAAGTCTAGAGTTTTATCTTTTGTACTATGTTTTGAGAAACAGTAGTAGACTCTTTGAAAGGAATGTTCTATGCAGATGATTAAGTTCTGTTCCTATACCTCTAGGAGGTCGTCGGGAAAATTTGTACGAAGCCCAAGAGGAGGCTGGAAACTTTTAAGAAGCCGATCGGTCCTTGTACTAAGCCCAAGAGAAGGCTATCATTCCCGGAGGAAGAGATCATTATACGAAGCCTAAGAGGAGGCTGTGAATACTTCTAAGAAGCCGTAGGGTCCTTGTATTAAGCCCAAGAGGAGGCGGGGTTGCTTTTAGGAAGCCTGTGGGTCCTTGTATTATGCCCAAGAGGAGGCCGATGCTTTTAGGAAGACGATGGGTCCCCAAACCCCGAGAAATTCAAGGCAAGCTATTCACAAGGAATAGATCAAGTCGGGAAAGTTCGAGAATTTGGAAGAAACTCAAAGATGCCATTCACGGAGAATACATTCATCTCTGGGAATAGAGTTTCTTGACAATTCCTAATGAGGATAGCCGAAGAGAAGACTGTATCTGGTGATCCTATTGGGGATCTAGTTGTCTATTTCTACGAATAAACAAAACGGTGTCACCTAGTTCTAGACGTAGTTGCCAGGGAAACTCGAAATATCTATACTATTATTACACAGTTGATATGAGTTTATGAAAGAAGACTTACAGTGAAACAGCCCCACAATACAGTTATATGTATATGAAAGCGGTAAATGAAAGCAATAACCACTTACTCGGTTGTAGAGCTTTCATGCTGTTTGGTTAGTTGTTCAACAAAGAAAGATTGAAAACAACAGTATATTCAAAATCAAAGGAGAAAGTGCTTTGAAAAAGAAAGATTTGGGGCTTACAGCTCAAGGAGAGGCCCAGGGTTTTATCAGTGAGCGCACTGTTGAATTTGTACAGAGGGACTTATACAAGTGACTGAGGCCCAAAAATTGTTTTCTGTACAAAGGGATGGGTCTTACACTCTCTCAAGAGGCCCAAAAAGGTTTAAAGAAAAAGAGTGGGGCTTATAACACGAGGGTAGGCCCAGTTGACTTTTCGTTAAAAAATGGTGATCGCGCCGAGGTTTTCTTTTAACGTAGAGGGGCTTATACAATATCTGAGGCCCAAAATGTTTTGGTTGAAAGTGGATTGGGTCTTACACTCTATTAGAGGCCCAAAAAGTTTTGAATGGGTCTTATAGCTCGAGATGAGGCCCAAAAGGTTATTTTTCAAAAGGCGACGATCGCGCCGTTTGTTTTTTGACGGTATCGGGACTTATACAATACACTGAGGCCCAAACATGATTGGTCAAAAAAGGATTGGGTCTTACACTCTATTAGAGGCCCAAAAGTTTTGAAAATGATTTATGAGGGTTGAATTAATCCAAAAACCCTAATTTGTTTTAAAAAATGTATTTAATTGAATAAAAATTCAATTGAAATGATCAAAATTGTTTAACATATGAAAAACAAATTGTGATCTTGGATTAATGCTTCAAAAATTAAGTATTGACCTACAAAATAATTAGAAAGCATTAAAAGTTGCAAAATCAATGTGGAAAAAATATTTTAAATGTTAAAAACAATTAAAATATTAATTCTTTGCAAAAATATCAATTATATGAAATAAATAATATTTTTGGTATTTTTTGGGAAAATAAAATATTTTAACATTTTTGTGAATTATTAAAAAAAGAATCAACTCAAAATCATTAAAACTCAGAGAGAAATTAATTTTTGAATCAATTAAATAAAATCACAAAATTCAAATATTTGAATTTGAAAGAAATGGCGCCAAGAACAAGCTGAAGAACACGCGCGTGTTCTGAGATTCCCAGATTTGCATTTTCTCTCTAATCTCACTGAATACTTAATCATATCATGTAATCCACATATCATTATGTTCGTCTCAACCTCACGATCATGTCTATAACACTTAATTTCATTTAAATTAAACATAAAACATGAAATCACGAAGAAACCTCAAGAACCCTAATTTCTGCATGAAGGCTAGGATTTTTTATACACGATTCAAACAAAGCAATTAATTGAGGGGAAACATTCCATGCATGATTATGAACACATGGCCAAATTATTGTGCAGCAAAAAATGCATGGATCATAGAGTTAGAAGAGCTCATGGTTACCACTTGCAGCTGGTGATCGTGTTTGGTGTTGGAGGTGTTACAACTTGGTTCCAATGATGTGGATAGCTTCCCTAGGTGCCAAGTGATGTGTCTGAGTGCTTGGAATGGATTGAAATGGTTTGGAGTTGAAGATGGCACCTCAACTGCAAAACTGTCAAGAACTTGAGCAATTGGCTGGTGATTTTGTGAAATCTGTGTTCCAGATGTTATGTGAGTGTTTGGATCACTTCTATATGATGTATGTGAGGTGTGTGAGTGATTGGTTTGATTGGAAAAGCTCTCAAACTCAAAACCCGATAGTGACTTGCCTTAGAAGGCAAAATTGGAGTGAAAGAAGAGATTTTGAGGAAAGCATCTGTTTGATGGCTTTGGTGTACTTAAACTGATCACAATTGAGCTCTATTTATAGTAGAGCAAGTTTGTTTTGCAAGGAATAGTGAATGGCAACTGCAGCAGGTGTTTGTTCAATGTTGGCCAATGGAAATCCAAGTGTCCTCTAGCCATTGACTAGAGGTTAGGGCACAGAGCTTTGGTTCCCTTGGTCTTGGATAAGTCTTGACTGATTTCAGATGAGAATGGCTCAGTCCATGCCACCTTGATGCTTCCATTGAATGCTTCAATCCAAATTTGGTGTCTTGGCCCTATTTTGGCCATTCTAGGTTCAACATGCTATTTCTTGTTCCAAAGACTTTGGAGGCTTGGCTCAGTGATTGTCCCCTTTAGATTCAATCCTCAGAGGTGTCCAAGTGGATAGGAACATTTGGATTTGGCTGATTTTGGCAAATCGAGCAAAAATGCAAATTCTGCCTTGCCTTGGCAGATTTCAGCAAGGCAACTTTCCAATGTCATATCTCATGATTCAAATGGAATTTGGTAATGTTCTTGCCCATTTTGGAAAGCCCTTACATGATACAACAACTGTTTGAACATATTTGGTTTTGATCTCTTTTGAATCCAAGTGGAAAATCCCCCTACATTTGGCAAAAAGTGAAGACAGATTTGGACTTAGTGAAAATTTCACTAAGTGTTGGAAAAAGTGACATTTTCATTTTTCAGCCATTTTGATCACTCCATAACTCAAAATCCTTAATGAATTGGACTTAGGTCTAGTTGAAGTTTTTGTAGAGGGTAATGAGGGCTACAAATCCATCTTTGGTTTTTATGGTTACCCCTTTTACAAGTTATCCAACTTTTCTTGATTTTTCTTGATGAATGATGATTCAAATCATACATTAACATCATTTTAGGGTTAAAAATCCATTTTGGTGAAAAATCTCAAAAAGTCAAAGTTGACTTTTGTGCACAGTTGACTTTTTATCAGATGAATTCCAAACTGTGCAATTCCTCAAGAAATCATGTCCTTGACCTAAATCAAACTTGATGGACATGTTCCATGGGTGTCATAGGGTATATTGATGCATGTCATAGGGCTTGGGAGCATGTCCTGGTTAAAAGTCAAAGTTACAGTTGACTTTTTCCTTAAAACCCTAACTGTGGTGCAGATGAAATTGAGACTTGTTGCTCAAGCTTCTTGGATTAATCCATTGTTGCAAATTGATAAATATAGTTCATTAGAGACCCTCAAACCCTCTCTTGAGGTCTTGGCTCATGATTTGTCCCAAAAGTCAACTTAGGGGTGAATTAGGTCAAGAAACCCTAATTCCTGATTTTTGATGAATGCATCCCCTGAGGCAAAATTAACTTGATGACTGGGTCCATGAGGTCCCATGGAGTATATTAGGGTATGTTTTGGATCATTGGCTTGTGCCCAGATGAAAAATTTCCATCTGGAGGCCCTGGTCGACCAAAACCCTAATTTGGTGACACTGTCGATCTTGAGGCTTGATCCACCTAGAAGGGAGTAGCTTTGTGCTTAATCCTTGGAGTGGGAATCCTTTTTGATCCTTTGTGTATGTTTGAGAGGTTTAGACAAGTTGAAGATCATGTCATTCCTTGATTGACCCTTTGTCTAAGGCTCTGAGAGGGCTTGAAACCCTAATTTTGATAGTAGTGAATGCTCACCCATCTTTGGGGAGACTAATGAAGTATGATGGCCCATCCATATTGTGATGATGATTTGCACAATGATGGGAAATCCTAGTGGTCAAAATTTGGGGTATGACAGATGCCCCTATTTAATCTTCTTGGACCCGAAGGTGTGAATGACGAAGGTATTCGGGCATTCGGGGTGCAAGAGGATTAAATATCGGAATACCCGAAATTTTGATGGTGATTATGAATGGTAGCTTACTCATTCATCTTCTTTTGCTAATAAATGACGCTTAGAAAAGGTAAACTTCCCCTCGATCCTGGTCTTCACCCAAGGAACTGGTCTTAGTTTTTGATGTAAACTTCCCCTCGATCCTGGTTTCCTACCAAAGAACTGGTCTCAGTTTCTGATTTAAACTTCCCCTCGATCCTGGTTTCCTACCAAGGAACTGGTCTTAGTTTCTTTTGTCAATAAACTTAATTGACAAGGGACGCTATGTGTAGCGGTTTTCCCTAAACTTCTCACCGAATTTTCCTGGGGAGATGCCATTTGACGGAAAAATTTTGATGTCAGACTTGCTGGGGAACCCAGTCGTCTGAGCTGTAGAGTTGCACAAACTTCTCTGTTGGAGACGCCATTTATTTCTACTGGGGAAAGCGAGTCTCTTGGGAGACTGCTGTCGCTTGGGATCTTACATCATACTTTTCTCGGGATCTTCCCGAAGAAATGCCATATGATGGGGTCCAATTTTGAGGTGTCGATGACCTTTTCACCAGCGGTATTTTTGGAGCGAACCCGACATGCTGCCGAATCTCTGACTACGAGGCTTTATTTGTGGATTTTCCTTAATCCGGGAAAGCAAGGATATCATCTTCAATGGCGAAGAGTGATGCTGGCTGAGGGTTCCTCTGGTTTTTCAGAGGTTCAAGTTATCAAAGTGGTTAAGGGCCAACTTCCTTCCAGAAATAAACTGGAGGCGAGGTTGTTCAAATGCAACATTTCCTGACGAGGCAAAGAACTGACAACTCGATTGAGAGGACTGTTATCACTAGGGGACAAGACCGACTAGAGTGATAGTGATGCAATATGAATATGAATGCAAATCAATAATGCATGATGTATGTATGTATATGCTGACAAAACTGACGCGACATACAGACTAATAGATGAACACGACTGGATACTCGGCCATCACGGGGCGTATAGAAATATCGCTGGTTCAAAATAGCAATTCCACCTTGCTTAGGAGAGATAGTCCCTGCGGGAAATACCGTTGATCGGGCTTAGGAGATAAGAACTCGGTCGAGGCGTGTCAGACGAAACAAGGTCTCTGACACAGTTGATCCCTTCATTCAGGCGTACTGAGTTAGAAGGAGTACTTTGATCCTGCATTTTGAAGTTCGTTTACTTCTGGAGAAGCGGTTGATGTTCCTTTGATGTTCAACAGTCAAAAGGAATTGCCGCCTTTATTTTAAAAGCATAAAAAGTTTTAACAAGTAAATTCATTTTTGTTTTATTTTGAGAATCGTTGATCATGTTAAAATGTCGTTCTGTAAAGCTAAAACAAATAAGAATTACAAACAAAAGCACAAGGGCTCTAATTTTATTGATGAGATGGAGATCAGCCAAACGCGTGATTCCAAAGAGTATATACAAAGTTAGAAAATGGTAATTTACAGGGAAAAGGGCTACGTTGAAACATAACGACCACTATCCTTCTACCAACTTTGAATTCGGGGTATCCTGAGCTTCTATCGAAGATGACCTTGACTGGAGTTTTCTGACAGATGATGTAACTGTTGTTGCTGAGGGATTTGCCTCTGTTGAACATAGTTACTTGCCATTATCCCTAATTTTTGCCTGGATTGTACTGTGATGTTTCCAATCCATCGGGATGATTTTCTTTTCATGTCTCTAACTTTTGCCTGGACCGCCCTTTCGGGTTTTCAATCCACCGAGACGTTTTTTTTTTTTAGTTTAGGCGAAGTATTTCTTGACTACATCAACATTTGTGGGGTAGGCAAATTCCACTCCGTCCATGGTTGCAAGTCTCAAGGCGCCGCCTGAGAAAGCTTTCGTGACCACATAAGGACCATCATAATTCGGAGTCCACTTGCCTCGCGAATCAGTGAGAAATGATTGTATCTTTTTGAGCACAAGGTCTCCTTTTATGAAAACACGGGGTCAGACCTTTTTGTCAAACGCCCTCTTCATTCTCTGTTGATACAGCTGACCATGGCATAGTGCCGTGATTCTCTTTTCTTTGATCAGATTTAATTCGTCGTGTCGACTTTGACACCATTCAGCTTCGGTGAGCTTAGCTTCCATCAATACTTAGATTGACGGGATCTCTACTTCTATGGGGAGCACTGCTTCCATGCCATATACTAGAGAGAAAGGGGTTGCCCCTATTGAAGTGCGGACAGTTGTGCGATAACCGCGAAGAGCAAAGGGTAGCATCTCGTGCCAATCTTTGTAGGTTACAACCATCTTTTGAATGATCTTCTTGATATTCTTGTTAGCCGCTTCTACCGCTCCGTTCATCTTGGGTCGGTAGGGAGATGAGTTATGATGTTCAATCTTGAACTCTGCGCACAACTCCTTCATCATCTTATTGTTCAAGTTAGATCAATTATCAGTAATGATCTCGCTTGGAACACCATAACGGCAGATGATATTGTTTTTGATAAATCGGACCACCACTTGTCGGGTTACATTGGCGAATGACGCTGCTTCGACCCACTTGGTGAAATAGTCAATGGCTACCAGGATGAACCGATGTCCGTTTGAAGCCTTAGGTTCAATCAAGCCAATCATGTCGATTCCCCATATGGAAAAAGGCCACGGGGAAGAAAGAACTTTGAGATGTGATGGTGGTACATGAATTTTGTCGGAGTATATCTGACACTTGTGACACCTCCTCATGTACTTGTAGCATTCGGATTAAATTGTCAACCAATAGTACCCTGCTCTTAGAATTTTTCTCGCCATTGTATGTCCGTTGGCATGAGTGCCAAAGGATCCTTCATGAATTTCTTTCATAAGCATGTCTGCTTCTGGTCTGTCTACGCATCGGAGCAAGACCATGTCAAAATTTCTCTTATAGAGAGTGTCACCGCTCAGGAAGAAGTTTCCAGCCAATCTTCTGAGGGTCTTTCTATCTTTCCTGGATGCCCCAGGTGGGTACTCTTGTTTCTGAAGGAAGCATTTGATATCATGATACCAAGGTCTGTCGTCCATGACTGCTTCAATTATGAAGATGTAAGCGGGCCGTTCAAGGCGTATTATGTCGATCTTAGGTAAGTCATTCCATTGACCTACACTAATCATGAAAGAGATAGTGGCTAATGCATCAGCCATGTGATTCTCCTCACGAGGGATATGATGAAACTCAACTCTGTTGAAGAAGGGTAACAACCTTCTTGCATAATCTTTGTAAGGAATCAATCCTGATTGGTATGTGTTCCAATCTCCTTTTATCTGATTAATAACCAGAGCTGAGTCGCCATATACGTCCAAGTTTTTTATCCTTAAATCAATTTCTTCTTCGAGACCCATAATACAAGCTTCGTATTCGGCCTCGTTGTTCTTGCATTTGAACGTAAGTCTGGCGGTGAAAGGAATGTGGGTACCCTGAGGGGTAACAATTATTGCCCCAATTCCGTTTCCGTAATGATTAACTGCTCCATCAAAGATAAGTCCCCATTGGGAACCTGGTTCTGGCCCTTCACTGGGTAACGGTTCATCGCAATCTTTCATTTTTAGATACATGACATCTTCGTCTGGGAATACTCCCCTTAACGGCTTTCTGAGCGTGGTACTCTATGTCATATTCTGATAGCAACATCTGCCAACGGGCAATTCTTCCAGTGAGAGCAGGTTTTTCGAAAACGTACTTGATTGGATCCATTTCGGATACCAACCAAGTAGTATGACGAATCATGTACTGGCGTAGACGTTTGGCTGCCCAAGCCAAAGCACAGCAAGTTTTCTCGAGCATTGTGTACCGAGTTTCGCAGTCGGTGAATTTCCTGCTCAAATAGTAAATGGCAGACTCTTTCCGTTTGGTTTCGTTCTGTTGGCTAAGTACACATCCCATTGAGTCCTCTAAGACTGTGAGGTAAATGATCAGTGGTCTTCCTTCCATTGGAGGTGATAGAATCAGAGGATTCAACATATATTCCTTGATACTGTCGAAGGCGGTTTGGCAATCTTCTGACCAAACGCAATCCTGGTTCTTTTTGAGTAATTTGAAAATCGGCGCACACGTGGCGGTCATGAGGAATATGAATCTGGAGATGTAGTTCAAACGTCCCAGGAATCCTCTGACTTGTTTTTTAGTTTTCGGAGAAGGAATTTCTTGAATGGCCTTGACCTTGTCAGGATCAACCTCAATTCCTTTCTGGCTGACGATGAACCCTAGTAGTTTCCCTGAACGGACACCGAAGGTGCACTTGTTGGGATTCAAGCGGAGCTTGAATTTTCTTAAACGTTCGAGAAATTTTGACAGATGTTCAACGTGCTCACTCTCTGTTTTTGATTTTGCAATCATATCATCAACATATACCTCAATTTCTTTGTGTATCATGTCATGAAAAAGAGTAGTCATGGCCCTTTGATAGGTTGCCCCGGCGTTCTTCAAACCAAACGGCATTACCTTGTAACAAAAGGTACCCCATAGGGTAATGAACGAAGTTTTCTCCATGTCTTTCGGCGCCATTTTAATCTGATTATAGCCCGAGAATCCATCCATGAAGGAGAAAACTTTGAACTTTGCTGCGTTGTCTACCAGCATGTCAATGTGTGGTAAAAGAAAGTCGTCCTTTGGACTAGCCTTGTTCAGATCCCTGTAATCAACACACATTCTGACCTTTCCGTCCTTTTCGAGAACGGGTACGATGTTGGCTAACCATTGAGGATATTCAGATGTAGCGAGGAAACCCGCGTCAATCTGTTTCTGTACCTCCTCTTTGATTTTGATGGCCATGTCCGAGTGAGTGCGTCTCAACCTTTGCTTTACTGGCGGACATTCCGATCTTAACGGTATGTGATGTTCCACGATGCTGGTATCCAACCCTGGCATGTCCTGATAGGACCAAGCGAATACATCGGGAAATTCTCTTAGAAGCTTTATCAAACTCTCTTTGGCAGTTGGACTGAGCAATGCCCCAATCCTGATTTCTTTTCTCTCTTTTTCTGATCCCAAGTTTACCATTTCCAACGGCTCTTTATGAGGTTCAATAGACCTTTCCTCTTGTCTGAGTAGTCGAGAGATCTCTTCTGGAATTTTGTCGTCATTTTCTTCTTCAGCCTCGAATACCGGGAACTCAAAGTTGGGAGAAGGCATCGGATCGTATGTTTCAACTGGGTTTAAAAAAAGCAATCTGCATGACGTGATGATTCGTGTTTAGAAGAGATAGAGAAAATGCAAGTGTGTGCAGTGTTTTATTTTACTGCTTGTTTTTATTTGAATTTTTTTTTAGGATTACCATTTTCTGAAAAAGCAAAAAGAGAAAACAGCAATTAATGCGGAATTTACAGAACGACGTTATTTTATTAATGAACAAGTCGATCCTTGAAACTACAGCCCTATAAAACAAAACTTTGTCGCTTCGGGCAAAGCGAAGAGGGAAATTTACAGAAAGCGAGCCCTATCAAAACATCCGTTTCACCTGGGCAGGGTGAAAGGTTAAAGTTGGCATTTACTTTGACTGATGAACGATCTTCGGAACCTCGCAGACAACCCATTGGCGGCGAACTTCTCGAGGAATCACAAAGTCTAGCACCTTCCTTGATTTGTCTTCAGAAATGACGCTGATTTCTGGTGGAGCAGGATCATTGGAATCTGTCTCCCAAGCAGAATTGTCGTAGGAGAATTCCTCTGTTGCATTTTGCATAGCATTTGTGCTCTCAGCTGTATCTCCCCATCCAGTAGGCTGGATATCTTCGAGCCTGATACGAGAGAGTCGTATTTCCCACTCGGTTGTCCCAAGGTGTCCCAAACTTCTTTGGAACTGAAGGAGTCATCCCTCTCGATGACGTTGACCTCGGGAAAAGCATAGTTGATGAATTCAAGTCCTGCAAACGTTGCGAATTCATCTTCATGTTGAGTAGTTTCTGAATGACCTGAGTGTTAATCCCATGACATGGTGGGGACACAAGTATTCTGTTCAATGACGGTCAGCTGATTTTCATTATTCGGCTGACTTTCTTGCCCCAAGTTTCCTGGGTAAGGCTGCCACATTGGCAGACCATCCATTGGGCCATAGTAATTGTGGTCAAAGTTGTCTTTCATCCGAGTGTCCTCCTCTAATGAATTTGGCGGAGCACGGCATCCTTCCGGATCACAACCTCCGTATATCATTTCGACGTCTGACCTTGGTATAAATCTCGGACTCTGTGCGGGATAGCAAAATGGTATAGGCACCTCTTCCTGAGACATATAACCGTCCTTATTAAGATAGGATTTCCATTCTTCATCCATGCCTGAGGGATCCTCCTCATTGATAGGATGTACGGCCTGAGACACTGGGTGAAGAAAACCTCCACTGTGGAAGAAATTTTGAAGGGGATGAAGACTTTCATCGTTGGCAGTTGTCTGGGTACAGGTTGCAGAAAAACCAAGACCCTTCTTTGTTTTATTGCCAGTAGGAATGACAAGCTGTACTCATCCGGTTGTATTGGTACTCTCGACCGCTTTGATAGCATCGTTGTATGAGGAAATCGAAGTTCCTCCTCTTGATTGATTGTTCTTGCTCACCGACAGTGCTTGGAACAGAGTTCCAATAACCTCCTCGGGTTCTATACCAGCAGATGATGACAAGTTGCTTACAAGCAAGGCTTGTTCCCCACAAACTGTGACAAGTTGATCGTTCTTGACGAACTTTAGCTTTTTGTGGAGGGTTGAAGTAACCGCTCCAGCCTGATGTATCCAAGGTCTTCCTAATAAACAACTGTACGTTTCCCGGATGTCCATGACCAAGAAAGTGACTTGGAAAGTGTGAGGATCAATAGTTATGGGAAGATCAACTTCGCCGATAACTGTTTTTCTGGATCCGTCGAACGCTTTTACGACGACCTCGCTGATTGTCATCGGAGGGCCTTTGAATGATAATTGCATCAAAGTGGACTTCGACATAACATTCAGGGCTGACCCTGGGTCTACCAGTACGCTGGCTAAAGCATCGTCCTGGCAGTTAACTGTGATATTGAGCGCCATGTTATGACGGCGACCCTCTTCGGGTAATTCCTCATCACTAAATCCCAAATTGTTGCAGGAAGTGATGTTAGAGACAATGCTATCAAATTGTCTGATTGTTACATCCTGTTCCACAAAGGCTTGCTCCAAGACTTTCTGTAGAGCCTCCCTGTGGGCTTCTGAACTGAGTAACAACGATAATACCGAGATCTTTGAAGGAGTCTGTAACAGCTGATCCACAATGTTATATTCACTCCTTTGGATGAGCTTCAGCATCTCATCATTATTTTTCGAAAGGTCGGGATTACTGGATTGACCGACTGGTGGGTCAGGAGTTTCCGTCTGAAGTTCCTTTTCCTTGTTAAGTTCCCCAACCCCTCGGTTGAAGATTCTACCGCTCCGTATTACACGACTGATGTCTGCAATATTCACGACAGAGGGTAATGGAATTTCCTTTCCATTTTCAATTGTTGTTGCACCGTATTTGTAAGGGATTGCCTTAGTTGATTCATACGGTGTTGGTCCTGGCAGATAGATAACTACAGGAGCCTTCTAATTTTTCTGACCATCATAATTAATCTTGATCCGTTCCCAGTTGGGAACTTTAGATTCGTCAAGTAGAGGGATACTGGCAAAAACATCCCTGGTCTGGTGATGACCAGAGATCGTGACAACATCCTCAACTTTCTCGGCAAGGTAGTTCGGCGTCCAGTTAATGGGTCCAGAACCCGGGTATGGACGAATCTCTCCACGATCCACCTGACCCTGAAGAGCTGCTCTCACAAGGTAACACCCTTGGTTACTTTCCGAATAGACGCTACAATGGTCATAATTGTGTGGTGGCACCTGGCCACGCCCACTTTGAATACAATGTAACCTCACTAGGTTAGCTTCTACAGATCGGACTTCCTGACTCTGACGCTGAGTGGGGTTTCTGTTATTGATACTAATCTGCTGAGTATCTTCATCCATATAGATTGGCATCCACCAGTGATTTAACAAGTGCTGAAGTGCCTCCTGGACAAGGGTACAACCTCGATCGTTTTCGCAACCTGCTTTACAGCTTTGATAGTCATGTGATATTAAGAATCCGAGTCGGACCTGTTCAGTATGTAACTCTACCAGGTTGGTATTCATCACGCGAATATCAAAGATCAGAACCATATTGATCTGATAGGGATTCCTATCATGGTAGTCTCGGATCCATCCAAGATCCATCTAACGCTTGAGGGCCTCTTGTATGAAAGAGCATCCCTGTTTGTTTACCGAGCAAGTCAGACAGGAACTATAATCGTGCCGCGGCAGATTATGATACTTGCTTTGCCTTGAGTGCATCGCCAACAAGTTGACATTCATTGCACGGATATCGTGGTTCTGAATGACGTTAGAATTCGTGTAGACCATGTTAACTCCACGAACTCGGTGCTCCTGGATCCATCCAAGATTCATCTGTTCCTGTAGAGTTGCTTGTACCACAGAACATCCTTGATTGTTTTTAGAGCAGATATCACACTGATGATAATTATGAGGTGGCACATGGCCATATCCACTCTGTCTACAATGCATCTTGACCAGATTAGTTTTCAACAAGAGTACATCATGAATTTGATAGACATCATTAGTCTCTCCTTCTATCAAATTGACTGCAGCTTTCTCATGTTGAGGCAGCGGGTTCGTGAGAACATTAGGATTTGTATCTTTGAAAGACAAGACCCCGCTCCTAACAAGTTTTTGCACGTCGGACTTGAAATTGAGACAAGCCTCTATGTTATGCCCTGGACCTCCTTGATGATAAGGGCAAGTTTGATCCACCTTAAACCAAAAAGGCGGATTTTCCGGTACTGTAAGAGGAGACTTAGTCTGAATGTGCCCCTTAGCTAGCAGTAATGGAAATAGTTCTGCGTATAACATGGGTATAGGATCAAATCCTGGCGGCCGTGTTGTACGGTTGTTGTTATATGGAGGACGAGCCTGCTGAAGAGGCTTTTGTGTCCTTTGCTGATCAGGTTGGCTCTGTGCAACCTGAGGTTGATACGTAGGAATAGGCGCAGGGCTGATAGCAGGAGTTACAGCTGCTACCGGCTGATAACGTCGCCTTTGCTTTTCGAGAGAGATATTCCCAATATCTTGCTCTTTTTTCTTAGGGAGAGCACTACCGTATTTTTTAGTACCGCTCGTCGATCCAGTGTCTTTTACCAAACGTCCTTCTCGGACAGCTTCCTCAAGACGTACACCCATGCCTACCATTTCGGTGAAATCACTGGGCGCACTGGCAACCATTCGGTCATAGTAAAATGAGCTTAAGGTCTTTAAAAAGATCTTTGTCATCTCTTTTTCCTCAAGAGGTGGACAAATTTGAGCGGCGATTTCACGCCACCTTTGAGCATACTCCTTAAAGGTTTCCTTGTCCTTTTGTGACATTGATCTGAGTTGATCTCTGTCGGGTGCCATGTCCAAATTGTATTTGTATTGTTGGACGAAGGCAGTGCCAAGATCTCTAAATGTACTGATCGTAGTACGGTTTAAACCCATGTACCATTTGAGTGCGGCACCGGTTAAACTATCCTGAAAGTAGTGAATCAGTAGGTCCTGATTCTCCATCTGAGCTGACATCCGCCGAGCGTACATCACCAGATGGCTCTGAGGGCAAGAGTTACCCTTGTATTTTTCAAAGTCGGGCACTTGAAATTTGTGCGGGACTTTCACATTTGGGACCAAGCAGAGATCTGCGGCGTCCTTTCCAAATAGATCCTGACCGCGAATGGCTTGCAGTTCCTTCTGGATTTCCAAGAACTACTCCTGGAATTCCTCTATTCTGTCAAACATAGTTTCCTTCTTACCAGAAGGTGTCTGTGGAATCTGTCCTTCCGGGACAGTGTGCACCACAGGGGGTGGTACCGTGACTACGGTAGTGAGTCTTGGCGTTTCCCGAAGTTTGTAACCTTCATGAGTCTTCAGTATGCCCTTGGCATCTTCGCTTTCCTGAAGTTTGTAACCTTCAGGCCAAGCGGCTTCTGTTATGATTCCCTGATCTTCAGTGATCAGCGGAACATATCCTTCCGAGATATAGTTAACAAGCATGCCCCAAGGACGATCTTTCAGCATCTGATACCTGGGATCATACTTCTCCACTATGGGCGTTGAGGTGATCTCTGAGATCACAGTTCTTTGTAGCTGAGCTTCTGCCATGGCTTGCATGTCGTTACGAAGCTTTCTCATATCCTCTCTCAGAGCGTCGATCTCTTCTTTCAACTCTCTGTTTTCTTCCTCAAGATCATCCATCTTTTTCTGACGATTGGCCCGAGTATTATACGAATGAGACAGTTTGACTCTAGAACCGGGACACAAACGTGAGATTCGTAGGTAAGAAGAATACGCAATGTGAGAATGATGAATGCAATGATTATATTAATTGTTTAAGGTTTAATCAAAATAAACTTTGACAATTAGATTGTAAATATCAAACAGTGGGGAAACCCCTTTTTATTGAATTCAAAGGATTACAGAAATGGAAATACTGTAGATTACAAGGTGCAGAAACAAAAACCTAAACTAATGGGTCCCGAGTCCTCTCTGAAGAGAAATCGGGTGCTGATTCTGGTATCTTCCTTTTCTTTGACCGGGGCTCTTGGCCCGTTGTCGGGTTGTCCTTCCTTTGCCAGGTGAAAGGAGCGAGCAAATTCCTTTGTTCATCTTGATTCTCTACAACATGTTGCTCCAAAATCTCAATCAGAGCGTCTTTCTCTTTCAGTAATTGCTGTATTTTGATGCACTCTACATCGAGGGTGCGATACTTGTTCTTCCAAGACCTTCTCTCCCGTTGAACTTTGTTGAGAGTAACCTGAAGCTTTTCAGTCTCCGTCATGAAGTACATGACAGATTCCCTCGACGAAAGAATCCCATAATGAGGGTAAGGCATCTTTAGCTTGAGAGCTCTAGTTTGTACCCAATGGAGATAAGGCTCCACCGAGACACAGTCTGGTTTTCCCAGAGACTCTCGTCCTTTCTTATGAACCTGTTTCCAAGCGTGCACTATTTCCATCTTTAGTGCTCTGTCATTTTCTCCTTCTTTGAAGAAAAGACCTTCCAGATGAACACCCCGTGGGACGTGTCTCATCGGGTATCCAAATTGACGATGAACGAGAACTGGATGATAGTTGATTCCTCCCTTAGTTCCTATAAGGGGTACGTTGGGGAAGTTTTCACAACGGTCAATGATCCTGATTCCATCATAAATCCTATTGCACCAATCTATATCAAAGATGGTAAGAGACATGATCTTCTGCGACCAACGTAAGGCACTCTTGCAATCCCAAAAAGCAGCAGACTTGGACAAGTGGGAGATAAACCATTTGTAAAGCAAAGGTACACAGCATGTGATCTCCCCTCCGTTGTACAAATTTCCCAAGTGTACAGAATGATACGCATCCGCGAGCAAAGTCGGCACAGGGTTTCCAATGAGAAAAACCTTAATGGAGTTGATATCGACGAAGTTATTGATGTTGGGAAACAAAAATAACCCGTAGGTGAGCAAGACAAAGACGCTTTCAAAAGCAGTCACGTTTCCTATACTGGCAAAATACAGGGCTTTCTTTGTCAAGAACTGGGCTGGCAAACCTTGGATGCCACCCTTAGTGGTTAGGTGAGTCCTGACCTCAGACTCGTCCAAATGAATTGCTATTACAATAGTCTGATTCTTTAGAATTTCTTCCAGTCCAGAAAATGGAGCTCGATCTGTAATGTGTAGATCAATCAGGTGAGAATACTACTCCAGCGTTGGTGCGAGCTGGTAATCCGGGAATGTGAAACAGTGATAAACTGGATCATAAAACTGAATGAGCGCATCCATGATTCCCTCAATCACATGGACTCTTAACAGTGGTAGCAAACCTCCGTGCTTGGCTCTGAAAGCCTCAGGGTTAGTGATCATCCTCGCTAACCTTCTCAAATCCTCTAACTTTGGAACCTTGAAGGTGTACGTATGAGTTCTCCTTCTACCGAAATCCATTAGCACAATCCTTTTCTCTGATATTTGCAATCACAGTCTTAGATTAATTTGAAAAACAGAGAGACTAGAAGAGAATTTTTTTTCGTTTTAATGTTTTTTTTTTAAATTGAATGCATGAATGCAGCACACAAAAACATAGAAAAAACATGGGGTCAAAGGGTCGTTGTCATGAAGTCAAGGCTCTACCCAACCCCAAAGGTTTATACTAAGGTGATTTTTGTACCTGTACTCATTATCATCAGCTCCTCCCAGGAAAGCAAAACAACAAGCGGATCGCCAGCGAGTTATAGAGCAATCTTAGAGTAAGTGCCATTCACTGAGAATAGATCACCAGCCTCAAATGAGGGTAGTATCGCATAACAACTATTCCCGATAGTTTCCACACTACGAAAAGGTTTGACTCCTCGGCTTCTCAGACGTAACAATCGGCCCATTGTCTAGGTGAGAAAATGGGTTGCATTGGTCAACCTCCACTGAGGTTGATGGTCGACCTCGTCGCAATCACTTATCTTAAGTGTATACTCAATCTTTCCACATACGGCATCACACGCATTCCCATTAGCAGAAAAATAAACACGTATAGCAATTAGGAAAAGCAGTATATATATTTGTCCTAATCATCCTAGACCTTTAAAGCTATGAATCCTAGGTTCCTGACAGAAAATAGGTTCCCCGACGGAAGCCCCAATCTGTCGTATTCACACAAGAGATGAAAAGGAGAAAAAGAGAGACAGGTCCCACGGTGGGCGCCATTTTTCTGTAGCCAGCGATTTTGGACGCGGTTCTTAAGCGCTGGTCACTCTCTGCGGTTGAGCTTACTACAGGTCGATTCATTTTTTATCCTATTAAAGCTGATGAAGGAAGGGAAATAGTTGTCTCCAATTAACCCTGTTTTGCATACTGAGTTTAAACAGCGGTCTGTTAGGTTACGAATGCTATCAATGTGGAGGGACCCTTGTACTGGTTATTTGTATTTTCGCCAATACGGTTTTCTTTTTCTCTTTCTAGGACTTTCTGGCGGGGAACAAGGATTTAGGGTGTTAGGACTGATACTTTTGATAGATACATGAGAGTATGGGATTTTGGGTTTTTGTTTAGTGTGCTCGCTAAGATTTTTCTTTCAATCTTATGCCTACATATTCCCGTTTACCGAAACAGGGAAATCAGAGCGTTCGTAGTTCCTCCTATTCTATTGGGAGGAAATGGTTGTTTTTGGTATCTTGATCAAAGCCCAAGACGTGAAGCGAAAGGTAGTTTGTATCTTGTTCAAAGCCCAAGATGTGAAGCTGAAAGGTCTATTTGTATCTTGTTCAAAGCCCAAGATGTGAAGCTAAAAGTGTTAACCTTAGAGAGAATTTGTCATCTCTAAAGAGGGGTTTGTCTGTTACGACTGTTTATAAAGGAGAATTACTTTAACCGGGATATATGAATCCGGCAATGCCATAATTTCCTTTAAAGGGGATTTTAACCTGAAGGAGAAGACTTTAACTCAGTTTAGAGTAATTCCATCTTTCCTTAGGAATTTCTCATACTAAAAGAGGGACAGTGGCATGGATGTAGATGATCCAGAGGCTTGCCGCTTACAGTAATTAGATGGAGGGGAAAGAGTTGTTGATGTTTGTGTACTGTGAGCGAGGCACAGCTTTGATGCTAAAAAGTTAATTGGATTAACCAGTGGTTTTCTTATATAAAGCCTAAGAGGAGGCTAATATGTGTCTCGTACAAAGCTCGAGAGAGAGGCTAAAAGGTTTTTGACTTAACGAAGAAGTCTTTTGGTATCTCGTATAAAGCCCGAGATGGAGGCTATTTGTTTGGCTCAATATGAACCTTTTGGTATCTCGTATAAAGCCCGAGATGGAGGCGAAATGGATGATGGACTCAACGAGGGAGTCTCTTATGTGTCTCGTACAAAGCCTGCGAGAGAGGCTAAACGTTGTTTGACTCCGCTGGGGAGAATCATTGTACAAAGCCCAAGAGGAGGCTGTGGTTACTGTTTCAGTTAAGTGACAGGTCCAGTATACTGATTTTAAAGAGAAAATCAGTTCTTATATGAGCAACACTGTACTCAAGGATTTTGATTCGAGGATCCGGGTTATTCCTGTTCTTTAAGGAAGTGGGAAATCCGAAAGGTATTGAGATTGTCCGAGTCTACGGGTTTTCTTCCTATTTAACGAAGAGGTCACTTGAGAATGTCTTTGAGACTCAAGGAAATTAGACTGTCCAAGTCTAGAGTTTTATCTTTTGTACTATGTTTTGAGAAACAGTAGTAGACTCTTTGAAAGGAGTGTTCTATGCAGATGATTAAGTTATGTTCCTATACCTCTAGGAGGTCGTCGGGACAATTTGTACGAAGCCCAAGAGGAGGCTGGAAACTTTTAAGAAGCCGATCGGTCCTTGTACTAAGCCCAAGAGAAGGCTATCATTCCCGGAGGAAGAGATCATTATACGAAGCCTAAGAGGAGGTTGTGAATACTTCTAAGAAGCCGTAGGGTCCTTGTATTAAGCCCAAGAGGAGGCGGGGTTTCTTTTAGGAAGCCTGTGGGTCCTTGTATTATGCCCAAGAGGAGGCCGATGCTTTTAGGAAGCCGATGGGTCCCCAAACCCCGAGAAATTCAAGGCAAGCTATTCACAAGGAATAGATCAAGTCAGGAAAGTTCGAGAATTTCGAAGAAACTCAAAGATGGCATTCACGGAAAATACATTCATCTCTGGGAATAGAGTTTCTTGATAATTCCTAATGAGGACAGCCGAAGAGAAGACTGTATCTGGTGATCCTATTGGGGATCTAGTTGTCTATTTCTACGAATAAACAAAACGGCGTCACCTAGTTCTAGACGTAGTTGCCGGGGAAACTCGAAATATCTATATTATTATTACACAGTTGATATGAGTTTATGAAAGAAGACTTACAGTGAAACAGCCCCACAATACAGTTATATGTATATGAAAGCGGTAAATGAAAGCAAGAACCACTTACTCGGTTGTAGAGCTTCCATGCTGTTTGGTTAGTTGTTCAACAAAGAACGATTGAAAACAACAGTATATTCAAAATCAAAGGAGAAAGTGCTTTGAAAAAGAAATATTTGGGGCTTACAGCTCAAGGAGAGGCCCAGGGTTTTATCAGTGAGCGCACTGTTGAATTTGTACAGAGGGACTTATACAAGTGACTGAGGCCCAAAAATTGTTTTCTGTACAAAGGGATGGGTCTTACACTCTCTCAAGAGGCCCAAAAAGGTTTAAAGAAAAAGAGTGGGGCTTATAACACGAGGGTAGGCACAGTTGACTTTTCGTTAAAAAATGGTGATCGCGCCGAGGTTTTCTTTTAACGCATAGGGGCTTATACAATATCTGAGGCCCAAAATGTTTTGGTTGAAAGGGGATTGGGTCTTACACTTTATTAGAGGCCCAAAAAGTTTTGAATGGGTCTTATAGCTCGAGGAGAGGCCCAAAAGGTTATTTTTCAAAAGGCGACGATCACGCCGTTTGTTTTTTGACGGTATCGGGACTTATACAATACACTGAGGCCCAAACATGATTGGTCAAAAAAGGATTGGGTCTTACACTCTATTAGAGGCCCAAAAGTTTTGAAAATGATTTATGAGGGTTGAATTAATCCAAAAACCCTAATTTGTTTTCAAAAATGTATTTAATTGAATAAAAATTCAATTAAAATGATCAAAATTGTTTAACATATGAAAAACAAATTGTGATCTTGGATTAATGCTTCAAAAATTAAGTATTGACCTACAAAATAATTAGAAAGCATTAAAAGTTGCAAAATCAATGTGGAAAAAATATTTTAAATGTTAAAAACAATTAAAATATTAATTCTTTGCAAAAATATCAATTATATGAAATAAATAATATTTTTGGGATTTTTTGGGAAAATAAAATATTTTAACATTTTTGTGAATTATTAAAAAAAAATCAACTCAAAATCATTAAAACTCAGAGAAAATTTAATTTTTGAATCAATTAAATAAAATCACAAAATTCAAATATTTGAATTTGAAAGAAATGGCGCCAAGAACAAGCTGAAGAACACGCGCGTGTTCTGAGAGTCCCAGATTTGCATTTTCTCTCTAATCTCACTGAATACTTAATCATATCATGTAATCCACATATCATTATGCTCGTCTCAACCTCACGATCATGTCTATAACACTTAATTTCATTTAAATTAAACATAAAACATGAAATCACGAAGAAACCTCAAGAACCCTAATTTCTGCATGAAGGCTAGGATTTTTGATACACGATTCAAACAAAGCAATTAATTGAGGGGAAACATTCCATGCATGATTATGAACACATGGCCATATTATTGTGCAGCAAAAAATGCATGGATCATAGTGTTAGAAGAGCTCATGCTTACCACTTGCAGCTGGTGATCGTGTTTGGTGTTGGAGGTGTTACAGCTTGGTTCCAATGATGTGGATAGCTTCCCTAGGTGCCAAGTGATGTGTCTGAGTCCTTGGAATGGATTGAAATGGTTTGGAGTTGAAGATGGCACCTCAACTGCAAAACTGTCAAGAACTTGAGCAATTGGCTGGTGATTTTGTGAAATCTGTGTTCCAGATGTTATGTGAGTGTTTGGATCACTTCTAAGTTTATATGGTTACCCCTTTTACAAGTTATCCAACTTTTCTTGATTTTTCTTGATGAATGATGATTCAAATCATACATTAACATCATTTTAGGGTTAAAAATCCATTTTGGTGAAAAATCTCAAAAAGTCAAAGTTGACTTTTGTGCACAGTTGACTTTTTATCAAATGAATTCCAAACTGTGCAATTCTTCAGGAAATCATGTCCTTGACCTAAATCAAACTTGATGGACATGTTCCATGGGTGTCATAGGGTATATTGATGCATGTCATAGGGCTTGGGAGCATGTCCTGGTCAAAAGTCAAAGTTACAGTTGACTTTTTCCTTAAAACCCTAACTGTGGTGCAGATGAAATTGAGACTTGTTGCTCAAGCTTCTTGGATTAATCCATTGTTGCAAATGGATCAATATAGTTCATTAGAGACCCTCAAACCCTCTCTTGAGGTCTTGGCTCATGATTTGTCCCAAAAGTCAACTTAGGGGTGAATTAGGTCAAGAAACCCTAATTCCTGATTTTTGATGAATGCATCCCCTGAGGCAAAATTGACTTGATGATTAGGCCCATGAGGTCCCATGGAGTATATTAGTTTAGGTTTTGGATCATTGGCTTGTGGCCAGATGAAAAATTTCCATCTGGAGGCCCTGGTCGACCAAAACCCTAATTTGGTGACACTGTCGATCTTGAGGCTTGATCCACAGGGAGCAGCTTTGTGCTTAATCCTTGGAGTGGAGTACTTTTTGATCCTTTGTGTATGTTTGAGAGGTTTAGACAAGTTGAAGATCATGTCATTCCTTGATTTACCCTTTGTCTAAGGCTCTGAGAGGGCATGAAACCCTAATTTTGATAGTAGTGAATGCTCACCCATCTTTGGGGAGACTAATGAAGTATGATGGCCCATCCATATTGTGATGATGATTTGCACAATGATGGGAAATCCTAGTGGTCAAAATTTGGGGTATGACAGATCCCCATAGGATTACCAGACACAGTCTTCCCTCCTCTTGGGGCTAAACAATATGGAGACGTGAAAGGCAGCATTCTCAGTGAACCCTTTCTCAGACTGTCACCCTTAGAAATTGTCAAAGAAATTCTACTCCCCAGAGTTGATCTATTCTCCGTGAATAGCATCTCTTGAGTTTCTTCCAAATTCTCAGACTTTCCTGGCTTGATCTATTCTCTATGAATAGCATGTCTTGAACTTCTCGGGGTTTAGGGACCCACAGGCTTCCTAAAAGCATCCCTGCCTCCTCTTGGGCGTTGTACAAGGACCCTTCAGCTTCTTAGAAGCTTTCATGCCTCAACTTGGGCTTAGTACAAGGACCCAGAGACCTCTACAGGTATAGGAACAGAACCTAGTCATCAATTTGCTAGAGCTGTCTTTCTGAGTCAAGTATCACACCTGTTAATGGGTTGACCTTCATCCCTTAACATACTAGCCTTCTCTTGGGCATTATACAAAGATCATTCACTATCTGAGAATCGATTTCTCAAAACACCCGTAGACTTGGACATTCTCAATACCCTTTGGATTTCCCATTTCCTTAGAGAACAGGAAATAACCCTGATCCTCTGATCAGTACCAAAGCACAACAATACCTTTAATTGTTCCCTTCATAAGAACTGATTTTCTCTTTTATCCAACATACTGGACCTGTCACTAAACTGAAACAGTCGCCAACGGATAGCCTCCTCTTAGGCTTTGTATAATGTTCCTTTCCTCAGGAAAGTCAGCCTCCTCTTGGGCTTTGTACAAATGATTCTCCCTAGTGGAGCTAACCTTTTCAGACTCTCTTGTTGAGTCAAACCTCTTTTAGCCTCCATCTCGGGCTTCGTACGAGATAAAAATCACACTCTTGTTGAGTATAAAAGACTCTCTTGTTGAGTCAAACCCATTTTTAGCCTCCACCTCGGGCTTTGTACGAGATACCAAAAAACTCTCTTGTTGAGTATAAAAGACTCTCTTGTTGAGTCAAACCCCTTTTAGCCTCCATCTCGGGCTTTATACGAGATACTAAATCACTGTCTTGTTGAGTATAAAAGACTCTCTTGTTGAGTCAATCCCTTTTAGCCTCCGTCTTGGGCTTCGTACAAGACACATGCAAAAAGACTCTCTTGTTGAGTCAACCTGTAACACCCCCTTCTATACCCCCAAATAATCACATATTAATCATTTAGGCATATATTAATAATTTCATCAGAGTATAATTACAAAGCATGGCATAAAAGAAGCATGTCACATTATACGTGAAATTAAAACAATCAACACCTGCTCAACAGAGATATGCAACAGTGGGGTAACTTGCACATAGGAACTTCGTCCTTACACCCACATCTCAATATTTAGAATAAAAGCGGAAACATCTAAATACCGAATAACCTCATATATATAGATAAATATATATATATCAAATACTATCCGTCAACACGGAATCATGTTTACATAAACAATTCAAGTCAAGATACATATACAAAATGTATCACAAAATAATCATGTAATCCTAGCTACCCGATGCTACATATCAGAGCCGACCGGCCAAAAGAAATGAAGTCCTAAGCTTCACAAAATACCTTCAGCAACCTACTCTGCAATGCCTCATAGAGCATTATAAAACGGCAGAAGGGTAAGAAACATTATCATAATATCGATGCATATAATTATATATTTCAACATAAAAATACACATAACACATTTATTACCACATACACTATTACTCACAAATTCCATTATATAACATCTATCACAACCCAAGCATATCATTCATGCACATAATCACCTCTTCTCATACAATACATACGTTTATACACAAAACATATCATTTACAATTCACTACATCCAACACCATTGCACAACAATTCCCAAAGGCTTATCATAAGCTCAATCATAGAATCAACCATTTAGCAATGCATATCAAACATGCACAATACATTTATCATAAATGTACATCTCCATTTTCCACACAAATAATCAATCATGACTTTCCACATATAACAATGCAATCATGATTCATGTAAATGCAAGAGACCGACACAACGACTCTATGCAATTACATATGCGGTACTGACTCGTCACTAGTTCACTCAGGAACTCTGCTGGAACCATCGCTTGTTACATCACTGTAACTCCCCGTCGGGCATACGATGTTCACCCGTCGCTTTAGGTCTCCACATGAGCACACGACGTTATGGATTGCTTTAGGTCCCCACATGGGCACACAACCCGATCGCTTTAGGTCCCCACCTGGGCACACGATCCGATCGCTTTAAGTCCCCACCTGGGCACACGATCATCTATAACCACCGCTTTAGGTCCTCACATAGGCACACGATGTCATAGCGGAATTCTCTTTGAATCCCTCAACACAAGAATGCAATCATTATGCTTCACATACAAAATGATTCATGACATTCTTATAATGCATACATGTATACAAACATTGTCATGCATTCATCTCTTACAATCACATACAATTCATCAATATGAATTATTTCACCATCTTTATTCATGCATTAGAAATCAATCCAACAATGCAATTTTCATGCCATACGGCCACCAATTAACATACATTGAACTTCACGTAAGCAATTCATTTTCACACATACATGTAATCATAAACATGCATATAAAACCAATTACAACATATCACCTTCATTTGCCTTTCGGCCACACTTTATCATCACGACATGTCATCACATGCATTATCATTACACAATATCATACAAGGCATACACATTAATATCAATGTCACGTTGTATGTTACACAACCAATATACACATTTAAAATGACAAAAGTCGGTAAATGACACTATTCCTGACTTCCCGACATAATTAATCAGCTAACAATCTCAAAACCATCCTCATAAAAAGAAACATTTTATAAGCTTTCTAATGCATCAAACCACGCCTCAAACCGAATCACAGATCAAAAGTTATGCAGAAAACAAAATTACATGAACAGCACTGTTCGCTAGGCGAATCTCCCTCGCGAGCATTCGCTAGCTCCTTCGCTAGGCGAACGTCCCTCGCGAGCATTCGCTAGCTCCTTCGCTAGGCGAATGTTCCAGCGAACCAACTGTTAGATAAAAACAGACACCAAGTTCGCTAGGCGAGCACTTGGCGAACCAAGTCAGAACCAAACAGAGCCAAAAACACCCAAAGTTCGCTAGGCGAACACTCTAGCGAACCTTCGCCCATTCATTCGCTAGGCGAATACCCGTAGCGAACATTCGCTACACTTCGCTGATTGGCTCGCTAGGCGAACCTGCGAAAACTCATAATCCTTCAGCGCTGTTGAAAACCCAAAAACCATATTTTCAACCCAAAACATTTTCCAAAACAACATATATCAATCAGAACCCAATCCCATCATGACAATAAACATTCTACCACGTTTACGTCAATTTCCAACCGCGAAAGTATCGATTTCTCACAAAATTCTCATTTTTAACCTAAAACTCAAAAGCTATGGAAGACAAGCAAACATACAAGAAAACACATACATAACTACACACATAAACAAGATAACAATGTTTCTAACCCTTACCCGGATTCCAAATGATCTAGCTCTTGTTCTTGATGATTTCCACTCTTTCTCTCTTTTTTTTTCTCTTTTTCCCTCTTCCTCTTTCTTTCTCTTCTTTTTCTTTCTATTTCCCCTTTTTCTCTTTCTCTCTTATTTCCTTCCTCTTATTCCTATTTCTTTTCTTTTATTTTCTATTTCTACACAATATTTCCTCTAATTCAATTTCTACACTTAATTCATTTTCTAATAAATTTCCTCTACAAATTACTTCCTTAATTTTCTCTAACTCATTAATAGTTATAAAATGACCAAAATGCCCTTAAGCCCAAAATTCCCGAAAACGCTCTCAAACGAGATAATACATCATAACATAGCATAAAAGCATATTATCACACCAAAGTCATAATTAGAATAATTTAACATTCAATTAAATAAAGGACTCAACAAAAATTGGAATAATCGAAATTGGGGCGTTACAACTCTCCCCCACTTAGACATTTTCGTCCTCGAAAATATACCGAGACGAACAACTCCTGGCACGACTCTCGCATCCGACCCACAAACCAACATGCCAACAAAAGGCACACCACGAATAACACAACTGACAAACCAACTTGCTAACTACAACAACGACAACTACAATGACAAGATGCAAAGCCCATACAATGCACTTGACGACAAACTCACAACTCAAGGAAAACCAAGATACCAACACACAGGTTCACTCTAGAACCAAAACACAACAAGATCATTACCGTACTCTAGGTAACACTCCCCTAATTCCCCACACAGGAATTAGCTACACGTACTCGAACCATCACCATGGAAACGAGGCAACAACACAAACAAGAACATAAAGTTCCACGACACAACATCGTTCACGAACTCCTACATAACCACAAGACCAGCCTCCTTGTTCACATATCTATGCTACGATTCACCAACACATCGATCTACATTGTAGTCCACGAAACAAATTTAAACCTTTCACTTAACACTTCCATTCCGGAACATCCAATAATTTCATCATTCCAACATGTCTCCAATGTCCAACTTATGAACTCTTACAAGTCTCACACATCCATACAAAATGGATCACATCACGCTTCCGCTGCGCACTCTGATTGCCCAAAACTATCGAGTCCATCAATCTCGCTCCCAAAGTCTAACCCTCTCTCACTAGGTACAAGTCTCTGAACTGCTCAACGATTCTAGCTCTCTTGCCATCAAAACCGACATACATAAAGATTTTCGACTTACACACTAGGCCTAACAACTGCCTCTCCCAAAACCAAACCAAACTCATAACTCGCCATGAATCTTAATCGTCTTTGTTGTCTCATACTCTATTCCTTCGGACCAAACAAGTACTCAATACTCTCGAAATCACTAAACACTTCGAATTTCAAAATTATAAAGATAATACTTCCAATATTCCAACACAACACAACCGTAACCAATTCCAACTCCACAATAGTACTAATCCTTTCATGAATTCTCAAATGCTGAAAACCTAAGCCACGACCCAAACAAATCACTACTTCCATCAAATGATCCAAACCATCCTAGTTATCTTATTCTCAATCGTCACCTTATTCATTTCTCAACAATTCATATACAATTTCTTCCCTTGACATCCCAAGTCTCATAAATTCCCTCGTACACCGCATGCTCATTATCTCGTGCAATCATCTTTTCCTTTTGTTACCAACAACTCTGAAAGCAACCAATAACAATACTCAATCGTACTCTCTTAATGGCTTCCCAACATACTAAAACTTCTAATATGTCTCGTATTCAAATATGAAAATCTTCATCAACTCATCAAAATCAATCCATAATCCTTCACTAATTCCGAACAATGTATTCCATTTCACTATTAAAGCCAGAAAGATACGTCTATCACATCCAACACAATTCTCGCTGCTATCAACAATAGATTAAGGGTGATCAGTTCCTCAATTTGTCAATAGGCAGCCGACAATCATGATGGGGCATAAACCATCTTCACTAAACTATAATAGCCTTTCTTACATCCCGTGCACAAAACTACCTAAGGCACAAATCCTTAGTCGACATAAATTTTACCTATGTATCCTTCCTGAAACCGGAAACTATTCTGTCCAAATAACACTTACGATCTCGCAATCCACAACACACCGAGTTAACGCTCCACATCCGAGGAAACACGGAGAAGTACCAGCTTCTCCCCCACTTATCTCATCCTAACACCTGCTGACCACCGAACAGAAAAACCAGAAAGTACTGACGGTGTTTCACACACCCATCAGGTACTAAGGAACAAACAACAAATTCAAACGCTTCGCTTACTCATGTGAAATAACGAATGAGTCACTCCGATAATAACAATAGCAACTAAAAGCATACCATTAATAAGACACGTATCTGTAGTATAACGATCCGCATCAGTAGTATCCGTACCCGCCAATGCAAACACTTTTCCGCCCGCTTGAGCTTGTTTCGGCTTAGCACAATTAGTACTAATGTGACCCGATTCCCCACAATTGTAACACTTCACCCTGTTCCTTCTACAATCGGCAAAAGCATGCCCCAAGCCTCCACAGTTGGAACACTTCTCAAGAGTCTTCCTACATTCCAATGATTTATGACCAATCTCTCCACATTTGAAACATTTCGGAGCACTAGAACCCCCTCCACTCGACTTCTTCTCAAAGTTACTCTTATGCTTGTCCTTATCAACGGGTGTCACATAAGGACCACCACGAGCTTGTTGTTTCCCTTTTCTCTCATTCATACTCTTGTAGTGAGCAGAACGAGCTTTGCTATCTTCCTCGAAGATTCTACTACATTCCACCAAGTCAGAAAATCTTCTTATCCTCTGATAACCAATGGCTTGCTTAATCTCAGGGCGTAGACCATTCTCGTACTTCATACATCTGGAAAACTCGGCAGTAATCGCCGCATAGTGAGGATGAAATTGTACCAATTCCACAAACTTCGTAGTATAGTCCACAACAAACATACTACCTTGCTTTAGTTCTAGAAATTCTATCTCCTTCTTTCCCTTAACATGTTCAGGGTAATACTTCCTTAGAAACTCAGTACGAAACAAATCCCAAGTAATCTCTTCATCATCCACCTCAAGAACTTGATGCATACCGACCCACCAATCGTCGGCTTCTTCCTTCAGCATGTGAGTTCCTAGCCTTACCTTGTTCTCTTCCGCACAGTCCATAACTCGAAATATCCTTTCAATTTCCTTCAACCATATCTGAGCACCATCCGGATCAAATCTTCCCTTGAAGACCGGTGGTTGATTCTTCCTGAACTCGTCATTAGCATTCACGTTCGGCGCACCTTGCACCGCCCTAGCCATTGCTTCCAAAGCAGCAGCCATCGCATTGTCGTTTCTACCAGCCATATTCTGATCATTCCCAACAACGACAACACGGTTAAACAACAGTTCAACCAACAACTACAACAAGACAGACACAAACTGACTCGACACTGGCTCTGATACCACTTAATGTAACACCCCCTTCTATACCCCCAAATAATCACATATTAATCATTTAGGCATATATTAATAATTTCATCAGAGTATAATTACAAAGCATGGCATAAAAGAAGCATGTCACATTATACGTGAAATTAAAACAATCAACACCTGCTCAACAGAGATATGCAACAGTGGGGTAACTTGCACATAGGAACTTCGTCCTTACACCCACATCTCAATATTTAGAATAAAAGCGGAAACATCTAAATACCGAATAACCACATATATATAGATAAATATATATATCAAATACTATCCGTCAACACGAAATCATGTTTACATAAACAATTCAAGTCAAGATACATATACAAAATGTATCACAAAATAATCATGTAATCCTAGCTACCCGATGCTACATATCAGAGCCGACCGGCCAAAAGAAATGAAGTCCTAAGCTTCACAAAATACCTTCAGCAACCTACTCTGCAATGCCTCATAGAGCATTATAAAATAGCAGAAGGGTAAGAAACATTATCATAATATCGATGCATATAATTATATATTTCAACATAAAAATACACATAACACATTTATTACCACATACACTATTACTCACAAATTCCATTATATAACATCTATCACAACCCAAGCATATCATTCATGCACATAATCACCTCTTCTCATACAATACATACGTTTATACACAAAACATATCATTTACAATTCACTACATCCAACACCATTGCACAACAATTCCCAAAGGCTTATCATAAGCTCAATCATAGAATCAACCATTTAGCAATGCATATCAAACATGCACAATATATTTATCATAAATGTACATCTCCATTTTCCACACAAATAATCAATCATGACTTTCCACATATAACAATGCAATCATGATTCATGTAAATGCAAGAGACCGACACAACGACTCTATGCAATTACATATGCGGTACCGACTCATCACTAGTTCACTCAGGAACTCTGCTGGAACCATCGCTTGTTACATCACTGTAACTCCCCGTCGGGCATACGATGTTCACCCGTCGCTTTAGGTCTCCACATGAGCACACGACGTTATGGATTGCTTTAGGTCCCCACATGGGCACACAACCCGATCGCTTTAGGTCCCCACCTGGGCACACGATCCGATCGCTTTAAGTCCCCACCTGGGCACACGATCATCTATAACCACCACTTTAGGTCCTCACATAGGCACACGATGTCATAGCGGAATTCTCTTTGAATCCCTCAACACAAGAATGCAATCATTATGCTTCACATACAAAATGATTCATGACATTCTTATAATGCATACATGTATACAAACATTGTCATGCATTCATCTCTTACAATCACATACAATTCATCAATATGAATTATTTCACCATCTTTATTCATGCATTAGAAATCAATCCAACAATGCAATTTTCATGCCATACGGCCACCAATTAACATACATTGAACTTCACGTAAGCAATTCATTTTCACACATACATGTAATCATAAACATGCATATAAAACCAATTACAACATATCACCTTCATTTGCCTTTCGGCCACACTTTATCATCACGACATGTCATCACATGCATTATCATTACACAATATCATACAAGGCATACACATTAATATCAATGTCACGTTGTATGTTACACAACCAATATACACATTTAAAACGACAAAAGTCGGTAAATGACACTATTCCTGACTTCCCGACATAATTAATCAGCTAACAATCTCAAAACCATCCTCATAAAAAGAAACATTTTATAAGCTTTCTAATGCATCAAACCACGCCTCAAACCGAATCACAGATCAAAAGTTATGCAGAAAACAAAATTACACGAACAGCACTGTTCGCTAGGCGAATCTCCCTCGCGAGCATTCGCTAGCTCCTTCGCTAGGTGAACGTCCCTCGTGAGCATTCGCTAGCTCCTTCGCTAGGCGAATGTTCCAGCGAACCAACTGTTAGATAAAAACAGACACCAAGTTCGCTAGGCGAGCACTTGGCGAACCAAGTCAGAACCAAACAGAGCCAAAAACACCCAAAGTTCGCTAGGCGAACACTCTAGCGAACCTTCGCCCATTCATTCGCTAGGCGAATACCCGTAGCGAACATTCGCTACACTTCGCTGATTGGCTCGCTAGGCGAACCTGCGAAAACTCATAATCCTTCAGCGCTGTTGAAAACCCAAAAACCATATTTTCAACCCAAAACATTTTCCAAAACAACATATATCAATCAGAACCCAATCCCATCATGACAACAAACATTCTACCACGTTTACGTCAATTTCCAACCGTGAAAGTATCGATTTCTCACAAAATTCTCATTTTTAACCTAAAACTCAAAAGCTATGGAAGACAAGCAAACATACAAGAAAACACATACATAACTACACACATAAACAAGATAACAATGTTTCTAACCCTTACCCGGATTCCAAATGATCTAGCTCTTGTTCTTGATGATTTCCACTCTTTCTCTCTTTTTTTTTCTCTTTTTCCCTCTTCCTCTTTCTTTCTCTTCTTTTTCTTTCTATTTCCCCTTTTTCTCTTTCTCTCCTATTTCCTTCCTCTTATTCCTATTTCTTTTCTTTTATTTTCTATTTCTACACAATATTTCCTCTAATTCAATTTCTACACTTAATTCATTTTCTAATAAATTTCCTCTACAAATTACTTCCTTAATTTTCTCTAACTCATTAATAGTTATAAAATGACCAAAATGCCCTTAAGCCCAAAATTCCCGAAAACGCTCTCAAACGAGATAATACATCATAACATAGCATAAAAGCATATTATCACACCAAAGTCATAATTAGAATAATTTAACATTCAATTAAATAAAGGACTCAACAAAAATTGGAATAATCGAAATTGGGGCGTTACACAACCCTTTTAGCCTCTCTCTCGGGCTTCGTACGAGACACATAAAAGCACCCTCTTGTTGGGTCAATAGTCTCCTCTTAGGCTTTGTATAAAGAAAACCCCGGGTGAGTCAATCAACCTTTTAGCATCAAAGTTGTGCCTTGTTCATAGCATACAAACATCAACAACTCCCCTTTAGAGATGACAAATTCTCTCTAAAGTCAAAACCCTTTAGCTTCACATCTTGGGCTTCGAACAAGATACAAATAGACCCTTCAGCTTCACATCTTGGGATTTGAACAAGATACAAACCCCCTTTAGCTTCACGTCTTAGGCTTTGAACAAGACACCAAAACAATCCCTTTCCTCCCATAGAATAGGAGGAACTACGATCGCTCTGATTTCCCTGTTTTGTCAAACGGGAATACGTAGGCTTAAGATTGGAAAAATATCAACGAGCACACTAATCAAATACCCAAATTCCCATACCTTCACACATCAATCAAAAAGCATTAGTCCTAACATCCTACCAATAGCATGATCCCGTCATACTTGGCAAAATAAGTAGAGAGAGGCCCCACTTCCACATAGCATCTGTAACCTAACAGACCGCTGTTCAACCTCAGTATGCATGCAGGGTTAATTGGAGACATCTATTTCCCTTCCATCATTAGCTTCAATAGGATAAAAAATGAATCGACCTGTAGTACCCCAGAGCGGCAGTGCTTAAGAACCACGTCCAAAATCGCTCTCTACAGGTTGGTGTTCCTAACGTCAAGAATACCAACAGGTATCTGACCGGACTAGTTTCTAATCAGGACATCTTCTAACTTGTAGAAGTACCATGAATCAGAAGGTCAATAAAAATAACACACTTTGCTTAACATCAGAATCTTATATCAGAAGATCTGGTGGCTTGACACATTAAAATATCATCTTCTCATTCTGGACAAGGGTTAATAAAAAGGTTTTCCATAATGAATACAAATCTATCTTCAGCAAGGAGTTTTTTGAAAATCTATCTTCAGAATGAATACAAATCTATCTGTATCCACAAATTTTAACTGAAAAGTACCCTTCTGAACATAGTCACATAAAAAGTGATGTTTTATTTCAATATGTTTTGCCCTAGAATGTAGAATAGGATTGATCTGTTATCGTGCACGGATCAAAAATGAGTATTTTTTGAAAAAGTATAGTTAGCGGTAACGACAACTCGAGTATCGTTCTCACAAGGATTCTTGTAATGTAATTAACCAACACAGTAATGGTTTATGGGGGGGTTTGATTTAGATTTAGAAAAAATAATGAAAATAAGTGATTACAAAAAAAATTGATTATCAAAATAAGCTGAAACGGTTAATATGTTGTTTTAGTATCTCAACTTATCATCGATCCAAATAATTCCCAATTCCTAAGCGGATTATATCCCCTTTTCGATTATAATAACAATCAAACAAGCGTAATTGATATTATACGATACATATTCCTAATTTCCGAATTAAGCAAACGGATGAGATATAGTAATCGTGAATTAAGCAAACATGAGAAACATACGCGGATTAGGCAAACGCGATTAAAGTATAAGAACATACAATCATCAAAATATATCAATCAACCCTAAGATAAATCGAATTAAGCAAACAAGATATCACAGAGAAGAATTGAAAGTGTAGCGAGCGATTTTGGACGCGGTTCTTAAGCGCTGGTCGCTCTCTGCGGTTGAGCTTAAACTACAGGTCGATTCATTTTTTATCCTATTGTGAGCTGAATAAGGAAGGGAAATAGATGTCTCCAATTAACCCTGCTTTGCATACTGAGTTTAAACAGCGGTCTATTAGGTTACGGATGCTATCAATGTGGGGGGGCCTTTGTACTGGTTATTTATATTTTCGCCAATATGGTTTTCTTTCTTTCTAGGACTTTCTAGCGGGGAACAAAGGGTTAGGATGTTAGGACTGATGTTTTTTAATTACTGCTTTTGATTGATGGATATATGGGATTTGGGTTTTTTGTTGACTGTGCTCGCTAAGATCTTTTCTTTCGATCTTATGCCTACGTATTCCCGTTTACCGAAACAGGGAAATCAGAGCGTTCGTAGTTCCTCCTATTCTATGGGAGGAAATGGGTGTTTTTGGTGTCTTGTTCAAAGCCCAAGACGTGAAGCGAAAGGTGATTCATATCTTGTTCAAAGCCCAAGATGTGAAGCTGAAAAGTCTATTTGTGTCTTGTTCAAAGCCCAAGACGTGAAGCTGAAGGACCTCGACTTTAGAGAGAATTTATCATCTCTAAAAAAGGGTTTGTATGTCACAACTGTTTATAAAGGAGAATTACTTTAACTGGGATACACGGATCCTAGTAATGCCATAATTTCCTTTATAGGGGTTTTTAACCTGAAGGAGAAGACTTTAACTCAGTGTAGAGCAATGCTATCTTTCCTTAGGAATTTCTCATGCTAAAAGAGGGACAGTGGCATGGATGTAGATGATCCAGAGGCTTGCCGCTTACAGCGATTAGATGAAGAGGAGTTGTTGATGTTTGTGTACTGTGAACGAGGCACAGCTTTGATGCTAAAAGGTTGATTGGACCAACCAGTGGTTTTCTTATACAAAGCCTAAGAGGAGGCTAATATGTGTCTCGTACAAAGCCCGAGAGAGAAGCTAAAAAGGTTTTTGACTCAACGAGGGAGTCTTTTGGTATCTCGTATAAGGCCCGAGATGGAGGCTATTTGACTCAACAAGAGAGTTTTTGTATCTCGTACAAAGCCCGAGATGGAGGTTGTTGTTTGTTTGGCTCAATTAAGAACCTTTTTGTATCTCGTATAAAGCCCGAGATGGAGGCGAAAAGGGTGATTGACTCAACGAGGGGGTGTCTTATGTGTCTCGTACAAAGCCCGAGAGAAAGGCTAAATGTTGTTTGACTCCGCTGGGGAGGATCATTGTACAAAGCCCAAGAGGAGGCTATGGTTACTGTTCAGTTGAGTGACAGGTCCAGTATACTGATTTTGAAAGAGAAAATCAGTTCTTATATGAGCAACACTGTACTCATGGATTTGATTCAAGGATCCGGGTTATCCTGTTCTTTAAGGAAGCGGGAAATCCGAAGGGTATTGAGACTGTCTGAGTCTGCGGGTTTCCTTCCTATTTAACGAAGGAGTCACTTGAGAATGTCTTTGAGACTCAAGGAGATTAGACTGTCCAAGTCTAAAGTGTCATCTTTTGTACCATGTTTTGAGAAACAGTAGTAGACTCTATGAAAGGATTGTTCTATGCAGATGACTAAGTTCTGTTCCTATACCTTTAGGAGGTCGTCGGGACAATTTGTACGAAGCCCAAGAGGAGGCTGGAAACTTTTAAGAAGCCGAGAGGTCCTTGTACGAAGCCCAAGAGGAGGCTATCATTCCCGGAGGAAGAGATCATTATACGAAGCCTAAGAGGAGGCTGTGAATACTTCTAAGAAGCCGTAGGGTCCTTGTACTAAGCCCAAGAGGAGGCGGGGTTGCTTTTAGGAAGCCTGTGGGCCCTTGTACGATGCCCAAGAGGAGGCCGATGCTTTTAAGAAGCCCGTGGGTCCCCAAACCCCGAGAAATTCAAGGCAATGCTATTCACCGAGAATAGATCAAAGTCAGGAAAGTTCGAGAATTTGGAAGAAACTCAAAGATGCCATTCACGGAGAATACATTCATCTTTGGGAGTAAAGTTTCTTGACAATTCCTAATGAGGACAGCCGAAGAGAAGACTGTATCTGGTGATCCTATTGGGGATCTAGTTCAGTCTATTTATAAGAGTGACAGTCTGAGAAAGGGTTCAAAAAGAATCTGCCTTTCACATCTCCATATTATTTAACCCCAAGAGGAGGGAAGACTGTGTCTGGTAATCCTATGTGGATCTAGTTTTGACTGTAAGTTCAGAGTGATCAACAGGGCTTTACCTAGTGCTAGACGTAGTTGCCGAGGAAACTCTAAATATCTATACTATTATTACACAGTTGATATGAGTTTATGAAAGGAGACTTACAGCGAAACAGCCCCACAATACAGTTATATATATATATATATGAAAGCGGTAAATGAAAGCGATAACCACTTACTCGGTTGTAGAGCTTCCATGCTGTTTGGTTAGTTGTTCAACAAATAAAAATTGAAAACAACAGTATATTCAAAATCAAAGGTGAAAGTGCTTTAAAAAAGAAAGATTTGGTGCTTACAGCTCAAGGAGAGGCCCAGGGTTTTATCAGTGAGCGCACTGTTTGAATTTGTACATAGGGACTTATACAAGTGACTGGGGCCCAAAAAGGTTTTCTGTACTAAGAGATGGGTCTTACACTCTCTCAAGAGGCCCAAAAAGTTTAAAGAAAAAGAGTGGGGCTTATAACACGAGGGTAGGCCCAATTGATTTTTTCGTTTAAAATGGCGATCGCGCCGAGATTTTCTTTTAACGCAGAGGGACTTATACAATAAGTGAGGCCCAAAATGTTTTGGTTAAAAGGGGATTGGGTCTTACACTCTATTAGAGGCCCAAAGTGTTTTTGAATGGGTCTTATAGCTCAAGGAGAGGCCCAAGGTTATTTTTTCAAAAGGCGATGATCGTGTCGTTTATTTGAAAATGTACAGAGGGACTTATACAACGAATGAGGCCCCAAATATTTCTGTACAAGTGGTTTGGGTCTTACACTCTCTCAAGAGGCCCAAAAAGTTTTGAAAATGATTTATGAGGGTTGAATTGATCCAAAAACCCTAATTTGTTTTCAAAAATGTATTTAATTGAATAAAAATTCAATTAAAAATGATCAAAATTGTTTAACATATGAAAAACAAATTGTGGTTTTGGATTAATGCTTCAAAAATTAAGTATTGACCTACAAAATAATTAGAAAGCATTAAAAGTTGCAAAATCAATGTAGAAAAAATATTTAAAATGTCAAGAACAATTAAAATATTAATTCTTTGCAAAAATATCAATTATATGAAATAAATAATATTTTTGGGATTTTTTGATAAAATAAAATATTTTAACATTTTTGTGAATTATAAAAAAAAAAATCAACTCAAAATCATTAAAACTCAGAGAGAAATTAATTTTTGAATCAATTAAATAAAAACCACAAAATTCAAATATTTGAATTTGTGAAAAAGGCGCCAAGAACAAGCTGAAGAACACGCGCGTGTTCTGGGTTTGGCTGATTTGCATTTTCTATCCAATCTCCCTGAATACTTAATCATATCATGCAATCCACATATCATTATGCTCGTCTCAACCTCGCGATCATGTCTATAACACTTAATTTCATTTAAATTAAACATAAAACATGAAATTACGAAGAAACCTCAAGAACCCTAATTTCTGCATGAAGGCTAGGATTTTTTATACACGATTCAAACAATGCAATTAATTGAGGGAAAACATTCCATGCATGATTATGAACATAAGGCCAAATTATTGTGCGAGGAAATATGCATAGATTGAGAGATGACCAAGTATATGCTTACCTCTAAGCCGTGGCAGCAAGTTCAATGTGATTTTTGACTTGGAGGTGTTACAGATGAGTGGTGATGATCTGAACTGCTTCCCTACACCCTATGGAGTGTGTTTGAATGCTTGGACCTGATTAAAAATAGCTGGAACAATTTGTGGTACCTCGGCTGCAACTTGATTGAAAATTTGAGCAACCAGCTGGTGATTTTGTGAAATCAGTGTTCCAAATGTTATGTGAGTGTTTGGATCACTTCTATATGATGTATGTGAGGTGTGTGAGTGATTGGTTTGATTGGAAAAGCTGTCAAACTCAAAACCCGATAGCTAGCTTGCTAAGAAAGGCATTTTTGCCAAGAGAAAGAGATTTTGAGGAAAGCATCTATTTGATGGCTTTGGTGTACTCAAATTGATCACAATTGAGCTCTATTTATAGTAGAGCAAGTTTGTTTTGCAAGGAATAGTGAATGGCAACTGGTAAGTAGGTTTGGTCGATGTTGTCCAATGGAAATCCAAGTCTCCTCTAGCCATTGACTAGAGGTTAGGGCACAGAGTTGTGGTTCCCTTGGTCTTGGATAAGTCTTGACTGATTTCAGATGAGAATGGCTTAGTCCATGCCACCTTGATGCTTCCATTGAATGCTTCAATCCAAATTTGGAGTCTTGTCCCTATTTTAGCCATTCTAGGTTCAACATGCTATTTCTTGTTCCATGGACTTTGGAGGCTTGGCTCAGTGATTGTCCCCTTTAGATTCAATCCTCAGATGTGTCCAAGTGGATAGGAGCATTTGAATTTGGCTGATTTTGGCAAATCGAGCAAAGTTGCAAATTCTGCCTTGCCTTTGACAGATTTCAGCAAGGCAACTTTCCAATGTCATATGTCATGACTCAAATGGAATTTGGCAATGTTCTTGGCCATTTTGGAAACCCCTTACATGATATAACAACTGTTTGATCATATTTGGTTTTGATCTCTTTTGAATCCAAGTGAAAAATCCCCCTACATTTGGCAAAAATTGAAGGCAGATTCTGACTTAGTGAAAATTTCACTAAGTGTTGGAAAAAGTGACATTTTCACTTTTCAGCCATTTTGATCACTCCATAACTCAAATTCCTTAATGAATTGAACTTAGGTCTAGTTGAAGTTTTTGTAGAGGGTAATGAGGGCTACAAATCCATCTTTGGATGAGAAAAAATGGCTTTGTGGTTTAGGAGTTATGATTCTTCAAAGTTGGTACCCTTGTCACTTTATTTTTAACTTAGAAATTTTCTAAGTTTTTATGGTTACCCCTTTTACAAGTTATCCCACTTTTCTTGATTTTTCTTGATGAATGATGATTCAAATCATACATTAACATCATTTTAGGGTTAAAAATCCATTTTGGTGAAAAATCTCAAAAAGTCAAAGTTGACTTTTGTGCACAGTTGACTTTTTATCAGATGAATTCCAAATTGTGCAATTCTTCATGAAATCATGTCCTTGACCTAAATCAAACTTGATGGACATGTTCCATGGGTGTCATAGGGTATATTGAATCATGTTCTAGGGCTTGGGAGCATGTCCTGGTCAAAAGTCAAAGTTACAGTTGACTTTTTCCTTAAAACCCTAATTGTGGTGCAGATGAAATTGAGACTTGTTGCTCAAGTTTCTTGGGTTAATCCATTGTTCCAAATGGATCAATATAGTTCATTAGAGACCCTCAAACCCTTTCTTGAGGACTTGGCTCTTGATTTGCCCTAAAAGTCAACTTAGGGGTGAATTAGGTCAAGAAACCCTAATTCCTGATTTGTGATGTATGCATCCCCTGAGGCAAAATTGACTTGATGAATGGGTCCATGAGGTTCCATGGAGTACATTAGGCTGTGTTTTGGATCATTGGCTTGTGCCCAGAGGAAAATTTCCCTTTGGAGGCCCAGATCGACCAAAACCCTAATTTGGTGATACTGGCGATCTTGAAGCTTGATCCACCTAGAAGGGAGCAACCTTGTGCTTAATCCTTGAAGTGGGAGTCCTCTTGATCCATTGTGGATGCTTGAGAGGTTAAACAAGTTGAAGATCATGTCATTCCTTGATTGATCCTTTGTCTAAGGCTCTGAGAAGGCTTAAAACCCTAATTTTGATTGTAGTGAATGCTCAACAACCCTTGAGGCATGATGGTTCATCCACATTGTGATGATGATTTGCACAATGATGGGAAATCTTAGTGGTCAAAATTTGGGGTATGACAGATGCCCCTATTTAATCTTCTTGGACCCGAAGGTGTGAATGACGAAGGTATTCGGGCATTCGAGGTGCAAGATCGGAATACCCGAAATTTTGATGGTGGTTATGAATGGTAGCTTGCGCATTCATCTTCTTTTGCTAAGTAATGATGCTTAGAAAAGGTAAACTTCCCCTCGATCCTGGTCTTCAGCCAAGGAACTGGTCTCAGTTGCTGAAATAAACTTCCCCTCGATCCTGGTTTCGTACCAAGGAACTGGTCTTAGTTTCTTTTGTAAACTTCCCCTCGATCCTGGTTTCCTACCGAGGAACTGGTCTCAGTTTCTTTTGTCAATAAACTTTATTGTCAAGGGACGCTATTTGTAGCGGTTTTCCTCAAACTTCTCGCCGAATTTTCCTGGGGAGATGCCATTAGAGTGGAAAAATTTTTGATGTCAGACTTGCTGGGGAACCCATTCGTCTGAATTGTAGAGTTGTAAAAACTTCTCTGTTTGGAGACGCCATTTGTCAATTCTACTGGGGGAAAGCGAGTCTCTTGAGAGACTGTTTCCACTTGGGGATCTTACATCATACTTTTCTCGGGATCTTCCCGGAGAAACGCCATGTGATGGGGTCCAATTTTGAGGTACCGATGACCTTTTCATCAGCGATCTTTTCGGAGAATGGCAGCTGTACTGCCAAATCTCTGCTTAGAAGGCTTTCTCTGGGGGATTTTTCTTTAATCCGGGAAAGCAAGGATATCATCTTCAATGGCGAAGAGTGATGCTGACTGAAAGTTCCTATGGTCTTTCAGAGGTTCAAGTTATCAAAGTGGTCAAGGAGCCAACTTCATTCCAGAAATAAAACTGGAGAAGAGAGGATGTTCAGACGCAGTGTTTCCTGACGAGGAAAGGGTTGACAACTCGATTGAGAGAACTCTTATCACTAGGGGACAAGACCGACTAGAGTGATGGTGATGCAATATGAAATGTGAATGCAAATCAATAATGCATGATGTGTGTATGTTTATGCTGACAAAACTGACGCGACACACAAACTAAAAGATGAACATGACTGGATACTCGGCCATCGCGGGGCGTAGAAGTACCGTTGGTTCAGAATAACAATTCCACCTTGCTTAGGAGAAATAATCCCTGTTGAGAGCTATGTTGGTCGGGCTTAGGAGATGAGAACTCGGCCGAGGATGTCAGATGGAGTATTCGCATCTGACATAACTGATCCTTCATTCAGGCGTACTGGTCTAGAAGGAGTACTTTGATTCTGCACTTTGAGGTTCGAACACCTTTGGAGAAGCGGTTGATGTTCCTTTGATGTTCAACAGTCAAAAGAAATTGTCGACTTTATTTTGAAAGCAGAAAAAGTTTTAACAAGTAAATTCATTTTTTGTTTTATTTCAAGAATCGTTAATCATGTTAACAACGTCGTTCTGTAAAGCTAAAACAAATAAGAATTACAAACAAAAGCACAAAGGCTCAAATTGTATTGATAAGATGGAGATCAGCCAAACGCGTGATTCCAAAGAGTATTTACAAAGTTTGAAAATGGTAATTTTACAGGGAAAAGGGCTACGTTGGAACATAACGACCACTATCCTTCTACCAACTTTGAGTTCTGGGCATCCTGAGCTTCCGTCGAAGATGACCTTGACCGGAGTTTTCCTCCGATGGATGATGTAACTGTTGCTGCTGAGGGACTTGCCTCTGTTGAACATAGTTACTTGCCATTATCCCTAATTTTTTCCTGGATTGTACTATTATGTTTCCAATCCACCGGGATGATTTTTTTTCCATGTCTCTAACTTTTTCCTGGACCGCCTTTTCGGGTTTTCAATCCACCGAGACGTTTTTTTTTAGTTTAGGCGAAGTATTTCTTGACTACATCAACATTCGTGGGGTAGGCAAATTCCTCTCCGTCCATGGTTATAAGTCTCAAGGCGCCGCCTGAGAAAGCTTTCGTGACCACATAGGGGCCATCATAATTCGGGGTCCACTTGCCCCGGGCATCAGCGAGAAAAGATTGTATCTTCTTGAGCACGAGGTCCCCTTTTCTGAAGACATGAGGTCGGACCTTTTTGTCAAACGCCCTCTTCATTCTCTGTTGATACAACTGACCTTGGCATAGTGCCGTGATTCGCTTCTCCTCGATTAGATTCAATTCGTCGTGTCGGCTTTGACACCATTCAGCTTCGGTGAGCTTAGCTTCCATCAATACTCGGATTGACGGGATCTCTACTTCTATGGGGAGAACTGCCTCCATGTCATACACTAGAGAGAAAGGGGTAGCCCCTGTTGAAGTGCGAACAGATGTGCGATAACCGTGAAGAGCAAAGGTTAGCATCTCGTGCCAGTCTTTGTAAGTTACAACCATCTTTTGAATAATCCTTTTGATGTTTTTATTAGTCGCTTCTACCGCTCCGTTCATCTTGGGTCGGTAGGGAGATGAGTTATGGTGTCCAATTTTGAACTCTGCACATAACTCTTTCATCATCTTATTGTTCAAGTTAGATCCATTATCAGTAATGATCTCGCTTGGAACACCATAACGACAGATGATATTGTTTTTGATAAATCGGACCACCACTTGTCGGGTTACATTAGCGAATGACGCTGCTTCGACCCACTTGGTGAAATAGTCGATGGCTACTAGGATGAACCGATGTCCGTTTGAAGCCTTAGGTTCGATCAAGCCAATCATGTCGATTCCCCATATGGAAAAAGGCCACGGGGAAGAGAGAACTTTGAGATGTGATGGCGGTACATGAATTTTGTCGGAGTATATCTGACACTTGTGACACCTCCTCATGTACTTGTAGCAGTCGGATTCCATTGTCAACCAATAGTACCCTGCTCTGAGAATTTTTCTCGCCATTGTGTGTCCGTTGGCATGAGTGCCAAAGGATCCTTCATGAATTTCGTTCATCATCATGTCTGCTTCTGGTCTGTCTACGCATCGGAGCAAGACCATGTCAAAATTTCTCTTATAGAGAGTGTCACCACTCAGGAAGAAGTTTCCAGCCAATCTTCTGAGGGTTTTCCTGTCTTTTCTGAGTGCCCCAGATGGGTACTCTTGTTTCTGAAGGAAGCATTTGATATCGTGATACCAAGGTTTGTCGTCTATGACTACTTAAATCGTGAAGATCTAAGCGGGCCGTTCAAGGCGCATGATGTCAATCTTAGGTAAGTCATTCCATCGACCTACACTAATCATGGAAGAGAGAGTGGCTAAAGCATCAGCCATGTGATTCTCATCACGTGGGATATGATGAAACTCGATTCTGTTGAAGAAAGGTAGCAACCTTCTTGCGTAGTCTTTGTAAGGAATCAATCCTGATTGGTATGTGTTCCAATCTCCTTTTATCTGATTGATAACCAGGGCTGCGTCGCCATATACATCCAAGTTTTTGATCCTTAAATCAATCGCTTCCTCGAGACCCATAATACAAGCTTCGTATTCGGCCTCGTTGTTCGTACATTTGAACGTAAGTCGAGCGGTGAAAGGAATGTGGGTACCCTGAGGGGTAACAATGATTGCTCCAATTCTGTTTCCGTAATGATTAACTGCTCCGTTAAAGATAAATCCCCATTGGGAACCTGGTTCTGGCCCTTCACTGGGTAACGGTTCATCGCAATCTTTCATTTTTAAATACATGACATCTTCGTCTGGGAAGTCAAACCCGATTGATTCTTGATCGTCAATCAGTTGATGAGCCAAATGATCGGCTAAAATACTTCCTTTAACGGCTTTCTGAGCGTGGTACTCTATGTCATATTCTGATAACAGCATCTGCCAACGGGCGATTCTTCCCGTGAGAGCAGGCTTTTCGAAAACGTACTTGATTGGATCCATCTTGGAGACCAACCAAGTAGTGTGACGAATCATGTATTGGCGAAGACGTTTGGCTTCCCAAGCCAAAGCACAGCAAGTTTTCTCGAGCATCGTGTACCGAGTTTCACAGTCGGTGAATTTCTTGCTTAGATAGTAAATGGCAGACTCTTTCCGTTTAGTTTCGTCTTGTTGGCCAAGTACACATCCCATTGAGTCCTCTAAGATTGTGAGGTAAATGATCAGTGGTCTTCCTTCCACTGGAGGTGATAGAATCGGTGGGTTCAACAGATATTCCTTAATACTGTCGAAGGCAGTTTGACAATCTTCTGTCCAAATGCAATCCTGGTTCTTTTTGAGTAACTTGAAAATCGGCGCACATGTGGCGGTCATAAGGAATATGAATCTAGAGATGTAGTTCAAACGTCCCAGGAATCCTCTGACTTGTTTTTCAGTTTTTGGCGAAGGCATTTCTTGAATGGCCTTGACCTTGTCAGGATCAACCTCAATTCCTTTCTGGCTGACGATGAACCCTAGTAGTTTCCCTGAACGGACACCGAAGGTGCACTTGTTGGGATTCAAGTGGAGCTTGAACTTTCTTAAACGTTCGAACAATTTTGACAGATGTTCAACGTGCTCACTCTCTATTTTCGATTTTGCAATCATATCATCGACATATACCTCGATTTCCTTATGTATCATGTCATGAAACAGAGTAGTCATGGCCCTTTGATAGGTTTCCCCGGCGTTCTTCAAACCGAACGGCATTACCTTGTAACAAAAGGTACCCCATGGGGTAATGAACAAAGTTTTCTCCATGTCTTTCGGCGCCATTTTGATCTGGTTATAGCCCGAGAATCCATCCATGAAGGAGAAGACTTTGAACTTTGCTGTACTATCTACCAGCATGTCAATGTGTGGTAAAGGAAAGTCGTCCTTTGGACTTGCCTTGTTCAGATCCCTGTAGTCGACACACATTCTGACCTTTCCGTCCTTTTTTGGAACAGGTACGATGTTGGCTAACCATTGAGGATATTCAGATGTAGCGAGGAAACTCGCGTCAATCTGTTTTTGTACCTCCTCTTTGATTTTGATGGCCATGTCCGGGTGAGTGCGTCTCAACCTTTGCTTTACTGGCGGACATTCTGACCTCAACGGTAAGTGATGTTCCATGATGCTGGTATCCAACCCTGGCATATCCTGATAGGACCAAGCGAATACATCGGGGAATTCTTTGAGAAGCTTTATCAAACCCTCTCTGGCATTTGGACTGAGCAGTGCTCCGATCCTGATTTCCTTTCTCTCTTGTTCTGAACCCAAGTTTACCATTTCCAACGGCTCTTTGTGAGGTTCAATGGACCTTTCCTCTTGTCTGAGTAGTCGGGAGATCTCTTCTGGAATTTCGTTGTCATTTTCTTCTTTAGCCTCGAATACCGGGAACTCAAAGTTGGGAGAAGGCATTGGATCGTATGTTTCAACGGGGTGTAAAACAAGCAATCTGCATGACGTGATGATTCGTGTTTAGAAGAGATAGAGAAAATGCAAGTGTGTGCAGTGTTTTATTTTACTGCTTGTTTTTATTATTGATTTGTTTTTTAGGATTACCATTTTCTGAAAAAAGCAAAAAGAGAAAACAGCAATAAATGCGGAAATTACAGAACGACGTTATTTTATTAATGAATAAGTCGATCCTTGAAACCACAGCCCTATAAAACAAAACTCTGTCGCTTCGGGTAAAGCGAAGAGGGAAATTTACAGAAAGCGAGCCCTATCAAAACATCCGTATCACCTGGGCAGGGTAAAAGGTTAAAGATGGCAATTACTTTGACTGATGAACAACCTTCGGAACCTCGATGGCAACCCATTGGCGGCGAACTCCTCGGTGAATCACAAAGTCTGGCACCTTCCTTGATTTGTATTTAGAAATAACGTTGATTTCTGGTGGAGCGGGATCATTAGAATCTGTCTCCCAGGCAGAATTGTCGTAGGAGAATTCGTCTGTTGCATTATGTAGAGTATCTGTGCTCTCAGCTGTACCTCCCCATCCAGTTGGCTGGATGTCTTCGAGCCTGATACGAGAGCTTTCGGGAGCGGTGTACTTGACCATATAGTCATATTTTCCACTCGGTTGTCCCAAGGTGTCCCACACTTCTTTCGAACTGGAGGAGTCATTTCTCTCGATGAAGTTGACCTCGGGAAAAGCATAGTTGATGAATTCAAGTCCTGCAAACGTTGAAAATTCATCTTCATGTTGAGTAGTTTCAGGAAGAGCTGAGTGTTGATCCCATGACATGGTGGGGACACAGGTATTCTGTTCAATGACGGTCAGCTGATTTTCATTGTTCGGCTGACCCTCTTGCCCCAAGTTTCCTGGGTAAGGCTGCCACATTGGCAGACCATCCATTGGGCCATAGTAATTGTTGTCAAAGTTGTCTTTCATCAGAGTGTCCTCCTCTAATGAATTTGGCGGAGCACGACATCCTTCCGGATCACAATCTCCGTATATCATTTCGACATCTGACCTTGGTATAAATCTCGGACTTTGTGTGGGATAGCAAAAAGGCGTAGGCACCTCTCCCTGAGACATATAACCGTCCTCATTAAGATAGGATTTCCATTCTTCATCTGTGTCAGAGGGATCTTCCTCATTAATAGCATGTATCGCTTGAGACACCGAGTGAAGGAAACCTCCACTGTGGAAGAAGTTTTGAAGGGGATGAAGACTTTCATCGCTAGCAGCTGTCTAGGTATAGGTTGCAGAAAAACCAAGACCCTTCTTTGTTTTATTGTCAGTAGGAATGACAAGCTGTCCCCATCCTGTTGTGTCGGTACTTTCGACCGCTTTGATAGCATCTTTGTATGAAGAAATCGAAGTTCCTCCTTTGAAATGATTATCCTTGCTCACCGATAGTGCTTGGAACTGCGTTCCAATAACCTCCTCGAGTTCTATACCAGTAGATGATGACAAGTTACTCACAAGCAAGGCTTGTTCCCCACAAACCGTGACAAGTTTATCGTTCTTGACGAACTTTAGCTTTTGGTGGAGGGTCGAAGTGACCGCTCCAGCCTGATGTATCCAAGGTCTTTCTAATAAACAACTGTACGTTGCCCGGATGTCCATGACCTGGAAAGTGACTTGGAAAGTATGAGGACCGATAGTTATGGGAAGATCAACTTCACCGATAACCGTTTTTTTGGATCCGTCGAACGCTTTGACGACGACCTCGCTGATTCTCATCGGAGGTCCTTTGAACGATAATTGCATCAAAGTGGACCTCGGCATAACATTCAGGGCTGACCCTGTGTCTACCAGTACGCTGGCTAAAGCATCGTCCTGGCAGTTGACTGTGATATTGAGCGCCATGTTATGACGGCGACCCTCTTCGGGTAATTCTTCATCACTAAATCCCAAATTGTTGCAAGAAATGATGTTAGAGACAATGCTATCGAACTGTCTGATTGTTACATCCTGTTCCACAAAGGCTTGCTCCAAGACTTTCTGTAGAGCCTCCCTGTGGGCTTCTGAACTGAGTAACAATGATAATACCGAGATCTTTGAAGGAGTCTGTAACAGTTGATCAATAATGTTGTATTCACTCCTTTGGATGAGCTTCAGCATCTCATCATTGTTTTTCGAAAGGTCGGGATTACTGGATTGACCGATTGGTGGATCGGGAGCTTCTGTCTGAAGTTCATTTTCCTTGTTAAGTTCCCCAACCCCTCGGTTGAAGATTCTACCACTCCGTGTTATACGACTGATGTCTGCAATATTCACGACGGAGGGTAATGGAATTTCCTTTCCATTTTCAATTATCGTTGCACCGTATTTGTAAGGGATCGCCTTAGCTGATTCATACGGTAGTGGTCCCGGCAGATAGATGACTATGGGAACCTTCTGAGTTTTTTCACCATCATAAGTGATCTCGATTCATTCCCGGTTGGGAACTTTAGATTCGTCAAGTAGAGGAATGATGGCACAAACATCCTCAACTTGATCGGCAAGGTAATTCGGCGTCCAGTCGATAGGTCCAGAACCCGGATATGGACGAATTTATCCACGATCGACCTGACCCTGAAGAGCTTCTCTCACAAGGTAACACCCTTGGTTACTTTCCGAACAGACGCTACAACTGTCATAGTTGTGTGGTGGCACCTGGCCATGCCCACTTTGAATACAATGTAACCTCACTAGGTTACCTTCCACTAATCGGACATCCTGACTCTGACGCCGAGTGGGGTTTCTGTTATTGATACAAATTTGCTGAGTATCTTCATCCATATAGATTGGCATCCACCAGTGATTTAACAAGTGCTGAAGTGCCTCCTGGACAAGGGTACAACCTCGATTGTTTTCGCAACCCGCTTTACAACTTTGATAGTCATGTGGTATTAAGAATCTAAGTCGGACCTGCTCAGCATGTAACTCTACCAGGTTGGTATTCATCACGCGAATATCGAAGATCTGAACCATGTTGATCTGATAAGGATTCCTATCATGGTAGTCTTGGATCCATCCAAGATCCATCTGACGCTGGAGGGCCTCTTATATGAAAGAACGTCCCTGTTTGTTTACCGAGCAAGTCAGACAGGAACTGTAATCGTGCCGCGGCAGATTATGATACTGGCTTTGCCTTGAGTGCATCGCCACCAAGTTGGCATTCATCGCACAGATGTCATGGTTTTGAATGACGTTGGAATTCGTGTAAACCATGTTAACTCCACGAACTCGGTGCTCTTGGATCCAGCCGAGATCCATCTGTTCCTGTAGAGCTGCTTGCACTACAAAACATCCCTGGTTATCTTTAGAGCAGATATCACACCGATGATAGTTATGAGGTGGCACATGGTCGTACCCACTCTGTCTACAATGCATCCTAACTAGATTGGTCTTTAACAAGAGTACATCGTGAATTTGATAGACATTGTTAGTCTCTTTCTCAATCAGGTTGACTGCAGCTTTCTCATGTTGAGGCAGCGGGTTCGTAAGAACATTGGGATTCGTATCCTTGAAAGATAAGAGCCCCTCCTAACAAGCTTTTGCACATCAGATTTGAAATTAAGACAGTTCTCTATGTTATTCCCTGACCCTCCTTGATGATAAGGGCATGTCTGATCCACCTTAAACCAGAAAGGCGGATTTTCCGGTACTGTAAGAGGAGATTTAGTCTGGATGTGCCCCTTAGCCAGTAGTAACAGAAACAGTTCTGCGTATGTCACGGGTATAGGATCAAACCCTGGTGGCCGTGTTGTACGGTTGTTGTTATATGGAGGACGAGCTTGCTGAAGAGGCTATTGTGTCCATTGCTGGTCAGGTTGGCTCTGCGCAACCTGAGGTTGATACGTAGGAATAGACGCAGGGTTGATAGCAGGAGTCACAGCTGCTACCGGTTGATAACGTCGTCTTTGCTTTCCGAGAGAGATATTCCCAATATCTTGCTCTTTTTTCTTAGGGAGAGCACTACCGTATTTTTTAGTACCGCTCGTCGATCCAGTGTCTTTTACCAAACGTCCTTCTCGGACGGCTTCCTCAAGACGAACGCCCATGCCGACCATTTCGGTGAAGTCGTTGGGCGCACTGGAAACCATTCGGTCATAGTAAAATGAGCTTAAGGTTTTTAAGAAGATCTTTGTCATCGCTTTTTCCTTAAGAGGTGGGCAAATTTGAGCGGCAATTTCACGCCACCTTTGAGCATACTCCTTAAAGGTTTCCTTGTCCTTTTGCCACATCGATCTGAGTTGATCTCTGTCGAGTGCCATGTCCAAATTGTATTTGTATTGTTAGACGAAGGCAGTACCAAGATCTCTGAATGTGCTGATCGTAGTACGGTTTAAACCCATGTACCATTTTAATGTGGCACCGGTTAAACTATCCTGAAAGTAGTGAATCAGTAGGTCCTGATTTTCCGTCTGAGCTGACATCCGCCAAGCGTACATCACCAGATGGCTTTGAGGGCAAGAGTTACCCTTGTAGTTTTCAAAGTCGGGCACCTGAAATTTGTGCGGGACTTTCACATTTGGCACCAAGCAGAGATCTGCAGCATCCTTTCCAAATAAATCCTGACCGCGAATGGCTTGCAGTTCCTTCTGCATTTCCAAGAACTGTTCCTGGAATTCCTCCATTCTGTCAAACATAGTTTCCTTCTTACCAGAAGGTGTCTATGGAATCTGTCCTTCCGGGACAGTGTGCACCACAGGGGGTGGTACCGTGACTACGGTAGCGAATCTTGGCGTTTCCCGAAGTTTGTAACCTTCAGGAGTCTTCAGTATGCCCCTGGCATCTTCGCTTTCCCGAAGTTTGTAACCTTCAGGCCCAGCGGCTTCTGTTGTGATTCCCTGATCCTCAGTGATTGGCGGAACATATCCTCCCGGGATATAGTTGACAGGCATGCCCCAAGGGCGATCTTTCGGTATCTGATACCTAGGATCATACTTCTCCACTATGGGTGTTGAGGTGATCTCTGAGATCACAGTTCTTTGTAGCTGAGCTTCTGCCATGGCTTGCATGTCGTTACGAAGCTTTCTCATATCCTCTCTCAGAGCGTCGATCTCTTCTTTTAACTCTCTATTTTCTTCCTCAAGATCATCCATCTTTTTCTGACGATTGGCCCGAGTATTATACAAATGAGACAGTTTGACTCTAGAATCGAGACACAAACGTGAGATTCGCAGGTAAGAAGAATACGCGATGTGAGAATGATGAATGCAATGATTATATTAATTGTTTAAGGTTTAATCAAAATAAACTTCGACAATTAGATTGCAAATATCAAACAGTGGGGAAACCCCTTTTTTATTGAAATTCAAAGGATTACAGAAATAGAAATACAGTAGATTACAAGGTGCAGAAACAGAAACCTAAACTAATGGGTCCCGAGTCCTCTCTGAAGAGAAATCGGGTGCTGATTCTGGTATCTTCCTTTTCTTTGACCGGGGCTCTTGGGCCGTTATCGGGTTATCATTCCTTTGCCAGGTGAAAGGAGCGAGCAAATTCCTTTGGTCATCTTGATTCTCTACAGCATGTTGCTCCAAAATTTCAATCAGAGCATCTTTCTCTTTCAGTAATTGCTGTATTTTGATGCACTCTACGTCGAGGGTGCGGTACTTGTTCTTCCAAGACCTTCTCTCCTGTTGAACTTTGTTGAGAGTAACCTGAAGCTTTTCAGTCTCAGTCATGAAGTATATGACAGATTCCCTCGGCGGAAGAATTCTGTAACGAGGATAAGGCATCTTTAGCTTGAGAGTTCTAGTTTGTACCCAATGGAGATAAGGCTCCACCGAGACACAGTCTGGTTTTCCTAGAGACTCTCGTCCTTTCTTAAGAACATGCTTCCAAGCTTGTACTATTTCTATCTTTAGTGCTCTGTCATTTTCTCCTTCCTTGAAGAAAAGACCTTCCAGATGAACACCCAGAGGGATGTGTCTCATCGGGTATCCAAATTGACGGCGAACCAATACCGGATGGTAGTTGATTCCTCCTTTAGTTCCTATGAGGGGTACGTTGGGGAAGTTTCCACAACGATCAATGATCATGATTCCATCATAAATCCTATTACACCAATCTATATCAGAGTTGGTAAGAGACATGATCTTCTGCGACCTGCGTAGGGCACTCTTAAAATCCCAAAAAGCAGCAGACTTGGGCAAGTGAGAGATAAACCATTTGTAAAGCAGAGGTACACAGCATGTGATCTCCCCTCCGCTGTACAAATTTCCCAAGTGTACAGAATGATAAGCATCTGCGAGCAAAGTCGGCACAGGATTTCCAATGAGAAAAACCTTAATAGAATTAATATCGACGAAGTTATTGATGTTGGGAAACAAAAATAACCCGTAGGTGAGCAAAACAAAGATGCTTTCAAAAGCAGTCCCATTCCCTATACTAGCAAAGTACAGAGCTTTCTTTGTTAAGAACTGGGCTGACAAACCTTGGATGCCACCCTTAGTGATCAGGTGAGTCCTGACCTCAGACTCGTCCAAATGAATTGCTCTTGCAATGGTCTGATTCTTTGGAATTTCTTCTAGTCCAGAAAATGGAGCTCGATCTGTAATGTGTAGATCGATCAGATGAGAATACTCCTCCAGCGTTGGTGCGAGCTGGTAATCCAGGAATGTGAAACAGTGATAAACCGGATCGTAGAACTGAATGAGCGCATCCATGATTCCCTCAATCACATGGACTCTTAACTGTGGTAGTAAACCTCCGTGCTTGGCTCTGAAAGCCTCTGGGTTAGTGATCATCCTCGCTAACCTTCTCAAATCCTCTAGTTTTGGAACCTTGAAGGTATACTGGTGAGTTCTCCTTCTACCGAAATCCATTAGTGCAATCTTTTTCTCTGATATTTGCAATCACAGTCTTAGTTTAATTTGAAAAAAACAGGGAGACTAGAAGAGAAGATTTTTTTAATGTTTTAATGTTTTATTAAATGAATGCATGAATGCAGCACACAAAAACATAGAAAAAACATGGGGTCAAAGGGTCGTTGTCATGAAGTCAAGGCTCAACCCATCCCCAAAGGTTTATACTAGGGTGATATTTTGTACCTGTACTCATTATCATCAGCTCCTCCCAGGAAAGCAAAACAACAAGCGGATCGCCAGCGAGTTGTAGTGCAATCTTAGAGTAAGTGTCATTCACCGAGAATAGATCACCAGCCTCAAATGAGGGTAGTATCGCGTAACAACTATTTCTGATAGTTTCTGCACTACGAAAGGGTTTGGCTCATCAGATTCTCAGACTTAACAAGCGGCCCATTGTCTAGGTGAGAGAATGGGTTGCGTTGGTCAGCCTCCACTGAGGTTGATGGTCGACCCCGTCGCCATCACTTATCTTAAGTGTATACTCAATCTTTCCACATGCGGCATCACACGCATTCCCAGTAGCAGAAAAATAAACACATATTCAATTAGGAAAAGCAGTATATATATATTTGTCCTAAACATCCTAGACCTTTAAAGCTATGAATCCTAAGTTCCTGACAGAAAATGGGTTCCCCGACGGAAGCCCCAATCTGTGGTTTTCACATAAGTGAAGAAAAAGGAAATCAGAATTTGGCCCCACGGGGGGCGCCATTTTTCTGTAGCGAGCGATTTTGGACGCGGTTCTTAAGCGCTGGCCGCTCTCTGCGGTTGAGCTTAAACTACAGGTCGATTCATTTTTTATCCTATTGTGAGCTGAATAACGAAGGGAAATAGATGTCTCCAATTAACCCTGCTTTGCATACTGAGTTTAAACAGCGGCCTATTAGGTTACGGATGCTATCAATGTGGGGGGGCCTTTGTACTGGTTATTTGTATTTTCGCCAATACGATTTTCTTTCTTTCTAGGACTTTCTAGCGGGGAACAAAGGGTTAGGATGTTAGGACTGATGTTTTTGAATTACTGCTTTTGATTGATGGATATATGGGATTTGGGTTTTTTGTGGATTGTGCTCGCTAAGATCTTTTCTTTCGATCTTATGCCTACGTATTCCCGTTTACCGAAATAGGGAAATCAGAGCGTTCGTAGTTCCTCCTATTCTATGGTAGGAAATGGGTGTTTTTGGTGTCTTTGTCAAAGCCCAAGACGTGAAGCGAAAGGTGATTTGTATCTTGTTCAAAGCCCAAGATGTGAAGCTGAAAAGTCTATTTGTGTCTTGTTCAAAGCCCAAGACGTGAAGCTGAAGGACCTCGACTTTAGAGAGAATTTGTCATCTCTAAAGAAGGGTTTGTATGTCACAACTGTTTATAAAGGAGAATTACTTTAACCGGGATACGCGGATCCTAGTAATGCCATAATTTCCTTTATAAGGGTTTATAACCTGAAGGAGAAGACTTTAACTCAGTGTATAGCAATGCTATCTTTCCTTAGGAATTTCTCATGCTAAAAGAGGGACAGTGGCATGGATGTAGATGATCCAGAGGCTTGCCGCTTACAGCGATTAGATGAAGAGGAGTTGTTGATGTTTGTGTACTGTGAACGAGGCACAGCTTTGATGCTAAAAGGTTGATTGAACCAACCAGTGGTTTTCTTATACAAAGCCTAAGAGGAGGCTAATATGTGTCTCGTACAAAGCCCGAGAGAGAAGCTAAAAAGGTTTTTGACTCAACGAGGGAGTCTTTTGGTATCTCGTATAAGGCCCGAGATGGAGGCTATTTGACTCAACAAGAGAGTTTTTGTATCTCGTACAAAGCCCGAGATGGAGGTTGTTGTTTGTTTGGCTCAATTAAGAACCTTTTTGTGACTCAATGAGGGAGTCTCTTATGTGTCTCGTACAAAGCCCGAGAGAGAGGCTAAACGTTGTTTGACTCCGCTGGGGAGGATCATTGTACAAAGCCCAAGAGGAGGCTATAGTTACTGTTCAGTTGAGTGACAGGTCCAGTATACTGATTTTGAAAGAGAAAATCAGTTCTTATATGAGCAATACTGTACTCATGGATTTGATTCAAGGATCCGGGTTATTCCTGTTCTTTAAGGAAGCGTGAAATCCGAAGGGTATTGAGATTGTCCGAGTCTGCGGGTTTCCTTCCTATTTAACGAAGGAGTCACTTGAGAATGTCTTTGAGACTTAAGGAGATTAGATTGTCCAAGTCTAGAGTGTCATCTTTTGTACCATGTTTTGAGAAACAGTAGTAGACTCTATGAAAGGACTATTATATGCAGATGACTAAGTTCTGTTCCTATACCTTTAGGAGGTCGTCGGGACAATTTGTACGAAGCCCAAGAGGAGGCTGGAAACTTTTAAGAAGCCGAGAGGTCCTTGTACGAAGCCCAAGAGGAGGCTATCATTCCCGGAGGAAGAGATCATTATACGAAGCCTAAGAGGAGGCTGTGAATACTTCTAAGAAGCCGTAGGGTCCTTGTACTAAGCCCAAGAGGAGGCGAGGTTGCTTTTAGGAAACCTGTGGGTCCTTGTACGATGCCCAAGAGGAGGCCGATGCTTTTAAGAAGCCCGTGGGTCCCCAAACCCCGAAAAATTCAAGGCAATGCTATTCACTGAGAATAGATCAAGGTCAGGAAAGTTCGAGAATTTGGAAGAAACTCAAAGATGCCATTCACGGAGAATACATTCATCTTTGGGAGTAGAGTTTCTTGACAATTCCTAATGAGGACAGCCGAAGAGAAGACTGTATCTGGTAATCCTATTGGGGATCTAGTTCAGTCTATTTCTAAGAGTGACAGTCTGAGAATGGGTTCAAAAAGAATCTGCCTTTCACATCTCCATATTGTTTAACCCCAAGAGGAGGGAAGACTGTGTCTGGTAATCCTATGTGGATCTAGTTTTGACTGTAAGTTCAGAGTGATCAACAGGGATTTACCTAGTGCTAGACGTAGTTGCCGGGGAAACTCTAAATATCTATACTATTATTACACAGTTGATATGAGTTTATGAAAGGAGACTTACAGCGAAACAGCCCCACAATACAGTTATATATATATATATATATGAAAGCGGTAAATGAAAGCGATAACCACTTACTCGGTTGTAAAGCTTCCATGCTGTTTGGTTAGTTGTTCAACAAAGAAAAATTGAAAACAACAGTATATTCAAAAGCAAAGGAGAAAGAGCTTTAAAAAAGAAAGATTTGGGGCTTACAGCTCAAGGAGAGGCCCAGGGTTTTATTAGTGAGCGCACTGTTTGAATTTGTACAGAGGGACTTATACAAGTGACTGGGGCCCAAAAAGGTTTTCTGTACTAAGAGATGGGTCTTACACTCTCTCAAGAGGCCCAAAAAGTTTAAAGAAAAAGAGTGGGGCTTATAACATGAGGGTAGGCCCAATTGATTTTTTTGTTTAAAATGGCGATCGCGCCGAGATTTTCTTTTAACGCAGAGGGACTTATACAATAAGTGAGGCCCAAAATGTTTTGGTTAAAAGGGGATTGGGTCTTACACTCTATTAGAGGCCCAAAGTGTTTTTGAATGGGTCTTATAGCTCAAGGAGAGGCCCAAGGTTATTTTTTCAAAAGGCGATGATCGTGCCGTTTATTTGAAAATGTACAGAGGGACTTATACAACGAATGAGGCCCCAAATATTTCTGTACAAGTGGGTTGGGTCTTACACTCTCTCAAGAGGCCCAAAAAGTTTTGAAAATGATTTATGAGGGTTGAATTAATCCAAAAACCCTAATTTGTTTTCAAAAATGTATTTAATTGAATAAAAATTCAATTAAAAATGATCAAAATTGTTTAACATATGAAAAACAAATTGTGATTTTGGATTAATGCTTCAAAAATTAAGTATTGACCTACAAAATAATTAGAAAGCATTAAAAGTTGCAAAATCAATGTAGAAAAAATATTTAAAATGTCAAGAACAATTAAAATATTAATTCTTTGCAAAAATATCAATTATATGAAATAAATAATATTTTTGGGATTTTTTTATAAAATAAAATATTTTAACATTTTTGTGAATTATAAAAAAAAAGAATCAACTCAAAATCATTAAAACTCGGAGAGAAATTAATTTTTGAATCAATTAAATAAAAACCTCAAAATTCAAATATTTGAATTTGTGAAAAAGGCGCCAAGAACAAGCTGAAGAACACGCGCGTGTTCTGGGTTTGGCTGATTTGCATTTTCTATCCAATCTCCCTGAATACTTAATCATATCATGAAATCCAGATATCATTATGCTCGTCTCAACCTCACGATCATGTCTATAACACTTAATTTCATTTAAATTAAACATAAAACACGAAATCACGAAGAAACCTCAAGAACCCTAATTTCTGCATGAAGGCTAGGATTTTTGATACACGATTCAAAGAATGCAATTAATTGAGGGAAAACATTCCATGCATTATTATGAACATATGGCCAAATTATTGTGCGAGGAAATATGCATAGATTGAGAGATGACCAAGTATATGCTTACCTCTAAGTCGTGGCAGCAAGTGCAATGTGATTTTTGACTTGGAGGTGTTACAGATGAGTGGTGATGATCTGAACAGCTTCCCTACACCCTATGGAGTGTGTTTGAATGCTTGGACCGGATTAAAAATGGCTGGAACAATTTGTGGTACCTCAGCTGCAACTTGATTGAAAATTTGAGCAACCAGCTGGTGATTTTGTGAAATCAGTGTTCCAGATGTTATGTGAGTGTTTGGATCACTTCTATATGATGTATGTGAGGTGTGTGAGTGATTGGTTTGATTGAAAAAGCTCTCAAACTCAAAACCCGATAGCTACCTTGCTAAGAAAGGCATTTTTGCCAAGAGAAAGAGATTTTGAGGAAAGCATCTGTTTGATGGCTTTGGTGTACTCAAACTGATCACAATTGAGCTCTATTTATAGTAGAGCAAGTTTGTTTTGCAAGGAATAGTGAATGGCAACTGGTAAGTAGGTTTGGCCAATGTTGTCCAATGGAAATCCAAGTCTCCTCTAGCCATTGACTAGAGGTTAGGGCACAGAGTTGTGGTTCCCTTGGTCTTGGATAAGTCTTGACTGATTTCAAATGAGAATGGCTCAGTCCATGCCACCTTGATGCTTCCATTGAATGCTTCAATCCAAATTTGGAGTCTTGTCCCTATTTTAGCCATTCTAGGTTCAACATGCTATTTCTTGTTCCATGGACTTTGGAGGCTTGGCTCAGTGATTGTCCCCTTTAGATTCAATGCTCAGATGTGTCCAAGTGGATAGGAGCATTTGAATTTGGCTGATTTTGGCAAATCGAGCAAAGTTGCAAATTCTGCCTTGCCTTTGACAGATTTCAGCAAGGCAACTTTCCAATGTCATATCTCTTGACTCAAATGGAATTTGGAAATGTTCTTGGCCATTTTGGAAAGCCCTTACATGATATAACAACTGTTTAATCATATTTGGTTTTGATCTCTTTTGAATCCAAGTGAAAAATCCCCCTACATTTGGCAAAAAGTGAAGGCAGATTCTGACTTAGTGAAAATTTCACTAAATGTTGGAAAAAGTGACATTTTCACTTTTCAGCCATTTTGATCACTCCATAACTCAAAATCCTTAATGAATTGAACTTAGGTCTAGTTGAAGTTTTTGTAGAGGGTAATGAGGGCTACAAATCCATATTTGGATGAGAAAAAATGGCTTTGTGGTTTAGGAGTTATGATCCTTCAAAGTTGGTACCCTTGTCACTTTATTTTTAACTTAGAAAATTTTCTAAGTTTTTATGGTTATCCCTTTTACAAGTTATCCCACTTTTCTTGATTTTTCTTGATGAATGATGATTCAAATCATACATTAACATCATTTTAGGGTTAAAAATCCATTTTGGTGAAAAATCTCAAAAAGTCAAAGTTGACTTTTGTGCACAGTTGACTTTTTATCAGATGAATTCCAAATTGTGCAATTCTTCATGAAATCATGTCCTTGACCTAAATCAAACTTGATGGACATGTTCCATGGGTGTCATAGGGTATATTGAATCATATCCTAGGGCTTGGGAGCATGTCCTGGTCAAAAGTCAAAGTTACAGTTGACTTTTTCCTTAAAACCCTAATTGTGGTGCAGATGAAATTGAGACTTGTTGCTCAAGCTTCTTGGGTTAATCCATTGTTCCAACTGGATCAATATAGTTCATTAGAGACCCTCAAACCCTTTCTTGAGGTCTTGGCTCTTGATTTGCCCTAAAAGTCAACTTAGGGGTGAATTAGGTCAAGAAACCCTAATTCCTGATTTGTGATGTATGCATCCCCTGAGGCAAAATTGACTTGATGAATGGGTCCATGAGGTTCCATGGAGTACATTAGGTTGTGTTTTGGATCATTGGCTTGTGCCCAGAGGAAAATTTCCCTTTGGAGGCCCTGATCGACCAAAACCCTAATTTGGTGATACTGGCGATCTAGAAGCTTGATCCACCTAGAAGGGAGCAACCTTGTGCTTAATCCTTGAAGTGGGAGTCCTCTTGATCCATTGTGGATGCTTGAGAGGTTAGACAAGTTGAAGATCATTTCATTCCTTGATTGATCCTTTGTCTAAGGCTCTGAGAGGGCTTAAAACCCTAATTTTGATTGTAGTGAATGCTCAACAACCCTTGAGGCATTTGATGAGGCATGATGGTTCATCCACATTGTGATGATGATTTGCACAATGATGGGAAATCTTAGTGGTCAAAATTTGGGGTATGACAGTAAGGAAATAGACTTTATTGCAAATTAAAAGAACCTCAAAGTGTCGGCGGAAACCGATTACAGCAGATTAATCCGAATAAGTTAGTTTCCCATAAGTTTCGTACAAAAGCAAAAAGCAAAGATGTGAATTGTGAAAGGAAGGTTATCTTACTGTAGAGAAGCTCAAATCCTTATAAAAAAAATAAGGTTTTTCATTACTAACTCAAACTGGGTCAGAAACATAACCCAGACCCATAAAACGACCCGAAACAAATTATTTTCTAAACTCAGAATTCGGGTTCTGACTTCAATGACTTATTTGACCATCTTTCACTCTGAATCAGATCTTAGCTTCAACATAAAACTTGTAGCTCTTTGTCTTAGCTTTCCATCGACTAGTAGAACGCGCAAAACGACATCCCATAGCTCAAGTTATGACCTGCACAGTGAAAGGTATCAATTAAGTGTTAATGCTAAAAAATAAGCTGCGAAAATAAAATAAAAGTAAAAACAAACTTAAATATGAAAACACATTAAAATAGTAAAAACACTCAAATAACATGTAAGAATGCCTAAGTACAAACATAAGAGAATGTGCATTAAAATGCACTAATCAAGGATTCTTAGATAAACAAATGGCAGAAGTATTATTACAGGAGATAGGAATGTTACACTCGTGTATCTGATAATCTTCAAGTTGATTCTTCATCCAGAGTATCTGAGTACTGCATAGAGATGCTGAGATGTATTATGCTTCTGCAGTTGAGACATAAATTGTTAATTGTCTTTTGCTTGCCCAGGAGACGAGGTTACTTCCCAGAAACTGACAGTTTCCAGAAGTGTTTTTCCTTTCCAATCTGTCTCCAGCATAATCTGCATCACAGTAACCAAAAAGCTTGTACTCTGATGTTTTCTTATACATCAAGCCATGGTTAGTTGTTCCTTTTAGATGCCTTAGGATTCTCTTAATAGCAGTTAAGTGAGTTTCCCTTGGATCTGATTGGAAATGAGCACAAACACATACTCTGAACAGAATATCTGGACGAGAAGCTGTCAAATACATAAGAGAGCCTATCATGCCACGATAAAGCTTCTGACAAACCTTTTTACTTAATTCTTCTTTCTCCAGAATGTATGTCGGATGCATAGGAGTCTTAGCAGGTTTACTTTCTGACATATTGAATTTCTTCAGAATTTTTTTTGCATACTTGCTCTGATGAATGTACGTTCCTTCTGAACGTTGATCAATTTGAATTCCCAGAAAGAATCTGAGTTCTCCTATCAGGCTCATTTCAAATTCAGCCTGCATTAACTTGGAAAATTCCTTGCACAAGGAAATATTAGCATAATCAAATATAATATCATCAACGTAGATTTAAACAATCAGAGTGTCATTTTTAAAGGTTTTACAAAAGAGTGTTGTATCCACTTTTCCTATGGTAAAGTCATTTTCCAAAAGAAAGTTACTTAGCCTTTCATACCAAGCTCTGGGAGCCTGCTTCAGACCATATAACGATTTTTTAAGTTTGAAAATAAAATCTGGTTTTTCAGAACTTTCAAAACCAGGAGGTTGGTGCACATACACTTCTTCAGAAATATACCCATTTAAAAATGCACTCTTTACATCCATCTGATATAGAGTAATGTCATGATTCATAGCAAATGAGATTAAAATGTGAATAAATTCTAACCTGGCAACTGGTGCAAAGGTTTCTGTATAGTCTATCCCTTCTTGTTGACTATAACCTTGTGCAACCAGTCGTGCTTTGTTTCTTACGACCTCACATTTCTCATCTAACTTGTTTCTGAATACCCACTTAGTTTGATTGACATGGACACCTTTGGGTTTCTGAACAAGATCCCAAACATCATTTCTGGTGAATTAATTCAGTTTTTCTTGCATGGCCAGAATCCACTCATTTTCCTTAAGAGCTTCATCAACTGATTTTGGCTCTATCAGAGACACCAAACCCATAAGGTTTTCTTCAAAAGGTCTAAAAGATGAACGAGTTCTGACTGGATCAGCTTTATCTCCCAGAATCAATTCTTCAGAATAAGAAGTCTTTAATCTATTATTCTTCTAATGAGATGTATTATTTTCAATTTCTGGTAAGGTTGTATCTGAATCTAGAGAATCTGCATCTTTGTCTACTTCTCTTGAATTTTGTTCTTCTTTTGATTCTGATAAGGTGATCTTCAGATCTGCAAACTTTTCAACTAGCTTTGAATTTTCAGGGTCAAACTTATCATTGAATCTGACATGAATTGATTCCTCAACAATTCGTGTTTCTATGTTATAGATTATGTAGCCTTTAGAGCATTCAGAGTATCCTAACAGTAAACACTTTTGAACTTTGGAGTCAAACTTGCCAAGATTCTCTTTAGTGTTCAACATAAAACAAATACAGCCAAAAGGATGAAAATATGAAATGTTGGGTTTTCTATTCTTCCACAATTCATAAGGAGTCTTGCCCAGAATAGGTCTTATTGAAACCCTGTTCTAAATGTAACATGTTGTATTTACTGCCTCTGCCCAGAAGTGCTTAGCCATCCCAGTTTCTTGGATCATGGTACGCGCCATTTCTTGCAAAGTCCTATTCTTCCTTTCCACTACTCCATTTTGTTGTGGAGTTCTGGGGCATGAGAAATCACGGGAAATGCCATGGGAATCAAAAGGATTCTCAAAGTATCTGTTCTAAAATTCTCCGCCATGATCACTTCTGACTTTGACTATTTTGCAGTCCTTCTCTGTTTGTACTTGAGAGAAAAATTTAGAAAACATAGAATGAGACTCATCCTTGTGTTTCAAGAATTTTACCCATGTCCAACGACTATAATCATCAACAATTACTAATCTATACTTCTTTCCACTGATTGAAGCAGTTTTCACTGGTCCAAACAAATCAATGTGTAGAAGTTCTAACGGTCTAGAGGTGGACACAACATTCTTTGCTTTAAAAGAAGTTTTGGAAAGCTTTCCTTTCTGACATACTTCACAAAGAGCATCTGAAGAATGCTTCATATTTGGCAAGTCTCTAACAAGTTCAAGCTTATTTAGCTGAGAAATCATCTTCATGCTAATATGGCCTAAACGTTTATGCCATACCCATTTATCATACCCCAAATTTTGACCACAAGATTTCCCATCATTGTGACAGTCGTCACCACAATATGAATGTACCATCATGCCTCATCAATCTCCTCAAAGATTGTTGAGCATTCACTATAATCAAGAATTAGGGTTTCCATCCCTCTCTGAGCATTTTGATAAAAGATCAATCAAGAAATGACATGATATTCAACTTGTCTAACCTATCAAACACCCATAAAGGATCAAGAGGACTCCCACATCAAGAATCAAGCACAAAGTTGCAATATTCCAAGTGCAATGAGCCTCGAAACAAATTAGGGTTTTTTGTCGACTGAGACCTCCAGAGTGAAATTTTCATAGGGGAATGAGCCAAGGCTTCAAAATATGACTCAATGTGCTCAAAATAACCCTAGGAGTCCCTTTGCAAAGTTAAATCATCCTCAGAAAATACATTCCTCAAAAGTCGGGAATTAGGGTTTCTCTACGCCGAACCGCTCCGGAGCCAAAAGTCAAAACATAATTTTTTTTTTTGGCAAAAATGGTCCTTGTGACTCATATTTTCATAAAATATGATTTATAATGTCATTTGAACAAGAATTGATCAAGAAATCATGATAACTTTTAAAAGGGGTAACTTTGGAAATTTGAAAAAATTTCTAAGTTACTAAATTTGGATGGTTTTGGTGCCAACCTCCAAGGACCATAACTTTTGATCCAAGCAGCCATTTTGAGTGATCCAAAGCCTGATTTGTAGGTGTTCCTACATTCTACAAAAGCTTCAACTACATGAAACTCTAATTCTTCATGGATTTTTGGTTATGGATGGATCAAAGTGGTGAAAAGTCAAAGACTTAACACTTAGTACAAAACTGTCTAAGTTTCAGCCTTGAACATCAATGTTCATGGGGATTTTTCAACTAAGTCCAGATAGTTTCAAGACAAACTATGACCACACATGAATTGTACCATATAAGGGCTTTTTAAAAAGTACATGAGCATTCTATAACTCCATTTGAGCAAAGAGATATGATCCTCCCAAAATGACACTTTCAAATTGTCTTGTACAAGATAGATTTGTGCATTCTTGCTCGAATTGGCTAAGTTATGCAATTACAAGCCTTGTCATCCATTTGGACACCTCAGGGGATAATATCAAAGGAAAAATACCTAATCCACAAGCCTCCCAAGTCCAAGGATCTACATATAGCTATGTGTCACCTAAAAAGGCTAAGAATCTCAAAGACTTCAATTTTGTTTCAATGCATTCAATGGGGTCACAAGATGGCAAGCATCAAGACATTGTCGACTGAATTGAGTCAAGCTTTATCTCTGAACCAAAGGACTCATAACATGTTGTAATGACCCAAGTCAATGGTTAGAGAAGACTAAAGATTCCTTTTTATCAACATTGGCCATGGGACTGTCCAAGCCTCCATTCACTATTAATGCCAAAACAAATTTGTTGCACTATAAATAGACATCAATTGTGATCAGTTTAAGTACACCAAAGCCTTAGAACACTGGCTTTACTCAAAATCTCTCTTTCACTCCAAAAATGCCTTCATTTGCAAGTCACTATCAAATTTTTCATTAGAGAGCCATTCCATTACCACCAATTGTTCAAACACATTCCATACATCATATATGAGCTAAACAAACACTCCTCACACTTCTGAAACATCAGGATCATCACATCTATTTCTCAATTGGATCAATTGCAGTCAGAGTTAAGCCAGCCTATCCAAAGAGTTTCAAGACATCCTGAAGGTTGCAACACAATCCTTAAGGCCTAAGGAAGCTATCCAAATCATTGTTTCACTTCTGTAACACCTCTACCACTGAAATCGATTCCTTCTTACAGAGGTAAGCCTTAAACTTTCAAACTCAATGAATCATGCATCATAAACATGTTTTCAGGTTACCATTGTATTTTTGGATGTTCATAGATCATTTTCCCTCAATCAATTGCTTCATATCTTGTACATATGGAATTTCATTTTAAATTCTCTTTTTTAGGGTTCATACGATTTCAAACCAATTTCTTTCAATTATGTGAATTTAAATAAAATTGAGTAATGCCATTCAATTCCTCGTTCAAAAATAGACAAGTTTCATTTTTGAATCATCCAAAATGGTTGAGTATTAAGGGAGATACGAATTTAAAAGCTTGAGGAAGATGATGAAGATGGAGGTGGTGGTCATGGCGCTATTCCTCAAAATCAAACTTAGTTTTAGTATATATTATACACTTGCCAATATATGTTTGAATTGGCATTACGACCTAGTGGAAACACTAGTATTTGAGTGTGTGTAGCGAGCAAGAGGTCTGGGGTTCGAATCCCCCTCGCCCCAGACCTTTTGGGATTTTTTAAAACTATTTTCCAAAGGGAGTTTCCCATATTATTCACTCTTGCCATCCTCTATCAGCTAACGCACTTGGCCCAGTTGGTAAAGTTTTAAACCCTCTACCTCAAGGGCGTGGGTTCAAACCTTGGGAGGGTCATCCTATTTTTTTACCATTTATTTTCTTTCACATTTTTCACCACCTTTTAATAACTTCCAAAATTAATCTCCCTCAATTTTTATCATTTTTTATTAGTTCTTTTTTTAAAAAGTCACAAAAATGTTAAATTATTTTATTTTATAAAAAAAAATCCAATTTATATTATTTATTTAATATAGTTAGAATTTTTGTAATTAATTTCATTTTATTTGTTTTTAAACATTTTAAAATGAAATTCTCACTTTGATCTTTTCATTCCAAATGAATTTCAAGCTTTCATGTGATTAAACATGATTTTTCAAAATATTTTAAAGTTGACAACTTGTTTTCTTGAATATATTTGATATTTTCTATCATTTTGTATTTAATTTCCTTTAAAAAGTTATATATTTTTAATTAAAATTAGGGTTTCTCTTAATTTTAAATTATCAAACACTTTTCAAAACTCTTGGGCCTCTATTAGAGTGTAAGACCCATCTCTTGTCACACACAAACCATAATTTGGGTCTCAGTCATTGTATAAATCCCAGTACGATTTTAAAAATCTCGGCGCGATCGTCGTTTTCAAATAATTTTAAATTAGGCCTCCCTTTGGTTGTAAGTCCCGTTTTTCTTCTTTTTTTTAAAACTCTTTGGACCTCTAATAGAGTGTAAGACCCAACCCCCTTTGTACATAAATAATTTGGGCCTCAGTCATTGTATAAGTCCCAGTACAGTTTTCAAAATAACGGTGCGATCGTTGTTTTTCATTTGGGCCTCTCCTTGAGTTGTAAGCCCCATATCTTGTATAAAAATAAACTCTTGGGCCTCTAATAGAGTGTAAGCCCCACCTCTTTTGTAAATACAATAATTTGGGCCTCAGTCATTGTATAAGTCCCTATGTCGTTTTTAAAACTACGGCACGATCGTCGCCTGTTCAAAAGAATTCATCTAGGCCTCTCCTTGAGTATAAGCCCCAAACTTCCTTTAGAACAACTTTCTTTTTTTATTTAGATTCTAATTCATAGTTGTTATCAAAAATTTCTTCAATTTCTTGGATAACTAACCATACAGTTGTGTTTACAATACTGGAAGCTTGCTCACCTGTAAGTTCTACCAGCTTCTTTTACATATATACTTATATATATATATATTTCATCTGTATATATATGCATGTATATCTGCTTAGAGTTTTCCCCAGTAATTAGGTCTAGGATTAGATCAAACCAGTGGTTACTCTTTTAACATAGTCAAAACTAGTTCCCCATAGGAAATTCCAGATACAGTCTTGCCTCCTCTTGGGCTTATACAATATGGAACAGAGAAGGGCATTATTCCCGGTGAAAACTTTCTCAAGACTATCACAACTTAGAAATTTGTACAAGAAATTCATTTCCCCAAAGAAGATTAATTCCCGGTGAAACCTCTCTTGAATTTCTTCAAACTCTAGAACTGTTCACTAAAGAAAGGATTATTCCCGGTGAAACCTTTCTTGAACTTTTCTTAGGTTTGGACCCACAGGCTTCCTAAAAGCATCCCCAGCCTCCTCTTGGGCTTTGTACAAGGACCCTCAGGCTTCTTAGAAGTTCTCAGCCTACTCTTGGGATTAGTACAATGACCTAAAGACCTCCTACAGGCATATGACAGAACTTAGTCATCCTTTGTTAGTTCAATCCTCCAGAAAGTCAGAATCTCAAAACATCAGACCAGTTTAGGGTTGATTCTCATCCCTTAAAACATCAGCCTCCTCTTGGGCATCATATAAAGATAAACCTTTTCATACCAGTAGACTTGGACAGTCACCTAAAAACACGGGAAAAACCCTGATCATTCATCAATTTCCAACAAAGTTAAAACCTCCACAGGTTTCAAAACTCAATCTTTAAACTCTCACTTTAAATTTCCCCAGCTAGGGTCAAATTACTATCAATAAACCTCAATCAGAACCTCAAGGCACCTGATATCTCAACTCTTCTGTAATCCTTAGCAAGAGTTGATTCCCCAATTTGGACCTGTCTCTGGATCTCAATAATCCTCAGCAGAAGCTAGCCTCCTCTTAGGCTTCATATAAGAAATTTCCCAACCAGCCTTCTCTTAGGCTTTGTATAATGATCATCCCTCAGCACTTTTAGCCTCAATCTTGGGCTTTTTACAAGACAGATAAAACCTCTCCTCTGTGGAGTCAATTATTTTTAGCCTCAATCTTGGGCTTTGTACAAGACAAATAAAATATTTTCCAGCGGAGTCAATAACTTTTAGCCTCTATCTTGGGCTTTGTACAAGACAGACTAAATATTCCCTAAAAGAGTCAATTCTTTTTTAACCTCAATCTTGGGCTTTGTACAAGACAGATAAAACACTCTCTTGTTGAGTCAGTATTCTTCAGCCTCAATCTTGGGCTTTATACAAGACAAATAAAAACTTCCCCGGAAGAACCAATTCTTTCCGGCCTCCTCTTAGGCTTTGTACAATGATCTCCCTAAGCAGAGTCAATCTTATTTTTAGCCTCAATCTTGGGCTTTGTACAAGACAAAAATAAAACTCCCTAGTAAAGTCAACCTTTTAGCTTCAACCTTGGGCTTTGATCAAGGCACACAAAAATCAACACCCCTCAGAGGAAATCAAGATTTCTCTGCAAGAAGAGATTTCTCTGTACAATCACACATCAAAACAAACAATTAAACAGAACCTAATTCTAGATAACTGCTGTAAGTGGCATACTTGTTGATTCAAAAATCTAACTTGTGGTCCTTCTTTTATCCTGGTTAAAAACTTCCTCTAATTGATGTAAGTGGCAAGCCTCTAGATTATTTACATCCAAGCCAATGTCCCTCTCTTAGCATGGAAAGACTCCTAAGGAAAAATGGCATTGCTCTACACTGAGTTAAAGTTTTCTCCTTCAGGATGAATCCCTTATAAAGGAAATTATGGCATTGTTGGATTCCATACATTCCAATTAAAGTAATTCTCCTTTATAATCAGTTACCCAACAATTGTGATAAACAGATGAGATACCTCCCTTTAGAGATGATAAATTCTCTCTCAAAACCTTTAGCTTCAATCTTGGGCTTTGAACAAGACACAAAAAAACCTTTAGCTTCAATCTTGGGCTTTGAACAAGACACAAATAAACTTTAGCTTCAATCTTGGACTTTGAACAAGAAACCAAACATCTCTTTACTCCCATAGAATAGGAGGAACTACGATTGCTCTGATTTCCCTGTTATCATTACGGGAATACGTAGGCATAAGATTACGAAATCTTAGCGAGCACACATAACAAAAACCTTAGGTTCAGTACCTTACCAAAAACATCGAAAAACCCGAAAAAAAACAACAAAAATACTATTGCGGTGAGATTCGGATATCAATCTATTAATTAACTTGAATCGCAAAACTTTGAAGTTCACCACCGAGCTTGGATTTATCCAAAGGAAAGGGTAAAGATCGAAAAAAAACCCTAATAAAGAGAATCTAGGTTCGGGGGTTGGTTATACTAAGGGAAGGTATTAGCACCCTAAGTATCTGTAGTACTCTACAAGAACCTCTTATTTGGATTTGTGTTATGTTAAAGTTTGCTTGCTAAGATAAAGTACTACGGCTAAAGGTAAGGACCTATGGGTATATACGCTAAGTATGCTCACCAAGACGTCGCATCTCATGCCTACGTATCCTCAAGAGGACAGAATCAGAGCATTCGTAGTTCACCTCACTAAGGGTGAGGAACCATTGACAATGATCAAAGTTCCTAGGGGGATGAGTATTATACTCATGTAGAGTTGAAGAACTCTCTAAGTCTAAGTTGTAAGGGGAAGTGAATACTCATGATGATGAGAATCACATAGAGTTTAAGAACTCTATCCTAATTCTATGTTAAGGGGGGTAAATGGCTCTAATGAGGCCAAAAAAAGAAGAGGATACTATGAGGATAATACTCAAGTAGAGTTGAAGAACTCTAGGGAGAATGGTTCTAATGAGACCAAGGGTGATCCTAAATAGGATAAAGGGGTGGCTCTAAAGAGGCCAAGATGGTAATGAACTATCTATGACAATGAAGTCAATAGAGAGACTTTCCTTTGGAAGGAGGGGAACAAAGAGGGTTAAGGAGGAGAGCTAAAGAGCTAGCCTTACTTGGGGAGAACTTAATGAAGTTTCACAAAATAATAAACATCCTAAACAAGATGAAAAAATGAGCATGATAATAACCAAAACTTTATGGGGATGTATATGTCAAAGGTGTTAGCAAACATGAGTGTGTCGTACCTCGAAAAATACGATCCTCGCGATGGACGCGGAAAAAACTGTTCGAAACAGAGTCGCCACCGAACTTTATTTATCCCAAGTTAGGGAAAGGAAAATATCGATAAAACCTTTAGAGGGAGATAAGAACATGGTCGTCGCAACCAAATTCGGGTTCGGGAGTCGGTTACACAAGAGGGAATGTATTAGCACCCTCTACGTCCGTTGTACTCAACGGGAACCTCTTGATTCGATTCGTGAGAAAGTTAGCTAGGTTTGTTTGTTATCTTCTAAGGTAAAAGGATTTTGTTTTCTAGGGGAAGATGGGTGGTTTTTTATTATTAGTGTGCTCGGCAAGGATCAGAACCCTTGGGCCTACGTATTCCCTCGTGCAATGGGAAAGTCAGAGCATTCGTAGTTCGTGGGACTACGGTTTGTTGGTTCGTGTTTTTTAAGCGAACGAGTGTTTAATTCGCATTCTAACTGCTAAACGTTGGCTCGTCGGCTCGTCAAGGGAGGCCGAAGCACTAGTTCATATGCGCGGAAGAATGGACTAAATAATGTTCTTTTTGTGAAAGTTGTTTGATTTGGATTAAGTGTATTAGAGATTTGATTGAGAAAAAGGTTTGATTTGGACGTGTTTTAAGGTTTCGGTCGCATGGAGGCGAGGAAAGGATAAGTTTGATCGTATTGGATGTTTTAGAGGGGACAATTGCTCACACACGAGTAAGAGAACCAGCACCCAAGCAATCGACGAATTAAGGTTTATGTCTTTTAGAAGTGTCAATTGTTCACACACGAGTAAGAGAACTCGCACCCAAACAATTGAGGAGAAAGGTCAAAGACTTGGCCCCCCTCACATCACCTTTTAGGAAATTGTGTTTGAATATATGATTAAGTATATTAAGGAGTTTGATTAAGAAAATAGTTTGATTTGCGTGTGTCTTAGTGTTTTGATCGCACGGGGGCGAGAAAAGGAGTTTTATTCGTGTCGGGTGTTTTAGAGGTGACAATTGCCCACACACGAGTAAGAGAACTCGCACCCAAACAATTAAGGAGAAGGGCCAAAGACTCGACCACCCTCACTTCACCTTTAGTAAAATATGTTTAAATATGGATTAAATGTTTTAATAATTTGATTTGAAAAGGTTTGAATGTTTGTCGAGTTCGCGTGTTTTAAAGGCATCAATTGTCCACACACGAGTAAGAGAACTCGCACCCAAACAATTGAAGAGAAAGACCAAAGACTTGATCTCCCTTCTTTTCACCTTTTAAGAAATGATCTTTAAGTATGATTAAATGTATTGATTTGATTTGAAAAATTCTCGATGTTGATCGAGGTTTGAATTTGCATACGGAATGGTTAAAGGATTAATCTAAGGGAAAGGAGGTCCTAGTGGTTTAAGGTAAGGTCGATGGCGAGGCAAAAGCGCTCGACTTACAAATTAGGTAAGGGGACTTGATATGTGGATCAAGTGAATGCTTGGATATGAATTGGGTTAATTGTATTTATTTTGAAAAGGCTTGACATTGGATCAAGCTTTAATTGTTCTTGTAAGAAAAAGTTGTTGGTTTTAATCTTGTATTAAACTATCTAAAAGAGAATAAATATTACACTTCAAAGGAGAGGGGTACATTTGCTTAAATGGGGATAATATCATGTAGTAATTAAAATAGACTAATCACATACACCCATACAAACCAAAATGAGATGCAAAACAAATATCGTTGTACGAAGTCCAAGAGGAGGCATCGTGAGGTTGATTGCGATCGTGAAAACGATCGACTTACAAGGTATTAAAAGGGCTTGACCTTAAGTCAAGATATTAGTGTGAAAATATTTTTTTGGTTTGGACAAGCATGATATGAATAACATAAACATAATCAAGGCATGAAATAAATCCACAAGAGAAAATTATACACCTCACATAAAGATCATAAATAAAATGGGGGAAAAAATAATCAAGCATGTTAGCATAATTAGTAACCTAATCCTAAGGTTAGTCTAAAGAAGAGAAATTTTAAATTAATTAATTTGTTTTAGACTTTTAGAATTAAAATATACAATTCAAACAATTAATTAAATTAAACTAAAATATTTAATAAAACTAACTATTAAAGTTAATTAGTATTAAATAAAATAGTTTAATAAAATTAATTAAAATTTGATTAATGACAAAGACATATTTTTTAGATTTTTAGTGATTAAGGGAAATGATTTAACTTGATTAATTAAATTAAAATCAAATGTTTAATAAAAACTAATCATTAAAAGAATTAGTTAATATTTAATAAATAATTTTAATAAAATTAATAAAAAAATTCAATAAATAGATTTTAAAGATCTTTTCTAAAAGAAAAGAAAATAGTTAAAAAAATCTAATATATTTAGTAATATTAAAAATTAAAACAAAAAAACAAAGAGGGAAATGGGCCAGGATGCATCATCAGAAAGGGGGTGTAATCAGAAAAACAACTAGGCCCAAGGACTGGAGGCCCACGCTGGAATGGGAGAGTCTACCATAGACTCCGGTCAATCACTGTTGACCGTGGATTGATTTGAAGCGTCTGATTGGTGATGGGTAAAGCTAACTCTTGATCTAATGGCCAATAAGCTGATGGTGCACGATATAGGCAAGGGTGGTGCGCACAGGAACAGGGAGGAATCCACCTCCCGGTGACACTTGTCAAGGACGGTGACAAGTGTCACCCTCCACGCCTCACAACACAACAACACTGGATGCAGTCATAAATAAGGGAGAAGAAAAAAAAAGAAACATTTCATCCCCATTCACTCGTATTCTTTCTCACACTTCGCTCTCTTTCATCTCATCTCCTCTCTCTCTCAACAAAGGTCACCGGAACCCTTAAACACGGCCGGAGGAGCGGTGGCGTGCGGCGGCCGCCACCGTCTTCTCCGGCGAGACCACTCCAAAACCTTAAATGACCAACACAAACCCTCACTTATTTTCCACTCTCGTTCCAAATCCGGTGCCAATTTCTACTAAAACCCACTCAATCACCCAGATCGAAATCACCCCCCAAATAAACCCAAGTTTCAAAGATCAACAAAAATAGGCAAAATCAAACAAGGAGCAAGCAAATCAAAACATGGGAAGGTAGTCAGAGCATACAACCACAACGATTCCATCAAAGAAGCTTAGATTTGAGGAGAAAAGGAAAGACAAAGCTTACCTCTTGAAGAATCAGTTGATATATGCTCAGGTACTTTCGCTCATTTCCTTTGTATGCTCGTTCGTCTCCTTCTACTTCTTTCTTCTTCTTCGTTTTCTACTGATTGCGTGATGTTGTTGAATGTTGAGGTATTATTTCAAGGATGCGTATGGTCGCGAAGGTAAAGACATTTATGGAAGGTTTTTATGCGGTTGAGATGAGTGGATTCAGAGTGGTTCGAATCGCCGGTTGCAGATCAGAGATATGGTGGTTGTGTGATGAATGAAGAGGAGTATATGGTGTGGGTAATGACAAGTATGGTATTATGTTGGAGTTGTTGAATAGAGAAGGTGATGCCATAGCAGTGTAATAACAGTGGCGAGGAAACTTTGATACACGGATGTGTACTTGGTTCTCGCGGTGGTGATGGCTGGTATGATATTTGCTCCGACGAAAGGAAAAGGACGAAATCTGAAGGTGAGTTATGTGGCTTTGGTATGGAGACTCAAGAATTTGAACATGACATCTTTTGCAGGGAATTTTGTTTTTCTGTTCTTCTTTGTTTTCAAAGAATTTTTCTGTTGTTGTTGTTTTGAAATTGTGGTGGATGTAATGGTTTATGGTTGGATGACTTTGTGAACAGGTTTGAGTTTGGATTTGGTTTTGAGGATGGAGGTTGAAAGTGGTGAAATTGTTGGAAGGTTTTGTTTCTCGTGTTGTTGTTGTAAGGTGCGAAGGGAGAAGTACGCCACGGTTTGGGTGGATGTTGGAATAGGAAATGTTGACAGTAATAGATTGCCAGTTGCAACGGAGGGGGTAAGCTTGTGGTTTGATGGTGAGATGAAGTCACTTTTAGGAGGCTGAGGTTTCAAGGTGTTATGAAGGAGAGTTGGCAAGGTGAGTTTTTCACAGAGCTTTCTCTTCTCTCTCCCCTTTTTTCTTTATGATCTCTCTTCTCCTTTTAAAATCAAATTTCAAACCCACTTTGTCTTGTAATGTTGTGTCCTTTTCATACACAGGTTTTTGTCATGGCTTGGATGGTATAGTCGTTGTTGCTTGTGTTGTTGGAGGTAACAGGTTTTGAAGGTACGGTTGATACAAGGCTTGAGGCAGAGGTTTTGGAATTTTGGTAGGTTGATGTGGAAAGGTCGCAGGCTAGCTGGAAAGTACTGGTTTTGTAGAGTTTGTTTTGTGCAAGTAGTACGGTTCTGCTTTGCAGGATGCGTCTGGTTCACAGGTTGTGCTTGTAGCAGGATGGTGCAGCAAGAGGCGTATAGGTTATAGTTTGGAGTGGAGTGATTATTTCTTTGTAATTTAGACCTTGTAACTTTTGTGAAGTATTTGTATTATTCTTGTGACCAAGTTTGAATTCACGTAGAAAATGTAACGTTTGAACTCAATTGAATTTATAATTCCAAACTTTGTAGTGTGATATTGCTTATGTTGAAACTTAGGAATTGTAATGTGACTGGTGATGCAGACTTTGGATTAGTATGATTACTTATGAAGATACTTCTACAACCCATCACCAACCTAAGTATCAATTGTATGCCTTGGTTACAAAATGAATTTCCTAGTTTGGCTCACCCTTGGGAACAACTGATCCATAGCTTAGAAAAATGGAATTGGTGATCTCATGATTTACACAAGCAGCTCCAATTGTGGCCTACAACCTAACTTGACCCTCATCGCTTTGGACATCTATTAATCTTACCTTGAAAAAAGAATGTTGACTAGTCTTGCAACCAAACTCGTGCCTTGTCACATTGAAAAGCATAATGGCCCATAAACTCAAATCATCTTCTTGAATGGTTGAAAACCTTGGAAAAATATAGTAGTATTTGGACTAATGGTCTATAAATCACGCTTGACCTAAGCCCATGAGTCATTATTAGACCAACTCCAAACCTTCTTTGAATGAGACTAGTGTTAATCATGAACCCATATTGAATATATTATGGCCTTGAATCAAATTCTTTAGAAATGACAGCAACTAGAGAAAGCAACCTTGAAATCACCTTGAAACCAATTGGCTATATTTTGAATAATTTGATCTCATGGCCTAAAACTGACTTGCAATAAATTAGATCATGTCTTGATTAATTAACCATAAGAATGAGGACATATTTCTTTTGTTTTCACTTGAAATCAAACACAATTGCAAGAGCCTGTAATCACAATGAACACACACAAGACCCTTATGAACCAATTTTTTCAGAGGACCATGGCTATGATGATCTAGAAAGAAGTCATTAAGCCACGATTATGTTTAGTATAAGAAACATGAGAGGGTAGTACAAATTTGGAGTATGACAGATGCCCCTATCTAATTGTCTTGAACCCGTGAGAATGAACTGGTGCATGGCATTCATTTTTAGGGTGGAAGTCAATTAGATATAAGAAGACCCCAAAATTTGTCCGACGAAAGGTAAAATGCTATAGAGTAAAAGTGGACAGAATGAAGTAGCGGGGTTCAAACTGAACAACATAAATAGAGGCTCTTTGGGTCGTCGAAGCAGTCCCTTATCCATTAAGGTTCCTCGATGATACCTAAAACAGTATCTCTGAAGGCAGACGATTCTCTGGGTAGTCGAAGCAGTCCCTTATCCGTTAAGGTTCCTCGATGATACCAAAGCAGTATCTCTGTGGTAAATTTGCTGGGGGATAGTTGAGCAAGATTCCTGTCGGAGGAGATGCACTGGCTCTGCAGGGGAAAGCTCACAAGAAACTTTCTAGGGTAGCCTCTACTTGGGGAGCATTGACAACAGCTATTGAGGATTGTCATTATCAATTACATGGTTGAAGAATGACTTGCTGGGGAATAGAATTCCAAGAGCACGTGCGGGGTATCAACTTCTCTTTTGAGGAATACTGCCGACTTTGATGAAGGACTGACCAAGATGCTTGCGAATTGATCCTGGATCCTGCCATGATATGATGCTGGGGATGGATATTCCATGCATACAGGAATGCAAATGAACTTGTTTATTATGAGATGCACATGGGAATGCAACTGGGCAAGGCTTCATTTCTGGTTTCCAAAGAAGGATTAATGGGGATTAGATGGAGCAAGGTGAAAGACTCACTGGGAATACTGGTGTATTAACTCGGGGGTTGAGAAAAGGAAATACGATATCGACTCGGGGGTCGAGAAACATTAAGATAAACTGTCGTCAACTCGGAGGTTGAAAGAAAGGTAAGGGTAATATCGACTCGGGGGTCGAGGAAATAACAAAATATCAACTCGGGGGTTGAAGGTAAAAGCATATATCGACTCGGGGGTCGAGGGCAGAGATAAAGGCAATATCGACTCTGGGGTCGAGGAAATAAAGACAACAATGACTCGGGGGTCAGTACAAGCAATAAGACGTCAACTCGGGGGTTGAAGATGTAATAATGATATCGACTCGGGGGTCAAGGAAACTAAGGCAGTATCGACTCGGGGGTCGAGAAAATAAAGACAAAATATCATCAACTCGGGGGTTGAAAGAAAGGTAAACATCGACTCGGGGGCCGAAGAAAATAAAGACAACATTGACTCAGGGGTCAAGAACAAATCAATATATATCAACGCGGGGGTTGAGGAAAGAAATAGGTTATGTTATGTATGCATATGGTGCATGTTAATCGTATATGATGCATATGCAAATGCAAGCAGAGGATTGGTTTTATGAAGGTGCCAACAGGGTGGACTTTTGGTGGTTGCCAAGCGAGGTTGGACTTTGACAGATGCCAAGCAGAGTTGGACTTTTGGTAGTTGCCAAGCAGGGTTGGACTTTGAGGTGCCAAGCAGGGTTGGACTTTTGGTAGTTTCCAAGCGAGGTTGGACTTTGATTGATGGAAAGGTTTGATTTCCCGACACTCGAAAATGGAAGATATTATGATCAGTAGACCAATATGATAGATGTTCTTGGTGACCCAAGTTTGATCCTTTGCATAAAGTTGGGTGCTTGTGCGTGAGAGAACCTCACTTCCAGCTGATATGCCCTGATGGCTTGCAAATAAACGGTTGTATGAGCGCAACGACGTAACCAATGCATGTTGATTGTGTGAGCGTAGCGACTTAACCAATGCGTTCTGATTGTGCATTTGCTCTGCCCCAAGGCTTTTAATACTTGTTGAACTCAATGGTCGCTTAGTGCATGACATGGCCAGCTTGACCAACTTGATTGTATGAAGGGAATCTGCCCCTATCTGGAGGGTAATGAGATGATCTGCCCCAGTGTCTGGATCAGTGGTCTGCCCCAGTCTTGGCTTTTGAAAGACTTACCTCAGATTGACTAAGTATTGCTTTGAAGGACTTGCCCCAGATTCACAAGGTTATGAGATAGTCTCGATTCGAGTCAGTGCCAACGAATGCTCAAGTTTGTCTCTGATTGCATTTTGTTGGAGATTCCAAAATGTCAAATGTTGATTTGCAGCTAACATTGTTTATTCATAAATGGTAATTTTAATGTGACGTTCATGCAAGTTTTGAAAAAACATTCATTGGAATGATGTGTCAGTGTGTGACGAGTGGACCGTTAGTCCAAACGCAATGCTGATTTACTGGTGTGTGAAAGATACAACAAGAGTATGACACCAATACAAAAGATTAGCAAATATGTAGGATTCAGTTTACGCAACCTTGCTGTAGTATGCTTTCAGAATAAACCCCGCCTCAATTAGGTCTTTTGAGGGTTGTAACATGGTCTGGTTCACAGTTATAGAAACAAATGATATAAAGCTCAAAGTTATATCTGTACTCACCCCTTCTTCGTGATGATCTCCAGTCCTACGTTCAGTTAAATCGACACACGTACTTAGATTTTGACGGTGTAAGAGTGACGATTAAGGTTCAAGATTCGCTTGAGATGGCAGTCATCTTATTTTGTTTTTGATGGGTGTTAGTGACCTTTTGATTTTTGATATGGTGGTCACTGAATCTTATTTTGCTTCGCTTTTGATTTTTATTTCGATCCCTAACTTTTTCCTAGACTGATTTTTGTTTTTTTCAAGTCCACCGGGATTGCCCTAATTTTTGCCTAAGTCTCCTTTTTGAAGTGTTTGACTTAGCGGGCTCTCTTTTTTTTTTGTAAGGCTTTGTGACTGCCAAGTCATTGGTCATTGAAGAACAACCGTCATAACTTCTGGATTTTGCATGATTTCTTCGACACCTCAGGACGTGTACAAAGAATACGGAGTCAGATTAACTGAACACTACCCTGCCCCGGGTTGAGTATAAGGGTTTGAATATCCGAAGGAAACTTCTACTTCTCGGCTCAAAGTGGTTAACTAGGGATTAACTCCTTATCTCTCCAGTGTTTAGGAATTTGAAACAATGCTTGTACATCCTTGGCGGGATTCTATCCGAAAGCACACCATTAGCAATTATGGGTATTTCGTTTTCGTCATCCTCTCTCTGATCTTTGCTAAACAACAATTTGGTTAAGAAAGTGAATGAGAGGTATATAGATGATTTTTTTTTATATAAGTGAAGAAAAATGAGCGAATGCGACATGATTAGTTCAAAAAATGCATGATCACTTCATTAATATTACCATTAATAAACAACAATGTCTAAAAGCAAATAGCGCATAACATAAAGAAACTACAAATGCATAGAAACGACATGATCTAAAAATGGCCAGCATTGGGGACTGGGCTTTTCTTTCTTGACCCACTGTTGGACTAGCATTCTTGTTCATCGAGACCACTATGATAGCCTTCTTCACACCTACTCTCAACAACTTCTTCCATAACATGGGCGGATGGACCCACCCGATCAAGTGAAGGATTGACGTTGATTTGAAGACCTCGAGGCGTAAATGAGATTAGCTTGGACTCAATCAGATCTTGGATCTTGTTTTTGAGCTGTTTGCAATTCTCAGTTGAATGCCCCATGGCGCCAGCATGGTATCCACATCGTGCATTGGCGTCAAAGCCTGGTGGGTATGGAGGAATAACAGGATCCAAGCCCTTTGGCACTATTAACCTACCACTAATCAAACGTGGCAATATATGACTGAATGGCACTGGCAAATGATCAAAATGCCTTTTTGGTCTTTGACTATAGTAGCGTCGGGGTTGTGAAGAATGTTGTTGTGCAATCTGTTGTTGACGAGGGGGACCTCTATTAATAGGAGTATATTGACCATGTGGAGAGAATAGAATCGCACAGGGAGGCCCATAGGATTGTTGACTTTGAACATTTGAGATGTTTGGGTATTGAGGATAAGGTATCGGAGATGGAGCTTGTAGAGTGTCCCAGATTGCATTGATTTCATCCTCCTCTTCCTCTTGAGGACTGACAATGGATTCACTCTCACTAGCCTAGATGCTCGAGGTGTCTAGGATCTTTCCACTCTTGAGGTGACTCTCAATGCGTTCTCCTACTAAAACCAAGTCAGAGAAGTTTGATGTCCCATTGCTCATCATTTTTTCTAGGTATGGGCCTTGCAAAGAAACTATGAACAGGTCAACCAATTCTCTATCTAAAAGCGGTGGTTGAACGCGAGCAGCTACCTCTCTCCATCTCTGAGCATACTCCCTGAAGGATTCTTTCTCCTCTTGAGATAAGCCTTGCAACTGTATGCGGTTGGGAGCCATGTCAAGATTGTATTGGTATTGTTTCACAAAGGCGTTGGCTAAGTCCAACCATGACTGGATATGGCTACTCTGCAGTTGCATGTACCAACTCAACGATGCCCCACTCAGACTGCTTGGAAACAGTGGATCATAAGTTTATCATTGAGAGCATTGGAGGTCATCTTTCTGCAAAACATCACCAAATGTTGCTTTGGACAGCTATCTCCTTTGTACTTCTCAAATTTTGGCATCTTGAACTTTGGAGGTATTACAAGTCTGGGTACCAAACACATGTTCAAAGCATTCAGATCAAAAGCATCATGCCCCTTTATGGTTTCAAGCTTCTCTTCCAACACATGACATCTTTCAGCAAACTCAACATCTCGAGGTCGTTCAGTATTCACCACCAGGCTTGTCCCTTGGGAATTCGGTGTAGTGAATGCAAAGCTATGGTATTCAACTGCATCATGAGACGAGGCACGTTCATCTTGAATAGTGTGACATTCTTGTATAACATGGTCCCCAACAGGAATCTGCACAGGCTGAGATTGGGCAAGATTATTCACTTGAGGCAGAATGGCGTTCTTAGTGACTGTAGGCCTTTGAATGTTGTCCTCTTTCCTTGCCATAGCTTCCAAAAGTTGGTCTAGCTGGTTCTTCATCAAGTCAACATCTGCTCTTGACGCAAACTGATTCTGCCCTTCTGAGTCCATGATTATTCCAAAAGCGGCTTCAATTCCGATGCGGGTGTCCGGAAATCAACTGCGGGTTATGGACAAAGGATAGCTGAGTTTGTTGGAAAAATGACATGCTAATGAGTATGCAATGCTGATGTCATGAGTATGCAATGCTTATGCACGGTTCTAGGATCAAAACAACATCTGATGTTGAGGAAGAAGTTAGACACAGGATATCTCTGATCACAAGACCCCCCATATGTAGGCTCTAATCGGGTAGGTGCCTAGAGTTGTGGATATCTTTCAAAGACATTATAGCCACGACGAAGAAACATCAGACGATAATATCCTTGAAAGGATCTCGTCTAGGTGAGGTCTTCGTTTCTTCCCCACGAGAAAGACTCCTCGGAGGCGCCCAATACACAACCATCGACACACGGGTTTAGGGTTCTCAGAATCCTAGATCGAGGTAGAAAATATTACTGTCAGGAAGTAATACATTCGAGGGATCTCATCTGATTGTGGCGTTCGCATTAACTCGCATAGAATTAACACTACTAACCACCATGGGTAATTAGGTTAAAGGTCATTGGGATCAACGATTCAGGCTCAAAAATATTACCGCCATGGCAAAGTTTCACCACATCAATAATATATCCAAGGGAACATACTCCAAGCAGGGTTTTCGCTTCAGCTCACGCGGAAGGAACCACGTAAGCCTACACTACACAACCACTAATTTCAATTCTAGGGTTATACTCAGACTCGGGTGTAGAGCCATCTCACAAAGTACCAATGATCAGAGAACCCCAACAGTGTCGTAAGAGATAATAATATGATATAATACAAATAAGCAAGCAAATAGATAATAAATAGTCAAACAAGCAAGCAAACAAACAAGAGAAGATAAACAAATAAACGGATCTAACACTCACGAATCGAGTCAAGTTAGGCTTGACTTTCTCTAGCATAGGGCAATGCAAATCCCCAGCAGAGTCTCCATCTGTCATACCTCGAAAAATACAATCCTCACGATGGACGCAGAAAAAACTGTTCAAAACAGAGTCGCCACCGAACTTTATTTATCCCAAGTTAGGGAAAGGAAAATATCGATAAAACCTTTAGAGGGAGATAAGAACATGGTCGTCGCAACCAAATTCGGGTTCGGGAGTCGGTTACGCAAGAGGGAAGGTATTATCACCCTCTACGTCCGTTGTACTCAACGGGAACCTCTTGATTCGATTCATGAGAAAGTTAGCTAGGTTTGTTTGTTATCCTCTAAGGTAAAAGGATTTTGTTTTCTAGGGGAAGATGGGTGGTTTTTTATTATTAGTGTGCTCGGCAAGGATCAGAACCCTTGGGCCTACGTATTCCCTCGTGCAATGGGAAAGTCAGAGCATTCGTAGTTCATGGGACTACGGTTTATTGGTTCGTGTTTTTTAAGCGAACGAGTGTTTAATTCACATTCTAACTGCTAAACGTTGGCTCGTCGGCTCGTCAAGGGAGGCTGAAGCACTAGGTCATATGCGCGGAAGAATGGACTAAACAATGTTCTTTTTGTGAAAGTTGTTTGATTTGGATTAAGAGTATTAGAGATTTGATTGAGAAAATGGTTTGATTTGGACGTGTTTTAAGGTTTCGGTCGCATGGAGGCGAGGAAAGGATAAGTTTGATCGTATTGGATATTTTAGAGGGGAAAATTGCTCACACACGAGTAAGAGAACCCGCACCCAAGCAATCGACTAATTAAGGTTTATGTCTTTTAGAAGTGTTTATTGTTCACACACGAGTAAGAGAACTCGCACCCAAACAATTGAGGAGAAAGGTCAAAGACTTGGCCCCCCTCACATCACCTTTTAGGAAATTGTGTTTGAATATATGATTAAGTATATTAAGGAGTTTGATTAAGAAAATAGTTTGATTTGCGTGTGTCTTAGTGTTTTGATCGCACGGGGGCGAGAAAAGGAGTTTTATTCGTGTCGGGTGTTTTAGAGGTGACAATTGCCCACACACGAGTAAGAGAACTCGCACCCAAACAATTGAGGAGAAAGGCCAAAGACTCGACCACCCTCACTTCACCTTTAGTAAAATGTGTTTAGATATGGATTAAATGTTTTAATAATTTGATTTGAAAAGGTTTGAATGTTTGTCGAGTTCGCGTGTTTTAAAGGCGTCAATTGTCCACACACGAGTAAGAGAACTCGCACCCAAATAATTGAAGAGAAAGACCAAAGACTTGATCTCCCTCCTTTTCACCTTTTAAGAAATGATCTTTAAGTATGATTAAATGTATTGATTTGATTTGAAAAATGCTCGATGTTGCTCGAGGTTTGAATTTGCGTACGGAATGGTTAAAGAATTGAACTAAGGGAAAGGAGGTCCTAGTGGTTTAAGGTAAGGTCGATGGCGAGGCAAAAGCGCTCGACTTACAAATTAGGTAAGGGGACTTGATATGTGGATCAAGTGAATGCTTGGATATGAATTGGGTTAATTGTATTTATTTTGAAAAGGCTTGACATTGGATCAAGCTTTAATTGTTCTTGTAAGAAAAAGTTGTTGGTTTTAATCTTGTATTAAACTATCTAAAAGAGAATAAATATTACACTTCAAAGGAGATGGGTACATTTGCTCAAATGGGGATAATATCATGTAGTAATTAAAATAGACTAATCACATACACCCATACAAACCAAAATGAGATGCAAAACAAATATCGTTGTACGAAGCCCAAGAGGAGGCATCGTGAGGTTGATTACGATTGTGAAAACGATCGACTTACAAGGTATTAAAAGGGCTTGACCTTAAGTCAAGATATTAGTGTGAAAAGATTTTTTTGGTTTGGACAAGCATGATATGAATAACATAAACATAATCAAGGCATGAAATAAATCCACAAGAGAAAATTATACACCTCACATAAAGATCATAAATAAAATGGGGGAAGAAATAATCAAGCATGTTAGCATAATTAGTAACCTAATCCTAAAGTTAGTCTAAAGAAGAGAAATTTTAAATTAATTAATTTGTTTTAGACTTTTAGAATTAAAATATACAATTCAAACAATTAATTAAATTAAACTAAAATATTTAATAAAACTAACTATTAAAGTTAATTAGTATTAAATAAAATAGTTTAATAAAATTAATTAAAATTTGATTAATGACAAAGACATATTTTTTAGATTTTTAGTGATTAAGGGAAATGATTTAACTTGATTAATTAAATTAAAATCAAATGTTTAATAAAAACTAATCATTAAAAGAATTAGTTAATATTTAATAAATAATTTTATAAAATTAATAAAAAAATTCAATAAATAGATTTTAAAGATCTTTTCTAAAAAAAAAGAAAATAGTTAAAAGTTTTTTTTAGATTTTTTTTTAAATATATTTAGTAATATTAAAAATTAAAACAAAAAAACAAAGAGGGAAATGGGCCAGGATGCATCATGAGAATGGGGGTGTAATCAGAAAAACAACTAGGCCCAAGGACTGGAGGCCTACGCTGGAATGGGAGAGTCTACCATAGACTCCGGTCAATCACTGTTGACCGTGGACTGATCTGAAGCGTCCGATTGGTGATGGGTAAAGCTAACTCTTGATCTAATGGCCAATAAGCTGATGGTGCACGATATAAGCAAGGGTGGCGCGCACGGGAACATGGAGGAATCCACCTCCCGGTGACACTTGTCAAGGACGGTGACAAGTGTCACCCTCCACGCCTCACAACACAACAACACTGGATGCAGTCATAAATAAGGGAGAAGAAAAAAAAAGAAACATTTCATCCCCATTCACTCGTATTCTTTCTCACACTTCGCTCTCTTTGATCTCATCTCCTCTCTCTCTCTCAACAAAGGTCACCGGAACCCTTAAACACGGCCGGAGGAGCGGCGGCGTGCGGCGGCCGCCACCGTCTTCTCCGGCGAGACCACTCCAAAACCTTAAATGACCAACACAAACCCTCACTTCTTTTCCACTCTCGTTCCAAATTCGGTGCCAATTTCTACTAAAACCCGCTCAATCACCCAAATCGAAATCACCCCCCAAATAAACCCTAGTTTCTAAGATCAACAAAAATAGGCAAAATCAAACAAGGAGCAAGCAAATCAAAACATGGGAAGGTAGTCAGAGCATACAACCACAACGATTCCATCAAAGAAGCTTAGATTTGAGGAGAAAAGGAAAGACGAAGCTTACCTCTTGAAGAATCAGTTGATATACGCTCAGGTACTTTCGCTCATTTCCTTTGTATGCTCGTTCTTCTCCTTCTACTTCTTTCTTCTTCTTCGTTTTCTTCTGATTGCGTGATGTTGTTGAATGTAGAGGTATTATTTCAAGGATGCGTATGGTCGCGAAGGTAAAGACATTTATGGAAGGTTTTTATGCGGTTGAGATGAGTGGATTCAGAGTGGTTCGAATCGCCAGTTGTAGATCAGAGATATGGTGGTTGTGTGATGAATGAAGAGGAGTATATGGTGTGGGTAATGACAAGTATAGTATTATGTTGGAGTTGTTGAATAGAGAAGGTGATGCCATAGCAGTGTAATAACAGTGGCGAGGAAACTTTGATACACGGATGTGCACTTGGTTCTCGCGGTGGTGATGGCTGGTATGATATTTGCTCCGACGAAAGGAAAAGGACGAAATCTGAAGGTGAGTTATGTGGCTATGGTATGGAGACTCAAGAATTTGAACATGACATCTTTTGCAGGGAATTTTGTTTTTCTGTTCTTCTTTGTTTTCAAAGAATTTTTTTGTTGTTGTTGTTTTGAAATTGTGGTGGATGTAATGGTTTATGGTTGGATGACTTTGTGAACAGGTTTGAGTTTGGATTTGGTTTTGAGGATGGAGGTTGAAAGTGGTTAAATTGTTGGAAGGTTTTGTTTCTCGTGTTGTTGTTGTAAGGTGCGAAGGGAGAAGTACGCCACGGTTTGGGTGGATGTTGGAATAGGAAATGTTGACAGTAATAGATTGTCAGTTGCAACGGAGAGGGTAAGCTTGTGGTTTGATGGTGAGATGAAGTCACTTTTAGGAGGCTGAGGTTTCAAGGTGTTATGAAGGAGAGTTGGGAAGGTGAGTTTTTCACAGAGCCTTCTCTTCTCTCTCCCCTTTTTTCTTTATGATCTCTCTTCTCCTTTTAAAATCAAATTTCAAACCCACTTTGTCTTGTAATGTTGTGTCCTTTTCATACACAGGTTTTTGTCATGGCTTGGATTGTATAATCGTTGTTGCTTGTGTTGTTGGAGGTAACAGGTTTACAAGGTACGGTTGATACAAGGCTTGAGGCAGAGGTTTTGGAATTTTGGTAGGTTGATGTGGAAAGGTCGCAGGCTAGCTGCAAAGTACTGGTTTTGTAGAGTTTTTTTTGTGCAAGTAGTACGGTTCTGCTTTGCAGGATGCGTCTGGTTCACAGGCTGTGCTTGTAGCAGGATGGTGCAGCAAAAGGCTTATAGGTTATAGTTTGGAGTGGAGTGATTATTTCTTTGTAATTTAAACCTTGTAACTTTTGTGAAGTATTTGTATTATTCTTGTGACCAAGTTTGAATTCACGTAGAAAATGTAACGTTTGAACTCAATTGAATTTATAATTCCAAACTTTGTAGTGTGATATTTGTAGTGTGATATTGCTTATGTTGAAACTTAGGAATTGTAATGTGAATGGTGATGCAGACTTTGGATTAGTATGATTACTTATGAAGATACTTCTATAACCCGTCACCAACCTAAGTATCAATTGTATGCCTTGGTTACAAAATGAATTTCCTAGTTTGGCTCACCCTTGGGAACAACTGATCCATAGCTTAGAAAAATGGAATTGGTGATCTCGTGATTTACACAAGCAACTCCAATTGTGGCATACAACCTAACTTGACCCTCATCGCTTTAGACATCTATTACTCTTATCTTGAAAAAAGAATATTGACTAGTCTTGCAACCAAACTCGTGCCTTGTCACATTGAAAAGCATAATGGCCCATAAACTCAAATCATCTTCTTGAATGGTTGAAAACCTTGGAAAAATATAGTAGTATTTGGCCTATTGGTCTATAAATCAAGCTTGACTTAAGCCCATGAGTCATTATTAGACCAACTCCAAACCTTCTTTGAATGAGACTAGTGTTAATCATGAACCCATATTGAATATATTATGGCCTTGAATCAAATTCTTTAGAAATGACAGCAACTAGAGAAAGCAACCTTGAAACCAATTGGCTATATTTTGAATAATTTGATCTCATGGCCTAAAACTAACTTGCAATAAATTAGATCATGTCTTGATTAATTAACCATAAGAATGAGGACATATCTCTTTTGTTTTCACTTGAAATCAAACACAATTGCAAGAGCCTGTAATCACAATGAACACACACAAGACCCTTATGAACCAATTTTTTCAGAGGACCATGGCTATGATGATCTAGAAAGAAGTCATTAAGCCACGATTATGTTTAGTATAAGAAACATGAGAGGGTATGACAAATTTGGGGTATGACAGAGTGGTATGGGTAAACAAAAGGATGTAACAATATCTTAAAGTTCATGTATTCAAAGGTGACATATTCAAGACATTAAACACTTAAGGATGGTTCAAACATGGTGTTCAAAGATTCAAGACATAAACATGTCACATATTTGATCAAACAAACTCATGTTAGAAGGGTACATGATCTAAAGAGATCTCATGGCATTTCTCAAGAAAGTTCACAAAGATATTCATATGTAACAAGACATTAAACCTCAAGGAATTAAGGTGAAACAAAAGAATACAATGTCACAACATCTTGCAAGGTTCTAACAATATGTATTAGGTTTCAACCTATCAAGACAAGGGAAGAAAACATGGCAACAAACCAAAAGAACCCAAGAAGTTTTCATAAAAACCCTAAAAGAGGTCCTCTACTTTCAACCTCAATAAATGTTTCAAAAATGATTCTTTTTTTCAATTTTCTCTCCAAAATCACAAAATAGACATGTTAAGGAACATTTTGGAAAAAGAATGGGTCAAAAAGAGTGAAAAATGAGCAAGTTATGAATATTTCAAGATGGGTGTACAAACCATAAAATAAAATGAAACAAGTGATAAAAAATAATGGAAATGTCCTCACTAGGACTTGAACCCACGCCATAGGGATCAATGCATGAAATCTTTGCCAACTAAACTAACGTGCACAGTGTGAATACAAGGTGGAAGCATGCTATAATATATCAAGGCAAGTGTTTCAGGTTGGAAAAAAATAAAAGAACCAAAAAGGTCTGGGGAGGGGATTGAACCCCAGACCTTTCGCTCAACAACACACACAAACCTCCTCCGTGGACCAGCGATACTACGCTCTCATCCAAACATATATTTCTTCCAAATGTTTTTATTTTAAGAACACTATCACAGTGCCGCCTCAGCGCCACGTTGGGCTGACTGGGTGCCAACTCAACTTCTTCTTCCTCACCATTCTACTTCTCGTGCCCTAATCTCTCATTCTCTACCCAGACTTCTCATCAATATATCTTCCTCAATTCTCAACCAAATTCAAAGATCCAAAACTCAAAACCGAAGCCCAGCTCACGGGGATTCTAAATATGACATTAGTTCATCCTAACAACCAAAGTATAATGCGCAAAATGCATCACAACAGTGCAATAACACAAATATTCAACATGTTATAACATACAAGTTTTCAACCAAACATGGCAAGCTCATATTCAGAATCATAAAGCAACAAATACACTACATTTCCACATTCAAAAAAGCAACAAAATAATGCATGAATATGTGAGTTCAAGATCAGAAATCTTACCTCTTGGAGCTAGTTCCAAGGACTCTTCTATAGCACCTGCAGATGATAAAAATAACCTTCTGGGACCTTGTTGATCTTTGGAGAAGAAAAGCAGATGCTTGGTAGCTTTGGAAAGTACTTAAAGGATACAACCCGGTCCTTCTTGCAAATGGAAGCTCAAAAATGGCAGGTGGTATTGTAGGTGTTACAGAAAAGTTTCAGGTGTTTGAAGCTTCTCTATAAAGTGTTTGGAGATGGTTTGTGGAATCTGAAAAGAAATGCACGAGTGAAACAAGTGTTTGGGGAGTTTTTGCAAGTTTACAAGAATATGTGAATGAGAGAATGCAGAGGTTATTCAGCCTTCTCTTGGGGTTAATTTTGTGTGTTTTGGAGTGGAGATCAAGCCTCTATTTATAGGAAAGGTTGAAGGCTTGAGGTATGGTCATAATTGTACATCTTGCCAAGTTTGCCCTTTTGGAAAATTTTCCTCGTGCAAGCATCCAGCAAAGTCAAGGAGGTTCAACAGCTCTAGTCATAGGCTCTGTGGTGCTTTGTGGACTGATGGGATTGGAGCAGAGTCCAAGTTACAAGGAAAAAGGGAGTTGCCATGCCCTTGTTGAAAAGTTTCTCTTTCTTACATGTCAAGTTGCATCCACTTGCATTATATTTGCATAAACTATGTTATTTTAATGTTACAACTAGTAGAAATCGTGGAAGAGGTCCAAATGATGTTAAACTTGTCTCTAAACATCAGAAAGGTGAGCATTTTGGTGATTAGAAGTGGTAATGCATCATTATGTATCATGGTTAAAACTTGCATTTCAAGAAATGACTTCAAACTTCAACCATTCGAATCTCCTAGCTCCCTCCATGGATTGAAGAGTTCTAGTACTTTTTGGAAAGCCCTAAAGATCCTCTACAAAGTTAATGTTTTAAGATTTTCCAAATTCCCAAAGGATCTTGATGGAAAATGGACTTGAAGTGAGCTGAATTTTGGGTGAAAAACCTTGAAAATTCTAAGTGTTTTACATGGGCTAGGAATTCCAAGCTTCATAACTCAAAAGATAAGCATATTTTGAGGTATGGCACTCTAATACACTTTTAAAGTACATGATGAGATCTTCAAAATGAGCTTTGGATCACCAAATTTGGATGTGTGGATCAAAAGTTATGGCCTTGTCAATTTCATATAAGGATTAGGGTTTTCATGACTTAGATGAATTCATGAATCAAACTTTGCCCTTCTTCCAAGAAACCTTTCAAATAGTGATTACTCAAGTTCCAACTCAAGGATTGAACATGTTAAGATTGAATGTGACTTGAATACTTTCATCTTGGACCAATAACAACAAAAGTCAGAGGTTTGACTTTTCAGTCACAACCCTAATTTCCTCAGGAGTTCCACTGGATGATCTTTGATGATCTTGCCTCCTCAATCTCTTAAGATGCTAATGAATGGCCTCCAAGGGTGTTTATGAACATATAGAACCATGTCTTAAGGCTTGGGAACATGCCTTGATCAAAAGTCAAAGGCAAAGGTTGACTTTCCTGACAAAACCCTAATCTGGGGACAAGATGAACTTGTGGCTCCTTGCACTAGTGATGAAAGCCATATGCTCTTGATTTCTTTACAAATAAGACCTCTTGAATGTATGTAATCTCAATTGGTTGATGAACCAATCAATCCTTGACTGATCATAATAAGTCTCTTTAGTGATTCTTCAGGTTAAAACCCTAATTCCACCACCCTTGGTCTGATGGTCTCCTGTTGATTTCTCTTGATCCAATATTTAGAGATCATGGACGGAGAGTTGCTCCTGACCGTATTTCTTCGACCAGGTCGAGCTCTTCCCTTAAAGCTTCGTCGTTCATCTCCTCGTCGAGAGGAGCTTCCGTTCGTCTGGAAGGTTCTCTGATCTCCACCGGTATCACCGCCTCAGTTCCGTAAGCTAGCCAGAAAGGGGTTTCCCCGGTGGTGGAGTGCGGGGTTGTTCGGTAGGCCCATAGCATGTTGTGTAACTCCTCGACCCACCTCTTTTTGGCTTCGCCTAGCCTTCGTTTTAGTCCTCGAAGGATTACCCTGTTCGCGGCCTCTGCTTGTCCGTTAGTCTGGGGGTGCTCGACGGAGGTGAAGTGTTGCTTCGTGCCTAGCTTGGCGACAAAGTCCCTGTCCGTGAACTGGGTTCCGTTGTCGGTCATGAGGGCCTGGGGTACTCTGAAACGCACGAGGACGTTCCTCTTGTAGAAGCAAAGTATATTGAAAGTTGTGATCTTGGCAAGAGCTTCGGCTTCGATCCATTTTGTAAAGTAATTGACGCCACAATCAGAAATTTGTTTTCGTAAGACCCCATTGTAAAGGGACCGAGTATATCCATCAACCACTAGGCGGAGGGCCAAGGCGAGGATAGAGTCTTCAACTCGTTAGGAGGCGCCAAGTGCATGTCCCCGTGGCGCTGGCACCGGTCACATTTTTGGACATGCTCCTTAGCATCGTGCTGCATGGTCGACCAATAGTATCCTGCTCGCATGGCCTTTCGTGGCAATGATCTCCCTCCCAAGTGCTGCGCGTTGATGCCCTCATGAATTTCTTGGAGAATTTCGGGGACTTTGCTCTCCTCGACGCATTTCAGGAGGGGGTGGAGAATCCTCGTCGATAGAGTTTGTCTTCGATCAACAGGCTCTTAGTTTAGTTACGCTGGCCTCCTTGCTGTCCTCAGGCAGTTCCCCGGTGGTGAGGTAATTGTAAACTGGGGTCATCCAGCAGTGGTTGTCCCCAATGGCGTTAATGTCGAGCAGCTCTGGTGGCTTCTCAATACTTGGTCGTGCGAGTATCTCTTGTACGATGGATTTGTTACCGCCTTTCTTTTTGGTGTTGGCCAGTTTTGACAAGACATCCGCCCGCATGTTTTGTTCGCGAGGAATGTGCTGGACTTCCCATGCGTCGAACTTGGTAATTCTTTCCATCACCAGTGTCAGATATTCGACCAGCTGATCATTTTTTTCCTTATACTCCCCTCGGACTTGAGACGCTACGAGCTGGGAATCGGTGAAAATCTTTACCTCATTGGCGCCCAAGTCGTCAGCCAACCGTAATCCTGCGAGGAAGGCTTCTTACTCGGCTTGGCTGTTAGACGTGGGGAAGGACAAGACTAAAGACACTTAGATTAGGATTCCCTCCTCATTCTCGAGGATAATATATGCACCACTACCCATGGAACTGGATGCCCCGTCCACGTAGATGGTCCATCTACGCGTTCCGCTTGGTTGGGATGATGGTGGCGTCATCTCCGTCACGAAGTCGGCCAGGACTTGTGCCTTGAGGGTCTTCCTGCCTTCGCAGTGGATGTCAAATTCTAATAGCTCCAGGGACCATTTGAGCATTCTGCCGGCTATGTCTGGTCGACAAAGCATATGTCTTATGGCCTGGTCCGTACGTACTACTATGGTGTGGGCCAAGAAGTAATGCCTGAGCCTTCTCGCGGCGTTGACGAGGGCGAGATCTACTTTCTCTATTTGCATGTATCTGATTTCTAGCCCTTGTAGGGCCTTGCTCGTGAAATAGATGGGCTTTTGCCCGTCCGTTGTCTCGCGAATGAGTGCAGCGCTAATGGCTTCGCTGGTGACAGAGAGATACAGGTACAAGGTCTCCCCGCACTCTGGTCATGATAGCACGGGGGGTTCGGACAAGGCACGCTTAAGGTGGGTCAGAGCCTGCTCGTATTCCTCCGTTCATTCGAACGTGGCCTTCTTTCTAAGGAGTTTAAAGAAGGGCATGGCGTGCTGGGCAGACTTGGCCACGAAGCAGGAGAGTGAAGCGAGCATCCCGTTGAGGGACTGGATGGACTTCTTTGACCTAGGAGTGGGAAATTCCGTGAACGCCCGATGTTTATCAGGATTCTCCTCTATCCCTCTCTCAGTGAGGTAGAACCCGAGGAACTTCTCTGCCTGCACGCCAAAGGTGCATTTTTCTGGGTTAAAACGCATTTTGCATTTTCTCGCCTGGTCGAAAACCTTTTGCAAATGAGTCATGTGATCAGATTCCTCTTGGGATTTCACGATCATATCATCCATGTAAACTTCGAGCATGTCTCCGATTTCTGATCGGAAGACTTTGTTCATCATGCGCTGGTGTGTGGCCCTAGCGTTTTTCATACCAAAGGTTACATTGTAGTAATCGTTCCTTGACAAGGTCATGAACGCGGTGTACTTCTTGTCCTTTTAGGCCATAGGGATTTGATTGTATCCCGAATAGGCATCCATAAAGGACAAGAGCTTGAAACCTGCAGAATTATCTACGAGCTTATCTATGATGGGCTGAGGATAAGCATCCTTCGGGCAAGCCCGGTTGAGATCAGTATAATCAATGCACATGCGCCATTTTCCATAATGTTTCTTGACAAGTACAATGTTGGACAGCCAGGTTGTATACCTGGCCTCCGATATAAATTTTTCCTCTAAGAGGTCTTGTACAAGTTTTTCGGCAGCCTGTGCCTTCTCATCAGATTGTTCGTGCCTGCGTTGTGCGATGGCTCGAGCAGCTGGGTCAATGGTCAGTTGATGGCATGCGGTCTCAGGGTCCAGGCCGGGCATGTCCGCGACACTCCACGCAAACAAATCGGCATTATCCTCGAGACATGTCTTTAGCTGCTGCTTTACCTCGTCGGGCAGCCCCGCGCCTATCTTCACTCCTCTGCTCGATTTGGCTCCGAAGGTGATGACCTTGAACCCCCCATCTGGGACAGTTCGAATGAGGGTGGTTGCAGAGGAACTGCCTGTCCCCACCGACGTGCCTTCACCACAGTCCTCACCGTCTTCATAAATTCGGCTGTCGAGGTCGATGATGTGTACAGGGAGAGTCAGCTTCTTGTCAGGCAGGCTTTCTTCACCGGGCTGGTCGTCCTCCCCTGCCCACTTGGCGGCCTTGGGTGCTGCCCCGATCGAGCTTTGGCCTCGAGTAGCTGCTTCAAAGTACCTCCTCGCAGCTTCTATATCCCCGTACAATGTTGCGATGTGGCCCTTCTCCGTATAGTATTTCCTCTTGAGATGGACGGTCGAAGGAACAGCGATCAGCTCCGCCAAGGTTGGTCTGCCAAGGATGCATTGGTACAGTGAAGGGTAATTGATTACTGAAAACTGAGTCTTGATCGACTTCGACGCCTCCTCTTCCCCAAAGGTGACCGGGAGCTCCACGTACCCCCAGGGTATGGTTGTTGCCCCGTTGAACCCTTGCAGGTCGGACCCTATGTACGGTGACAGGTTCTTTTGATCCAGCTTCAAGGCTCTAAACAGACCAGTGAACATGATATCCATGGAGCTGCCCTGGTCGACCAGGATCCGTCGAACATCGGTGTTGGCAAGTCTCGCTCTGATGAGCAAAGGAATGTGCGAATTCGGGGATCCCCCAGGTAGCTCCTCCTGGTAGAAATTGATTGGCGGGGACCGCCCCCGTACCTTCTCGAGCATGGACAGCTGGTCAGGACTGTAGTCGATGAGTTGGTCGAACTTTCTCTTGACCGACCCCACTGTGAGTTCACTGTATCCCCCACACGAGATAACCATGGATGTTGGGAAGGTCTCCCAAGTGTTGTGTGCGGATATCTGAGGAGGATCCTCAATATGGTTGGGGATGATGAAGTCCTCTGGCCGTGTGATGGACATAGAGACCTAATGAGGAGGACTGGGCGGCAAAGACTCTGCTCCCTTTTTGGTCTCCGAAGTCTCTCGTCGAGAGGATTCACCATTCTTCGTATATTACTTTAGGTAACCCTCCTTGATGAGGATTTCAATGGCGTCCTTCAGGTGCACGCAGTCTTCGGTCATGTGGTCATGGCTGTGGTGGAAACGGAAGTATTTACTCTTGTCCGTGTTGCCCTTGGACGACGTTGGTTTGGGGAACCAGACACCTCCCTGCTTGAACTCCGCGTTGATGCACTCAGAGAGAATGCGCTCGCGGGGAGCCGTCAGCAGGGTATATTCTGTAAAACGACCAGCAAGTCCATTACCTTCACGAGGACGATCATCTCGTCGCCTCTCACTATCGTGTCTGGGGGCCTCTAATTCGTCTTTTTTTGTTGCCCGTGAACTCTCTTGATCCCTAGAGTCCCGACCTTTGTAGTCCACCTCTTTCTCGTCGTATTGTATATACGATTAAGCTTTACGGAGTAACTCGGCCAGGTTGCGAGGAGGCTCTATGCCCACCGCCTTACGGAATTCGCTCTTTGGTCTCAACCCTTTTTCGAGGAGGTACTTCTTCATGTAGTCTGTCGTGCAGACCTCAACAGGTTCCTTGTTGAACCGCTCGATATATGCATGCAGGGGCTCATCCATGCCCTGTATAATGGCTTCCAAGGTGGCCTCCGACTTGGGGTGTCTCCGGGAGGTAGTAAAATGGCGGGAAAATTGGCTCTTTAAATCTTTCCAGGACGTGACCAAACCCCGGGGAAGCCGCTTGAACCAGGCCATGGCCCCCTTCCTGAGAGTGATGGGGAACAGCCTGCATTTGATAGCCCCACTCACATTATGATAGTGGATCATGGCCTCGATGTTATCTATGTGCTCGCTTGGGTCGGTGATCCTGTCGTAGGTGGCCAGGGGAGGTGGCTTCTCCAATCCACGAGGAATGCGCATGTCCATGATCTCCTGAGATAAGGGTCGATGGACATTGTCGTCATCGCTCGTGCTAGACGACCGACAGGGGGAGTCACTATGCTAGCGGCTTCTGCTGCGGCAAGGGGAATGTCTGCATGACCAGTGATGCTCGTGATGGTTCCTCGAAGGTATGTTCCTCTTCGGAGTGGGGGAGCGCCTGGATTTCCGCAGGGGAGATCGGTGTCATCGTCTGGCGAGTGCTGAGTCAAGTTCCTCCGATCTGGAACGTCTTCGTTCGTGAGAAAGCCTTCTGGACCTGTCTCGCCTGCGCTTCTGAGGAGGAGGAGACTATGGCCGCGGAGAGGGATTGATGGGCTTCGTGAGGGACACTGCTCCTAGAGGGTGTGTTCGAGCATGTCGATCTTCTCGTCCTGCTGGAAGATCAGAAAGTTGGATCTATTGAGGGAGGCAATTAGGGCGGCAGTGCTTCGGTCCGCGTTTTAAGGGACAGGTATCGGCTCAAAAACGGGACCAGCAGCTTACGCGCGCGGTATCTCATCATCGGGGGTAGGAGAGGCTATCTTCCCATCCCGACGACCTCTCTCCGGGAAGGCAGCTCTAGAGATGAGGTGGTCGACGTTATCAGCGACAACAGCGATGACGGGCTCTTGACGGGCATCATCGTTCCTGTTGGAGGCCATAATGATCAAATGGAGTTTGGAGAGAGAGCTTTGGTCTTTTAGGTGAAAAAGAGGGGATCTTGAATAGAAAAGACGAGGAAGCTAGGTTCCCACAGACGACGCCACTGATCGGAGGTGATCAGTCTGGATCTTTATGGCCTTCCGGGTAGGGCGAGTGATGATGCTTATAGTAGAGGAGGGGATGTGCCAACAAGGTACTCCGATGCCAAAGTAAGTGAATGGACAAAGAGAGAAAGCAAGTACAAAGGTAAGATTTCAAGTATTGAATAGTGATCAAACCTGCCCCTCTCACATGAGAGGGTATTTATAGAAGTAACCTCCAGCGCGGGGCCAAGGTCTCCCATGTGGCCGAAATGTCTGGTCGACCAATGGGAGACTGTCATGTGGAGGGTCAGACGCGTGACCCTTTGACCTGGTCCAACTGTTTCTGTGAGATCCAGGGAGACAGTTGGTCGCGTGAACTGCCAAGCGAGTGAGGGGGACATGCCCAACGGCTAGTTTCTGCCCAACGGCTAGCTTCTGGCTATTGGGTCTGGCCAAGAGCTGGACTGGATTGGGCCTTGCCCTACTGGGGGCCAAGCGCCTGCCCAGTCCAGAACAGAAGCCAAGAAGACTCATGGAATTCGTGGATGCACTCAATGATTTCAGGACCCATAAACTCCCAACATCTCTTAAAAAATTCTCCATTGAAACCTTCCGGACCCGGACTCTTGTTACCTCCAACATCATAAATGGCTTCTCTAATCTCATATGCACATAATTTTTCTTCTAATCTGATGTTGTCTTCTTCTGATAATCTATTAATGCCATGGAAATCAAACTCCGGCCTTGGTATTTCCACCATTTGAAATCTCTTCATAAAGTGTTGTTGTGCAGCCTTCTTCACCTGTTCGACCTCATCCATCAGCGTACCATTAACACAAATGGAAGTGATAGAGTTGATTCTATTCCTCTGTTTGAGCAGAGCATGAAAATATTTGGTGTTTTGGTCACCCTCAAGGATCCACTTAGCCTTTGATTTTTGCTTCAGGATACCTTCACGAATACGCAAAATTTTCCATAAATCCACTTGAGCCTTGAGTCTTCTCTGAAGTTCATCTTCTAAAACAGTTGTATTGTCTTTGGCCAACTCTTGTTCCACCTGATTAATGATGGCTTCCTCTCTCTCTACATTTAGATCCAACCATCCAAAGATATTTGAATTCCACCACCTGAGTCTCTCCTTGAGGAGTTTTAATTTCTTAATCACTCTCTGAGTTGCTTTGCCCTCCACAGCAAACGACATCCATTCAAATTTGATAAATGGTAGAAATTCTATATGCTCAAACCAAGCAATAAGGGTTTTAAAAGGTTTGGGACCCCAATTTACGTTCCGAGCTTTCAACAAAATGGGCCTATGATCGGATATATATCTATCACCTATCAATTGCACCGTTGAATTCCAGTCTTTTAGCACACCCTCAGATACGAGAAATCTGTCAAGTCGATTGCCACTTTTGCCATTGGAACAGAACCAAGTATATTTGTTACCCAGGGTAGGTGAATCCACCAAACTTATAAGCTCTATGAATGCTACGAAGTCTTCCATCTCAGCTTTACTATGTGACTTTTTATTCTTACATTCCTCCCTATTCTTTTTAGCGTTGAAATCCCCTACAATCACCCAATCCCCTAGATCCGATTTAGACTTAAAACTTAACAACTCAGCCCACAAATTTCTCTTTTTCTCCAATTCACATGAAGAGTAAACATTAATCAAATACAGTTTTTTCTGATTCCAAGTGCCATATATCCCCAGAAAGCCTAGCCCACGGAAACTAGTTATAGGTTGAAAGAACTCTTTTCTCCAAGTAGTAAACATACCTCCTGAAAGACCAGATGAATCTGATGTCGACCATTCGAATTCAGAATATCTCCATAAGCTACTAACTATACTTTCTAACATACTATTACATTTTGTTTCCTGCAAGAACACCACATCAGCCATATCTCTTGAAATGATTTTTTTGATTCTACTTCTCTTGGTGTTGCTGCCACAACCCCTAATATTGAAACTCAAGAGATTCATTGACCTCTATTTTCTGCCGCCAACAGACATTTCTTTTAAATATTGTCTGACTTTTCCATGTTTCTAATTATGTTTTCAAAAACTTCATTGTACTCGTCTCCCTCAATGCCTAATTTTTTCATTGAATCCCATACCCTTAAAGGTACATCTTCGATCTTCTTTAGAATTCTCGAATTGCTAATATTAACATCTGAATCTTCAATAGAGTCACAGCACAGGACCGATCCACCTGAGTAATGTGATAAAGATTCTTCAACAAAGGAACTATTAAGAGAGGTTTCATGATATAGAGGTTTTGATGAACTGAAGGGAAGATCCAAGTTTGGGTTATCAGAAAGAATAAGGGTTGAGTAATAGGATGGAGAGAAAGGAATTTTTAGGTTTTGATAGATATCCAATAGTAGCTTCTTTTTTCTAGGCTTAGTGCACATATTTGGGCCACTTCCAGAAGGGTCCGAAATGAACTTTGGGACATTGGGTCCAAATCTCAAATTTTCCCCATCAGATACTCCATTCTTTGATAAAAACTTCCTATTATTTCTTTCGCTAGTAGGACCCACCTGCTCACCTAATGTGTCATTGTTTGCTTCAAACCATGCCCTAGTGTCAGTCATAATTAAATCCATCTTGTCACCAACGTCACTTCCCATGACACACTTTTCCTTGAATGTAGCTTTACAAGGAGACACATTAGTTTTATCTGACCCCTTCCTCATACTACAATTTCCCTTACGCCACCCTAGTTCCCCCAACTCCTTCCCTATGCTGTTAGGATTAGTTTTTTTATTACCCCCCTTCGCCTCCCTAATGAATGTTGGGTATTCCTCTACTCCATCTTCTTCCTTTTCCATGGATCCCCACCACTCACCTCCATCATCATCATCATCAGAAATTGAATATTTCGATGAACTCCCTATACGCTTCCGATTTGAACTTCCAATTCTCAATAGGCCATGGTTGTCTTCGCATAATTTAATTATGTAAATTCTTTTGTTCACTTTAACATTAAAAATTTCATTAAGATTAATTGCAAATTTTGTTCTAATCAAAAACCTCGCGACGTCCATTCTTTTCAATTGTTCTGTTTCCTCATCCGATCGTATACACGTTCCCACTCAACCTGCTAAGAATTTGAAGAAACCAGTGCACCAAACATGACCAGGCAATCCATAACTGTGTATCCAGGTGAGTCTCTTGTTGTCCACGTCGTCAGGCGACCATGGATGCACCTCAGATAACTAACGGGATACCCATCTTTCTTCTTCCTTGATCCATTTTTTAATGTCTCCTTCAATATCTTCTTCCAATAGACAAAGATTTGCACCCATAGGTGTTGCTTTTATGTGAAAAAATCCTTCATCTAGCATTGCATCTTTGATATTGTAAGTTGATACAGCTTCCTCAACCACTCCAACGAACGCTTTCTCGAATCTTTGCATATCGTTCTTCACAATGTTGTATTGCAGATGTGCGAATGAGGGTTTAGAACCGAGAAACTCTTTGTCTAGGTTCCCTAGTTTAAATCCTTTATTCCAACTGTTACCCTCTGAATAAAAAGTTTTCCTCCCTGGTGAATGTCCCGTCACCACCTGTGCGAACGAAATGTGAAGGTGAGTGGTTCGTCTACTTTTATGAGCAACTTCATTCGTTCTCCCCAGTTGAGAATTAGACTTATGGCCTTGTTGAAAGCTTTCCACTTTGCGGATTTCGGGTTCTACTCTTTGAAATTTTGGTACATTAGCATGGAGTTTTCTGCCCTTGATCAAGATGCTATCGAGATTCATAGCCAAGAGTCTTTCGTTCTCCACGTTCTTGAATCGGACAAAACTGTATCTCTTTCCATGTTTGTCTCGTTTTGGTGGGATAACCACCTCCAGCACCAAACTGTATTCTCTGAAGGTGTCAAACATTTCTTTGGCTTCAAAGTCGTCCGGGAATTCAGTGAAAAAGAAGGATGCCGCTTTATCTTCCACCCCCATTGCAGCCTTGTCCCGTCTTGCAGTCCAGATAGATCTCCTATATTGTTTCACACTTCTATTTCTTCCCCTACGGACCTCCACCTATTTCTCGTGTATATCCATCTCCAAACTCAAGCCACTAAAACAACAAAACTAGATAAAAAGAAAATGAAACGGAAACCTAGTCAGGAGTGGTTGAAAGCAAGCTAAGACCGCCCTGGGAGGAGGAAGGTCCCTAATCCTAAGATTAGGACTTTAAACCAAACTTTCCAAGACTAACTCATCTTCTTCCACAAACCACTGTTATCCACCAATTGATCAACTTGAGTTTTGTTAAGCCTATCAGTCAGAAAAATCTCTTTTTTTAAAGAAACCATTTTGTTAAATATGAATATGTGTCTCCAATAGAAACAATATTGAGAAGTTTATAGACACCTAAATGTTATCTGACACCTCATTTCAGTGGTTTAGAATTTCTGCCAACATTCATGCAGAATTTGCCGTTTTTTGAACAATTTTGCTGAATTCTTTGGTCGGGGCATAACATAAAAAAAAAAAAAAAAGACTGTCTTATATTTGGTTTGCGGCATCTTGAAAGATTTAGAAGAAAAGAAATGACAAAATTTTCAATAATCTAGATTTGCAACTATAATCCTCAATTAAGGAAGTAAACTTTTTGTCGCAACGGTGGTAAAAACACAAAGCAAAAGGGTTCAATCACTCTTAAAATTTATCGTTGAAAACTTCTTGGGAGTGCTTAATATTCTGTGCTTCCAATTTTTTTCTTAGTCACGGATCAAAGGAATGTTGGCATTTTTGGCTTGGCGAAGAAATTTTTGTAATTTTTGTCTGGAGTTTAGAATTCTTTGAGCTAGATTTAGAGCCTCTTATTAATTTAATTTTCTTTGTTTCTTCAAAAAAAAAACGTGTACCTTTGACCAATTGATTAATTACAAAAACATCCTTATTAGCGAGTCGGCCACAACATCACATCTTGTTGCTTCACCAACAAGGCACTTGCACCACTCAATCGCTGTGGACCCTTCGATGGAATTGGCATTGTACCTGATGTGTTAATGCTCACATTACTTTCAAGCTTTTTCACCATTGCACCGCCATTTTTGATTTAGAGTTTTGAAAAGAAAGGATAGGTCGGGTTTAGAAAAGTAAACTAGTAAAAGAAAGGAAAGAAACAGAAGTGTTTACAGCGAAGAACTTTATGCACATGAGTGAAACATGTTGGTAATATTAACCAGCAGAAATATATCAATTTGTCAAGAAGATTATATATATGAATATACCAAATGAACAACTAGTATTGATTTGCTGCTAGTGTAATATTATCAACTGTTTTTATTCATGTGATGCTACTTTGATTCTATAGTTCTATCTTCATATTTTTCATGGTATGGAGAGTTTTATATTGCTTTGTCTACCCCGGATACCACTGTGAAAATGGGAAACTCATTATTATGATGATATGTCTAATAATCCAAAAACATACCAACTGCAACCTGTTTTTGGGAAAAGGCCTATCTCAGCAATAGAAAGGTACTTGGCTGTCACTCTCCAAAATACAAAATATGTTTTATTTTGTTTTACATATGCATGTACTTTTGGATTTTGATTTTTTTTACATGAGAAAAAAACAACAACAATTAAGATTTATTTTAATAAGTGGAGTTGGAACTAACTTCTCTATAAGTTTCTTTTATACTTTTACTAGATATTCTTCTATTTCTAATGAGTTGAGCATGCTTTGTTTGATCTATTCTACTTATACACATTTTTTCATCAATTCTCTAACATATCATTTAATTTCTCCATCGATTCTCCATATGTAGAGAGCTATATCATTTACCAAAAAACATGCAACTTGCGTTAATTCTTAGATGTGTCATTCAAAATTATTAAATGTGTCATGTAAGAACATTCAAAATTAAAGTAAAAAAATAAGGACTTAAGATTTAACCAAACTTCAATCCTATTGTTATAGGAAAATCGTCTCTATCTATCTACCATGTATCCTCACATTAGTTAAGACTTCTTTATACATATCATGAATAACTTGATTATAGGCAATCCCAACCTCTTTTTTTTCTAGAATTTTCTACAAAATTTCTCTAAACACTCTAAATACACATTTTTTAAATTAATGAAATTAAATATAAGTTTTATTGATCCATCTGATACCGCTCTATACACGTAGAAAATAGACAGCTTCCATGATCGAATTCATAAACACAAAATCAAACTGGTTAAAAAACTAATTTGAGTATTTTTTTAAAATCATCTCTGAATTACCCTTTCTCGTAATTGTACAGTATGACTCATTAGTTTAATCTCTCTAATTTGCCTAATTTTATATATCTCCCATGTTCTTATATATCAGAATTAAAGTGTTTCTTCTTCATTCATATGACATTTGATTTGACCTTATAATTTCGTTAAAAGGTTTGGTGAGTCACTCAATGGTTCTATTTACAAGACTTTTATCCACTTTATTAGGTATGTTTTCAGCCTCAACCTCATTGTTATTATCCATCTTTTCCAACAATTTTTTTATTTCATACTTTTAAATCGGACGATAGTAGTTATAGTTTCAACACTGCTCTCTAACTTCTAGCCTATTAGATTTCAATAAGATCTCATAAATAAATTTGTGAAAATACTTATTGCCTCTATCATATATATCTTATTCAAGAATCAAAACTCAACATTCTTCATCTTTTAACACATTTTACTTGATCTAAGTCTCTTGTTTTTATTTCTCTTCTCTTAGCAAACCTATATATACATTTTTTCTCTCCTTTATTTCTAAGCATTTTTCTGCCTAAAACCTCCTTCAAAGATCTTGTGTTAAAAAATCGTAACGCTCTTATATGGTTTCTTCTCTTCATTCTCCTCTCGAATCTTACATCTATAATCAATATTATACGTTAGTTAGTCAAAATTTCTTTAGGTTTAGTTTTACAATCCAAACAAATCTTCCTATATGTTTTCCTAATAAGAAATAAATATATATGAGATCATATCACTCAACTCTCGTATGTTTTTTTTTTTAATGAGCAATTGTATTATAAGAGTAGGAGAGATACTCCAAATACAGAGAAAACAACAACTAAATCCTACCAGCCAGAATAGGATTAGTGTGCCAGTCACCAAATTTTATACAACCGGGCCGTTTACACTTTAATCCCAACCAAGCCCAGGATCTAAAAATAATCACAGACAAACAGTTATCAAAACTAAAAACAGCATCGTTAAAGACAATGTCGTTACGGATAAGCCAAATGCTTCACACCGTAGCCAACCAAATAATTCCCACCGTATATCTGTCGATGTTCTTATTGAGCAGATGGAATCTCCAAGGAAAAGCCATTAAGTCCTGCACCTCCAAGTTGATCTCAGTACCTAACCAATTCACGATATTCAACCACAGGCTGAAACTTCTTTGACAGCTGAAGAAAAGATGAGGCAAGGATTCAACAACGGTAGAACACAAACCACAGGCTGCATCTGTCGCCAAGTTCAGAATACCCCTACGTACCAACAAATCTTTAGTCGGCAGCCTATTAATTATCAACTTCCACCCGAAGAACAAAACTTTAGAAGGCACAGCCAGCTTCCATAGAAAATTTTGTGCGTCTCTGATAGAAGAAGTCCACGAAAAATCGATACCGTCCATCAACGCCGAATAACAAGACTTAACAGAAAACATACCATCATCATTCAACTTCCAAGTAAAAGCATCTTTTGCTCCCTGTTGCGGTTCGTGACCTGAAAACACTTCCTTAATATCATGTTTGGTCAACTCCTCCAATTCGTCCCAGCCACTAAAGATGTCACGAAATTTCCAGCACCATTGGCCATCAATCGTAACTCCTGCATCCTTAACCAACCAATGCTGCGAGGCTGCTCCTTCATATAACTCAGGAAAAGCGTCCTTCAAGGATTGATCAGCCGCCCACTTCGAGTGCCAAAGAGAAATGGATGATCCATTTCCTATCCTGTAGTTGTAAAGATTAGAAAAAGCCAAGTTAGTGTGAGCAGAAAGCTCAATAAGAACCAAGTCTCTCCACCAAATGGAGTCCTTTTTCGAAACCATCTCTGCTCCTCCAACCGTAATCTTGACGTCCACCTCTCCATAACGAACTCTAAGAAGCTTTTGCCATATAGCATTCCTGTCGTTCAGAATCCGCCATTTCCATTTGGTTAACAGACATTTATTGAACAATTCCACATCTTTAATGCCGAGACCACCCTTGTCTTTCGGTTTGCAGATATCACTCCATCTAGCCCAATATATTGACCTTTTTCCATCTGTGCCATTCCACAAAAATCTGCTTTGGATACTTCTAAATTCCTTAATAACCGCTGCCGGTGCTTTATAAAAGGAAAGGGTATAAGTTGGTAAAGAGTTGAGCACAGAGTTAATCAAAACCACTCTTCCCTCGAAAGAGAGGTTTCTCCCTTTCCAACCTGCAAGTTTGTTCCGCATATTAACGAGAATACCGTCCCAAATTGTTTTCTTCCTAGGACTGTTGCCAATGTACACCCCCAAAAATTTGAACGGCAGCCTGTCAATGGAGTACCCAAGGTAAGAAGAAGCGCATTCAAGATATTGAGCATCAATTTTCACACCATACATCTTGCTTTTGTTAAAATTCACTCTGAGTCCCGACATCAACTCAAAGCCTCTCAAGATTGCTTTCATCGACAGGAGATTATCAGAATTGCCATCCCCGATTAAGATAGTGTCATCAGCGAATTGGAGGACGTCCACCGAACCATCTTCAGAGAAGTGGAAACCACGAAAGATCTGCAATTCCACTGCTTTGTGAACTAAGTTCGTTAACCCTTCCATGGCTAAAAGGAACAAAAATGGCGACAACGGGTCCCCTGCAAACAGCAAAGTCTTTGGTAATCCCTCCATTGACCAAGACAAACATAGAACTATTGAAAATACAGCACTCCATCCACCTAAGCCACCTCTCACCAAAGCCCATAGATGTCATCATAAAACGAAGGTAATTCCAGCTAAGAGTGTCATAAGCCTTCTTATAATCCACCTTCAACAATAAACAAGACCTTTTGTCACGTTTAGCCATATCAAGAACTTCATTTGCCAACAAAATACCATCTGATATGTTACGCCCAGCTATGAAGGTCGACTGCTTGGTAGAGATTAGCTTATCCATCACCTTCTTAAGACGACTGGCCAACAGTTTAGCTAGAATTTTGTACAAGCTATTCACCAGACATATTGGTCTAAAATCCGCCAGAGATTGAGGATTAACAACCTTCGGAATTAAGACCAAAAAAGAAGTCGTGCAAGCTTTAATCAACTTAGCATTCCTATGGAAGTCATTGACGAAACTGAATACATCCTTCTTCACAGCCTCCCAGCCTTTCTTAAAGAATTCAATCGTGAAGCCATCAGGACCCGCACTCTTGTTACCATCGCACGACCACACCGCAGATTTAACTTCCTCTTCAGAAAAAGGCACCTCTAAACTCTCCCTGTCAATCTCATTCAGAGAGTTAAAGGTCAACCCAGCAGGGATTGGTCTGTCATGGTCTGGTTCAGAGAAAAAGTTTAAGAAATGTTCATGTATCAACGATTTGATGGCTTCCGCATCTTCAACCAGAACTCCGTCTCTAAACAAACAAGGGATGGAATTCCTTAGTTGTCTAACTTTGATGGATTGGTGAAAGTAGTGAGTATTAAGGTCCCCTTCTTTGAGCCACAATTGCCTCGACTTTTGCCTAAGCAATGCCTCCTTAATCTCAAGATTCCTCCAAACGTCACCGTAAGCTCTGACCCGTTCCTCAGTAAGATTAGCATCGACTTCGCCATGATTATCCACCATCAATTTGTCCATACAATTGAGCTGATCCACCTTATTTTGAATCCTAAGATCTATCCAGCCAAAAACTTCCTTGTTCCACTTTTTCAAGAGAATTTTCATTCTCTTCAGTTTTTCGCATAAGTTGTAATCACCTCTGCCCTGGACTGCTAACTTACCCCATTCAATACTGATAAATCTGATGCAATCACCATGACTAAACCAGACATTAAGAAACCTAAAAGGTTTCGGACCCCAATTAGAAAGATTAGACCTCAACCAAAGAGGGCAGTGATCTGATATGTCACGTTGGCCAATTCTTTGATCCATCAACTTCTAATCTTCGATCAACGCCTCAGACAGAAGAAATCTGTCAAGACGGCGCATAGTCGTACCACTGCCATTATACCAAGTCTAAGAACCACCTGTGCAAGGCAAATCCACCAACCCCACCACATCAATGAAGTTGGCGAAATCAAGCATGTCAATGGAAGAAACATACCTCGAAACCCCTTTCCTTTCCTCCCTGCTGCTAACCGCGTTAAAGTCTCCGCCAAGACACCAAAGCTCCTCACTTCTATTCTGAATAAGCACCAAAAGATCGTTCCACAGAGTTCTCCTAAGCAAAGTGTTGCAAGGGGCATAGATATTGACAAAGTTGTAGGTGTTGCCCTTCCAATCAGCATTAATGCCAACAAAACCCTTACCTCTGAAACTATAATTCAATAACAAGGAATCCTTCTTCCACAAAATTGCCAATCCTCCTGAAGCACAAGAAGAGTGACACGCCGTCCATTCAACGCCGTCGTTACCCCAAAACTCCTTGGCAAGGCTATCATCAAATCTGACCAACTTAGTTTCCTGAAGAAAACAAATATCAGCCTGACCCGCTTGGATGATAAAGCTAATTCTCTTCCTTTTGGTCCGAAACCCTCCCCCTCGTATATTGAAGGTTACAATATTCATGGGAACAATCTTAAAACCGCCTTCTTAGAAACCAAACCAGTCTTATCTCTTTTCTCCAAAGATTCCAACTTTTTAACCATAACTTCCTTCTTATGATTACTGACCAAACCCAAACTTGTGATTGTGTTCCAAGCCTCATCCTTCATTGATTCTTCTCTGCTGATGAATCTCCTATTGCAGCATTGAATCTCAGAGTCAGTAAGAGAGTGAGCACGAGCCACCAAACCTTTAGAATTCGACACCTTGTTGGAGCCTGAACCGAAAGACTTAGTTGAGATTGATTCTGAAGTCCCCCCTCTACTGTTTAGACATGCAAAGTAAGACGGCCCAAAATCCAAACCACAATCCTGATTACTAATGATTTTGGGCTTTGGTTTGAGAGGCTTGGACCTTTTCTTCCTTGCTCTCTTGCAAGCCCCATTGAAAGTTAATGGGCCTTTACACTTTCCAATATGTCCATTCCTTTGAAACCTGGGCCCGCCTACAGAAACCCGCTGGTTTTCCACAAGTGTAGACGAAACTAAAAAGTCATTTCCTTCGCTAAACACACTTTTACCCTGTTGACAGGTAGCCTGCGCAGTTAAATAAACCCTAGAGTCTGACTCTGCCTGACCAGGACCTAGGGCAGTGGAAAAATCACCATCAAAGCTATTCTGCCTATGTTCCAAAGTACGAGAATGAGTCTTAGCCTTTTCCTTCTGACATGAGCAAAAGGTCTCTTCAACCTTCTTTTGACAGGTCCCCATCAACTGAAACCTCGACATCATCGCCCACTTCTTCTTCGAAATCCATAGTCAACGGACCACCATCCTCTTCCTCTCTCGGAGAAAACTCCGACGAGTACTCCTCTTCACTAGTAACAACGCCTTTGTTCCTCTGTTTACCACTGAGAAAGAAGGAGTCCAAGGACGTCTGCACCTCTTCCTTAACGCCAATCCTGAACGAATAGCCATCAATATCCACATTAAACACCTCATTGATGACCTTGCTGCACCTTGTTCGGATCAGTAATCTGGCTATATCCATTCTTGTATTGAGCTTTGTTGGTTCATCATATCTGATAAAGTGTCCAAGCGTATCAGACAAAAGCTTGAAGAAAGTTTCCCCCCACGTGTGACAAGGAATACCCGAACAACAAATCCATGTTAATATCTCTTGGTCAACATCGTTGTGTTTCCATTTCCTAACCCCTTTGAACCACTTTGCCACCCACTCTTTGTTCTCACTTAAGAAGCTTTCAACCTCTCCATCAATCAAATCCTCTAACAGGCAAAGGTTGGCTCCCAAAGGAGTGACTCTGATTGAGAATAAGCCTTCTGAATGGAAAATCTCCTTCATGATGTAGGCGTTTCCAGGTTCTAAGACTTCCCCCACAAAAGCCTTAGAAAAACGTGAGATGTCTTCTTCCTCCGCCTTGAAAAACAACTGGTGCTGACTCGTGGAAACCGTTGACATATTTAAAGTAGCCTCAGCATATGAACGCTTTCCATTAAAGCTCTTAACGAAACCCACAAAAGGTCTTCTACTAACTCCACTGTTCCCAAAAACCCTACCAGACTGATGAGAAGTATTCATCGCATTTGTTTCCTCGCGTCTTGAAAATCTAGGCAAGTTGGCAAACAGCTTCCTCCCCTCTAGGAATAGATTGTCCAGCTTGGTTGCAAAAAGTGCTTCGTCTCTAACATTGAAGAACCTAGCAAACGCAAACCGTCTCCCCCACCGATCTCTCCTCGGCGGAATAACGACCTCGTCAACATCCCCCAACTTCTCAAACTCATTGTAAAGGTCCTTGGCCCTCCACTTCTCCGCAAACTCTGTGATGAAGAAGGTTGTAGTAAAACCCCTAGCTTCCTTGACTCCTTGCTTAGTATAGTCACCTACGTTCCGTCATTGCCACCGAAACTCTTTCTTAGATTTAACCCTGGTCCATCCGTCTCCCTCATCCATTTTCGCAATTCGAAGAATTGGTGATGATTTTTGTGTGGAACTTAACGTGAGTATGATTTTTTTAGTTGATAATGGAGATTCACTTGAAGAGTATGATTTTTTTTTGTGGACTTATTCTAGCCTCAACTCTCGTATGTGATAATATGTCCATCTTTTTTTCTAAAGCACATGTTTTCTATAGAAATATCAAAAGTTGATAAAAAATCTAGGATATATTTACCTTCATTTACCTTTGTGAGGTTATAATCCCTAGTAAAGAACATCTCTACATTATCTGCTAATAATGATTAAAAGAGACAAGAGAAATGTTTATGCATTGTTACAAGAGATCTCTTATGATTAGCACATAACTTGACAATGATGTTCGTACAAGAGTTTTCTTATATGAGAATATGAAGGGACGAAATGTCTCAACCCTTAACTAGATAACTTCAAATTATCTCCAAGAGATTAACATAATGATGAAATCCTAGTGTTTCCTTCTACACTAACAAAACGACATGGAAGGAGTAATAAAAATATATGATTTTTGTGAATTCTATCTCCTAAGAGGGAGTATTTCCTGCTGACAGTTCTTGAATCTCTATAAATAAAATATTTGACAAGCTCATACTACAATTATAACTAAACTCAAATTAGTCATTTGATTTGCGCACCAAGTAACTATACTTTGTATAAAATTTAAAAAGTTCACATTATTAATTTTAAAACATTATTGAGATTGTGGAAAATTCATGTTCATACCAAATAGTCACAACTCGCGGAAAAGTAGAAAGTATTGTGTTTAAGTAAGACTTAAAACCTTGAGTGATGAACATAAAGAAAATGTGTTTCGAGATTTCTAGAAATAAGAACATTAGAAAATGGGAGAAAAGTTAAATGGTGGTGTTGGGTCCATAGGGGCGTTCTAGCAAGTGGTGACCAATGACAATGGCGGCAGCTGCTGTGGAGGCAGTCTAGCGGTCGTGTAGTGTTTCGTAGTCATAGTGGCGTTAGTACTGCAGTGTTGGGGAAGTCTGGAGTGCATTTGGCGGTAGGCTCGGACCATGGTTCGCAGATATTGGCGTGGTCGTTTTAGTTTGTGGATTCGTTCCTTAATGTTCGAATATTATAAATAAATTTTATATTAATTTAGAGATATTATAAGATACTTAAAGATACGATATAAGATAGAAATAGATACTTTAAAATACTCTAAATTATTATAAAAGATATTATAAGATATTTATAATATTTTTTTATTCTATCAGTTTATAGGTTGTGTTTAGGGTTCATTAAGGATGTGTTGGGTTGAAGCAGTTATAAATATGTATCTCTACCATTCATTATATTATGTGTAAGATAAAGGGAGAAGGTGTCATTACTATGAAAAACTTAGAGTTAAAAAGGTAGAAATTCATGTGATTGTGTTTTTGGAATTAAGGAAACCTTTGAAGGTATCAAGAGAATTAGAAAACAGTTATAGATAGCTTGGACTTGTGTGGTTCATATACAGAGAGAGTGTTAGAGATGGAAAAACATTATGGTAGAAAATAGGGTTTTTTTTCTTGAAAACTTGGATGATTATTTTCTTATAACTCTTTTGTAATATCTTGTAACAATTATTTGAAGTATAGTGAATCGAAGAGATTCTCTTTCCCCTAGAACGATTGGTTTGTTCGAACTGAGTAAATAAGTTTCTTTGTGGTCTTGTCTTTTATCTTCCTCTTGCTGGCTATGAATTTGCTATCACTAATTGTAGGTTATTTTGGTTGCTTAAGGCCATTTATTTTGGTCCTCGTTGTTCTTTGTCTCCACACATAAAATTTCTTGGTATGTTTGAAGTCTGAATAATTATATCAAGTACTTTGAATTATTCTATAAGTTATTCACAACAAGTAATGTCCACCGTGAGAAAAATGGATTTTGTTTACAAGTGAGCATCACGAGCTCTAACTGGTCGATCAATAGGTTTTTCGGAGACAACAATTTTGGCTTGTGGAAAGTGAATATGTAAGCAATCTTAACTCAAGAGAAGTATATTGAAGCATTCAAGGATTAGGCAACGATGCAGGCACGCCTAAAACATGAAGAGAACACCAAAATGGTGTATAACGCCAAAAGTGGCATTATTTTGTAACTCGGGGACAAATTTATAAGAGAACTCGCCAGGAGATGATTACGACTTTAATGTGAGAAAAACTTGAATCATTGTATATGACAACTGTTGCGGTGAGAATCGGATAACAAGCTATTAATTAATTTGCATCACATTTCTTTGAATTCACCACCGACTTTGATTTATCCAAATGAAAGGTTCAAGATCGAGAAAAACCTAAAGGGGGAGATCTAAGGTTCAGGGCTTGATTATACTAAGGGAAGGTATTAGCACTCTAAGTATTTGTAGTACTCTACAGGAACCTCTTGTTAATGTTTGTGTTATACTATGTTTGCTTGCTAAGATATCTGCTAAGGGTAAAGACCTAAAGGTATATACTATGTTATACTATGTGAGCTTTCTATGACTTAGGAGTCAATAGAGAGTCTTTCCTTTGGAATGAGGGGGGAAGATAACAGTTTTTTATGAAACAAGAAGTTTATATAGATATTTACATGAAGATGTAACATTAAATAACAAACAATTAAGTGAAACAAAGTTTACAACATCATACAAGGTTAGAATCAAATGCATTAGACATTGATTAAGCAAGATGAGCAAGATATTATGATAAAATAACCAAAGAGATGAAGAGTGCTTCTAATAGAAACCCTAAGGAGGACTTTCATTTCCAACACACATAAGTACCTCAAAAACTTGATTTTCACTAATTCTTTTTATGTTCAAAAAGTAGATTCATTAAGGAGCATTTAGCAAAAAGAATGAATGCAAAATGATAAAAAATGGTTGAGTTATGAATTTTGGAAATTAAAGGTATAAACCATAAAAATAACAAGGCAACATGTGATAAAAAGAAATAGAAGGGCCCCCATGAGTGTTGAAACCAGACCCTTGCGTGTACAGCCTAAAAGATCTACCAGTCATGCCATAGCGCGCATTTAACATATCATAGCAACAAGGAACTATATAAAAAACAAAAATAATTCAGGAATTAAAATAAAAGGACTGGGGCGAGGGGGATTCAAACCCCAGTCCCCATGGTCAAATGGGCGTGTGTATGTGTGTGCTTGCCACTAGGGTGGCTGTTTTATCCAGTCATAAACATGACTCCATATTCATTTAAGTCTTGGCAAGCGAATAAGAGACTGAAATAAAAGGAAAGGATACCTATGTAAGAACCAGTTCTTTACCTCCAAACAAACATACACCATTCAATTCAAAATAATTTTGAGACCAAGTAAATCAAGGGCAAATTGGAGCAATGAAATAATACTTGCAAGGAATGTTTACATGATAGCATAAGAACAAAACACTCATCAAATATTGGAAAACAAAGAACAAAGTGTCAACAATACCAAATGGTTCGTGTGCAAACAAACAAATGTATCATTAGGGCAGTGCTTGCACATACCACAAAACACCAATACACAAGACCTCAAGGGACCCTCAAATGCATGATCAGTCTTAGCATACCAATCAAACTTGACTTCAAGTAACAAACCAATATGTCATGATATATTGTGAGCACCAAACAGGACAGCAGACATAACTTCCAAATGAATAGTAATAGATTATACATACAAGGTGAATACAAGACATAGTAATGGTCCACACAACTTAACTACACATCAAGGCAAGATTTTATGCACACAAATTAAACACGATGCCTAGCAATACTCTTGACTTAGACCTACATCAAAGGGATGTTTTGAAAGCTTCCATTCATGTCTTGATAATATAATGGTAGCAGACATAGGTTCATGGCATCATGGCAAATTTTACAGACTTTATGAGATTTAAACAGGCACATGGACAAAACAAGTTTAACAGAGTAAGAACATACATATCATGAGTTTTGATAAACAAACTGATCATAAATCAGTGATGACAGCAATGTGCACATGGCATAGCATTTTGTGTGCTCAATAGGATGTGAAAAAGTGTATGAATGTAGTACTATATCAGAATGGGTTCACAACCAACTTTTATTTGAGGGGCAAACATCAGCAAGTACATATACACAAGCAGTCAGTTATCACAAAGTAGCACTATGTTACCTCCCACATAAGCAAATATTGAGGATGTGCTCTATTACTTAAAGACAAGATAGTTTATTTAACAAAACTTGCACATATGACCATGAACATATAGCAAGGCAGCAGTGGCACAACCTAAATGTACATCAGATAGCATATTGAAAGTTTGCATACAAGCTTGAACACATAGTAGCATGATGGTCATGAAATGGCAACTTTACACATAACAAAACCTCAAGAGATTATCCACTCTATGTAACAGTTTTAGCATACAAACAGATAAACAGGTCATGATATAGTGCACGAACACAATCAAGTTATGAGGTATTGACAGGCACATGGTTAGAAAACCAAGATTCAACATAAAGGAATAGCAACAAGTTCTCATTCTTAATCACAAGTTTGGCAGTCATGAATATGACTAGCACACATACTCTTGGACCCATATCATATCAACAAGTTGTAAACAACAAGTCAAAAACACAAAGCATAACCAGTTGCATATTTCAATAAGTTAGCAGTTCAAATATACCAAACTCAAGCACGTAAGTCAACTTGGTTCAAAACAAAGATCATGACATGTCAAAGTTTGTGTGCATATCAGGATGTGGATAAATACATGAACAGATACAAAAAGACATTCTTGTAACAGACTGAGTTAAAAAACAACATTTCTGCTCAAAAGCAAAAAAAACTCAAAAAGCAGGCCTCTTAGATACAAAGTATAGCATGAATTTTGGTACACAAACTGACTAAAAAAACAGTGATGACAACAAAATGATACAAACTATTTTTAGTGAAAAATAGCTAAGCTCTATTGCTAACAAAGTTTTGACCAGTTAATGTAACTTTGGGACCATATCAACAAAAGGCAAGTAGTTCAAGTATGGAACTCACAAGTCATAAAATTACAAATGCTTCAAACTAACAGGAATGAGTTATATTCAAGGACCTTGTCATAATAACATCCAAACATACCAGAAACAGTCATGAGCCTACTATTTCTCCTTGCATCCAAGTATTGACAAGTTCACACAACAAAAAGGGTCACATAGACTCAAAAGGCCAGTCAGTGACCAGCACAAGTGTATTGTAATGTTTCAAACATAATAACAAAACCAAAAGACAATGCACATATCTACTTCATATCAGCAGAATAACCAACCTATGGTTGTAGGCTTTGGACTGAAAATTCAAACACACATTGTTTACACATTATGGATGAATGGAATAAAAACTCACAAAACATATATTATAGTAGCAACCATGACATAGGTATGATGATAACAAGTATGGGAGCGTGAACAATGAGTAGGAATATAGAGAATGAAAGAGGCATGTTACCAAGTGGAATATGTCCACTGCAACTTCAAAGTATGAACCAGCTTCTTTCTTGTTGAACCAACACAAACTCCCAAAGCAAAGCTTCCTCTTCCTTCTTCTCTTGCAAGACCTCAAACTCAGATGTATTTAGAGTGTATTTGTGAAAGATGTTGGTGCTGAACAAAAGAGAATGGTTCTCCTTTTATAGCCAAAGAAGCTTGGTACGAATCTTGGAAAACCAATGGACAAATGCTTTGTCCATAGGATAATAGATTAGGGTTTGCATGGACCTCTTTTCAGCCTTCAAATTTGGTCAACCTTGGAGAAAAAATCGCCTCACATGTTGCATAAGGCTTCAGAGGATAGGGCTCAGGTTTGTTATGTTTCACCATCTCATGTATTTCTTCAAACCTCCTTTTTGTTGTGTCATAAAAGTGAAAGCCCAAAGTGGAAATGTTTGGGATCCCCATAGGGAGACAACACGTCAAGTGAGGGCTTAGGGAGAAGATATTATGATCTGTTGGCAAGAAGAGAATCAGATTGGTTGCACTTATGTTTTTGACTATGTTTTAGTTCCAAATGAACTTGGTTTGTGTAATGAAAACACAAGTTGTGAACTTCTATTTTGGCACACGACTACACTTCCAACAATGGGCCAACATACTACCACTCTTGATTCTTTGGAGTAAATGGAATGAGAAACATTATTTTGATGTCATTGATGGTGCTTAGGACTCATGACAAATCAAGGCAAAGTTTGGTTAATCAAAGGAAATGGAATCTGAATTTTCTTAAGTGTGTAACAAATTGTCAATATGCCAACTTTAACATGGCATAACTTGATAACCATTTCGTCAAATCTTGAGGTTCTTGATCCAATGTAAAGTATGCATTTGATGGATCAATTCTCGTGTGAAATGTGACTTGAGATGATGCTTGCAACAATGAGAAAAGAATCCCTAAAGTCATGCACATGGGTTGTCCAACATAAACTTAAAAAAGATTCTAAGTTATGGAAATTTCACACTTTGAAATACTTAACTTTAGAACATCATAACATGAGATTAGTTTATCCAAATGAGGAGTTCTACACATGCTTGGAAAGCTTGAAGAACAAGGAACAACTTTCATGTCCAAAGATTTTATATTTGAAGCCTGGAACTATGTGAAAAATTGAGTCAAAGTTGGATGAAAATTAAGGTGAAAATGACCAAAATTTCACTAAGTCCTAAAGGCAACTTATCTTCCAAGCCTCATAACTTAAAAACCATGCATTTTTTGAAGAGAGGTTCTCTAATACACTTTGAAGTTCATGGAAAGATATTTCCTTTGAGCTTTGAGTCACTCCATTTGGATGTGTGGTTTGAAAGTTATGACCTTCCCAATTTTGCACAAGAAGTGAATTTTCCACACTTAAAAAGTTTCAAAGACCAAACATTGTCCTCTTTGCAAGAAAACTCTCAAAACTTGATTTCTCATGCCCTAACTCAACAGTTAGACATGTCGTGATGGATTAAGGACTTGGATGCTTCATCTTGGGTCAAAATCTCAAAAGTCAAAGCCTCTGTCAAACCCTAATCTTCCTCAGGAGTACAACATGGATGATCTCTGATGATCTTGCCTCTTCAATCTCTCCAAAGCTCATAGATGGCCTCTAGGGATATTTGGTGTCATATGGAATCATGTCCCAAAGCTTGGGAACATGTCTTGATCAACATCAAAGACAATGGTTGACTTATCTTACCAAAACCCTAGTTGAGGCATGGTGAATTTGTGGCTCAAGATACTTGTGATGATAGCCAAATGATATTGAACTCATGTTGAATGAGACCCCTTGAATGTAGGCAAGATCAATTGGTTGATGAACCAATAAAACCTTGACTTAACAGGGCAAAATTCTTCAGTGATTCCTCAGGTTAAAACCCTAATTCCACCTTTTGACTTGATTTGATTCAAAGTCTTGGGATCTTGGTTCCAAACTGCTGGTGAATCTTTGTGATGTTTATATGGAGCCAGAGAATACCTTAGGAGGCATTGAATCTCTTTGTGTAAACCCTAATTTCAAACATAAGAGAAACAAACTGCAATATGTGGGTTAGTTAAACAATGCATATATAATTGATCCTAAATGTCAATGCAAGATGTTATGACATCTAAGGGGTAAAATTTGGGGTACAACAACAACTATTTGGCGCATAGGTTGTTTCTGAAATAACAATTCCACTCATTTTTTATGGTAGAGAACAAATTCGTAGTGGAGCAATTAACATAATTGAACAAGAACATTAATTATTTGGAGAGTATTGAGGTGATAATTGTTGATGAGGATAAGACTCTACTCTTGTTAAGCTTAGTATCCAGGTCCTTTGAACACTTCAAGGATGTTCTTATTTATGATAATGAATGTAATTTTACTTTGGATGAAGTCCATACGGATGTGAGATTCAAATTTTCAAAGGTGAAAGATTTGAAAATTGACAATAGTGGTGAAGACTTAATTATCTCAATTGGAGGTTATGATCATACATGAATATCAAAATCAAATATGTTTGAAAATTCAAGGTTAAATGTTTCAATTGTTAGAAATTGATCACTTCATGAGGGATTGTCTCAAGAGGAGGGGAAATGATGATTTTGTTCATATTTTAGTTGACTTGGGTGAGAATAGTTATGAGAGTGTTGGTGTACTAGAGGTTTTGAGTTTGGAGACTAAAAAGAATTGGATCATGAACTCAAGTTATTCTTATCACATTTGTCCAAGAAAAAAATACTTTGATACTTTGGAGCTAGAGAAAGGTGGAGTAGTTCTCCATATTGACAATAAGGGTTGCAAGGTTCATGGTATTGGTATGGTCGGACTTAAAATGTTTGATTATCCTGAGTTTCTTCTTCAAATTGTGAGGTATGTTCTAGAGTTTAAATGAAATTTATTATCCATAAGCTAGTGTGATGATCTATGCTATTGCACAAGAGTTGAACATTGGGTGTTGAAGATTTTTCATGGTGGAGCGATCATGGCTAAATGGTCTAAATTATGTGGGTTATATATTTTAAAATTTTCTATTATTATTATTCATTCATCATCAGTTAGTGAACCGTTTCATGACAAGAATAAGCTAGAATATTTAAGGTAAATGCATGGTCAACGTCTATAGATTGCTTCAAAGCACTTTAATGCATTTTGCAAGAGACAATGGTTTAAAATGCATTCGGCCGCTTAGTTAACATTGAGTTTTTAAGTTAAGGCTTATGCCGAAACAACTTACCTAGTCAACAGGTGTTTAATTAAATGGATAGGCTTCCAGATACCTATGGTGGCTTTTAGTAGAAAACTTGAAAACTAATTGTATTCGAAGATCGTCAAAACTTTATTTATTTATCAAATTAAGCTAATCCATCTTGATTTTAAAAATGAAGATTATGTCTTCAATGGCTATCGATAAGGTGATAAGGTTTGTGGGTTGTGGGAAGTGGAAACTAGAAGATATGAGTTCATCATTTGTAGATGTATCACTTTTAGTGATTCATGTTCGTGGAGGAAGAGTAAAAAGACCTGAAGATGAAGCTTTTAAAAACTATAGCAGAGAAGACTCAATTTGAGGTGGAGGTTCCTACTATAGGTACTAGTAGTAGTGAGGAAATTATTAAACAGGCCTCTAATTTTCATTTGAATTAGGATAAGATAAGGAGGAGGATTGTATCATCTCAAAGTAATGGTCATGTTGGCCTTAGGTTTTATGCTTTAAAAATGGTTGAACGGTTGCAAAACTCAGAAACATGGACCTTCATAGAGGTATTCGAAAGTATGTGAGGTCAAATATGGTTAAAGATCCATGCTTGTAGACTTGTTAGATTACCTAAACCTGAAATAATGATTGAAAGCAAGTGGGTGCAAGTGTTTAGATCAAGGTTCAAGTGTGTCTTTAACTTAATCAAGGTTGTTGAATAGTGAGTTTAACATGATAGAGAACAACAAGGTGGTTGATGGGTAAATTTGCATCACCGCAGTTTAAAGTCGAGATAGAAAATCATAGAAATATGTCTTAAAACATTGAATTATGAAAAGAAAAAATATGTTTCAAGATTGCTAAAAAATCATAACGCCAGAAAGCGTCAGAAAAGTAGATCGAAGAGGTCGGGATTGAGGGGGCGGTGTGTCGGGTAGTGGCCACCACCAGCAACGGGAGCCATAGTGCGGTCGTCCTCTAACGTCGAAGTCATAGTAGATATGCTTAATGGTGTCATAGGAGTCCGAAGGGTAGCGAGTTTGATTCAACGGCGGTCGATTAATCATTTCACTTTGTATATCAGTTCGTTAATCTAGAATATTTTTAATATATTTTATCTTAATTTAGAGATACTCTAAGATACTAAAAGACATTGGTTTAATGATATTATAAAATATATATAATATGTTTTATTCTAACAGTTAATAGGTTGTGTTTTGGACAAGATTCGTTGAATTTTAGCCGTTATGAATATATATCTCTATCATTCTTGTCTTTACAACCTTCAAAATGTAATCTGAAAGACAAGGGAGGAGGTGGCATTCCAATGAAAAACTTAGAGATGAGAAAGTATAAATTCATGTCACTGTATTCTTAAAATTTGAAAAATCTTTTAAAGTATCTAAAAGAGAATTCGAAAACATTTATAGACACCTTGGACTAGTGTGATTCATATATAGAGATCTTCAGAGATTGGAAAAAAATGGGTAGAAAATAGAATTTGCTCTTGAATACTTGGGTAACTATTTTCTTATAACTTTTTTGTAATCTCTTGTAATAATTCTTGAAAGTATAGTTAATCGAATAGTTGTTTTCTCCCCCAAAATATATCGGTTTGATCAAATTGGATAAACAAATTTCTTTGTGTTCTTGTCTTTTATCTTTCTCTTGCTTGATGTGAATTTTTTATCATTGATTGCATGTTATTTTAGTTTCTTGAGGCCACTTAATTCGATTTTCATTGTTCCTGGTCCCCCACACATTAAATCTTTTGGTGTGTTTGAACTTTAAATAATTCTATGAAGTGTTTTGAATTATTCTATCAATTTTTCACAACAAAACGAATAATAGTATTGATATTTCCAACACAATAAGGAAGTGTAGGAGATGTTAATATGGGATGATTTTATTCCTCTTAATTTTATATATTTTCCATTCCTAGAATAGAATAAAAAATCAAATAGATCATATTTGTAATTAATTGTTGTAAATGCTCTTGTAATTATAAATAGAGGTAATACAATGAAGAATGACATCAAGCCAAATTTACTGACATGATATCAAAAGGTTCGATCAAGTATGCAAAATCTTGTTACCTTGTCTAAACAATGACACCCCCATTGGGTAGCTCTTGAAATCTTGTTCCTCATTGGTTGTTTTGTTTCAAAATAGTTCTTCGGAAATCGAAACTTGTAACTATTTTAGATTCTGAGTTTCGGGTTGTCGTCTCGTCATTTTATCTTTGTGATTTTTGTTGATGCTTTACGATCTTGATTTTATGTTTATCACAATCGATTATTGTAATTCCTGATTGTTGATTATTGTTTTTCGATTCTTGATTCGTCTTGTTTGTTTGGCTGCAATTGGGTGTTTTGGTGATCGCTAATTGTTATTGAGATTTTATTCTTGTGATTTGGTGAATGTTCTTCTGTGCTAAAAGATTGAACATTCAGTGGTGATAGTTATTATTGTTATGGTGATCGGTTCGGTGCTAGCAGATACTGTTCGGCAAAGTTAAGTAAGTGTCAACTTTTTTCTTTTCACTTTCTTGCACGTTATTAAAAAACATTGCACCACGTGCAAAAGAGTGCAAAATTGATTTAGTGTGTTTTAAAAATATATAGACATATTATTTGTATCGTGGATTCAGAAAACGAAAGAAATTATTTTTGTGTCTCTTTTACTGGTAAGAATTATCCAACTTAGTAATTTCAATTCAAGAACTATGTGAAGGAAAAAGGATTATGTAATCATCTAAACGATGTGTTTAAGCCCCCTTACAGAGAAAGTTGCATTAGATGCGTGGGAAACCAAAGATGTTCAAATAGTCACTTGGATCCTCAACACTATTGATCCTTAAATGATCAATAATTTGCGATCATTTTCAATTCTCAAGAAATGTAGAATTATTTGAAGCATATTTACAACTAGGACAATGGAGCTAAGCGTTTTCAGTTAGAGCTAGAGATAGCCAATTACAAACAAGGTAATTTATCTATCCAAGAATATTATTTTGGTTTTTTGAATCTATGGATAAAACACTCTACTCTTAATCGTGCTAATGTTCCCAATACTGCTCTCGGGGTTGTCCATGAGGTCTACAACACAATTAAACGAGATCAATTTCTCATGAAACTTCGCCCATGATTTGAAGTTGTCAGAGGTTCTTTGCTTAATAGAAAGCTTGTTCCTTCTTTGGATACATGTGTTAGAGAAATTCTAAGTGAGGAACAACGTATCATTACTCAAGGAGTCATGTCTCATCAAATTGTTGTTTCTGAGCCGGTGGCGGTGGCATATGTTGCTCAGAGTAGAGGTAATGGTCGTGATATGATACGGGTTCAATGTTTCTCATGCAAATAATTTGGACATATTTCTCAGAGTTGCGGTAAAAAAAATTGTAATTATTGTAAGAAGCAAAGTCATATTATATCTAATTGTCCCACACATCCTCCCCGACCAACACAACATTCGGTGCAAACATTTCATGCAACTATAAATTATGTAGGTGGTCCTTCTGTTACTAGTGCTTCTAATGGTAATACTATGCAGCCTGAAATGATTCAACAAATGGTATTTTCCGCTCTTTCAGCTTTGCGAATTCAAGGTAAGTCTTTTGATGTTTTAAATCCATGGTTTCTTAATTTTGGTGCATCCAATCACAATACGGGTTGCTCTAAAAATTTGCACAATTTATGCCCTTATCATGGTAATCAGCAAATTCAAATTTTTTATGGTAATAACCTATCTATCACTAATGTTGGTGACATAAACTCTGACTTTCGTGATGTACTTGTATCATCTGGTCTTGCTTCTAATTTATTGTCTATTAGCCAATTGGTGGATAAAAATTATAATGTTAATTTTTCTCGTGCTAGTTTTCTTGTGCAGGAGCAGGTGTCAGGGAAGGTGAACACAAAGGGGCCTAAAGTGGAAAAATTATTTCCACTCCAGTTTATTTCTAATGATTTATCTCCACAAAGGGGCCTAAAGTGGGAAAATTGTATCCACTCCAATTTATTTCTAATCATTTATCTCTTTCTTATAATAACGTGTTGAATTCTTATGAGGATTGGCATAGAAGGTTGGGTCATCCAAACTCTTTTGTTTGTATCATTTATGTAAAACTGGTTTCTTGGGTAATAAAAATTTTATTTCTAAAGCCTTTGTTTCATGTTCTATTTGCAAATTGGTTACAAGTAAATCACTTCATTTTCCTTCTAGTGCTCATCGTGCTTCCACTTGTTTTGAGATGATTCATAGTGATGTGTGGGGAACGTCTCATGTAGTTTCTCATACTCATTATAAATATTTTGTCATGTTTATTGATTATTATAGTCGGTATACTTGGATATATTTTCTTCGGTCTAAATTTGAAGTGTTTTCTATGTTTAAGAAATTTCTTACATATGTTGAAACTCAATTTCAAGCTAGTGTTAAAAAATTTCGTTTTGACTCTGGTGGTGAATACATGTCTCATGAGTTTCAAGAGTACCTTCAACAAAAAGCCATCTTGTCTCAAAGATCTTGTCCCAATACGCTTCAATAAAATGGGATGGTAGAATGCGTGAATCATCATTTGCTTGATGTAGCACACACCTTACTTCTTCAAGCTTATGCTCCATCCTAGTTTTGGGTAGAAGCGTTGTCCACATATGTCTTCTTGATCAACCATCTTCCGCCTACGGTTATTGATTCTGATTCTCCTTTCTTCCGTCTATTTAAAATTCATCCTGATTATAGTGCTTTACATACTTTTGGGTGTGTGTTTTGTTCACTTACCTCCATTTGAAAGGCATAAGCTTGGAGCATAGTATGTTCAATGTGCATTTATGGGTTATAGTCACTCTCATAAGGGCTTTGTGTGTTATGATGTCTCTAATCAACGTTTTTGCATTTCTAGGAATGTGACATTTTTTGATAATCAGCTTATGTTTCCTTGTGTGTCTCCTTCCATGAATGATGTTGTTACTCTTCCTAAGTTTTCTATTATGCATCAATCTATAAAACTTTATAAATCAGTTCATGTAAATGTTAGAAAACACAAACAACATGTTCCCACTTTCTTTCCTGACACTGATCCACAACTTGATCCACATGATCTGCCACTTGATCTGGTACTTGATATGCCACTTGTTGAACCATGTTGTTCGGGTCAAATATCTTGAGCACCTGATAGATATTCGTCAGACATGTATGATTCCTCACATACTTCTCTGTCTGTCTCGCTTTCTAGCATATATATTCCTACTTGTTACTCACAGGTTGTTAAAGATGTGCGCTGGATAAAATAAATGAGGAACTTTAGGCTCTTCAGGAGAATTTCACAGGGATATTGTTTCTTTTCCTAATATAAAACCCATTGGTTGTAAATGGGTAAATTTTGTGAAATTGAATTAGGCTTAAATAATGTTTTCGTCCCTGTAAGTTGGCGAGTTTTTGGTTTTCGTCCCTGAATCTTTTTTTTTTCGGTTTTAGTCCCTATATGTTACTTTTTGTTAGTGTTTAGTCCCTAAAGCCAAAATCCGCAGGAAAATCCGTAGAAAAATCCGCAGGAAATCTCTGTAGGGACTAAACACCAACAAAAAGTAAGATATAGGGACTAAAACCGAAAAAAAAAATCAGGGACGAAAACTAAAAACTCGCCAACTTACAGGGACGAAAACATTATTTAAGCCATTGAATTATTATGGGTCCCTCAACCGCTTCAAGGGTCGATTGGTTCCATTGGGAAACAAGCTGAAATATGGTATTGATTATGATAAGACATTTGCACTGGTTGCCAAAATGACAAATGTTCGCACTATACTTTCTATAGCTGCTTCTAATGGATGGTGTCTTTATGAAATGGATGTTAAGAATGTTTTTCTTCATGGCGACTTGACTGAAGATATTTGTATGACTCCCCCTCAAGGTCTATTATTTACATCTAAGGGTGTGTGCAAGCTTAAATGTTTCTTATACAACTTGAAACAGGCGCCCAGGACGTGGTATAAGCACTTTCACTCCACTCTACTGAGTTATCCTTTACTCAAAGTCAGTATGACTCCTCTCTATTTATTCATAGCACAACTGAAGATATTGTTCTACTTCTTTTGTATGTTGATGATATGGTTATCACTAGTTCTGATCATTCTTTTGTTCAGCGAATTAAACAAGAGCTATAAGCCTCATTTCATATGAAAGATCTTGGCACCTTGCATTATTTTCTTGGTCTTGAGGTTAATTCTACATCTAAGGGCATGTTCCTCCATAAACACAAGTATACCACATATTTGATTTCTATGGCTGGTCTCCAAACAGCTAATCTGGTGGATACTCCCCTTGAGGTTAATGTTAAATATCATCATGATGATGGCAATTTTTTAAATGATCCCTTATTGTATCAGTAACTTGTTGGAAGCCCTAAACTTGACTATTACTCGGTGTGACATATCTTTTATTGTTGAAAAAGTCAGTCAATTCATGCATTCTCCTCGCCATCTTCACATGGCAGCAATCCATCGTATAATTCTCTACTTAAAAGGATCCTAACATCGTAGTTTATTATTTCCTTCCAGAATAGTTCCTCAATTGAGTGCTTATAGTGATGCTGACTAGACAGGGTGTCCTAACAGAAGACAATCTGCCATCGGTTGGTTCATGTTTCTTGGCTTTTCACTTATCTCATGGAAAAGTAAGAAACAAGCAAGAGTTTCTAAATCTTCCACTGAACTTGAGTATCGTACTATTTCTGCTGCTTGTTCATAAATAATGTGGTTTCGCGGTCTTTTGGATGAGCTTGGATTTTCTCAAACATAGCCTACATCACTATATGCTGACTATACAAGTGTCATCCAAATTGTTGCAAATCCATTTTTTCATGAACGCACCAAACATATTGAAGTCGGTTTTCATTCAATATGTGTTGCATATGATGATCAACTAATATCACTTCCTCGTGTTAGTACTCAATTTCAAGTTGTAGATATTTTTACGAAGGTGGTTGATTACGAGAAATCGTATCGTATTTTGTGGCTCATTAAGCATTTGTTTCGTTCATTTTTATTCTAGTTTTATTAGCATTTAATCATGTTTTATGTGTTTTGCAGTTGATATCTTTGTCTGTGGAAAAATCGGGCAAAATATCGGAAAAGAGCAAAAGAAGAAGAAAATTTAGCAAAAAAGTGAAGATTATGCATTTTGCTGATATGGCGCTCGCCATGACCTTGTCTGCCATGTCATATAAAAAGGCCAGGACCATGGCGTTCGACATTGCTGCGCAGTTGCATAATTTAAAAAACTGCAACTGTTATGGGCAGTTTTTTTTTTTAACTTCCATCCACTTCTCTTGCATGTTTTGGCAGTTACCTCTGGCATTTTGCTCTATATATAGGACCTTTCACTCTTGTAATTGATATCCGATTTTAGACGCGGAAGCTCTGTCGAATTCCGTTTAGGCAAATAATTACTCTTAGAGCGACAATTACTCACTTCAAGGAATTGTCGCAATTTCTCTGTATTTTGAATTTGCTATTGTACTTTTGGATTCGAACAAGTCTGTCGGCATTTATTTGAAATTCAATTCCCGCATTTTACTTTACAGGTTATTCTTACTTTTGTTTGAAATTTAATTTTCGTTTATGTGTATGCTATGTATTTTCCTATGTTAATTACCGTAATTATGCTTGTAACTAAAACCGAAATGCTTTGCTAAATCTGTTTGAGTTCGGCGTGTGAGGACCGCCGTTATCGGCGGGACTCCGTAGAAAATGTAGGCGCGACCTTATTTGATTGCATGCTAGTTTTGGCCTTTGTTTCTATTTTTCATGTTTTATTTTTCCGACACGAAAGTGAGGGATATGCTAAGTTCGGGCCGATAGCACGAGAGTGTGAGGAAAGAACGGATAGTGGAAACTAGGCACTGATCCTAAAAACAGCGAGAGCGCTTTAGGCATCATTTAGGATTTCATTAGCTTCCAAAATACGCTTTTCAATTAAAACAGGCAAGCGAGAGCAAAATCCTGTGGTTGTTAGGTGTGGCTTTTGTCGATAGCACGAGAGTGTGAGGCAGAGTATTTAAGTTAGTACTTCCTATAGAACAAAGTGCAGTCGTAATTAGAACCGGACTTCTACAAGTCCCTTAGGTACACGGAATCCACATTCCGGACTCGATTTTAGTATTATTTCCTAAAACCTCTAGAATTAGTAATTTTCCCTTTCCGTGCAAATTTCGTAAACTCTTAGCCTTAGCTTTACACTGCAACTTTAGATTGCATTAGTTTGATTATCCCTTCCTTGTGGGTTCGACAACCTTATTTAAAATTATGCGAACAGCTGTATACTTGCAGTCTCAGCTCGATGGTCACGTTAGTGCCCTCGGTACGCATCAAGTTTTTGGCGTCGTTGCCAGGGAAGGCTGATTTAGTCAATATTGTGAATCCTTTGTTGCGCAGTATAGACTAAGGCACCAAAAATTTTCCTTTTCCTCAAATTCGTCGATTGTATGCCAAACACTCATTCTAAGGACGACAAGCTTGAGCAACCAATTGATGATATCGAGCGTTTCATTAACTTAAGACGTCGAATTAAGGAAGTCTGAATTAAGTACAATTTTCCTGAACCTGAAATCCCTTATCCAAAATTACCGATACCCATGGCTGAGAACCCGCTCAACCATCCTCTTAAGGATTACGATGTCCCATTGCAAGATGAACCACATAAAAACATTGCTGCCCCTGCTATTAATCGAAACAATTTTGAATTGAAACCTTCACTGTTACAAGCCGTTCAACAGAACCAATTTTTTGGAAGTTCCACGGATGACCCGAACCTTCATTTATCGATGTTTGTGCAATATGATGATACCGTAAGAGCAAATGGTGTTAGTAATGAAGTCATACGACTACGTCTTTTTCCTTTCTATTTAAGAGATAAAGCTAGAGCTTGGCTACAGTCTCTACCATCCAACTCTATCACTACGTGGGACGAGTTGAAGAAAGTCTTTTTAGCTAGATACTTTCCGTCGAGCAAAACTGCTATATTGAGAGCCCAGATTAACGGATTTAGGCAGAAAGACAATGAATCTCTTTTCGATGCTTGGGAAAGATACAAGGACATGCTAAGGCTATGCCCGCACCATGGACTTGAACAATGGTTGATAATTCATACCTTCTATAATGGTCTTCTTTACAACACAAAGCTGAATCTGAACACTGCAACTGGCGGGGCTCCGATGGACAAACCGTATGAAGACGCTTATCAACTCATTGAAAATATGGCTCAAAACCACTTCCAATGGGGAGGTGAGAGGACTCCGACAGAAAAACCCGCTACGAAGAACGAAATGTATGAAGTTAATAATAGTCTGGACCGTGTCAGTGCTAAAGTGGGTGCGCTTACTCAAAAGATAGAAAGTTTGATTGTAGCTCCAGCAGCCACTGTGGCCGTTGTGACGTCGAATTGTGAATTGTACGGAACTCCTGGACATAGTAATGTTGAATGTCATTTACTAGCCGGTATTCCTACCGACCAAGTGAATTACGCCCAAGGAAACCCGTACTCAAACACATACAATCCTGGCTTGAGGAATCACCCGAATTTCTCATATAAAAACAATGCTTTATTTTCCCCAACTCAAGCACCAGCGGTACCTCCAGGATATCAGAAGGGAGCAACCGTTGCCCCTCAAGCGCCAAGAAAGTCAAACGTTGAGGTTTTACTAGAAAATTTCATCGCAACACAAACCCAACAAAATAAAGAGTTTGCCAACCAAAATGTGCACACAAGTGACTTATTGAAGCAGATGGCAACTAAGCTTGACGCCATGGCTACTCATAACAAAATGTTAAAAACCCAAATCTCTCAGGTAGCCCAACAACAAGCAACAGTAGCAGCCCCTGCAGGAGCATTTCATGGACAACCACAACCAAACCCGAAAGGACATGCTAATGTTATTACGTTGCGAAGCGGAACTGAACTAGATGGACCAATGGATCCAAGGCTTCAAAACCCTGCCATGTATCAGAATCCTGGTAAAGGAACCGAAAAGGTAACGGAATCGAAAGATGACAAAAATGACAAAAGTGAAGAGGCCGAAGAGAAAGAAACACCGTATGTGTCTCCACCACCATATAAACCACCAATACCTTGTCCGCAAAGGCTTGCTAAGCCTAAAAACGAAGGACAATTCAAAAAGTTTATGGAGCATCTGAAACAACTCAATATTACCATACCTTTCACAGAAGTTATAACATAAATGCCTTCGTATGCCAAATTCCTCCTAAACTGAAAGACCCAGGTAGTTTCTCGATACCTTGCGTAATCAGAAAGTACGTCATAGACAACGCTCTATGCGATTTAGGAGCTAGTGTAAGTCTAATGTCCTTATCCACCTATAAAAAGCTCTAATTATGAGAATTTCGACCAACGAAAATGTCTTTACAACTAGCGGACCGTTCTGTTAAATTTCCGATAGGTATGCTAGAGAACGTGCCCATTCGTATAGGACAATTCTACATTCCTACTGATTTTATGGTAATGGATATCAAAGAGGATTCCAGCATTCCTATTATTCTGGGAAGACCCTTTTTAGCTACAGCCAGAGCGATCATTGATGTCAAGAAAGGAAAGCTAACTTTTGAAGTTGGTGAAGAGAAGGTCGAATTTATTCTGGCCCAATTTTTGAAAGCTCCCGCTATAAACAATTCATGTTGTTTTCTCGACGTCATCGACGAATGCGTAAAAGAAGTAGAGATGGAATCATTTAAGTGTACAAAAATACTAAAGATTCAAGCACCTCCTATACTCAAAGACGATAATTGGCGTGAGCCATACGTAGATGACAGCCTGAGGGAATGTTTAGCACTAACACCTGATCCAATACCATGCCCGAAGAAACCTTCTGTAGAACTTAAGACACTACCCAAAAACCTAAGGTATAAGTTCCTAGACACCGAACTGGAACAACCAGTGATAGTTAACGGTGACTTGGGATAGATAGAGACCGAATGACTTCTGCATGTTCTAAGAAAGTATCATAAAGCACTGGGGTATAACATTTCAGACCTTAAAGGAATAAGTCCCTCTATATGTATGCATCGCAATATGCTCGAGGAAGATTGTAAGACCTCTAGAGAGCCATGTTGAAGCGGTAAAGTGGCAAGCAAAAATATTAATTTTCGGAAGAATCCCCTCCGGGATTTAAGTCGTGTCCACAGAGATCAGTTCGAGGGAAAGAATGTCGTTCGACAATCTCTCGCATTTATGAGTTTGGATTAAATTGGTTTAAAGTAAATGCAGAAAAGTAAACATTAAATAAAAAGAAATCATTATTCAGAGAGAAGAAACTTATCTGACATGCACATAATCGACTCCTCACAAACTTAAACATACCGACCAGTTATACTCAACCTACAATACTCCTCAATATCACCCAGTATCGCTCACAACAGTGTTCATCTCTGACACACTGAGCTGAGAGAACAACCGTGTTACCATCGTCGGCAGTCTCGCACCCGGCTCAAGATACAAAGGCATTAAGCTTCGACGCCTTTACAGATTGTTAGCTCTAAATCTATCTCTAGCATCCAGAAACTAACAGATAATCATCCCTAATCAAAGTTTGCGATGTTTATCTCTAACACAACTCAAACCCCGCGCATAAAGCAAAAATAAAGGACAATCACCGATAAAGATTTGTAAAGAAATTTTCATACAACGCCATGGGCGACAAATATACATGAGTTCAGAGTAAACACATATACACAAACCCAACATAGAAGAAAAACACGAAGAAGAGAAATAAACCAAACATCTCGCGGTGTGTGGGCATCGATCAATGAGAAATCCACCTCGGATCATCCGTGTGCAAGCTCCAATGTTGTTTTCTAAGCTAATCCTACTGAAAAATGAAAGTTTGATGCATTGGGAACAAATATTACCCAGCCATCCTCTAAAAATTATGTTTTTGGCCCTTTAATGGTGTTTTTGTCCGTCCAGTTTCACCCGGAGGTATTCTGGGTCGCCCGGCGCAGTAAGGCGGCTTATTCTGTAAGTTTTCCACACTTTTGGAGTTCCAGGCCCTGCAAAGGCCCGCCCGGCGGAGCAGAGGCGCAGCTGACAGTAGACAGCAAAAATCCAGCACTGTTTTGGCCATAACTTTTGAACCGTAACTCCGTTTTTCGCCCGGTTCTAAGCGTTGGAAAATTTATTCAATGATCTATACAACAATGGCAAGATATCCTTGATTAAATACCTACAAAAATAAATGGAAATCAATTAAACTCAATGATATTTACACGATAACGCAATATATACACTATAACATAAGGTAAACGTATTTACAAACAAAGCAGGGTTTATTCGAACGATTTTAACAAAAAGTATCGATATGCCAACAAAACTTATATACAAAAATAGCTACAATTTGCACTTATCAAACTCTCCCCAACTTACATAATTTTTTGTCCTCAAACAAAGCCAACATCTAAAGGAACAAAAGCGAAATCCAAGAAATCACGCAACAACAAGTTTTGACAAACAAAAACAAATGCAATGGTTCAATCGAAAATGGTACACACAAAGCAAATACTTATCACTAAACCACAACGATAACATAATCACGAAACAAAGGCTAAATACAAAGATCCATGCCAAACATTCTAAAACAACACTAGTTCACAAATGAATCACACCTAGCAAAAACAATCACCGGTAGATGAAAAACACAAAATGAGGTACTTTTCACTCACACAACAATCTTACAAACAAAAGACTAAATTATGCACCCATCTAAAAATTCACATTGAACATACGAAGGCAAGAATCACAAGGACTTTCAAGGTTGTAACGTGGTCGGGTAACCAAACAAGGGGCAATTTCTAAAGGTAATTGAAACAAAAACTTGCTTAAACCTAAGGGAGTGATCAACTCACAAAGACTCAAACAAAAAATTCCAATCAACTTCTTCCAAAATCCCAAGTGTTACATAAAACACAATACTTATTTAGCACAATTATTTGAACTCTTTTTGTTTCCTTTCTCAAGGATTTTCTTTTTCTTTCTTTTTCACATTTTTTTCTTTTCTTTTCTTTGTCATATTTTTCTCTTTTTTCTTTTTCTTTTTCAACCTTATAGAAACCAACCAATGAGTAAACAATCATTCTCTCCCCAACTTGAATTCAACCACCTCATCATGTGAATACTCCCTACTTTCTAAGGCAAGGTAAAAATTCATACAACAACACAAAGTTGAGGGTTCAAGAAAAAATAATCAATCAAAATCCAAACAAAAAGTGAATTTGACACTCATAGACAAGCATCAAGCTCAAACAACATGGATAATGACCAAAGGCTCAAAGGGGTTACAAATGATCACACACTCACAAGGTGAATTGACTATTCGGCTAGATAGTTGTGCTCAAATGAAACAAAATGCATTGATCCTTTTCATGCTTTCATATAATCAATACAAAAAAAGATTAAGCATAATAAAATCTAGTTAAAACAAGAATATTGGTACTCTGAGCATATATGAACAATAGAAGGCTTCCTCACAAAAAGGGTGGGAACTAAAGTGATTCACATGCGAACAAGTATACGAAAGAATGAATGGCATAGAAGTTGTAAAAAGCCTAAGTATCATGAATATGCTAAAGTAGACAAAATGATAAACACATACCTTGAACGTATACCAAACTTTAAACACTATCATTACCACGCATTCGTAAGTTAAAACGATCAAAAATGGACAAACACCTCATGCGACTTCAAATAGTCGGACCAAAATTGGAGTCCAAACAACAAACAAAAACATTAAAAAGACCGGGTGAAAATGGATTAAACAAGTTGTAAAGTGAAGATTTGAGAATTTTACGAACAACCCAAGTACAACTTGTTTAATGAATGTTCACCATACTACCTAAGTAAAAATGAAAAAGTAATAATGAAACAAACAAAAAACAAAAGAAAACATGCTTGTTTTATGTCGTAAGCTCGACGCCTTTACTGTGCTTAGCTAGTAACTTTCTTCCTTCATGCCATAGTGATGCGTCACCGCGCAAACCAAAAGCAAGTGTCCTAACTAACCACTTAAACAAACCTTAATCTACAAGTATCAGTATAACAAGTGAAAATATACAATATATACGATATCTACAAAACTCAAAAACAAAGAAACTATCGCAATGCGATTCAATATCAAAACTGATTCCCGACAACGGCGCCATTTTGTTGAAGCAGTAAAGCGGCAAGAAAAAATATATATTTTCGGAAGAATTCCCTCCGGGATTTATGTCGTGTCCACCGAGATCGGTTCGAGGGAAAGAATGTCGTTCGACAATCTCTCGCGTTTATGAGTTTGGATTAAATTGGTTTAAAGTAAATACAGAAAAGTAAACATTAAAATAAAAAGAAATCATTCTTCAAAGAGAAGAAACTTATCCGGCATGCACATAATCGACTCCTCACAAACTTAAACTTACCGACCAGTTATACTCAACCTACAATACTCCTCAATATCACCCAGCATCACTCACAATAGTGTTCATCTCTGACACACTGAGCTGAGAGAACAACCGTGTTACCATCTTCAGCACTCTCGCACCCGACTCAAAATACGGAGGCATTAAGCTTCGACGCCTTTACAGATTGTTAGCTCTAAATCTATCTCTAGCATCCAGAAACTAACAGATAATCATCCCTAATCAAAGTTTCCGATGTTTATCTCTAACACAACTCAACCCCCGCGCATAAAGCAACAGTAAAGGACAATCACCGATAAAGATTTATAAAGCAAATTTCATACAATGCCATAGGCGACAAATATACATAAGTTCAGAGTAAATACATATTCATAAACTCAACATAGAAGAAAAACACAAAGAAGAAGAGAAATAAACCAAACATCTCGCGGTTTGTCGGCACCGATCGATGAGAAATCCACCTCGGATCATCCGTGTGCAAGCTCCAATGTTGTTTTCTAAGCTAATCCTACTGAAAAATGAAATTTTGATGCATTGGGAACAAATATTACCCAACCATCCTCTAAAAATTGTGTTTTTGGCCCTTTAATGGTGTTTATGTCCATCCAGTTTCGCCCGGCGGTATTCTAGGTAGCCCGGTGCAGTAAGGCGACTTATTCTGTAAGTTTTCCACACTTTTGGTGTGCCCAGTTCTGCAATGGACCGCCCGGCGCTGCTTCGCCCGGCGGGGCAGAGGCGCAGCTGACAGTCGACAGCAAAAATCCTGCACTATTTTGGCCATAACTTTTGAACCGTAACTTCGTTTTTTGCACGGTTCGAAGCGTTGGAAAGCTTATTCAATGCTCTATACAACAATGGCAATATATCCTTGATTGAATACCTGCAAATATAAATGGAAATAAATTAAACTCAATGGTATGTACACGATAACGCAATATATACACTATAACGTAAAGTAAACGTATTTACAAACAAAGCAGGGTTTATTCGAATGATTTTAACAAAAAGTATCGATAAGTGCAACAAAACTTATATACAAAAATAGCTACAATTTGCACTTATCAAACTCTCCCCAACTTACATAATTGTTTGTCCTCAAACAAAGCCAACATCTAAAGGAACAAAAGTGAAATCCAAGAAATCACGCAACAACAAGTTTTGACAAACAAAAACAAATGCAATGGTTCAATCGAAAATGGTACACACAAAGTAAATACTTACCACTAAACCACAACGATAACATAATCACGAAACAAATACTAAATACAAAGATCCATGCTAAACATTCTAAAACAACACTAGTTCACAAATGAATCACACCTAGTAAAAACAATCACCGGTAGATGAAAAACACAAAATGAGGTACTTTTCACTCACACAACAATCTTGCAAACAAAAGACTAAATTATGCACCCATCCAAAAATTCACATTGAACATACGAAGGCAAGAATCACAAGGACTTTCAAGGTTGTAACGTGGTCGAGTAAAAAAACAAGGGGCAATTTCTAAAGGTAATTGAAACAAAAACTTGCTTAAACCTAAGGGAGTGATCAACTCACAAAGACTCAAACAAAAAATTTCAATCAACTTCTTCCAAAATCCCAAGTGTTACACAAAACACAATACTTATTTAGCACAATTATTTGAACTCTTTTTGTTTCCTTTCTCAAGGATTTTCTTTTTCTTTATTTTTCACATTTTTTTTTCTTTTCTTTTCTTTGTCATATTTTTCTCGTTTTTCTTTTTCTTTTTCAACCTCATAGAAACCAACCAACGAGTAAACAATCATTCTCTCCCCAACTTGAATTCAACCACATCATCATGTGAATACTCTCTACTTTCTAAGGCAAGGTAAAAATTCATACAACAACACAAAGTTGAGGGTTCAAGAAAAAATAATCAATCAAAATCCAAACAAAAAGTGAATTTGACACTCATTGACAAGCATCAAGCTCAAACAACATGGATAATGACCAAAGGCTCAAAGGGGTTACAAATGATCACACACTCACAAGGTGAATTGACTATTCGGCTTGGTAGTTGTGCTCAAAATGAAACAAAATGCCTTGATCCTTTTCATGCTTTCATATAATCAATACAAACAAAAGATTAAGCATAATAAAATCTAGTTAAAACAAGAATATTGGTACTCCGAGCATATATGAACAATAGAAGGCTTCCTCACAAAAAGGGTGGGAACTAAAGTGATTCACATACGTACAAGTATACGAAAGAATGAATGGCATAGAAGTTGTAAAGAGCCTAAGTATCATGAATGTGCTAAAGTAGAAAAAACGATAAACATATACCTTGAGCATGTACCAAACTTTAAACATTATCATTACCACGCATTCGCAAGTTGAAACGACCAAAAATAGACAAACACCTCATGCGACTTCAAATAGTCAGACCAAAATTGGAGTCCAAACAACAAACAAAAACATTAAAAAGACCGGGTGAAAATGGATTAAACAAGTTGTAAAGTGAAGATTTGAGAATTTTACGAACAATCCGAGTACAACTTGTTTAATGAATGTTCACCACACTACCTAAGTAAAAATGAAAAAGTAATAACGAAACAAACAAAAAAACAAAAGAAAACATGCTTGTTTTACGTCGTAAGCTCGATGCCTTTACTGTGCTTAGCTAGTAACTTCCTTCCTTCATGCCATAGTGATGCCTCACCGCGTAAACCAAAAGCAAGTGTCCTAACCAACCACTTAAACAAACGTTAATCTACAAGTATCAGTATAACAAGTAAAAATATACAATATATACGATATCTACAAAACTCAAAAACAAAGAAACTATCGCAATACGATTCAATATCAAAACCGATTCCCGACAACGGCGCCATTTTGTTGAAGCAGTAAAGCCGCAAGCAAAAATATTTATTTTCGGAAGAATTCCCTTCGAGATTTATGTTGTGTCCACAGAGATTGGTTCGAGGGAAAGAATTTCGTTCGACAATCTCTCGCGTTTATGAGTTTGGATTAAATTGGTTTAAAGTAAATGCAGAAAAGTAAAAATTAAAATAAAAAGAAATCATTCTTCAGAGAGAAGAAACTTATCCGGCATGCACATAATCAACTCCTCATAAACTTAAACTTACCGACCAATTATACTCAACCTACAATACTCCTCAATATCACCCAGCATCGCTCACAACAGTGTTCATCTCTGACACACTGAGCTGAGAGAACAACCGTGTTACCATCGTCGGCACTCTCGAACCCGACTCAAGATACTGAGGCATTAAGCTTCGACGCCTTTACAGATTGTTAGCTCTAAATCTATCTCTAGCATCCAGAAACTAACAGATAATCATCCTTAATCAAAGTTTGCGATGTTTATCTCTAACACAACTCAAACCCCGCGCATAAAGCAAAAATAAAGGACAATCGCCGATAAAGATTTGTAAAGAAAATTTCATACAACGCCATGGGTGACAAATATACATGAGTTCAGAGTAAATACATATACACAAACCCAACATAGGAGAAAAACACAAAGAAGAAGAGAAATAAACCAAACATCTCGCGGTTTGTCGGCACCGATCGATGAGAAATCCACCTCGGATCATCCGTGTGCAAGCTCCAATGTTGTTTTCTAAGCTAATCCTACTGAAAAATGAAAGTTTGATGCATTGGGAACAAATATCACCCAACCATCCTCTAAAAATTGTGTTTTTGGCCCTTTAATGGTTTTCTGTCCGTCCAGTTTCGCCCGGCGGTATTCTAGGTTACCGGCGCAGTAAGGCGGCTTATTCTGTAAGTTTTCCACACTTTTGGAGTGCCCGGCCCTACAATGGACCGCCTGGCGCTGCTTCGCCCGGCGGAGCAGAGGCGCAGCTGACAGTAGACAGCAAAAATCCAACATTGTTTTGGCCATAACTTTTGAACCGTAACTCCGTTTTTCGCCCGGTTCAAAGTGTTGGAAAGCTTATTCAATGCTCTATACAATAATGGCAAGATATCCTTGATTAAATACCTGCAAAAATAAATGGAAATCAATTAAACTCAATGATAATTACACGATAACGTAATATATACACTATAACATAAAGTAAACGTATTTACAAACAAAGCAGGGTTTATTCGAACGATTTTAACAAAAAGTATCGACAAGTGCAACAAAACATATATACAAAAATAGCTACAATTTCCACTTATCAAGCCCCAAAGAAGGATAAATCCTATCTTAATCGATGTAGTTAAAAAAAAGGTACAAAAGCTACTAGAAGCAGGAATCATATACCCGATATCTGGTAGTAACTGGGTTAGTCCTGTGCATGTTGTGCCGAAGAAGGGAGGTGTTACGGTTTTTAGCAATGAAAAAGGAGAATCTATTGCCAAAAGAACTCAAACTGGATGGAGAATGTGCATAGACTATAGAAAGTTGAACAAAGCCACTCGAAAAGATCATTTTTCTTTACCCTTTATAGATCAAATGCTCAAACGATTGGCCCAACATTCTCACTCCTGCTATTTAGACGGATATTCATTATTTTTCCAAATTCCTATCCATCTTGACAATCAAGAAAAGACTACATTTACCTGCCCTTATGGTATGTTTGCCTACAAACGAATACTGTTTGGACTGTGTAATGCTCCCGCGACCTTTCAGAGATGCATGGTGGCGATTTTTGCCGACTTTATAGACAATATAATGGAAGTATTCATGGATGACTTCTCTGTCTGTGGGGGAAGTTTTTAAGGATGTTTATCGAACCTAGAAATGGTACTCGAACGATGCGTTAAAGTAAATCTAGTATTGAATTGGGAGAAATGTCATTTCATGGTCAGAGAAGGAATTATGCTTGGACATGTAGTATCTAGCCGAGGAATTGAAGTAGATAAAGCAAAAATAGAAATCATAGAAAACCATAAACCTCCGAAAACAGTTAGAGAAATTCGAAGTTTTCTAGGACACGCCGGTTTCTACTGACGATTCATTAAAGATTTCTCTAAGATAACTAAACCACTAACAGCTTATTAATGAAAGATGCTGAATTTGTATTTGATGAGGATTGCTTGAAAGCATTTAAACATTTGAAAAAGGCTCTCATAATTACACTTATTATGCAACCGCCCGATTAGAGTAGACCATTCGAAATAATGTGTAATGCTAGTGACTATGCTCTTGGTACCGTCTTAGGACAAAGAAATGATAAAAGGCTTCATGCCATATATTATGCTAGTAGAACCTTAGACAGTGCACAGATGAACAATGCTACCACAGAAAAAGAACTCCTAGCTGTTGTGTTCGCTTTAGATAAATTCTGTTCTTACTTAGTGGGAGCGAAAATAGTTGTCTATACTGATCACGTCGCAATTAGGTATCTGCTGAATAAGAAGGATGTTAAGCCGAGACTTTTAAGATGGATCTTGCTTTTGCAAGAGTTTGATCTGGAAATCAAAGATAAGAAAGGAACCGATAATGTAGTAGTGGATCACCTTTCTAGAATTAAGAATCAAGAACCTGAGCGAGTCCCCATCAATGACGATTTTCCATACGATAGACTTGTAGCCCAATTAGAAAACGAAAGCAAAACGAATGAGTGCTCTTTAATTTATCATGATGCAGAAACAGATGAAGTAGTGGAATCAATATGCTCAAAGATCACACTGCCTTGGTACGCTGACTTTGTCAATTACCTGGCAGCTGGAGTACTTCCACCAGATTTATCCTACCAACAAAAGAAAAAATTCTTCCACTATCTCAAACACTGTTATTGGGATGAGCCCCTACTTTTCAAGTGAGGCGCCGATGGAATTTTCCGTCGATGTGTCCCTGAATCTGAAGTTGAAGATATTATATCTCATTGTCACTCTACACCATATGGAGGGCATGTAAGCATTTCAAAGACTTGCGCAAAGATTTTACAATCTGGCCTATTCTGGCCTAGCCTTTGGAAGGACGTCCACATCGCTGTCACAAACTGCAATCGATGCCAACGCACTAGTAACATTTCTAGACGCGATGAGATGCCGCTAAGAGGTATTTTAGAAGTAGAAGTCTTTGATGTTTGGGGAATAGATTTCATGGGCCCTTTTCCGTCATCCTTTGGCAACAAATATATACTCGTTGCAGTCGATTATGTTTCGAAATAGATCGAAGCAATAGCTTCTCCTTCAAACGATGCACGAGTAGTCATAAGACTCTTTAAGAATGTAATATTTCCTAGATTAGGTCTTCCAAGAGTTGTCATTAGCGACAGTGGATCCCATTTTATCTCGAATATTTTTGGGAAACTATTGCTTAAATATGGAGTGCCACATCGAGTAGCAACACCATATCACCCTCAGATGAGTGGACAAGTGGAGGTTTCCAATAGAGAGATCAAGAAATTATTAGAGAAGACAGTTGCAACCTCTAGGAAGGATTGGTCTGCAAAACTTCATGAAGCTCTGTGGGCTTATAGAACAGCTTACAAAACTCCGATAGGAACCACCCCATTCAAGCTAGTTTATGGCAAATCATGTCATTTGCTTGTCGAACTTGAGCATAAAGCTTATTGGGCCATTAAGACCCTGAATATGAACTATACAGCGGCAGGAGAGAAGAGAATTCTTGACATCCATGAGCTAGAGGAACTTAGGTTGGACGTGTATAAAAATGCCTGAATCTATAAGGAGAGAATCAAACAGTGGCATGACAGATGAATAGCTAGACGAGAGTTAAACCAAGGCGACATAGTTCTCCTTTTTAATTCTCGACTAAAGTTGTTCCCTGGTAAACTTCGTTCTCGATGGTCTGGACCCTTCGATGTTGTAAGAGTTCTTCTGAGTTGAATTCCCGAACCTGACACTATGTTCTCTAGTAACATACATAACCCTGCTTTTAGGTACTTTCATAAGATTTTGGCTCACACCCTATTTTGTAAGGAAGAAAATATTACCTCTGTTTCTAAAGATGAACTATTCATTATGTATTGTGCTTCGCAGGGAAGACCTGTGAATGATGCTTCCTTTATGTTGGCTAGCTTGAACCGCATTGCTCAAGCGACCGATGATGTTATCCTTGTTGGAGGGTTAGTAACCATGATTGCTGAAGCAATAGGCCTTCGTTACCAACTTAACTGCATCCGTGCTTACGGAGGCATCCGTCTGAAACACTTGAATTTCTGTTTTAACCGTGGTATGTTGGCTAACCTAGGACCAGCCGAGTTTGAATTCCTAATTGACAACAAAGTGGTCCATAACTTTACCTTGCCTAACCACGAGAGGACAAACGTGCATAATAGGAACAATTGTCTTTATGGCCTTGAGGAAGAGAGTGAATCACCAACACCACCCTAGAGCCCACAGCCTTATGAGATACCTAATGCCAATCCCTCTTATGCCACTTCACACGTCTCTAGATCTCGTGTAGATTATGCTGATGCCATTGATGCTCTACACTGCCAAGTGGACACCCTTAGGGATGATATCACTTCCATCCGAGGGGACCTCATTGGATTCGTGGACGTTGCTAATGAACATTTTGACCATTTATTCCAGCAAGTCCATTCTTTCACTAGGCATTTTAGTAAATGAGCTATGATTTGTACCAATGGAGTTCTTGTTGCTTTTATGATTTAGTTTATTCTGGTTTTTATTGTATTTTCATTCAGTTGTAATTTGCATTCTTTGTGTCGTCGATTCTTCGGCAAAGACATGATGTTATAGTTTTTGAATTAATGTTATTTCTCGTTTGTGTTTCTTTTATTGTTTCGTAAATTTTAATGTTTATTTTATTTTATTTTTTCTGCAATCTTAATCTCATTCTGCAGTGGGACTGATGTATTATGTGTGTTTTAATTATTAAAAAACCCAAAAACAGACTGTTTCTTAGCTAAAAACTTAATTTTGAGCAATTCTGCTTAATGGCGTTCGCCATGGTATGATGGTGTTCGCCATCAGTTCTTTCATTTTTAAATTCTTAATGTTAAACACATGGCGTTCGCCATGTGCTTAATGGTGTTCGCCATGGAGACGGAACTTTTGGATTTTCCTGCATGTATTCTGTTGCAGAAAATGCGCGGGTTTCAAATGAAACCCTTCCAACTTCCCTACACATCAGTAACCACCCAAATAACAACCTATTAATTATCCTATTAACCTTTAACCACTCATATACCCTTTATCCTTCTATTTAAACCATCCAAACCTCATTCTTCATCATCACCAACAAAATTCTCAAACTTCCTTACTCTCTGTTCTAGTTTCCAAACTCTCCAAACCTTTTCGGAAAAAAAAAATCGTAATGGCTCCTAGAGTTGCTCGCGACATTGATTACATGGGAATCGAATTTCTCGAAGGTATCCTTGGCGAGAGACAGAGGGCTGTTTTTCACAAAATCTATAAGAGACTTGTCGAAGCCACACGATATGCTCATATCGATATTGTCCGTGCACTAGGATTGTTCGACAGTATCAACTGGATGCTGAATAATGTAGGTTTGTCTCACTTTTTCTCTACTCTGAGTCATACTTTTGCTAGACTAACCTATGAGTTCTTGAGTTCGTTTCAATACTTGCATGACCTGTCCCGTACCACTGGCATCGCAAATTTTAGGATGCTTAATAGAGATTATTCGCTGCCATTAGAGAGGATAGGTGAGATTTTTCAGTTTCCGAGTGGGGAAGAGTACGTTTGTCTGGCACCGCTCAAAAGCGAGTGGGAAGCCAATGCCTTAGGCTTTTGGCGCCAAATCACTGGCAAGACCGTTACCTCATGGGAAGGTCTAAAAGCCACTTCCATTCACAACCCAACGATTAGGTACTTCCATCGCGTTCTTGCAAACACTATCTTTGGGAGAGAAAACACAGGGAATGTGAATTCTAAAGACTTATTTTTCATTCACTGTGCATTGTTGAAGACAAAAGTCAATCCCACACTGTTGAAATATAAATAGAGTTCCGGTTTTAGTTATTGTTCCACAGAGATTGTTCATGATATTACCGCCGTTCTACAGTCGTAACGTTTCAAACTTTAAAGTAACCAGGGGTTTTAGGTTGGTTTCGTAGCGTTTGCATTCAAATTAATTAATTAAAAGCTGTAAAGAGGTTGTTTTAACGGTTTATAAAAGCATGTCAAGATTAGGGTTCGACAAACCACTTTGTACGTATATAATCGATAAGCTAGTCAACTCGGTTAAATGATAAATACAATCACATATCCTCCCAATATGTTTATTTCTAACACATATTGTGAGTTTTGCCATTTTGATCCTTTGTTCATTTCTCACACAAACTATCAAAATAACAACATTAAAGTTCAATATTTGGTGAACATCAACACACATTACTATCTCTAGCTAATGGACATTGATGGATGAAAACCTACGTAAAGAGTTGGAGCATATTTCTCAATCATGAACCAACACAAAGAATAAACATAGAAACAAGGTTTTTAACCATACATTCATCATCTAAGAGTTCACTAACTAGAATCAATCCATATACATACAAAGGAAAGGTTTACCTACATCTAACCTTGACACAAAAGAGAAATTAGCTACTCATCTTCATGGTAGCTTGAGCAACAAGTAATGGACAAAGTTTTTGGAGCATCAATCTTCAAGAATCAAAGATTGAAGCATAAAAACTAAGAAAGCAAGAAAATGGGTTTTAATGGAGTTTTTCTCTCCAAAATATCTAAGTTACAAAGTGAGAAGATGAAAAGTAGTATGTGGTACTTCCAAAATGATACAAACATTAGCCTAAATAGAGGTTTTGCCCAGAAAGGAGCGTTGGGCGGTGTAGAGTTGTGCTAGGCGAAGCCCACTTTTCATCCCACGTGACAGCCACAAAGCCAAAAGTGGCAAAGATATTTTGCAAAGAGCGCCGAGCGAAAGGATGAGAGCGTCGGGCGATGCAAAAAGCGTCGGGCGAAACCAGGAGGCGCAACAATGCCAACTCCCTGGAACTTGGTTGAAGAAATTGGAGAAAACAAGGGAAGAGGCATCGCCTGTGGAGTGCCGGGCGAAATTTCCCAAGCGCCGGGCGAAACAAACCTACCGTCGGGCGAAATTAGGAGGCGCAGCAATGCCAACCTCCTGGAACTTTGAAATGAAAAAATGCAAATTTGGGTTGCCAACCGCCTCTGCAGCGCCAGGCGGTAAAGAGGCCTCAGGAACAAAACTTGAAATTTTCACAATGTCCAAATCAGGTCAAAATGATTAGCGATTAAATAACCAGAATTCCTGCAAAAAGTAGCAAACACATCAAAGCACCATATATTCACAAAAATGCAAGACCTGCTTAAATAATAAGTCGTTTTTCGATTAAAGCATTTAAAAGAGCTAAAAAGGTGTAAAAATAAACTATGAAAATAAACACATTTTCACACCTAACAACTCTCCCCAACTTGCATCTTTGTTTGTCCTCAAACAAAAGTGAGTGTTAATCAAACACAAACAAGATTTCCAAATACCAAATTACCCGAAACCATACATGGTTCAAACTCGAAAGATGCACGCGCAAAATTTTTCAAAATATACATAGGATCAAAACATGAATATGACTTCATCCTAATCATAAAATCATACAATGCAACACAAAGTATCCTCAAGTTCGAAACGAATCCTAACTTATTCAAATGAGCCTCGCTCAATATATACAAAGGACAAAACAAACTCAAAGCAACAGTGCCACATCCAAAACAATTTATGCACTCATCTCACAATTAATCAAGCAAAAATGGAAACCATGATCACAAAAGGACTTTTATAGGTTGAAACTTGGCCGGGTTAAGAAATAAGGGACATATGTACACGGCCATTGAACACGAAGGGGGTATATTTTGTGACGAGCATTTTCTGTTCCGAAACAATCCTTTATGCTCAAACTTCCCAACTTTTCTCACAATGCATTCTATTTCTCTTTCTTTTTAATTTCACAATTTTATTTATTTATATCTTTTTCTTCCCTTTTTTTTTATATCAATTTTTCTATTTCAATCTTTTGAGAATGCATTGCCCACAATTCCTTCTTCTCTTATCAAAATGAACCAATCTCCCCAACTTCAACAATATTATGTCTCAATTCAAAATGCTCATCCAAACGGTTAAAGTAAGGGTTCGTGCTTCAAGAAAACAAAATTTTTCATTTTAGTCTCAAGAGAGGTATCAAATGTTCACATACTCACAAGGTAATCTTGAAGTGAATTTTTGGAAAAGTGGGTCTACTCATAATACTCAAAAATTGCCTTGATCATTTCAAAGTTTCCATAATTCAAAACAAAAAGTAAGATTAAACATAAAAAGTTTGAGTAAGCAACAATTACTAAAATACCTCATTAATTTTTGAACAATGGAGGGCACTCACATATATGGTTATGTCCTAAATGAATCACATCGAACAAGAGTTTACCAAACATTGCATTGACAAACTTTACAAAAAGTAAAAACTTCACATTCACACTATGATTCTACCACACAAAATTCCAAACTTTGGTTGTGCACACCATCAAGAATAATATCATCACCATCCATGTTGAAAGCCAACAAGGTATTCTTTTCTCTTCCTTGTGTTAACACACAAAATTTTCCAACATTTCAAGGACAACCATCATAAAAAAAAATTCAACACTATATAAACAGAATTTATACTAAACCAAATTTAACCAACTTAAAATATTATAATTATGGTGCTAACAACACCGAAAATGTACTCGCCACTGCGATCCAAAAGTACATACTAAAAACTGAAACAATAGTTCATACTAAAACTGAAAATAAAAGTTCATACTAAAACTGAAAATAAAATTAAATTCCTTCACTTTGAAGCCTAATTAATCAACTCATTGAGATCATCCTGCATCTCATCCATGCCCTCATCACCATCGTCATCATCATCATCATCATTATCCTCCGCAACAACACCACCGGTGCTTGCCTCCTCCGAAAAGAATGGGCGCCTGTCCCCAGGCCAATTTGCATAAGCGTCGTACGCCTCCCTTGTAGGAAAAGGACGGTACTCCGCCGGGTGCGTCTGATAATGATATAACTGCTGCATACAATCAAATTAAATTGGTTAGACCTGTTGAGTGACTCACCCATGTCCCAAGTGTAGTTGAATGCCGCTTTCATATCGAAAACGGATGAGTCACTTGTATCCGCCTGGACACCAGAACTACTTCCCTTCTCTGTTGCTGCCTTTTTCTTCCTTTCCTCCTTTGGTTTACAAAATCGATCCAAATAATTGTCATCAACCAAAAACTTCAGTTTTTCGTTAATCACGCCTGGAATGAGGATATCAGTTTGATAGATCAAAGATTGAACCAAACAAGGAAAAATAATAGGAGCATCATCATGAACTCCTGGCCTCCGGGTATTTTCAACAAAAATTTTCATTTCCCCAGCTATGACATGGGCAACATCCACCTCTTTATCCGTCATAATATAGTACATGAGGAGTGCTACATCAAGCGGGACAGAAGAACGGTGATGTCGCGGCTTGACATTGTAACACAGCAAAAGGAGGACGGCATGTGCCTCCGGAGTCATGTACTTCTGACTATACTTAATCGGCTCCCCTTTAGCATTTTTATCCACCTTGCACCCCGATTTTAAAAGCACACTACCAACAGCCTGGTGATCATGTAAATTTGTTAACAGTTTCCAGTACTCGTCGGTTTGCAAGCTACCCAAGGAACTCGGCTTTCCCAAGATATTGTTGATGGCATCTCGGCTAAAGCTAATTTCCCTGCCCCTTACGAAGGTTTTGAACCTGTAAAATTCGCCTTCGGGCTGAATCGCGTTTGCATAAAATTCTCTTATCAGCTGATAGCAAACACGATCAGCAGGGTTCAACAAAAATTCCCACCATTTCTTTTCAAATATGGCCTGAATTCGCCGATAATCCCCCTCACGGTTGATAGCAAACTTCTTTTCAGAGAGGACAGTTCTGCCCTCTAGAGACTTAATCCTTGATTCATGGTAAGCGGAGATAAATCGGGAGCTGTCGAATTCCGTTGGAACATTGGATGTGGATTCTACACTTCTCTTCTTCGTTCCTCGCCGTTGACGTCCAAAAGAAGCCATCTGCAACAAAAACAACAATAACAGCATGCAAAGACAAAAGACCATCAGCCCTGTCAGAAAACAAGAATGGAACAACATGTAAAGATCAGAACAGGGCAAAATGCCCCTAAACCGCCGGGCGACATGCAGGTGACGCATCGCCCCTCAACCGCCGGGCGATAAGCAGGCGATGCAGCGCCTCTCAAGGGTCGGGCGACATCACGAAAACCAGAAAAAAATTACACACATCAGCAGCAGCAGAATGTTACAAAACCATACCAGAAAAATATCAAACCCCATAGCAGCAAAGAACCAAAAATCTCAAAACCCATACCAGAAAAAAAATTAAAACACTTCAACACTTACTCAAAACCCACACCAGAAAATTAACAGAAATCATGAAAGAAAATCAGAACATGCAATTTGCTTCAAAATCAATTTGTTTCTCAATCAGAAAATGAAATTGAGTGAGGGTTTGAGTAAGTCATCTTCAAAATCAAACAACCCAAAAGGTTTTTAATGACACAATGATGAAAAGAACATGATTCAAAGCAAAACAATAACATGCATACCTTGAGTGCTGAGAAAAAGAAACTGAAGTTGAGAATTCGTGAGAGCAGAGGGAGAGACAATTCGTGAGTTTTCCAAGTCAGAGATAAAACCAACAAAACACTTTCCAAGGGTTTTAAAGCAAGAAGGGGCACAATGGTCAAAGCCCCAATAAATTCATAATAATTAAAATTAAAACCCTCAGAAAACAAATTCAAAAGACAAACCACTTCATATCCCCCCATATTCTCACGCCTGGCCCAGGAGGGGCCATTAAACACACAAATGTCGGGCGACATGATTCAAGCGCCGGGCGCTTCACACCAGAAAAATTTTTCTGCTTTGGTGCAGCAGATCAGCAAATGTACCAAAGCTCCTGATTAATGTATGCAGAAAGATTCATACAACATCAAAAAGTATAGCAACACTCAAAAACACTAAAAATCAAGAAATCAAAGGGAATACTTACAATGTTGGGGTGCCTCCCAACAAGCGCTTGTTTAACGTCGGATAGGCTCAACGGTCCAAGATGCTCAATTAAGAACATCAAGGAGAACAGAACTTGAAGCGCGATCGAAATTGCCTACAAGGTAAATTTTTAGACGCTGACCGTTTACGGTCCAAGAGTCTTTCTTTTCCAAGTCTTCGATAACAACCGCTCCAAAGTTTTTTACTTCCTTCACACGAAAAGGCCCGGACCACTTGGATTTTAATTTTCCTGGAAAGAGTCTTAACCGAGAGTTAAACAATAACACCAATTGTCCAGCCTTGAAGTCCTTTTGCCGGAGCTTCTTGTCGTGGTATTCTTTCACTTTTTCTTTGTACAACCAACTTGAGTGGTATGCTGCATTACGCATTTCTTCCAGCTCAAGAAGTTGCACTTTTCTTTTGGTACCGGCCAAGTCCTTGTCAAAATTTAACATTTTCAAGGCCCACAAGGCCTTATGCTCCAATTCAACCGGTAAATGGCAAGTTTTACCATAAACCAATTGAAACGGAGTTAGACCTATTGGAGCTTTATAAGCAGTGCGATATGCCCATAAAGCCTCGTCCAATTTTTGCGACCAATCTTTTTTCGAACTTGACACTATTTTTTCTAGGATTCTTTTGACCTCACGGTTTGTTACCTCAGCCTGACCATTCGACTGCGGGTGGTAAGGGGTCGCCACCTTATGTGATACACCATAGTGTTTTAAGACATTTTCGAGAGGTGTATTACAAAAGTGTGACCCACCATCGCTAATGAGCACCCGAGGAGTGCCAAAACGGGAAAAAATGTATTTCTTTAAAAAATTTATCACCGTTTTGCCATCCGCCTTAGGTGAGGCAATCGCCTCAACCCACTTCGAAACATAGTCAACTGCAACCAACATGTATTCATTACCAAAAGATGGTGGAAATGGACCAACAAAATCGATGCCCCAACAATCAAAAATTTCTACCTCTTGTATGTTTTGGAGAGGCATTTCATCACGTTGTCCAATTCCACCAGTTCTTTGGTACATGTCACAACTTTTGGCATGGAGATGTGCGTCTTTAAAAAGAGAAGGCCAATAAAAGCCCGATTGAAGGACTTTAGTGGCCGTCCTCGAACCATTAAAATGGCCTCCATACGGCGAGTTATGGCAATGCCAAAGAATGCTTTGAGCCTCATCACTCGTGACACACCTTCTCAAAAGGTTGTCACTTCCTAACTTAAACAAATACGGGTCGTCCCACACGTAGTAACTAGCATCCGAAAGGAACTTCCTTTTTTGGTTCCAAGTTAGGTCTTCGGGCACCCAACCAGTAGCCTTATGGTTAGCAAAATCTGCAAACCAAGACCTAACTTGGACTTTAAAAAGTTTTTCATCAGGAAATTCCTCTTGGATTTCCTTTTCAGCTATGGTGACCTCAACATTGACAAGGCGAGACAAGTGATCTGCCACCAAATTTTCCGAACCCTTCTTATATTTTATTTCTAAATCAAACTCTTGTAATAAAAGGATCCATCGGATGAGCCTTTGCTTCGAATCCGGTTTGGTTAACAAATACTTGATCGCCGAATGGTCGGTGTAAACAACAACTGTTGACCCGATGAGGTAGGATCTAAATTTCTCAAGCGCATACACAATAGCAAGTAATTATTTTTTGGTTGTGGCATAATTAACTTGTACCTCATTTAAAACTTTACTTGCATAGTGTATGGCATGGAAACTTTTTTCCTTCCTCTGACCAAGTACCGCTCCAACAGCATAATCACTCGCATCGCACATAAGTTCAAAATTCAAAGTCCAATTTGGAGCGATTATTATTGGAGCGGTAACTAACTTTTCTTTTAAAATTTCGAAAGCGTGAAGACATTCATCGTTAAAAAGAAATACATGTTCCTTGCTTAGCAAGTTGCTCAATGGTCTAGCCACCTTTGCAAAGTCTTTGATAAAACGCCGATAAAATCCGGCATGCCCAAGGAAACTTCGGATCCCTTTTACGTTGGTCGGAGGAGGCAACTTCTCTATCACTTTAACTTTCGCTCTATCAACCTCAAGGCCTTTGGACGAAACTTTGTGGCCGAGCACAATTCCCTCTGTCACCATAAAGTGACACTTCTCCCAATTTAGCACTAGATTTGTCTTCACACACCTTTCTAAAACGGTTTCCAAATTTGTAAAGCATAAATCAAATGAGCCTCCAAAAACTGAAAAGTCGTCCATGAACACTTCCATCGTCTTTTCTATTAGGTCGGAGAAGATAGCTTGAACGCACCGTTGGAAAGTTGTCGGCGCATTACATAAACCAAAAGGCATCTTACGATACGCAAAAATGCCAAAGGGACAAGTAAAGGCCATCTTCTCATGATCCGCCGGGTCAACCGCAATTTGGTTATACCTCGAATATCCATCCAAGAAACAATAGAATTGCTGCCAGGACAACCTCTCTAACATTTGGTCCATAAATGGTAATGGAAAATGATCTTTCCTTGTCGCGGTGTTGAGTCGTCTATAATCAATGCACATCCTCCACCCCGTCACTGTTTTTGTCGGGACCAACTCATTTTTTTCGTTATGAATCACGGTCATTCCTCCCTTTTTTGGCACAACATGGACTGGACTAACCCAAGGGCTATCGGAAATCGGGTAAATCATACCGGCTTCCAATAGCTTAACCACTTCTTTTCTCACCACCTCTTTCATTGTTGGGTTCAAGCGGCGTTGCGGTTGGGCTACCGCCTTGAAATCTTCTTCCATCAAGATACGATGCATCCAATAAGCCGGGCTAATTCCTTTTAAATCGGAAAGGACCCAACCTATAGCATCTTGGTTTTTCTTCAAAACATGAATTAGACGGCCTTCCTCGTTTTTTGACAAACCGTTACTAATGATAACCGGCTTGTTACCACCGTTATCAAGAAACGCGTATTTTAAATTGGAAGGCAAGACCTTCAATTCAAGTGGTGACTTCTCATCTTTCACATCCTTCTTTAACTCTTCCGGTTCTACCTCCCATGGTTGCAACTCTTTGAGGGATTCAAGTTCTTTTAAACAATCCTCAAGAGCTCTTTCTTCTTCTTCGGAAAACACTTCAAAAGAATCATTAAGAGCCATTTCTAAAGGAGAGATTTCATGTACATGCTTAGAAACCTCCAACGTTGCTTCTTCAATTGCATCGATCCGAAAGCTATCATGTTTATCCTTTGAATGCTTCATAGCTTCGAAAAGATCAAAACAAACCTCTTCATTTTGAACCCTCGCCTTCATTAAACCGTCATCCACATCAATCATCATTCGGGCGGTTTTCATGAAAGGTCGGCCAAGAATTAAAGGTGCATCTTTATCTTCCTCCATATCGATAACAACAAAATCAACCGGGAAGAAAAATTTGTCAACTTTTACCAAGACATCTTGAGCTAACCCATGAGGATGAGTTGTGGACTTGTCGGCCAATTGTAAAGTCATACGAATGGTTTTCATCTCAATGTTCCCAAGCTTATTTACAATGGACAATGGGATAAGATTAATGCTTGAGCCCAAATCAATTAAGCCCTTTCCAACATAAACGTCACCAATGGTAACCGGCAAAGTCACACGCCCCGGGTCAACTTCTTTTTTAGGAAGAGTTCTTTGGATGATGGCACTACAACTCGCGTCAAGAACAATAGTTTCCGGTTCCGAATACCTCCGCTTCTTCGTGAGAATGTCTTTCATGAACTTTGCATACTTTGGCATTTGTTCCAAAGCTTCGGCAAACGGAATGTTAACTTGTAATTGCTTGAAGATGTCCATGAAATGCGCATAGTGCCTCTCATTTTCCTTCTTTGAAGGAGCATGAGGATATGGTAAGTTTTGGATCGGAATAGCGCTCACTAGTTCCTTTCCCTTCTTCACTCTCCTAAGTCTCTCCTTTTTCTTCAACTCCTCACCACTATTATTTTCAACTTCAACCATGTCCTTACATTTATTTTCAACTACACCTTCATTTTCACTTTTATTTTCAACTACTTCCTCATCACTACAATCCTCCACAAGACCATCAAGTTTTTCTTCCTCCACATTTTTCTCCTTTTCTTTCTCCAACTCCTTCCTACGTCTAGTAACAATCGCCTTGCAATGCTCCTTAGGATTCACTTGAGTATTCGCGGAAAAGGAAGGACCCGATTGTTGTTCGGCAATTTGCTTGGCAAGTTGCCCCACTTGGTTTTCAAGATTCTTAATCGCCGCGTCACTACACTTTTGGTTGGCCATTGACATTTGCATGAATTGGTTTAAAGTGTCTTCCAACTTTGAGCTAGCAACCGGAGGTGGTGGAGGTTGATACGGATTTTGCCGATTTGAAGGACCGGCACCATACCCTTGATTATTTTGATAATTTGCTCGCGGTTGAAATCCTTGATTTCCTTGATAATTTTGTTGAGAATTGTGTTATTATTGGTAAGGTTGTTGTTGTCTACCTTGATAATCCCTTTGATTTGCCATATAGTTCACATCTTTAAAACCCGGAGGAGGACAAAATCTGGTGTCATGCTCCCCTTTACAAAGTTCACAACAAGCTACTTGCTTACTTTTGCTCGGCTCCTTCATTTCTTTGATTTGTTGAGTCAAAAGCTCCACTTGTTGAGAGATAAGCTTGTTTTGCGCAAGGATCGCATCGTTAGTTTCCAATTCAAGGACACCGGGCTTCTTTTGAGAGTTGCCACGGCTTTAACTTTGAAGATCGTTTAGAGCCATTCTATTAATAATATCAGTTGCTTCCTCGGCACTTTTTGACAACAAACTTCCTCCCGAAGTGGCATCCAATAATGTCTTGCAGTTTGGTTGGAGACCATTCTTGAAGATATGAATTTGTGTTAAATCATCAAACCCGTGACCTTTACATTTGCGAAGCATGGACTTGAATTGTTCCCATGCTTCATTGAGGGATTCATTAGTGCCTTGAGAGAACACGGAAATTGCGGTTTTTGACTCCATGAAACGGTTATGAGAGAAGAACCGTTCAATAAATTTTTCCTCCAAGACATTCCAATCGGTCATCACGGCGGGAGTTTGATCGAGGTACCAATCCTTTGCCTTGCCAAGCAAAGCATGCGGAAATAAACTTTTAAAGAGAGGTAACTCTTGTGCTTGATCTACACCGGCCGCTAATGCAATCTCATAGAATTTTGTGAGAAATGCAAAAGGGTCTTCATGGTCCATTCCGGTGAATGGACTTCCATGCAACAAGTTCAAAGTTCTAGTTTTCATCTCGGCTTGCCTTCCTTGATTGTTGTTGGCAAACTGAGCGGTATGTCGTGGACTGTTCACATAAGGTGTGGATGCGGGAGGTGGAGGTGGTTGCGCCATGATTGGTGTGAATGGTGGTGGTGGTGTTGTAGTAGAACTTCCTTCTTGCTCTTGTCTTTGTCGCGCAAGTTGCCTCCTCCATCTAGTTCTGCAGTTGAGTCTACAAGCGGTTCTTTCAATCTCAGGATCGAATAGAAGTTGGTCCGCCGGTAGTTGCCCTCGCATAAACAAAGTCTGCACACTTAAACAAAACAAATCAACAAGCACAAGAAAATTTGTAACAAGTCTAAAACTTCACAACTATTGCAATGCTTGCAATATCAAATAATAATCCCCGGCAACGGCACCAATTTGTTGAAATACAAATAGAGTTCGGGTTTTGTGATATCGTTCCACAGAGATTGTTCGTGATATTACCGCCGTTCTATAGTCGTAACGTTTCAAACTTTAAAGTAACCAGGGGTTTTAGGTTGGTTTCGTAGCGTTTGCATTCAAATTAATTAATTAGAAGCTGTAAAGAGGTTGTTTTAACGGTTTATAAAAGCATGTCAAGATTAGGGTTCGACAAACCACTTTGTACGTATATAATCGATAAGCTAGTAAACTCGGTTAAATGATAAATACAATCACATATCCTCCCAATATGTTTATTTCTAACACATATTGTGAGTTTTGCCATTTTGATCCTTTGTTGATTTCTCACACAAACTATCAAAATAACAACATTAAAGTTCAATATTTGGTGAACATCAACACACATTACTATCTCTAGCTAATGGACATTGATGGATGAAAAACCTAGGTAAAGAGTTGGAGCATATTTCTCAATCATGAACCAACACAAAGAATAAACATAGAAATAAGGTTTTTAACCATACATTCATCATCTAAGAGTTCACAAACTAGAATCAATCCATATACATACAAAGGAAAGGTTTACCTACATCTAACCTTGACACAAAAGAAAAATTAGCTACTCATCTTCATGGTAGCTTGAGCAACAAGTAATGGACAAAGTTTTTGGAGCATCAATCTTCAAGAATCAAAGATTGAAGCATAAAAACTAAGAAAGCAAGAAAATGGGTTTTAATGGAGTTTTTCTCTCCAAAATATCTAAGTTACAAAGTGAGAAGATGAAAAGTAGTATGTGGTACTTCCAAAATGATACAAACATTAGCCTAAATAGAGGTTTTGCCCAGAAAGGAGCGTTGGGCGGTGTAGAGTTGTGCTGGGCGAAGCCCACTTTTCATCCCACGTGACAGCCACAAAGCCAAAAGTGGCAAAGATATTTTGCAAAGAGCGTCGGGCGAAAGGATGAGAGCGTCGGGCGATGCAAAAAGCGCCTGGCGAAACCAGGAGGCGCAGCAATGCCAACTCCCTGGAACTTGGTTGAAGAAATTGGAGAAAACAAGGGAAGAGGCATCGCCTGTGGAGTGTCGGGCGAAATTTCCCAAGCGCCGGGCGAAATTAGGAGGCACAGCAATGCCAACCTCCTGGAACTTTGAAATGAAAAAATGCAAATTTGGGTTGCCAACCGCCTCTGCAGCGCCGGGCGGTCAAGAGGCCTCAGGAACAAAACTTGAAATTTTCACAATGTCCAAATCAGGTCGAAATGATTAGCGATTAAATAACCAGAATTCCTGCAAAAAGTAGCAAACACATCAAAGCACCATATATTCACAAAAAATGCAAGACCTGCTTAAATAATAAGTCGTTTTTCGATTAAAGCATTTAAAAGAGCTAAAAAGGTGTAAAAATAAACTATGAAAATAAACACATTTTCACACCTAACACACACCTTTCTTGTTTGATCACCTTTCTTCTGTCGCCAGTCGGTCTGGTGGTCACATCGGTGTAGGAGGAGTGATTACCTCCATTGATATGGTTCTAAGACTAGAACCTGAGTTGGGTGCCCTCGAAGGATTAGTCGCCCCTTTTGTTGATTTAGATTATTGTCGCAATATGCGACTTATCAAGAATGTACCAAACGGCAAGTATAGGCTTATGATCAAGAATAGAGAGGTTAGGAGTGTAGATTTACCATGTGCTTCACGCATTAATGTGCATGTTAGCACAAATTGGCTATTTGATACAGAGGCCCCGAGTTTAGATGATGAAGCTAGAGAGATGGCTTATGCTGAGACCATGGGATTTACACACCAGCCTTACCCCCGTGCTAATGCTGACATCCCAGGGCCGAGTCACAGTGCACATGAAGCACCCCCTACACCCACTTTCTCTGACCAATTTTCAGGTACCTACCAGCCTCGGAGGAGTACGACTATGTTGTTATCCGAACCAGTTTGGATGATATTTTGCCCGAACTGCGGTATCGGAATGACAGGGAGGCGGAGCGTGACTTGCTGCTCCAGAACTTACAGCGTCAACAGGAGGATATCAGAGTTGCTGTAGATCTTGCCAACCAACAGTAGGTTGACTTTGCAGAGTGTATCGAGCATGATATGGCATATCCGACTGAGCAGATAGAGGGCATGAGGGTGCAGGTTACCTCTTTGAGGGAGTATGTTCAGCATGTTCCTAACCCTCTCATTGGCAGAGGTATTGGACGACATCGCGGCCGAGGCCTTCCTCATTGATTATTCCAGGTTCTTCCACTCCTTTTTCACCTTATACTAAAACATTTGGGACAATGTTTGGTTCAAGTGTGGGGGAGGAGTTTTACTTGCTTTGTTTTTTGTTATTTTCATGTTATTTTTATGTTTTCTAGTTAGTTTCTTTTATGTCGAGTCGTTTATGCGTAATTGAGTCTTATTGTACTTTACATTTTCCTTTCGTTAGAAAAATTCCCCTAAGATTGATAAAAAGCAACCCCAACAAAAAATTTTCCATCTGAATCTATTGCATGACACTTTTTCACCTTTAGGCTTTTTTATTTAGACTTGGGAAAGTATTGACATTGTCGGTACCGCTTTAGCACCCTTGACTCCCTAAGTATGTGGTACTGATCTAAATAACCATTATGTTGAGACCTTGATTTCCGAGTTTCTATAGCAGTCTCTTGAGTAGTTTATGTTAGCAGTCAGCACCATCCCAAAAACTCATGCTAAGTAATGAACCGATGCAAATATGTGGTCATCTCGAAAAAATTAATAATAATTTCCATTTGAGCTGTATTGTAGAAAAGCGAATGAAATAATTTGTTTCCTTCTAAGTTAGGTGGCCCTCACCCGGCCATTTAGCCCAACGGATCGGATTCTGGAAATTCAAAAAGAAAAGAAAAAGAAAAGAAGAAATGATGCAAAAAGTTGAAAAATCGAGATCATAAACACTAACAGGTTCACTTACCATGCGAGTGTAGGGATAACGGGCTTAATGTGATCGCGTGAGAATGAAAAAGAGGGAAAAATAGACAAGGAATATAGGTCAAGTTATAATGGTACGCTTTGGATTAGTATTGCATACGGGGAGTCTTGGTCCGCAAGTGCGGATGTGTGACATCACGGTATCCTCATTTGTCGAAGTCTAGTACCTATCTTTTAGCATAAGTCTATTGGTTGTGCTCGGGTTTATTGTCGGGTCGTGTTTTTGTTTCGGATGCTACACTTACTGTTTTTAATTATGTCGGGAGTTTGCTTGAGGACAAGCAAAAGCCTTAGTGTGGGGGAGTTTGATAACGAGAAATCGTTTCGTATTTTGTGGCTCATTACGAATTTGTTTCGTTCATTTTTATTCGAGTTTTATTAGCATTTAATCATGTTTTATGTGTTTTGCAGTTGATAGCTTCGTTTGTGAAAAAATTGGGCAAAAGATCGGAAAAGAGCAAAAGAAGAAGAAAATTCAACATAAAAGTGAAGATTCTGGATTTTGCTGATATGGCGCTCGCCGTCCCTTGATGGCGCTCGCCATGACCTTGTCTGCCATGTCATTTAAAAAGGCCAGGACCATGGCGTTCGACGTGGCCTGGTGGCGTTCGCCATTGCTGTGCAGTTGCAGAATTTAAAAAACTGCAACTGTTATGGGCAATTTTGTTTTTCCTAACTTCCCTTCACTTCTCTTGCACGTTTTGGCAGTTACCTCTGGCATTTTGCTCTACATATAGGACCTTTCACTCTTGTAATTGATATCCGATTTTAGACGCGGAAGCTCTGTCGAATTCCGTTTAGGCAAATAATTACTCTTAGAGCGACAATTACTCACATCGAGGAATTGTCATAATTTCTCTGTATTTTGAATTTGCTGTTGTACTTTTGGATTCGAACAAGCCTGCCGGCATTTATTTGAAATTAAATTCCCGCATTTTACTTTACAGGTTACTCTTACTTTTGTTTGCAATTTAATTTTCCTTTGTGTGTATGCTATATATTTTTCTATGTTAATTACCGCAATTATGCTTGTAACTAAAACCAAAATGCTTTGTTAAATCTGTTTGAGTTCGGCATGTGAGGATCGTCGTTATCGGCGGGACTCCGTAGAAAATGTAGGCGCGACCTTATTTGATTGCATGCTAGTTTTGGCCTTTGTTTCTATTTTTCATGTTTTATTTTTCCGACATGAAAGTGAGGGATATGCTAAGTTCGGACCGATAGCACGAGAGTGTGAGGAAAGAACGGATAGCGGAAACTAGGCACCGATCCTAAAAATAGCGAGAACGCTTTAGGCATCGTTTAGGATTTCATTAGCTTCCAAAATACGCTTTTCAATTAAAACGGGTGAGCGAGAGCAAAATTCTGTGGTTGTTAGGTGTGGCTTTAGTCGATTGCGCGAGAGTGTGCGGCAGAGTCTTTAAGTTAGTACTTCCTACGGAACGAAGTAAAGTCGTAATTAGCACAGGACTTCTACAAGTCCCGTAGGTACACGGAATCCACATTCCGGACTCGATTTTAGTATTATGACCTAAAACCTCTGGAATTAATAATTTTTCCATTCTGTGCAAATTCCGTAAACTCTTAGCCTTAGCTTTACACGGCAACTTTAGATTGCATTAGTTTGATTATCCCTTCCCTATAGGTTCGACAACCTTATTTAAAACTACGCGAACAGCTGTATACTTGCAGTCTTAGCTCGACGGTCACGTTAGTGCCCTCGACACGCATCAGTGGTTCCTTGTTCACGTCATTAGTTTCTTGTTAACAAATTGATGCTCTTTGACTAGCCGCATCAATATGAGGGGGTGTTAATATGGGATGATTTGATATGATTTAATTCCTCATAATTGTATATATTTTCCATTCCTAGAATAGACTAGAAAATCAAATAGATCATATTTGTAATTAATTATTGCAAATGTTCATATAATTATAAATAGAGATGATACAATGAAGAATGACATTAAACCAATTTTACTCACAGGAGAAACATTAACCTCTAGAAGTTATAGGACTACATAGTTGGAAGAGAGTTATGACATATATACCAAATAAAAAATCACTTCCAATGATATTTAGAATCATAATCTCAATCCATAGATGACAACCAATAAAACCTGCTTCTGGTAATAAATTCGCCATTAATATTCTTACTACACAATTAGTAGTCTTTAAAAAAAATAACGAAGGTTGGTTGCAATCTCTGAATTGAAGTAGTAACTTCCGGAGATAGCATACTGTTTAAGTCTACAATCATATTTTTACCATCAATCCATAGATCATTGATCTTCAAACCCATAAGTTGAAGAGGTGTATTTTAGATATTCTCACAAAAAGGATGTTTTGAGATCCATAGTTGAAACTAAAAATTAATATCTCTATCAAATATATCAAAAATGTAACATGATTTCAACACATAAAAGACCCTTGAGAATGACTTTCCTTATATGCAAGCTAACTATTTTTAGTTACGGGACATATTACATTCCAAATTATATTTATCATCCAAAAGTGAGAATCAAAATTTTGTCTTATTTCACTAAGCTACAAACAAGTTTGCCAAACAAATGAGTGTTTTGCAAACTAGTTAGGCGAATATTCTTGTTCTAATCAATCATATGTCTGGATCAATATGTCGTACCATGAAAAATGAAATTCCTCGCAGCTTCATCCATAGTCTCTCAAACATATCAAGAAAATCAACAAATTAGCATACTATATATAAGCACGAAAGTAAGAATGTCTTTGGCAAAGTTACACATTCTGGATTATTCAAGAACCTACCTTTACAAGAAACAACTTTTGAATCTACCTTATCATATATTTCTAAGAAATCATTTTACATTTTTTTTATGTGTTTCATTTTGAATCTCAAGTATCTTTCTAATCCATTAGTAAATCTGATACTAATGAGCTACTCAGCATCATTTTTAATAGATCAGATGATACCTTTAGAGGCATAAGATCTTGAATTATCTAGACTCACTTTGAAATCAAAAAAAGAACATAAGTTATCAAGTATGATATGTAGAGGTTTTTAGTGACCCTCTTGAATTGATTTATCAATTAAATCACATGGTCTTTCCATTAAAAGAACAAAAAGAAAGGAAAATAAATGAAATGCTTGTCAGAAGCCATAAAGAGGTTAAAAGTCTCCAGACCTATTCTCATTCCACAACAAAGAGATCAAAGTAGAGAAAATGTTGTTCATGATCAAAGAAATGATTTCAAAAGAAAATTCATTCTAATAGGGGGTGCCACAGAGAAAATATCAATCTGCAATGTCATAAACTTTTCAAGATCAAACTTAGATAAAGCAGGCTCTTGATGTAGACTCAATTCAAGCATGTCTTATATACATGTGCAACTTTGGCAAAATAATTCCAAAAGTATGTATGAATGTATTATTTTGACTGCTAACACAGTCATATCATTATAAAATGTTAGAAATAATACGGGTAAGAAAAATATATGTAACTGTTTTCAACCAAAATATCAATGTAAAACTAATTTGCAGTTACAATACATCTTATAAAACTCTTTCAATGAATGTTCCCTTGACTCGATAGACAGAAAAGTTCCATGGGGAGAATCCTACCAGTCCCAGTGGAGCCATAAATGGAATTGATAACATAAACTAATGAAGTAAGGATAAATCCCACCAAAATTATGTACATGTATTATTGACACTCAATGTCGGAGGTAGATGATAAGGTATAAGTAGAACTCTTTTACTAAGTTTGGAATGGTCCTATCCGATATTTGGGTGAAGAGCTCAAAATCTTTGAGGGAAGCTTGACAAATTTTGTGATAAGGCATGTGGCTTTTCAAGAGACTTGGTTCCAAGTACCAAGGTTGAATTACTTTCTTGGCTAGAATTGTCATCTTTTCTTCTTGCTTGGGGTTTATCAAGCCCGCGGTGAACATATATCTTCTTGGTGTTTTTCTGAGTTTTTAGCTTGAGGAGACCATGGTGACAAGAAAAGATGTAAGAAGGTCTGAATTTTAAATGAAAAAAAAAAAGTGAAGTTTTCGTTGTTCAACCTCCTTGGTGCATCTTTGGGCCTTGTGCGTGTTTTAATTACTTTTTTGCATTGCCTATTAAGTTTATTTGCACCCCTTTTCTAAAAGCACTTGAAACACTCATCTTTTGGGTTAGAAAATAATTTATTGAGACAAGTAAAAAATAAATTCATTCTTTTAAGAGTTTAATCAAGGTTTTCCGGTTATTTCAATCTTAAAATATTGTATACCTCTTTTATCAAGAAAACTTGATAATACTCCCCTTAAAGGTAAACACCAAACATATTATGATGTATTTTTCTCTATCGTTTGATGTGAGATTTAGTAAAAACAACAAAATAAACATGTCCATTACAGACATATTCATTTAACATATCACTAAGGATCATAAACCTCTAGATACTCTCAAGAACACTTGCTTTGATCATTGTACTTAAAATTTTCCATCATTGTACATTTTTGAATTAGACACTTCATATACATTATACTTGATCTTACCATATCAGAAAGGAGATCAGCAGCCAACAACACGTCGTGAGCTCCAAATTCGTCGGTGGTGAAGAAGAGGAATGGGTGTACCTGTAAGACACTCTGATGCCAAAGTGAGTTTCAGAGCGAAAGAGATCAAGTACAGAAATTGTGAGTTTAGAATACCTGACCCTCCTCTAGAGGAGGGTATTTATAATGTGCCTTCAACGCTGGGCCAACGGTTATCTGTAGTGGGTTAGATCATTAGGCCAAATACGGATAACTGCCAGGATCTACGTGGAGTAGGGAAGACCAGCACGTGGTCTTCATCTTGGGCCAACTGCCCTGTGGACTTCGGGATGCGGAGGACCTGTTCTCGAGGGTAAAACTGTCGCCCGAAAGGCGTGGGTAGTTGGCTGATGACGTGTCCCCGCGTGGGGAGCGTGGGGAAGACGCGTCTGGAGTGTTTCCTCGCGCAGGATGGTTGATTGGGCCTGTGTTGAGCCCTCCCTGATGAGGAGCTGGGTTGGGCCATGCCCGACGGTGGGCCAGCCCCTGGCCCAATCCAGAACACTACTTAAAAGTACATTCTTTCTCTGCACAAGCATACCTGCAAAACATTAAGGTTTCACCTTTTGGTGCCCACATCTTCTTGGGCCCAAGTGCATCAGTTCTAGAAGATCTAAGGTTGGTACCTTTAGATATTTTCAATTTATCAAAACATAAAGGTTATAAATTATCAACTCTCTGAAGATGACAAAAACACAAGAAGGGGGTGAATTGTGTTGACTTGTTCTTTCTTTTTTAAACTCTTGGTCAGATTCTAAACACAAGTTATAGGGCCAATTTGTTTTAGCTTTAAAAGAATGGATTTTTTCTTTGTATTTTTGAAAATGCATTCTACAAAAACGTTTTTCAAAATATTATAAGTTTTTTTAAATTTGTTTTTTATAAATTAAAAGACTAATTTTGATATTCTATAACATTAATATACATTATTGAAATTCAAAACATAGTCAAAATCACAATTTTTTCAAAAAGTCATATTTCAAAAATAATTTTTATGAAAAGTTATTTGAAATAGCTTCAAAATTAAGTGATTTTTTGAAATTTTGATATCCAAAAAAAGTTTCGATAAAATGATGAAATATCTAAAATAACATTTTAAGAATAACTATTCAAACCAAATTTTCATTTGAAGCTTTTATGAAAAGTTTCTTTGTAAAATTATTTTCACAAAATTATGGTACACTATAAAAATCATTTTTAAAAAAAGCCAAAACAAACGGGCCCATAGAATGTGATCAATTAGAAGTAGGCAGCGGATATGAAATGCAAGAAATAAGGGTGAAACACAGAGTTATCTTGGTTCCTCCCACAACTTGAGAGTAATCCAATTCTCTTGTACTTACAAGAGATTTTCACTATAATCACATAAGATTACAATTTTCTCAAGCACGCAAGCAAGAGACTTCCAATGCTGAAACACTAAAGTAAGAGACTTTTATGCTCAAGAGCACAAGCAAGAGTCTTCTAATACTCAAGCACACAAGTAATAGACTTCAAATGCTCAAACATTTAGTAAGAAACTCCTAACAATATACCTAACAGATAAATCATTGTTTGGGAAAATACACTTGATATACAATCAGAGGTGTATAAAGAATACAATGCTAATAGACTCTTTTAATACTTAGGGGTTTCTATGATATATAAGGATAAGAAATCATAAGTTCAACTTGTGCTTTTGTTTTGACAAAGTAACTTCTCTTTGAGTTTCAATTGATTCTTGATTATTTTTCTTCAAGTCTTCAGCTCCTTAAATAGAGAAAAAAAAAAGAATCGTTGAAGATTCAACACGATAGATTCCTTTAGAAGCTTGAATAGAGACTTTGAGATGTTTGTTCAAATGGTTACTGATGTTGAAAGCTTGTTTGAAATTCCTTTGATGCAAGAGGAATTATCAGTTGCATCTCAGATGACTCTATGAAGAAAATAGTGATTAGGTCTTCACGTGACAAAATAGGCTCAAAGGTTGACAATGACCCATCAGAGTCACCTTGGTACTTGTGCTTTGACTGGCTCAGGTTTTGATCATCAGAAGCAAAATTCTTCGAAGTCTAATCTTCAGCGCCTGGCTTCTTCAGACTCTGGCCTCTAAATGTTAACCTCTTTAGAAGTTGACTTCTTTAGAGTCTAGTCTTCAGCTTCTGATCCATCAGATTCTGGTCTTCAACCTTTTCATTAGATGTTTATAGTCAGAATCAATCCTTGGAATATTCATGAAATTTTAGTCTATGGTCATGCACACTTGAATAAATATTAGTATACCTAATTGTTATTTAAATACTTTGTTATCATCAAAACCTAAGGGATATGGGACAAACCAATTTTGTTCCAACACTCTCTTATAGTGTGTGCATTTATAAATTGGGTGCTTATTTTTCTTTTGATATATACCTTTCCTAGGGTTTTTTTCATTCTTAATTCCTAGTCCATTTTTATTTAAGGAAGGTCTTTGACTTTATAGGATCAAGTCAATCTTTTCTTTACCTTGGGTAACCTTACCTAGGGTTTCATGCAAATCATTAACTTCCATTTTAAGAGGGACACAAATCTCACATGTTCTTTTTTACTTTCTAAGCTTTGTTATTTCTTCCTGGAATAATTATTGATTCTTTCAAGGTATCTTACAGACTCTTTAAGACCTAGGAAACGTTCTCTTAGTTTTTCATTTTATTCTACTAATTGAGTACTCATTTTAAACAGTTGTTCGTAAGATGATTTAATACTTGGAATAGTATCTTCCTCATAAAATGCCTTTAAGAAATCTTCATCTTCTTTGTTGGAAGAGGATTTTTTTATATTTCTACCCGAGGTTGATGTCTCTCCTTCTCTTTTTCGTTTGAATATTAAAGAAACTTCTTCTTCTTCTTTACTATTTTTTGAACAAGAGGTTCCTTCGTTTGAATCTTCCAAAGATCTTTCAACTTCTGAGTATGTTCTTTTGAAGTATTCTATCGTATTTTTATGATAGGAGTATGATGAAATTGATGATTCTTCGGTTTTTACTTCTTCATCTTTGAGTAATTGAACTACTTCGTTCAATTTCTCTACAATTTTCTTTTTTCTTGATTTTTCTTGAAATTCATGAAGGTTTCCCATCTTTTGATTTATGAGTTGGATTGAGCTTCCAATTCTTAACTCTTGGATATTACTTAGTTATAAACGTTCCAATGCAACTTCCAATATTTCTAAAATTTGAAAAAACATATAAAAGCAATATTTTATTCTTCTTCGCCTCGTATGTTCATCTTCTCTTGTTCGATACTTTGAGAAACTCCATATATTATTTCAAGAGTATTTCACATTTCCTTGACGGTATTACAATGATGAACATAGTATAATTTACTATCATTTGGAGACATTGTTATACAGCTCTTAGTTTTAAAATCTATCTCAAACTTTATCTTTTCCTCTTGGGTCAAAAGAAAGTCGGGTTTATCTACTACTTCATCATTTACTTGATGAGTTTGGATAAACGGAACATTGATTATTGTTTTCCACAATTCATGATTTACGCTTTGAAGAAAAATTCTAAACCTAACTTGCTTGATATCAAATCTACTATTATTGAAAAGTGGTGGTGCGTTTATAAAAGATCTCTTGTCAGAAGTCATCTTCCTTCTGAGAGGATTAGTCATTAAGCAGGAGTTAGACACTGATGTCACTTGTTGAACATGTGTCTTCACACATAAAAGGGAAATAAATTGTGTGGTTCAGAAAAAACATGATTTACAAAAACTTTGCGGATTAAAATCAGAGTTTAAGAATATTTGAAAGATATTTTAATATTCAGCAGCGGAAAATAAATTAGAAAAATATAAATTGCGGAAATTAAAGAGTTTAAGGGAAAAGAGAAGAACAACAGAAATTATAAAGGTTTGGTCAAACAAGAAAAAAGACATACTCTTTTCCTCAATAATTGATCTTGAGAGTATCCAATAAACTTGAGAGCTTTTAGTATGTAATACTCACAAACCCCCTGTATACAAGGAAAAATAAAGTATAAGGTTAACTTACAACCAAACAATAAACTAACGAGTGAAGCGGTGAGTCTTCCTTTGAAACGGCAGATCAAAGCGGTTAGCTATAAACCTTAAACCTTGATTTCACCACAGGCTAACCAATAATCTGAGCGATTTTAATATCAGACTACACTGGTTTGGGTAAGGTAAAGTAACCATTCACAACATTATTGGGTCAGTTTAGGTAAAACCATAAATTAATGGGTTGGATTTGGTTGGGTAGTGGGTTACCTGTCTTTTTTCCTTTTTTTTTCTTTCTTATATAATTATAAATTATGTGTCGTATTTTTTATTAATAAGTAGTTTAACCTATTACCACTATGTTTTTTTAAACATTAAATGTATAAATACATGATAAAATTCATCATAAACATATTTAAAAAAATCAAAGTTACAATATGATAATACCTAGAATTACATAAAATATTTGCAACTTACAAGAATTAACATCAAAATAATCAAAGTAGCATATCCTAAATAAGTTAAAATCACTACTTACTGAATAAAATATGTTTAAAAGGTTGTAACTGAAGCAGTCAAGATTAAAGATATCAAAGTCATCACTTATCAAATTACAAAATAAAAATAGTCACTCAATAACCCATGGGTTTTGTAGGTTAGGTGTGGGTTTACCCGTAACCCAATTACTTTGAATGTTTTTCATTTTTAAAAACCGTGTTCACCCAATAACCCGACCCAACCCATTTTTTTGGATCGGTTTTGGTGGGTTTTACTGGATTTATTGGATTTACCCAACCCATATACACCCTTACTTTAACCTTAACTTGATTTTACCACGGGCTAACCAAGAACCTATGAAAGCTTTTATCACGGGTTGAGCCTTCGAACCTAAACATGGGTTTGATCGCATAATCCCCAAACCAAAGCTTTTACAGGCTTAACTTCTAACCAAAAAAACATTCTCTAATAGGATAAAACATTCAAGGTATAAAATAAAGTTATTTGGTGAAATTACAAATCTACCCTTTCATAATTACAACTTCTCAATTACAAAAACGACTTTCTCGAAAAGCACTTCGGCTAAAATCTTAGTGAGACAAAGTAAAAAAAATTATAGAGAGAGAGGGAGGGAGAAAAGTATGAAATGAAACTCGGTTCTGGTTGTTTTAAAATGAGGGAAGGGACATTTATTTATAGGTTAGAGGTTTGCTCCAAAAAGAAATAGTTTTAAAGGCATTTTATGACTTGCCAATCGATTGGCAGCATGTCACAATCGATTCATTGCCTCCATTATAATCAACTACCAAGTTAAAAATGAAAATAAAAGATATCTAATTGTTACCCATCATTAAGATGTTGTCCTAATCGATTATGGTGCATTTTTAAAATCTCTCAATCGATTGGGATAATGTGTCAATCGATTCGCAAAGACAAAAACTTTGCCTAAAACTTTTTAGACAGCTTCCAACTCATGTAGCACGACTTCAAGACATTTTTGAAAATATTTTCTTCAGAAAAATCAATTTAAAAAATATTTTCGTGTGTGTGTAATTTAGTCATGCACTTTTAGGAGAACACCCTTTTGCATACACAGTTTTCTTTCTGACTAATTAAGGCAGGACTTTCTTATACTTCAAAACTTTTTCATATACTTTCCTTCTTGTAGACACTTGCTTGAGCGAGCTTGATATGTATCTAGAGTTAAATTTCATTTGGTTGTCATCATCGAATAATCAGGTCAAACAAACCCTGATTCTTTGGTTTGAATCTTTAACCACTTAACCGCTTAAGTTTAACTTGTTATCATCAATTCTCATCATTAAACAAAATTTTTCATCATCAAAAGTACAATAGTTGTCCTTGTTAAAAACATACCACCTACAAAACAGAGTTCCATGAATAGAAGTAGTAACTTCTAGAGGTGGCACAAGGTTTAAGTTTGCAATCATATTTTTACCATTAATCCATAGATTATTAATCCATAGATTCTTGATCTTCAACCTGGTATATGTTAAATATTCTCACAAAGAGAAAGTTTTGATGGTAATGGTTGAAACTAAAAATTGGTATTTCAATCACATATTTAAAAATTTTAAAAAAAAATGTAACCATATTTCAACACATAAAGACCCCTGAGAATGATTTTCCTTGTATGTGAGCTAACTTTTTTTAGTCGAGGAACATATTACATTAAGTTATATACAAGTATGCTTTACAAATGAGTGTTTTGCAAGCTAGTCAGGCGGATACTCTTGCTCCAACCATCCATATGTATGGATCGATATGACGTACTATGCAAAATGAAATTCCTCACATGTTGATCCATGGTCTCTCAAGCATATAGAAAAAACAACAAATTTGCATACTATAGGCAAGGAAGCAAGAACATCCTTGGCAAAAGTTACACGCCGCACTGACTTGTTCAAGAAACAACTTCTAAAGTTACCTTATCATAGCTTTCTAAAAAATCCTTTTACATTGTGCTTCTATGTTTCATTTTAAATCTCGTGTATCTTTCAAATCAATCAGTAAATATGATACTAACGAGCTGCTCAAGATCATCTTTAGTAGATCAGAAGATATCTTTAAAGGCATAAGATGTTGAATCATCTAAGCTCAATTTGAATTTTGAAAAAGAATACAAGTTATCCAGAAGGATAGCAATGAGTTGTGCTTGATAATTTTTTCCTTTGAAAACAGTAGTAGCACATCATTCTAAAGAACAAGTGAAAAATTTTGGAACCATTAAGAATGATATGTAGAGGTTTCTTATGACTCTTGCACTGATTTATCAATTAAATCAGAGAGTCTTTCAAGAACAAAAAGATAGGGAGATAAAGGACATACTTGTTAAAATTCACAAAGAGGTTGAAAGTCTTCGAACCTACTCTCATTCCACAACAAAGAGATCAAAGTAGAGGAAATATTGTTCATGATCAAAGAAATAATTTTAGAAAAAACTATAAAAATCGAGACTCACGGATAAAATCTCAATCCACTGTATCAGAAATTATTCAAAATCAAACTTATAAATAACACTCTATCAGAAAACTATCACAGCGCCTCGTATCAGCAACCTGCATAATTAAGCAGGCTCGTGCTGCAGACTCAATTCAAGCACATGTCTTATCTACATGTGCAACTTTGGCAAAATAATTCCAGTAATATGTATGAATGTATTACTTTGACTGCTAACGCAATCATATCATTATAAAATGTTTGAAATAATGACGGGTAAGAAAAATCTATGTAGCCGATTTCAACCAAAATATCTCTGTACACGTATTATTGACACTCACCATTGCAGCTAGATGATAAGGTATTGGTAACTCCAAGAGTATCACATAATCTCATCATTCGATTGGACAAACACATTAGACAAAATACAAACAACTCTTCTGACTTCAATCTGTCTATACAATCCAACATTTCTCTTGTTAGCAGCAGTTAACTATACTTTGAAAATCAAGGCTATAAAACATCAAATATTCAAAGCACAAACATAACACATTGGCAATTACTATACTCAACCTCACCAACCTGAAAAATTAAGAAAATTAACATCACAAAGATGCTACACAATGTACAGCAGATGCCAACAAGGAAATCGTTTGCCAGAGGAGACACAGACATGGAAATAGACTGAGAGTCATCATTTGCCGATTTTTCTGTTCAATGACTAGGCAATCACGGGTTCAACTGCATAGATATCTCTATCATGTGATTAATTCAGATTGAACAATTTAACAGTCCGGGAGGGAGGTGGCAGACGCAAATGGTGAGAAGCTTGCGGCTGACTCGCTATGACGGAGTGGATGTTGCTGATAACTGGATGAACCAAGGAAACTTACTGAACCGTTGCTTGGACTTGGAACATGTGAAGACAAGTATCTTGAGTTAAGAGACGACAAAGATGGGTAACCATTGGAACGCGGTGAATTCATGTGTGAAGCTAGAGATCTTTGTGATGCATTCCTAAGATCTACAGAGCTACGGCTGACGCTGAGAGAGGGGGATTGGCGGTAGGACCTTAGAGATGGCTGCATGAAAGGGGTACTAGCTAAAGAGTGGTTACGTGAAGCAGATTGTGAATGTGAAGCAATTTGTATTGCTGAAGATGACGCATATGATGACCTCATAGAAGACATGAAAGAGGATGCTGCAGATGATGGGGTTGATAACAGCAGAGGTGTGGATTCTGAAGGTGGTGGGTCAGACAAACCCGTTCTTGCATCTCGTTTGCAAACTGGGCAAAAGGTTCTCCATGAAGTAAGCCAAGAATCCACACAGACAGCATGAAACTCTGTCAATAATTCACCAGAAAGAAGAAAAAAAATGAATTAAAATAATTCATAGCAAAGTCAAAATTTAATAAGCACAATATGCTAGTAACTCCAAAACAGGCTACATAGATTAACCTTCCTTTGAAACAACAGATAAATAGCCAGGAAGCGTATAGCAAAATACAAAACAAAGAAAAATAAGAAATATAAACGCCTCGTTTCATCAAGGGGCAAGGGTGGTGATACTGAGATACCACAGTTCGAACAAGTGTAAGTGGGTCCCCCAGAAAACCTATTTTTGGCCAACAACATAAATCATTTCATGCTCTACTTCCATAAAACAACAACAACAACCAAGTTTTATCCCACTAAATGGGGTCGGCTACATGGATCAACTTTCACCATAATGTTCTATCCAGGACCATGCTTCTGTCCAAATCGTTTATCTCGAGGACTTTCTTAATAACTTCTCTTAAATCTTTTCTAGGTTTTCCTCTATCTCTAGTTGCTTGACTTCTCTCCCTCTGATCTAGTCTCCTTACCACAGAATCTACAGGTCTTCTCTCTACATACCCAAACAACCTAGTCTATTTTCCACCATCTTTTCTACTAAAGGTCTCAACACAGAATCTAGTGTTACTTGAAAATAACAATACACAGAATCTGAAAAGAAAATAAATTTAACATGGGAAGACTTACTGTGACAACAGGGCAGAATCCTGAGTTTCTCTCCAGGGCAATAGTCTTCAAGGCAGATAGCACATGTTCTTGATGTACAGTTATCTTCCAAAGCAGAAGTGAAGATCAAACTTGGCATTGCTTTCACTAGGCGACTACTCATACCATGAAACTCACGAACATGAGAAGAAGCTCGAGGCCTTTCTCTTCTTATGCGATGCCTGCGGACGAAGAAACAAGTAGCCAGCACTGCCGACATAGCTAGCAGGGAAATAAATGAAATCGCCATAATAGACCATGCTGAGTTTTCAAAACTTGGAATGAGCCATGTTTCCACATTTGTCAAACCAGCGTATTTCTTTAGTATTTCACCAGAAGCTTTTGATACAAATACCGCATGTATTCTTATGCCAGCGGCATTTCCTGCCACTGAAATTCAAAAACCGTGAATCAATAATTATCAAAATACAACTAAGGTAAGTACGTGTATATACAGATATATCTAAAGAAATCAATCCAACAAGAAATTATAGTCAATATCATTTTTTCACAGCAGAATATACATGGTTGCCAAGTGTCAATTATTTTAATTGTTAACCCTAAGTTTTTCTAGAACTTTGTTCGATAGTTACCAGCGTCCCAATCTCAACAAATACAAAGAATACCACAACTGAGGAGAAAAATAGACAGTTCTTTCTTTAACATTCAATTTAACACAAGGTATCAACCAACAAACCTAGACCTCATCATCAAAAGAACTATTCTTCATTCCAGTAGTCTCAAGATGTGTATATAAATTTAAGCATTCAACACTTGACTACATGTTCAAGACTTTGATTCCCACCAGATACTGGAGGACGCCTTTATAGAGAAAAACATTTATCCTATATCAAATCCATTTTAAATTCTTACAGCTTAGCATATTCTGTAAACAGAGAACTACTCAAGCACTACGGCAGTAGCAATGCAAGATCATATAGTTGAAAGCGTATTTTGTAAGTTCAGAAGATGAAAGTGAATCCCCGGTTAAAATTCAAAAAATACTTCCAAATGACATTCTTTGCTTGCTATATACAATACAATTGAGGGTACAAATGTTTCAGCTGATAAGAATTTCAAAATATTGAATCAATATGCACTGCATCAAAAACATCAACCCTGACATATGCTTTCCAAGAGACATAGTATTAACAAACTCGATTGCCAACTTGTAAATAAGACATTATAATTTCACTTTAGGGTTATAATAAGCATACAACAACAACCAAGCCTTATCCCACTATGTGTGGTTGGCTACATGGATCAAATTCCGTCATAATGTTCTATCCAATAAATAATCACAGTAAAATCTACACAATTTCAAGATAATGAATATCTAGTTTATAATAAAGCATTTTGCCAAAACCTGTGAGTGTGCCATACAACTCCTAAGCCTTCATAATGTGTCAAAATAAGTTTAATGTCAATCGCACCTTTAGAAGAGAAAGATAAATAACAAAATATTGCCACATGAAAGAATTGGTCATTACTTGCAACTAGGATGCCGCCATCTTCGTTGTCATAGACTATTGCAGCTTTGTAGCCAGCCTTTTGTGCCATTCTAACCTTGTCCTCAAAGCTACACCCTCCTCTAATCATCAAAAGAAAAGGTGAACTAGTATTCGGAAATTGTTTAGCTTTATTTGTAACTTCTGTACATGCATCTAGCGGCTCTGCCAAGAATAACGCTCCATATTCTCCAGACCCTTTGACCGACGGAGCTGAAATCAAAAGCTATTCTCGTTAACAAAACAATACAGATAAATTAACATCAGCACCACCTTCACACACAATACAATAATATTAGAACAATAACACAACACCAAATTTCCATTCTTTTTCACCATATTTCCCCCAATCAAAGCACCACAGTTTTTCTTTGGAATGTAAAGTACATGCTTAAAATCCACATCACCATCAAACTCAACAAAAACATTGGATCAACAACATCACATCAATGATCAAACTTGTAATCTTGTTTTTGTTCTTTCACAAAGGAAACACAAATTTAGTAATACAAAATCTGTTATTATAAGTACATGCAACTAAGTCTACGCTTTGCATCTTCCACTCTTTGTTGACATATTCCAGAATCATTTCAAAACATTTTCTCTTTCTCTCTCTCTCTCTCTCTCTCTCTCTCTCTCTCTCTCTCTCTCTCTCTCTCTCTCTCTCTCCTCTCTCACGATTTGACTTTTCAACATGGCAAAACCACTACAATAGTAGAAATTTTCAATACACACAAGTGGCATAAACAAAAATCATATTCAAACAAGCTAAAATCAAACCACAGTGTATCCAAATTTGAAGGTTTAAAAGACAAAAAAACAGAAAACTCACAGAAATTAGCTTCGATATCATCGAACGAGAGAGTGATGTTATTCCCAATCAGAACCACCTTAGCAGCCGCCATAGCAGACAAAATCACCAGAGAGAAGAAAAACAAGCAGAGATTCGAGGTACCCATTAAAGCAATAGATTCGAAAAGCACGAAAGAAAAGATTTTGGGATGAAAATCATACAAAGCAGAAAGTGTGAAGAAGAAATTGGGAAATTTGAAAATTAGGGTTTGGAAAAGAGTACAAAAATAAGAGAAACATCAGCTTCCATGTCAAAAATGAATCTTCCCTTGTTCTATTCCTTCATGCTTTCTGCTCTCTCTTCAAATTGATTACAAAATTGAAATAATAATATTATGACAATAAAATGGGAAATAAAATATTGCAAATTAAAATATGTTTTTGACACAAAAAGAGATAAATAATCAATATGTCATATTCTAAAGCTTCTTCTATTTGATCGGTACTTACTAACCATCAAATATTAGATATTGTTATTATCTTTTGTCAAAACTAAATTGTTAGTTTTATCAACAAAATTTAGAATTTATATATTGATTACTTAATTAATAATTTTTTGTCGTAAAAAAAGATAATTTTTTTCACCACCATTATTTGATCTACTGGATCAACTAATTCGATTCTTGATCAGTTTTGGTATCAAGTGATTTTAGCTCCCTCCCAATTACAGATGCAGAAAGATCGAACTATGGTCCTTTCTATCAAGTTCAGCATCAATTCACAACAATTGTAAAAGTGTTTGGATCATATGGAATGACGTCTTATAATGCATATACAATGAAGGCTTTAGAGGTTAAACGCTCGTACATGTCCCTATCCCTCCATGCCAACCACCTTGTTTTCTGAAGTTGCATTTGTGGCTGAAGTTTATAGTATTCTCTATTGCATTAAATTGTTCTCCAAAGGGACATCATGTAGTAAAAATGGTTTGCATGCCTACACATATTAGACATGTTGTGTGGATAAAGTTATGTTGTGGCAAGAGATCTTTTGTGTGTCACTCTAATAGTTAACTTATGATTAGAAAGAATATGTTCGATGAGTTTTGCAAAGTTTGTAGCTTCGACACCCTTGACACCTTTATTAAAGTTTGATGGTGGAATACTCCATATTACTATAAGTTCTATTTTAAGGCGTCTAGTCTCTAAGGTTACTATGAAAGGAGTCTATAAATATGTGGTAATACCTCAATCATTTATACTTTAGGGTCGGAGTATCGGGTGGTGTTTATGCCATTTTGCACAATGCCAACATGGTGTTGAGCAAGCGGCGTGAAGATTGTTTGTTGACTATTCACACCATAGATTTTGCAAATGCTTTCAACATGGGAGACTTATCAGCATGGGGTTATACCATAGGGATGGGCATATTATGTCAACCACTAGAGTTCAATAATGTGACTTGTTAAGGCCACTTCTTTTGACTTTGTGTTACGCCTGTTTATTCATAAGATTGAATACAATTGCAAGATTCTTCTTCATGGTAAGTATTTTAATGATAAGACCAGTGTAGTGGATTTAAAATAGGTGATTAAAGCCCTTGACATTATTATGGAGACGGATCCAGGATTGGGTTTTGAATTGAATATTCGTAATACTGATATCTTTTAGCCTTCGTGTGGTAGTTGCAAATTTAGTGGGAGTTATTCCCTCGGACTTTGGCTTGATGGTGTTGGAGATAAAATTGCTTGAAAGGGGTTGTTAATTATAGTGATATATTTTTGAAGTGCTCATAAAGGTCGAGGGGAGCACGTCGCCTACAAGGGACAATGGAATCCTATCTCCCATTAAAGGGATGGCACCGCCCACGACACTCATGCTCGCCCAGTATAGAGAAATGTGGGAAATGACGTGTTATGGTCAAAATAGTACAAAATGGAGTCAATGACATAACACACGTAGGAAATAGGAATTCAACAGTCCACTCTCATTACTAGGTGGATGGTTATAATTCCTAATAAAACCTAAAATTCATTCCCACTAACCTCTATAAGTACCTTAACTCAGGGATCGGAGAGAACAACTCATCTATACACATGAAACACCCAAAAACTACAAAGCTTCTCACCTCACGTGAGTTTCTCTCCTTAGCTAAAAACACCACCAAATAGGATTTCTCACCATTGTGAACAAGCCTTAAAACCACCAAAATTCCTTAAATTCTCTGACCATCTCTACCAGCATAGGGTGCCACGCATTTGTACTTGTTGACAAGTACAGTGGTGCCCACCATGGGGCACCGATAAAACTAACATGGGCCACGCTTTCCATCATCATTGTCATGTTCGTTGCCTTCTCCTAAAAATGGAAAAGAAATATTCAGATTTTGTGGTTAGCACCATAGTCAGAGGTTTCACCAACGGAGAAAGTTCTAGCTCCTCCCAAAGGAAAACGTCAGGTATGTGCTGACTACAAACGTGATATCCCTTGGACTCTCCAAAGCCAAGCAAAGAGAACCAAGGGCCATCATCAATTTCTATCGTAGTGAATCCATTAGAGTTTTCCCTCGTGACAATGATCCTATGGTTATCACTATGCAACACAACAACTAGAATATCAATCGAGTCTTGATAGACCCGGGAAGCTCAATCGAGATCTTATTCTAGAACACCTTCCAAAAACTCCAACTTGATCCCGACAGCGTTAAGATGTTTCAGGGTTCTCTAGTAGGTTTGTCATGCGACCAGGTGCTGGTAAAGGGCCACATAACCCTAGAGACAACATATAGTGTGGGAGCAAATTCAAAGGCGATTAAAGTTTACTACCTCATAGTGGACGCTTTATCACCCTATAATGTCATCCTTAACAAGCCATTCATCGAAGGGGCAATTATATCCATTTAATACATAGTCCTAAAATACCCTCTACTCAGCGGGCGAGTCGGGATGGTTCGTGGAGACTAAGAAAGCTTCAGAGAATGTTATTAGAGTAGTTTGGCGATGGGGAGGAAGGGTGTCGCCCACGAGGCTGGCCCATTTCTTAAAGCACATTACACAAACACTACGAGTTAAAACCCAATACTAGGCATGGAAACGAGAGGCTCGCACCCACTGAGGATCTGAAGAAGGTTTTTATAGGCCCTTTGACTCGCCAAGTGACAAAGATAGGCACCTTGCTTCCTAAAGATGAAGAAAAGTGTGAAATATTCGACAAACTCATTAAAAATTTCGTCTTGTTCGCCTAGGCCCCATCCCACATGTCGGGAATAGATACCAGAGTGGTATGCCATCGTCTCGTTGTCAACCCTTCTGTAAGACTAGTGTCACAAAGAAATTGGAAAGTTAGCGAGGACAAGAGAATCACCATAAGGAGGTAAACAAGCTAGCAAGCACTGATTTCATCATAGAAACAAAATACCCAACCTAGTTAGTTAATATAGTGATGGTGTAGAAAGTATCAAACAAGTAAAACATGTGTGTGGACTTCACCGACCTTAATATGGTGTATCCCAAGGACCATTATCCCTTTCCTGATATGATCACCTGATTGATAGGTCATCGGGCTAATGCATATTGAGCTTTATGAATGCTTATTCGTGAACAACCTAATTAAGATAGATCCCCCTGACGCACCCAATACTGAGTTCATGTCGAACCACATAAATTACTATTATAGTGTCATGCCCTTCGGCCACAAGAGTGTAGGCTTCACCTACCAGAGACTTATGAACATCGTATTCTCCCACTAGATAGGGCAGAACTTAGAAGTCTGCATCAATGACATGATAATGAATACCACATAAGGGCATAGTCATGCAACTGGCTTGGAGGAAATTCTGCAATCAGGTAGGAAATACAACATGAACTTGAATCCCGTCAAGTGCTCATTCGGGGTGCAAGCCGGAAAGTTCTTTGACTTCATGTTAACGAAGATGGGCATTGAAGCAAACTCAGATAAGTATCAGACTGTCATTAACACGAAAAGATCTATCAATATCATAGAGGTGAAACAACTAACGGGTCGCCTAGAAGATTTATCTCACTTCCTCTCTTGTGGTAGCGGCAAAGCCTTTAAGTTTTTCTCCGCCCTGAAAAAGAAGGAAAAGTTCAAGTAGACAGGGGGAATGCGAGGAGGTGTTCTCAAGAATAAATACCTTCCTCACATTAACACATATCCCCCACTCTCCAAAAAAAGGGTCACCTTTTCTCTTCTACCTTTCTATTATAGACCAAGTGATGAGTTCAGTACTCGTCCAAGAGACAAACAAGACTGAGCGACTTGTGTATTTCATAAGAAAAATAGTCACAGGCACTGAGGCACACTATCAAAAAAATGGGAAGCTAAATATAATCATCTTCGTCATGACAAGGAAGCTTCGGCCCTATTTTCAAAGTCATAAAGTGTTCGTAAAAACCAATTATCCCATCTAAAAAGTCATTAAGAAGCCTGATTTGGCGGGAAGGAGGGTATCTTGGGCGGTAGAACTTTCATAATGTGACATGCAATATGTCCCAAGGGGAAGAATCAAATCCCAAGTTCTTGAATTTTTTTTGGCAAAATTCAATTTACCGGTAGATGAAGAAGCACCCTCAGAATGAACGTTGTCAATTGACAGAGCCTCAATCATAAAAGGGAGTGGCACTGGGATAGTTTTGGAAGTTCCAGGAAACATACTAACTGAATAAAATTCAAATTCAAAGCTAGTAATAACCAAACTGAGTATGGATCTCTCATTGCAGACATGGTTCTCACCCTGGAAATGGGTGCCTCTAGATTAAAGGAAAAAAATGATTCCCAACTCCAATCAAGTCTTCGGGGGAGTACCGGGAAAAGGAGCCACAACTCATGACATATATTCACATGGTACGAAGTGTATTGACGCACTTTAAATCTATTGAAGTGAAGCACATGCCCAGGGAACAAAAATTCAAAGCAGACCTTCTATCTAAACTCACCGCCCCAATATTGAGGCAAACAAGGTATACCATAGAAGTCTTACCTGACTCAATTTGGATAACCCATATTGCGCTATCAATCACTGACTTTTACCATGAAATGGTCGTACAAACAAAGTTCATCTCTATCTTTTATTCCCAAGTCAATAGACAGGCAGAGTCAGTGAACAATGTGATCTTAAAAAGGATAAAAAAGAAGTGGGACAACGCCAAGGGGTTATATATGAATTACTCCATGAAATATTATGGTAGAACCATACCACTCCCTCTCCGTAGATATTGACACGCCCTCATGGCAGTGATCACAATTTAATTAGGGAGTGAATGATACCGGTGTACAGTGTGTTGCAGATTTTATCGATGAATTAAAAGATGTCGTCCATATTCGGGAGTTCGTCGCTAAACAAAGAGCAAAATACAACTCTAAAGTAATGCCAAAGGAAATGTAGGAGGGCGACTTGGTTTTGAGACAAGTGGTTATGCCTACACAACAGGGGAAATTGCATCCCAACATGGAAGAACCATATCGTATATTTTAGAAGCTTCTACATGGAGCATGCAAGCTACAAAAAATGGATGGTGACTCGTCCCTAGGAGTTGGAACTCCATATGTTTAAAATATTATTACAGTTAAGTTGTTTATGAATTTTCGGAGGGAGCACGTCGCCCACCCATGTACGAATTTTTTGAATATTTATAAGCAAGGAAAATACTTTGGTTTTACTATTATATATGTTAGACTTTTACAGGGAGAGCCTTTCCGCCTCTCAAGGAAATACGAACATGTTATACTTTCACAGGAAGATCATTGTCACCTCTTAAGGCAATACGAACTTGCTAGACTTCCAAAAGAATATCCTTGTCGTCTCTCAAGGCAATACAAATATGTTGGACTTCCACAAGAAGATCCTTTTTTCCCCTAAGGGAAATACGAATAAGATATATAAGAGGATACCTCGTTTAACGCCTCACCTAGGGAACTTTAGAGTCTCATCAGACAAGGTTCAACCTAAAGTCTCGCCTGAGGGTTCCATCCAAAGTCTGGCTCGAGAGACTTAACTTAAAATTTTTGCCTGAGGGTTCAGACAGAAGTTTGGCTTAAGAGAATTAATGTCTTGCCTGAGGGACTTAGAGTCTCATCAGGCAGACTTAACATATAATCTCGCCTGAGGGACTTGGAGTCCCATCAAAACAGGCTCATCTAATGTCTTACCATGGGGACTTTAGAGTCTTTTCAGACAAGGTTCGGCCTAAAGTCTCTCCAAATAGACTCAACAAAAGTCCGACCCGAGAAACTTAACTTAAAAGTCTTGCTAGAGGGTTCCGACTGAAGTCTATCCTAAGAGACTTACCTTAAAAGTATTGCCTAAGGGTTCCGACCGAAGTTTTGCCCGAGAAACTCAATGCCTCACCTGAGGGAATTAGTGTCTCATAAGGCAGGCTCAATGTATAATCTAGCTTGACGGACTTAGAGTCCCATCAAAGTAGACTAGTATAATGCCTCACTTTGGGGACTTTAGAGTCTCATCAGATAAGGTTCAACCAAAATTCTCGGTAAGGTACTCGACTAAGTCTTCCCCGAGAAACTTAACTTAGAAGTCTTGCTTGAAGGTTCTTGATGTCTGGTCCGAGAGACTCAACGTATAATCTCTCCAGGGACTTGGAGTTCAATCAAATTAGGCTCATCTAATGCCTCATCTTGAGGACTTTAAAGTCTCATCAGACAAGGTTTAGCCTAAAGTCTCGCCTAAGGGGCTCATCCAAAGTATGGCCCGAGAGACTTAACTTAAAATTCTTGCCTGAGGGTTCCGATTGATGTTTATCTCGAGAGACTTAACGTTCCGTGTAAGGAACTTAGAGTCTCATCAGACAAACTAAAAGTGTCTCGGCTAAGGGACTTAGAGTCTCATTAGACAAGCTTAAACTTAGGGTTTCATCAAATAAACTTTCCCCACATATAAATCTATTAAGCATTTTGCCCTTTTTCCAAGTCCTCGTGCTTGAGGGGTTGTGTAGTGATATATTTGCAAAGGGCCTATAAAGGGCGGGAAGATCATGCCGCCTACAAGGGCCTATCCTATTGCCCGTAATATGGGGTGACACCTCTTGTGACACTCTCACTCGCCCAATATGGGGGAATGTGGAAAACGGCGTGACGTGGTCAAAGAAAGTGCAGAAGAGGATTCAAGAGCATAACTCATGTCTCCCTAGGAAAAAGGGATTCAACGGCCCACTGCCATTACTAGGTGGGCGATTGAAATTCTAAAAAAAACTAGTAAGATACCCGTTATTTAATACGATATAAAACATATTTAAATGTATATATAAATTTGATACGATATAAAATGCATTTATATATCTATTTAAATTTGAAATTAGCTATTAATTTTAAAATGAATAATAATTATGTAAATTCAATTAAATTAAAATATAAAGAAAAAAAGGGACTCGTGAGATGAAAAAAAGAATATTTAATATTTAAAAATAAGGATTTTATCTTTTAAATTAAAATAATTATTGATTAAAATAAAATATGTATTGTGTTTATAGTGATCTGTAAAATAAAAAATTCATTTGATACAATATAAAATGTATTTATATACAGATGTAAAATTGAAATTAGTTATTTAATTGTAAAATGAAAAATAATTATACAATTTCAATAAATAATGATGCAAAAAGAAAAAAAAAAGATTCATGAGATAAAGAAAATTTTGATGCGATAATGACCCGTGAGATAAATTTTTTTTAATATCGTACTATCTTTAGATATCGTCTTATGATTTCCTTTTTTTTATTATTGATGATGTTTTCCTTTTTATCATAAGGTGTGGTTGGATACCTTTGAGAAACATGCAATTCATTGTAGAGAGCTTTCAGGCATTAAATACTGGCATGCATTTTGTAGGGATGCCATTTTTTTATATATTTCGGCGGGCGGGAATATCTGTGAAGAATGATGGGTTTGTGAATATATTGACTGATCCACAAAAGAGAATATCAACACTTAGGCCAACACGCGTTTTAGTGTACAGATGGGTAAGAGAGAAACATATATTTGGACTTTACTGAGGGTATTCCACTTATGAGACTGATGACTATAAGTTTTATTGCGGGATAGACAATCCTCAAAAATCTGCTTCAAGTAAAATAATCAAACATAAAAAAAGGACGTATTTAGACAATCAATATGCTTTAATACCATTTACATTTGACACTTCTGGGTTTTTAACACCAGAGATTATAAATCATTTTTAGAGAATCCAAAACCTCGTGCATAACAATGTTGTGTCTTGTAAAATTATAAAAGTAATTTTTAAAAAGATTGAGTTTATCATTTAAAAAGAGATATCAATTAAGTTTTTTTTTCACTTGCCTTCAATTTTTGTATAATCCTTATTAATTATTAAGTAAAACAGTTAAAAAAAAAAAAAAGCTCTATCTAATTACAAATTTTTAAGTTTAGTTTCCATAAAAGAAAATTTAGTTCCTATATTTGCATTTTAAGAAAATTATTTTGAAAAATGTGATAATTTCTAATTTTAAAGATGTGATAATCATTTTTTTTTTCTAATAAATTGTTAGTTAGAATATATTTTTTTTAAAAATAAATAAATAAAATATCATAGATTAAAATTTATAATATTACAATTCAATATTAATACACAACTAACAAATGATATATCATAATCATATTTAGCTAAACGATATAATCTCTTGAATCTAGATTATTATGCATATATTATTTATTTATTTTTATTTAATATTTAGTGTTGAGTGTTGACAAATATATTCTTTCTGTATTTAGAACTTGAACTTGTATTTGTTTTTTTATAGTGAGTTCAGTGAATTGGTATAAAATGGAGTGGGCAACTACATTCATTCATAAACTTATTTTATTTTTATTTTTCACCTAATGTAATAACAAATCTTTTAATATATATAATTTTAGAGAAAAAAAATGCATGTAAAATATATTACACTATTAACCAATCACAACTATGTATTAAAAAAATTATATTTTTATTTTAAAAATACTGATATTACATGACAATTATAAATATTTTAATTGATTACATGTGTAAAACTGTCTTACACTTTAAACCCATAATTTTATATTTAATTTGATGTTTACAATTTTGCATCGTACATAAAAGAAATAAAATTATGAATGGAGTCATCATAGAGACATGAATATTAAATAGGTCACTTGAACTTTTTGTGAGCGGCGACTAGAACGTTTGAGATATACTAGTATGTCGATAGAGGGTGTATTGTCAACTTTTTACTTTAGAAAATTATTAATTTATTAGAGATTGATTATAAGATGATAAAAATAAAAAATAAAAGAAAGAATACCTTAGATAGTTTGAATATATATATCCATTTTTTAGTACTATGTTAGTAATATTTAAATTATTGTATGGCATATTTATATTATAATTTTGCCGGTGAAGCGAAAACTTTTGAATTGAAATCATGTTTTATGTTTCCTTTTCTCGTGGATAACATGTGTTGATGTTCTAGTTTGTTCTGATCCTAACAATTTTCCAGCTAAGTGCATGATCTTACAAAAACAATGTTTTGAGATGTGAACCTCGAATAGTACAAAATGAAAGAAATATCTTTGATGGATTTTATCGGAGAATTTCTTATCACACCATCTAGATTTTTTAGGCACCATCTGAATTTTTTATTTTGCCCTCAATTTTTAGATGTGCAAATTCAGACGCATCATTTTTTTAAAATTTTTCAATTTTTTTCAGATGTACACATCCGAACGCACTTTTTTAAAAAATTTTCAATTTTTTCCGGATGTGCACATCAGAAAAAATTTCTGATCTGCAAATCTGAAAAAAATCAAAAGAATTCCATAAAATCATTTACTTCTAAATATAATTAAATCAAATATAATTAAAATTAATATCATTTTTTCGATATAATTAAATTCGATATAATTAAATCCAATATAATTAAAATCCAATATAATTAAAATTAATATGATTTTTTCAATATAATTAAATCTAATATAATTAAATTCAATATAATTAAAATTTTAGAAGTAAATACCATATAATTTTAATTATAATTTAGAAATAAATACCATATAATTTAGAAGTAAATGTCATATAATTTTAAATACCAATATAATTAAATCCAATTTTAGAAGTAAATACCATATAATTTTAAATCTAATATAATTAAAAAAATTTTCAATATAAAAAATCATTTAGAAGTAAATGTCATATTAATCATTTAGAAAAAAAAATCATATTAATTTTAATTATATTGAATTTAATTAAATTTAATTTAATTATATTGAAAAAATCATATTAATTTTAACTATATTGAATTTAATTATATTTAGAAGTAAATAATTTTATAGAATACTTTTGATTTGTTCCGGATCTGCAGATCAGAAATTTTTCTTGATATGCACATCCGAAACAAATCAACTTTTCTCAAAAAAATGGTGCGTCCGGATGTACACATCTAAAAATTGAGAGGGCAAAAATAAAATTTTACGCGGTGTGTAAAAAAATTGGATGGTACATTAAAAAACCCTCTTTTATCAAATACCAATATTATGATATTTTTGGATACATTCTTTAGAAGCAATTAATATTTTGAATTGTTTAAAAAAGTTGTTGGACTCTTTGAATATTGGAATACTTTTTGAATATTTAAATGATACTTGTGAATACATGTTCTAGAAGTATTTAGGGTCTCTTTGATTTTGTTTTATAAAACTATTTTTAAGTTTTAATAATTTTAAAATAAGTTTTGCTTGATAGCCTAATTTTACAAATTATTTTTAAAAATTATTATCAATTTAAGAGTTTTAAAAATTAAAATTTAAAATACTTTAGTTTTTAATTTTGAAAATTAAGAAGAGAAAAAATTAAAAATTAAAAGTTAAAGTAAATTTAAAATACTTTAGTTTTTAATTTTGAAAATTAAGAAGAGAAAAAATAAAAAATAAAAAGTGATATACTTTTCATTAATGATAAATTTACAATATTATATAATTTTAAAATAAGTTTTTAAAATGTGATTACAAAACATTTTTTTTGTCAGAGGACGCGGCCATTTTTTATATGTTTTTATATCTAAATAATAACAATTAATTAAATTTTACTAATATATAATTTTTTTGTTATAAGTGAAATAATAAGTATGGTTAAAATTCACACAATTATCAATATGATATTCACATTCATAAAAAAGTGATTATATCCAAAAAAAAAAAAATTAAAAATTATAACACATTTAATTTTGGTGAAATACTGGATTCCAATAGTTTTTTTTTTTCTTTGGAGAGTGGTGCTCCTCCACTAGGGTTACTTGGCTAAGAGAATTAGGAAACATGTTTTGGACAATATCAAATTTGTCTTTAATACCACAATTTGATCATTTAGTTGAACAAACAAGCAAACTACTCATAGAATTTCTAGTGTCGGTTTTCTAAAAATCTAATTGTAAACAAACAAATTTGATGATCAGGAACTTTTATCCTAATGATTCTCATTTATTCTCTAACGATAAAGGCCACCGGAAATTCAACGTGTCCTAAAGATATGATGAAAATATTGCCCCACCAATTGATTACTCTTTTGAGCGATCAACAAATGTTTTGAATAAAAGTTAGATTTGGGTTATCCCTCGTCTTTGTTGGAGTCCTAACCATTCGACCATCGAGTGTAGGTGTGCTACTGGAACATGTCATCTTGTTGTGAAGTATAGAAGATAAAAGAATGTTGTATATAGCAATTTCTATATATGACGCCAATGATCATGTCCGAAACTAAAGAATTTGATGACAAACTTAATTTTGGTGAGACAACAAATTCCAATAGCATTTTCTTCGTTAAGGTTATATTGTTGTAAAAATTGGAATCTCAATGCAATTTGATCACCTGCAAAATAATAAACAGTTAAACAAACCTGAGGCGTGTAAGAACACTGTCCTTAAGGATTTATCCGCCTCATACGCGCAAATCCCCCAGGATTCAACAGGTTCTTCCCAGAATGTATCTGAGGCAACAGAACACCAAGAAAAACTAAAAGGAATAAGGAAGGGAAGACAAGATAATTTTTCACGTTCTTCTTTTTTTAATAGAAATAAGGGAGTTGTCATATATATGGGAGAGAAAGATAAAATAAGTAAATGATTTTTGTCAAAATAATAAATTATAATTATATGACCAAGTCAAACGGTTAGAAATCATAAATAAAATAAATAAGTATTAATAATTTTATTAAAAATATTTTTTTCATATTTCTCACTTAAAAAATTAAGAGAATTTATTTAAAACTTTTGAAATATAATTAAAATTTTCAACAATCCCCCACATATTTCAAAAGTTATAAAACAGTTTTAAAAATTTCCTGAATATTAACATCATGGATATGATGCATCAAACTGGTATAGCAAGCTATATGAACCAGTCCCAGAGTGATAATACTTAACACACAGTGAAATTAGTGTAGCAAGTTATATGAACCAGAGTCACTTAGCATATGTTAGAGGTCTACCACTCACATTACACCTCCACAATTCTTGTTGTTGACGTTGTGGTGCGCTAATAGGTCATGCGCGTGCCTGGTTATTTCATGAGTGCTCTAGAAATTTTGCTAAGATCTCATACAAACGGCCCCACTCAACACTCACATAGGTGATTTCATCAAGTGTATGCTGCAAATCATACACCACCAACAAAGGATATGAAATTCATTAAAAGTTGTGTAAGCTTATCCTCTCAGTAATGCAGTGTCTAGCACTTTCTCATCAACACCATAGGAAAAAGACGCAAGCAAAAATTAATTACATAATTTTTGGTGCTAGCAGAACAAACAAGTGACTTGTTCTTACCCATATGAACCTTTTTCGTGGGATCTCCAATCACAAAGGTTGGGTTCCCATCACTTGTTAATTTCAATTGGCTCAAGTCCAATTCCCCTCGATGTGTCACACAAATTTCTTCCTAGGGCTTTGCCAGAGGATCAACTATGATCATTTCAATCTGACTTCACATAAATAGAGGATATTTCCTCTTTAGTAGCTACTTTTGCACAAATGAAGAAGACATAAATTTTCTTCCCTAAATCAATATTGACTAAGACGTCTCTAAGTCAATCAATCTCATATATTTACACCAGTTTATAATAATAAACTTGGTCTCTGTAATTAATTTTATACAGGTCTGCTTAGACATCTAAGTGACATCACTTCCAACGAGGATATTATCTCAATGGAGATATAAATAAACTCTTATAAATTTACTATACATGTCTATTTGAATGATTTTCAATTTTCAAATGACAATACTGTCAATGATGATAAATATATATTCCATAAATATGTATTATGCAGGTCTACTTGAATGAGTTTCAAGCGACAACTTTTCATCAGTTAAAAAATAAATAAATATAATCATATATTTATTTTTATTAAAAGCATATTAAATTATCATCATGTATTAATTTAATACAATGGCTCAACAACTCAATCCACATTTCTTCTCAAATATTTATGTGATTGAAAATCATTATCGAAATATTATATAATACTCTTTAAATAAATTAATCACCAACCTTTCAATAAATTGAAATTTTATATCCGCACTATAAACAATGTCACATCAATTTTTTTCTGTTCATAAGTATATTCCTATATTGCATATTAATTCAATAAAAGTTCAAAATAAATTTCACGTAGATATTTGTTCTCATATGATCAATTTCAATAAGCACCATCATATTATTTAAATACAATGATTAATCCACAAATAGCACATGTAGTAATTTATCATATCTCAAATATTTTATACTTTTATCAAATACTCCAAATATATATAGATGAATGTTAAAATTATTTCCAAATAATAACATTTCAATTTCACTTATTTCTCTCATTCATATGATATGTATCTAAAAAATTAATTGTTATTTGTAAAACAATTAAGTGTTATTTTACAACTAAATAAATCATCTCAAATACACCCCCATATAATATTTAAATATTATAGACATACATCAAATTAAATTCCTCTAACATAACTATTGTTTGCATGCCCCCCACAATAAAATATATTTGGCGTAAATTAAAAACACACGTATCACTATATTTTATCTTCACAAAAATTTATGTTATAACAAATATTTTTAAATATCACACAATTAACTCAATTAATTAATTAGAATAAACAATATTAAACTCTACTTAATTAATATAATTGAGAATTAAATTCGATCATATCTACTAAAGTATATTAATTGAGAGTAAATGTGTTATTATTTTCATCTAAACTAACTTTAATATTATAAATACTTCTCGTTAAATTTTGTACAAACATTTCACAAAATTAAATATCTAATATCTATTAATTAATCATAATAGAAATAAACATGCATTCAAAATTTTATAAATACACGATTTTTATAGAGATCATATTATTCATCACTATCATAACTCTTTGCATTATAACTTTATTTTAGAGATGTAATTCTAAAACTATAAGAATTATTTTAAATAAATATAAAAAGAAGTTAAATCTATATTTTAAAATTTTCATTTATTTACTAATAATTATCTCTCTAATGTTACAAAATAAATCTAATAAATATGAATCATAACAAATATTTAATTCTATATATAATTAATAGCAATTAAATTATAATTATATACTTGAAAAACCAATTAATTCACAATCATGAGAAAAATTATTTTAATAATTATAATTAGTGTGTAACTAATGTATGGAATAATTGCAATAATATTTCTATAATTTGTTTCTAACGGTGATAGTATAGTGAAACAGAAATCAGTTACTCACTTTATTATATAGAAGAACTATTTCAATGTAATAACATAACTTTAATTCAATAATGAATGTAATAATTTATGTTTAACAACAAAATTTTTTTAATGAGAGTTTTAGTTTTTCTATAATTTGTCATAAAAGTATGGATGACAACAAAGAGTAGTACAATTGACACAAAAACCTTTAGAACCCTAAAAATGTTTTAACAAACATAAAACATATAAAAAAAATATAACAAGACTTTAAAAATTTAAAACCTAATAGGTTTATCAACATCAACTCTGATAAAGAATAAATCTTTAAGATTGTTGTAAAAATTGAAATCTCAATGCGATTTGATCACCTCTAATTGTAATAACAATCAATGAGCCTGCAAAATAATAAACAGTTAAACAAACCTGAGGCGTGTAAGAACATTATTCTTAAGGATTTATACGCCTCATACACGCAAATCCCCTAGAATTCAACAGGTTCTTTCCAGAACGTATCTGAGACAACAGAACAACAAGAAATATTTTGACCGGACGATGTAACCAGGAAAAACTAAAAGGAATAAGGAAGGGAAGACAAGATAATTTTTCACGTTCTTCTTTTTTTAATAGAAATAAGAGAGTTGTTATATATATGGGAGAGAAAGATAAAATAAGTAAATAATTTTAGTCAAAATAATAAATTATAACTATGTCATCTAACTTATTAGGTCGATTTTTTCTGGCCTGATAGAAACATATCTTAAAAAATAGATGTGTCATACATTATGCGTTTGCATATTTTAAAATTTTTTAAATAAAAAAGAAAATCCCTAACATTTTTACTATTGTAAAAAATATATCATTTTATAAAAACCACAACCTTTTTTTATGGTATATACTACTAGTATTATTTTTCATATTATATTATTATATATATTTGGTTAAGTGTAGTATTTTATATTATTTCATATACATGTTATTGAAAGACCTGCCTGCCTACCTTCCACCGCATAATTAAAGACCAAGGGCCAGTGTTTGTGTTTTTATGCTTATTTTGTCTTTAATTTGATTGTAACGTTCTGCTGAGGCTGATCATGGCCATCCATTAAAAATAATAATAGGAGGCTCATCCAAAAGACTTGGTATTTTAATTTTTATACTATTTTTAGTTTAAATTGTTCTATATTTCCATCAAAATCACCTCTTAACCTCTCATTTCTAAAACTGAATTTATTTTGTCATTTCCAAAACTGATTTTCATCGTAATAATGGATAAGTGAAAAGTGAAAAGTGTATTTAAGTTTCTTTTATAATCAAAATCCTTCAAAATAGTTCATGAAAAATTAAGATTTTTTTAATTGACAGGTAATGACCACAAGACACTTCAAGTCAAAGGAGATTCAAACAAACAACAACATCCGAAATTACAAAATCTTATCCAAATCAACCAGGCGTCTGCTGTATGTATGAGTTGTCAAGTTTATCATGTTTTTTAATAATGAAACCTTAAAATAAAGACACTTGTTTTTGGCAACTTTACTCAACAATATTTCATTACTATTAATCTTTTTCTCTACAAGTATTGATCCTAAATGGAGCAAGAATGACTCATATAATCAACTTTTAAACTGTTAATCTTAAAGTGTTGCCTTGCCAAGACAATAATTGAAGATGCCTTCATATCATGAAATAATAACAAACAAAAACGTGCAAATAACAACTTCAGTTTAGCTTGGACAGTACTCAAAATTTATGAAAAAAACAAAGACTCTTAAAATATTTACACATACCAAAGGCATGGTAATTCTAAAGCCAGTTAAATTCAGTGATAATCATTGTATAAGTTAAAATTAACTTAGTCTTCTTTGTCACCTTCTTTATACTCTTTGCTTTCTTCACCTTCTGTTGTAGAGCTGCTTGGTTGATTAACCTTATCTTGGTTTGCTACTCTCTGATATTCACCACTGTCACCTCCTTTACTTAAGGTTTGAATAAGCATTAGCACTGCAATCATAAAAACAACTACGTACACCATTCTAATGTCAAAATTTCTTTGGAGATATTGCATAAATGTTGGTCCGCTAAGTGTTTTCTTTACGGTTCTTCCTTCTCTGTATCCTTCTAGAAATTTAGTGATTTGAGTTCCTTGATCCTCTTCCTCGATGTTTTCTGAACCAACAACCTGAAAGTTAACGTAAAAATCAGCATTAGCTTCCAATTAGGTTATGAACATTATGTACATGTAACTAGTATTGTAAACTAGCAGATACAATGGCGCTGAAACGCGTAACGCTATAACATAGTGGAATTTGAACAAGCGCTATTATTCCAAAATAAACTATTTAGAACAAAGTTTTGTCAAATAGCGGTTATAGTACTATAGCATAATTTGAATAAATTATTTAAAAATCATAGACTTACTGAAAGATAATCATCTTCTTTATCCCAAATGACCATTTTTGGTAGTTTAGAACTGGTATCGAATTTATCAGCAAATTCATCGAGCTGTTTAACTCCAACATAACCAAATATTAAGTCACGATTTGCAGATGCAGCACCCCTCAATAACTTAACCAGTTCTTTTGATCTTTCTTCATCTTCATCCTCCACAATAGTCAAAACTATTTTCCTTCCATCAGCTTTTATCAACTTTAGTGTCTCATAGGATACAGGCACAACCAAAGGAATGAGATTTTGTTTTACAAAGTCTTCCAGAAAATCATCTGCTTTATGGAGAAAAAATATAACTAATTAAAAGAATCCTGTAATGATGTACCAAAGCTAAAACATGTTAATAGTATATTATGAACAAAAGTGAATATTTTCCAGCATAACATAATATGAGTAGGAAAAATTAAATAAAATACAGTAGAATTTAAGTAGTACTGATTAGCTCGCAAAACCATGGTAGCATCTAGTGAAGAAAGAAAGAAAGGCATTATAGATTAATAAGGAGCATTCAAGTTCATATTTAATTTAGAAGTTAAAAAAAAAAGTAGTATTTGAGTTCTCAAATTTACGTCAATTCCAACCCTGAAAAAAGGAAGTCATTTCAGATGGACCTAATGTATGTTAAAGTTAGATATTGTATTCTCCTATTTATACAAATAGCCATATAATAACCTCAACTAACCAACCAAATAACTAACTTCTATAACAGCCCTTAACTACTTTAACTACTCTAACTAACCACTATTATACATCCTAACAATACACCCCTTCTAAAAACAACCTTGTCCTCAAAGTTGACATCTACCATATTCTTCTTGTTCTATTTGTTGTAGAAAACAAAAGTTTTCCCTCCTGGATCCCATTGTTTGGAGCTTGGTGAACCAATTTCCTCTTCAGCCCGCATTCCACTGTTCTGCATATAGCCGCCAACCTACTGTTGTTGTCCCCCAAGAGCATTCTTCCCCAAATACCTTAGGTGCAACTTCATGACAAAACCACTTGTTAATAACCCATATCAATTGTGTTGGAGAAAAACAAAAATCTGGCCCTCCTGGATCCCACTGCTGGGAGCTTGTTGCACCTATTTGTGCTTCACCCACTTCATTTTACACTATTTTTCCCTTTTCTGCCATAGCAGCCAAATCTGTCTTGCTTTCTCCAAAGTATTCACAATAGAGTTGATACTCTATTCACAAATGATTTACAATATTCAAATTATGATCAACTCTACATTGTATTCTCCTATTTATACAAATAGTCATATAAGAACAATTAACAAACCAACCAACTAACTAACTTCTATAACAACTCTTAACTACTTTAAGTACTCTAATTAATCACTATTCTATGTCCTAACAATACAGCCCTTCTAAAATCAACCTTGTCCTCAAAGTTGACATCTACAATATTCTTCTTGTTCCATTTGTTGTAGAAAACAAAAGTTTTCCCTCCTGGATCCCATTGTTTGGAGCTTGGTGAACCAATTTCCTCTTCAGCCCACTTCGTTTTACACTAATTTTCATTTTCCTGCCATACCCACCAAGTCTGTCTTGCTTTCTCCAGGGTATTCCCAACCAGTCTCTTCCATTGAGACGCAGTGCTCTGTTTTGTGAAGTCATTAATCCCATTGTTAGATGCATTTGAGCTGAAAATGGATGGAAGACCCTCATACTAACAGTTTGGGGCTGGCCCAAAAGATTTGGAATCGGTGAACAACTTTTAACTTAAATCTCCGCAGATGTCACGAGTGACCATCGATCTGGTTTTGGTGGTTTTACCGGTGGTCGAAGGCTAATCGGAGCATCGGAATCCAAACTATTTTGGACAATGCGGTGTATTCTCACCCATTCTTTATCCCCGTATATAGAACTTTTTGATGATGGCGGTGGAATCGGATTGCTTAGAGTACGATGAAGGAGTTGTGATTTTTCCCCTTTTGACTCTACCACCGGCAAAGACACTCAAAATGACACATTATCACCAACCTTTTCATCACTCTTCTCCATATAACCAAGAATCTGATCCATGTACAATTCTTGCTTCTTCTCTGTTATCTCCATCAATTGCCTCACTTTTTTTAGGAGGTTTTTCTTCTCCCTTTGCACTTCTTGCTTCAAGGTTGAAAATCCTTCAACAACACAATTATCATTGCTTGTTCTGAATCTCAAGATCAGATTTGAAGAGAATGACGCCCAACTTGAATTCGGATCCTCTTGACACCAAGAACTGAACCAACGCATGGCTTCTCCCTCCATGCTAATGAAAGCCCATTGCAATTGATCAAACATGTCAACTTCTTGCTCCTCAAAAATCTTTTCCGCCCTTGCAAGCCACCCAATGGGGTCTATCCCTTTCGAAGTTGGCAAATTCACCCTTGAGATGCCTCCATCTCCAAGAACACTGGAACTTCTCGAAGATCCCGCAGGTGGGACCAATTGTTAGGAACCCAAGAATTGGATTCCAAAGAAAGAACACTCTTTATTAGAAAATAGGAAATAACATGAGAGCAAGCTCTCCTCAAGGGTTTCCCCTTCACAATAGAGTTGCTACTCTATTCACAAATGATTTACAACATTCAATGATAATCAACTCTATATTGTATTCTCCTATTTATATGAATAGCCATATAATAACCTCAACTAACCAACAAACTAACTAACTTCTATAACAACCCTTAACTACTCTAACTACTCTAACTAAGCATTATTCTATATAGATAATAGAGTTATCAATCCCAAATAGCATTAAGGTTAGGTTAAGGTTAGATTAGGTTAGGTTTCAGCTTCAGTTAAGTTCCATAGGTAATAGAGTTATCAATCCCAAATAGTGGAGCGGAGCGACCGACCCCAAAAGTGGGATAGCAGGATAGCGAGATAACCACTACTTGACTATTTCTTGGACTAATTATATGAATAATAATTATAAAACATATATTTAATGAAAAAACTAAACAAATAACACAATACCATAAAAGATTCATAAAATCAAATATCAAAGCACGAGGCTAATAAAAAAGTCTTAATCAAATTCAACAAGGCTTAATTAAATTCAATAAGGCTTAGTCAAATTCAAAACACCACATCTTATATCAATTACAATTCAAACAAACATAGAAAACATCACATCTTATATTAAAATTCAAACAAACATAAAAGAAGATGTTGCCATTGTCCACAAAATAAAAAAGAAGAAATAAAAAATTATTATTACTTTAAAAAATACAGAGGACAATATGAAGAGTAAAGAAAAAAGAAAGAAAAGAAAGAAGAGAAAAAAATAGAGGACAGTGAGAAGAGTAAAGAAAGAAGAGAAAAGAAAGAAGAAGAAAAAAAGAAAGAAGAAAAGAAAAGAAGAAGAAAGAAGAAAAGAAGAACTAAGAAGTAAGAACTTTCGAAAACCAACCTGAGAAGAGAGAAATCGACAGAGTTGACTTAGGGGTGGATGCGATGAGAACTGATGTTAAACGCACGAGGAAGTGAGAAGCAAATCCTCTGTTTTATGAATTAGGGAAAACTGGGCGAAATTCCAGAAAAAACTCCTGCAACGTTTATATTTTTAAGGGTAAATATGGTTTTTCACATTCAAAACAGATAGTGGGTTTAAACCCGTTCTGGGCCGGGAATTGCTCCACTTCTGGGACCCGCTCCAAGCCAAAAAGCAGCCGCTATCTCAAACCGAGATGCAAACTGCTACGCCGTAGCAGACGGCCACCGCTCCGCATTGCTCTCCCGGGACAGCGCTGCTATTTCCCGGGATTGATAACTCTGATAGGCAATTTGTCATACCCTATTTGATTTACAGGTAATAATTGGGCCTAGGCCAAAAAAAACCTAATGAAACCAAGAGATGGAAATACATGGGGAAGCTATAAAAGTTGCATATAAAGACCCTTGTCTAACAGCTTTTCTACCACTCCAGTCAAGTGAAACACATCAAAGATTAAAAAACAGAGCTTGGTTCCATACAGCCTTACAATTTTTCTTCCTCGTAAAGTCTGGATGAACTAATTTCCTAACAATAGAGTGCAGATAAAGCGACAGACCTAAAAGTAGCAAAAATATTACTTTAAAGGTTCCAAATTATTTTAAAATCCAATCAATGGCAACTTCATGTGCACAAGTTTTCCTGGGAAAACAAAAAAGAAGCAGTGGCCTAACCTAAACTTTCAAAAAGAACCAGCAAGAGTGCAGTGCAGGCCACAATCTTGCTGGTGAGAGTCCAAATTAATTGTTTAAGGATTGGCTAAGAATTAGTACAAAATGAACCTTAGCGACAAGGTTCGACAAATAAACACGTGAAGCAGGCAAGGTCGTCATATTATGAACTATGAGTCTTAGAGATGTACAAATCAGTCTTGAGACTCCACCTAGTAGATATAGACTATGAGCTTTGCTCTTTGAAATTGAAATTGAAATTGATGCCTCTTCGACCAAGTGATAGGGAATTTGTAAGAGGGGGTGTGCTGGGTATTCCTAGGCTCTACATAACAACTTAAGCTGTTAGGTAGGAGAGTTAGTCTTTGACATATACTTCTAGGTTTCAGCCTACCAAGCACGCCTAACAAAACAAGCTTCATACAACTTATAGAAAATAGTACAATAAATAAATCCAAAAACCTTCATTCGTTCATTCTTAAAAAATTAAAAAAAATAAAAACAAATCAACCACCAGTTAACTATCAAAGTAGAGTATGCCAAAATCAACTCAGTGTGAAAAATGTAGATAAGTGAGTTGTAGAAACTAGTATGTACATTAACTGTCAAGTATCCTTGATCATGTGTTAAATAAACTAACCTTCAAAGGGGCCATAAAATGTGTTCCGCTCATTGTACTGTTGATTAAGGGAAACCAATGCAGGAATCTTATCAAAGTCATATGTTACCATAAGATCCTCTGAAAAATCCTTTGCGACAGAAAACCATGCATTTTTCTTATACTTTATGCCTAACTTTTCTATAACCGAACTGTCCAACCCAAAACCAATAAATACTGGGAAAAAAGTACCAGCTTCCTCAACAAAACTATTCACAGCAGAATCTGAGTCGAGAACAGAAACATCAGAAGCAGCAAATTTTTTAAGATAACGAACAAGTAAATCAGCTTTCCTCGGTCCACGGTATTCTGTAGGGACACCGTGATTAAACAGCAAAATGGTTGGATAGCCACTACATCACAGAATGCCCAAAAAAAGCAACAGTTAAAACAAGTTAGGAAGAAATAAATTTCCGTACACTATTTCCAACACATTAATAAGGTTAATTTAACCGACTGTCATAAAGAAGCAAGGAAAACATACTCAACATCGTGTTTCCTAGCAAGGCGAGTATGCTTGTCTGCATCTACTTTTGCTATGAGTATGGGTTCCTTCAATTTTGCAAGTACAGGTGCGGCTGCATCTAACTGTAAAGCAGAAAACCACAGCTTCATTCATTCCTCATTCAAATTGAAACAGAATTGACAATAACAAGAATCTCTTATATCAGGCAAAACTAAACATTAATACTCATGTAGTATCCGAAGCACAGCCACCAGAAACACGAAACTACGCAAGACGACATCGGTAGTAATTTGAAAAATTAAATCAATTAAACATTTAAGAACCAAGCAAAATCGAATTATACCTAAAAAAAGAGCTTCTTAGAATGAAAAAAAATTGGAAAGGGGTTGGAAGAGAAAGGGTACCTCGGGAGAGAGACGCTTGCAGTGGCCACACCAGGGAGCGTAGAAATCAACCAAGATGTGATCGAAGGATGAAATGGCGGAATCGAAATTGGATTCGTCGAGTATCAACACCTTTCCATCTACAGTTAATGGTTCAGCGGCACGGCAAGAGTGGATCGAGAACAGAAGACAAAAAGCAACCCAAATCTTCATCGTTGGATCCAAACAGATCCTTCTTCTTCTCCTTCTTTGATTTTGCAGTGGGAGTGTGTACTACGTATGAATCACTCTCACAATCACGGAAGATTTAATTCAACTCCAAATAACTGATATTTATATTTTACAAATCAAAATAATTTATACTTTTAATTTTGGCTTAATTACACTTTTGGTCCCTATGTTTTGACCAACTCACGAAATTGGTCCCTATGTTTTAAAATTGAACGAATTAGTCCCTATGGTTTAATGTTTTGTGCAGTTTTGGTCCTCCATCCCAATTTTGATTCAAAAACGTACATGAACAGTGCATGTTCGTACATGAACAGTGCATGCCCGTACATGAACAGTGCACGAACAGTTGGATCAAAATTGGGATGGGGGACTAAATCTGCACAAAATATTAAACCATAGGGACTAATTCGTTTAATTTTAAAACATATGGATCAATTTCGTGAGTTGGCCAAAACATAGGACCAAAAGTATAATTAAGCCTTTAATTTTTAGGGGATACTAACGTGTATTTTTTAGTTATATATCTTCTAATTAATCTATATTTATATTCGTATAGTATATATATTTACAAAATTATTGTAAATATTAATTCATATAAATAACACTCTCCACGAAATACTCCTCCAATTATATGATGTATGGGTTTTTATTAACTTAAATTTTAAGAGCAATACAATAATTGTAATGAATGATTAATTTTTGTTTTAAATAATTTTTTTGAAATTAAAACATATCATAACTTTGAATGGTAACATATAGCATACCATTAAATAAAGACAATCAATAGGATATTTATATCTAATTTTTATATTATTTATATGTATTATATTTATAAGTTTTTTTTTACCAAATCAAATTATAAACCAAAGGCTATTCTGATCAAAGTTCGAACTAGAAAGGAAAATGGTTTAGATTTTAAACATGATAAAGCTATTTTTTATGTTAAGGGTATGTTTTGTGTGTACACTTAAAGTACATTGATGGATAATCATATTAGTATGAAAATAAGAGTACTTAAGTATAAATAGGATGAAAAGTGTCCACTTTTCTCATTTGATGGTTACTAATTTAGATATGATCTCATATGCTTTTTGCTTATAAAACTAATTGATTGGCCAAGAAGGCTCTTGCATGAGACTAATTAGTGAGAATCAAATCCCTTGTTTTTTTTTTGTTTGAGATTGCCATTTAGGGCTACTAATATGCCTTGAATGCTCTAGCACATGTATCAGTTCTAGGTTGACCTACTATATATTGGCCCATTAAGTTAAACTAGACTGAACTACTATAAGGGATAGCATGAAACTAGGGTGGACTCTATTGAGACTGGGTTCAGGTCCGACCCAACAAATCAGATTGTACACAGTCTCTTAAGTATGAAGTCTGTTGGAGCGAGATGTTTTAGGTGAAATATTCGATTCCACAAAGATTAGTAGCATGGGGCATGTAAGAGAGAGATGTTTGAGATGAAAATTTTGTGCATAGTTCCTCAAACATTAGGCCTATAAGGGCGAGGTGCTTTAGATGAAAAATTGAATTGTACACAATCTCCCAAGCATGAGGTCTGTAAGAGCGGGATGCTATAGATGAAAAATATGTGCATAGTTCCTCAAGCATTAGGCCTATAAGGGCGAGGTGCTTTAAATGAAAAATTAAATTGTACACAATCTCCCAAACATGAGGTCTGTAAAGGGCGAGATGCTTTAGATGCAAAATATGTGCATAGTTCCTCAAGCATTAGGCCTGTAAGGGCTAAGTGCTTTAGATGAAAAATTGAATTGTACACAATCTCCCAAGCATGAGGTCTGTAGAGGCGAGATGCTTTAGATGAAAAATATGTGCATAGTTCCCCAAACATGAGGCATGTAAGAGTGGGCTGCTTTAGATGAAAAATATGTGCATAATTCCCCAAGCATGAGGCCTGTAAGGGCGAGATGCTTTAAAAAATCAAATTTTACACAATCTCTCGAGCATGAGGCTTGTAAGAACGAGATGCTTTAGATCAAAAGTTTGGTTGTGCATAGTTCCCCGAGCATGAGGCTTGTAAGGGAGAGACACTTTAGGTAGAAAACCGTTTGAGGTTACCTTTTTTCCCTCATGTCTATATTAAACACAATACATAGGCCATGTCAGTATTGCCCATTTCTAATGGTGTAAGCCCTAGAATCCAATAGTTTTATTAGAGTTTGGTACTTGTATCAAATTATTTATAATAATCAAAAGACATTTCTTTATTAGATTTGTTTTTCCAAAATAATAAATTCTCTAGAATGGATAGTTTGTTTAAAGAAACATTAAGTGTGACTTAATCATTAGATCTCATTAAACATAAAGACATTATTCTAAAACTATTAGTAGTCTAACTTTATTGTGAAATGGGATAATATTAAAGCATTAATACTATTATGTGGATAAACTGATGATCACATCTCATAAATCATGGATTAAGAGTTATCAAATTTTCGCATATCTATGAATATTAGGAGTAATATTTATACTAGATTGACCCGCTATGAGAATACAACATAGAATGTTAAGCAAAGTTTCATAAGTTAATCTCATGGTGATAGTGGTGTATATCAGCATTCAACATGAAACCCCTATGGACCCTAGATGTGGAGTCGAGTACTTTATTATTGATCAAAAGTTATCTGTAACTTGATCACCATAAAGATAGTTATTGGGTAGTCCATAAATCATGTTGATGGACATGAGTGACCTAGAGTCCTAGATGAAATTTGTCTATTCTCTGTAATAGAATAAATGTTTAAGGGTCCAATATTGAACTGGACAATGGTGACACGGTATATGCCATGTGTTCAATATGGACATGAGGTCAAAATGGTAATTGTACACACAAGCATTATCAATGAAAGGTTTTGTCAAATCACATGACATTTTCGTGATTTTGGTAGCAGTAATGTTTTGTTATATTGCGTTCACTGTTTATTATATAAATATGTGGTTTAATATAATTAACAACGTCACGAGAACCTACAGGGTCACACACATAAGTACAGATTTATGAGAAATAGAATAAATAAGTGAAATAAGGAACATCAAAAGGTGCAATGTCCTTAAGAGATTCACAGAACATCAGTATGATGCACTTAAGTAAATTCTAGAACACTGTAAGATATGATGCATTTAAGTTGAATACGAAATGCGATAAGGTAGCGTGCGCTTAAGTAGGATATAGTACACCATAAGGTGTGATTCACTTAAGTGGCCTTTTTTCAACTTGTAGCTCACACAAGTGGTTCTATAAATAAAACCCTTATGCAAATACTTTCACACTTGATTAAATTGCTTTGTGAATCATACTCTCTCTCTCTCTCTCTCTCTCTCTCTCTCTCTCTCTCTCTCTCTCTCTCTCTCTCTCTCTCTCTCACACACACACACACACACACACACACATACACACACACACACACGCACACACACACACACACACAACATCTTTATTCGTAGCAGCTAGCACTGAGATTAAAGCCATTTTGTTCATCTAGACTGATTAGAAGCGTTGTTCTTTTTTCAACGCTCGCGGTTATTCATCCAATCTTGCATCAAAAGTTTTAATCGCCACAAGAGATAACTTTTTTTTATCACTGATCATTCTCATTCGTAAGGATCGACTTAAAGAATTTTTCTCAGCTGTACTTGTAACGCGATTTCCCTTCAGTGGAATCAGAGCCACTTACAAAACCATATATCAGATAATTGTTTATTTTTTATACTTTTTGTATTAATTAGATTAAAACACATAATGAATTAAATAAATAATTGAGTAATTAAATATTTGCATCATGTTGTGTACGATTGTTATGTTTCTGAATTCGATAGAAAAATACTAATACGTCGATCATTCATAAGTTACATATATCAGACAATTAGATAATTGTTTATTTTTTATACTTTCTATATTAATTAGATTAAAACACGAAATGAATTAAATAAATAATTGAGTAATTAAATATTTGCATCATGTTGTGTACGATTGTTATGTTTCTGAATTCGATATATATATATATATATATATATATATATATATATATATATATATATATATATATATATATATATATATATGAATTTATAGAAAATTTGAAGAACGATATAGCATATTTTTACTATTTTTCTCTATTTTATTAGACATTATTTTTATTTATTAAATATAAATTATATAATTAATTTAGAAATAGTATTGATAATTCTCAAATTAGTGAAACATCATAGGAGAATCAATGAAATTAACAAAGGTGAAGAAAATTTTGTATCAAAAGCTTTAATCGCCACAAGAGATAACTTTTTTTTATCACTGATCATTCTCATTCGTAAAGATCGACTTAAGGAATTTTTTTCAGCTGTGTTTGTAACGCGATTTCCCTTCAGTGGAATCAGAGCCACTTACAAAACCATATATCAGATAATTGTTTATTTTTTATACTTTGTGTATTAATTAGATTAAAACACATAATGAATTAAATAAATAATTGAGTAATTAAATATTTGCATCATGTTGTGTACGATTGTTATGTTTCTGAATTCGAGAGTAAAATACTAATATGTCGATCATTCAAAAGTTACATATATCAGATAATTAGATAATTGTTTATTTTTTATACTTTCTGTATTAATTAGATTAAAACACATAATGAATTAAATAAATAATTGAGTAATTAAATATTTGCATCATGTTGTGTATGATTATTATGTTTCTAAATTCTCTCTCTCTTTCTCTCTCTCTCTCTCTCTCTCTCTCTATATATATATATATATATATATATATATATATATATATATATATATATATATATATATAATGTACAAGTGGATCATAATACCAAGTAATAGTTTCTTCTAAACAAAATGCAACCCATCAAAAATAATGTGTAAATAGGGGAAGATCGTCAAGAAAGATATCCAAATTAGTTGTTAATATAAATGTAATTTGAAAAGTTAAAATAAGAAAGAAAACATTAAAACAAAACATTTTTTTATCCAATAAATAGGTAAACATTTTATTGATGTATTGAAATGCTTATAGAGAGATTTCGAAGATTCAAAGATTGTTATGCTCATAGAATTTTTCGATGATCTCCATCAAGAGATAATACTTCCTTATATAGACTAGAAGGAAGTTCTAAGACTAATGCTAACTGACAGCTGTCAGTTTACAACGAGATAAATATACAGAGACAAAAGACTAAAGGTGATAAGGACCCAATGCCTAAAAACAAACAACGTTTACATAATTGTCAAAAGAAAATAGTAAAGCTATTTAACTTTAACAAAAGAAGATAACGTTGAAGTCTTGGTCTGCCATAACAATGATGTGAGGATAAGAGCGAATCTTACTATATCAAAAGCAGAGATAATGTTTGGTTTAATTGTTGTCTGTCATAATGTCACTTAATGTTGGTCACGCTTACATAATTGATTAATCCTGTAGGTCTACAATGCCATAACAATCATCTTCGTTAACTGGAGTAAAGTTTTGAGAAGAACCTACTGAGTCTTCATCATTGTTAATGTCTGATTCTGAAATGGTTGCCTGTAATTTTTTGAGAAAATACTTCTTGTTGGAGGAGGAGGATAAATCTGCTAAGAACTTAGATTTCTCAGCCAAGAACTCGCTTTCTTTGACTGTATCTAGACTTTTAGTGAGATATCTGGGATTCTTCTGGAACCAAGCTTGTAGCATGGAATCGTTAATAAAACCTGGAATATACTTATTCCACCATTTAATTTTGTTACATCTAATGATCCAAAAGATATTGGTACCTGGAACAGATAATTCTTTTTTAAATGTCCAAGAAGTAATCCATGAAATTCCCAGGCTAGCATGAAAAGCTAGTAATTTCATGTGGTCAGTAAAATTAACTTCTGATCTGAAGGCTGGATCAGATCCTGTAGAATCAGGCCGCCATGTGCGTCAGGGATGCTGGTCGTATGGAGAGGAGAGGGTGTACCTGCAAGGTACTCCGACGCTCAAGTAAGAAAGGGTCAGAGAAAAGGGGCAAGTACAAATTATGAATTCTTAGGGTGAATATTGGATACCTGACCCTCTCAAGCGAGAGGGTTTATATAGAGCCCCCAGCGCGTGGCCAACGGTCCTATTTTCGGGGCGAAATAACTGTTTTCCCCAAAGAATAGGTAACTACCCAAACTAGCCGTTATGTCGGGCAGGGTGCCCAAAACTAGCCGTTATGTCGGGCATATGCATAGTTTCGGGCACATGCCCATAGCTGTTCGGGGAGCAATGGAGTCGTGCGTGACGGGCAGTAATTCTGGGGAGGAACGTTGTATTCCTTGCCCGGTTGGAGGGGCAGAAAGGTAACTTTTGCCCCTCTGTGGATTGGACTTAGGCAATTTGGGCCGCTCTAGAACAGAGGCGGATTGGGTCAATTCTAGCCATTGGTCCAGTCCAGAACAGGAGCCCCCCAAGTCATTGCGCCCGAGCATGAGAGTGATGACTTAAGGACTGCTCGTTGCTCCGTGGGGCCAGTATGGAGTCGTCGTTTGAAGACGAGGAGGATTGTCTCAATGTGCTCGTGGCCCCCTGTGTCCATGAGATTCGTGGTCGTGACCTTGTTGCCCGGTGTTCGGGGAGACGAATGGTCAGACAGAATTGGAAACGTTGGGACGCCACGTGTGCCTAGAGCTCCGTGTAGCAGTTAATAGGCAATGATGGCTATTGGGTAGTCATTATGGCCTACGAGCGCGTGTTCGTACGTGCCCCTTTGTATAAAAAGTGGAAAATAGTTCCATTTGGAACTTTTTCAGTCTGATTTCTCTTCGCTCCCTTCAGTACTCTTGCCCGTAACCGCCTTCCGCCTACTCCGACCACCGTGTCAAGCTTCGAGTAGCACCTTTTTCTACTTAAATCAAGTAAGTTTTCCGATCCTTTGTCTGTCTGCTTCTGTTTGTTGTTAATGGTAGATTGCATGCGGTTAGGGCTAGTTTTAGAGGACGAAATGGGTCAACCTCCGGCGATTATTGGTGGTGGACGGTGGTTGTGCCATTTTCATACCTCTAACATGTCGCCAGAGTTAGTAGTACGTTTCAGCGAGGAGGGTGGTTCACGGTGATGTCGCGGTAGCTATGTATGCGTGACCGCCGTGTCTGTTCATCTCCCGAGTGAGTGATGAGTTTTCCGGTAGAACATTCCCAGATTTCGGTGAAGCTTTGCGATTTCTGGTGAAGCTTCAAACAGAAACTGGGTGTGAGTGCGGGGAAGCTCCTCGCTCTGGGATGATTAGTTTCGAGCGTCTCCTCGCGGGGACGTTTCAGCTTTTTCTTTGATGTTAGGGCTTAGGTCGGGGACGTTGTCCTTAACCCTTTGCGCGCCCTTTCACTTGACTTAGCAGTGGAAGGGTGGATTTGATTTGTTGTCGAATTCACTTTCTTCTCTGCTTTTCAAGTGACTGTAATGGTGACGGGGCCAGATAGAGAAGTTATTATAGATACATCCGAGGAGGAAACGGGCTCCGAAGATAACAGCAGTTCGACGGCTTCGAGTCCGGCGACTTCGAGTTCTTCCAGCAATGTCGGGGAGGAGGAAGAGGTGGACGACATGGACGAGGATGTCGACGGGTTCTCCACGGAGGAGTGGGAGGTGGCCGAACCTGCCGAGCATGTGTCGTCTTTCGCAAAATCTTTGGTGGATGTTTTCATTGAGGTAGGACCGGAGGGAGAGTGGAAGGTGCACTTCCCTTCCTTGGACGAGCGGGTCTACACGAGCTTCGGGGACCGCTTCACGATGTATGAGTATGCCTTTAAAGAGTTGGGCCTGAGGATGCCTTTTACTGATTTTCAACAATCCGTGTTCGTGCATTTGAAGTTAGCTCCTACACAACTGCATTCTAATTCGTTGGCCTTCATCCGGGCCTTCGAGTTGGTATGCGAGCATCTCTCCTTGGGGGCTACTCTCCCTCTGTTCTTCACTGTTTTCCATCTCCAAAGGCAGCTGACGGGGAGGAAGTATGGTTGGGTTTCTTTGAAGCAACCCCGCAAGCTGTTCAAGCCGTTTTCGGAGTCAATCCGGACATTTAAGGAACGGTATTACGTCATTGAGCCCGTGTCCGAGGCTGCCCAGGACAGTACGTATGTCTGGGAGATTGAAGTTGACGAGGACGGGAATGAGCTGCACGACGAGGAGGGGAGGTATATTGGGCGGATACTTTACAAGTTCCCCCTCCACTGGGCACCCGACCATTTTGCCAAGAAGCCCAGCGACTATGTCTTCCAACCGAGCGATCTACGCGGGCAAGACGTCGTGGCGTACGAGGCGCTGGTGAAGTGGGTCAACTCCTTCGGGCTTGCTGAGTGCTGGACGAGCAAGGGCAACCCGATCTTCGAGGAAGATGGGAGTCAGAGGGTCGAGCGTCGATTCATCAACGTTAAGGCACTGCTGGAGTGCAAGACTCCCGCGGACGCTGAGAAGCTGCTTGGTAGTCTTAGTTATTTAGATTTTGTTCATGTTATTTCTTTTCCTCGTATCTAACGTGTTTGCGTTTTATTTGTGCACGTGAGATGCCTCAAGCGCATAACAGGGTTGTAAGGAACGCTCTCGCGAGGAATAAGGCCGGGGCGGCTCCTCCGAAATCCCGGTTTGCTGGTGCTCGTGCTCCTCCTCCTGTTTAAACTGCTGCGGGGACCTCTTCTTCTCCTACTTCTGCTCCCCGGGGGTCTCCTCTTTCTTTGACCGGTCGACCCAAGCGGCCAAGGTTTAATGATGCTGTGGACCTTACCCGGGTGCCGGAGAAAGGGAAGTTCGAGCTTCCTCCCTGTATCCTTGACATGAGGTTTTTCGAAGGCAACTCTTTAGTCGTTCCCCGGGCGGAATCTCTTCGCTTGGAAGGTATGGATCGCCCGAGCAAGAGGGCGTTGGTGGCCCAAGACGCTTCTGCCTTGGTCAGGATGCTAGAGATGGCGGCTATTTATGCTGAAGGGGACTCTGCAACTGAGTCCAAACTCAATGCTGCCCGGGCTTCTGTGGCATCCCTCAAGTAAGAAGCCAAGAGTGTCGGCGAGGCTTGGAAGAAGGCTGAAGAAGAGGCAGTTAGGCTGAAGGAGGAGAACTCCAAGCTGGCGACGAAGAAGAAAGATGTGAAAGAATTGAAGACTATATCCGAGCTGGTTGCTCGCATGCTGCTGGCCGAAGACGATGGTATTGTCGTCGCAGATGAGTCTTTCAAAAATGTCGTGGCTCAATTGCGGGTGGTGAACCTTGAGCTCAATTTTTCTGTCGAGGGAACTCACTACCTGGCGCATGTAGAGAATGGTCGTATTGTCGTGCCCGACGGCCTCCTTGAAGGTACCCCCGAGGATCAGCCCGCGGAGGACCAGGGACCCCAGCCAGAGCCTGCCGAGCATGCGGATTAGTGAGGAATTTGTATTTTTGATGTTGTTGTAATCTGTCCGGCCTGCGTGCCGTGGAATTGCGTGTAATTTATTTCTGGGGGGCGTGGCCCCCGTTTCATGTAACAAAGTACAATCGTGGCCCTTGCGGCCACTCATTATGTTAACTTATCACATGTTTAATTATGTTGTTTGTATGAATTTACTTGCTTTTATTTTTAGCTAAGTATCGTATTCATGCTCGTTGCAAGTGTATATCTGCCCGTGATTGGGAGTATTTGACTTGCGCAAATATTTTAGGGGACTTGCTCGTTGCAGATGTGTTCGACAGTGAGGGGAACTGGTCAAACTGTCGGGGAATGTCCTGGCGCCCGACTGGTTACTGAGCGAGGTTCTGCTTTATTCGTATGCGACGCTTGTACCTAGACGCGCATAGTGGTCGGTAGCTGACGTTCGTCGTTGCGACGGGTCGAACCGAGGATTTAGCTGTAGTATTGTTTTAGCTTTTCAGCGTTCCGTGGTCGAGCAAGTTCTTCCCCAGAGAGATGTTCTAGGTAGTAGGCCCCATTTTCCATTTTTGCTCAGACACGATAGGGTCCTTCCCAGTTGGCTGCTAGTTTGCCTTCACGAGAGTCTTTGTGGTTTCTTCTTAGAACAAGGCTTCCCACGTCGAACTCTCACCGTATCACCTTGGCGTTGTGCCTGATGGTAATTTTTTGTTTTAGTGAGGCTTCTCGAAGGGCTGCCCCGGTTCGGATTTCCTCGACGAGGTCTAGCTCTTCTCTCAATGATTCGCCATTCATCTCCTCGTCTAGGGGCGACTCTGTCCGCCTAGAGGGCACGTGAACTTTGACGGGAATTACAGCCTCAGTCCCGTATGCTAAACGGAAAGGTGTTTCCCTGGTCGTTGAGTGCGGAGTTGTGCGGTATGCCCATAGTACGCTGTGCAGTTCCTCGACCCATGCCTTCTTTGTTTCGTCCAGCCTTCGCTTGAGGCCTCGAAGGATGACTCGGTTGGCTGCTTCAGCCTGCCCGTTTGTTTGAGGGTGTTCCACGGATACGAAGTGCTGCTTCGTGCCCAGTTGGGCGACGAAGTCTTGGAACTTCATGTCCGTGAATTGCGTCCCGTTGTCCGTTACTATCGCTTGGGGAATACCGAAACGTGCAAGGATGTTTCGTTTATAGAAACGCAGGATGTTGAGGGCAGTTATTTTGGCTAGAGCTTCTGCCTCTATCCATTTTGTGAAATAGTCCACGCCCACTATGAGATTTTTGTTCTGACTTGATCCTACTACGAAGGGTCCTAGGATGTCTAGGCCCCACCAGGCGAATGGCCACGGAGAGGACATAACCTTGAGCTCGTTAGGCGGAGCCAGGTGCATGTCCCCATGTCATTGGCATTTGTCGCATTTCTGCACGTGTTCTTTCGCGTCGTTTTGCATGGTTGGCCAGTAGTAGCCTGCCCGGAGAGCCTTTCGAGCAAGGGACTTTCCGCCGAGATGTTGGGCATTGATTCCCTCGTGGATTTCACGCTGGATGTGTGAGACCATTTCCTCCTCGACACATTTGAGCAGCAGAATGGAGAATCCCCGTCTGTAGAGTTTATCTTCGACCAAGACGTAAGAGCAGGCTCTTCGCCTGACTACGCTGGCCTCCTTTAGGTCAGACGGGAGTTCGTCTCTGGCGAGATAGTTGTAGACCGGGGTCATCCAGCAGTTGTTGTCGCCGATCATCTGTACGTCGAGTGTCGGGGAGGCCTTCTCAATACTAAGTCGAGGAAGTACCTCCTGTATGACGGATTTGTTTCCGCCTTTCTTCTTCGTGCTGGCTAATTTAGACAGCACGTCTGCTCGTACGTTATGTTCGCGGGGAACGTGTTTCATTTCCACTGTTGTGAACTTCGCCATTTCCTTCTTTACCAGGGTCAAGTATTCGGCCAGGTTGTCGTTTTTGGCTTGGTATTCTCCCCGGACCTGGAGGGCCACGAGCTGTGAATCTGTGCAAATGACGACTTCCTTTGCGCATAGGTCCTCGCCAAGGCGTAGCCCAGCAAGGAAGGCTTCGTATTCATCCTGGTTATTGGAGGTTGGGAAAGACAGTGTGAGTGATACCTCAACGATAATTCCTTCATCGCTCTCCAGTATGATGCCCGCGCCGCTTCCGGCAGAGCTTGAGGCACCGTCGATGAAGGTGGTCCATTTGCGTGCTTCGCTCGCGAGGGAGTCTGCGAACGTCATCTCCGCGACGAAGTCGGCCAGAGCTTGGGCCTTGAGGGTTTTTCTGCCTTCATATTGGATGTCAAATTCGGACAGTTCCAGCGACCATTTGAGCATTCGGCCGGCCATATCTGGTCGTCCGAGCAGCTGCTTTATGTGCTGATCTGTTCGAACCACGATCGTGTGAGCCAGGAAGTAGTGTCTTAATCTTCTGGCTACGTTGATGAGGGCCAGTGTCACCTTCTCTATCTGCTGGTATCTTAACTCTGGTCCTTGCAGCGCTTTGCTCGTGAAATAAATGGGATTCTGCCCGTCAGGTGTCTCGCAGATGAGGGCGGCACTCACTGCTTCGGTTGCTACGGCCAGGTATAGGTACAATGTTTCGCCATTGTCCGGGCGAGAGAGGATCGGTGGCTCTGAGAGTGCTTGTTTCAGATGGAGAAGGGCCTTATCGCACTCCTCGGTCCATTCGAATGTTGCCTCTTTGCGGAGGAGTTTGAAGAATGGTAGGGTGTGCTGGGCGGACTTGGCCACGAAACGAGATAGTGACGCGAGCATCCCGTTGAGGGACTGGATGGATTTTTTGGACTTGGGCGTAGGAAACTCAGAGAATGCCCGACATTTGTCGGGATTAGCTTCGATTCCTCGTTCTGTTAAGTAGAAACCGAGGAATTTGCCTGCTCAGACACCGAACGTGCACTTCTCCGGATTAAAACGCATTTTGTATTTCCTGGCCTGTTCGAAGACCTTTCTCAAATGGGCAGTATGATCGGTTTCCTCGTGGGATTTTACGATCATGTCGTCCATGTAAACCTCGAGCATGTCGCCTATTTCTCCCTGAAACACTTTGTTCATCATTCGTTGGTACGTTGCTCCGGCGTTATTCAGGGCGAAGGGCATTACGTTGTAGTAATAGTTGCCCGATTCGGTCATGAAGGCCATATATTTTTTGTCAGACATTGCCATTGGGATTTGATTGTAGCCCGAGTAGGCGTCCATGAACGATAAAAGTTTAAAACCAACAAAATTATCAACAAGTTTATCAATATTGGGGAGGGGGTAGGCATCCTTCGGGCATGCCTTATTGAGATCGGTGCAATCAATGCACATTCGCCATTTTCCATTAGATTTTTTAACTAATACAACGTTAGACAGCTAAGTGGTATACTTAGCTTCCGAAATAAATTTGGCCTCGAGGAGGTCCTTTACAGCTTTTTCAGCAGCCTTCGTTTTCTCCGGAGACTGTTTTCTCCTACGTTGTGCTACGGCCTTGACGGCCGGGTCGATGGTCAGCTGGTGACAGACGACGGATGGATCCAAGCCGGGCATTTTTGTGGCGCTCCATGCGAAGAGGTCAACATTCTCTCGGAGGCATACTTTGAGCTGCTTCTTCGCGATGTCAAGCAGGTCTGCTCCGATCTTCACTCCCCGTTTGGGGTCTTCGTCGAACAGAACTATCTCAAAGTTGCCATCCGGGATTAGACGCATCAGATGGGAGCTGCTGCTGGATGATGTGGATGGGCTGGCTGAAGCTGTTCGTTCCTCCTGTTGGTCCTCGGGGAAGCGACTGTCGAGGTCGATAGAGTCGACCTGGGACAGAGGCTTGGCCTCCTCAGAGCTGCGTGGCGGTGCTGGCTTGCTGGACACCTTAGGCTTGGGCGCAATGGCATTGAGTCCCTTTGTAGCTGCTTCGAAACACCGTCGGGCAGCTTCTATATCACCGTGGAGGGTGGCGACCATCCCTTTCGAAGGGTAATACTTCATCTTCAGGTGGACTGTCGAGGGCACTGCTACCAACTCGGCCAGAGTTGGCCTTCCGAAAATGCATTGGTAAAGTGACGGGCAGTCGATTACCAGAAATTACACCTTGATGGATCTGGCCATTTCAGCTGATCTGAAGGTCACGATCAGCTCGACGTATCCCCACGGCTTGGTCATAGACCCGTTGAATCCCTGTAAATCGGATCCTACGTAGGGGATAAGGTGTGATTCGTCCAGCTGAAGTGTTGAAAACAACTGGGAGTACATGATGTCGACCGAGCTGCCCTGGTCGACGAGTATTCTGCGAACGTCGAAGTTCGCCATCCGGGCTCTGACGAGCAAAGGTCTGCTTGAGTTCGGGGAGCCGCCGAGTTCCTCCCGGTAGAAGGAGATGGGAACGGAGCCCTTCTGTGCCCGATCAAGCGTGGTCACTTTGTTGGAGCTTGTGTTGATCAGGTGTTCGAACTTCTGTTTCACGGATCCCACAGTGACTTTGTTGAAACCCCCGCCAGAGATGACCATGGCGGAGGGAAATGTCTCCCACGGGCTGTGGGCCGCGAAATATGCAGGGGCGCTGAGCCCGTCCAGAACGTTGAAGTCCTCTGGTCGCGATATGGACATAGCGACCTGTACATTGGCGTCTTCCGAGGAGGGTACCTCCTCCTCAACCTTCTTGGACTCCTGGGCGTCCTGCCGAGGAGTGTCCTTCTTCTTCGCGAACTGTTTCAGGTGGCCGTCCCTGATCAGTATCTCAATGGCATCCTTCAAATGGATGCAGTCCTCCGTAGTATGGCCGTGACTTTTGTGGAAACGGCAGTATTTTGATTTGTCCACATTTGGTCTGTTCGGAGGGTCCCTTGCTGTCGCGGGAGTCCCTTGGACGGTCCTCGTGCCTCCGTTCACCCCGACGAGATGTCGAGGCTTCTTCTCCTTTAGAGGCCTGAGCGTTCTCCTGGCGGCGTGATGCTCTGACATTGCAGACCGCAATCTTCTCTTCGTACTGAATATGAGATTGGGCTTTGAGGAGGAGGGCGTCTAAGTTCCTCGGTGGCGCGAGGCCAATGGCTTTAGAGAACTTAGAGTCCGGGCGAACCCCTTGTTCTAGCAGAAACTTCTTCATTTTATCTGTCGTTGGGACCTGCACTGCTTCCTTGTTGAACCTCTCGATGTATGCGCGGATAGGTTCATCTTTCCCCTGGATTATGGCTCCCAGTGAGGCCTCAGTTTTGGGGGTGGCGGCGAGATGCTGTGAAGTGCCGCGAGAACATCCTGCCCAGCTATCTCCATGAGGTAATGGACTCCTCGGGCAGTTGCTTATACCATGTCATCGCTCCCTTTCGGAGCGTGGTCGGGAACAATCTGCATTTGATGGCGCCCCGTACGCCTCGGTAGTCTAACAGCGCATCGATGTTGATGTGCTCGTCGGGGTCGGTGGTCCCGTCGTACGTGCCAAGTGACGGGGGTTTCTCCAAGCCTTTTGGGAGACGGGTAGCCAAGATCTCCTGGGACAACGGGCCGCGAGGCTCGTCGTCGCTGCTAGAACTGGTGTATGATGGGGACCGAACGGGATGCTCGTGACGCTGGTTCCTTCTCGGAGAAGGTGAGCGGTTCCTTCGCGAGGAAGGTGAGCGGTTCCTTCGGGGAGAAGGTGAGCGGACCCGTCCTTTAGACTTGATCGGTGGAGATTGCTAGTTCCTCCGAGTCCTTTTGTGGTCATGAGCGTGTTGGTCATGCGGGGAGATCTGGTCGCGCTTCTGGGCTGCGCGAGGCTCAGGCTCTTGGCGCAGTCTTCGGTCAATTTCTCTCCGGGGCTGCGGACTCCTTGATCGTCACTGGTTCATTCGCGTAGGAGGGGATCTAGGACGGTGGGACTCCTCCAATGCCCCGATCTTCTCGTTTTGCTGCAGGATCAGGGTGTTGGTTTTGTTGATCGCCTCCAGGAGGGCTGTCACGGCCGGGTCGGCGTTGGACGGAACAGGAACGGGCTGAACGTCAAGTGAAGGTTGATCGTTGTTGTGATCAGCAGGGGTAGAGGAAGGAGAAGCAGTGGCTCCATCCCTGAGGAAACGGGCATCTCGGAGGAGAGATGACTGGCCGTCAATGTCAAATTTGTTGACGGGGAGGATGGTGGTTTGGAGAGCATCCTTGGTGCGATCTTGGGAGGCCATGATCGTGATGATATTTGAGAATTGTTTTGATCTTCGGTTTCTGAGGAAAGAAAGATGGGGAGAACAAAGTTTCCCACAGATGGCGCCACTGATCGTGAAAGCTGGATCAGATCCTGTAGAATCAGGTCGCCAAGTGCGTCAGGGATGCTGGTCGTATGGAGAGGAGGGGGTGTACCTGCAAGGTACTCCGACGCTCAAGTAAGAAAGGGTCAGAGAAAAGGGGCAAGTAAAAAGTATGAATTCTTAGGGTGAATATTGAATACCTGGCCCTCTCAAGCGAGAGGCTTTATATAGAGCCCCGAGTGCGTGGTCAACGGTCCTATTTTCGGGTCGAAATAACCGTTTTCCCCAAAGATTAGGTAACTACCCAAACTAGCCGTTATGTCGGGAAGGGTGCCCAAAACTAGCTGTTATGTCGGGCATAGGCAAATTTCCGGGCACATGCCCATAGCTGTTCGGGGAGCAATGGAGTCGTGCGTGACAGGCAGTAATTCTGAGGAGGAACGTTGTATTGCTTTCCCGGTTTGAGGGGCAGAAAGGTAACTTTTGCCCCTCTGTAGATTGGACTTAGGCAATTTGGGCCGCTCTGGAACAGAGGCGGATTGGGCCAATTCTAGCCATTGGTCTAGTCCAGAACAACTTCTTTCTCAAACTTCTGAAAAGCTTGAGCTGCAAAATCTGGATAGATGCTAACTTCAGGGCCCCATTCATGGAACCATTTAACAAACCATAATGGGAAATGTAGGGGAAAATCCTTGCGGAACCAAATGAACCAAGAATGGTCAAAAGGTTAGTAATATAACATGTTGTTCCATGCGTCCATATAATCATAATAAGAATAATGTTGGGGAGAGAATCACCTGGTAAAGTTCTTCAAGTTGGAAGGATGAGCCTTCCAGTCCGAAGGTGATATAATCTTTAATATTTTAAACTTAGAGAAAATAATTTTACTTTTGTCATTTTTATCAAAAGTGTGAGTCAAGTCAATGGACTCAGTATCCACTAAAATGAACTCATAGAATAATCTGGTCTTTTCTGGGGTTGAAGGAAGATAATGAAAACCCTGAGGAAAAAATTTAGAAGTAATCTGCAATAATGATCCTTCAGAGTTATATTCTGGCTCTAAAAGGAAAAGGATTCTTTTATAGGCTTTTTCTATAAAGGGACAAGATAAATTTTCTGGAGGAGTATAGAAGGGTAACTTTTCTGGGTTTCTTGGAGGGTTGACTAATGACGAAGGGGTGTTTAAAGCAAAAGCTAAGGGAGATACTAATCTGGAGGTTGAAGATGGCCTAATAGCTCTAGGCGAAAATGAAGTTGTGAGAGGATAAAAAGCTGGTAAGGCTAAGGGAGTTAATGAAGTGAATTTGTTTTGGGTTTGTAATGACGAAGAAGCAATAGGGGTTTGTAATACTTGTTTGGATGTAATATTTTTTATAATATTTGCACCTGTTGTAATGCTTTTTGATGACTCCTCGAGAGGAGGGCCATAGTTATCTTTTTTTGCTCATCTTTATTTCCCTGTAAGAATTCTTTGGTAAGAAAATCTGGCAAATAATTTTTCTCTCCTTTAATATGTTCAATATCAAAATCAAACAAGATAATAATGCTTGCCATCTGGCAAAAATATGTTTGGAAACCAAATTCTTAACACCCTTTTGTAAAACTTCTTTTGCTGCTTTGCAATCAGATCTTAATAAAAATCGTTTAGAAAACAAATCATCTTGAAATTTCATAACGCATAAAACAATTGCTAAAACTTATTTTTTTACAGTACTATAATTTAATTGGGCTGGATTACAAGTTCCTGAATAATATCTTACTATTTGTTCTGTTAGTGACTCTGATAATTTCTGTTTTAATATTCCTCCAAAACCTAGATCAGAGGAATCAGTTTCAACTATAAGAAAAGCTTGAGGGTCTGGGATTCCTAAGCATGGTAATTTCTTAATTATTTGTTTGATTTTTCTTATACTTTGACTCATAGACTCATCCCAAGGAGGAGGGTTCTTCCTAAGTCTTTTGAATAAAGGTAAACAGATGATTCTAATGTTAGGGATAAAATCTGCAACATAATTAACACGTCCTAAGAATCTTTGTAATTGAGTTTTATCTTTTAATTCATCCGGAAATTTGTCACCAAATTCTATGGCTCTGCTAATAGGGGTGATGGTTCCTTGATATATATTAAATCCTAAAAACCTAACATTAACTTGAAATAATTTCATTTTTCTTGCTGATAGAACTAATCCATTGTTCTTAATTACTTTAAACAATTTTTCTAAGTGTTCAAAGTGTTGATTAAGAGAATTGGAAAATACTAATATATCATCAAGATAAACAATAGAAAAATCTTGGTAATCATTAAGTATATCATTCATAATATGCTGGAATTCACTAGGGGCATTTTTTAATCCTAGTGGCATTACGTTCTATTCATAATGTCCGAAGGGGACCACAAAAGCAGTTTTATATTTATCTTTCTCTTCTAATTGAATTTGATAATATCCTGACTTTAGATCGAACTTAGAAAATATAACAGAGTTGGATAATCTACCAATTAAATATTTTTTATTAGGTATAGGGTATCGAATCCATTGTAAAACTTTATTTAACGGTTTATAATTAATAACTAATCTAGGAGCACCTCTTTCTAATTCTCCAGGATTATTAACATAAAAACCTGTGCAACTCCAAGGGGATTTGCTGGACCTAATTAATTTTTTATCGAGATAATCTTTAATTTCTTTTTTACAATAATCTAGATATTGTTGATTCATTTGGATATGTCTTGACTTGGTGGGTATATACCTTTCATTAAAATCTGGTTCATAAGGTAATGTTACAATATGTTGCTTTCTATCCCAAGAAGTATTGGGATGCTCAGCACATATTTCTTTTTCAAACTTTTGTTATAATAAAATAATTTTATCTTTTATAGCTTTGGATTCTATCTGGCTTTCTATTCTTTTATAATGAATTTCTTTATTTAACATATTAATATGTTTTTTCTTTTGAGATATTAAATTAATAGAAGGAGATGTAGAAACATCTTGTACATTATTTAAATTTTTAATTCTAGGTGGTTCAAAAAACTGAAAGCTAACTTCCCTTCCCAGGGCTTCTGAAGTTATAGCCGTATGAGTAACCTTAAACGGATATAATAGGGATGAAAAGGGAGTACCTAAGATAATATGTTGATGAATATTTTTAACTAATAGAAAATGAGTTTTATAGCAAACATGATCTTTACAAATTTTTGCATCTGTTAATTTATATTGAACTTGTAATTTCTGTCCTCCTGCACCCTTTAATCCTTGTAACGTTTTCTCATAATACTTTGTGGGGATTAATCCCTCTTGGATGCAGTTCATATCTGCACCAGAATCAATTAATTCTACAAGATCAAACCTTTGATCTTTAACAACTAAGGTAATTGGACAAAGTCATTTATGAGTAATCATTCTATTTAAAGTGGCAATATAAGTGGGATTGTCTTCAGCTGTGCCAGGAGTATCTTCTCCTGTTGAAGTACTAACTTCATTATTACTTAATATTTGTTTTCCTTTTAATTCTAAATATTTTATTTCTAACTCTAAATCTTTTACCCTTAGTAAATCTATTTCTTGTTTCATACTGGAAATTTCATTTTGTATGTCTTTAATAGTTACTTGAGGAATAACAACATGTTTAAATCTATTCATAATTTCTTTAAATTCTATTTTCTGAACTATATTTTTCTGTTGTTCTTCTTTCTCTATCATTGTTTTAATTTGTAACATGAATTCCTCCTTTTGGGGGGATTCAGGCATCTCTTTTAATATGTTTATTAGAGTGTCAGCTTGTTCGCTAGTGACTACATTAACTCTTTTAATACATTTATCGCAAGAACATAATTCTGCGCCTAAGCAATAATCTTCTTCTGAACTTACTTCTGAGCCAGAACTATTTATTAGTTGATTAAGGTCATCTTCTTCATAAGAAGATCCTTCCGATGAAGTACTAGATGAGTTGTCGTTTAACATAATATCTTTTAATATATTAATTAGATTTTCTTTTAATCCAATATTAATTTCTAACTTATTAATTTCATTAATTCTTTGTTTAACACGACAAGTTTTAGCGTAATGACCAAAACGCCCACATTTGAAACATTTAGCATCAGATTTATTAGAATCATTAGAAGTCTTTTTCTTCTTATGAGGTTTCTTATAGGTTTTCTCGGCAGAAGTTCCTTCATAATTCTTAGAATAATTTCTTCGTTTTTTATATGGTTTATAATTAGAAGATTGTTTGTATTTCTTCTTAGCTTTTTTACTGGGAGCTCTAATGTGTTCTATTCCAAATTGCTCACAGAATGAACCTAATTCCTTTCTACTTTGGTTTAATTCAGATTTAATTTTATTTTGGATCTTAAAATCTGTACAAATTCCCATTCCAGTTTCTATAATTTGGCTGGATATTTGACCAAAAGTTAATACAAAGTAAGGAATTACTCCATTGTTTTTGACTTTAATGGCCATCCTGACTTTTTATGCTAAAAGTCTGGGTAATCCTGCTATAAATCGTTCTTTCCAATAATCGGCTGCACCATTCGGCCTATTACAAAGTTTTGATAAAAACATATCTTTATACCAACGATAATCACTCATGGATGGACAGTAAAGATTAGCTAATTGGTCTGCAGCTCTATCTTAGATTTGAGTTGGGTCTCCAACAAAATGTTTAGTAATGGTATATAATAGAGTATTAACAGCGTCTTCGTTGCCAGGGATGTTTGTAATTGGGTCAAGTTTTCTGGCCTCTAATATAGCATTTTTTTCTTCAGTACTAATTATATTATCCCACCATCCCTTTAACTGACCAGTAAAACCAGTAATTATTAATATTGCTGCTTTCTTATCCGTATTATTGGATATGGACTTAAAAGTTGTAGCTGCCATAGTCATTTCTTGAATAGTGTTCAAGATATTTTGCTCACTATGACCATCTATGTTCCACTCTACAATTGAACTACCACTGTAAAAGCTAGAGACTATATCTCTAGCTTCTTCAAATCCTACATCCGAAAAACTAGGACGAGGATAATAATTTCTAGTTTTTCCCTGATAACCCATATTTTTCCTAATTTTATTTATTTCTAAATCATCTTCATCTCTAGTTAAGATATTAACTTGAGGAGTGGTAACGAATAATTTTGTTAATTTCCTATGAGATCATTAACCAGGTTATCTTGGTTAGGTCCTAACTTTATTTCCTTCAAATCTTTTTCAGGAACATTAATTAATTTATATATAGGCCTTTGCGGGTCTATTGGGAAATCTTTATACGAGTCTATTCTTTTAGGTATAAGTGGAAGAGATATTAATTGATTTTCTACCCTATCTAATTGTTCAGCTATTGTTCCTAATAGTGTATTAGAATAATTTAGTTGAGACTGAACTTTACCTATGTCTGTATTTGCTGGCAATTTAAAAGGGTATGCGTCCAAAGACACACTATGTTGATCTATTTTAATAGCTTCTAATGGGGGATGAACTTATTCGACAGTTTTGTATGTTAAAGTTGTCCATGTTTTTGTAATTTTAGTATTTACATTGACATAATTTTCTTGAACAAAAGGATTAATTAATTATTGTTTTTCACAGTATTCTTCAAACCAACTGAAGAAATAAATATTAGTTCTTTTCTTTTTAATATATTCATAAATTTTTTTAAGATAATAATTTGTTTGCTTTCTAGAGAAAGTACTAAAATATCAATGTCTTTTTTTCTTTATTATAATCGACTTCAAAATCTTGTCTAATCCAAGGTTTGCCTATCTCAAATTCTTCTTCTACTTCTATAACATTGAGAATTTGAGAGGCTGTGGGAGACATAGGGGGAGAATCGCTTCTACCCATGTTCTCATATATAGGTTGTGGAATATTTGGTCCAAAATCAACTCCTGCCAGGTTAATATTAAGGGTTGAATCAAAGGATTTTCTAGAGTCAATACTTGCTCTAGAACTAAGGGGTTCTTCAATCCTCATGGATTAACTTCTATTCATTCTAATTCGAACACTACCATCATCTTCTAAAATAAATTGCCTAGGTCTTCTAGACTCTATTTTAGGTGGGGGCATAACTTCTTGTAATACCCATTCTTCTGGTAGCTTAGATCTCATGTCTGCGGATTTTAATATTTTTGAAGTAGTAATATTAGACCTTCTTAAGTTTGCTTCAACAATAATGGTTTCATTTTTAGGGAAACTTCTTATTGCTTTAAAATCATAATTAACATTTGATACCTTATATTTAATTCTATGCCAAACATCAATATTGGCAACACTTTCATAAAATATATCACCCATACATTGTATATTAATAGCTAAAGATGTTGGAGTAAAACTATCCTCTAAGTTCATAGAATAATTAGGATAACAATTGAAATATACAGGACCATCATTTAAATTTGATTCAAGTATAGCGATAATTGATTCAGGAAAAGTTTTTATTCTACTATCTCGCAAAATTAACAATATTGGAGTGTTTAATTCTAATTTATGCAAAGATTTAAGAGCAACTTGTATTAATCCTAAGAGAATATATATGAATTTATAGAAAATTTGAAGAACGCTATAGCATATTTTTACTATTTTTCTCTATTTTATTAGATATTATTTTTATTTATTAAATATAAATTATATAATTAATTTAAAAATAATATTGATAATTCTCAAATTAGTGAAACATCATAGGAGAATCAATGAAATTAACAAAGGTGAAGAAAATTTATAAAATATTAGACGATAAACTTATTTTTGTTATTATTTTAGATTAATATAACTAAATTCAAAATTACAATATTATTATTTCAAGTATTTTATTAAATTTTTTTATAAAATTAAAAAGAAAAGAAAAAAACTAAATTTTACAAAAGAATGAGTTAACCAAACTAAAAATTATAATCATTAAGATTACTTTTACTTTTATGTTCTCATAAATAAATGACTTTATGAAATATCATCTGCTTCATGTATGATTTGCTGGTTCTTTTATTTATTTAATTTTGTTGTCAATATATTCTTAATAAATAACAATGCTCATAAAACTTATATACAAATTTATATATTTTGATGATATATTCAATTTTTTATATATATTAAAATTGTTTTGTACGCTATTATCAATACATTTACTTTTATCGAATAAAAATTAATTTAATAATATAATAAGATAATAAAATCACCAATTTCTTAATTAAAAATATCATTTTAGGTCATTTTGTAATTATCAACTAGTGTAACAGCTAATTTACCAAACATTCAAATTAACTTATCAGCTATGAGCGATCAGCTATAAGCTATAAGTTACAACTACCAACTATCAGCTATAAACTAGTTTTACCAAATAGAACCTTAGCAAAAATATTAGAGCATTATATATTCACCTACTTATAAAAAAAAACATGGGTAAATAAATACAAAATATCTCGTTAAATAAAAATAGGTCAGTGATATCTACTCTAATCCTTTCTTCTGTAACATGTATTGAAAAGTGTTGCAATTTCAAGCCATGATGTGTGCAAGTATTCCCAGTAACATCACACCGCAATCAGACAAAACTTACTCAGTCCATGGTATGGTGGAAATTGATCAACTATGGAACCTCACTCCAACTTAACTCGCTTAGAATTAGCTTCTCTCAACCATTCAATGCACTCTTCTGCACTTCCAGATGGATAGGCAAGTTGCCAAGCCATTGTTTTATCCAGCTGCAAGTGAAAATTAAACAGAATATGAAAATCTTAAATTTAAAGGCAGTTTTGAACACCACTGAGAAAGATAAAGCAGTAAGCAAAACAACTTACCCACTCCTTCACTAGCGGTCCTCCTTTAAGTTGTAGAACACTCATAACATCTTTGCCGTTGACCAATGGTTTTACATCCCATACTTTCTCAAGGCCTGGTTATCCACCAAAACGTGTTAATTAAAAATCTATTTAGAGGCTAAACAACAGACTTTGAAATTACCAGCATACAGTAAAACATGTCTCTTGTCAAACACATTAATATTTGTTTTACATGATAAACAGTCAATTTTTTCTTTTGCATAACATCCCAAACCAAAGGAATGAGAAGGAAGAACAGAATCATAAGCTAAACAAATTGACTAAGATACAACATAAAACCGTGTTGTTGAAATGAATAAGACTGACAACTAGAAGATGAAATGAAATTTGAGAAACTGCTACAGACAAATAACTACTAAAAAAGCCTCACCTAATTTGGTTATAGAATTTTCCACGGCAATAAATAAATCTTTTCGCTTTTGCAACTGTGAGTGCTCATCCTCAGAGTCACTGATGTCAATGGGATGTAATATAATAGATATCAACAGTGCAACTCGCCAAAAATCTTTAAGATCTCTCAAGAGAAACCCTAAATCAATAAATTATAGAATCTCAGTGATATAAGTGATAATTCATAATGCACAATGGCTAAGCAAACTCTAATGGAAACAGATACAGAAGAGAAGGAATCTATCAAAGTCGTCTCTAAAATGTGACTGTAAAATGAAATAAGGGAAATGCGACTTGTGGCTACTTCACCTGTTATTACCCGGGCTCTTGAAGAGACAGGGACATCAATCAAGTCTCTCATCCAATCAAGATCTGCAACTTGAATATCCTCACCAGATGCAAGATAAGGAATCAATGACAAGAATTTATATGACGATCGGTGCAAGTCAAGCACCTGGATTTTTACAAAAAACAACATAAATATCAACCAAAGTAATGACAAAATTATCTACATTCTGCATGCTATAATGTATCTGTTTAAATTGTACAGAGGCTCAAAGGAAACTAACCGTTTCTGCATCCTTAGCTTTTCGCTTGAGGGACTCACGAATGATACGATTGGCAACAGGAATCTATAATTCAGAGTCATATATTAGGCTATTGCACCAACACATCTTTAGACATAATAACCATAAGACTACACAAGGCACACTCTCTAAGCCTAGAGTGCAATTGAGCCACAAGTCCAAGACAACAATATAACTGAATTCGAAAAAGAGTGTTTTATTTGATTACATTAGCTTTCTTCCTTCAGTTTCAAATTCCAAAACTAAATAGAAATTGACAGCAAACTTTGCATCGTGTATAAACAATCTTAAAATGTTTCTTATATGTAGGTAGTGTGGGGAATGATGGGCCTTTGTGGGTAATTTGAAATGACAATTTTTTCTTTACCTTTACCTTTCAGTAATAATAAAGCAAAACTTGGCTTTCAAAAAAGTTCTTTCTGTATGATATTTTAGGTAAAGAAATAAAAAATAAAATACTATTTACTACCTTACTTCCCTAAATATAGGATCTTGTTCACTAAATCACATGAATTAAATAAGTTGGTAGTATTATTAAATTTGTTAACACTAAGTATTGTGTTAGAACTTGTATCTAAATTTAATAGAAAGTGCTGAATTTACTACAATATAATTTATGAAATACTCTTGAAACAATGTTACAAAAAGTCATAATTACAGATACTGCAGTAGCATTTTGTTCCTGGCCGTAAGTGTATTGAGCTGTTTCCTAAGGAAATGTTACAACAGTTACCACTTACCATCAATGACAGGGATTGAGAGCATGGCTTCTCCCTAATCAACCACTTCCTACTTAATAATTACACATAATTTATTTTCTATATTGCTATTTTTCAGAATTTGGGTTGGGCCTAACCCATCCCTAAAAATCGGCTTGTAGGGTGAGGATTGCCTCCACTTGTGAACACAACACAGGCCATATCTCCAAGTAATGTGGGATTAAATCCACCCCTTCAAAACCAACATAATGAAGGTGTCGGGGGCTGCAATGAGGCGACCCAAAGTGCCGCAATTAAGGCGACTAGGGGCGGAACGCAATTAAGGCGGAAAGTCCAACACACCCCCTCACGCTTGGGCCTCAATGAGCCCGATGCGTGGACAATGCGGGAAGCCCAACAATGGATCTAGGATAAGCTCTGATACCATCTCAGAATTTGGGTTGGGCCTAACTCACCCCTACAAAACCGGCTTGTAGGGTGAGGATTGCACCCGCTTATAAACACAACACAGGTCATATCTCTAAGCAATGTGGGACTAAATCCACCCCTTCAAAGCCAACACAATGAAGGTGTTGGGGGCTGCAATGAGGCAAGCCAAAGTGCCGCAATTAAGGCGACTAGGGGTGGACCGCAATTAAGGCGGAAAGTCCAACACTATTTATTACTACCTCCGGTCTTTTTTATGAAGAACACTTCACCTTTTTAGATTCATTAAATAATTAATGTATTTGGTCTGTAATGCAGATCAGATACATTAATTATTTAATGAATCTAGAAAGGTGAAATGTTCCTTATAAAAAGGACCGGAGGGAGTATTACACATATGTGGTCTCAAACCCACTTGTATTAATAGTTTCCCCCCCTAGAATAGGTCCTCATAATTGGAGACCTACTGCTAACATATTGTTTACCATGATTACCCTTCATAAGAGAGAATTAATTAATACTCCTAATTCATGAGTGTTTTTTTGAATGGGGTCCAATAAAGATAGACAAAAATCTCAAAAATGTCTTATATTTTGAGACCGGTAGTAAATGATAATATAAACACAAAAATGTAGTTGTCTTTTTTATGATTTTGATAATTACGAAATAGAGTAATAGATATTACAGAGTTGACATGCAGGCTTTCTATGGTACAATTTATGGTGTTCGACCTTCGCTTGATAGTTCAATTATCATATGATATGAAACCTTAATTCAGTGTACTTAAGCTTTGAGTTGAACCAATCTGTCCCGGCCAATATTCTCAAATAATTAGATTCAACTTTGGTCCCTAATAATGTTGCATGATAGTCTAAAGATGTGTATTCAAGTTTCCATGCACCTAATCGAATATGAAAAAATTTCCTAGCCACCAACCTCAAGAAACTCGAGTTGAAAATCTAAATATATAGACATTTTGCTAGATGTTCCATCTCTAAGCTCAAAGATCAAACTTAATGCCCTTGCCTTTTAATATTGCAAAATCATAAATAGCAATATATATATATAAAAAAAGAGGTGTGTACCTTTTTGGCCTTCTTTTCACTATAAGTGGTTTTTCTAAGTGGTAGAAACAAAGCAGCGTAGAGTGTGAGCCTTCTTTGTTCAGCCTAAATACACAGAAGGTGTATCAGCCAGCACATAATAGTCAAACAAGCCTATAGTGCCACAGGAATAACCATACAGCTTTGTACTTTAAGAATTAAAGTAGAAAAAAAAATATTTAGTAAAAATGAAACCTTAACTCGTTACTTACAGTAAAGGTTGAATCTCCAAGTAAATGGATAAGGTTTGATGCATTATCTAAGTAAGAAATGCAAAGCCTGGATTAAGTGAGAGAATTACTTGGTTAGCATGATCATCAAAATATATGTATCTCCATGCAAGAGTAGAACCAACACAATAAAATACAAAGCAAGATAAGGAGAGAAAGAAACTGAGAATGGATGCTCTGAATAATATCAGACTGATAACAGGTATTCATCTCATGATGGCACAGATATTCATGTCATGATGGCACAGATATTCATGTCATGATGGCACAGATATAAACCCAATGCCAAGACCCGCTTTATCCTTTGATTAGGGCAACTATAAACTATTAGAGTAACTCTTACTGTGTCGGAAGCTGTGAAGAGGATTATTCATTAATAAAGGGATTTGCAATCACTTTGCACTTATGAATATATCTATAGCATATACCTTTCACATCCATCCAAAATGACAGGTTCGTACTCAACAGGAAGAGAAAAGACAGTCCAGAATAGTGTCAGCTCACAAATATAAGTCATTGCTTTGACAGGTTGATTTCCAGATATCATTAGATCAATCTATATACAAAGACATAAACATAAGAACATAAATGGCTAAAATTTTAAGTACAAACAAAAAGTGTGAACAACGTTGTCATAAATCATGCATAAGTCTCGATAAAAATTATTCATTGGGAAGAAAGGGAAGAATTATAATGCACCTCTGTCCCAATGCGCTCTCTGCTAATTTTAGCAGCTAGAGCATTTTTCACATCATCACATGCTGCAGCTTCTTTCAGATCTTCATCTAGAGTAAAATTAAATCTAGCACCTAAAAGTAATAAACTGTGTATCTTCAATATAGCACAAAAATAAATTCAAACTTCGCGAAAAACATGGGGAAAAAGGTTCTTAGCATATACAAAAATACAGAAGTCGTGAAAAATTAAAAATACCGAATCGAATGGCTCGAAGAACTCGAAGTGGATCATCAAGAAAGGTGGCCTTCGGAGGTAAAGGGGTCACTATCTTTCCAGACTTAAGGTCTGAGATTCCTGCAGAGTACCAAAGAAGTTATTAGATAAACAAACAAGTCTCACTTAAAATACTTGTTTAGGAAATAAAATCCATTCTGACCTCTCTTAGTGAAGTCTTCAACTACATCAGTGTTGATATTATAGAATAAGCTGTCACACACAAATAAATTGTTTTATGAAACTATCATCTAAAATGTGCAAGACAATGTGAATATTAAAGCACGCTTGAGTCAACGAGTACAACAAAAAAAAGGCACTGTATTTTGACAAGATGAACTGCATGATTAGACAACACTGTAATCCTATAATCATTCAAAGGTAAATCTTGCTTAACGGTCTGACCTATAGTTTTTCTAAGTCTCCCTAGTAATTGGACTAAGTAATCTCTATACACCATCTGATCTACTTGGGGCTTCAACAAGCCTTCACTTTTCATGTCTCAATTACGTAAGATGAGATCCTGCCATCTTTTCCATATTCACAATAGGTACTACTGCTACACCAACTTTTACTCCTAAACCAGAATATAAATAAAAAAACGGTTGATTGGTTGGCATTTTTCTTAATTGTATCGCTCCATGCACATAAATGTTAACCACAGTTATGTTTTAATTTCACCTAGTTCTGCATTTCTTTCTTTATTTTATCTAACAATACTTTAACTTAAAGTACAGAATGATACCTGTTAATTGTTAAATCCCTCCTATATGCATCCTCTTCAGCTGTGCCAAACGTTTGCTGTTAGACATGAAGTAAACTTAATTCTGTAGAATTGACTAGGATACAGGAAAACAGGAGAAGACCAAATATGCCAAAATGGAAGTGAGAATACATGTTCATCTTCGAATAAAAATTAGCTTAAAATTTAATACCCAGAAAAAATACAAAACATTAAGGAAAATTACCTTAAAAATGATCAAACTTTTTGGTTTTTAAGCACATAATTGAATTTTGCAAAGAAGAGCATGTAATTAAATATAAGAAAGAGTACAGGCTATCTTTGAAGATAACAGATAAATATCTTATATGACCAAAATGATCCAAAAAAGCAAGCAACAAAATAAAAGGAGACAGGACAAATATATACCTTAGAAGGAATGCGGCTATTCTCGGCATATTCTTCACTCCTTAAGTTGACAAAATCAATCCACATATCAAACAAACGCATCCTGGCTGTTTCCAAATGTTTTGACTGGTCAGGGTTGCTGCAAAAAGAATAATTAGACAATGTTCTACGAGAAGAATGTAAAAAAATCAAACGAAAGATAAAATATATGAATGTGATTGCCAGTTGCAAAGTTTTGTGAAAAGGAAAGTATACCCAGCACACTAGTGAAAAGGATAGTTTTAAAAGGAAAAGTAAGAATAAGAAGGAAAAAATAAACTAAACAGTAAGTCCCAAGTATTATCCACTAGATTCCTGCCTGGACAAGCACCATGATAAAACATCCAGGATCTATCAAAAGAATAACTCTATTTCGTTCATGTTCTTCATTGATCAGAATAATAACTTTACTTTAAATAAAATTTTGAAAAACAAATCACAGTGAGTATACACTATTAACTATCAAAATCTTAACCATGACAAACGTATAAAATCAATTCCTAACTTACAATCCAGTCAAACTGAAAAGTGCTTATCAAATTCAAATTTTGAAGATTAAGCTCAACTATCTTATATATTTTAAATTTTTAATGTCTACGCCCTCTTTCTCTATTTCTCTTGCGCATATCAAAACATGAAGTATCTACTTTCTATAATGTATTTGGCTAGAACAAGTAAAATAGACCAATGTGACAAATTACAACAGAAGAAAGAGTAAACAACAACGTAGCAAAGTTGAATGAGCGAAAGATACCTCTCAATAACACAAACACCCTGCGCATCTTCCCCAATGGTCAGCAAATACTCCCTGACCTTATCCACAAACTCAGTACCCATCATATTATCAAGAGCAATATCAATGTCATAGCAATCTTTCCCCAAAAGCTGCACGCATACAATCAAGTTGCAACTAATCAGCGAACAATATAATTTAGGGCTAGGAGTGATATAAAGGATTGGAGTGCGTGTAAACCTTGTCGCGAACCCAGCCGCCGGCGACTCGGAGTTGAGTTTGGAGCTGGAAATGGCTGAGAGTGGCGAGAAGCCTATCGAAGATGCTCTTCTCGATGGTGGTGAGGTCGATTGTGTCGCGAACTTGGTGAGTCGACATTGGTGCGCATGTAGAGTTGTGAAACGACGGCGTAATGGTTCTTAGGGTTTTGGCGAGACGGAGAGTGTGAAGAGGAAGAAGAACCGTTGGTGTTGGTGTGTATGGGAAAAAACTCGGGGTGAGTCTGGGAATAGCGAAAAGGGAAGTTTTTAGAATTAGTCTCATGGGTTTTGTTTTATTTATTGCGTTGCATTTGCGTGAGCGTTGTTAAATGAGGTTGTTGAAGATGGGTCGTGGTTTGTGGAAATGGAGTGTACCATGCATGATATTGGGTCGGGTTTCCAACTTCAAATAGACATCAATGGAGTTTTTTTTTTGTTTTTTTTTTTAAATTAATTTTAGAACAAATGAGTACTAAATTGGGTGTGGTCGTGAAATGAAAAAGTATCAATAAGTCTAGAAAATTTACACAATTTACAAACAATTTACGCACATGGTTCTGGTTTTGGCGAGGGTTTATGGCTTGTATTTTTAGAAATTTTCAATTCATTTTTGAATAATTTTAAATATCCTAAGTTTTCAATTTTGACCATTTACATTAAGATTTCAATAGTTTATTTTGTATGTTTAAAAATTGTACTTAAAACAAAAACCAAATAAAAAATACAAATGCGTAGCCACCATTGACCGATAAGGATTGTTAGAGATTTTAATATTTTTGTAGGGGTTAGAGCAAGTTCATTAGGTGAGAAATTTTTTTTGTTTTTTTTTTTCTATGAAATTAAGATTGCACCCTCCAGTCTTATGACTGAGGTATTTATAAAGGTTATCTTAGGCCCGAGTTGTAGAGTTAGTGAGCGGGTTATACCATAGTTCAATGGCCAAGAAAGTGGTTAAGGGAAGACTTGTTATTCTTAGAATCATAGAGGAAACGATTTTCTCTTTTAATTAACTGTCTTCAGTTAGTCATTGTGGACCCATGTCATCTCCCACGTTTGGATGAATGGCTAGTAGAAGCCTAATCTAAGTGGCCTCGTGGTCCTTTATGAACGACCATATGGCTCATTCAGATGGCCTCTGGCTTTGTCGGGTAAATCACTCTTTGCCATTACGCTCAGGCTCCCTTCTTTTTCATGGGTTATCCCTTCTTAAGGGCCCAATAAAATTATACAAGGACACCGTCTCTCAAGCATGAGGGCTTGAAAATGGTGAAGTCGTTTAATCTCGACAATTATGCTTTATTCTCGGACGAGACTTTAAGTCGAGTCCCTCGGGTGAGACTTTAAGTTAAGGCCCTTAGGAGAGACTTTAAGTTGAGTTCATCATGCGAGACTTTAAGTTGAGTCTCTCAGGCGAGACTTTAAATTGAGTCCCTTAGGCAAGACTTTAAGTTGAGTTCATCATTAGGCATGGAAAGAAAACTCGGGCCCGCCGGAGCCCGCCCGGACCCGGCCCGAAATTAACGGAGGAAACCCGATTTAATTGGGTGCGGGTGCGGGGAAAACCCAGTTTGTAATTGCGGGTGCGGGGGCGAGGGGATGCTACTACCCGCCCGCACTCACCCCCGCCCCGCCCGTTCTTATGGTATTTACTTTAGGGTTAATACCCATTTTCACCCCTGCCATATAGGCGAGATTTGAAAAACCCCCCTAGAAAAAAAAACTTGCATAAAATACCCTGACATTTCAAAATAATTTCATGGTAGACCTTTTACACGCCACATCACCCAAAATGCTTATGTGTCATTATTTTTTCATCTTTTCTTTTAATTTTAATTGCCACATGGGTTAATGATGAGATGCAATGACCAAAATACCCCTAAGTGAAAAAACATTAACTTTATCTTCTTCATTCCACAACTTGTCCAGATTTGTGCTCTAAAATAACTTTATCTTCTTCATCTCTAGCACGTCTTAATCGCATCCTGCTTCATCCTGCTTTCCCCTTCTGTCCTCTTCATCTTGCCTCTCATATCTTCTTCATCTCATTTCATTTCAAAGTAAAACGAGAAACACGGTCAAGAGAACACAAGGAAACGGCCATGGAAGATCAAAATAGACTCGGTGTATATCGTCTCACGCCGCCCTTTCTGATTCCGCTTCGACCTTCGCCCTCTCACATCATGATGTCGCTCGTTTTGCGTTTACGTTCACGGATTTGATTCGCTCTCGATTCGTTCACCTTCTCTTCATCTTATTCTCTTCTTCTCCACATTCTTTGTTTCTGGATTTTGATGTTTAGGTATGATGCGGGTTTTGATTTGGTGGTGATTTGGGTGTTCGATTGATTTACTCTTCTTCTTCTCACTTTAATTTCTGGGGTTGGCTCTGCTTCATGATTAAAACGGAATTGGGGTTGTCCGATTTGAGAGGTTTGAGTTGTCTGGAATGAGAAGGTTGAGAGTGGGTTAAAGGATGAACAGAGTTTATGGTTTTGATTTGAGGAATTTTCAGGTTTTATGTGGTGATGGGTCTAAGATGATATGAAGGTTTTGATGTTACTTCGTCGGCTGGAAAACGAAGGGTTAAAGGTTGTTATTGATGTCGATGGTTGGTGGCGAATGGAGGAAGAAAGGGTCACGATTTGTTGTTGTGTCGTGGTCGAAGAAGATTGAGGGCGATTTGGAGGGCGGAGGTGGAGGAGAAGGTCGATGAGTGGTTGTTTGGTGTTGGCGTGGAGTTGAAGGTGAGTTTCAGGAGGTGAATTTGAAGGGTGTTGGGTTTCTGTTTGAAGGTTGAAGGTGAGTTTCAGGAGGTGAGTTTAAAGGTTGAAGGTTAGGGGTATTTTGGTCATTGTGTATCATCATTAACCCATGTGGCAATTAAAATTAAAAGAAAAGATGAAAAAATAATGACACATAAGCATTTTGGGTGATGTGGCGTGTAAAAGGTCTATCATGAAATTATTTTGAAATGTCAGGGTATTTTATGCAAGTTTTTTTTTTCTAGGGGGTTTTTCAAATCTCGCTTATATGGCAGGGGTGAAAATGGGTATTAACCATTTACTTTAATACCCATATTTAAATTATTTTATTACACATTTATTCACTTTTGGAGAAGTAATTAAAAATCTTCATTAGTCATTTCTCACCATTCACTCAAACCCTCATCTTTAGAAACAAGTTTCTTATTAAAATGGTTAAGTTTTTAATAAAATTATTAATTTTTATTACTATTTAAAAGAAATCATTTTTTGGGGGTGGGGGCGGATGTGGGTGCGGGCAAACCCGTTTCCATCGGGGGCGGGTCTGGGTGGTCAATTTTCACCCCCGGTTGGGTTTGGGGGCGGGCGCGGGTGCGGGGCTAGCTAAACCCGCCCCCGCCCCGCCCCGTTGCCCTGCTTATTCATCATGCGAGACTTTAAGTTGAGTCTCTCAGGAGAGACTTTAAATTGAGTCCCTTAGGCAAGACTTTAAGTTGAGTCCCTCATGCGGGACTATAAGTTGAGTCCCTCGGGCGAGACTTTAAGTTGAATCCCTCATGCGAGACTTTAAGTTAAATCCCTCAGGCGAGACTTTAAGTTAAGTCCCTCATGTGAGACTTTAAGTTGAGTCCCTCAGGCGAGACTCTATTTGTTCAATTTCCTGTTGTATGGTTACTATGATATCACCCCAAAGGGTCTTTCGATAATATTCATGCCTTAGGCAATGTGTTTAATGGCTTTTTTCTAAAAAGGCGCCTTCCTGAAATGAGGGGGTGAGTTTCTCAAACGTAGTGCTAGAGGGCGGGTCCCTCAAACGTATCATCATTTGTTATTTTAGGTGCGTGTGCTTTTCTTGCATTAGTTATATTTGCCCTTAGTAAGACCTTTTGTAATCACTACCTCTGAAGTCCATTTAATAAAGACGTCAAGGTTATGTGGCGACTTTCCTCATTTGGAATTCTTTGTAATTTTATTTAAGGTGTATTCCTCTATATCACACTTGGGGGAGTTGAGTCTATTTTGGCAAGGATTCTAGTAGTAAGTTATCTGATAAGGGGATAAAGATCTTTGATAAAGATCCAAAAATCATACCGCCTCTTATGGAGGTCTCAATCGATGCCTTATTGAGTTTATGCATAAATGCCTCTTATGGAGAGACTCATAGAGTCGAGTTCCTTTAGACAGCGAGTACCTCAAGCACTTCTTGAGGCAAGTTCAATTTTGTCTTTGTATCTTGCACGTTATTTGTATTCCCACCTGTTTCTCTTTGATGAATAATTCCACGCCTTTTGGCAATTTGCTTATGGAATTATTAGTGTTGTCATTTCTTTTATTCATGATGTTGAATGAGCAACCTATTAAGGCGTAGAGGATTATCCAATGACAGACGAGCGATTTGTTCGCCTCGTAGGACAATAACGATCTTCATGTGGTAGTTTAACCTTTATACTACCTCATACGGAGGCAAGGATCTTCACATGGAAGTCCAAATGTTATATTAGCCAGTAGGGTGGTAAGGATCTTCACGTGGAAGTCCAACATTTACATTACCCTATAGGGCGACAAGGATCTTCACGTGAAAGTCTAACATTTATATTACCTTATATGGTGACAAGGGTCTTCAAGTGGAAGTCTAGCATTTATATCATCTCGTATGGCGGCAAGGATCTTCGCATGGAAGTCCAATGATATGCCGCAAACGCACGACAAAGTTGTCGAACCTCAAAGATCAATTATTTGATTATTGAATTTTACTTTATCAGTGTAAAGCTAAAGCGATAAAAAATTAGGGTTTCTCAATTATTATTTTTTTGGTAAATAAAATAATAAAGTGCAAAATTACCCCAGAGGTCGTTTAAGTTATTTTTGGGTAACAGGTTGGTCCTTTAAGTTTTTTTCTAACAACTTGGTCCTTTAGGTTGATTTCTACACCATTTTCCTCATATTTTGAACATTTAGAAACTTGTGATTGTTGTATTACTGGTTTCACTCCATCATTTTCATACCACTCAATAATTGCATCCTCAATAAGCATATTCACTATGTTAAAAAAGGGTAATGGTGCACACATTTGGTAACTAGCTTATAGCTGATAGCTGGTAGCTGTTAGCTGATAGCTGATAGCTGGTAGCTGATAGCTTATAGCTTATAGCTGATGGATGGTAGCTGATAAGTTAATTTGAGTGTTTGGTAAATTAGCTATTACACTAGCTGATAATTACAAAATGACTTAAAAGAACATTTTTAATTAAGAAATTAGTGATTTCATTATCTTATTATATTATATTATTAAATTAATATTTATTCGATAAAAGTAAATATATTAATAACAACATGCAAAACAATTTTAATATATATAAAAAATTGAAGATATCATCAAAATATATAAATTTGTATACAAGTTTTATGAGCTTTGCTATTTAGTATGAATATATTGACAACGAAATTCAATAAATAAAAGAATCAGCAAACCATACATAAAGCAGGGGTATTTCATAAAGCCATTTATGAAGACATAAAAGTAAAAGTAATCCTAATAACTACAATTCTTGGTCTGGTTAATTCATTCTTTCATAAAATATAGCTTTTTTTTCCTAATTTTATAATGAAATTTAATAAAATATGTGAAATAATAACATTGTAATATTGAATTTAGTTATATTAATCTAAAATAATAACAAAAATAAGTATATTGTCTAATATTTTACAATAAAACTATAATAATATTATGAATTTTCTTCACCTTTATTGATTTTATTGATTCTCCTCCAGTGTTTCACTAACTTGAGAATTATCAACATTATTTCTAAATTAATTATATAATTTATATTTAATAAATAAAAATAATGTCTATTAAAGTAGAAAAAAATAGTAAAAATCTTCTATAACATTCTTCAAAATCTCCCTAAATTCAATATATATATATATATATATATATATATATATATATATATATATATATATATATATATATATATATATATATATATATATATATATATAGTTAAAATAATAAGGGTATAATTGAAATAAAAAGTCATAAACTAAAAGCTACAAGCTCAAAAGATACTTCAAATAGCTTTTGAAAAAAAAAACTACAAGCTAATTAAAAAGCTATAAGCTAAAAGGTAAAATACAGGTACCAAACAAAGTTTTTTAATCAAAATGAGCTGAAAAGCTAAAAGCTATAAGCTAAAAGCTCTTTTTTGATCTTACCAAACAGACTCTAAAAGGACCAAGTTACTACAAAAAAAAACTTAAAGGACCAACCTGTTACACAAAAATAACTTAAAGGATCTCTGGTGTAATTTTGCCTAATTAAAACAAGCAGAGTTTAGGACTCTGACGCATTCCTCTAATCATCTTGTAAACCCTAATTTGTTACGAGAATAAAGTTAAGTTCGTAGAAAATTGGAAAAAGTAGACAACACCCACTTTCGTAGGCGTGTAGTCTTGCTCTGATCAATCACGCTACTCACTTTCGTCAGCGTATATTATTTGTTCAAAGTTTGTTTTTAGAGTTGCCAAAAATAATTTTTCTTTCTCTATTGGAATCTTTTATACACTTTCTTTACCTCAATCCAACATTTCAATGTTTCTAATTCTCATATCACGCTACACCCTTTCAGCGTATAGGCAATATTTATGGTATCCCTACTTTTGCAGCAAAATTGAATATATATATAATCAAAAACATCAAAACAAAGTTTTCTAAAGTTCTCATGACAAATTTCCTAAGGATCTGCATGAGGATTATTACAAGGTAATCCTCATTGCCCTAAAATCCTAATCGATTACTCAGACATAACAATTGCATAAACAAACAAAGCATACATGATTAATAGAATAAAATATCAATAACAAAGCGTAAATAAAATATGGATTGAAGATAAACAAGACTTGAATTAAATAAAAACGCAGATCTTTAACTGAGTCTTAAAATTTACAGCAATTGAAATGGAAGCAATGTGCTGAAAAATAACTTGTAAGATAAAACTAAAGTATTAGGCATAAAGTATGATTTGTTCTTCCAATCTATGAGTTTATATAGGCTAAGCCCTTATTACAATTATCAATTTTTCTGTTCAATTAGAATTAAGATTGTTCAATGTAGAAGAAAACATCAGGAATTCCAAAAGGCAAGAGAAAAGAGCAAGAGAAACTGAAACGCCTTTTAGTTGCACTCCTACTATGATCTATAGCAACTGCTACGACCACCTGTAGCAGACCTCTATTTTTATTATGTTTGATGATGAATGGGTTATTATGGCCCGTATCAACTACTACGGTCCTCCGTAGAAGCCTTTTGGATTTTATATGGAGGAAATCCTAATTTTTGCATTTTTGTCGCATTTTCCTTCCTTGACTTCTACTTTGTCATGGATGGTCTTATTTTCCTGAAATATGGAAAATACCAAAAAACACGTAAACGTGCATAATACCATATATCAACTTCATAAGAAATACACAAAAAGCATACTAAAAACATAGTCAAAATGTCACTAATCAAATCCCCCCCTCCCCCATACTTGAATCATTGCTTGTTCCTTAAGCAGTTTTGCTTAAATCAAAACAATTTAAACAAGCAAATTTTTTTGAATAAGTGTTCAAAATAGTAAAGTGAAGATACTCATATGGGAGTCTATGTTATGATTGGCTATGGGTTAATTCTTCTAGTACTCACTTGATCCTAAGGGTCTTGTGAGAACACAAATTAGAGTCTTCCTCAAAAATACCAATTTCACTATGGATTTAACGATAAGTCTCCACACCCTATTTTCTTTTATTTTCAATACACAAAGTGGTCATATTAAAGTATTTTAAACACATATATTATGAAACACCGGTAGGCTTGAACCGAGGAAGTATTATTCACAATAATTGAATAATTTAATTGATAAGTGCTAAAATATACTGATTTTTAGTGTGAATAATTGGCACTTATTGGCTTGATTCGTTTGTTTTCCTTTAATAATCCTCTGTTTTTGTATATATTTTGTATAGTTTACATTATAGTGTGTAATACACGTTTTTGTGTACATATTATTGAGTTTGATAGTTTGTCATCTGTTTTTATAGGTAATAATGCATGGTTGAAGTATGGACCCATTTGAGCCAAGAAGGATGCTTCAAAATGTAGTTTTGACCAACAAAATATTGTCACTCGCGCTTAGCGCATTTTCAGCGCGGGTTCAGCGCAGTTTTGATGAAGAGACGGTATCTAAGGATCCTTGACCGCGCTTAGCGCGATCAGGACTGTGCTTAGCGCGATTAGGACCGCACTTAGCGCGCTTTAAGGCGGTTTAAGTGTATTTTAGGTGAGATTGCGCTTAGCGCGATCTGAGCACGCTTAGCACGATTGTAATAAATATCATTATTTTTAATTTTAGTTTATCTCATTTTTGTAGGTGTTCAAGCAAGGATATTTTTTCATTATCATATATAGCATTGAATAAGCTTTCCAACGCTTCCGACCGTGCGTCAATCAGAGTTACGGTTCGAAAGTTATGATGAAAATAAGAATTATGATTTTGCTGATGGCGCTAAGCGCCCTCATAGCGCGGTTCGCGTCATTTCAGCCCCTATTTAAGCCACTTTTCAGCATTTTTTAGGTTATGTTGTTGGAAACTTTTATCCCTAACTTCATGCAAAACATTCTTTGTGTAGAGTAGCTTAGAAACAACATTGGAGGTTGCATAGCGATGATTCAGAGTTGAAATTGCGTCACTTTGCTGGACACGATGAGAGATTTCTCTTCATCTTCATTCTTCTCTGTGTATTTTTCATTTGTTGGGGTTTGTATGTAAGTTTACTTTGATAGTATGTATATTTATTGATCATGGCTTTGTATACGAGCTATTTTACAAATCTTTATCGGTGTTATCCTTGTTTTACTCGCTTTGTATTTTGATTTGAGTTGCGGTAGACATATCCTCTTCGAATTTGGATCTAGGATGAACATCTGCCAGGTTCTAAACTCTAGAGATAGATTTAGATCTAACATTCACTGTGGGTATCGATTCTTAATGCTCTGTGTGGTCGAGTTGCGTGAGACATCATCGATGAGGCGATGTGGTTGTTCTATCAACTTTGCATTAGACATAACCTTTGTTGTGAGCGATACGTGGAGGTATTGACGAGTGATTTAGGTTGTGTACAACTAATTGGTAGATTTGTGTATTAGATAGGTGAATGAACGTCATTCCTGACGAGTTCTCTACCGTACTTTATTTACTTGTTCATATGTTTTTCTTTTTGCATTTTACTCATATTCCATTTAAAACCAAGCTTAAAGACGTAGAGATTGTCGAACGACACTCTTTCCCTCGAACCGATCCCTGTGGAGACGACAAAACTGGGTACTAAATTAATTTTTGCTTGGCGCTTTACCACTTCAACACTAACGTTTGGGGAGAGCAACCTTTTTAGGGTGTACCCAATTTACTCTGATTAGCCATGCTTTATTTAGTACACACATCTACATAATTTCATCCTTTTTTTATTTTTGCGGAATTGGGGATCAACCACCATTGGGTTGAATAATCGGGTGAAGGTTACTTAACTTAGTAGGTGCAGTTGCCTTTACTGCCCATATTTCAAAAAATATATATTTTTTCATATTTGTTTCCCTCAGTCAACCAACACGCAGTGAACACTAAAAATTCTAATGTCAGACAAAACTATACAAATTACTTAAAAAGTACTAACATGTAATTAGAGACTGAAACACCCCAACTTAATTAGTCTTTTATTTAATTATTTATTTGATTTTGTTGAGTGAATTGTTTAAATAATTATTTTGTGTGATTTTGGGTGGTTTGGTAGGTGTGTAGCATTTTCGAGAATTTGTGCTTAATTATTTAGTTTTAGCGAGATTCAATATATTATTTAAATTAATAGAAAATTGGTAGAATATGTAATGTTGGGCAAAATTTAAAAAATTAGAGAAGTAAGTGGTGAGGGGAGAAAAGTTGAGTTTTATTTAGGCAAAAAAAAATTATGAGAAATTTATTAGAATATGATATATTCAGAAAATTAGAGAAAATAAAGGTTATTGGGATTTTTGGTAGTACGGGAAAAATAAGAGAATATAGAGGTAGAGGAGAGGTAGGGATTTTTGGAGAGAAGAGCATAGAAGGTTGCTTTTGCTGGAATTACAAGGTAGGGGGAGATTATTCATCTAAGGGTGCCTTAATCATGAAAGGATGGATATGTTTCCCTTAACCTCCAATAGGATTCTCTTCCTTTTCTATTTGGCTGGTTGTTTGATAAATTTCATGAATGTGGTGTTGTGTTAAGCAATGAATTCATTGAAATTCGTGCTCAGTGGACGTGGTGATTATAGATAATGTTAAATTGTCTATAATCATGGTGTTTAATTTGAAATTGAGGGTTTTATAACATGAACATAATTTGGACTTTTGTGATTAATTAATGGAATACATGTTAATCTGGGTAGTGTGATGTGTTTAGTGGCATGTAATTGATGTATGTTATTGGGTTCATGTTATGAAATACTTGGACATGTTAGAATATGATTGGGTAGGGTTTAGAATGGATAGAGGATAAAGAAGAAGAGTTAAAAGTGGAATTTCTTAAATAATCCCAGACAACAATCAATTGGTTCCTTTGTAACAATCGATTGGTTCACTTGTTACACCTACAATTTTTGGGACATAAAGCTTGGACCAATCGATTGGTTCAAGCATGTAATCGATTAGTTCCTTTTAAAATTGGGATTTTTGGCCAAATTGCCAGGAGAAATCGATTGGTTACCTATTTGTAATCGATTGGTCCCCTTTGAAATATGAAAAATTTAGTGAAATGGGGAGTCGGGAACAATAAATTGGTTCCTGTGTGTAATAGATTGGTTCACTTACCGTTATCGCCATAACTTGAGTTTCGTGACTCGGATTAAGATGTGGTTGGAAGAGTTGGAAAACTAACACACAAAGATACATTATGGTAGTGCCTCGTGAGATTAATTTACATGTTTAAATGTACGTTAAATGTGAGAATTGTATATATAATTATGTGAATTATTATATATGTTTGTCGATGATTGATTACGGACAAAGTGGGGTTGTAATCTTTGCTATGTTGTTGTTGTGTGATTATTACAGTCATAGTGGGGTTGTAATTATCGGTTGTGTGGTGATAATTGCATGATTAAATTTTATGCATCAGATGTTGTTGTCATTGTGAAAGAGGCATGTTCATTAGTTTATAGTAGGGACTAGTGACTTGTCTCAAGCTCAAAGTGGGGGCTTGGAGCTCATAATAGGGCCTCAGTGTTCGCATTTGATTAGAACCTGATTTGTATGAATAAACAAATGTTAAGTCGGTGTCGCATGCATATAGAGTTAAGTTGTGAGTCTGGTTCAGAGTGGTGACCGTGACGAGCATAAGTTGAGTCGATGTTGCATTGCATTACATAATGATGAAATGTTTGTGTAATGATAAGTAATCTTGTATAATTTTTGTGAGTCTGACCATGATATAGGTGAGATGTGAATACATGATATTAGGGTGCATGTTTGGTATGCGTGTGAATTTGTAGTTTATGAATCTATCATGATTGTTTTGTGCACCATTTATTATTAAAATGTATTCTCACCCCCTTTTTGTGTTGTTGCATCTGTGCTCCTCTGGAGTATAGATAATCAGGTACCTGGGTAGGAACTTGAGGTTGGGAAAAGTGTTGTGCCTTTTTAGTTGCTTGTTGATCGAGTCTTATAGTTGGAGTCGCTCTGATATGTAACACGAGGGGAACATAATATTCTGTCATTTATTTTTTGTTGCATATCTTTTCGTTGATTTTTAATGATGAACCACTTTTTAAACTAATAATGTTGTTGAGGTTTTTCAATGCCAAGTATTAAAATAATGACATTGCTTATCAAACAATTTTTTTATAATTATATGGTATAAATATGAGTTTAATGGTTGTTGAGTAACATCCTACTTGGAGGATATATGTGTTTTACGTTTTTTATTTAATTAATTGTCGATTTGGGAAGTAAGGTGTTACATAGTGGTATCATAGCAGGTCGATCCATCCGGTCGGGCTTTTGTAATTGAAATTCTGGAATAGCAGATAACAGATGTCCTAACACATGTCACGACATTATTCTCTGCATAACTTTAAAACAAGGGCAGAACAATAAACTGATATTCTGAATATCAGTAACAGATTCATAACAGATGTTTCAACATCTATTATGACATGTTAATTAATATTGAACTGTAAATTGTAGCATGTTAAACAACACAGAATATGATGACCCAGTTCGTTGAAACTTACCTACATCTGGGGGCTACCAATCCAGGAAGAAGAATCCACTATCATTAGTATATTTTTATGTAAACAACCTCTAGTTTACCTATCATTACCCAATGAAAACTTTATCATTAGAAGTCACGTCTAATTGATAAGAGAAACCATCTCACTCCCTAGATCACAACCTGTGATATCTAACAGTTATAGTCACAATAACTGTATCATCCTACTTGAAAGACACCTCTTTCAATACAAAGTTCAACCAAGCATACTCGACTAACAATCCTACTTGGATTTGCTTTAAAGCTTCATCCAAGAACAATATACAATTCATTACCTACAGGTTTCTGAATCTGTATAAACATCTATGTCTACCACAATGTATTAAACTGATACAAATGGAGATATACAACACAAGAAAGTCCTACGACTCTCAAAACCCTAAACCCTATTTTCTACTTTTCAAGTATTACAATAAGGATTAGTTATTTAGCCCTAGGTCTAAGTCTTCTTTTATAGTCTTCTGCTTCCCTGGGCTTCAAATCTTCTTTCCTTGATCCACTACTAATCGTGCCTTGAATCTTGGAACAGATTTAAATATAAAACCTGCTGTGACAGTCATGTTGTCGAGTCTTCATGCTGGGACATTTCATTCGACATCTCTGGTCTGGGGCAGAAATCTTCATGTTGGAACATCTTTCACAACATTATGTTTTACCAAGATTTAGTCAAATCCTTGGAGCTTTCAATCTCCCCCTTTTGACAAATTTTGGCTAAAACATTCTTCAGTTCGATGTTGCATGCAGTGGGAAATCCTGAAGCAAGTGTCAAGGAAGAGGGAGAAGATAATTTCTAGACCCTCTCCTCATGAATGAGAGAGTGAGAGAGTACATAAAGAATGTAACTCAAATCACAAAACACAACTTGCTTCATAACTCTGATCACAAAACACAAGTTTCCCAAGATGTTAGAACCCAGAATGTTAGAACATCCTTTGAGACATTTTTGCAGACCAGCAACACAAATGCACACATACAACTTACAACAGTAACCAAGTAGCCATTCTCCCCCTTTTTAGCCAAAAGTTGGCAAAAATGACCAATACAGACCCATACCCAGACTGTGCTCACCCAAACTCAGATAAAACCCATTAGCTCTCAACTCAACAAGGAAGATGTCCTGAAACTCAAGTAGCAAGAACCTCATTAAATACTGAAGAAGCTACATAGGAAGTGTCGATCCATTGGAAGAGACAAATCACTAGTCAATGAAAGGAATATTGACTACTGGTCAAGTTAGTTTTGAAAGCTTTCACTTTTTATGACATGTACTTGAAACCACCTTTTGATTGTCTTTAATTGAAACAGATTCTGAGAAATGACCTGATACCCTATTAGACTTTGTCAGTTTCCTAAAAAATGAACCAAATATCTTATTTTACATTGACTAAGACCCCACAGTATTGTTTTATTTAGCACAGACAAAACAGGTTAAAAAGATAATCATAATCTTCTTTACTTCACTCTAAATCAATTCGTTAATCTAGAATTAGTATACTTGATCACGACATTTTTACCATATCGACAGAATACTACCATTGATCTTCCAATCTGCAAAATAAATTCTCCCATAAACAAGCAACGACTCTCAGGACACTCCTAAGAAGCTTGTATAACTCTGATTCAATCCATTGACATCTTAATGACAGAACCAAAACAACCATTCAAGTTCACCCAGAACTATACCAGTAACACAATGTCACGACATCTTGTCTGGCATTACACCCTCACCAGAGGTATTCTATCACAAACTGCTTGAAACCACAAACAATCTTGACAAACAACTGCACTACTGCAGCAATAGATCCAAGATAGAAGTCCAACTCCCCCTATCAAGGATAACCAGTGCTCCTTTGCAAGAAGAACACTTTAGAATGAATGGAAAACATAAGACGCGTCTTCATGTCTTCAAGAGCGCACTCCTTGTTCAACACACCTGCTGAACGCATTCACTTAATGCTTGATCCTCAAGAAATCAATGTACCACACTAGTCCATCCAACAGACAGAAGTTCTCCCCTATCTTTCATAAAAGATGCTCATTCCAACAAGAAACACCCAAAATCACCACATGATATCACATGACCAACTTCATGTTCATATAGTGAGAGAGTACCAGGATCACATCCTTGTACCATAACTAACAAACTCTTGGGTTGAGACCAAAATCACCATTGATCCCCCTCATCCAGAAACCATCCATACCCTGTACAAATCCACCTTGAATTTTACAGCCATAGATATCCTTGTTCCTTGAGAATAAATCCAATTGAATCTGGAATGCTTCACATTCCTCAAAGAGACATACAAAATCTCCTAGTTTGTTAGCTAGCCCAGATGTTCTTCACACTTGAAGGACATCAAATACATGCTCCAGAAATCCCCAGCTTACTTGCTTCACAAGCACCAAACTGATTCACTTCTTTCTAGAGTTACTTGCAGTAGAAGAAACCATTTCTCCACAAGCATTATGTCCTCAACAGGAGTCAGACTACCAAATAAACACCCCATGATCCAAGACAATCTTCAATTTATAATTCTCCCGTATGATGAGTTAGAACACTTCTGATTCAACTAGCGAATATCAGCTTCCACAATCTGAACTCCAAGTTCAGAAAACATGATGATGTTCTAACATCAGTTAGGACATCCTGATTATACCACAGACACCATACACTATGGTTCTTGATACAATTACCACTGGATTTATTATCTGCATAGTAATTCAATTGAAGATCTTAAGAGAACACAACTCCACCAGCTTGATCAAAAAGAACTCCAGACAACCAAAAAAAAAACTCTCATACATCTCCCAAAAGAAGGTAATTTTCCATAAGTAACTTAGGGCTTATACCACAAGCTCCAAGATATGAACAGAACCAGAACCTCCTTTAATTTTCAACCAACTACCCTTCTGCACAAGAGTAATTAGTGCCAAGCACACTGCTTGAATTCACATTAGAGATCAACCAAATGCCACTGTTTGGTTAATCTCAGCTTTCTTCAGGGCTCCAGAAAATCTTCTGATCCACCAATGAAACCCAATCTTCAAGTTACATATCCTACTTGCTCCATAGCAAGGCATTTTAGATACACCAAGACTTGGACCTGTAACATCTACTCTTTCTCGCAGCTCCCGCAAACTGCATGAGATAGACCTTTAGAAGCATTAATTCCATTTATTTATGAGAATACCAACTTATCTTACGATGATGTGCCACAACATCAACTAAGACCCTGAAGTTTCCGCTTGATGTCATAACATCTGATCATACATCCAGCTGGAGAGTTTAGTCTTTCATTTTTCCACTTAGAAGAACCCCCTCCCTATAATAGAACAAGAGTTCCATGTTCTCATTGACTTGAGTAATGATATCAAGTTTAAGTAGACAACCTCCATCCTGCTTTACTATACAATAACCATCTCATCTTCAGAGAAACCAAACATGCCAAAGCTTGATTCTTCAGAAGAGATTAGTCACACAAGACCTTTACAAAAGGAATCCCACTTTCCTTAAGTAGAGACTACTTCAGAGAGTCAGAGATAACTGCCACTTATCCTTGACCTCCAAGATGAGCAAGATCACATGCTCTTAGGCACTTAGATAAAAAATAAACAGACCCAAGCAGTGCTATCACCAGCACCACATTCTAGACAAGTTTCTTGCCAGGAAACTTTCTAGACAAAGATCAGATGCTTCTAGTAGAAACTAGAACACACATTCTGTACTCCAATACTCCTAAAACAGAAATAAACTGATCCAAGAAAAAATTCTTCATCTTCACTTCCATCAACACTACATTATAGTAAAGTTTCTTGCCAGGAAACTTTCTAGTCCGATTACGTGCCTTTGCAACACCAGAATAAAGACAGATCCACACACGTGTATGGTACCAAAATCATTAACTACAACTCCTTTGCTCCAGAGATTCACTCCTTGAATCAACAGGATTGTGCACATACTCCATTGTCAAGATGTTTCAACATCTGATAGAACATCAGTTCCTTATCTTGATTGTACTCATTCTCCAAAGAACGGATCCTTAAGCAGATGCAACAAGAGATGTTGCACTTCCTGATGTACCAACTTGTCACCAGTAATCTTATAATTCAAAATACAAGGATAATCAATTAAAAATTTGTGAATTCCACAAATAACATTTGATCTTAAATCCTTGTCCATAAAACCATACATCCTGTAGGATATATGATCTGCCAGATATCAACACAAATCAAGAATTTTTGTCTCAACATCTTTCTAGTCAAACAACATGTTGAGACATCAAGTCTGTCACCCTTGACTCAGCATGCCTATGACTTTCCTTTGCTAATAGAATTCTTGCAAATCATGAAAGGTGAAAATAAATCCCCTCTCAGTATCTCCAAGTTGAATAATATCCATCAGCACCAGAGATCTTCAGAAATCCATCTTCAGCACGAGAACCATATTATCCTTCTGAAAAAGCTCTCAAACACGACAAAAAATGCCTTTACGAGTGGACTTGAGTGAAAACTCAAGTATCTTTGGCAACTTTGTCGAAAAGAATATTTACCAAATTCATAGATCATGAATTTGATAAACACGATCTCAACTCACATTCTCTTCAAACTGACTTCAAGATACAAGATGGAACCAAACTTCCAAGTACCAAGTCAACATGACAGACATCAACCAACAACTCTCTTAATTCTATTGCTCCCGACTTTGGAACGACTAGAGCTTTCATATATGCTGATATCTTCAAGAATAGAAGCCAACAATCAAGATCATCCACCATCTTTCTTCTATCACAACTCCAGAATCACATAAATACCAGAGTTCCTCCATCAGAAACATATGCAGCGGAACCACCAAAGAACATCTTAAACATGCCCAATAAGATGTCAAAATATCTTATAAGACACCACATAGGAGAACTAGCCACTCCTCCCGTAGTTGCTGTAGAAACTCCTCAGAAAACTTGAACAACCATTAGTAGTTGTTACCTTTGATCCAGAACATCCATCCCATCCATTAATACCCTTGAGTATGTTCGAGTGAATGATATGATCTCTCAAACTCCTCCTTGTTTAAAGCGCCAGAAAGTATCTCCCAATATCTCATCCAAAAACAGACAGGATGCCTGCTCTGATACCAATTGAAATTCTAGAATAGCAGATAGCAGATGTCCAAACACATGTCACGACATTGTTCTCTGCATAACTTTAAAACAAGGGCAGAACAACAAACTGATATTCTGAATATCAGTAACATATTCATAACAGATGTTTCAACATTTATTACGACATGTTAATTAATATTGAACTGTAAATTACAGAATGATAAACAACACCGAATATGATGACCCAGTTCGGTGCAGCTTACCTACATCTGGGGGCTACCAAGCCAGGAAGAAGAATCCATTATCAGTAGTATAGTTTTATGTAAACAACCTCTAGTTTACAGTAAACAACCTCTGGTTTACCTATCACTACCCAATGAAAGCTTTATTATTAGAAGTCACATCTAATTGATAAGAGAAACTCATCTCACTCCCTAAATCACAACTTGTGATATCTAACAGTTATAGTCACAATAACTGTATCATCCTACTTGAAAGGCACCTCTTTCAATACAAAGTTCAGCCAATCATACTCGACTAACAATCCTACTTAGATTTGCTTCAAAGCTTCATCCAAGAATATTATACAATTCATTACCCACAGGTTTCTAAATCTGTATAAACATCTATGTCTACCACAATGCATCAAACAGATACAAAGGGAGTCTTACAACACAAAAAGTCCTACGACTCTCAAAACCCTAAACCTTATTTTCTACTTTTCAAGTATTACAATAAGGATTAGTTATTCAGCCCTAGGTCTAAGTCTTCTTTTATAGTCTTCTGCTTCCTTGGGCTTCAAATCTTCTTTCCTTGATCCACTGCTAATCGCACCTTGAATCTTGGAACATATTTAAAAACAAAATCTGTTGTGACAGTCATGATGTCGAGTCTTCATGTTGGGACATTTCATTCGACATCTTTGGTCTGGGGCAGAAATTTTCATGTTGGAACATCTTTCACAACATTATGTTTTACCAAAATTTAGTCAAATCCTTGAAGCTTTCAGTCATGATGTTCGTTCCCATGTATAGGACATGCGTGTGAAACACTGTAGGTGCTCGTTTGTTTTTTTAACTGCTTATTGTTGCGGTGAAAATCGGATAACAAGATATTAATTAACTTGCATCATATTTCTTTTACAACCGACTTTGATTTATCCAAAGGAAAGGTTCAAGATCGAAGAAAACCTAAAGGGGGGAGATCTAAGGTTCGGGGGTTGGTTACGCCTAGGGAAGGTATTAGCACCCTAAACGTCCGTAGTACTCTACGGGAACCTCTTGCTTAAGTTTGTGTTATTTTATGTTGGCTTACTTAAAAATCTATGGGTAAAAGGGTGAAACCCTAGGGGTTAGTATCTAAGTATACTCGACAAAGCATCGCACCTTGCGCCTACGTATCCTCGGGAGTAGAATCAGAGTATGCGTAGTTCTACTAAGTAATGAACTTTTAACTATGGTCAAAGTTCACAGGGGAGAATGAGTACAAGCTCATTCTAGAGTTCAATAACTCTCTAAATCTAAGTTATAATGGTCCTATGTTGAAGTTTTAATCAATAGGGAAAGTGAGTATTCATTAGGATGAAATATCACCAAGAGTGTAAGAACTCTCTCCTAAGGCTAGTTATAACTTATTGGCTCTTAGGAGGCCAAGAAGTGAAAGTCATCTCCTAAGAGGCTACTAAGGTAAGATGGGGGTTGTGACTTTAAGAGTCAATATTAATCACCTTCCTTTGGAATAGGGGGAAAGACAATAGTTGATAAGATACTAAAAGATAACAAGCTAATAATTCAAATAAGATGATGCAATAATACATGAATAAATTTATGAGATGAAATAAAGTCAAGATATCAATGCAAAGTGGAATCATACATGTATTAGACAAGGATCAATTATGATATGTAGACATAACATAGTACGATGAATAAGAAAGTGCAACAAAGACCCTAATAAACACTTATGATCTAATCATGCATAAAGGCATAAAAAATTAATGTTTTTACTAATTTATTTTTATATTTGACAAATAGATTTAATTAGGAGTAATTAGCAAAAAGAAGGGAAGAAAAATGATAAAAAGTGAACAAGTTATGACAATTTGAAATTACTATAAAATAAATAAAAACAACTAAGTGGTAAAAAATTAAGGAAATGGCATTTTGAGGATTTGAACCCAGGTCCACTCGCCTGCAGCTCAAAACTCACACCACCAGGCCAGGGCGCGCATCTTGACATATGAAGGGTAGAATACATATATATCTAAAAGCAAGCGAAAATCAGGAAAATAATTAAAAGGACTGGGGCGAGGGGGATTCGAACCCCAGTCCCCTTGGTTACAAACGCTCACAAACTCCTCCATTGACCAGCGGTGCTACGATCTCATCCATGAATTATATGACTCAAGAAAAATATAAAGCAAACCAGTTTCATAAATGCCCAATACGCAAAACCTACGCGCGCCAGCTATGCCCAAATTCCCAACCAAACTCATCTTACCTAGCCATGTTCACATATTCATAACTCAGTCAAAACTCAACCAAATTACACAAAATAACACTCTAAATGATCAGTAATAAGCAAGGAATACAATAGTGTCATTTGTTGTCCTAAACCCTAACATACAGAACATAATGAACCGACAAAAGAAAGGTGTCAAGAAGCGTTGAAAACAAGTAGTTAGATGTTATGACATAAAGCATGGCAGAGTGAATTGCAACCAGGCTGACTAAAATGTTTCAGATACACGAAGCAACATGGCTTATACATAAAGGTTTCCAAACATCAGGAGTAACAAAAATAGATCATGCTAAGGTTCAACTCATATGCTATGCTATTGGTTTTTTAAAATTCAATCAAGACACATATGAAAGAACAAGACATATTAATTCAAAATGAAGGCACACATGATACATATAATGACAAGCAGATAAGTGTGGCATATCAGAAAGTGTGTGAAGACTTATAAGCATGAATTTTAGGGACCAATCAAGTACAAACAGGTCAAGCAACTCAGTAATTGCCACGCTAAGATCTTATACAGCTTGGCAAACATAGTGCACAAAGGGAAACATTGAACATGTTACGACATCAATTAGCAGAGATATAGGTCATAGGAACCTTAACACAATAACAGGGCAAAATAGCAAGATCTGACCCAAAGCATAGAAGTTGGACTACCAATCATCACTCAAAGCAAAAATCTAAAACACTAACAAGTTAACAAATAACCACACTGGATAAATGAGTCAAACAACATGCATAACCATATGTGAACCTTAGCAACTCAAAAAATCAAATTTAAACACAAGAGTTGAAAAAAAAAACATAAATCCTGTTATGGACAGAGTTATGAATATCAAGGTGTAGAGGCATATATCAACATAAAAGTGACATTCTAAATCAAAGTAACTAGTAGCCTGAATTACAAACAGAAAAATCATGCACTCATCCAAGTGGTACAACCATACAACAAAATTTAAAATACACTTAAAGGAATAGATCTACACTCATACAAGAACTTGGCAAACAATTTGTCATTTAACAAGAAAACAAAGTCATGGTGGCATCAAGCATGTATAGAGTGTCATATATTTAGGTTCAAGTAATTACATGAGCAAAGCCAGTCAGAAAAGGGACATAATGATCATGAGGACAAATATGCTACTCAACAAGCAAAGACGATGACATAAGTGTGAACTTATGATGATGAATATAAACATGTGGTAACCTAACATTCATAAGTCATAACAGACAAACTTAGAGGCCTACAAACACAAACCAACCTTATTTGAAGCAAAACTACATGGCATACAAATACATAGCAGGAAAGCATAGGTTATAGCAGGGTGAAAGTTGTCACAATAATAGTTCAAAGAGACATAAACATGTTGTCTATCCACAGCAGTGTCAAAAGTTAATGATGCAAATACCATTCTTGACATTTCAAATAGATGGGCTCCAAAAGGCAAAGACAAACGAGATTCATCTCAACACATACATATGTCATATACATTGAAGCAAAACATACATGTATGGTCAGTAAAGACCAAAAAAAACATGCTAAAATTCCAAGAAACTGAAGTAAACATTCCTAACAAGATAAATGCAAGTTACACATCAGACCTAAAGTAGACAGCCACGATATAAGCACATACATATAACTCAAAGCAAGGTAGCACATGGATTTCACACATCAGTTTGTAACAGGGTGAATCAAACAAACTTCATTACAAACACAAATTACTTAAGACACAACAGAGGTCAATGAATATTTCTAACATGCTGACAGTTATGAAACTTAGCCAAAGCATAACATCCATCTCAAAGTATCCACACACAAAGCCAAACTCAGTTCATGATGTCAAACCAAAAGGGAAACAATCAAGCATTCTCAAACACAAATTGGCAGGTTACATGAGCAAATAAACAACATAATGCATATGACATAAAGATCAGATGAACATGGAAATTAAGAAGGAAAGAATGCTACCAAGTGGAGTAATGTCCACTGCACCTTCCGCTTGCTAAACCTTACTCTTCTGAATCAAAGCTCCCAAAAACTGACCTCTTCCTCTCTTGCTCGTGACACTTTAAAACTCGGAAAATTTTGTGTATTTGTGAGAGAAAAAATTGATGTCTTGTATTGAAACTGAACCTCTTTATATAGGCCGAGGTATGGGCCGGGTTGAACTCATCCAAGGGATCAAAACTCGGTGGCTAGGGTTTGTAAACTTGAAAACTGATGTTGTAACCTTGGGAGGCAAACGCTCCTTGTTGCAGAAATTCAGAGACTTTGCAGGGTCAATATTTAAATCATGCATTGCTTCTGAGACTAAACTTCCGTTGCCATACACGTAAGCCATGTAAGAGGAAGTTGATAGGCACGACGCCATGAACATTTCGCAGGTGATGCAAGGTGTGGCAGAGTGGAAGATGAATATGGTAATGCTTCAGAGTTGCTTTTGACGAACCGAGTCTTGGAAGCTCAAAGAAGATATATCTTGGGATCAAAAATTGAACTGAAACGCGCCAAAGATTGAGGATTTGAAATGAGTTTGATTGAATCCCTTGGATCCCTCTCTTCCTTCTGTAAATCAAGGTCACGACAAAGAAGGAGAAGATTGTTGAATTGTTGTTTTTCCTTCAATTGCCACGCGCTGTTTCTCCATTGGTTGATGGTAAGGTTTGAAAAGTCAAAGGAGAAAAACTTACTCCTTATTGGTTGATAGCCAAAACTAGCTCCTCTAATCAAGACCAAAGTAATTGCCACGGTGGACCACTCATGAAAGGCCAAGAAAATGAATAACATATTTTCTTAAATGGATTAATATGTTAAATAACAATAATAAATAACAATTAATTAATACTCCAATTAAATAGTTAAAACAATAAACCATATTAGCAATTAATCTAATTAATTAAACTAATGCAAAATTAGATTAAATTGAGATTAATTAAAAAAACTTAAATATAAATAAAAATTAAAAAAGAAGGCCATATTGAAATTAAATTAAATTAAAGACAGATAAAGATGTTAAAATAAATATTAAGTTAAATAAATAAAACATCAACTAGCAGAAAAATGAGGGTAAAATTTGGGGTGCAACAGTTGCCCCTATTTAAATATCTTCACCTGATGACATGAGAGATGAAGATCTTTAAATACAGATACACACATATGCAATGCAACAAACATAATGCCAAGAAGATGCAAAGATGCAAACACAACGAGACACCAAAGGACAGACAGGAAGCAAAAAGACCAGATAAGCTTCACTGGGGAAGGATGAAGGTTAGTATCCACAAGGAAAACTCACTGGGGATACAGGTTAACCAACGCAAAAGACTCACCGGGGAGACTCCAAAGAAACACAGGGGAAAACAAAAAGACAATCTCCACTGGGGAAAGATCCGGGGAGATAGACTACTGGGAATAAAGCAACACACTCTTTCTGGGCATGAAACCAGAAAGAAAAACCTGATCACTGGGGATCAGTCCAAAAGAGACAAACAACTAAGCAAGGACTTCCTGGGGATTTCTTATGTTGAAGAGTTCAAAATGGGATCTTCAAGAAAAGCCAGAAAGACAGAGACAAACTCTGCGCATCAGATAAGAGTCTTGGTAAGGTAAATTGTTCCAAGAAGCTTAGCTTAAAGTTAAAAAAAAACAAAGGTAAAGGTTCATGTTCGACTCGATTCAAACAAGAACAAATGAAATAAAATAAGGATAAACAACGAGCCCACGATAACTCGAGGTTTAGGTCCACTGTTCGACTCGATTCAAACAGGGAAAGTTTTAAAACAAAAGGCAATGTTTGACTCGATTCAAACAAAGACTCGGTTCAGGTTTGACTCGATTCAAACAAGAACGGTTTTAAAATAAGAGGCAATGTTTGACTCGATTCAAACAAAGACTCGGTTCAGGTTTGACTCGATTCAAACGAGAACGGTTTTAAAACAAGAGGCAATGTTCGACTCGATTCAAACAAAGACTCGGTTCAGGTTTGACTCGATTTAAATAAGAACGGTTTTAAAACAAGAGGCAATGTTCGACTCGATTCAAACAAAGACTCGGTTCAGGTTTGGCTCGATTCAAACAAGAACAATTTTAAAACAAGAGGCAATGTTCGACTCGATTCAAACAAAGACTCGGTTCAGGTTTGACTCGATTCAAATGAGAACGGTTTTAAAACAAGAGGCAATGTTAGACTCGATTCAAACAAAGACTCGGTTCAAGTTTGAATCGATTCAAACAAGAACGGTTTTAAAACAAGAGGCAATGTTCGACTCGATTCAAACAAAGACTCGGTTCAGGTTTGACTCGATTCAAACAAGAACGGTTTTAAAACAAGAGGCAATGTTCGACTCGATTCAAACAAAGACTCGGTTCAGGTTTGACTCGATTCAAACAAGAACAGTTTTAAAACAAGAGGCAATGTTCGACTCGATTCAAACAAAGACTCGGTTCAGGTTTGACTCAATTCAAACAAGAACGGTTTTAAAATAAGAGGCAATGTTCGACTCGATTCAAACAAAGACTCGGTTTAGGTTTGACTCGATTCAAACAAGAACAGTTTTAAAACAAGAGGCAATGTTTGACTCGATTCAAACAAAGACTCGGTTCAGGTTTGACTCGATTCAAACGAGAACGGTTTTAAAACAAGAGGAAATGTTCGACTCGATTCAAATAAAGACTCGGTTCAGGTTTGACTCGATTCAAACGAGAACGGTTTTAAAACAAGAGGCAATGCTCGACTCGATTCAAACAAAGACTCGGTTCAGGTTTGACTCGATTCAAACAAGAAGGGTTTTAAAACAAGAGGCAATGTTCGACTCGATTCAAACAAAGACTCGGTTCAGGTTTGACTCGATTCAAACAAGAACGGTTGTAAAAACATTAAGGCAAGACTTCTTGGGGAACAGAAAAGGTGTAAAGACTCAAATCTGGCGCGCAATGGTGAAGACCAAACAAGCACGACACAAACAAAGAAAAACCGGGAATGTCCTTACTTCACTGGGGAAATAAAGACAAACACAAACAACAGACCACAAGCAAAACAGAGCACAAAGATGCAAAGAGGCTATGGTTGATGCATATGCTATGCTGACGAAACAGATAAGAAGCCAAAACCGAAGATGAAAAATGCCTCGACAAAGGATACCCAGCCAAAACTGGGGATGAAGAAGAGTCAACAACTTCTCTCGTGAAAAGAGTATTCCACTTGTGGCATAACGTCACGAGGATGACCATCATGAATCTGATTTCTTCACTGGAAAAGAATCTGTGGAAGATTTTTCAAAATTAGCTGAAGTAACAGCTCACTGGGGAGCTAACAAAGTAATTATGCATCCCACTGGCATAATTATCATCTTCAAATCTTATCTGCCCCAGGCTATATGGTCTTTGTCAGAAGACGATACCAAGAGGATTTTATAGGAGAATTGGCATACAAAGTGTTTCAATATCTTCAAACTCTTGAAGAGATCTCGGCGTAACTGCCCCAGATTAACTGCATTCACACAACAAAGTCCTTGAACTTGCTTCAGACTGGTTGTTTGACGATTTGGGGAATAAACTTGCCCCTGTCAGCTTGGTTGATCTGTGACGGAGATGTCGTTGACTTTTAGAGATTTGTCGAATCTCGACCTGACTGCTTATGATTAACTGATTTGTGAGGGTAAGTCATCAAAAGGATTTCACAGAAGAATTGGCATACCAGATGCTTCAATATCTTCAAACTCTTGAAGAGATTCATGGATCTTGACACAACTGCCCCAGTTTTACTGTATTCGTAATACTCAAACTGTAGTAGAAACGACTGGGGAACAAAATCTGCCCCTGATTCACCAACTCTTGGGATGATGGATTGGCAAACCCTCACACTTGGTTGGCCTTGATTGAGTCAAATTTCCTTGGCCGCCGACATTTGTTGGGATTTCTTTGATATTGAATTGTATTGCAAACAAGTATTGTTTGCTGAAAATTGGTAATTTCAATGCAACGTTTTAATGCAAACTTTTGGAAAAAAAACTTTTGACGAAAACACACGCAGTGAAATGATTAAACAATCGAAAACCAAGTGGATCTGGTCATTTATAGAATGACAGATGAAGTGATCAACACACGCAAAATAGCAAAGATCATTAGGAGTCAGGTTAGTCAACCTTGTTGTAGTATACTTTGAAAACAACCTTACCTGGATTAGGTCTTTTAAGGGTTGTAACATGTGGTCTGGTTCACGGTTTATGAAACAAAAGATAAAGGCTCAAAGTTTATTTGTCCCACCCAATCTTCGTGATGAACTCCGATCCTAAACTCAGTTAACTCAAGTTATACATTCAAGTTTCCAAAGGTTAGGAAGTCACTTGATTTGAGAGCTGACTGGCGTCTTACACGAAGCGCCTGCATTCGATTGCATAACCAAGTTAAACTGAGAACTATCCTGCCCCAAGGTTGAGATTTAAGGGTTTTTTGTGTAAGGAAAGAAAACTCCTACTTCTAGGCTTGAAGGGTTAACAAGGGATTATCTTCCTTATTTCTCCAGTATTTGGGAATTGAAACAATGCCTTACATCCTTGGCAAGGTTTAATCGGCAGCATACCACAATAATTATGAACACGAGGCTTTCATCATCCTCCCCAATCTTTGTTTAAATAGATTGATATGGAGTAAAGCAGGGTAAAGATATATTTGTTTTGTGAACACAAGAATAAATGAGTGAAGCGAATGGACTTAACCAAAAGATGCACAAACATTTCATTAATATTACCAATTGAAAAGACAACAAAGTTAGTAAGCAAATACAAATTCAAAGTGAAGGAAATACAATTGAAAATACCGAAATAAACAAAACACAGCCAGCTTTGGCGGATTGTTTGCAAAAGATTTTAGTTTTCGGGTCCAGATGGGAAAACGTCTTCATCATCAATCACTTGTTCCTTATGGTATAGAACTTTGAGAGGCCTTGCAACTCCTTTGTCTTTTGCTTCAATAGTTGAGACATCAGCGTCTGAAGTACCTTCCTGAGGTTTCAACTTCTTTAGCAGGCTCATCAGTTTCTCTTCGAACTCTTTGCATTCTTCAATGGGATGCCCTATTGTCCCAGTGCGAAATTTGCATTCAGTCTTTGGGCGATCTTCTTCGAAGATTAAATCCTTGCCATGGATCAGATCTTGCACAAGATGTTCTAAGGCTCGGCAATTGTCCAAGTCATGTCCTTCGGCTCCCTTATGGAATTCACAAGTCAGGTTGAGATTGTACCAAGGTCCTTGCATAGGGGTGAGAAGTCGAGGAGTTACCAGCTTGTTTTGCATCAACAGTGGGAAACGTTTGCTTAACGGAACGGGAATAGGCTAGTGGTTAAGTTTTCCTCTTTTGACAGCACGCTTCTTCTTGTCTTGGGGAGAAACACACGTGGGAGGCTGAAAACCCCTTTTTGTAGGTACCTGATGAAGATTGCATTTGTGTGCAGGAATAGGACCAATGTTCAGCTGGCATGAGGCTTTCTCAAAAACAAATCCTTGGCGTGGGAGATCCTTAGGAGATGGCAAAGAAGTGTCCTTGAAAGATAAAACATTTCTTTCCACTAAATCTTTCACAATATGCTTTAAAGAAAAACATCCTTCTAAATCATGGCCTGGTGCATCTTCATGGAATGCACAGTGAGCATTAGGACGGTAAGAAAATGGGAGCGGATCCGAAGGTGGGTTTGGTGACCTTGTAGTTATTAACCCTTGTTGCACCAAAAAAGGATACAATGTTGTATACAACATCAGTATAGGAGGAATCGGAGGTCTACCACCATGTCTGTCTTGGCGAGAAGTTTGAGTCCGCCGTGGATGAGCGGGAGCGTTGGGCGCTCGTTGATAAATTGGTGATTGAGACACTGATTGATAAACAGAAACTTGATCGTTGAATATTGGCGTGATGGGATGAATGTGATCCTCCTTTTTCACTAGAGTTTGCAAAGTTTCCAAAACCCAATTCATCTGGCATTGGAGGACTCTGACCTCCTCTTTCAGTTTCTCCTGGTTCTTCAGAATTTCCTTCATCGTTGCCATTGTCCTGAATGCAGGCTAGGTATCCTTGTCGAGTCGGAAAATCAGGGTGACGGGTGCTGAGAACAAGACGACAATAAGACGAAGAAGAATGCACATGCACATGCAAAAAATGCAAATGAAATGCTAATGCAAGCTAAATGCAAGCTAAATGGTGGGCGTAATTCAAGGGACTCAACATTGTATTTTTCCAAATTTTAAGGAACACTTTTCTTAGAAGAAAAATCTCATCTTATTTCATTGATAATAAAGTTTTTGGCTTACAAAAAGAGATGATTACACCTTCAAAAGCCAAAATACAAAGTGCGAAATAAAGAAAACTAAGTCCTAAGCCATCCAATCAGTCTTCTCCCATCAATCTCATGGCGAGCTTCTGGTTTTCCTTCTGCAACCTCTCATTCTCAACAGCGAGCTTGACCAACTGTGACTTCCATGGTTCTGGTGGAGATGATGTGCTAGGAGAAAATAAATCTCCTTGTGCCTTTCTCTTTCTGACAGATTCTTCTTCCTTCCTCCTGAGACTCTTCTGAAGTTCATTCATCTCAAAGTCGAGAATCTGATACTTGTTCATCCATGCATTCCTTTCTCGTTCTGCTTGAGCCAGCCGGATCTTTAATTCGTCCTCATTGCTTGTGAAGTAAAGAACAGGATCTCTGGGAGCTAATGGGATAGAATCATGACGATCATACGACATCTTCAACTTAACAACTCTCTTCTGCACCCACTGAGTGTAGGATTCTGAAGCCAAACACTCAGGTTTTCCCAAAGCAGAGATACCTCTTGTGTGAACATGACGCCAAGCGTGAGCCATCTTTTCCCTAAGCACAGGGTCCTTATCCTCTTCAAAGAACAAACCTTCCAAGTAAATGTTGTTAGGCTTAGCTTCCATAGAATAACCATGTTGACGACAAGCCAAAGCTGGATTGTAGCTTATGCCTCCTTTTGTGCCAAGAAGTGGTACATTAGCAAATCCTCTACAGCTAACAATCATATCTTTACCTTTGAGCGTTGGGTAGTACCACTCCAGATCGGTATTGGTGAGAGACATGATCTTTTCTGACCAAAGAAGTCCATCTTGGAGATCCTAAAAGGTCTTAGAGCGGGGTAAGTGTGAAATAAACCACTTATACAACAATGTGGCACAACAGGTTACCATTCCTCCCTTACGAGCAGTCCTCAAATGCACTGAATGGTAGGCGTCAGCAAGTAGGGTTGGAACTGGATTTCCAATGATAAAGATCTTGATTGCATTCATATCAACAAAGTTCTCAATGTTGGGAAACATAAATAAACTATAGATGAGAAGGGCCATAACAACTTCATAATCCACCATATTTTTCATGTTAACATAATAACTGGCTTTCTCCATTAGAAACTTGGCAGGCAACCCAAAAAGTCCTCCCTTGACAACTAAGTTAGCCTTGACTTCTGACAGCTTGAGATGAGCCGCTTCTGCAATTTCTTTCTCCTTAGGCGTCCTTTCCAAACCAGAGTAAGGAGGGTTTGGAGTGATGGGAATACCAACTAGACTAGCATACTCCTCGAGCGTAGGCATTAACTGATAATCTGGAAAAGTGAAACAATGGTACACGGGATCATAAAACTGCATGAGAGTAAGGAGCATCCCATCTACCATCTTTGACTTCATCAGAGAGAAAATCTTCCCATACTTGTCTCGGAACGTTGATGATTCATTGATTGGCTTACCCAAATTCTTTAAATCTTCCAATTTTGGACTGATGAAGGTGTACTTCTTTGTTTTCCTTTTTTCAAAATCCATCCTATAAAGTTTGCAAAGCAAAGTTGAATTCCTTGAATATACACAATGCATATGATACAAGGATGAATGCAATAAACACACATAAACAGATAAGCACAAAGCACACAGAGAAACCTAAGTTAAGAGTCACGAGCATGGAGTCAAAGGTCTACCCCTCCCAAAGGTATGTACTATGGTTTTCACCTGCCAGGCAAGGTTCTAAAAAGTTCCCAGAGTCTACAACCCATCTTTCGGATTTTATCGACTTTCCAATTGTTCGGTGATCGACAAAATTCTCAAGAGAGTCTCATCTGAGTGTAGTATCGCGTAGCAACCATTTGGGATTGCTCCCTCACAGTCATCGCACTACGTCCTAAATAGGCCAAGTAGGGGTAAAAGGGTAACTAAAGGTCCTCAATATCTATGGCACCAAATTGAAAGTAGTAACGCATTCACGATTGCTCGCGTAACATTCTACTACATTCAAGAGGGCCTCAACTGAGTGTGGACTTCAAGTTCCCTCCTTTGGGATTTCTCCCTCGAAGTTCCCTTGACTATGTCCACGGTTCCTAAACATATGTGTTATCTCAAGTCCGGGTTAGGACTTATCTCACTCATAGATACCATGTCAACCCATATAACAGATATACAAATACAGGCAAATATGACAGGTATATAAGCAGATATAAGTAAAACAAGCAAACATAATAACATGAATACAAGATAGGCTTAACCCTCTAAAATGACTTTCCCCAGTGAAGTCGCCATTTCTGTTGCGGTGAAAATCGGATAACAAGCTATTAATTAACTTGCATCATATTTCTTTTACAACCGACTTTGATTTATCCAAAGGAAAAGTTCAAGATCGAAGAAAACCTAAAGGGGGGAGATCTAAGGTTCGGTGATCGCACCCTAAACGTCCGTAGTACTCTACGGGAACCTCTTGCTTAAGTTTGTGTTATTTTATGTTGGCTTGCTTAAAAATCTATGGGTAAAAGGTTGAAACCCTAGGGGTTAGTATCTAAGTATACTCGACAAAGCATCGCACCTTGCGCCTACGTATCCTCGGGAGTAGAATCAGAGTATGCGTAGTTCTACTAAGTAATGAACTTTTGACTATGGTCAAAGTTCACAGGGGAGAATGAGTACAAGCTCATTCTAGAGTTCAAGAACTCTCTAAATCTAAGTTATAATGGTCCTATGTTGAAGTTTTAGTCAATAGGGAAAGTGAGTATTCATTAGGATGAAATATCACCAAGAGTGTAAGAACTCTCTCCTAAGGCTAGTTATAACTTATTGGCTCTTAGGAGGCCAAGAAGTGAAAGTCATCTCCTAAGAGGCTACTAAGGTAAGATGGGGGCTATGACTTTAAGAGTCAATATTAATCACCTTCCTTTGGAATAGGGGGAAAGACAATAGTTGATAAGATACTAAAAGATAACAAGCTAATAATTCAAATAAGATGATGCAATAATACATGAATAAATTTATGAGATGAAATAAAGTCAAGATATCAATGCAAAGTGGAATCATACATGTATTAGACAAGGATCAATTATGATATGTAGACATAACATAGTACGATGAATAAGAAAGTGCAACAAAGACCCTAATAAACACTTATGATCTAATCATGCATAAAGGCCTCAAAAATTAATGCTTTTACTAATTTATTTTTATATTTGACAAATAGATTTAATTAGGAGTAATTAGCAAAAAGAAGGGAAGAAAAATGATAAAAAGTGAACAAGTTATGACAATTTGAAAATACTATAAAATAAATAAAAACAACTAAGTGGTAAAAAAATTAAGGAAATGGCATTTTGAGGATTTGAACCCAAGTCCACTCGCCTGCAGCTCAAAACTTACACCACCAGGCCAGGGCGCGCATCTTGACATATGAAGGGTAGAATACATATATATCTAAAAGCAAGCGAAAATCAGGAAAATAATTAAAAGGACTGAGGCGAGGGGGATTCGAACCCCAGTCCCCTTGGTTACAAACGCTCACAAACTCCTCCATGGACCAGCGGTGCTACGCTCTCATCCATGAATTATATGACTCAAGAAAAATATAAAGCAAACCAGTTTCATAAATGCCCAATACGCAAAACCTACGCGCGCCAGCCATGCCCAAATTCCCAACCAAACTCATCTTACCCAGCCATGTTCACATATCCATAACTCAGTCAAAACTCAACCAAATTACACAAAATAACACTCTAAATGATCATTAATAAGCAAGGAATACAATAGTGTCATTTGTTGTCTTAAACCCTAACATACAGAACATAATGAACCGGCAAAAGAAAGGTGTCAAGAAGCGTTGAAAACAGGTAGATAGATGTTATGACATAAAGCATGGCAGAGTGAATTGCAACCAGGCTGACTAAAATGTTTCAGATACACGAAGCAACATGGCTTATACATAAAGGTTTCCAAACATCAGGAGTAACAAAAATAGATCATGCTAAGGTTCAACTCATATGTTATGCTATTGGTTTTATAATTCAATCAAGACACATATGAAAGAACAAGACATATTAATTCAAAATGAAGGCACACATGATACATATAATGACAAGCAGATAAGTGTGGCATATCAGAAAGTGTGTGAAGACTTATAAGCATGAATTTTAGGGACCAATCAAGTACAAATAGGTCAAGCAACTCAGTAATTGCTACGCTAAGATCTTATACAGCTTGGCAAACATAGTGCACAAAGGGAAACATTGAACATGTTACGACATCAATTAGCAGAGTTATATGTCATAGGAGCCTTAACACAATAACAGGGCAAAATAGCAACATCTGACCCAAAGCATAGAAGTTGGACTACCAATCATCACTCAAAGCAAAAATCTAAAACACTAACAAGTTAACAAATAACCAAACTGGATAAATGAGTCAAACAACAAGCATAACCATATGTGAACCTTAGCAACTCAAAAAATCAAATTTAAACACAAGAGTTGAAAAAAAAATATAAATCCTGTTATGGACAGAGTTGTGAATATCAAGGTGTAAAGGCATATATCAACATAAAAGTGACATTCTAAATCAAAGTAACTAGTAGCCTAAATTACAAACAGAAAAATCATGCACTCATCCAAGTGGTACAACCATACAGCAGAATTTAAAATACACTGAAAGGAATAGATCTACACTCATACAAGAACTTGGCAAACAATCTGTCATTTAACAAGAAAACAAAGTCATGGTGGCATCAAGCATGTATAGAGTGTCATATATTTAGGTTCAAGTAATTACATGAGCAAAGCCAGTCAGAAAAGGGACATAATGATCATGAGGACAAATATGCTACTCAACAAGCAAAGACGATGACATAAGTGTGAACTTATGATGATGAATATAAACATGTGGTAACCTAACATTCATAAGTCATAACAGACAAACTTAGAGGCCTACAAACACAAACCATCCTTATTTGAAGCAAAACTACATGGCATACAAATACATAGCAGGAAAGCATAGGTTATAGCAGGGTGAAAGTTGTCATAATAATAGTTCAAAGAGACATAAACATGTTGTCTATCCACAGCAGTGTCAAAAGTTAATGATGCAAATACCATTCTTGACATTTCAAATAGATGGGCTCCAAAAGGCAAAGACAAACGAGATTCATCTCAACACATACATATGTCATATACATTGAAGCAAAACATACATGTATGGTCAGTAAAGACAAAAAAAAAACATGCTAAAATTCCAAGGAACTGAAGTAAACATTCCTAACAAGATAAATGCAAGTTACACATCAGACCTAAAGTAGACAGCCACGATATAAGCACATACATATAACTCAAAGCAAGGTAGCACATGGATTTCACACATCAGTTTGTAACAGGGTGAATCAAACAAACTTCATTACAAACACAAATCACTTAAGACACAACAGAGGTCAATGAATATTTCTAACATGCTGACAGTTATGAAACTTAGCCAAAGCATAACATCCATCTCAAAGTATCCACACACAAAGCCAAACTCAGTTCATGATGTCAAACCAAAAGGGAAACAATCAAGCATTCTCAAACACAAATTGGCAGGTTACATGAGCAAATAAACAACATAATGCATATGACATAAAGATCAGATGAACATGGAAATTAAGAAGGAAAGAATGCTACCAAGTGGAGTAATGTCCACTGCACCTTCCGCTTGCTAAACCTTACTCTTCTGAATCAAAGCTCCCAGAAACTGACCTCTTCCTCTCTTGCTCGTGACACTTTAAAACTCGGAAACTTTTGTGTATTTGTGAGAGAAAAAATTGATGTCTTGTATTGAAACTGAACCTCTTTATATAGGCTGAGGTATGGGCCAGGTTGAACTCATCCAAGGGATCAAAACTCGGTGGCTAGGGTTTGTAAACTTGAAAACTGATGTTGTAACCTTGGGAGGCAAACGCTCCTTGTTGCAGAAATTCAGAGACTTTGCAGGGTCAATGTTTAAACTGTGCATTGCTTCTGAGACTAAACTTCCGTTGCCATACACGTAAGCCATGTAAGAGGAAGTTGATAGGGACGGCGCCATGAACACTTCGCAGGTGATGCAAGGTGTGGCAGAGTGGAAGATGAATATGGTAATGCTTCAGAGTTGCTTTTGACGAATCGAGTCTTGGAAGCTCAAAGAAGAAATATCTTGGGATCAAAAATTGAACTGAAACGCGCCAAAGATTGAGGATTTGAAATGAGTTTGATTGAATCCCTTGGATCCCTCTCTTCCTTCTGTAAATCAAGGTCACGACAAAGAAGGAGAAGATTGTTGAATTGTTGTTTTTCCTTCAATTGCCACGCGCTGTTTCTCCATTGGTTGATGGTAAGGTTTGAAAAGTCAAAGGAGAAAAGCTTGCTCCTTATTGGTTGATAGCCAAAACTAGCTCCTCCAATCAAGACCAAAGTAATGCCACGGTGGACCACTCATGAAAGGCCAAAAAAATGAATAACATCTTTTCTTAAATGGATTAATATGTTAAATAACAATAATAAATAACAATTAATTAATACTCCAATTAAATAGTTAAAACAATAAACCATATTAGCAATTAATCTAATTAATTAAACTAATGCAAAATTAGATTAAATTGAGATTAATTAAAACAACTTAAATATAAATAAAAATTAAAAAAGAAGGCCATATTGAAATTAAATTAAATTAAAGACAGATAAAGATGTTAAAATAAATATTAAGTTAAATAAATAAAACATCAACTAGCTGAAAAATGAGGGTAAAATTTGGGGTGCAACACTTATCTATAGGAGCCGGATTGAAACTAGTGTAGGAGGAACTTCTGCTTCTATGAGATGTTTCGGGCTTGGAGGATTGGTTCGACTTACCACTGATTAGAAGAGTGCAGCTGTTGTTGAGACTGTGTTGTTTCCTCAACCTGGAGAGAGTATGGTTCAGTCTGTACTTTGTTGGTTTGTTTGAATTTTCCTTTGACAATTTTTGGGTGAGATTTTGGGATTGACTTATTGTGTTTTCCTCTAAGTTAACTTGATTTCATTATAGGATATAAAGTGGTTGGAGATCAACCATTTGTTTATCAATTGTTTTGATAAATCGACGAAGTTTCTTGAATCCGAAGAGAGTACAGAGTTAAGTTTCATGACCGCGAGGCAGGTAGAGATATCCTTGAGAGAGAGAGAGATAGAGATTGCTCAAGTGTTCATGGTGTTCACGTCCATGAGAGGGGGAAGCAGGAGAATGCTAAGTGTTCATGGTGTTCGCGTCCATGAGTTTTCTGAAGTGTTCCGAGATGACAATAGTGATTTACCGTTGGAGCGTGAGGTGGAGTTGGCTATAGACTTAGTACCTGGTGTTTATCATGCGCTGATGGCTCTATATACGATGTGTGTTTCATAGTTGAGTGAGTTGTAGAGACAGTTATAGGACCTACTTAAGAAAACGTTTGTTTGACTGAGTGTTTCATCGTGGGAAGCGTCGATATTTCTAATTAAGAAGAAAGATGGTAGCATGAGATTGTGTGTTAACTATCAGCAACTGAACAAGGTTACTGTCAAGAATAAATTTCCACTTCCAAGAATTGATGATATGATGGATCAGTTGGTTGGTGCTTATGTGTTTATCAAGATTAATTTGTGTTTTAGTTATCATTAGATTCGTGTGAAGTCATATGATATGCTGAAGGCTACGTTCAAGACGAGGTATGGTCAGTATGAGTATTCGGTGATGTCGTTTGGTATGTCTAATGCGCATGAAGTGTTCATGAAGTACATGGATAGAATATTCCATTCGTACTTAGATCAGTTTATGAGTGCATTCATCGATAATATACTGATATATTCGAAGTCTGATGAAGAGCATGTGGAGCATCTAAAAGTTGGGTTGTAAACCTTGAAAGAGAAGAAGTTTTATGCGAAGTTATCAAAGTGTGAATTTTGGTTGAAAGAAGTGATTTTCCTTGGTCATGTGATATCTAGTGGTGATATCGCAGTTGATTTGTCAAAGATAGATGCAGTGTTGCAGTGGGAGACTCTGAGGTATGTTATTGAGATCATAAGTTTTTTTGGTTTGGATGGTTATTTCCAGAGGTTTATTGAAGGATTTTCGAAGTTGGCATTGCCTTTGTCTCAGTTGACTCGAAAGGGTGAAGCCTATATGTGGAGTGTTCAGTGCAAAGAGAGTTTTCAAGAACTCTAGAAGAAGTTAACGTCAGCTCGAGTGTTTATTTTTTTGAGTCCAATGCAGGTGAAGGGTGCCTAACATCTTCCACTCACTTAACCGACTCTCGAACTTAGCATCTCACCCATAGTTTATAGGTGTTATCATTGTTTCCTTGTTCCTTAGGAACAAATAAAGGATGATGGCGATTCTTTCATTTTTCCAGCCGCGACAGCTGACGACTCTGCTAGAGAGTTGTTATACTTCCCTAAAAAGAGAGTCCATCTTAACCTTGGGTTTTAGGGTTCTTGTTTATTTGCCATGTTTTGTTTATTTTATATATATATATATATATATATATATATATTGTTTATGTTATTAGATGTATGTTAATGTTTTATTATATATTTATATCATGTTAATTGTCATCATATTTGGTTGGGATATATGTGTGTGAAGCTAAAACTAAAGCTTAAAGTATAAACCTAAGTTAGAATGTAGAATTAAAATGTTTTCGGGGAGATGCGACATCTCGCTGATGCATGGAAGCTACACTCGGAAGAGACCCTCCAAAATTGTCTTCATGGTAAGGTATACACTTAACATAGTTGATGATTTGGATATGGCCCATGACTATGGGAAACTTTAGAACCCCATTTTCTACTCATGGTGACCTTATGTATTCAACCTGCGAGGGTCGTTACTAGGGTCCCACCTAGATGAGAATTATCCCGAAGGATTACCGTAGGAAGGCTTGCTCCTTCTCATGGTAAAACGAGGGTATAATCCATAAATTATAGGGATGGCATACTACCACAAACAGTATATCCTACATGTGAGGGGATTGTGTAGACTAAACTTAGATCTAGCCTATCATATGGAGCCTACCTAAGCTAGTTAATGCTTGCATATCACTTTATCCTAACCTACTGAAGATGGTTGGTTTATACCTGAGTGAATCGCACACTCAAAGGTAACACAGAGTCGCCACCGAACTTTATTTAGTCCCAAAGGACAGGGAAAATATCGATAAAACCCAAGGGGAAGAGAAATGGGAACGGGGGTCGGTTATGTGAAAGGAAGGTACTAGCATCTTACGCATCCGTCGTACTCGACGGGAACCATTTCGCTTACTTCTAGGCTTAGATGGGTTATCTATCTAAAGGTTTCTAGCTAAAAGAAAAGAGAGAGAGAGAGAGAGAGAGAGAAGAGAAAAGAGAATAAGAAAGAAAGAAAGAAGAGTGCTCGCGGAGGATTGGGGCCCTCGTGCCTACGTACCCTCATAGTGCAATGAGGAAATCAGAGCGCCGTAGTTCATTGAACCAGGGAAAGAAAGGGGGATGAAGAAGAAAGGGTGGAAGTGTGCTCGCCAAGATCATTGCGATCTCGTGCCTACGTATCTGACATTCGAATGAATGCAGAATCAGAGCTTCCGTAGTTCGGGGAACTAAGACAGAAAACCAAACAAAGAAAGGAAAGTAGTGTCAAAACAAAAAGCAAAAGAGGTAGAGAAAGATCCGCTGGGGATAACAATGGTGTCAAAACCAAGAAAGGAGTGCAGAGGAAAAGAAAATAGTTGCATTGAGGATAAAATGCAAGAGTGGTGTCGAAACCAAGAAGGTAAAAGAGCAAAAGGAAATAAAAGAGACTCCACTGGGGAGGTAAGAGAACAAAGGATTATGATGGGGACCAGAAGGTAGTGACCCAACTGGGGAACAAACAAAGGTGATGGTGTTAAAACCAAAAGAAAAGGGGTTCGATGTATTAACTGACTGGCAGTGGTTAACCGAAGAGAGAGAGTAGGACCCTGTAGGGAAAAGGTTTTAACAGATAGACTATGATCAACCAAAAGAACGGGTGTAGAACCGAATGAAGGTTGCAACCCAAAGGACGGGTGTGGAACCAAGCAAAGGTTGTGACCCACTAGGGATGTTGGTACTGACCAAACAAACGGTACTTGGCCAACGAAAAGGGTATAAGAACCAAAAGAAGGTTACTAACCCAAGGGAGCAAGTATTCCAACCAAGAAAGGTTGCCAACTGCTGGGGATTCAGTTTTAACAGAAGGACTGTGATTAACCGAGGAGGAAATAAGTGATTAACCAAGAGAAGGTGATTAACTCAAAAGGCTCAGTATTTTAACAGACAGGCTGTGGTTAACTGAAAAAATGGGTGATTAACCAAGAGAAGGTGATTAGCCCGAAAGGCTCAATATTTTAACAGACAGACTGTGGTTAACTGAGAAGACGCGCAAAATGGTGTTTTAACTGACAGGCAGTGGTTAACCAAAGGGAGAAAAACCAAGAGAAGGTTGCGAACTCCGCAGGGGATCCGGTGTATTAACAAGAAGACTGTGTTTAACTGAAGGAAAAGGAATCGAGACTCTTCAAGGGAATCAAAAGACGATGATTGACCACAAGAAAAGAACAGGGTATTGAAACAAATAGAGCTTGCTACCCAAAGGGGCAATGATCTTAACCAAGAAGAAGGGTGATTGATCAAAAGAGAGAGATCAAAAGAGATAGGAGTGATCAAGAATCGACCTGACTGAGGAAGAAGGTACACTACCGCCTGGATATAGAGGTGACTAAGCCAAGCACATGATCATTCGTCCCCTACCCGAAGTAGTCAGAATGAGAGTATGAATTCTCCCTTCTCATTCATTCTCTAACACACAGGGTGTAGTGTAGAAGTTGAAATGGACAACACAACAGCTCCAAGTTGTACAGTGCTCCCGCGTGTTGTGAAATGGACAGCGTAACAGCTTCAGTTTGTACAGTACTCTAATGCAGTGCGTAGTGCGAAACTCGAACTCCGCGGGGGATCCAGAAAGAGAAGCTCTAAAGAGATCCTAAAGAGAGGGAAAGGGAGGGATCAACTGATCGAAACATGGTTTCGATCAATTAATCAAAGGGAAATGTTATGCTAACAATTTTCTAAAGAGAATGAAAAATCATTAAAGCAAAAAGGTGTGAATTATTGATTATACAAAATTAAATTTGCTCAATCAAGAACAAACTTAATGCAAAGCAAGAAATGAAATGCAAAAACAGTACCAAATGATAATTAGTATGCATTGCAAAACATGTTAACAAGTGATCAAATGGAATGCAAGATGTTCATGAACAAACATTGCCAAAGTTGCAAATAATCGATAAATGAAAAATCGAGCATCGAAAGTTGACAGGCATGTTTCAAACAGAAGTTAAACAACACTTAAAACATCCACAAATATCAAGCATATCGATCCCTGGAAGTTAGAGGAAGAAAGGATGTCAAACAAGCTTGAAAAAAACTCAAAAATGGCCATTATGTACAGTGGTAACCGGTTACTCACCACAGGGTAACCGGTTACTTGCTTGAAAACTGTATTTTTTGGTGAAAAATATACCGAGTAACTGGTTACTCACCACATGGTAACCGGTTACCACTGTGACAGTGGCAAAAATAACAGCAAAAACAACTTTTTAAAAGTGATTCTCAGCACTTAATCACTTATGCCAACCACCACATGCTAGGGTATGAACTTGTGCACGAAAATTACATCATGTAAGAGCAATTAGACACAAATTACAAGCATTAATCATGGAGATCAAAGATCAAGCAAATACATGGAAAATCAAACCGAAAAAATATCGAAATTACATCGTAAACGCGCGAAAACGATCGAAACAATGAGTGAAGTGAGATCCACCAACCTACAAGGCTGAGATGTGCCTTGGTAATTATTGCAAAGGATTCTTGCTGCAGAAAATCAAAGAAAACCAGAGGACTCTTCAATTTGTTGACGAAAAGTACCGAAACCGAGTAAATTGCGACGAAAACTCCGAAATACGAATTATCACCGAAGAAACTTGAAGAAAACACTTAAGATGAATCCAAAAGCTTATAAAACTCCAACAATCCAAGTATAATAGCAAGATGGTGAAGGTTGAGCTCAAGAAATAATCACTTTTGATGTAAAAGTGATTATCCTTTAATGTAGAAATTGAGCTTTGGTGAGGTTTTGGAAGAGAATTGAGATGAAGATGAAGATGCAGCAGAGAAAAATCAGAGAGAATGTGAGAGAATTGAGAGTGAAGAAAGTGTGAATTTGTGTGAATGATTGTGGAGGAGTTGTAAAATGGTGAAACTTTGTTTATATAGACTTTTGGTTTGGAGTGTGAGAGGTTAGGAATTAGGCTAGGAGCTAGCTTTGGGTGGTTTGGAACTAGGCTAGGAGTTAGTTAGGCTTGACTCACCGAGTCAAGCGGTTAACTTGGTTAGTTAGAACCAACTCGGTAACAATCCCAATGTGAGCTCCAATATCCAAAGGTCCACATACTTGGAAATCAAGGATCATGGTGCACTTAATTTAGAATGAAGCATTGGAATAAATGCACTTGGAATGTCTTGGATAGTCTTGAAATGTCTAGAGATGTCTAGAATATTCCACATGCAACTAGAACACTATAGAACCAAAAACCAAAGAGTGTACATAGCTGCTGTCCCAAAAATTGCAGCAGGAACTGCAACTTTGTATAGAGTAACCGATTACTCACCATAGGGTAACCGGTTACTTCAGCCAATTTTGCCCAAATTTGCTTGGGAAATGATACTGAAGTCCCGGTTTTGATTTTCCACCTCTTGTTTTGATGAGTAAACATGGAAACCTTTATTTTGAGTTTGATTTGATGATGTAATGACTTCGTGAGGATGCGATTAATCGGGCAAAAAAACCTGAAAATCCTGCAACAAGAAACACATAGAGAAAAGTGCGGATGCATATGCTAGTGATGCGAATGTTCGTGCTTATGCAAAAGGCAAAAGAGGGAGGTCAAATTTTGGGTTACGACAACTGCCCCTATTTAATCCTCTTGGACCTGAATGTACGAATTGCGCTAGCTTTTCGATGATTCGAGGTAGAAGGGGATTAAATAAAAGAGTAGCTCGAAAATTTAGCCGATGGCGACAAAAGAAGAGTTTTGTTTTGAGGGTTGATAAGTGCGAGGTTTGGCTGAATATCTACTGAGGGATGAATCAGGCCAAAAGAGAGGGAGTATGCTTGATGCATATGCCATGTATGCGTTCTACATGATGCTTGATATCATGCAATGCAAAAGTGCAGGTTAAGGTGATGCACGGTGAGTTAGGAAGAGATTGTAGTAAAACGATCTCGACATCCTTGGTCGGGGAGAGAACCCACAAATGAAGACAAAATCTGCTGGGGAAGGGCCCCCAAAGAGTGATAACTTTGCTGCGGAAAAACCCAAAATGGTGAAGACTCCGCTGGGAAAGAAACTGAGAAGGATCATCATCGACACTGCAGGGGATAAGAGAATCAGGCCAACCCTTCCATCATGACTTACCATGCCTGGGAATGAAATCAGAAAACACCAATTTCTAAGCTTTCACTGACTCTGTTGCAAGGAATTCACAAGGCTCGAAGGATCTTCTCTGCTTGGAGAAGATGAGGAACCAAATTGTACAGCTGCGGGTGCGTGACAAACTGACATGCTGCGAATGATGCACGACCCAGGCTGGGAAAAAAATAAACCTGTCTTTTCTCAGGGTACATCATGACAACTTTACTGGAGACATTATGGATCTGTTGGGGAAGTGAAAGGTAATCAACCTTTCCGGAGAACCATAATGGTGATTGCTGGGGAACTGATGACTCTGCTGAGGAACTGCTGAGGAAACAACAACTTCTTCACAGAACCATCACATTGTCGACCGGGCGTTAGGCTTACCAATGGATATTACTGATTGCAGGAATTACCAGTAACATATGCAATGCATAATGCTTTCTCGATAAATTTAGCTTTTTATTGTTCTCAACGTTTTATAGTATTATGTAATCACAAATAATGTTTTATTTTGCAAACAAAATACTGGAATGAAAACAATTGAGATAACGAATGATACATTTTATTGAATGTGAAAATTTTGTACATAAGATGTGTACAAGGATGCAAAAATCCTTGATGAGGAAATTTGCAGTAAAATTGAAAAACAAATGTAAATGGCAAAGGGAACTCATGTTTTGCATTGATTACAACATTGGATATCATCCATTGTAAGTCTAGGTTCCAACGCCTTGCATCAGTTGATGATGATTTGACTGCTCTATTACCGTCTGAGGTCTAGCTATGACGAAAAGAGGCTCAAGGGTTCACAATCAATGCCTTTATCCCTAATTTTTGCCTGGATATGTTTTTATTTTTTTTCGTCCACCGGGATACCCATTTTTGCCTAAGTCGCCCTTTCGGGTTTTCAACTTAGCGGGCTATTATTGTTTTCTTTTTTCATTGTCCCTAACTTTTGCATGGACATTTCTTTTTTTGGTCCATCAGGACGTCCATTTTTGCCTAGATTGTCCTTGCGGATGTCAATCTAGCGGACTTTTATCAATTTTTTTTCAGGCATAATATTTTTTGACTGTATCGGAGTTCACGGGCGATGGCAACTCCTCCCCATCCATGGTGGTGAGGATCAGGGCTCCGCCTGAGAAGGCATTCTTGACAACAAAGGGTCCTTCGTAATTGGGAGTCCACTTGCCTTATGGATCCGAGTGAACAGGTGAATATCTCTTGAGCACGAGCTCGCCTTCACAGAACGTTCAAGGGAGAACTTTCTTGTCAAAAGCTTGCTTGAGGCGTCTCTGATACAATTGACCATGGCAGACAACTGTAAGGCGCTTCTCTTCGATGAGATTCAGCTGGTCATATCTGGATTGAACCCATTCAGCTTCAACAAGACCTGCTTCCATGATGACTCTGAGTGAAGGAATTTCGACTTCAATGGGTAGAACTGCCTCCATACCATGCACAAGTGAATACAGAGTTGCCCCAGTAGAAGTGCGGACTGAAATTCTGTAGCCATGTAGTGCAAAAGGAAGCATTTCATGCCAATCCTTGTAAGTCTTGACCATTTTTTGGACAATCCTCTTGATGTTTTTATTTGCCGCTTCAACGGCGCCGTTCATCTTGGGCCGATATGGTGAAGAGTTATGGTGCTCGATCTTAAATTCTTGACACAACTCCTTCATCATCTTATTGTTCAGGTTGCTTGCATTGTCTATGACAATGTTGCTAGGAATGCCATAACGACAGATTATCTCTTTCTTGATAAATATGGCAACCACTTGTTGTGTAACGTTTGCATAAGAAGCAGCTTCAACCCACTTGGTCAAGTAGTCGATAGCAACTAAAATGAATCGATGACCGTTAGAAGCCTTCGATTCGATCATTCCAATCATATATCACTACTACGAAAAACCCATTTAACAACGGTTAGGAATGACATATAATGACGCGGGCGAAGGCGTTGTTATGTAGATTGTCGTTGTAAGTTCGTTGTTTCTACAACGGTCTGGAAACCGTTGTTGAAAGGTAGGACGCGCACCATATATCACAACGGTTATGATAATAAACCGTTGCGATACATACACTTAGGTTCTGGGTTCGAAACCCATCAGCAGCGAAATTATATAAAACATAAATTACTTATGATATCGGTTACAATAGATAACCGTTGTTGTAAGTACCCTAAGTTTATTATATTAAATGTAGATTGCTTGTTTTCCAAACACCCACTAAATAAATATACAGGGATTCAATTTGATGAAGATGTCTATAATCTGTAAATTAAACTGTTCTTGAAAACCAACTTAAACAAACCAATGTTGTTTTCTGATTGCATTCGTCTCATCGTGCATTTCACGCTCTTTTACATATATTGTGGTTTATTGATCTGACTCCTTCAATATATCGTTATCTTCGATTATAGTTAAATTTCCATAAGATCAACAAGACATTGGATAATCTGCCTCATCTTTAATTTAACTATAATGGAAGATGGTGATGCATCTAAGAAGCCAGATCATTATACCATAATCTATATATAAAAGAACGTGAGATAAATGATGAGAGGCATACAATCAGAAAACAACATTGGTTTGTTTAAGTTGGTTTTCAAATACAACTTAATTTGCATATTATAAGTATTTATGTCAAATTAACTGAATGTATTTTAAGTGAGGGTTAGTGAAACAAATAATCTACATAGAATATAATAAACTCAAACAACATTCTATACCAGATCCAGATATTATAAACTCTTATAATACGCTTGCTACCACCAGCAAACTTTAAGTGAGGGTTAGTGAAACAAACAATGTAAATAAAATATAATAAACTCAAACAAAATTCTATACCAGATCCAGAAATTATAAACTGATATAATACGCTTGCTTCCACCAGCATCATCACCCTGTATCACCCCCTTAACCTGAAAGGAAACAAAGCAAACTTCAAAATGAGCATCCTCAGTTGAAAACAAACCCTAAAACCATAATCCAGTGAAGAGTCAAGAGAGGAACAGGAATAATGCACCTTTTAATGAAACTAATCGCGGAACAGGAATCAATTATGATGTTGAACTAGTTTGGGAAGCAATGAAAAAAAATATAAGGAGGAAGAAGCTTACACAAAAGCTTCATACTTCTTATATTTCTTTTCATTGTTTCTAAAACTAGATAAAGTTTGCTTACAGTGTTGATTCTTCATTTACTAACATCTTGTTCGTGAAGCTATGAAGAAAAAGTACAAGGTGGATGAAGTTTCTATCATAGCTTCATCCTTCTTGTACTTTTTTCCATAGCTACGCAAACATTATGAAGTTTCCAAAGCATGGTCTTTGTTAAGGTAGTGAAAACGAATCTGAAAAAATAAGAACAATCAACAAAAATAACAATCCACAAACGAGATAATGGGAAATATCTAACAATAGATGGAAGAATAAGAATACATTAATGTATGAAGCACAATATTCACGGCTAATGGTGAAAACGAAGAGAAAAAATGGGTTCTAGGGTTTCACTTTGAAGGCAACGGCGTTACTGTCAATTAAGTGAAAGTTATTTCGCTTATATATGGGTAAACTATTTCACAACCGTTAACAATAACAACCGTATAGATAGGTATTTATTTATTATAAATATATCACTACGGTTAACTAGAATAACTGTTGTGATAACCATTTTATCTGTGAATTTTAAAATAAATAAAAACCGTATAGATAGGTATTTATTTATTATAAATATATCACTACGGTTAACCATGAGAACCGTAGTGATAACCCTTTTATTTGTGAATTTTAAAATAAATAAAAAAGAAAAAGTGTGCCTTAACTTCTCACTTAATGCATCTGCAGTTTAAACATCAACAATATAATTCACAATGCATCTGCAGTTTAAACATCAACAATGTAATTCAAACCCTGATTCAAATATTAAATTTCATAACAAAGTAAACATTACACATAAAGGAGACAAGAAAACATAACATCTTGATATTTCCAGAAAATATCTCTGATTTCAGTTTGTTCTTCAAATTCTTGTTCTTTTTCTTTAAATCCTCATACATAACCTTCAGATAGCCCACAGCTTCCAACCCTGACTTCATAATGCTCTCATCGTCATTTCCATCTCTTTCTCCCACGTCTTCATCCCATATGAACAAATTACATGTTTCATCGCTCCTCCAAAATGGACATCTCCAAAAAAACCTTCCTTTATTTTGTCCCTTCTTGCCTTGATACGAAACCATACGACCATCACAACCACAAAAATTTCCAGATCGAGATTTTACACTGGAAGAAGACGTAGAAGCACCTTTGGATGATTTTGTCTTCAAATGTGACATTGCAACACCTTAAAGCATAACACTTTCTTGTTGTTGTTATTGTCTTCTTCCCGACAATGGTGACGGCGTTGGTGTTAGGTTTGTTTCGTCTTGTTTCTTTTTTCAATGGATAAATTGATATATACTTGGTGTTTAAAACACATAACAGTTTGTAACAACGGTTTTAAGAAAAAGCCGTCGTGATATCGTTATTATTTTTTAGTTAAATATTAATAAAACTTAAAAAGGGAGCATTTATGTCAAAGGGATAAACTATTTGAGGGCGATGAGGTTCGAACCCATGATAGCTAGATTGTATCACCACGGTTATAAAACCGTTATTATACCCTTGAGATTTCTAATTAAAATAATGCGCGCGCATCCAGTATGCACTATAAGAACGGTGTATAGGATGCCGTTGAAAACCTGGCGTTGTTGTTTGGGCGTTTTGTAGTAGTGTATATACCCCACATAGGGAATGGCCAAGGTGAAGTCAAAACATTCAATGGAGTTGGAGGCACATGGATCTTGTCTCCGTAGATTTGGCACTTGTGACACCTTTTGGCAAAGTTGTAACAATCTACCTCCATTGTTGTCCAGTAATACCCATCTCGAATGATCTTCTTGGCCATAGCGGGACCTTTAGCATGTACACCCTCGCAACCCTCATGTATGGACCTTATGATCGTGTTTGCTTCGTGTCTATCCACGCATCTGAGCCGCACGGAATCATAATTCCTCTTGTATAATACACCACCACTTAAGAAGAACTTGGCGCAAAGCTGCCTAAGAGCTTTCTTGTCAGTGATAGTAATACCCTCGGGATATTCCTATTTTTCCAGATATCTCTTAATGTCGTAGAACCAAGGCTTGTCCTCAGACTCATCCTCGATTGCTAAACAGTGTGCTGGTTCGTTCAAGTGATCAATGCAGATATGAGGAGCTTCATTCTTCCACTTGACCTTGAACATGGATGCTAAACTGGCAAGTGCATCAGCTAGTTGATTCTCCTCTTTAGGGATATGATGAAAAGAAATCTCATCAAAGTAAGGAATCAACTTTGCAATATGTTGTTGGTACGGAACCAGCTTGGAATCCCGAGTCACAAAGTTCCCTCTGACTTGACCGATGACCAAGGCAGAATCTCCACTGACCTCAAGAATCTTGATTCTCATGTCAATAGCCGCTTCAATACCGTAGATACATACTTCGTATTCAGCCATATTATTGGTGCATGCAAAGCATAATCTGGTAGTAAAGGGAAGGTGAAAACCTGTTGGAGAGATGAGGATAACACCGATTCCACGCCCTTTAGAATTAGAGGCACCATCAAACACGAGCGTCCATCACGCCCCTGGTTCGGGTCCTATGTCAGGGTCTAGAGTCTCATAATCTCTGATAAACAGAACATCCTCATCAAGAAAGTCGAACTTCATTTGTTGATAACCCTCTACAGGTTGATGAGCAAGGTAGTCAGACAAGACGCTCCCTTTTATTGCTTTCTGGGTAACATGTTGAATATCATACTCAGTTAACAGCATCTGCCACCGAGCAATCCTTCCAGAGACAACAGGCTTTTCAAATATGTATTTTATCGAATCCATTTTGGATATCAACAAAGTAGTATGGCAAATCATGTATTGTCGTAGGTGTAGAGCAGCCCAGACCAGAGCACAACAAGTTTTCTCTAAGAGTGTGTATCTAGTCTCACAATCAGTGAACTTCTTGCTCAAATAACATATTGCATTTTCTTTTCTGCCAGTGTCGTCATGTTGACCCAATACACATCCCATTGATTCATCGAAAACGCTGAGATACATGATTAAAGGCCTACCAGGAACCGGTGGTACTAAGATCGGTGGTTCTTGCAAGTATTGTTTTATTTTTTCAATTGCTTCTTGACAATCATTGTTCCATTCAACCGGTTGATTTTTTCGTAGTAATTTGAACATTGGTTCATAGGTAGCCGTCAAGTGAGAAATGAACCTTGAGATGTAATTAAGTCTGCCCAGAAAGCCACGAACTTCTTTTTCTGTTTTGGAGGCTGCATGTTCTGAATTTCCCGAACCTTCTCAGGATCGACTTCAATGCCTTTCTGACTCATAATAAAGCCCAACAGTTTACCAGATCGAACTCCAAAGGTGCACTTCGCAGGATTCAACTGCAATCTAAACTTCTGAAGTCTGTCAAATAGTTTCTTCAGATGAACCAGGTGATCATCTTCAGTTTTGGAATTAGCAATCATATCGTCCACGTAAACCTCAATCTCTTTATGAATCATATCGTGAAAGAGGGTTGTCATGACACGTTGGTATGTTGCCCCTACATTCTTTAGACCGAATGGCATGACTTTGTAACAATATGTACCCCATGGCATGATGAAAGTAGTCTTCTCCATGTCAGCTGGGGACATTTTGATCTGATTATATCCTAAAAAACCCGTCCATGAACGAAAAGACAGAGAACTGTGCCGTGTTGTCCATCAAGACATCAATATGAGGCAAAGGAAAATCATCATTCGGGCTGGTCTTGTTGAGATCTCGATAATCCACACACATTCTGACTTTACCGTCTTTCTTTGGAATTGGGACGATGTTGGCAATCTATTCAGGATATTCGAAAGTGGCAAGGAACCCAGCATCAAACTGTTTCTTTACCTATTCTCTGATTTTGAGTGCCATGTCGGGTCTAGTCTTCCTGAGCTTCTGCTTGACAGGAGGACATCCAGGCTTGAGTGGCAAGTGATGTTCAACGATGTTGGTACCCAACCCAGGTATATCTTGATAGGACCAGGCGAAGATATCAACATACTCTTTCAATAACTTGACCAACTCGGAGTGTACATGCTTAGCAAGAGATGCGCCAACCTTGACTTCTCTTCTGACCTCATCGGTACCAAGATTGACAACTTCCACTGGCTCTTTATGTGGATGAATCTCTTTATGCTCGTGCTCAAGGAGCCTTGCTAGTTCACCCTGTAATTCACAATCTTCCTCACCCTCTTCTTCGGCTTGGTTAATTGGAATCCCAGAATTATAATGGATGTTTGCCATGTTGTTATCAATGCTTTTATTAGTTCTGCATGTTTATGAACATGTTTAGAATGAGCTATTTTGAAAGGTGAAAATAAAAGAAACTTTTGCCATTTGTTTGTGAAAAGGTAAAATAAAGAAAGAAAATAGAGCATGATTTTGAATGCAAAAACTTTTATTTATTGATAACATAATATTGCAAAAGCATGAGGGCCTTTACAAGCTATCCACTCGTCTTGGGCGAGGACGAGGGAATGAGAAAGCAAAATGCATTACATGTTATATGGGAAAACCACAGGAATCACGGTAGATGTCCAGCCGTTGAGCTTGAAACCCGGCGGACACTTGCGCACAAAGCTTAGAATCTGATTGCTAGGACCAACATCATCAAGGGCTGCCACGATGTCACCCATCTGAAACCCCGCGCTATTGAATTTGATGGAATTGCACTGCTTCTGACCATGTGAACTAGATTGTCGACCAGAATGGTAACCCAATCTAAAACGACTATGCTTCTCAACCACATCAATCACATGCCCCCAGCCTGGCAAGGCACCTTTCTCGATGGTATCTTTAGCACTTTTAGCAGATGCTAAAGTCATTTGTGGTGATCTACTGTGACTAGTGGAAGCGGAGTTGACATTTTCAAACTCGAGACACTGCAATGGCACCTTAGCTATGCCTTATTCGGTCTCAATGTATCAGAAGGATGATAACTCGTTCACAATCAGATCCTCTTCACCAAAGACGATGACAAGCTGATCGTCGAACATAAATTTCAACTTCTGATGTAAGGTGGATGTAACTGCCCATGCGGCATGGATCCATGGACGACCCAATAGGCAACTGTATTCCAGATTAATATCCATCACTTGGAAGGTAATGGTAAACAAATGTGGCCCAACTTTGATGGGTAAATCCACTTCTTCAGCGACTTGCCTTCGAGAACCGTCAAAAGCTCTGACAACTAAGGTGCTCGGCCTCATCTCGCTCCCTTCTACCAGTAATTGACTCAACGTGCCTTTGGGCATCACATTGAGGGAAGAACCGGTATCAACCAAAACACGAGATAAGAGGATGTCTGTACAGGTGACAGATATGTGCAGTGCTTTGTTATGGGCATTTCCTTCAGGAGGTAATTCTGATTCATTAAAACCCAAATACCGACTTGTGGTTATATTGGCCACTACATCATCGAACTCGACGACAAATATATCGTGCATAACATGGAAAGTGTTCAAGACCTTCAACAAAGCTGATTTGTGTGCGGGCGAACTCATGAGTAAGGACAAGATTGAGATCCTCGAGGGAGTTTGCCCCAGCTGATCCACAATTTTAAAGTCACTTTTCTTGATCAACTTAAGGAACTCTTGATCATCAAGTGTCTCTTTGCTCTTTGAAACATCATCAGACAGGATAGTCAGCACTGGTATAACATTATATGCCCCTTGTTGAACAATAGGGGTTGCAGATGCAGGCGTCTCCTTGGGAGGAACAACAATTGGAACTTGAACAAGCTTTGTAGTGACTTTCGGAGCGAACACTCGTCCACTACGAGTCATACCTTCAACGGCTGTAACATTGACAATCTCAGATTCTGCAAACCTTATCTCTTGACCCCTAGAAAACACAGTAGACACATACCTCCAAGGTACCTCTTTAGAACTCTGATACGGAAACGGCTTTGGCGGACAAACAACGATGGGTTGCACCTTCTTCTATTTAGGGGATTCAGCAGGAACCTTCCTATTGACGATGGTGAATGGCTCAATAGCAGTAACTTCCTCAATAGGTTTAGATATGGCAAATTGAACTTCACCATGTTTCATCAAAATCTGGACACAACCCTTCAGCCTTCGACACTGGTTGGGATTTTCGTCGCAAATTTGACACTTACCATGCAATCCTTTTAATAGTCCATGTTCATTCAATCTTTTGAAAACCACAGTTATCGGGGTCTTTACCTCATCGACATCCATGATTAATTCAGCCCCTGAATTATCCTCAATCATGCTAACCACAGGTCCACCATGATCTGGCAACGAATTATTCTGAATGTTAGGTCCTTCCTCAGCGAAAGTCAGAATCTTCTTATCAATGGGTTCCTGAACTTTGGTTTTGAAAACAAAATAGTCTTCTGTCGCATGTCCTATGTATCCAGCGTGATAAGCACAAGATGCATTTGGATTATGCTTCGGGCCAAATGGAGGAATTGTAAGTGTGATCTGCTTGGGAACAATTGCCCCTTAGTGAACCAAGTAAGGAAACAACTCAGTGTATGACACCGGAATTCTGTCGAAATTATGACGCGTACGGTTTCCTTGATTGTTATTGTTCTTGTAATACCCCGTAAATTATTTTACTCCGGATAATACTAGTTGTGATCAACTGAGTCCCAGTGCACTGATAAAATATCTGCAGAGATAATTAGGGTAACTGTTGGACTTAGAGTAAATCCAATTAATATTATCCGACCCTGAGATATTTAAATATTTGCACTATAGAGACTTTTTGGACAATTAGTAGTGTTGGTAATTGATGATGTTTTACTATATCATTCCTTTTCCTCTCATTTTCCTCTTTAGAAGCAAAGGGAGAAAAAGATAGAAAGAAGTGGAGAGAATGAAAAGAGAAGGAAAGGAAGAGAAAAAGAGGAAAGCTCAAGATCAAGAACATCATCAAATCTTCATCCAATCATCTTCAAATCTTCACCATCTTCATCTATTCAAGGTGGGTTCTAGATAGATGCTTTTGTTTTAGATTTTCTTGGATTCTAAGACTTAGGTTATAGTTGTAAGAGAATTGGTTAAATAGGAAAATCTTGAAAATTAAAGGTTGAAATGTGTTATAAACTGAGTAGTATGAGTTATATGAGTGTAGAATCATTTATGTTTGATTGTGGGATGTTTGGATATGTTTTGGTGGGGTTTTGGAACCATGGGAGATCAGCTGTTACGCTGATGAACTTTATACATTTCCCAGATTCGCACTGCGAATCCCCCAGCGAATGGGGAAATCGTGCACTCGCTGGCAGCTCGCACTGCGAATGCGAAGGCGAGCATTCGCCAGTGGTTCGCACTGCGAACCTTACGTTGTTTTTGCTACTGCCTTGGTTCGCCAGCGTTTGCATTACGAATGGTGCAGCGAGCAAGTGTTGGCTAGGCGTTCGCTGGATGCTTCGCACTGCGAATGAAGTAGCGAGCATTCGCTGGCTTCTTCGCAATGCGAACATAGCAGAACATCCATTTTGTTTCTTGCATAACTTTTCACTCGGTTATCCGTTTTGCATATTCTTGGTATCGTTGTGAAGCTAAGAACATATCCTAGCTGATGGTAGTGGGAAATATCTTTTTATTGCCCGATTAAATGAATTGGAGGGAACCGTAAATTGGTATAAATTGTGATATGTTGAATTTTGGTGTTCCATTATGTGATTGACGATTACATGCCTATGTTATTATTGTGAAACATGTTGGAATATGTATGCATGTTAAAATATGAATAGGTAGAGTGAGGAACATTACCGTAAATGATATCGAAAGTGTGTAAATGACATGGTGACAATGCTCGTGCAAAAGATGCCGAGGCGTATGTCTAGTAATAATAACCGGATTATCTTGCGGTGTAGTTTCATGAGACTCGAGCACCTCCTCTGAAACGTATGCACAATTACTTGGCACGTTTGATTCCCGCGTATAGTAAGATTGGAGCCTACGGGTAAAGCGACTTGTGACGGTGTACGGGCCGTGTGAAGTGACGGATCACGGTGTACGGGCTGATGATCCCGAATCCAATTCGTATGCCAAGTAAATACAAGGATCCATGACTCGGGTCGTCTTCTAGACGTAGAAGCGGACGGGAATAGGGGATGCCTTGGTACGGTTATTAATTTGTGAGATTCTGGAGTAACAGGCTCAGAACTTACTTTAGTACTATTGTGAGTTAGCAGGCTCACGAGTGTGAATGTATTTTTATCGTGTGTGTACTCAAAGTCACTTCCCTTCCCTTTGACTTGAGTTAGGCTTATTAGAACCTTGTAAAGCCGAGAGGACTATAAGATAGCGAACTCACTAAGATTTGATGTATCTCACCCCACTGTTGTTGTTTACATCACAGGTTCTGCAGGTTCGACGAAGGGTAAGAACAAAGTGGTTTGACTTTTCCTTACGGATCGTAGCTTTTGAGATGGCATGGCTTCCGCTATGGCGTTTTATTTTGAGATCATTGTATTGATCTAGTTCTTAGTGCATTTCGGGACATCTTGTATACGTTATGCCGTAGGATTTAGAACTTTGTATTTAGGGCATTTAGTGTATACAATGTGTTAACTAGGAACTTATACATATATATTTCAGTACCAAACGTATTATTCATGTATGATATATGCTTTGATTTATGTCTGTATATGTGGGCTTTACAGTTGGTATCAAAGCAGGTCGTATCCTCGCCCTAGCCATGAAATAGTATAAGTGTTTCTTTCCGTTTCGTATGTGTTGTGTCGCCATTGGTCTTACGTGTTATATTTATGGTATTGAGCCTGATCAACTTAATCCCATCTGTATGACATTTAGGAACATGGCCGACCGACGCAGAAACAACCGTGGTAGACCGAGAACTACTCCAGCAGGGACAAATCCGCCAGGGGACGAAGGGAATGCCCCTCTGTATCAATTCATGCAGCAGATGCAGCAACAGCAGAATCAGTTTGTGCAGCAAATGGTACAGCAAATGACTGGTGGTGTGCATCCTCCAGTGGTTGTTCTGGAAGCTGCAGGGGGAACCTTTAGGGATTTCATTCGTATGAATCCTCTGGAGTTTTTGGGAGGGTTAGATCCAGTAAAGGCTCATGAATGGATATCCGTTATGGAGCGGATTTTCTTGATCGTCCAGTGTAGTGAAGAAAATAAGGTTGCCTTCGCTTCTCACTTGTTAAAGGGTCCTGCCATGAGATGGTGGGAAAGAGCTTCAGCATTAATGACAATTCAAGAGGTACCAAAAGTGTGGGAGCAGTTTAATATAATTTTTATGGAGAAGTATTTTCCAAGTTCCTTGAGGTCTCAGAAGGAATTTGAATTTCAGCAGCTGAGACAAGGTAACTTGACAATGGCTTCTTATGCGGAAAAGTTTGAGGTTATGGCTGCTTATTCTAGACAAGCCATGTATGCTCCTGATGAAAGGTGGAAGATTGATCAGTTTCTGTTTGGTTTAAGGGCTGGAATTTCACATAGTGTGTCCCAGAGAGAATTTACTAGCTATGCTGAATTGTTACGACAGTGTTATGTGGTGGAGCATAGTTTGAAAAAGGTACAAGCAGAAGGAGAGTTAAGTAGAGTGAATCAAAGTGATCGCGGGCGATCGAATCAACAATTTAGACCGAGACAACAACCTTTCAAAGGGAAGCAAGTTCAGAGTTCTAAGTCTAGTGTGCCTCAGGTATGCCATACTTGTGGTAGGAATCACCTTGGGAGGTGCAATTGGGAAGGAATAAGATGTTATCAGTGTAACAAGGTGGGTCATTTATCGAGGGATTGTCCTCAGAAGAGGAATCAGATACAAGAAAAGAATACTGGACGAGTGTATACCTTGTGTAGCGAGCGATTTTGGACGCGGTTCTTAAGCGCTGGTCGCTCTCTGCGGTTGAGCTTAAAACTACAGGTCGATTCATTTTTTATCCTATTGTGAGCTGAATAAGGAAGGGAAATAGATGTCTCCAATTAACCCTGCTTTGCATACTGAGTTTAAACAGCGGTCTGTTAGGTTACGGATGCTATCAATGTGGGGGGGCTTTTGTACTGGTTATTCGTATTTCGCCAATACGGTTCTTTCTTTCTTTTTTCCTAGGCAAAGGGTTTCTGGCAGGGAATAAGGATTAGGATGTTAGGACTGATGCTTTTGAATTACTGCTTTTAATTGATGGAGATATGGGATTTGGGTTTTTTGTTGATTGCGCTCGCTAAGATCTTTTCTTTCGATCTTATGCCTACGTATTCCCGTTTACCGAAACAGGGAAATCAGAGCGTTCGTAGTTCCTCCTATTCTATGGGAGGAAATGGGTGTTTTGGTGTCTTGTTCAAAGCCCAAGACGTGAAGCGAAAGGTAGTTTGTATCTTGTTCAAAGCCCAAGATGTGAAGCTAAAAGGTCTATTTGTGTCTTGTTCAAAGCCCAAGACGTGAAGCTGAAAGACCTCGGCTTTAGAGAGAATTTGTCACCTCTAAAGAGGGGAGAAGGAGAATTACTTTAACTGGGATACGTGGATCCGAGCAATGCCATAATTTCCGAAGAAAGGGTTTTAACCTGAAGGAGAAGACTTTAACTCAGTGTAGAGCAATGCCATCTTTCCTTAGGAATTTTTCATGCTAAAAGAGGGACAGTGGCATGGATATAGATGATCCAGAGGCTTGCCGCTTACAGCGATTAGATGAAAGGAGTTATTGATGTTTGTGTACTGTGAACGAGGCACAACTTTGATGCTAAAAGGTTGATTGGATCAACCAGTGGTTTTCTTATACAAAGCCTAAGAGGAGGCTAATTTCCGCTAGGAAAATCATTATACAAAGCCTAAGAGGAGGCTATTTTGTGTCTCGTACAAAGCCCGAGAGAGAGGCTAAAGGTTTTTGACCCAGTGGGGCATATCGTTATACAAAGCCTAAGAGGATGCTAGCAAAGAGTTCGACTCTTGCTTAAGGAATTTGTATCTCGTACGAGGCCCGAGATGGAGGCAAAAAGGGGTGATTGACTCAACGAGGGAATCTTTTGTGTCTCATACAAAGCCTGAGAGAGAGGCTAAAAGGTTGTTTTGACTCCACTGGGGAGAATTTTGGTATCTCGTACGAAGCCCGAGATGGAGGCTATTGTAACTGTTTCAGTTGAGTGACAGATCCAATATACTGATTTAAAAGAGAAAATCAGTTCTTATATGAGCAAGACTGTACTCAGGGATTTGATTTGAGGATCAGGGATATTTCCTTCTCTTTGAGGAAACGGGAAATCCAAAGGGTATTGAGACTATCCGAGTCTGCGGTTTCCTTCCTATTTAACGAAGGGTGCTTGAGAATGTCTTTGAGACTCAAGGAAGTTAGACTGTCCAAGTCTAGAGTTTTATCTTTTGTACTATGCTTCGAGAAACAGTAGTAGACTCTATGAAAGGACTGTTCTATGAGGATGACTAAGCTCTGTTCCTATACCTCTAGGAGGTCGTCGGGACAATTTGTATGAAGCCCAAGAGGAGGCTGGAATCTTTTAAGAAGCCGACGGGTCCTTGTACGAAGCCCAAGAGGAAGCTATCATTCCCGGAGGAAGAGATCATTATACGAAGCCTAAGAGGAGGCTGTGAATACTTCTAAGAAGTCGTAGGGTCCTTGAATAATGCCCAAGAGGAGGCCGATGCTTTTAAGAAGCCCGTGGGTCTATCATCTCTTTTCCATTAGGAGAGATAACTCTTTTAAAGATAAAAACCACTGGTAAACGTGTGAAGTTTACTATCCAGCGACTTTTAGCTTTTAAAGAGGGTTCCTTAGTTAAGGTCCAAGATTATGACCGTAGTGGGTACCCAAACCCCGAGACATTCAAGGCAAGCTATCCACAAGGAATAGATCAAGTCAGGAAAGTTTGAGAATTGGGAAGAAACTCAAAGATGCCATTCACGGAGAATACATTCATCTTGGGGAGTAGAGTTTCTTGACGATTCCTAAGGAGGACAGCCGAAGAGAAGACTGTATCTGGTGCTCCTATTGGGGATCTAGGCGTCTATTTCTACGAATAAATGAAACGGCGTCACTTAGTTCTAGACGTAGTTGCCGGGGAAACTCGAAATATCTATACTATTATTACACAGTAGATATGAGTTTATGAAAGGAGACTTACAGTGAGCAGCCCCACAATACAGTTTATAATATGAAAGCAGTAAATGAAAGCGATAACCACTTACTCGGTTGTAGTGCTTCCATGCTGTTTGGTTAGTTGTTTAACACAGAAAGATTAAAAACAATAGTATATTCAAAATCAAAGGAGAAAGTGCTTTGAAAAAGAAAGATTTGGGGCTTACAGCTCAAGGAGAAGCCCAGGGTTTTATCAGTGAGCGCACTGTTTGAATTTGTACAGAGGGACTTATACAAGTAACTGGGGCCCAAAAAGGTTTTCTGTACAAAGGGATGGGTCTTACACTCTCTCAAGAGGCCCAAAAAGGTTTAAAGAAAAAGAGTGGGGCTTATAACACGAGGGTAGGCCCAAATGATTTTTCGTTTAAAAAATGGCGATCGCGCCGAGGTTTTCTTTTAACGCAGAGGGAATTATACAATAAGTGAGGCCCAAAATGTTTTGGTCAAAAGGGGGTTGGGTCTTACACTCTAATAGAGGCCCAAAAGTTTTGAATGGGTCTTATAGCTCAAGGAGAGGCCCAGGTGATTTTTGAAAAGGCGACAATCACGCCGTTTACTTGTACAGAGGGACTTATACAATGAGTGAGGCCCAAAAAGTTTTTGTACAAGGGGGGATGGGTCTTACACTCTCTCAAGAGGCCCAAAAATGTTTTGAAAATGATTTATGAGGGTTGAATTAATCCAAAACCCTAATTTGTTTCCAAAAAATGTATTTAATTGAATAAAAATTCAATTAAATTGATCAAAAATTGTTTTACACATGGGAAACAAATTTTGATCTTGGATTAATGCTTCAAAAATTAAGTATTGACCTACAAAACAAATAGAAAGCATTAAAAGTTGCAAAAATCATTGTGGAAATAATATTTCAAATGTTAAAAACAATTAAAATATTAATTCTTTGCAAAAATATCAATTATATAAAATAAATAATATTTTTGGGATTTTTTGGTAAAATAAAATATTTTAACATTTTTGTGAATTATTGCAAAAAGAACCAATAAAAAATGATAAAAATTGAAGGAGTTATTAATTTTTCAAATCATTAAAAATAATAGTATGAAAAATAATAAAATAAAAAAAGTGATAAAAAGAAGTCTGGGGCGAGGGGGATTCGAACCCCAGACCTCTCGCTTGCTAATACTCACAAAACCAGCTGATGAACCGCTGGGGCGCAATGCCAATTCATTAAATATATGGCAAGTGAAAATTATATAGAGAACTTGGTTGGTTTTCTGAAAATGGCGCCATGGCCATCTCCTTCCCCGAGCTCGTGCATGAAGCACCCTATCTCACTCATCTCTCAACCATTGGACATGATTCAAACACCAAACTCGTGCGTTTTTTCACAAGGAACAAGATGGCAATACCCAATTTTATTCATTTTCAGTGTGGAGTGAAATAATCATGATGAACACAGATGAACCCTAATTTGCAAAAGCAATTGTGCAAGCATGGTTATGAGGTTTATGATCAAATTTATTGAGGCAAAACAATCAGCATATGATGGTAATCAAATGGCAAAATTATCATGCGAGGAAATATGCATGGATCATGGAGTTTGAGTTTGAAGCTCACCTTGATGCAAGCTGAAATGGAACTTTGCCCAGATGGTGTTCCAGTCGTGAATTGATGATCCCTACAGCTTCAATGGATGTTATGGAGTGTGTTGCAAGCTTTGGAAAACTTTGAAATTCTCTGGATCAAGCTGGAGACCTCCACCTGCAAAACTGAAGCAAAATGGCTTGGTTGAAGAGTGATTTTGAGCTGGGAGTGTTACAGATGTTGTTTAAGCACTTGGACACCTCAAATACATCATATGTGATGTGTTTGAGCAATTGGAATTGATTGCTATGGCTGCAACTCAAAACCCGATAGTGGTTACTCAAAAACAAGAAAACTTGAAGTTCAAGAAAGAATGAGAGAAAGCAGTGCTGTAACTGGCTTTGGGGTGAGTTGAGTGATCCATTGAGACCTCTATTTATAGGTGATCAACTCTTGTCTTGGAGGAATAGTGAATGGCAGCTGGATCAGATCACATTTGCTTGGATTGGCTTGGCATAAATGCCTCTTGCACTAGGCATAACAGCTGCTCCAAATAGATCAGCTATGCCTTGACTGAAATCACATTCTTCAGATGTTTTTAATGTTGTTTAATCAGAGAACTTGACTGAGGAGAGTGAGAATCTTGACAATGCACTATTCCACATAAATGCATTTTGAATTCAAGGCAAAAAGTGCCAAAGTGGATGAATTTCAAGTTGGAAGGTTCTTTGGCTTTTTGACTCAGATTTATGAGTTGGATTAGATGCAATGTGATTGGTTTAAACACAAGTGGCATGCTGATCCTCAGTCTTTGGCTCAAAATCGCGTGAGATAAGCAAACATGCAAACTGATTTTTCCAAAACAGGTTGCAGCAGCATGACTTTGGGCATGGATTTCTCATGGCTTGAGTTGAATCAATTCATGCTGTTGAGCCCTTTGAATTCTTAGCAACATATGTAACAACATTGATGTTTAACTTTGGGACTGATTCAGCTTTCATCTATGTGCAAAAATCCCATAAGTTTTGGTGTTTCAACAAAATTCTGTTTTAGGCAGAATTTTTCTAAGTGTTGGAAAATGGTATTTTTTCACATTTTCAGCCACTTTGGCTCACTCATAGCTCAAAATCCATAAGGAATTGGAGTTAGGCCTAGTTGAAGTTTTTGTAGAGGGCAGTGAGATCTACAAATCAAGCTTTGGATGGAAAAAATTGGCCTTGTGGTTTAGGAGTTATGGTCCTCCAAAGTTGGTACCTTTGCCACTTTATTTTTAACTTAGAAAAATTTCTAAGTTTTATGGTTACCCCTTTTACAAGTTATCTCACTTTTCTTGATTTTTCTTGATGAATGATGACTCAAATCATACATTAACATCATTTTAGGGTTAAAAATCCATTTTGGTGAAAAATCTCAAAAAGTCAAAGTTGACTTTTGTGCACAGATGACTTTTTATCAGATGAATTCCAAACTGTGCAATTCTTCAGGAAATCATGTCCTTGACCTAAATCAAACTTGATGGACATGTTCCATGGGTGTCATAGGGTATATTCAATCATGTATTAGGGTTTGGGAGCATGTCTTGGTCAAAAGTCAAAGTTACAGTTGACTTTTCCCTTAAAACCCTAATTGTGGTGCAGATGAAAATGAAACTTGTTGCTCAAACTTCTTGGATTAATCCATTGTTCCAAATGGATCAATATGGTGTATTAGAGACCCTTAAATCATGTCTTGAGGTCTTGGCTCATGGTTTGTCCCAAAAGTCAACTTAGGGGTGAATTAGGTCAAGAAACCCTAATTCCTGATTTTTGATGAATGCATCCCCTGAGGCAAAATTGACTTGATGCACGGATCCATGAGATTCCATGAAGTATATTAGGTCATGTTTTGGATAATTGCCTTATGCCCAGATGAAAATTTCCATCTGGAGGCCCTGGTTGACCAAAACCCTAATTTGGTGACACTGTCGATCTTGAGACTTGATCCACCTAGAAGGGAGCAGCCTTGTGCTTAATCCTTGAAGTGGGAGTCCTTTTTGATCCATTGTGGATGTTTGAGAGATTAGACAAGTTGAAGATCATGTCATTTCTTGATTGATCCTTTGTCTAAAGCTCAGAGAGGGCTTGAAACCCTAATTTTGATTGTATTGGATGCTCACCCATCTTTGGGGAGACTGATGAAGCATAAAGGTACATCCATATTGTGATGATGATTTTCACAATTATGGGAAATCTAAGTGGTCAAAATTTGGGGTATTACACCTTGGATGCAAGGAAGACAAAGGGTGATAACTCCTTGATTGCGGGTACGTGTTTTGTGAATGGAAATCCTTGTTTTGTTTTATTTGATTGTGGGGCAACGCATTCTTTTGTGTCCACGCGGTGCGTGAAGCGACTTGGGTTGCAAGCTGTTCCTTTGTCTCCACCCATGGTGGTTACTACTGCTATGGATGAAATTGTTGAAACACCATTAATGTGTGAAAATTGTGTATTGTTGGTGAATGAAAGAGTCTTCCAGATTGATTTGATTTGCTTAAACTTCCCCTCGATCCTGGTTTCCTACCAAGGAACTGGTCTTAGTTTCTGATTTAAACTTCCCCTCGATCCTGGTTTCCTACCAAGGAACTGGTCTTAGTTTCTTTTGTCAATAAACTTTATTGACAAGAGACGCTATTCGTAGTGGCTTTCCTTCAAACTTCTCGCCGAATTTTCCTGGGGAGATGCCATTTGAGTGGAAAAAGTTTTGATGTCAGACTTGCTGGGGAACCCAGTCGTCTGAGTTGTAGAGTTGTACAAACTTCTTTGTTTTGGAGACGCCATTTGTCGCTTCTACTGGGGAAAGCGAGTCTCTTGAGAGACTGTTTTCGTTTGGGATCTTTCATCATACTTTTCTCGGGATCTTCCCGGAGAAACGCCATATGATGGGGTCCAATTTTGAGGTGCCGATGACCTTTTCATCAACGACTTTTCGGAGAAATACTGATGTACTGCCGAATCTCTGATCACGAGGCTTTCTCTGTGGATTTTCCTTAATCCGGGAAAGCGAGGATATCATCTTCAATGGCGAAGAGTGACATTTGTTGAAGGTTCTCTGATCTTTCAGAGGTTCAAGTTATCAAAGTGGCCAAGTGCCGACTCTGATCTAAAGATACACTGGTGGCGAGATTGTGCAGACGCAACACTTCCTGACGAGGAAAGAACTGACAAACTCGATTGAGAAAACTGTTTATCACTAGGGGACAAGACCGACTCAAGTGATAGTGATGCAATACGAAATGCGAACGCAAATAAAATGCATGAAGTATGTATGTTTATGCTGACAAAACAGACGCGACATACAGACTAATGGATGAACACAATTGGATACTCGGCCATCGCGGGGCGAAGAAGTACTGTTGATTCAAAATAGCAATTCCACCTTGCTTAGGAGAGATAGTCCACGCGAGGAGCTATGTTGATCGGGCTTAGGAGATGAGAACTCGGCCGAGGCGTGTCAGACGAAACAAGGTCTCTGACACAGTTGATCCCTTCATTCAGGCATACTGGCTTAGAAGGAGTACTTTGATTTTGCACTTTGAAATTCGCTTACTTCGAGAGAAGTAATCGATGTTCTTCTGATGTTCAACAGTCAAAAGAAATGCCATCTTTAATGTAAAAGCAGAAAAAGTTTTAACAAGTAAATTCATTTTTGTTTTATTTCAAGAATCGCTGATTAAGTTTAAACAACGTCGTTCTGTAAAGCTAAAACAAGTAAAGAATTACAAACAAAAGCACAAGGGCTCAAATTTTATTGATAAGATGGAGATCAGCCAAACGCGTGATTCCAAAGAGTATATACAAAGTTTGAAAATGGTAATTTACAGGGAAAAGGGCTACGTTGAAACATAACGACCACTATCCTTCTACCAACTTTGAATTCTGGACATCCTGAGCTTCCGTCAAAGATGACCTTTGACTGGAGATTTCCTCCGATAGATGATACTGTAACTGCTGCTGAGGGACTTGCCTCTGTTGAACATAGTTACTTGCCATTATCCCTAATTTTTGCCTGAATTGTACTATGAGATTTCCAATCCATCGGGATGATTCTTTTTTTTTCCATGTCTCTAACTTTTTCCTGGACCGCCCTTTCGGGTTTTCAATCCACCGAGACGTTTTTTTTTTTAGTTTAGGCGAAGTATTTCTTGACTACATCAACATTCGTGGGGTAGGCAAATTCCTCTCCGTCCATGGTTGCAAGTCTCAAGGCGCCGCCTGAGAAAGCTTTCGTGACCACATAGGGGCCATCATAATTCAGAGTCCATTTGCCTTGCGAATCAGAGAGAAATGATTGTATCTTCTTGAGCACGAGGTCTCCTTTTCTGAAAATACGAGGTCGGACCTTTTTGTCAAACGCCCTCTTCATTCTTTGTTGATACAACTGACCGTGGCATAGTGCCGTGATTTTCTTCTCTTCGATCAGGTTCAGTTCGTCATGTCGAATTTGACACCATTCAGCTTCGGTGAGCTGAGCTTCCATCAATACCCTGATTGACGGGATCTCTACTTCTATGGGAAGCACTGCCTCCATGCCATATACTAGAGAGAAAGGGGTAGCCCCTGTTGAAGTACGGACAGATGTGCGATAACCGTGAAGAGCAAAGGGTAGCATTTCGTGCTAATCTTTATAGGTTACAACCATCTTTTGAACGATCTTCTTGATGTTCTTGTTAGCTGCTTCTACCGCTCCGTTCATCTTGGGTCGGTAGGGAGATGAGTTAAGGTGTTCGATCTTGAACTCTGCACACAACTCTTTCATCATCTTATTGTTCAAGTTAGATCCATTATCAGTAATGATCTCGCTTGGAACACCATAACGGCAGATGATATTGTTTTTGATAAATCGGACCACCACTTGTCGGGTCACATTGGCGAATGACGCTGCTTCGACCCACTTGGTGAAATAGTCAATGGCTACCAGGACGAACCGATGTCCGTTTGAAGCCTTGGGCTCAATCATACCAATCATATCGATTCCCCATATGGAAAATGGCCACGGGGAAGAAAGAACTTTGAGATGTGATGGCGGTACATGAATTTTGTCAGAGTATATCTGACACTTGTGACACCTCCTCATGTACTTGTAGCAGTCGGATTCCATGGTCAACCAATAATACCCGGCCCTGAGAATTTTTCTCGCCGTTGTGTGTCCGTTGGCATGAGTGCCAAAGGATCCTTCATGAATTTCTTTCATGAGCATGTCTGCTTCTGGTCTGTCGACACATCGGAGCAAGACCATGTCAAAATTTCTCTTATAAAGAGTGTCACCGCTCAGGAAGAAGTTTCCAGCCAATCTTCTGAGGGTTTTCCTGTCTTTTCTGAGTGCCCCAGATGGGTACTCTTGTTTCTGAAGGAAGCATTTGATATCGTGATACCAAGGTCTGTCGTCTATGAATGCTTCAATCATGAAGATGTAAGCGGGCCGTTCAAGGCGCATGATGTCGATCTTAGGTATGTCATTCCATCGACCTACACTAATCATGGAAGAGAGAGTGGCTAATGCATCAGCCATGTGATTCTCATCACGAGGGATGTGATGAAAGTCGACTCTGTTGAAGAAGGGTAACAACCTTCTTGCATAGTCTTTGTAAGGAATCAATCCTGATTGGTATGTGTTCCAATCTCCTTTTATCTGGTTAATAACCAGGGCTGAATCGCCGTATACGTCCAAGTTTTTGATCCTTAAATCAATCGCTTCTTCGAGACCCATGATACATGCTTCGTATTCGGCCTCGTTGCTCGAACATTTGAACGTAAGTCTGGCAGTGAAAGGAATGTGGGAACCATGAGGGGTAACAATGATTGCCCCAATTCCGTTTCCATAATGATTGACTGCTCCGTCAAAGATAAGTCCCCACTGGGAACTTGGTTCTGGCCCTTCACTGGGTAGCGGTTCATCGCAATCTTTCATTTTTAGATACATGACATCTTCGTCTGGGAAGTCAAACCCGATTGATTCTTGATCGTCAATCGGTTGATGAGCCAAATGATCGGCTAAAATACTTCCTTTAACGGCTTTCTGAGCATGGTACTCTATGTCATATTCTGATAGTAACATCTGCCAACGGGCAATCTTTCCCGTGAGAGCAGGTTTTTCGAAAACGTACTTGATTGGATCCATTTCGGAGACCAACCAAGTAGTATGACGAATCATGTATTGGCGAAGACGTTTGGCTGCCCAAGCCAAAGCGCAACAAGTTTTCTCAAGCCTTGTGTACCGAGTCTCGCAGTCGGTGAATTTCTTGCTTAGATAGTAAATGGAAGACTCTTTCCTTTTAGTTTCGTCTTGTTGGCCAAGTACACATCCCATTGAGTCCTCTAGGACTGTGAGGTAAATGATTAGTGGTCTTCCTTCCACTGGAGGTGATAGAATCGAAGGATTCAACATGTATTCTTTGATACTGTCGAAGGCGGTTTGGCAATCTTCTGACCAAACGCAATCCTGGTTCTTTTTCAATAACTTGAAAATCGGCGCACAAGTGGCGGTCATAAGGAATATGAATCTGGAGATGTAGTTCAAACGTCCCAGGAATCCTCTGACTTGTTTTTTAGTTTTTGGAGAAGGCATTTCTTGAATGGCCTTGACCTTGTCAGGATCAACCTCAATTCCTTTCTGGCTGACGATGAACCCTAGCAGTTTCCCTGAACGGACACCGAAGGTGCACTTGTTGGGATTCAAGCGGAGCTTGAATTTTCTTAGACGTTCGAACAATTTTGACAGATGTTTAACGTGTTCACTCTCTGTTCTTGATTTTGCAATCAAATCATCGACATATTCCTCGATTTCCTTATGTATCATGTCATGAAACAGAGTAGTCATGGCCCTTTGATAGGTTGCCCCGACATTCTTCAAACCGAACGGCATTACCTTGTAACAAAAGGTACCCCATGGGGTAATGAACGAAGTTTTCTCCATGTCTTTCTGCGCCATTTTGATCTGGTTATAGCCCGAGAATCCATCCATGAAGGAGAATACTTTGAACTTTGCTGTGCTGTCAATCAACATGTCAGTGTGTGGTAAAGGAAAGTCGTCCTTTGGACTTGCCTTGTTTAGTTCTCTGTAATCAACACACATTCTGACCTTTCCATCCTTTTTGGGAACGAGTACAATGTTGGCTAACCATTGAGGATATTCAGATGTGGCGAGGAAACCCGCGTCAATCTGTTTCTGTACCTCCTCCTTGATTTTGATGGCCATGTCCGGGTGAGTCCGTCTCAACCTTTGCTTTACTGGCGGACATTCCGATCTTAGCGGTAAATGATGTTCCACGATGCTGGTATCTAATCCTGGCATATCCTGATAGGACCAAGCGAATACATCGGGGAATTCTTTGAGAAGCTTTATCAAACTTTCTTTGACAGTTGGACTGAGCAGTGCTCCGATCCTGATTTCTTTTCTCTCTTTTTCTGAACCCAAGTTTACCGTTTCCAATGGCTCTTTATGAGGTTCAATGGACCTTTCCTCTTGTCTGAGTAGTCGGGAGATCTCTTCTGGAATTTCGTCGTCATTTTCTTCTTCAGCCTCGAATACCGGGAACTCAAAGTTGGGAGAAGGCATCGGATTGTATGTTTCAACGGGGTATAAAACAAGCAATCTGCATGACGTGATGATTCGTGTTTAGAAGAGATAGAGAAAATGTAAGTGTGTGCAGTGTTTTGATTTTACTGCTTGTTTTTATTATTGAATGTTTTTTTTAGGATTACCATTTTCTGAAAAAGCAAAAAGAGAAAACAACAATTAATGCGGAAATTACAGAACGACGTTATTTTATTAATGAACAAGTCGAATCTTGAAACTACAACCCTATAAAACAAAACTCACTCACTTCGGGCAAAGCGAAGAGGGAAATTTACAGAAAGCGAGCCCTATCAAAACATCCGTTTCACCTGGGCAGGGTGAAAGGTTAAAGATGGCAATTACTTTGACTGGCGAACGACCTTCGGAACCTCGACAACAACCCATTGGCGGCGAACTCCTCGGTGAATCACAAAGTCTGGCACCTTCCTTGATTTGTCTTCAGAAATGACGCTGATTTATGGTGGAGCAGGATCAATGAAATCTGTCTCCCAGGCAGAATTGTCGTAGGAGGATTCCCCTGTTGCATTTTGCATAGCATTTGTGCTCTCAGCTGTATCTCCCCATCCAGTTGACTGGATATCTTCGAGCCTGATACGAGAGCTTTCGGGAGCGGTGTACTTGACCATATAGTCGTATTTTCCACTCGGTTGTCCCAAAGTGTCCCAAATTTCTTTGGAACTGGAGAAGTCATCCCTCTCGATGACGTTGACCTCAGGAAAAGCATAATTGATGAATTCTAGTCCTGCAAACGTTGCGAATTCATCTTCATGTTGAGTAGTTTCCGAATGACCTGAATGTTGATCCCATGACATGGTGGGGACACAGGTATTCTGTTTAATGACGCTCAGCTGAGTTTCATTACTCGGCTGACTTTCTTGCCCCAAGTTTCCTGGGTAAGGCTGCCACATTGGCAGGCCATCCATCGGGCCATAGTAATTGCGATCAAAGTTTTCTTTCATCAGAGTGTCTTCCTCTAATGAATTTGGCGGAGCACGGCATCCTTCCTGTCGCTCCCGAAAGATTCGCATCCAACGGTACAAACGCGAGAGTGGCGCAAAAGAACACAGAGTCGCCAGCAAAGTGTATTTATCCCAAGAGAGGGAAAGGAAACACTGCGTAAACCTGAAAGAAGGGAAAGAACATGGTCTCGCGACCAAGAGAACGGGTACGGGAGTCGGTTACGTGAAGGGAAGGTGTTAGCACCCAACACGTCCATCGTACTCGATGGGATCCACGCTTGCTGTCTGCATCAAAGGGTGTCGTCATCTGGAGCTCCACTGCTACTGGATCGGCGAAGAAACGAGAACGGAAAGAACGGAGAAACGAAGAAGAAAAGAAAAAGAAGTGACTCGATAGGACGGTATCGTTGTCCTAGGCCTACGTACTCCCTCAGTGCAATGGGAAAGTCAGAGTCAACGTAGTTCGGACGGGAACTGTGGGGGAAGGTTGCTCGCCAAGACAATCGCTGTCTTGTGCCTACGTATCCTCAATCGGACGAGAGAGAGGAATCAGAGCTGACGTAGTTCGTGGGTACGACCACGGGTAGGTAAGTGTTTTTTACGTGAGCGACGAGCTCTTTCACGAAAAAAAAAGAAATTTGAAACCCAACAATCCCGGAGGATAAAAAGATTTGAATTGGTTTGGTGTTTTTTTAGACAGAAGTGTTTTGAGTTAGTTCGTAACTTACATTGCACCAAAGTCTACCATGCGGGAACGAGTGAATCGCATGATCGCCCCCGAATGAGACGTATGCTAAACACCCTAGAAGAGGAGAGGAGACCCCTCGTTCTTCACTTCCTACACTTAAGGCTCGAGCGCAATATACGTTATATTTTATTAAGTGTGTTCAAGAAGTTTGAGATGAGAAGAGAAGCGACACAAAAGGAAACTCTACAGGGAAACTAAGAGTCCTAATGTTATCATGCATGGATGTCCTATGGTTAGTGAGGTTTAGGAGAGACGACTGCCTAACCTAATGCTAATCCTACTCCAAGCTTAATCAAAAATTAAGTTGGACTAGGTAGCTCTAAAGGGAAAGAATCCAAGACTTAAACAAGTCTTGTGACTCGAGGGATGAAAAAAAAAGTGGAAGAGAAGGAGGAGAAAGAGAAGTGAAACACAAGTGGCATAAGCTCACTTCAAACACAAGTATGAAAGTTAAAAGGTAAAGGAAGAAAGTAAAATGTGGAAGCATATCCATATTCAAACAACTTACCATTTGCCCCTGAAAATGTTAGAAGTATTCACATATGACAAAATGAAACTCAAACAAGCATGAGGCCATAAAGAAACAAGTTCTAAAGCAAATCAAACATCAAGTTCAGAACCTAATGGTCCTACTGACCTCTACTATTAACCATGCACAATTAGTCAAAAAGGAAAGGGAGATGTCACTCAAGTACCATTCAAGTCATTAAAGAAGGAGTGAGATGAAAAGAAGTGATCATGTAAAGCAACCAAGTCAAAATTTCACAAAGTAAACCAAGTCCAGAAGTGACACAATCCTAAATATGTGCCTAAACATGATCTTCAAACAACATTCAAATCACACAAACACTTTCACAATCAATTAGGAAGCAAAGAAGAAGTGAAGTGAAGTGAAGTGAAACATGATTCATACTTGTGAAACAAATGACTTAAAGTGAAAGGCAAACATCAAACATGCAAAGATGAGATTCAAATATCACAACCAGAAGTCAATTAACATGCTATCAATCCCCAAACAAGACCTAAAATTGTGGCACAAGTGCCTTCATGATCAAGCAAACCAAACATGAAGCATATATTCACAAATTGGACAAGTTAAAGCTCATGCTTCAAAGAAATAACAAACATGCCTAAAAAATTATGTCATTCAGTATTCAAGCACCTCAAACATGTATAATTGACATATCAAATCCACAAGCAATGAATCAGAACCAAAGTCAATCAACAATTAGGTCAAAGCATCAATAAGGTTTCATACATTCATGCTCAAAGCAACACATCAAAAGTCATCCAAAAAGGACCTAAAAATCATACCAAAAATCTCAAACATACTTCAACATGTTATGAACACAACCCAAAAAGAATCAGGATCAAATCACTTTCCAAATGAGAGAAATAAAAAATGCAACATGAAGTATGCAATATGAAGTGCAAAAATGAGAAAAATACTTTGGAAAATTAATATTTAATGCAATTTTAATGTAAAAATAATAAAATAAAATGTGAAAAATTAGTTTTAATAATGAGGAGGAATGATGAATTTTTTTGGAATTTTTTAGCACATGCAAGTATTTTTAACAATTAATTATGAAATGGTATGAAAATAGAAAATAAAAAGGAAATGAAATGAAGCCAGGGGTGCAAAAAGAAATCCAAACGCGTGCAAATGGGCATGGGCTCAGAAACGGGGGTGTGAATAGCAAAAGAGGCCCAAACGCTATCAAGCCTTCAGGAACAACGAATGGCTGAGATTGAGTCAAACAAGGGGAAGTCTCCAAATCCACAGGCTCCCATTCAAAGTCAAATGAAGCAAAGTCAATGATCCAATGGTCCACATTCAAACTCACTAATTAAATGAAATCAAACGGCCATGAGTTAATCAGATCCATTAAACCCTAATCAGCTTAATTAACATTACATAATCAAGATCCAACGCACAAGAATCAAACTGGGAAATTAATCACAATCCAACGCATGAGATTCAAACTGGCAAACCACAAACCCTAATTAAACCCTCACCGGCCGGAGAAGCGCCGGTCATCTTCTCCGGCCACTCTCCGGTCACCAAACTTCAAACAACAACCAAAAACAACAAATCATACATCAAAATGATCAGCAGCTCACGTAGATCACAAATATATCACTCAAAATCATTTAGCATACATATATTTCACGAATCGAACGAAACAAGTTTGGATCTGAAAACTTCAGATCTAAATTCCAGCCATGATTCACGTTGAAAATCAATTCCAAACACATATATGAACTCAACACATCAAGATGAACATTAAACACACAACAAAAATCAATTCTAGATCTATGAATTTCAAGTTCACCTGAGATTTGCAGAACTGGAAAATCACCAAGAAACTCCAAGATAAGCTGCAGATCACCTCCTTAAACCGTCTAGTTGCAAAATAAATGCACTTAGACCTTCAAATTGGCCTGAATCCTTGAATCCGAGAGTTGAAAATCTGAACTCAACTGATAAATTCTTTGCTTAAGCTTCAAAATAATGGTGGATTTCTCTTCCTTATGCTCCACTGATCACAAACCAACCAAAAAAAATGGAAGACACTTGAAGAATTGGGAGAATCGAAGGAGAGAAACTTGAGAGCAAAACTTTGAAAAGTGGTGAAAATGAATGGTAGCTGCTGAGAAATTCGTGTGAGTTAGCTTAAATAGTGTGCCAATGCTACTGTTTAGGGTTTTAATCTTCAAGGACTTGAGAGCAATGAGTTTTGGGTTGTTTTGCAAATTTGCAAGTTTGTGCACATGAGGTATTCTACTCGTGCATTCTTCATGAAAAGTGCATGACTACTTTCCTTTTGATGCCATGAGAACCTTTGGATTGATCTTGGGGCTGGAAAGTAACTGAATTGTGATTTCCAAATGAACTTGCAAAATTGGATAATGATGAATTATGGACATGTAACCCACGGGTTCACTCAATTCTTGGCTCAAAATGATGCTAAATGAGGTACATTGGAGTGTGGTGAGGTGAACTGAACAATTAGAAGCCATATTGGTGAGTTAAAATGCAACTTGCAAGTTATGTCAAAATGGTATGCATGGTAGAACACCAAATGCCCTCTAACTTCAAATGCCCATAACTCTTGACCCAAAAATGATATGATCATGATCCACCACTCTTTGGAAAGAGGAGAAAGAGATCTACAACTTTGGTGTTGGGCAAAAATTCGTTTGAAGCATTTTTGATCATGAAAAGTTTGGTTAAAGTTGGTTGAAAATATGCCAAAAATAGTAACTTGAAATTACAAGTCACTTTCCCAAATTAGCAACTTTTTACCAAAGCTTGAATTTTGCAAATTGTGATCATGAAAGCCTTCCATAGACCAAACAAAGGTCTCTTGACTTGATTACCATGATGAGGATCTCTCAAAACCCTAGTTTGACTTTTCAGTTGACCAGTTTGACTGATTACTTCATCTGTAAGCTACTGAATCATCTGAGGTCTTCCATGGTGAATTTTTGGCTCAAAATCCATCCTTAGACTTGTTTTGACATATGGAGAACCTTGGTGAAAGGTTTGAATCAACTCCTTAAGCTTAGGACCCTTAACCATGAAACCCTAGTTTTGGTCATCAGTGTAAGGACACCAACCCTTGATATAACCACTTGGAGAGTCCCTCATTGAAATAATCTTGGGCCACCATATAAGGATGTGAGGAGCTTATGGAGCTCATAAGAAGCTTTTGCCCTTGAGTTGAACCAAATATCTTGATCCCATGCTAAGAACCAAATGCTATGCACAATGCAAATGCAAGAAATGAAAAGGAACCTAAGCCAGTTATCCTAAAAATAACAAGGCAAATTTTGAGGTGTTACAGCTGCCCCTATTCAATCAACTTGATCCTGAAGGTATGATAGTGACGACTATCATGCGTTCCAAGGATTCACGGAGATTGAATACCATAAGAAACCTGAAATTTGCAATCCTCAAAGGAGGGGCGACTCCACTGGGGAACAAACACTAAATGCTGCACTGTCACAACACATACGAGTGTTGGAAACTAAAACTGTATTGAAAAGTCCTGAAATAAACACAAACGAAGGATAGCTATACTGGGGATAAACACGGACGGGTGTCAAGGAATCCAGGATATCAAATACGGACGGGTATTGAGAAGATACACAGACAGGTGTAAAGGGGTTCAATACGGACGGGTACTGAAAAAGGAGTACACGGACGGGTGCCAAATGTCAATGCGAACGGGCATTGAAGCAAAAGTTCAAACACGGACGGGCGCCGAAAGAACACGTACGGGTGCCAAAGGGATTCAATACAGACGAGTATTAAAAAAGAGACACGGACGGGTGTAAAAGATTTCAATACGGACGGGTATTGAAAAGGGTACACGGACGGGTGTAAAAGGTTTCAATACGGACGGGTATTGAAAAGGGTACACGGACGGGTGTAAAAGGTTTCAATACGGACGGGTATTGAAAAGGGTACACGGACGGGTGTAAAAGGTTTCAATACGGACGGGTATTGAAAAGGGTACACGGACGGGTGTAAAAGGTTTCAATACGGACGGGTATTGAAAAGGGTACACGGACGGGTGTAAAAGGTTTCAATACGGACGGGTATTGAAAAGGGTACACGGACGGGTGTAAAAGGTTTCAATACGGACGGGTATTGAAAAGGGTACACGGACGGGTGTAAAAGGTTTCAATACGGACGGGTATTGAAAAGGGTACACGGACGGGTGTAAAAGGTTTCAATACGGACGGGTATTGAAATCAAATGTTCAAACACGGACGGGTGCTGAAAGAAACACGGACGAGTGTCTGTCATTAAAAACTTCGAGGGGGGAAAAACCGAAGGACCACCTGGACGAAGGGGTACAGATAAGATTAAGGATAAACAATCCTGGCAATACACTCTGCCGGGGAACTGTCAAATATTGCCTAACCCAACACCTGTGGAGTAAAGATATCTTCCTGAAATTCGGCTTTCCTGACGAAGGAAAACTCAAACCTGGCTTACGCTTCGGATGCATATGTTTGAATTTTGCCGTAATGCTCCACATGAAGTGGGAATGCTACGCATTTGGGAGGATGCCATGCAAAACAAATGCTTATGCAATGCAAGAGAAAAGTCTCAGCAAAATAAATGCTGAAGACCAGAAGCAACTCCGCTGGAGATGGCAAACTAAATTGCCACCAAACCAAAGAAATCCTGTTGAGAAAAACTTCTCCCTGCTAGGGAAGATCATAATCACCCATTCTGCCGGAGATGGACGAATCTCCGAGAGAAAACCTGCTCTGCTGAGGAATATCAAGATCAACAACTCTGCTGGAGATGGACGAAGCTCCGAGAGGATACCCACTCAGCTGGGGAGGGAGATGAATACTGAAGATGGAAATTCCACCGTTGGGGACGACCAACTATTTCAGAGCTTGGCTTCGGCGCCTGCCACAAACGATTGGCCTTAAGATCCGCTGGGGATACCACTCAGCACCAGACTCTGATTGGGGAAATGAGCTTAATCTGCTGCCAGGGAAGTAACTTTACCCTCACCCTGCCGGGTACTAGATCAAACCATTGTCGACGAAACCATACTTTCTGACTAACCGAGGAAAGTAGACATCAGGACCCTGTGGGGATGATAACATCTTTGTCCACAAACTTCCTGTTGGAGGTACGGCAACATTTACCTCAAAGCAATCAACTTCTGAGTACTTGCTGGGGAATAACAATCCAAGCACGACTCCGGCTGGGTATACAATCCTCTGTACTTTGCTGAGGAAGACGATCCTCAACGACTCCGCTTGGGAGAGAAAGTAATTGTCAACATTCATCTGCTAGGGGATAACACATGCTTCCTGACTAGCTGGGGGACTAATAAATGCCCCATGCTCCGTGGGGATACTTCACTTGCTGAAGAAAGATGTGCCAAGTCACAACTCTGGCCTGGGAGAAAACCTCTTATATCCTGCTAAGGAAAACAATCCTTAACGATCCCGCTTAGGGAATTACTTCTTTATACTCTGGTTGAGGAAGACGACCCTCGGTACTCTGATGGGGAAGAGTAACAACCTGCTGAGGACGATCAGACTTCAAAGTAGAGGAGAGCTCTACTCTACTGGGGAAAACAGCGAGCTACTGAGGACGATCAAACTTCAAAAATAAAGAGAGCAACTCTACTGGGGGAGTACATCTGTCACCCTGCAAAACCAACAGAAAGGTCTATGCGCAGAAATGATTACATTGATTATCAACATAGTGACTGTCGCCTAAACAATTGCCACTGTTTTCCAACTTGTGTCATAAAGCTCAACGTTTTGGCATGTAATGTTTTTTATCAAAAATATCGGACATTTTCACAAACAAAACAGGTAAAAAAGAAAACAAAAGCTCTTTAACTGAAATGCAAACTTTATTGAATGAATTGGCCTGTAAATAGGCATTTACATCTGGAAGCAATTCCTGAAAAGAGGTAATTGCGCAAAAAGTAAAAGAAAATACAAATGTCGGCAATGTGGGGAACAGACATCCACCATGACTCGACTCAGCTATAACCCATATGACTTGCTCATCCGCAGATACTTTGGCCTTCGAAGACGACTAACTGGACTGATTCCTTTCCTCCGAATTTTCCAAGTGTGAACGGTGATCACAGACCGAACGCGGATCGTAGTCTTTGCTTTAAAATCCCTAACTTTTGCCTGGATCGCCCTTTTCGGGTTTTCAATCCACCGGGATACCCATTTTTGCCAAGGTTGCCTTTTCAGGTTTTCAACCTTGCGGGTTTATTCTTCTTCTTTTTATCCCTAATTTTTGCCCGAACCTTTTCTTTTTATGGTTCGCCAGGATGCCCCATTTTTGTCTGAACCTTCTTTTTTTGCTCAGCGGGTCTCTCTTATGCAAAGTATTTTTTGACTACATCCGCGTTCACAGGGGACGTAAAATCTTCGCCATCCATAGTTGAGAGTAATAAGGCTCCACCAGAGAAAACCTGTCTTACTACATATGGCCCTTCATAATTCGGAGTCCACTTGCCCCTGTGATCTGTTTGAGGGGGAGTGATCCTTTTCAAAACTAATTCACCAGTTTGAAAACACCGAGGACGCACCTTCTGATCAAAGGCTTTCTTCATCCTGCTCTGATACAATCGGCCATGCGCAATGGCTTTCAATCTCTTCTCTTCAATGAGGTTCAATTCATTCAGCCGGGAACGCACCCACTCAGCTTCATCCAGCTTTACATCTGTCAGAATTCTCAAAGAAGGAATCTCAACTTCTAATGGCAAGACTGCTTCCATGCCATACACCAGTGAGAAAGGAGTTGCCCCAGTTGATGTACGTACCGAAGTACGATATCCATGCAAAGCGTAAGGCAACATCTCATGCCAGTCTTTGTATGTCACTACCATCTTCTGCACAATCTTCTTTATGTTCTTATTAGCCGCTTCAACAGCCCCATTCATCTTCGGACGATAGGGAGAAGAATTGTGATGTTTGATTTTAAAGCTCTGGCAGAGCTCCTTCATCATCTTGTTATTCAGATTTGAACCATTATCAGTAATGATTCTCTCCGGGACTCCATACCGGCAGATGATGTCCTTCTTAATGAACCGGGCTACCACTTGTTTGGTGACGTTGGCATACGATGCTGCTTCCACCCACTTCGTGAAATAATCGATAGCAACCAGGATAAAACGATGTCCATTTGAAGCAGTCGGCTCGATCTTCCCAATCATGTCAATACCCCACATAGCAAAAGGCCAAGGTGACGACAAAACATTTAGAGGAGTAGGCGGTACGTGCACCTTGTCAGCATAAATCTGGCATTTATGACATTTCCGGGCGTATTTAAAACAGTCAGACTCCATAGTCATCCAATAATACCCCGCTCTCAACAATTTTCTGGCCATAGCATGCCCATTAGCATGAGTACCGAAGGAACCTTCGTGAACCTCTTCCATTAACAAGCCTGCCTCGTGTTCATCAACACAACGTAGCAAGACCATGTCAAAGTTTCTCTTGTACAACACATCATCCTTGTTCAAAAAGAAGTTTCCTGATAACCTCCTCAATGTCTTTTTATCTTTGGAAGATGCCCCAGCTGGGTATTCCTGACTCTTCAAGAAGACTTTAATGTCATGATACCAAGGCTGGCCATCTGATACCCCTTCAACTGCAAATACAAAAGCAGGTCTATCCAAGCGCATGATTTTGATTGAGGGAGCTTCATTCCAAAGATTCACTTTATACATTGATGACAAAGTTGCCAACGCATCAGCCATCTGATTCTCTATCCGGGGAATGTGATGGAAGTCTACTCTGTCAAAGAAAGGTAACAATCTTCTGGCATAATTGTTATATGGAACGAGATTTGCTTGACGAGTCTCCCATTCTCCTGTAATCTGATTCACCACCAACGCAGAATCACCATAAACATCGAGGTTCTTGATTCTCAAATCAATTGCCTCTTCTAACCCCATGATGCATGCTTCATACTCCGCCTCATTGTTGGTACATATGAACGCTAATCGGGCAGTAAAGGGTATATGAGAACCCTGTGGAGTCGTAATGATTGCCCCGATTCCGTTGCCATATGAATTAACAGCCCCATCAAAGACCATCTTCCATTGAGATCCAATCTCAGGTCCTTCATCAGGCAAAGGCTCATCACAATCCTTCATCTTCAGATACATGATATGTTCATCTGGAAATTCGAACTTCATCGGTTGATAATCCTCAATTGGCTGTTCAGCGAGATATTCTGACAAAACACTTCCCTTAATGGCCTTTTGGGAAACATACTGAATATCATATTCTGTCAGAACCATCTGCCAACGGGCTATTCTACCAGAAAGTGCTTGCTTCTCAAACACATACTTGATTGGATCCATCTTCGAAATCAAAAGGGTTGTATAGTTTAACATATACTGCCTCAAACGCTTAGCGGCCCAAGCGAGTGCACAACATGTTTTCTCCAGCATCGAGTATCTTGACTCGCAATCAGTAAACTTCTTACTCAGGTAATAGATGGCGTGCTCTTTTTTACCTGACTCGTCTTGTTGACCGAGCACACAACCCATTGAATTCTCAAGAACCGTGAGATACATAATCAAAGGTCTCCCTGGCACTGGCGGCATAAGGACCGGAGGTTCCTGCAAGTATTCTTTAATCTTTTCAAATGCCTTTTGACAATTTTCATTCCACCTGACCGCTTGATCTTTTCTAAGCAGCTTGAAGATTGGTTCACACGTGGCTGTGAGATGCGAGATGAACCTAGCAATGTAATTCAATCTCCCCAAGAAACCACGAACCTCTTTTTCTGTTTTCGGCACAGGCATTTCTTGTATGGCTTTTACCTTTGCAGGATCAACCTCAATACCTTTTTCACTAACAATAAACCCCAGCAATTTTCCTGATCTCACCCCGAAGGTGCATTTGTTTGGATTCAACCTCAGTCTGAATTTCCTTAACCTTTCAAATAACTTTTGAAGATTCACCAGATGTTCTTCTTCCGTCTGTGACTTCGCAATCATGTCATCAACATAGACTTCAATCTCTTTGTGAATCATATCATGAAAGAGAGTCACCATCGCCCGCTGGTAAGTTGCCCCTGCATTTTTCAATCCAAAGGGCATCACTTTGTAGCAGAAAGTTCCCCACGGTGTTATGAATGTTGTTTTCTCCATGTCCTCTGGGGCCATCTTGATTTGGTTATACCCAGAGAAGCCATCCATGAAGGAAAACACAGAATACTGAGCAGTATTGTCAACTAACACGTCAATGTGAGGGAGCGGGAAATCATCCTTTGGGCTGGCTCTATTCAAATCCCTGTAATCAACACACATCCTGACCTTCCCATCCTTCTTAGGTACGGGCACGATGTTAGCAACCCATGGAGGATAATTTGTTACGGCAAGAAATCCGGCGTCTAGCTGTTTCTGAACCTCTTCCTTGATCTTGACAGACATCTCTGGTTTAGTTCTTCTCAACTTTTGCTTGACCGGAGCACAACCTTCTTTAAGTGGTAGCCGGTGTACGACGATATCAGTATCGAGCCCAGGCATGTCTTGGTAAGACCAGGCGAAGATGTCAACATACTCTCGGAGCATTTCAATCAATCTTCCCTTGACACTGTCTTCCAATGCAGCCCCTACTCTTACTTCCTTTCTAGCGTCCTCGGTTCCCAGATTTATAATCTCAATTTCCTCCTGATGAGGCTGGATGACTCTCTCCTCTTGCTTCAACAGTCTGGCCAACTCTTCGGGCAGTTCACAATCTTCATCAGCCTCTTCTTCAGCCTGATAGATTGGATTGTCAAAGTCATACCGAGCTATAGCTGAGTCATGATCGGTGTCATCTGAACAAAAAGACCTGCAATGATTTATGAGGTATGTTTTATTATGATGCAACAAAAGAAACACATTGCCATTTTGATGTGGGTTTTTTAATGCATAAAAATAAAAAACAGAAAGACAGAGATCAAAATATTTGAGTACGAAAAGTCCTTTATTGATGATAAAGCAAAACATGCGACAGTTAAAAGCCCTACAAACAGAATCACTACGTCTTGGGCAGAACGTAGGATTAACAAAATAGGAAAACAAAGCAATTACTCGAAGCCTGTCACTTGAATGACTTTCTCGGAAGACCAGTTGTGCAGACTTTCCCCTGGGGCACAAGGACGGATCCAGCGATCCATGTCGCAATCACTGTCTCCTTCTTCATCAATAGCATTAACTCTGTCGAAGAAAACTCCAGCGCTAGTGAACCGGACAGGGCCATAGAATCTTGGGGGATCCTCATCTCTTTTGGGTGGCTTATATCCCAATCCATAAGTATCCTTCTTTTTCTGGACTTCAACCACCTGGCCCCACCTCTGTGAACCACCAGCTTCAACCACAGCTTTGGCGTCTCTCAACGAAGACATAGAACCCTCAGGTTGATTTGCCACTACGGGCTGCACTACAGCTTCCGACTGAACAACTTCTTCAGAAACTTTCACCTTCTCAAATCCTTGGCACAACGTCTCGTGGATTTCCCCATCCACTTCCACGTATTTGAAGGTTGACAACTTACTGATCATTATGTCTTCTTCTCCGCATACTGTCACTACGTGACCATCAACCATATACTTCAGCTTTTGATGTAAAGTGGAAGTTACAGCACCTGCCCCATGGATCCAAGGACGACCCAATAAACAGCTGTACGCTGGCTGAATATCCATAATGTAAAACGTTGCATTAAAGATTTCCGGTCCAACCTTGATCGGAAGCACAATCTCGCCAAAAACAGACCTCTTCGAGCCATCAAAAGCTCGCACCACCAAGTCACTTGGTGTACAAATCAAACCGCGAGTATCTAACTTCATTAACGCTTTCTTGGGCAATACATTCAACGATGAACCAGTATCAACCAAGACATGTGACATCAACGAGCCACGGCATTCGATCGAAATATGCAGGGCATTGTTATGATTCCTGCCAGCAGAAGTCAAGTCAAGATCTGTAAAACCCAGGCCGTTACCTGCATTCACGTGCGCTACAACCCCTTCCAGCTGATTAACAGAAATCTCTTGAGGAACGTATGCTGCATTCAAAACCTTCAAAAGAGCATTCCTGTGAGCCTCAGAACACAAGAGCAGAGACAGAATAGAGATCTTGGACGGGGTCTGATGTAATTGGTCCACGATCTTATAATCACTTTTTCGGATGAGCCTCATAAATTCCTCTACATTTTCTGAAAAAGCATCATCAACCGGCTTCACTGTAGATTCCACAATCACTGGGGTCTGAACGGAACCATCCATCGCCTGTTTTCCTCTATCCTGCCTGGAGGTACTGGGTTGATCGTTAACCGGAGGGAGCACTCTACCACTTCTGGTTATGGCATCAGTCTCAACTTTAACCCCTGAACTAGAACCCACTGGTGAAGTGTTCATTAGCTCTTGCTTTTGCCCATTGACAAACACCTCTGCATCATAATTCCACAGAATAGCCTTAGAACTCTCGTACAGAATGGGTCCAGCCCTCGTGATAATAACTGGAGGTGGCCTTGCTGGACCAGAAATAGTAATTGTTTTGAACGGGATAGTGATAGTGGCAACCTTCTCACTAACAACCTCCTCTAGCTGATTACCTCTGTCAAACTGTAAACAGCCTTCATCAACCAGATTCTGAATACCCCTCTTCAACGAATCACAACCATTAGCCTTTATCAAACAATCTAAGCAATTCTCACCACAGCCCGGATAGACATCACCTTTCAATAACCTATTCTTAACCACCACCAATGGAGTCTTCAGTTCCTCCACATCCATGATCAAATTCAAAGTTTCACAGTCCTCAATTATAGCATTCACCCTTGGCCCATTGTGATTAGGCATCGGGTTTTGAATAACATTGGGTCCGTCATTCGAGAAATTGATGGCTTTAGAGTCCACAAGGTCCTGCACCTTGTGCTGAAACGCCCTGCACTTCTCCACCGTGTGCCCAGGAGCACCAGAATGAAAATCACAGTGTGCGTTAGCATCGTAGCCTCGTGGGAGTTCCCCTGTTGGTGGAGCCAGGGTACGAAGCTCAACTAGACGCAACTGTAGTAAATGTTGCAATAACTGTGCATATGACATTGGGGGTTGATCAAAATGCCTCTCTGCATTCCTCTGTCTGTTCTGATACTGACCCTGCTGCCTATTCTGATTAGCATTACCCCTTTGCTGCTGTGGCGGTGGTAACGCTGCTGGAATGGTTACTGATGCTACCTGTTGATTGTTAAACTGGCGCTGTTTCCCTTTTCCCCTGTGGGATGATACAGCGTTGGTCTCTCCTTTCTTCTTATAATTATCAAACGGCTTTTTTCCCTGTCCGGAAGACGATCCATCACCGCTAGAAACCTTCCCAGCCTTAATTCCGACCTCTATCTTCTGCCCAATAGCAATCACATCTGCAAACTTGCCTAGAGAACAAGGCAAAAGCTTCTCATAGTAGTGCTTCGGCAGTGTGTCCATGAACATATCTAGCATCTCTTTCTCTAGCATTGGTGGCTGCACCCTAGCTGCCAATTCACGCCACCTTTGCGCGTACTCTTTGAAACTCTCATCATTCTTCTGGGACATGCTCAACAGCTGAGTTCTGTTGGGAGCCATGTCCGTGTTGTACTGATAATGCTTGATGAAAGCTGCAGCTAGCTCTCTCCAGGTACGAACATCTCTGCTTTCTAGCCCCATGTACCATTCCAAAGACGCGCCAGACAGGCTGTCTTGGAAGAAGTGCATCATTAACTTTTCATCCTTAGCGTGAGCAGCCATCTTCCGGGTATAGGCCTTCACATGAGTCCTTGGGCAGGTAGAGCCATTGTACTTTTCTAGCGTAGGAATCTGAATCTTGTGTGGAATAACAACATCAGGGACCAACCCTAGGTCGTCCAAATCAATCCCCAAATCATCCTGTTTCACTACTCCTTTCAACTGAGCTTCGATTAAACGGATTCTTTCATCACTGACCACGGGAAGGGCAGCATCTAAACTCCTGACTGAGAACACATCGTCCTGTTGATCATCAAAATGGTGGCCATGGATAGCCCGAACAGTACTTCCCTCTCCAACCACTGTAGGGATTCTGCCCTGTCCACCAGCACCAACTCCGCCCGGAGGGATATTACGGTTAATAAGACCACCGTGTAGGATACCATTTTCGTCGACCTGCGCCACTAACGACTGAACCAGAGTTCTAAACTCGTTCTGACTTTGCACCACACCCTGCATCATTTCCATGAACTGGTCGATGCGAGCTTGCATAGCGGCCATATCTGCCTGAACTTTGTCCATCACTCTGTTTTGATTGAGCCGAGTAGAATAACGATGAGTTGGTTGATCAATCCTGACTGAAAGAAAGAAAGAGCATAAGAAAACCAGAGAAACCAAGATAACCTGCAATGCAAAAATGATTATGATTATGCAAATGCAAATGCAAACATGTTTGTATATTTGCAGGGTGATCCACCCCTTGATTCCAGTTTAAAGGTGAAATAGGATGAAACTGCTGCTCATATAAATCAGAATGAATCACTGTCAGAAATTACAACCCAAGGTACCAAAAATAGCCTGAAACAAAATAAGCAGAGGTCCCAGCCAACAATCTTGGTGGTGACCCAAAATACAAAGAAAGAACAAAATACAAACTACTGAGTAAAGTTTCCTTCAAGGGTCTTGCACCGTATGAGGGCCACTGCCTGAGCTAGAGCACTCCCACTTAGACCTTTTCACTCCTGCTTGTATTTTCAGCTCTTCCATGGTTGCTATGGCTTCTTTGAGCCGTTCCTCAACTGCGTGTCTTCGGAACGTCCCTGACAAGATCTCCTCGTCCTTCTTCCTGAGCTTCACCTTCAGACTCTCAATCTGCTCCAAATGCTTATCTTCTTTCTGCTTGTTGGCCGTGATTGCAGTATCTCGGTAAGCATTGAACCTTTGAATCTTCGCCCAAGCCCTGGCCAAGTCATCCTTCTTGGATTTGAGAGTCTTGCAAACTCCTTTTAGAGCTTGTCCTACCCTTTTCCTAGCTGCTATCTCTTCAACCAGCTCCTTTTCTTTCTCAGCGAGACGTTCTGTCTTCAGCTTGGCAATATGAACAGCCTCACCTCGCTCATGTTTTAACTGGTAGATTTCCTTTTGCAACTCACGGTTCTCCTCTCGAATCTTCTCCTTTTCAGCCCATAATTGATTGTACTTCTCCATCTCAATCATGGTTGGGGGTTCAATCAGCAAAGGGTAAGAAGGAGGTTCCCTGCAGAATGGCAAAAGTACACTTTCTACTCTGCTCTGAACCCAGTCTTCATACGCACGAAAAGCTTTGTTGTTACACTTTCCAAAAGAAGTCTTTCCTTTCGTATGGCGATCTCTCCAAGCGTTTGCAGCTTCTTTCAACACCTCCAGATTGGCTTCCTCACCCAAAAATAGAGACTCTTGCACATCTTGGTCTTTTGGCGGCTCCTTTAAAGCATACCCAAATTGCCTAATAGCAAGAGTGGGGTTGTAGTTAATTCCCCCCTTCCTTCCTATTAAAGGTACGTTTGGGTAACCTCCACAACTAACCAGGATCTCTCGGCCCAACAAATCACGATTGATCCAAACTAAGTTGTCGGCCCTTAACCCCATTAATCTCTTTGCCCAATCTAAAGTTCCTTTAGTGTCTTCGAATGCCCCAGATTTGGGAAGACGATCAGCAAACCACTTATAGAAAATTGAAGCACAACAATAAAGAGGTCCGCCTCTCCTTTTCTCATTCTTATAGTGCATCGAATAATACAGATCCCCAAGCAAGGTAGGTACCGGATTCTTCATGGTGAATATTCGGACAGCATGCGCATCTACAAAATCTTTCACATTAGGGAATAACGCCGTTCCATAAACACACATAGCCAGAATTGCATTGAACACTGACCAACACTTAGCCTTAGCACAAGTAGCAGCCTGTTCGATCAAAAACTTCGTGTGAAAACCCTGATAACCCCCTTTACTAGCAATATTTTTCTTCAACAGTGACTGATCCAAACGTAAAGTAGCAGCAACCCTTTCCAAATCAGGAAACTCCTTAGAAGGATAGAAGGGAGCTCCCTCTTTGACCGAAACATCCAGAATAAGAGCAAATTCTTCCAACGTTGGAGCCAAAAGATAATCAGCAAACAGAAAACATCGAAGTTGAGGGTCGTAGAACTGCGCCAGAGTGTGCAGAGCCCTGAACTCATAGTTGGTAACATTCCGGGCGAAACTCAGAATCCTCCCATATTCTCCTCTGAAATCTGCCAATACCTCAGGTTTTGCCATAGCCGAGATCTTGTGCACAGCATCTAGATGAAGCTCTGGGAACTTGTACGGGATGATGTTCTTTCTTTTTTCAGCGCTAATGCTCATCATGGACAGTCTTCAGACAACCGGAATCAAAGTTAGGATGCAACCCTACAAATGAACAAACATGTCAGAATGCGAAAAGATGATGCAAAATGCAAGCATGGGATCAAGGTATCCAAAATGCTCAAACTGCTGCTGTTCTGCTGATTGAATAAGACCCAGAAAACCAGAAACCCAAAAATCTAGAATAACAGCCCAATCAAACTGCCAGAATGCCAGGATAATAATAGTGCACTGGTGAGAAACCCAGAAACCAGGTAGGTTGAAGGTCTCGGTTACCTGCAAACCTGCAAACACCCATCCCCTCTCACATGTGGGTACTAGGATGTTCAGTATCCCGGGCTCTCAGGTCTAGAAAGGATGATACGTTCACCATTTCTGGTTTGGCATCATCCTCAAAAGAGGAGGCCTCAACCGATTCTCCAAAACAAAAGATCCTCAGCTTCAGAGGTTTGAGAAGCAATAGCACATTCAGCCCGAAGGATACAATGCTATCGCCAATCAAAGAGGTCGTCCACTGATTCACTACAAAAGGGAAATCCTATAGCAAGTTCCCAGCATTGGGTCCTCGGATCAAGAATATGCAATGGGTTTGCCACAGAAAGTGGTCTGCCACTGTCACATCTCGGGAGGAGTGCCGCAACTGAGTCCTCGGGAATGGTCGCCAGAGTCGACAGTTTTCCAGATCATATTCCATCATCTGCCCCAAATGGACAGGACAGAATATTATCAAGAAAACCTCGTCTGGATGTGGAATTTTCATGTATACTTCGTCTGGCCAAATGCCAAACAAGTCACACTACTTTCCACGCTAATCATAGGTGTATGCTCAAGCCTTGGTATTGGGCTTCTCTCTCATGAATCCAACCCACCCTGCAAACAGCAAATCCAGCAGCAGAACAGCGCAACAATATCCAGTATGACAGTAATAAATGAAATGCAATGAAAGCTATAAAAACAGTAAAGCATTAAAGTAAAAGTACAGTAAATAGCAATACAGTAATATACAACAAAGTAAAGCACCATAGAAACACCCACCAAAAACAAACAGACAAGCGCTAGGATCGACCCGCTAAAGGGGAAGGACCAGCGTAGGTCAACCAGAGTCCCCAGCAGAGTCGCCAGCTGTCGCTCCCGAAAGATTCGCATCCAACGGTACAAACGCGAGAGTGGCGCAAAAGAACACAGAGTCGCCAGCAAAGTGTATTTATCCCAAGAGAGGGAAAGGAAACACTGCGTAAACCTGAAAGAAGGGAAAGAACATGGTCTCGCGACCAAGAGAACGGGTACGGGAGTCGGTTACGTGAAGGGAAGGTGTTAGCACCCAACACGTCCATCGTACTCGATGGGATCCACGCTTGCTGTCTGCATCAAAGGGTGTCGTCATCTGGAGCTCCACTGCTACTGGATCGGCGAAGAAACGAGAACGGAAAGAACGGAGAAACGAAGAAGAAAAGAAAAAGAAGTGACTCGATAGGACGGTATCGTTGTCCTAGGCCTACGTACTCCCTCAGTGCAATGGGAAAGTCAGAGTCAACGTAGTTCGGACGGGAACTGTGGGGGAAGGTTGCTCGCCAAGACAATCGCTGTCTTGTGCCTACGTATCCTCAATCGGACGAGAGAGAGGAATCAGAGCTGACGTAGTTCGTGGGTACGACCACGGGTAGGTAAGTGTTTTTTACGTGAGCGACGAGCTCTTTCACGAAAAAAAAAGAAATTTGAAACCCAACAATCCCGGAGGATAAAAAGATTTGAATTGGTTTGGTGTTTTTTTAGACAGAAGTGTTTTGAGTTAGTTCGTAACTTACATTGCACCAAAGTCTACCATGCGGGAACGAGTGAATCGCATGATCGCCCCCGAATGAGACGTATGCTAAACACCCTAGAAGAGGAGAGGAGACCCCTCGTTCTTCACTTCCTACACTTAAGGCTCGAGCGCAATATACGTTATATTTTATTAAGTGTGTTCAAGAAGTTTGAGATGAGAAGAGAAGCGACACAAAAGGAAACTCTACAGGGAAACTAAGAGTCCTAATGTTATCATGCATGGATGTCCTATGGTTAGTGAGGTTTAGGAGAGACGACTGCCTAACCTAATGCTAATCCTACTCCAAGCTTAATCAAAAATTAAGTTGGACTAGGTAGCTCTAAAGGGAAAGAATCCAAGACTTAAACAAGTCTTGTGACTCGAGGGATGAAAAAAAAAGTGGAAGAGAAGGAGGAGAAAGAGAAGTGAAACACAAGTGGCATAAGCTCACTTCAAACACAAGTATGAAAGTTAAAAGGTAAAGGAAGAAAGTAAAATGTGGAAGCATATCCATATTCAAACAACTTACCATTTGCCCCTGAAAATGTTAGAAGTATTCACATATGACAAAATGAAACTCAAACAAGCATGAGGCCATAAAGAAACAAGTTCTAAAGCAAATCAAACATCAAGTTCAGAACCTAATGGTCCTACTGACCTCTACTATTAACCATGCACAATTAGTCAAAAAGGAAAGGGAGATGTCACTCAAGTACCATTCAAGTCATTAAAGAAGGAGTGAGATGAAAAGAAGTGATCATGTAAAGCAACCAAGTCAAAATTTCACAAAGTAAACCAAGTCCAGAAGTGACACAATCCTAAATATGTGCCTAAACATGATCTTCAAACAACATTCAAATCACACAAACACTTTCACAATCAATTAGGAAGCAAAGAAGAAGTGAAGTGAAGTGAAGTGAAACATGATTCATACTTGTGAAACAAATGACTTAAAGTGAAAGGCAAACATCAAACATGCAAAGATGAGATTCAAATATCACAACCAGAAGTCAATTAACATGCTATCAATCCCCAAACAAGACCTAAAATTGTGGCACAAGTGCCTTCATGATCAAGCAAACCAAACATGAAGCATATATTCACAAATTGGACAAGTTAAAGCTCATGCTTCAAAGAAATAACAAACATGCCTCAAAAATTATGTCATTCAGTATTCAAGCACCTCAAACATGTATAATTGACATATCAAATCCACAAGCAATGAATCAGAACCAAAGTCAATCAACAATTAGGTCAAAGCATCAATAAGGTTTCATACATTCATGCTCAAAGCAACACATCAAAAGTCATCCAAAAAGGACCTAAAAATCATACCAAAAATCTCAAACATACTTCAACATGTTATGAACACAACCCAAAAAGAATCAGGATCAAATCACTTTCCAAATGAGAGAAATAAAAAATGCAACATGAAGTATGCAATATGAAGTGCAAAAATGAGAAAAATACTTTGGAAAATTAATATTTAATGCAATTTTAATGTAAAAATAATAAAATAAAATGTGAAAAATTAGTTTTAATAATGAGGAGGAATGATGAATTTTTTTGGAATTTTTTAGCACATGCAAGTATTTTTAACAATTAATTATGAAATGGTATGAAAATAGAAAATAAAAAGGAAATGAAATGAAGCCAGGGGTGCAAAAAGAAATCCAAACGCGTGCAAATGGGCATGGGCTCAGAAACGGGGGTGTGAATAGCAAAAGAGGCCCAAACGCTATCAAGCCTTCAGGAACAACGAATGGCTGAGATTGAGTCAAACAAGGGGAAGTCTCCAAATCCACAGGCTCCCATTCAAAGTCAAATGAAGCAAAGTCAATGATCCAATGGTCCACATTCAAACTCACTAATTAAATGAAATCAAACGGCCATGAGTTAATCAGATCCATTAAACCCTAATCAGCTTAATTAACATTACATAATCAAGATCCAACGCACAAGAATCAAACTGGGAAATTAATCACAATCCAACGCATGAGATTCAAACTGGCAAACCACAAACCCTAATTAAACCCTCACCGGCCGGAGAAGCGCCGGTCATCTTCTCCGGCCACTCTCCGGTCACCAAACTTCAAACAACAACCAAAAACAACAAATCATACATCAAAATGATCAGCAGCTCACGTAGATCACAAATATATCACTCAAAATCATTTAGCATACATATATTTCACGAATCGAACGAAACAAGTTTGGATCTGAAAACTTCAGATCTAAATTCCAGCCATGATTCACGTTGAAAATCAATTCCAAACACATATATGAACTCAACACATCAAGATGAACATTAAACACACAACAAAAATCAATTCTAGATCTATGAATTTCAAGTTCACCTGAGATTTGCAGAACTGGAAAATCACCAAGAAACTCCAAGATAAGCTGCAGATCACCTCCTTAAACCGTCTAGTTGCAAAATAAATGCACTTAGACCTTCAAATTGGCCTGAATCCTTGAATCCGAGAGTTGAAAATCTGAACTCAACTGATAAATTCTTTGCTTAAGCTTCAAAATAATGGTGGATTTCTCTTCCTTATGCTCCACTGATCACAAACCAACCAAAAAAAATGGAAGACACTTGAAGAATTGGGAGAATCGAAGGAGAGAAACTTGAGAGCAAAACTTTGAAAAGTGGTGAAAATGAATGGTAGCTGCTGAGAAATTCGTGTGAGTTAGCTTAAATAGTGTGCCAATGCTACTGTTTAGGGTTTTAATCTTCAAGGACTTGAGAGCAATGAGTTTTGGGTTGTTTTGCAAATTTGCAAGTTTGTGCACATGAGGTATTCTACTCGTGCATTCTTCATGAAAAGTGCATGACTACTTTCCTTTTGATGCCATGAGAACCTTTGGATTGATCTTGGGGCTGGAAAGTAACTGAATTGTGATTTCCAAATGAACTTGCAAAATTGGATAATGATGAATTATGGACATGTAACCCACGGGTTCACTCAATTCTTGGCTCAAAATGATGCTAAATGAGGTACATTGGAGTGTGGTGAGGTGAACTGAACAATTAGAAGCCATATTGGTGAGTTAAAATGCAACTTGCAAGTTATGTCAAAATGGTATGCATGGTAGAACACCAAATGCCCTCTAACTTCAAATGCCCATAACTCTTGACCCAAAAATGATATGATCATGATCCACCACTCTTTGGAAAGAGGAGAAAGAGATCTACAACTTTGGTGTTGGGCAAAAATTCGTTTGAAGCATTTTTGATCATGAAAAGTTTGGTTAAAGTTGGTTGAAAATATGCCAAAAATAGTAACTTGAAATTACAAGTCACTTTCCCAAATTAGCAACTTTTTACCAAAGCTTGAATTTTGCAAATTGTGATCATGAAAGCCTTCCATAGACCAAACAAAGGTCTCTTGACTTGATTACCATGATGAGGATCTCTCAAAACCCTAGTTTGACTTTTCAGTTGACCAGTTTGACTGATTACTTCATCTGTAAGCTACTGAATCATCTGAGGTCTTCCATGGTGAATTTTTGGCTCAAAATCCATCCTTAGACTTGTTTTGACATATGGAGAACCTTGGTGAAAGGTTTGAATCAACTCCTTAAGCTTAGGACCCTTAACCATGAAACCCTAGTTTTGGTCATCAGTGTAAGGACACCAACCCTTGATATAACCACTTGGAGAGTCCCTCATTGAAATAATCTTGGGCCACCATATAAGGATGTGAGGAGCTTATGGAGCTCATAAGAAGCTTTTGCCCTTGAGTTGAACCAAATATCTTGATCCCATGCTAAGAACCAAATGCTATGCACAATGCAAATGCAAGAAATGAAAAGGAACCTAAGCCAGTTATCCTAAAAATAACAAGGCAAATTTTGAGGTGTTACACTTCCGGATCACAATCCCCGTAGATCATTTCGACATCTGATCTTGGTATAAATCTCAGACTTTCTGTAGGAAAGCAAAAAGGCATAGGCACCTCTTCCTGAGACATATAGCCGTCCTTGTTAAGATGGGACTTCCATTCTTCATCTGTGTCAGAGGGATCTTCCTCATTGATAGCATAAACTGTCTGAGACACTGGGTGGAGAAAACCTCCACTGTGGAAGAAGTTTTGAAGGGGATGAAGACTTTCATCGTTGGCGGCCGTCTGGGTACAGGTTGCAGAAAAACCAAGACCCTTCTTCGTTTTATTGTCAATAGGAATGACAAGCCGTCCCCATCCTGTCGTATCGGTACTCTCGACCGCTTTGATAGCATCTTTGTATGAAGAAATTGAAGTTCCTTCTTTGAATTGATCATTCTTGCTCACCGATAGTGCTTGGAACTGAGTTCTAATTACCTCTTCGGGTTCCACATAAGTAGATGATGATAAGTTACTCACGAGCAAGGCTTGTTCCCCACAAACCGTGATAAGTTGATCGTTCTGGACGAACTTTAACTTTTGGTCGAGGGTCGAAGTGACCGCTCCAGCCTGATGTATCCAAGGTCTTCCTAATAAACAACTGTATGTTGCCCGGATGTCCATGACCTGGAAAGTGACTTGGAAAGTGTGAGGACCAATAGTTATGGGAAGATCCACTTCGCCGATAACTGTTTTTCTAGATCCGTCGAATGCTTTGACGACGACCTCGCTGACTCTCATCGGAGGGCCCTTGAATGATAATTGTATCAAAGTGGACTTCGACATAACATTCAGGGCTGACCCTGTGTCTACCAGTACGTTGGCTAAAGCATCGCCCTGGCAGTTAACCGTAATGTTGAGCGCCATGTTATGACGACGACCCCCTTCAGGTAATTCCTCATCACTAAATCCCAAATTATTGCAGGAAGTGATGTTAGAGACAATACTATTGAACTGTCTAATTGTTACATCCTGTTCCACAAAGGCTTGCTCCAAGACTTTCTGTAGAGCCTCCCTGTGGGCTTCTGAACTGAGTAACAGTGATAATACTGAGATCTTTGAAGGAGTCTGTAACAGTTGATCAACAATGTTATATTCACTCCTTTGGATAAGCTTTAGCATCTCATCCTTGTCTTTTGAACAGTCGGGATTACCAGATTGACCGACTGGTGGATCAGGAATTTCTGTCTGAAGTTCCTTCTCCTTGTTAACTTCCCCAACCCCTCGGTTGAAGATTCTACCACTCTGTGTTACTCGACTGATGTCTGAAATGTTCACAACGAAGGGTAATGGAATTTCCTTTCCATTCTCGATTATTGTTGCACCGTATTTGTAAGGGATTACCTTAGCTGATTCATACGGTAGTGGTCCCGGTAGATAGATGACTATGGGAACCTTCTGATTTTTCTGACCATCATAAGTAACCTTGATCCGTTCCCGGTTGGGAACTCTAGATTCGTCAAGTAGAGGAATGATGGCAAAAACATCCCTGGTCCTATGATGACTAGAGATCGTGACAACATCCTCAACTTGCTCGGCAAGGTAGTTCGGCGTCCAGTTGATGGGTCCAGAACCCGGATATGGACGAATTTCTCCATGATCGATCTGACCCTGAAGAGCTTCTCGCACAAGGTAGCACCCTTGGTTACTTTCCGAACAGACGCTACAACTATCATAGTTGTGTGGAGGCACCTGGCCACGTCCACTTTGAATGCAATGCAACCTCACTAGGTTATCTTCCATTGATCGGACATCCTGACTTTGACGACGAGTAGGATTCCTGTTATTGATACTAATCTACTCAGTATCTTCGTCCATATAGATTGGCATCCACCAGTGATTTAACAAGTGCTGAAGTGCCTCCTGGACAAGGGTACAACCTCGATCGTTTTCGCAACCCGCTTTACAATTTTGATAGTCATGTGATATTAAGAATCCAAGTCGGACCTGCTCAGCATGTAACTCTACCAGGTTGGTATCCATTACGCGGATATCGAAGATCTGAACCATATTGATTTGATAGGAGTTCCTATCATGGTAGTCTTGGATCCATCCAAGATCCATCTGACGCTGGAGGGCCTCTTGTATGAAAGAGCATCCCTGTTTGTTTACCGAGCAAATCAGACAGGAACTGTAATCGTGCCGCGGCAGATTATGATACTGGCTTTGCCTTGAGTGCATCGCCACCAAGTTGACATTCATCACACGGATGTCATGGTTTTGAATGACGTTAGAATTCGTAGAGACCATGTTAACTTCACGAACTCGGTGCTCTTGGATCCATCCGAGATCCATCTGTTCCTGCAGAGCTGCTTGCACCACAGAACATCCTTGGTTATCTTTAAAGCAGATATCACACTGGTGATAGTTATGAGGTGGCACATGGCCATATCCACTCTGTCTACAATGCATCTTGACCAGATTGGTTTTCAACAAGAGTACATCGTGAATTTGATAGACATTGTTAGTCTCTTTCTCAATCAGATTGACTGCAGCTTTCTCGTGTTGAGGCAGCGGGTTCGTAAGAACATTAGGATTCGTATCTTTGAAAGATAAGAGCCCGCTCCTAACAAGCTTTTGCACGTCGGATTTGAAATTGAGACAAGTCTCAATGTTATGCCCTGAACCTCCTTGATGATAAGGGCATGTTTGATCCACCTTAAACCAGAAAGGCGGATTCTCCGGAACTGAAAGGGGAGACTTAGTCTGAATGTGCCCCTTAGCCAGCAGTAACGGAAATAGCTCTGCGTACATTATAGGTATAGGATCAAATCCTGGTGGCCGTGTTGTACGGTTGTTGTTATATGGAGGACGAGCCTGCTGAAGAGGTTGTTGTGTCCTTTGTTGATCAGGCTGGCTCTGCGCAACCTGAGGTTGATACATAGGAACAGGCGCGGGGCCGATAGCAGGAGTAACAGTTGCTACTGGCTGATAATGACGCCTTTGCTTTCCGAGAGAGATATTCCCAATATCTTGCTCTTTTTTCTTAGGGAGAGCACTACCGTATTTTTTAGTACCGCTCGTTGATCCAGTGTCTTTTACCAAACGTCCTTCTCGGACGGCTTCCTCAAGACGTACACCCATGCCGACCATTTCTGTGAAATCACTGGGTGCACTGGCAATCATTCGGTCATAGTAAAATGAGCTTAAGGTCTTTAAGAAGATTTTTGTCATCTCTTTTTCCTTAAGAGGTGGACAAATTTGAGCGGCAATTTCACGCCACCTTTGAGCATACTCCTTAAAGGTTTCCTTTTCCTTTTGCGACATTGATCTGAGTTGATCTCTGTCGGGTGCCATGTCCAAATTGTATTTGTATTGTTGGACGAAGGCAGTACCAAGATCTCTGAATGTACTGATCGTAGTACGGTTTAAACCCATGTACCATTTGAGTGCGGCACCGGTCAAACTATCCTGGAAGTAGTGAATCAGCAGGTCCTGATTCTCCGTCTGAGCTGACATCCGCCGAGCGTACATCACCAGATGGCTCTGAGGGCAAGAGTTACCCTTGTATTTTTCAAAGTCGGACACTTGGAACTTGTGCGGGACTTTCACATTTGGGACCAAACAGAGGTCTGCGGCATCCTTTCCAAATAGATCCTGACCGCGAATGGCTTGCAGCTCTTTCTGCATTTCCAAGAATTGCTCCTGGAATTCATCCATTCTATCGAACATAGTTTCCTTCTTACCAGAAGGTGTTGGTGGAATCTGTCCTTCCGGGACAGTGTGCACCACAGGGGGTGGTACCGTGACTACGGCAGTAAGTCTTGGCGCCTCCCGAAGTTTGTAACCTTCAGGAGTCTTCAGTATGCCCCTGGCATCTTCGCTTTCCTGAAGTTTGTAACCTTCAGGCCCAGCGGCTTCTGTTGCGATTCCCTGATCTTCAGTGATCGGCGGAACATATCCTTCCGGGATATAGTTAACAGGCATGCCCCAAGGACGATCTTTCGGTATCTGATACCTAGGATCATACTTTTCTATGATGGGCGTTGAGGTGATCTCTGAGATCACAGTTCTTTGTAGCTGAGCTTCTGCCATGGCTTGCATGTCGTTACGAAGCTTTCTCATATCCTCTCTCAGAGTGTCGATCTCTTCTTTCAACTCTCTGTTTTCTTCCTCAAGATCATCCATCTTTTTCTGACGATTGGCCCGAGTATTATACGAATGAGACAGTTTGACTCTAGAATCGAGACACAAACGTGAGATTCGTAGGTAAGGAGAATACGCGATGTGAGAATGACGAATGCAATGATTATATTAATTGTTTTTAGGTTTAATTAAAATAAACTTCGACAATTAGATTGCAAATATCAAACAGTGGGGAAACCCCTTTTTATTGAAATTCAAAGGATTACAGAAATGGAAATATAGTAGATTACAAAGTGCAGAAACAGAAACCTAAACTAATGGGTCCCGAGTCCTCTCTGAGGAGAAATCGGGTGCTGACTCTAGTACTTTCCTTTTCTTTGACCGGGGCGCTTGGGCCGTTGTCGGGTTGTCATTCCTTTGCCAGGTGAAAGGAGTGAGCAAATTCCTTTGGTCATCTTGATTCTCTACAGCATGCTGCTCCAAAATTTCAATCAGAGCATCTTTCTCTTTCAGTAATTACTGTATTTGGATACACTCTACGTCGAGGGTGCGGTACTTGTTCTTCCAAGACCTTCTTTCCTTTTGAACTTTGTTGAGAGTAACCTGAAGCCTTTCAGTTTCCGTCATGAAGTACATGACAATTTCCCTCGACGGAAGAATTCCGTAACGAGGATAAGGCATCTTTAGCTTGAGAGCTCTAGTTTGTACCCAATGGAGATAAGGCTCCACCGAGACACAGTCCGGTTTTCCCAGAGACTCTCGTCATTTCTTATGAACATGTTTCCAAGCTTGCACTATTTCCATCTTTAGTGCTCTGTCGTTTTCTCCTTCTTTGAAGAAAAGACCTTCCAGATGAACACCCAGTGGGATGTGTCTCATCGGGTATCCAAATTGACGAAGAACTAATATCGGATGATAGTTGATTCCTCCGTTAGTTCCTATGAGGGGTACGCTGGGGAAGTTTCCACAACAGTCAATGATTCTGATTCCCTCATAAATCCTATTACACCAATCTATATCAGAGTTGGTGAGGGACATGATCTTCTGCGACCAACGTAAGATACTTTTGCAATCCCAAAAAGCGGCAGACTTGGGCAAGTGAGAGATAAACCACTTGTAAAGCAAAGGTACACAGCATGTGATCTCCCCTCCGCTGTACAAATTTCCTAAGTGTACAGAATGATACGCATCTGCGAGCAAAGTCGGCACAGGGTTTCCAATGAGAAAAACCTTAATAGCGTTGATATCGACGAAGTTATTGATGTTGGGAAACAAAAATAACCCGTAGGTGAGCAAGACAAAGATGCTTTCAAAAGCAGTCTCGTTCCCTATACTAGCGAAGTACAGAGCTTTCTTTGTCAAGAACTGGGCTGGCAAACCTTGGGTGCCACCCTTAGTGGTCATGTGAGTCCGGACCTCAGACTCGTCCAAATGAATTGCTATTGCAATAGTCTGATTCTTTGGAATTTCTTCCAGTCCAGAAAATGGAGCTCGATCAGTGATATGTAGATCAGTTAGATGAGAATACTCCTCCAGCGTTGGTGCCAGCTGGTAATCCGGGAATGTGAAACAATGATAAACCGGATCGTAGAACTGAATGAGCGCGTCCATGATCCCCTTAATCACATGGACTCTTAACAGTGGTAGCAAACCACCGTGCTTGGCTCTGAAAGCCTCTGGGTTAACGATCATCCTCGCTAACTTTCTCAAATCCCCTAGTTTTGGAACCTTGAAGGTATACTGGTGAGTTCTCCTTCTACCGAAATCCATTAATGCAATCTTTTTCTCTGATATTTGCAATCACAGTCTTAGTTTAATTTGAAAAACAGAGAGACTAGAAGAGAAGTTTTTTGAATGTTTTAATGTTTTATTAAATGGATGCATGAATGCAGCACACAAAAACATAGAAAAAACATGGGGTCAGAGGGTCGTTGTCATGAAGTCAAGGCTCTACCCATCCCCAAAGGTTTATACTAGGGTGATTTTTGTACCTGTACTCATTATCATCAGCTCCTCCCAGGAAGACAGACAACAAGCGGATCGCCAGCGAGTTGTGTGCAATCTTAGAGTAAGTGCTATTCACCGAGAATAGATCACCAGCCTCAAATGAGGGTAGTATCGCGTAACAGCTATTTCCGATAACTTCCGCACTACGAAAAAGGTTGGCTTTTCTGAAGTGTATACTCAATCTCACCACATGCGGCATCACACACATTCCCAGTAGCAGAAAAATAAACACGTATAGCAATTAGGAAAAGCAGTATATATATTTGTCCTAATCATCCTAGACTTATAAAGCTATGAATCTTAAGTTCCTGACAGAAATGGGTTCCCCGGCGGAAGCCCCAATCTGTGGTTCCCTGCCTAAGAGATGGACCAGCATAGGTCAATCTTTCTCTTCGGTAGAGTTCCCATTTTCCGTAGAAAACGGGGATGATGCCCTAAGGCAGAAAAGGAGACTCCCCAGCAGAGTCGCCATTTTACAAGGAAAACAGACAGAAATAAAAATTGGCCCCACGGTGGGCGCCACTTTTCTGTAGCGAGCGATTTTGGACGCGGTTCTTAAGCGTTGGTCGCTCTCTGCGGTTGAGCTTAAAACTACAGGTCGATTCATTTTTTATCCTATTGTGAGATGAATAAGGAAGGGAAATAGATGTCTCCAATTAACCCTGCTTTGCATACTGAGTTTAAACAGCGGTCTGTTAGGTTACAGATGCTATCAATGTGGGGGGGCTTTTGTACTGATTATTCGTATTTCACCAATACGGTTCTTTCTTTCTTTTTTCCTAGGCAAAGGGTTTCTGGCGGGGAATAAGGATTAGGATGTTAGGACTGATGCTTTTGAATTACTGCTTTTAATTGATGGAGATATGGGATTTGGGTTTTTTGTTGATTGCGCTCGCTAAGATCTTTTCTTTCGATCTTATGCCTACGTATTCCCATTTACCGAAACAGGGAAATTAGAGCGTTCGTAGTTCCTCCTATTCTATGGGAGGAAATGGGTGTTTTGTTGTCTTGTTCAAAGCCCAAGACGTGAAGCGAAAGGTAGTTTGTATCTTGTTCAAAGCCCAAGATGTGAAGCTGAAAGGTCTATTTGTGTCTTGTTCAAAGCCCAAGACGTGAAGCTGAAAGACCTCGGCTTTAGAGAGAATTTGTCACCTCTAAAGAGGGGAGAAGGAGAATTACTTTAACTGGGATACGCGGATCCGAGCAATGCCATAATTTCCGAAGAAAGGGTTTTAACCTGAAGGAGAAGACTTTAACTCAGTGTAGAGCAATGCCATCTTTCCTTAGGAATTTCTCATGCTAAAAGAGGGACAGTGGCATGGATATAGATGATCCAGAGGCTTGCCGCTTACAGCGATTAGATGAAAGGAGTTGTTGATGTTTGTGTACTGTGAACGAGGCACAACTTTGATGCTAAAAGGTTGATTGGATCAACCAGTGGTTTTCTTATACAAAGCCTAAGAGGAGGCTAATTTCCGCTAGGAAAATCATTATACAAAGCCTAAGAGGAGGCTATTTTGTGTCTCGTACAAAGCCCGAGAGAGAGGCTAAAGGTTTTTGACCCAGTGGGGCATATCGTTATACAAAGCCTAAGAGGAGGCTAGCAAAGAGTTCGACTCTTGCTTAAGGAATTTGTATCTCGTACGAGGCCCGAGATGGAGGCAAAAAGGGGTGATTGACTCAACGAGGGAATCTTTTCTGTCTCATACAAAGCTTGAGAGAGAGGCTAAAAGGTTATTTTGACTCCACTGGGGAGAATTTATGTATCTCGTACGAAGCCCGAGATGGAGGCTATTGTAACTATTTCAGTTGAGTGACAGATCCAATATACTGATTTAAAAGAGAAAATCAGTTCTTATATGAGCAAGACTGTACTCAGGGATTTGATTTAAGGATCAGGGATATTTCCTTCTCTTTGAGGAAACGGGAAATCCAAAGGGTATTGAGACTATCCGAGTCTGCGGGTTTCCTTCCTATTTAACGAAGGGTGCTTGAGAATGTCTTTGAGACTCAAGGAAGTTAGACTGTCCAAGTCTAGAGTTTTATCTTTTGTACTATGCTTCGAGAAACAGTAGTAGACTCTATGAAAGGACTGTTCTATGAGGATGACTAAGCTCTGTTCCTATACCTCTAGGAGGTCGTCGGGACAATTTGTATGAAGCCCAAGAGGAGGCTGGAATCTTTTAAGAAGCCGACGGGTCCTTGTACGAAGCCCAAGAGGAAGCTATCATTCCCGGAGGAAGAGATCATTATACGAAGCCTAAGAGGAGGCTGTGAATACTTCTAAGAAGCCGTAGGGTCCTTGAATAATGCCCAAGAGGAGGCCGATGCTTTTAAGAAGCCCGTGGGTCTATCATCTCTTTTCCATTAGGAGAGATAACTCTTTTAAAGATAAAAACCACTGGTAAACGTGCAAGGTTTACTATCCAGCGACTTTTAGCTTTTAAAGTGGGTTCCTTAGTTAAGGTCCAAGATTATGACCGTAGTGGGTACCCAAACCCCGAGACATTCAAGGCAAGCTATCCACAAGGAATAGATCAAGTCAGGAAAGTTCGAGAATTGGGAAGAAACTCAAAGATGCCATTCACGGAGAATACATTCATCTTGGGGAGTAGAGTTTCTTGACGATTCCTAAGGAGGACAGCCGAAGAGAAGACTGTATCTGGTGCTCCTATTGGGGATCTAGGCATCTATTTCTACGAATAAATGAAACGGCGTCACTTAGTTCTAGACGTAGTTGCCAGGGAAACTCGAAATATCTATACTATTATTACACAGTAAATATGAGTTTATGAAAGGAGACTTACAGTGAGCAGCCCCACAATACAGTTTATAATATGAAAGCAGTAAATGAAAGCGATAACCACTTACTCGGTTGTAGTGCTTCCATGCTGTTTGGTTAGTTGTTCAACACAGAAAGATTAAAAACAACAGTATATTCAAAATCAAAGGAGAAAGTGCTTTGAAAAAGAAAGATTTGGGGCTTACAGCTCAAGGAGAGGCCCAGGGTTTTATCAGTGAGCGCATTGTTTGAATTTATACAGAGAGACTTATACAAGTGACTGGGGCCCAAAAAGGTTTTCTGTACAAAGGGATGGGTCTTACACTCTCTCAAGAGGCCCAAAAAGGTTTAAAGAAAAAGAGTGGGGCTTATAACACGAGGGTAGGCCCAAATGATTTTTCGTTTAAAAAATGGCGATCGCGCCGAGGTTTTCTTTTAACGCAGAGGGACTTATACAATAAGTGAGGCCCAAAATGTTTTGGTCAAAAGGGGGTTGGGTCTTACACTCTAATAGAGGCCCAAAAGTTTTGAATGGGTCTTATAGCTCAAGGAGAGGCCCAGGTGATTTTTGAAAAGGCGACGATCGCGCCGTTTACTTGTACAGAGGGACTTATACAATGAGTGAGGCCCAAAAAGTTTTTGTACAAGGGGGGATGGGTCTTACACTCTCTCAAGAGGCCCAAAAATGTTTTGAAAATGATTTATGAGGGTTGAATTAATCCAAAACCCTAATTTGTTTCCAAAAAATGTATTTAATTGAATAAAAATTCAATTAAATTGATCAAAAATTGTTTTACACATGGGAAACAAATTGTGATCTTGGATTAATGCTTCAAAAATTAAGTATTGACCTACAAAACAAATAGAAAGCATTAAAAGTTGCAAAAATCATTGTGAAAATAATATTTCAAATGTTAAAAACAATTAAAATATTAATTCTTTGCAAAAATATCAATTATATAAAATAAATAATATTTTTGGGATTTTTTGGTAAAATAAAATATTTTAACATTTTTGTGAATTATTGCAAAAAGAACCAATCAAAAATGATAAAAATTGAAGGAGTTATTAATTTTTCAAATCATTAAAAATAATAGTATGAAAAATAATAAAATAAAAAAAGTGATAAAAAGAAGTCTGGGGCGAGGGGGATTCGAACCCCAGACCTCTCGCTTGCTAATACTCACAAAACCAGCTGATGAACCGCTGGGGCGCAATGCCAATTCATTAAATATATGGCAAGTGAAAATTATATAGAGAACTTGGTTGGTTTTCTGAAAATGGCGCCATGGCCATCTCCTTCCCCGAGCTCGTGCATGAAGCACCCTATCTCACTCATCTCTCAACCATTGGACATGATTCAAACACCAAACTCGTGCGTTTTTTCACAAGGAACAAGATGGCAATACCCAATTTTATTCATTTTCAGTGTGGAGTGAAATAATCATGATGAACACAGATGAACCCTAATTTGCAAAAGCAATCGTGCAAGCATGGTTATGAGGTTTATGATCAAATTTATTGAGGCAAAACAACCAGCATATGATGGTAATCAAATGGCAAAATTATCATGCGAGGAAATATGCATGGATCATGGAGTTTGAGTTTGAAGCTCACCTTGATGCAAGCTGAAATGGAACTTTGCCCAGATGGTGTTCCAGTCGTGAATTGATGATCCCTACAACTTCAATGGATGTTATGGAGTGTGTTGCAAGCTTTGGAAAACTTTGAAATTCTCTGGATCAAGCTGGAGACCTCCACCTGCAAAACTGAAGCAAAATGGCTTGGTTGAAGAGTGATTTTGAGCTGGGAGTGTTACAGATGTTGTTTAAACACTTGGACACCTCAAATACATCATATGTGATGTGTTTGAGCAATTGGAATTGATTGCTATGGCTGCAACTCAAAACCCGATAGTGGTTACTCAAAAACAAGAAAACTTGAAGTTCAAGAAAGAATGAGAGAAAGCAGTGCTGTAACTGGCTTTGGGGTGAGTTGAGTGATCCATTGAGACCTCTATTTATAGGTGATCAACTCTTGTCTTGGAGGAATAGTGAATGGCAGCTGGATCAGATCACATTTGCTTGGATTGGCTTGGCATAAATGCCTCTTGCACTAGGCATAACAGCTGCTCCAAATAGATCAGCTATGCCTTGACTGAAATCACATTCTTCAGATGTTTTTAATGTTGTTTAATCAGAGAACTTGACTGAGGAGAGTGAGAATCTTGACAATGCACTATTCCACATAAATGCATTTTGAATTCAAGGCAAAAAGTGCCAAAGTGGATGAATTTCAAGTTGGAAGGTTCTTTGGCTTTTTGACTCAGATTTATCAGTTGGATTAGATGCAATGTGATTGGTTTAAACACAAGTGGCATGCTGATCCTCAGTCTTTGGCTCAAAATCGCGTGAGATAAGCAAACATGCAAACTGATTTTTCCAAAACAGGTTGCAGCAGCATGACTTTGGGCATGGATTTCTCATGGCTTGAGTTGAATCAATTCATGCTGTTGAGCCATTTGAATTCTTAGCATCATATGTAACAACATTGATGTTTAACTTTGGGACTGATTCAGCTTGCATCTATGTGCAAAAATCCCACAAGTTTTGGTGTTTCAACAAAATTCTGTTTTAGGCAGAATTTTTCTAAGTGTTGGAAAATGGTATTTTTTCACATTTTCAGCCACTTTGGCTCACTCATAGCTCAAAATCCATAAGGAATTGGAGTTAGGCCTAGTTGAAGTTTTTGTAGAGGGCAGTGAGATCTACAAATCAAGCTTTGGATGGAAAAAATTGGCCTTGTGGTTTAGGAGTTATGGTCCTCCAAAGTTGGTACCTTTGCCACTTTATTTTTAACTTAGAAAAATTTCTAAGTTTTATGGTTACCCCTTTTACAAGTTATCTCACTTTTCTTAATTTTTCTTGATGAATGATGACTCAAATCATACATTAACATCATTTTAGGGTTAAAAATACATTTTGGTGAAAAATCTAAAAAAGTCAAAGTTGACTTTTGTGCACAGTTGACTTTTTATCAGATGAATTCCAAACTGTGTAATTCTTCAGGAAATCATGTCCTTGACCTAAATCAAACTTGATGGACATGTTCCATGGGTGTCATAGGGTATATTCAATCATGTATTAGGGTTTGGGAGCATGTCTTGGTCAATAGTCAAAGTTACAGTTGACTTTTCCCTTAAAACCCTAATTGTGCTGCAGATGAAAATGAAACTTGTTGCTCAAACTTCTTGGATCAATCCATTGTTCCAAATGGATCAATATGGTGTATTAGAGACCCTCAAATCATGTCTTGAGGTCTTGGCTCATGGTTTGTCCCAAAAGTCAACTTAGGGGTGAATTAGGTCAAGAAACCCTAATTCCTGATTTTTGATGAATGCATCCCCTGAGGCAAAATTGACTTGATGCATGGATCCATGAGATTCCATGAAGTATATTAGGTCATGTTTTGGATCATTGCCTTATGCCCAGATGAAAATTTCCATCTGGAGGCCCTGGTTGACCAAAACCCTAATTTGGTGACACTGTCGATCTTGAGACTTGATCCACCTAGAAGGGAGCAGCCTTGTGCTTAATCCTTGAAGTGGGAGTCCTTTTTTATCCATTGTGGATGTTTGAGAGATTAGACAAGTTGAAGATCATGTCATTTCTTGATTGATCCTTTGTCTAAAGCTCAGAGAGGGCTTGAAACCCTAATTTTGATTGTATTGGATGCTCACCCATCTTTGGGGAGACTGATGAAGCATAAAGGTACATCCATATTGTGATGATGATTTTTACAATGATGGGAAATCTAAGTGGTCAAAATTTGGGGTATTACACTTTGGATGCAAGGAAGACAAAGGGTGATAACTCCTTGATTGCGGGTACGTGTTTTGTGAATGGAAATCCTTGTTTTGTTTTATTTGATTGTGGGGCAACGCATTCTTTTGTGTCCACGCGGTGCGTGAAGCGACTTGGGTTGCAAGCTGTTCCTTTGTCTCCACCCATGGTGGTTACTACTGCCATGGATGAAATTGTTGAAACACCATTGATGTGTGAAAATTCTGTATTGTCGGTGAATGAAAGAGTCTTCCAGATTGATTTGATTTGCTTACCGCTTAAGAAAGTGGATGTTGTTCTGGGAATGGATTGGCTTTCAGCTAATTCGGTTTTTATCGATTGTGAGGAGAAGTTAATCATTATTCCATCTACTGAAGCTACTCCGAAGGATGTGTTAACTACTATTTTAGAAGGTACAGTTGGAATGATTAATTTCTTGTTTGAGGAGGAAAAATCTGTTCTTTTGATTCTTACTAAGGAGGAGGGTAGTAACCGTCAAGTTGTGAGTATTCCGGTAGTTTGTGACTTTCCCGGAGTCTTCCCCGAGGATATCACTTCTCTTCCCTCGGAACGGGAAGTGGAATTCTCTATTGACCTGATACCGGGAACGGCTCCAATACCCGTTTCTCCGTATCGGATGGCACCACTTGAATTAAGAGAATTAAAAGACCAATTGGAAGAGTTGTTGGCTAAGCATTTTGTTCGACCCAGTGTTTCACCCTGGGGAGCTCCAGTGTTGTTGGTAAAGAAAAAGGATGGGGGAATGCAGTTGTGTATTGATTACCGTCAATTGAATAAGGTCACCATCAAGAACAAATACCCATTACCAAGGATAGACGACCTGTTAGATCAATTGAAAGGAGCCTGTGTCTTCTCGAAAATTAATTTACGGTCAGGTTATCATCAGATTCGGGTGAAGAGTTCAGACGTACCAAAGACTGCATTTAGAACTCGTTATGGTCATTATGAATTTTTGGTGATGCCTTTCGGTGTGACGAATGCTCCGACAGTTTTCATGGATTACATGAATCGGATATTTCAACCTTACTTGGACCAATTTGTGGTGATTTTCATTGATGACATTCTTATCTATTCTCGTGACCTTCAAGAGCACAGAGAACACCTAAGAATCATTTTATCCATTTTGCAAGAAAGACAACTTTTTGCCAAGCTAAGTAAGTGTGAGTTTTGGATGTCGGAGGTGAATTTCCTTAGACATGTCATATCTCAAGGGGGTGTAGCGGTTGATCCATCCAAAGTTGAAGCAGTGATAAATTGGGAGAGACCGAAGAATGTGTCTAAAGTTAGAAGCTTTTTGGGACTAGCAGGTTATTATAGAAGGTTTATTAAAGGCTTTTCCCAACTGGCTTTACCGATGACGAGACTTACTCGGAAAGATTGTTCTTATGAATGGGATTCGGCTTGTGAGCAAAGTTTTATGAATTTGAAGGAAAGGTTGACGACCACTCCTGTTTTGGTTATTCCTGATCCTAGAAAGTCGTATGAGGTATATTGTGATGCGTCGAAGATGGGATTAGGAGGGGTGCTAATGCAAGATGGACATGTAGTGGCTTATGCTTCACGACAGTTGAAAGTCCATGAAGAGAATTATCCAACGCATGATTTAGAATTGGCGGCAGTTGTATTTACCTTGAAGGTGTGGCGTCACTATTTATATGGTGTACGTTTTGAGATGTTTAGCGACCACAAGAGCTTGCAGTACCTCTTTGATTAAAAGGAGTTGAACATGCGTCAAAGGAGGTGGATGGAATATTTGAAAGATTATGACTTGGAACTAAGATACCATCCGGGTAAAGTGAATAAGGTGGCGGATGCTTTAAGTAGGAAAGTGTTGCACAATGCCGACTTGATGATGCTAGAGTATACTTTATTGGAGAAATTTCGAGATCTAAATCTTTAATTTAATTGGACTCCTAATTGTGTGGTTATGGGGAATTTGGATATCAATTCTACTCTTAGGGAAGAAATCCAACAAGAGCAAGGGTTAGATGAGAAGTTGCAAGGAGTGTTATTGCAACCGGGGTTTGTACGAGATACCGACGGAGTTATTGTATTTAACCGAAGGATTTGTGTTCCGGATAACACAGAGTTAAAAAGGAAGATTTTAGATGAAGCGCATAAGGGTGCTTTTACTATACATCCGGGATCTTCAAAGATGTACCAAGATCTAAAGAGGGACTATTGGTGGTCCGGGATGAAAAGAGATATTGCGGTGTATGTGTCGGAATGTGCGGTGTGTCAACAAGTGAAGATCGAGCACCAAAGACCGGGTGGCTTGTTGTAACCTCTAGAAATTCCGGTGTGGAAATGGGATAGTATTTCGATGGATTTCGCCGTGGGATTACCCCGTGCCCAAGGTGGCTATGATTCGATTTGGGTGATTGTGGATCGATTGATGAAGTATGCTCATTTCTTGGCCGTAAAGACTACTTATAAGGCGAGTTATCTCGCAAGGTTGTTCATTTCGGAGATAGTGAGGTTGCATGGTATTCCTACTAGTATTGTTTCGGATAGAGATCCAAAATTTACCTCTAGATTTTGGAGAGCTTTTCAGCAAGCTATGGGGACGAAGTTGTGTATGAGCACGTCGAATCATCCGCAAACGGAAGGTCAGACGGAACAGATGATACAAACCATGGAAGACATGTTAAGAGCTTGTGTCCTTGAAAGTGGAGGAAATTGGATAGAACTCTTACCGTTGATTGAATTCTCCTATAATAACAGTTATCATGCAAGTATTGGTATGGCACCTTATGAAGCATTATATGGAAGGAAGTGTAGGACACCTCTGTGTTGGCCAGAAGTGGGTGAAGATAGTATGTTGGGACCCGAGATTATTCACGAAACTACGGAGAAAATTAAGATGATCCGTGATAAGATCAAACAAGCCCAAGATCGTCAAAAGAGTTATGCGGATAACCGTAGAAGACCTTTGGAATTTGAAGAAGACGATCACGTGTTTTTGAAAGTTACTCCGAAATTGCGGTTGAAAGGACCATTTCGATCGCGGAAGTTAAGTCTAAGATACGTAGGACCGTATCAGATCTTGGAGAGAATTAGTGAAGGAGCTTACAGATTAGCCTTACCGCCTTCTCTGTCCGAGATGCACGATGTTTTTCATGTATCTCAGCTTAGGAAATTTGTCCCAGATCCTCTTCAGCCAATTCTACCAGATACCATTGAGATAGAAGCAGATTTGACATTTGAGCCTCAATCGAGTCGTATCACTGGAAGAGAAACTAAAGTGTTAAGGAATAAAGAGATTCCTCTTATTAGGGTCCAGTGGGATGAGACGCATCCGGGTGATGCAACTTGGGAATTGGAATCGGAGATGTGGGAGGTTTATCCTCATCTTTTCAGGTAATTGTTTTAAATTCGTGGGCGAATTTCTATTTAAGGGGGGGGGGGGAGGATGTAATACCCCGTAAATTATTTTACTCCGGATAATACTAGTTGTGATCAACTGAGTCCCAGTGCACTCTGATAAAATATCTGCAGAGATAATTAGGGTAACTGTTGGACTTAGAGTAAATCTAATTAATATTATCTGACCCTGAGATATTTAAATATTTGGACTTTAGAGACTTTTTGGACAATTAGTAGTGTTGGTAATTGATGATGTTTTACTATATCATTCCTTTTCCTCTCATTTTCCTCTTTAGAAGAAAAGGGAGAAAAATATAGAAAGAAGTGGAGAGAAAGAAAAGAGAAGGAAAGGAAGAGAAAAAGAGGAAAGCTCAAGATCAAGAACATCATCAAATCTTCATCCAATCATCTTCAAATATTCACCATCTTCATCTATTCAAGGTGGGTTCTAGATAAATGCTTTTGTTTTAGATTTTCTTGGATTCTAAGACTTAGGTTAGAGTTGTAAGAGAATTGGTTAAATTGGAAAATCTTGAAAATTAACGGTTGAAATGTGTTATAAACTGAGTAGTATGAGTTATATGAGTGTAGAATCATTTATGTTTGATTGTGGGATGTTTGGATATGTTTTGGTGGGGTTTTGGAACCATGGGAGATCAGCTGTTATGCTGATGAACTTTCTGCATTTCCCAGATTCGCACTGCGAATCCCCCAGCGAAGGGGGAAATCGTGCACTCGCTGGCAGCTCGCACTGCGAATGCGAAGGCGAGCATTCGCCAGTGGTTTGCACTACGAACCTTACGTTGTTTTTGCTACTGCCTTGGTTCGCACTGCGAATGGTGCAGCGAGCAAGTGTTGGCTAGGCATTCGCTGGATGCTTCGCACTGCGAATGAAGTAGCGAGCATTCGCTGGCTTCTTTGCAATGCGAACATAGCAGAACATCCATTTTGTTTCTTGCATAACTTTTGACTCGGTTATCCGTTTTGCGTATTCTTGGTATCGTTGCGAAGCTAAGAACATATTCTAGCTGATGGTAGTGGGAAATATCTTTTTATTGCCCGATTAAATGAATCAGAGGGAACCGTAAATTGGTATAAATTGTGATATGTTGAATTTTGGTGTTCCATTATGTGATTGACGATTACATGCATATGTTATTATTGTGAAACATGTTGGAATATGTATGCATGTTAAAATATGAATAGGTAGAGTGAGGAACATTACCGTAAATGATATCGAAAGTGTGTAAATGACATGGTGACAACGCTCGTGCAAAAGAGACCGAGGCGTATGTCTACTAATAATAACCGGATTATCTTGTGGTGTAGTTTCATGAGACTCGAGCGCCTCCTTTGAAACGTATGCACAATTACTTGGCAGGTTTTATTCCCGCGTATAGTATGATTAGAGCCTACGGGTAAAGAGACTTGTGATGGTGTACGGGCCATGTGAAGTGATGGATCACGGTGTACGAGCCGATGATCCCGAATCCAATTCGTATGCCAAGTAAATACAAGGATCCATGACTCGGGTCATCTTCTAGACGTAGAAGCGGACGGGAATAGGGGATGCCTTGGTACGGTTATTAATTTGTGAGATTCTGGAGTAACAGGCTCAGAACTTACTTTAGTACTATTGTGAGTTAGCAGGCTCACGAGTGTGAATGTATTTTTATCGTGTGTGTACTCAAAGTCACTTCCCTTCCCTTTGACTTGAGTTAGGCTTATTAGAACCTTGTAAAGCCGAGAGGACTATAAGATAGCGAACTCACTGAGATTTGATGTATCTCACCCCACTGTTGTTGTTTACATCACAGGTTCTGCAGGTTCGGCGAAGGGTAAGGACAAAGTGGTTTGACTTTTCCTTACGGATCGTAGCTTTTGAGATGGCATGGCTTTCGCTATAGCGTTTTATTTTGAGATCATTGTATTGATCTAGTTCTTAGTGCATTTCGGGACATCTTGTATACGTTATGCCGTAGGATTTAGAACTTTGTATTTAGGGCATTTAGTGTATACAATGTGTTAACTAGGAACTTGTACATATATATTTCAGTACCAAACGTATTATTCATGTATGATATATGCTTTGATGTATGTATGTATATGTGGGCTTTACAGTTCTGACGGTTTTGATTCTGCTGACTTTTGTTGTTCTGTTGATTCTGTTGCTGATTCTGAGCATTCTGAACTGGTTGTTGTAGATGATACTGATATAGAGGTTGTTGATATTGTGCAGCAGCAATGTACAGATATTGATAATATGGCATATGTGCCATCGGAGCTTGATACTGAGGAGAAACTTGAGCTATCACAGCGTTGGTTTCACCTTCCTTTTTCTTGGACTGACTATTCTGAGATTTTCTAGTAGTCGGCTGCTGGGAAGCAGCTCCAGGAATCTTTCCAGTCTTCAAACTATTTTCAATTCGTTCACCAATTGTTACAATGTCAGCAAAGTTTGATGAAGAACTACTCACCATTTTCTCATAGTAGGAACCTTGCAATGTACCTATAAAGATGTCAACTAACTCATTATCAGAGAGAGCGGGTCGCACACGAGATGCCATCTCGCGCCATCTTTGTGCATACTCCTTGAATGTTTCAGCTGAGCGCTGAGTCTGGTTCTGCAACTGTAATCTAGTATGCGCCAGATCAAGATTGTATTTGTATTGTTTCAAGAATGCTTCAGACAAATCCCTCCAAGTACGGATCTTACTGCGTTCCAAGCCCATGTACCAATCCAATGAAGCACCAGACAAACTATCTTAAAAACAATGAACAAGCAATTCATCACTATTGAAGATGGCTGGTTTACATCCTGAGTGAATCGCACACTCAAAGATAACACATAGTCGCCACCGAACTTTATTTAGTCCTGAAGGACAGGGAAAATATCGATAAAACCCATGGGGAAGAGAAACGGGAACGGGGGTCGGTTATGCGAAAGGAAGGTACTAGCACCTAACGTATCCGTCGTACTCAACGGGAACCATTTCGCTTGCTTCTAGGCTTGGATGGGTTATCTATCTAAAGGTTTCTAGCTAAAAGAAAGAGGAGAGAGAGAGAAGGAGGGGAAAAAGAAAGAAAAGAAAGAAAGTGCTCGTGGAGGATTGGGGTCCTCGTGCCTACGTACCCTCATAGTGCAATGAGGAAATTAGAGCGTCGTAGTTCATGGAACCAGGGGACAGAAAAGAAGGAAGAAAGGGAGAAGGAAAGAAGGGTGAAAGTGTGCTCGCCAAGACATCACGTCTCGTGCCTACGTATCTGACATCCGAAATAATGCAGAATCAGAGCTTCCGTAGTTCAGGGAACCAAATGGAAAACTAAACAAGAAAGAGACAGGAAAACAAAAGAAGTGGTGTCAAAACCAAGAGCAAGAGTGAAATAAAAACTCTACTGGGGAAGACCACACAGTAGGAGCGATTGCACAAGAGACTAGAAAAAGAACGGTGTCCAAACCAAGAATGAAAGAAACTCCGTTGGGGATAACAAAGAGGATTGGCGTTGCAACCAAGGAAGTAAGAGCCAAGTGAATAGAAAAGACTCCACTGGGGAAGAAAAGATCAAAGAACTGCTAGGAATCAGAGGGTAAGCGACCCGGCTGGGGATCCAAATAAAGGGATGGTGTCAAAACTAAAAGAAAAGGAAGACTAGATATATTAACTGACTGGTAGTGGTTAACCGAAGAAAGAGAGTAAGACTCTGGCGGGGAAAAGAGGCTGGTGTCAACAGACGGACTGTGATAAACCAAGAGAGAGAAAGTGCTGAACCAAGAGAAGGTGTTCGACTCTGAAGGGGCATCAGTATATTAACTGATAAACAGTGGTTAACTGAGGAAACAAGGATTGCAACTCTGTGGGGATAGAGATGCATTGGTTTTAATAGAGAAAACTGTGATTAACCAGAAGAACGGGTGTAGGACCGATCGAAGGTCGTAACCCAAAAGGGGTGTTGGTATTGACTGAACAAACAACACTTGACCAACGAAGAAGGGTATTGAACCAAAAGAGGTTACTAACCGCAGGGGTTCAGTTTTTAACAGAACACTGTGATTAACCGAGAAAAATGAGTGATTAACCAAGAGGAGGTGATTAACTCGAAAAAAGGGTTCAATATTTTAACAGACAGGCTGTGGTTAACTGAAGAAGAGGGTAATTAACCAAGACTAAGTGATTAACCCAAGGAACTCAGTATGTTAACAGACAGATTGTGGTTAACTGAGAAGGAATGCAAATATTGGTGTTTTAACTGACAGGCAGTGATTAACCACGGGAGAAGAACCAAAAGAAGGTTGCGAACTCCGCAAGGGATTCGATTGTAACAGGAGTAATGTGTTTAACCAAAGAAAGAGAAAAGAGACTCTTCAGGGGAATCAAAAGAACAATGATTGACCGCAAGAAAAGAATAGGGTATTGAAACTAAGAAAGCTTGTTAACCCATTGAACAAAGGATTGCAACCAAGAAGGTGATTGATCAAGAGAGAGATTGAAAGAGATAAGAGTGATCAAGAATTGAAAGAGATTGCAAAGGGAAAAGAGTGATCAAGGATCGACCCGACTGGGGAAAGAAAGCACACCACCGCCTGGAGATAGAGATGATTAAGCCAAGCACAGGGTCATTCGTCCCCTACCAAAAGTAGTCAGAATAAGAGTAGGAATTCTCCCTTCTCATTCCTTCTCTAACACACTGGGTGTAATGCAGAAATTGAAACAGACAGCACAACAGCTTCAAGTTGTACAGTGCTCCTGCGTGGAGAAACGGACAGCATAACGGCTCCTATTTGTACAGTGCTCCGATGTAGGGCGAAGCGCGAAACTCCAACTCCACGGGGGATCGAGAGAGAAAAAGCTCTAAAGGAAGCATAAAGAGAGGAAATAGAAAGATCAACTAATCGAAACATGGTTTCGATCAATTAATCAAAGGGAAAAATCATGCCAACAATTTTTCAAAGAGAGTGAAAAATCATTAAGGCAAAAGGTGCGAATTATTGATTATACAAGATTAAGCTCATCCGTGAAGAATGAACTTAATGCAAAACCAAGAAAGGGAGTATAAAACAGTACCAAATGATCGACAAATGTGCAACACAAAATCATGTTATTGTGATCAACGAAAGTGCAAGAAAGCATGTGTTCTCATAATGCCAAAAACATGAACAATTTGAATAATAGAAAGTGTGTGACAAAAGTTCATGAATAAGCTTCAAACAGAAATTGAATGACACTTAAAGTATCCATAAAAATCACTCCTATCAATCCATGGAAGTTAGAGGAGGAAAGGATGTCAAACAAGCTTGAAATGCAAGAAAATGGCACTCTATTACAGTGGTAATCGATTACCCTAATCAGGTAATCGGTTACTCGCTTGAAAATAGCAGAATTTGGCAAAATTTGTGCAGAGTAATCGGTTACTCAGTTGAAAAGAAACAGCGTTGATGCAAATTTGTGAAGAATAATCGGTTACTCTCTTTGAGTAATCGATTACGATTGTAATAGTGGCAAAAAAACCAGAAAAAACAGCTTTTCAAAAGCAACTTTCAACACATAATCACTTATCCAAACTACCACATGCTATGGTATGAATTTGTGCACGAAAACTCAAGCTTAGAAGCAGTAAATGATCAACAATAGAGTCAATTAAATAATCAAGATCATGGATCAAGCAATGGTATAATCAATTCACATGCAAAACATCGAAACTACATCGCGAATGATACGAAAACGATCGAAACAGAAAAAATGAAAGAGATCCACCGACCTACAAGGCTGAGACGTGCCTTAGTAAATGTTGCAATGTGGTCTTGATGAAGATAATCAAAGAAAACCAGAGGAATCTTCAATTATAGCCGAAACGTATCGAAACCGATCAAACCGCGACGAAAACTCTAAAATGAGAATTATCATCGAAGAAAGTTGAATCGATCACTTGAGATGAATCCAAAAGCTATTGAACTCCAGAAAAACCAGTATAATGGAATGGAAATGAAGGTTAAGCTCAAGAAATAATCACTTTCAATGTGAAAAGTGATTATTCTTCAAGAATTAAGAGCTTTTAGTGAGGTTTTGGAAGAGAATTGAGATGAAGATGAAGATGTAGCAGAAAAAATCAGAGAGGATGTGAGAGAATTGAGAGTGAAATGTGAGAAATTTGTGTGAAAAATGGGAGCCCTTGAAAAGTGAGTGAAGGTGTGCTTATATAGATTTTAGGTTTGGAGTATGAGAGGTTTGGAATTTGGTTTGGACCTAGCTTTGGGTTTGGAACTAGGTTAGGAGTTACTTGGACTTGACTCACCGAGTCAAGACGGTTAACTCGGTTAGTTAGAACCAACTAGGTAACAATCCCAAGGTGAATTCCAACATCCAAAGATCCACATTACTTGGAAAACAAGGAACATGGTGCACTTAATTTGAAGTGATGCATTAGAGTAAATTTGAGTGAATTCTTGAAGACTCCAGAATGTTCCACATTCTACTAGACCAATGTAGAATCCAAGACCAAAGTGTGTGCAAAGGTGCTATCATGAAAAAGCAGCAAAATTTGCAAACTGACACAGAGTAATCGATTACCATATTTGAGTAATCGATTACTCTAGCCAATTTTGCCTAATTTTGCTCAAAAATGGTGTTGTGGTCCCGGTTTCGATTTTCCACCTCTTGTTTTGACAAATAGGCATGAAAATCCTTATTTTGTGCTTGTCTTGATGATGTGATGACCTTGGGAGGATGTGATTAATCGGGCTTGGAAAACCTGAATATCCTGTGACAAGAACACAAAAAGGAAAGATGCGAATGCGTATGCCAGCGATGCGAATGCTTATGCTCATGCAAAAAAGGTAAAAGGGGGAGGTCAAATTTCGGGTTACGATAGCTGCCCCTATTTAATCCTCTTGGACCTGAATGTACGAATTGCGCCAGCTTTTCGATGATTCGAGGTAAAAGGGGATTAAATAAAAGAGTAGCTCGAGAATTTGGCCGACGACGACAAAAAAAGAGTGTTAAGAAAGAATAGATAAGTACAAAGTTGGCTGAAAATCTGTTGGGAGATAAGTCAGGCAAAAAGAGAGGGAGTATGATTGATGCATATGCTATGTATGCGTTTCTACATGATGCTTGATATCATGCAATGCAAAGGCGCAAGATAAGGCATAGTGTGAAGCGGTTAGGTAAAAATTGTAGCAAAATGACTTTGACACCCTCGGTCGGGGAGAGGACCCGCAGATAAAGACAAACTCTGTTGGAGAGGAGAGTTCACAAAGGATGATGATTCCGTTGGGAAAAGAAACCGAGAACATCTCAGGTTTCTAAGTCACCATGGTTGTCTCTGTTGGGGATGAAAGAATTAAATCAATCCTTCCTACCAAGATTGGCTCTATGTGGGGAGATACATCCTTCCAAATCATGTTGACTTTGCTGAGGAGAAACCACTGCTGCTGGAGACAGATGGTTTCAAATTATTGGAGACGATGTACAACCCTTGCTGGGGAAAAGCGAGCAAAGTGTCTTTGCTGGGAACACTTCGGCAACCTGCCTAGAGACATCACAAATCTGTCGGAGAAACGATATGTAAACAAACAAGCTTTTCGACAAATCGTAATAGCGCTTGCTGAGGAGAATGATGACTTTGCTGAGGAACTGCTGGGGAAACAACAACTTCTTCACAGAACCGTCACATTGCTGGCCAGGCGTTAGGCTTACCAATGGATATTACTGATTATCCTGCAGGAGTTACCAGTAACATATGCAATCCATAATGGTTTCTCGATTGATTTAGCTTTTTATTATTCTCAACACTTTTTAGTATTATGTGATCGCAAATAATTATTTATTTTGCAAACAAAATACTGGAATAAAACAAATTGAGATCACAAAGAATGCATTTTATTGAATGTAAAATTTTTGTACATAAAGTGTGTACAAGGATGCAAAATCCTTGATGAGGAAATTTGCAATAAAATTGAAAAACAAATGTAAATGGAAAAGGGAAATCACACTTTGCATTGATTACAACATTGGCCACCATTCGCAGTAAGTCTAGGTTCCAACGCCTTGCACCTGTTGATGATAATTGGAATGCTCAGTTACCGTCTGAGGTCTAGTTGTGATGAAGGAGGCTCAAGTGTTCACAGTCAATGCCTTTATCCCTAATTTTTGCCTGGACATATATTTCTTATTATTTTTTTTCGTCCACCGGGATACCCATTTTTGCCTAAGTTGCCCTTTCGGGTTTTCAACTTAGCAGGCTACTATTGTTTGTTTTTTTCCATTGTCCCTAACTTTTGCATGGACGTCTCTTTTTTTTGGTCCATCGGGACGTCAATTTTTGCCTAGATTGTCCTTGCGGATGTCAATCTAGCAGACTCTTATCCATTTTTTTTCAGGCATAATATTTTTTGACTGTATCGGAGTTCACGGGCGATGGCAACTCCTCCCCATCCATTGTGGTGAGGATCAGGGCTCCACCTGAGAAGGCTTTCTTGACAACAAAGGGTCCCTCGTAGTTGGGAGTCCATTTGCCTCGTGGATCCGAGTGAACGAGTGAATATCTCTTGAGCACGAGCTCGCCTTCACAGAATGTTCGAGGAAGAACTTTCTTGTCAAAAGCTCGCTTGAGGCGTCTCTGATACAATTGACCATGACAAACGGCTGTAAGGCGCTTCTCTTCGATGAGATTCAGCTGGTCGTATCTAGATTGAACCCATTCAGCTTCATTGAGACCTGCTTCCATGATGACTCTGAGCGAAGGAATTTCGACTTCAATGGGTAGAACTGCCTTCATACTATACACAAGTGAATACGGAGTTGCCCCAGTAGAAGTGCGAACTGAAGTTCGGTAGCCATGTAGTGCAAAGGGAAGCATTTCATGCCAATCCATGTAAGTCTTGACCATTTTCTGGACAATCCTCTTGATGTTTTTGTTTGCTGCTTCAACGACACCCTTCATCTTGGGCCGATATGGTGAAGAGTTATGGTGCTCGATCTTAAATTCTTGACACAACTCCTTCATCATATTGTTGTTCAGGTTGCTTGTATTATTCGTGATAATGCTGCTAGGAATACCATAACGACAAATTATCTCTTTCTTGATGAATCTGGCAACCACTTGTCGTGTAACGTTTGCATAAGAAGCAACTTCAACCCACTTGGTGAAGTAGTCAATAGCAACCAGAATGAATCGATGACCGTTGGAAGCCTTCGGCTCGATCATTCCAATCATATTTATACCCCACATGGAGAATGGCCAAGGTGAAGTCAAAACATTCAATGGAGTTGGAGGCACATGGATCTTGTCTCCGTAGATTTGGCATTTGTGACATCTTTTGGCAAAGTTGTAACAATCTATCTCCATTGTCATCCAGTAATACCCAGCCCGAAGGATCTTCTTGGCCATAGCAGGACCTTTAGCATGTACACCCTCGCAGCCCTCATGTATGAACCTTATGATTGTGTTTGCTTCGTGTCTATCCACGCATCTGAGCAACACAGAATCATAATTCCTCTTGTATAGTATACCACCACTTAAGAAGAATTTGGCGCAAAACCGCCTAAGAGCTTTCTTATCAGTGATAGTGATACTCTCGGGATATTCCTATTTTTCCAGATATCTTTTAATGTCGTAGAACCAAGGCTTGTCATCAGACTCATCCTCGATTACTAAACAGTGTGCTGGTTCGTTCAAGTGATCAATGCGGATATGAGGAGCTTCATTCTTCCACTTGACCTTGAACATGGATGCTAATGTGGCAAGAGCATCAGGTAGTTGATTTTCCTCTCTGGGGATATGATGAAAAGAAATCTCATCAAATTAAGGAATCAACTTCGCAATGTGTTGTTGGTATGAAACCAGCTTGGAATCCCGACTCACAAAATTCCCTCTGACTTGGCCGATGACTAAGGCAAAATCTCCATAGACCTCAAGAATCTTGATTCTCATGTCAATAGCCGCTTCAATACCATAGATACATGCTTCGTATTCAGCCATATTGTTGGTGTATGCAAAGCATAATCTAGCAGTGAAGGGAAGGTGAAAATGTGTTGGAGAGATGAGGATAGCGCCGATTCCACGACCTTTAGAATTGGAGGCACCATCGAACACGAGCGTCCATCGCGCCCCTGGTTCGGGTCCTATGTCAGGGTCTGGAGTCTCATAATCTTTGATGAACAAAACATCCTCATCGGGAAAGTGAAACTTCATTTGTTGATAACCCTCTACAGGTTGATGAGCAAGGTAGTCAGACAAGACACTCCCTTTTATTGCTTTCTGGGTAACATGTTAGATATCATACTCAGTTAACAACATCTGCCACCGAGCAATCCTTCCAGAGACAACAGGTTTTTCAAATATGTGCTTTATCAGATCCATTTTGGATATCAACAAAGTAGTATGACAAATCATGTATTGTCGTAGGCGTCGAGCAGCCCAGACCAGAGCACAACAAGTTTTCTCTAAGAGTGAGTATCTGGTCTCACAATCAGTGAACTTCTTGCTCAAATAGTATATTGCATGTTCGTTTCTGCCAGTGTCGTCATGTTGACCCAATACACATCCCATTAATTCATCGAGAACGGTGAGATACATGATTAAACGCCTACCAGGAACCGGCGGTACTAAGATCGGTGGTTCTTGCAAGTATTATTTTATTTTGTCAAATGCTTCCTGACAATCATTATTCCATTCAACCGATTGATTTTTTCTTAGTAATTTAAACATTGATTCACACGTAGCTGTCAAATGGAAAATGAACATTGAAATATAATTGAGTCTGCCCAGAAAGCCACAGACTTCTTTTTCTGTTTTGGGAGGCGGCATGTTCTGAATTGCCCGAACCTTATCAGGATCAACTTCAATGTCCTTTTGACTCATAATAAAACCCAACAGTTTACCAGATCAAACTCCGAAGGTGCACTTCGTAGGATTCAACCACAATCTAAACTTCCGGAGTCTGTCAAACAGTCTCTTCAGATGAACCAGGTGATCATCTTCAGTTTTGGACTTGGCAATCATATCGTCCACATAAACCTTAATCTCTTTATGAATCATATCATGAAAGAGGGTTGTCATGGCACGCTGGTATGTTGCCCCTGCATTCTTTAGACCGAATGGCATGACCTTGTAACAATATGTACCCCATGGCGTGATGAAAGTAATCTTCTCCATGTCAGCTGGGGACATTTTGATCTAATTATATCCAGAGAAACCGTCCATAAAGGAAAAGACAGAGAACTGCGCCGTGTTGTCTACCAAGACATCAATATGAGGCAAAGGAAAATCGTCCTTCGGGCTCGCCTTGTTGAGATCTCGATAATCCACACACATTTTGACTTTCCCGTCTTTCTTGGGAACTGGGACGATGTTGGTAATCCATTCAGGATATTCGAAAGTGGCTAGGAACCCAACATCCAGCTGCTTCTTTACCTCTTCTCTGATTTTGAGTGCCATGTCGGGTCTAGTCCTTCTGAGTTTCTGCTTGACAGGAGGACATCCCGACTTGAGTGGTAAGTGATGTTCAACGATGTTGGTATCCAACCCAAGCATATCTTGATAGGACCAGGCGAAGATATCAACATACTATTTCCATAACTCGACCAACTCGGAGTGTACATGCTCTTCGAGGGATGTGCCAACCTTGACTTCTCTTCTGACCTCATCAGTACAAAGATTGACAACTTCCACTGGCTCTTTGTGTGGCTAAATCTCTCTATGCTCGTGCTCAAGAAGCCTTGCTAGTTCAGTCGGTAATTCACAATCTTCCTCGCCATCTTCTTCGGCTTGGTTAATTGGAATCCTAGAATTACAATGGATGTTTGCCATGTTGTTATCAATGCTTTTATTAATTCTGCATGTTTATGAATAGAATGAGCTATTTTAAAAAGTGAAAAAGAAAAGAAACTTTTGCCATTTATTTGTGAAAAAGTAAAATAAAGAAAGAAAATAGAGCATGATTTTGAATGCAAATTTTTTTTATTTATTGACCACATAATATTGCAAAAGCGTGAGGCCCTTTACAAGCTATCCACTCGTCTCGGGCGAGGACGAGGGAATGAGAAAGCAAAATGCATTACATGTTATATGGAAAAACCACAGGAATCATGGTAGATGTCCAATTGTTGAGCTTGAAACCCGGAGGACACTTGCGCACAAAGCTTGAAATCTGGTTGCTAGGACTAGCATCATCAATAGCTGCCACGATGTCACCTTGCTGGAAACCCGCGCTATTAAACTTGATTAAGTTGCACTGCTTTGACCCAAGTGAACTAGATTGTCGACCAGGACGATAACCCAATTAAAACAACTATGCTTCTCAACCATATCAATCACATGCCCCCATCCTGACAAGACACCTTTCTGGATAGTCTCCTTAGCACTTTTAGCCGATGCTAAAGTCAATGGTGGTGATCTACTTTGACTAGTTGAAGCAGAGCTGACATCTTCGAACTCGAGGCACTGCAACGACACCTCAGCCATGCCTTCCTCGGTCTCGACGTATCAAAAAGATGATAACTCACTTACAATCAAATCCTCTTCACCACAGACGATGACAAGCTGATCATCAAACATGAACTTTAACTTCTGATGCAAAGTGGAGGTAACTGCCCCTGCGGCGTAGATCCATGGACGACCCAATAGGCAACTGTACGCCGGATTGATATCCATCACCTGGAAGGTAATGGTGAACAAATGCGGCCCGATATTGATAGGTAAGTCCACTTCCCCAATGACTTGCCTTCGGGAGCCGTCAAAGGCTCTGACAACTAAGGCACTTGGTCTCATCTCGTTTCCTTCCACCAGTAATTGACTCAATGTGTCCTTGGGGATCACTTTAAGGGAAGAACTGGTATCCACTAGAACACGAGATAACAGGGTGTCTATGTAGGTTACAGATATGTGCAACGCTTTATTGTGGGCAGTTCCTTTAAGAGGCAATTCTGATTCATTAAAGCCCAAATATCGACTTGCAGTTATGTTGGCCACTACATCATCAAACTCGACGACAGATATATCATGCATAATGTGAGCACTATTCAAGACTTTCAACAAAGCTGATCTGTGCACAGGCAAACTCATAAGTAGGGACAAAATTGAAATCCTCGAGGGAGTCTGACCCAGCTGATTCACAATTTTAAAGTCACTTTTCTTGATCAACTTAAGGAACTCTTGATCATCAAGGGTCTCTTTGTTCTTTGGAACATCCTCAGACGGGATAGTCGGAACTGGAATGGCAGTAGATGCCCCTTGTTGAACAACAGGGGTTGCAGTTGCAGGTGTCTCCTTAGGAGAAATAACAATTGGAATTTGCACAGGCTTCGTAGTCACCTTCGGAGCAAACACTCGTCAACTACGAGTCATACCTCCATTGGCTGTAACATTCACGATCTCATATTTGGCGAACGTTATCTCTTGACCTCCGGAAAACACAGTAGACCCATACTTCCAAGGTACCTCCTTAGAATTCTGATACGGAAACGGCTTCGGCGAGCAAACAACGATGGGTTGCACCTTCTTCTACTTAGGGGATTCCACATGAACTTTTCTATAGACGATGGTGAACGGCTCGATAGTAGCAACTTCCTCAACAAGTTTAGATCTGGCAAATTGTACTTCACCACAGTTCAGGACACAACCCTTCAGCCTTCTACACTGGTTGGGATTATCGTCACAAATCTGACACTTGCCGTGCAACCCTTTCAACAGCCCGTGTTCATTCAATTTCTTGAAAACCACAATCATAGGAGTCTTTACCTCATCGACATCCATGATCAATTCAGCCATTGAACTATCCTTAATCATGTTAACCGCAGGTCCATTGTGATTCAGCAACGGATTACTCTGAATGTTAGGTCCTTCCTCAGCGAAAGTCAAAACCTTCTTATCAATGAGTTCCTGAACTTTGGTTTTGAAAACAAAGCAGTCCTCTGTTGCATGTCCTATGTATCCAGCATGATAAGCACAGGAAGCATTTGGATTATGCTTCGGGCCAAATGGAGGAATTGCAGGTGCAATCTGCTTGGGGACAATTGCCCCTTGGTGAACCAAGTAAGGAAACAATTCGGTGTATGACACCGGAATTCTGTCAAGATTCGGATGCTTACGATTTCCTTGATTATTGTTGTTCTGACGGTTTTGATTCCGCTGATTTTTGTTGTTCTGTTGATTCTGTTGCTGATTCTGAGCATTCTGAACTGGTTGTTGTGGATGATGCTGATATGGAGGTTGTTGATACTGTGCAGCAGCAATGTATGGATATGGATAATATGGCATGGGAGCCATGGAAGCTTGATACTGAGGAGAAACTTGAGCTGTCACAGTGTTGGCTTCACCATCCTTTTTCTTGGACTGACTGTTCTGAGACTTTCTGGTGATCGACTGCTGGGAAGCAGCTCCGGGAATCTTTCCAGTCTTTAAACTGTTTTCAATCCGTTCATCAATTGTTACAACATCAACGAAGTTCGATGAAGAACTACCCACCATTTTCTCGTAGTAAGATCCTTGTAAGGTACCCATAAAGATGTCAACCAACTCATTGTTAGAGAGAGCCGGTCGTACACGAGATGCAATCTCACACTATCTTTGTGCATACTCCTTGAATATTTCAGCCGAGCGCTGAGACTGATTCTGCAATTGCAATCTAGTTGGTGCCAGATCAAGTTTATATTTGTATTGTTTTACGAATGCTTCAGATAGACCCCTCTAAGTACGGATTTTGTTGCGCTCCAGGCCCATGTACCAATTCAATGAAGCACCAGACAAACTATCTTGAAAACAATGAACTAGCAATTCATCATTATCAATATGGGATGCCATCTTCCTGCAGTACATAGTGATGTGACTACGCGGGTAGCTTAAACCTTTATATTTTTGGCAAATCAGGTATCTTGAATTTCTGCGGCAGCACAACATCTGGAACCAAACACAAGTCTTTGGCCTCCATGCCAAACGCAGAAAACCCTTCAATAGCCCTGATACGGTCTTCCAACAACTTTTAGTCAGTAGGTCTACTCTGATTAGTGGGTCTGACAAGGATCTGAGGATTTGGCAGCTGGGAAGCGGCCGGAGCGTGCACTTGCGGGGTAGCAAACTGAGAAGGATACACCAAACCTGGATTAACCATCTGACCAATATTCTGACCCATCGGAACACCATACGGATAAGTCGGAGGAGGTACCCCAGCAGCTAAGGAAGATGCCCCAGGATAAACATTCTGAATAGCAGTTTGAGCAACTTGAGATGAAATAGGAACATGAATAGGAGGACCTCTATACACATGCTCTTCTTCATCAGGAGTTTCAGTGTCAGCCAATCCGGCAGTTTGATGAGTTTGAACCTGAAGATTCTCAGGATCATCATTCACCACTGGAGGCGGGACTGGAGTAGGCATGACCCATGGATATGCGGAAGCATTCCCATTAGGCATGGGCGCAACAAAAGGTTGATATGGCAGGAAGGCACTACCATTATTCGCAATCCGAGGAGTGTAATTCGGAGGCATGCTCCAAGGAAAACCAGTGGGCATCTGGTTCAAACCGAATTGAGAATTTGTCGGATGAACAACAGGCTGATTCACAGGCTCAACTGGAACTTCAACAATAGCATGAGAAGGAACAACAACAGCAGGAGTGGCCGTAACAATAGGAGGAACAGTCACAACAGGAGTGACAACAGTTGCATCAGTAGCGGTTGCAACAATAGTGGCAGCAGCAGCGGCGTCCCTCTGGGCATGAAGGATTTCCATAATGACATCCATGTTCATCTAGAACTGATCCATCCGGCTTTGGAATTGAGCCAGAGTTTCCTTGTAAGCAGTATTCTCAGCTTCAAAGTCAGCCATGATTCTGGATTTGTTTGAGCGAGTAAAATACCGATGTCGAGTCGTCGTCTTGCTACAAGGAAGGCGGACAAGGATGAGCAACGGTTTTGGATGAAGGGACGTGCATATGTGTGCGAATGAGTGTATGATATCCATGCAAAAATAAAATTTTAAATTCCAGGAATTCTTAAACTTATCTTTGTTGACAGTAATCATAAAGCATACAAGTAAAGGCATAAAAGATAGAGTGAGCAAGAATCTTCATTCATTCAACAATAAAGGAAAGAAGCATAAGTCAATACAAGTCAAATATCTTCCTTTTGGGCTACAATAAAATCCGAATGAATTCTATCAAATACCACCCTACACATAGACAAGAAATGGAAAACAGCCCAAGGAAGCTGGTGTGGCAATGCATCAACATATTCATTCCTCAACAACCCAGGTAGGTCCTCCAATGCATGCTCAGCAAATCTGGCTAGACGGCCATGCCTCTCACTCCAGTACTTCGCATCCTTCATGAGGTTACAAAGCAAAGAATGATTAGGTCCCTGAAGCATATCCTGAAGAAAGGCCTCTTTCTGATCCAGGAGGTTCTGTAGATGACGACTTTGATGCTCCCAATGAGTGCTCTCTGTGCTGAGCTGACTAATCTGCTCTTGACTCTGATGTGCTTGATCTTGCAGCTTCTGAATCTCACCGAAGACCTGGTCGAGCTTAGCTTGACACTGAGAAAAGTCCTTGGCTAACTGATTAGCACAGTCTTGATCACTTTTCCACTTTGTGATGCTCCGCAAGTGCACGGAAATATCGAAGTAATATAAAAGATTGTCGAACCCACAGAGACCAATATCAACCTATCGTTATCTATCGTTGGTTTGCAAAGCTAAGGCTAATGAATGATTGATTAAGGGGAAACTAAGACTAAAACTAGAATAAAACTTAGAAAAATATGAAAGAAAAGAGAGAGACCGGAATGTGGATTCCATGTACCTCAGGCACTCAGCAATTGGTTAGCGCTAATTTACGTATGTTCCATAGAAAATATTGGTTTAAAGACTCCGCTTCACACTCTCACGTTATTGACTAAAGCCACATCTCCTAACCACAGGATTTTGCTCTCGCTCGCCCGTTTTAATTAGAAAACGTATTTTGAAAATCAATTAGATCCTAATCGGTACCTAAAGCGCTCTCGCTGTTTTTAGGATCAATGCCCCGTTCCCACTATCTGGTTTGATCCCTACGCTCTCGCAGTGCCGACTCTAACCTTTATTGCTTCTCACTCTCGTGACAAAACAGTGTTAAATAACCTCTCACTCTCGTGACGAAGTTATTTAAATTAAACTTAGAAACAAAGACCAAAACTGAATTTATTATAAGTTAACGCTAATTTAATTACCGAGTCCCGTCGGAACGACGGTCCTCACAAACCGGACTCTAAACATTTAGCCGGACATAGAATTAAATGAAAACAACACAGACATGGTAATTAAATTTGAAAGCATTACGATAACTAGTGTAGGAAAACGATAAACAATAATAATAAGCAATGCAATAAAGAACCTGTAAAGACTCGAAGCAGAATGTGGAAAATAAAGAACTTGAATTATCTTAAATAATGACGCCAAGCTTTGATCCAAGCGTTACAAATTAAAGGCCTAAATATTAATGGTGTGGTAGTTCCTCAATGTGAGATAACTACCACTTTTACAATGGTAATTTACTGCCTAAAACTATGAACAGCGCTTTCGCGCACAGAAACTTGGATGCCTCAAAATAACAAGGGAAATCCTATATATAGAGGCAGATTCCGTTCTGTAACTTCCATGGAGCATAAGTGAGTGGTGGAGAAAGTGGGAGGTTGGAGAAGTCTTCGGAGAAAATGTAAACGTGTGAAAGTTGATCCTCTAAAACTTCGTGACCACGTTTCTGCTCAACGTATTAAACCTATTTTGGACGCATGACGATCGTGAAGCTTCTGTTACGCTCGTGATGAATTTTGTGTCTGCCACGGTCGTGGTGGACTTTCCACGGTCGTCACACCAGCAGAATTTGGATTCTGTTGTTTTCTGCTTTTTTCTGCATCTTTTCTTCCTTGTTTTGCTTCTTTTCTCCACTTTGCATACTTTTAACTTGGAAATAGAAATACCTGCAAAAACACTTAAATATTCTCGAGAAAATCGGATATTAGACGAAAATGATATAATAATTGAATGTAAATCAAGGCCAAAATACGATACATTTTCGTGTTATCAAACACCCCCACACTTAAACCTTTACTTGTCCTCAAGCAAACCATGACTCGTAAGAAAAATAGTACATACGGATACTCATCCTAGGCTACCAACTCTACTTCGGTTAAGTTTGTGTCATAGGTACTAGCTTACACACTAAGGATATCGTAACAACACAATTCCGCTTTTACGGTCATCAACCTCCCTCCTATACAAACCAATCTGAATCATGTCATTATACCTAAACCTAACTAACTCATCCTTCTTTCATCCCTTTTCATTATGGCGCAATCACATTAAGCCCGTTATCCTTTCACACTCATGGTAGGATAACCTGTTAGTGACTATGATCTCATTATTATTATCAATTTTTTTTAGCACATTGGCTTAAATATCAATAAAATAAAGAAGTTTGCACCGTTGGGCTAAATGATCGGGTGAGGATCACCTAACTTAGAAGGAGCATTTCTTTTCATTCATTTTTTTTTCTTTTCAATTTACCATTTAAACATGAGATCATACACTTATTTGCATCGGCTTCCTACTTAGTGCGTGCTTAGGATGGTGCTGACTGCTAAATAAACTAATTAGGGACTACTAAAGGGGTGAGAACTTAAGGCTATGGCATAACAAGTACTCAAATCGATTTCCATAATAGGGAGGCTCACGGTGTTAAGACGATACCGATCTTGCGGAATTTTTCCCACGTCTCACAATCTAACCTCAATTTCGTCTGTAACCTAAGATTTTCAAAAGAAACCCTATTTTTAACGTAAAAAATTTCAAAATATTTGGTGTGGCTCAAGGGAGTGGGAAATCGATAAACACAAAATCGCATATAAAGACTTGACAGCACATGCAAAGACGCAACGAAAATAGAAAAAAAATTTAAAATCATGGTAGAAAGCAATAAATCTAACTAAAATGCGTTAAAATGAAAGCGGTAGAGTTCCTCCCCCACACTTAAACCAAACATTGCCCTCAATGTTTTGATAAAAGGTGGTAAAGGAAAGATGAACCTGTATGACTACCAATGCGTGCTACCATAGCCAAATTCACTATGATTCTTCCCTTGCTGTCCTTGTCTTTGCTGACCACTTCTACTCCGGCGTCTTGTACTACGAGATATCTGAATTTGCTGAAACTTCACTTTCTTGAAGCCGCTCATTATATGGCTTGTTTCCGAAGGAAGTACCTGCAAAAATTTGTTAGAAAAATACGGTGCGATGTGTGCAGGTGGAACCTGACCAAGCGAAAGGACCAAGAAGAGGTGAGTTACGAATGGGAGAGATATGCCTTCTCCTATCATACTCATCATCGGCGTCACCACCAGCAGCGACATTCGTAGGAATGTGCGTGGGCACCAACTCATCTTAAGGGATTGTCATCAAGAGATCGTTCGCCTAAATGTAGCTGAGACGTGACAAGCGATACAATTCTTTATTTTCTGCAAACATAAACAATGAAAGGAAAACATTTAAATTAAAAACTTGTGGGTTTCCTCCCACGCAGAGCTTTGTTTAACGTCGATAGCTCGACGGATGGAAGTGTTAATTTTCGGTTTCCATGGCCATTTATCAAGCCATCTCGCATATCCCTCACCTTTTCTTTTCTTCCTTCTGTGGGGTAGTTCATTCTTTTGAACTTGTGGTGGTGGTTTTGGATCTATGCTAAGTATTAGCTTTTCAAGTCTGGGTTTAGTTATTTCATCCATCACCTCAAAGTTTAACCTTACCCTCTTAGCAGTAATGTTTTCCCTAGTTTCGCGGTCCTCTAATTTTCTCTTTTTATGCGGGACCTCAGACAAAGGTGTGTTAGTATGGATATTTTCCAATATCTCCACACTCGTTTTGGATTGGGATTCTACTTTAGCCTCTACAAACCTTTGCGGGAAAAGAATTGGTGGGGTATATGGAGGAAGAACAACAATAGTTGCTTCATTCTCTACCTCTATGACAACCTCCCTTTCGGATGGTGTCAGTGGATTTTTCTCTACACTTTCCTCACCAAAACTCTCATCATTCTCATTATCACTCTCCTCAACCTCATTATCACTCTCCTTAGGATTTTCGAGTTGTTTTTCACTACTAGTTGTTATAACATACACATTCTCCTCAGGGGAGGGTTCTATAGGTGTCAGTGCAAGTATTAAGATTTGGGTCTCCAATGCCTCGGTGTGAGTCACGAGGGACTCGACCATAGTGTTCATCTACCTAAGGGTTTCATGAGTATCGGGATGTTGTCTTCTAAGCTCTTCATTAGGGAGAGTTTGGGTCTCCACAAAGTGCTCCATCATAGATTCTAACCTAGAATTAGTTGTTGTTTCAATGAAATTCTCCATTAATGTTTCAAGGTTGGGATTGACGGATTCTCGTGGTTCCTCAAAATATTGGGAGTGGTAATTTGGGTGGAAATGAGTTAGTGTCGCGTGGAAATCCTCCATTATTGTTTCGAGATCGGAATTATGTGATTCTTGCGGTTCCTCGAAATTTTGGGAATGGTAATCGTAGGAAACATTTGGTTGCGGTTCCTCAAAATATTGGGAGTATTGCGGTTGGTAGTTGTAGAGAAAATTTGGGTGCGGCTCCTCAAGATATTGTAAGTGGTTATTATAGAGAAAATTTGGGTGATACATATTTTTTTAATTTTTTTTGTGAGAGTGCCTTAGTCTATACGGTGCAACAACGGAAAAACAATATTGACTGTTGGTCCCCGGCAACGGCGCCAAAAACTTGATGCTCCGCAAGTGCACGGAAATATCGAAGTAATATAAAAGATTGTCGAACCCACAGAGACCAATATCAACCTATCGTTATCTATCGTGGCTTTGCAAAGCTAAGGCTAATGAATGATTGATTAAGGGGAAACTAAGACTAAAACTAGAATAAAACTTAGAAAAATATGAAAGAAAAGAGAGAGACCGGAATGTGGATTCCGTGTACCTCAGGCACTCAGCAATTGGTTGGCGCTAATTTACGTATGTTCCGTAGAAAATATTGGTTTAAAGACTCCGCCTCACACTCTCGCGTTATTGACTAAAGCCACATCTCCTAACCACAGGATTTTGCTCTCGCTCACCCGTTTTAATTAGAAAACGTATTTTAAAAATCAATTAGATCCTAATCGACACCTAAAGCGCTCTCGCTGTTTTTAGGATCAATGCCCCGTTCCCACTATCTGGTTCGATCCCCACGCTCTCGCAGTGCCGGCTCTAACCTTTATTCCTTCTCACTCTCGTGACGAAACTGTGTTAAATAACCTCTCACTCTCGTGACGAAGTTATTTAAATTAAACTTGGAAACAAAGACCAAAACTGAATTTATTATAAGTTAACGCTAATTTAATTACCGAGTCCCGTCGGAACGACGGTCCTCACAAACCGGACTCTAAACATTTAGCCGGACATAGAATTAAATGAAAACAACACAGACATGGTAATTAAATTTGAAAGCATTATGATAACTAGTGTAGGAAAATGATAAACAATAATAATAAGCAATGCAATAAATAACCTGTAAAGACTCGAAGCAGAATATGGAAAATAAAGAACTTGAATTATCTTAAATAATGACGGCAAGCTTTGATCCAAGCGTTACAAATTAAAGGCCTAAATACTAATGGTGTGGTAGTTCCTCAATGTGAGATAACTACCACTTTTACAATGGTAATTTACTGCCTAAAACTATGAACAGCGCTTTCGCGCACAGAAACTTAGATGCCTCAAAATAACATGGGAAATCCTATATATAGAGGGAGATTCCGTTCTGTAACTTCCATAGAGCATAAGTGAGTGGTGGAGAAAGTGGGAGGTTGGAGAAGTCTTCGGAGAAAATGTAAACGTGTGAAAGTTGATCCTCTAAAACTTCGTGACCACGTTTCTGCTCAACGTATTAAACCTGTTTTGGACGCATGACGATCGTGAAGCTTCTGTTACGCTCGTGATGAATTTTGTGTCTGCCACGGTCGTGGTGGACCTATCACGGTCGTCACACCGGCAGAATTTGGATTCTGCTGTTTTCTGCTCTTTTCTGCATCTTTTCTTCCTTGTTTTGCTTCTTTTCTCCACTTTGCATACTTTTAACTTGGAAATAGAAATACCTGCAAGAAAACTTAAATATTCTCGAGAAAATCAGATATTAGACGAAAACGATATAATAATTGAATGTAAATCAAGGCTAAAATACGATACATTTTCGTGTTATCACTTTGTCTTGAACTCGGATAACTTCCCTCGAAGCTCTTCAAGTTGCTTGTTGTAGCTCAGCTCCTCTTTGTAGGCTTGATAATGAGCATCAACAAGTTGTCTCTTCTTTGAAGCAAGTCCCTCATAGGTGCTCTTTAAAGCATCACCCACCTTCCTACGCTTGTTCTGTTCAACCTCCACCTCTTTGAGCATGCGCTCACACTTCTGATGGAGCTTAATCTGTAGGCTATTCCTCTCGGAAGTGACTCTATCAAGGTCGAGACGAAGATCAGCATTCTCCTTCTTCAACTTTTCAACAATCAACTTGAGTTGATCGACCTCAGAAATGGAAACTTCAGGAAGCTTGTCATACATGGAAGGCTCGGGAGAAAATGGCAACAAGGTCTCTTTGACGCGCTCTTTGACCCAAAGTGTGTAAGCTTCCTTGGCTACACAATTCTTCTTACCCAAATCGGCTCTTCCTTCGAGATGAATATGAGTCCAAGCGGCACTAAACCTCTTCAGGAAACCCGTGTCATCAACCCTTTCATGAAAGATGAACTCCTTCACTACCTCAGGATAAGGCTTGGCAACCATAGGGTATCCTAACTGTCGGAAGGCCATTCTCGGATTGTAGTTAATTCCACCCTTTGTACCCAAGAGAGGCACATTGGAGAATTTCCCACAATGAAGAATGATCGGAATGTCGTCGAAGACTCGAGAATACCAAGAAATGTCATTAGCAGTGAGGGACATGATTCATTGAGACCACTTGAGATTACCCTTATTCTCAACAAAGGGACCCTTCTGTGGAAGGTGAGACATGAACCATCGGTACAACAAAGGAGCACAACAGACAATGGTTCCCTTCTTATTTTCATTCCTGGAATGAATAGAATGATAGGTATCAGCAAGAAGTGTCAGAACAGGGTTCTTGGACAAGAAGATACTGATGGCAGCCTGACCTACGAAATCCTCCATGTTCGGAAACAAGACAACCCCATATATCAGCAAAGCAAGGACGACATTGAAAGCCTTCCAGTTTCCATCCTTAGCAAAAGAAGTGGCCTTGTCAACCAAGAACTTCGAAGAAAACCCTTGAATACCCTTCCCTTTGGTCTTGAGATTATCCTCCACATCCTTCTTACTAACGCAAAGTGCATCAGCAATAAGATGAAACTTCGGACAATCGCTAGTGTAGACATAAGGAACCTGCTTCTTGATCTCAACCCCCAGAATATAAGCATACTCCTCAAGTGTAGGTGCTAGCTGATAATCCTGGAATGTGAAACACCTATATGGCGGGTCGTAGAACTGCACCAGAGTGTGAATAGCAGTGATGTTGACTTCAGTGTTGAGGATGGTCAACAGATTACCATAAGTACCTATGAAAACCCCTCTGTGATCTCCAACCAACAAAGATGCCAAACCTCTCAAAATACCCAACTTAGGCTCCACAAACTTGTAACTAAATATGCCACGACAACCAGTACTCATCTATATGATAATGTCAACAAAAGATAAGTCCTCGAAAAACCTGGGAATGCACATGCAAAAATTAATTTACATGATGGAATGACATGCAACACAACAACAAGAAGCCAACATCGTCCGAACAATCAAGTCTGAACAATTCGGATATCTGCATATAATTTTGTCTCGGTGCAACATAATCTGATGTGTCGGTGAAGAAACCGGGCGTATGTGTGAGAACAAGGGTATGAAGTGGCTTGTTTTCCTGCAAAACCCATCCCCCTCACAGGTGTGATCTAGACACAACAAGGTGGTCCCTAGAAAGGTCGCCCAAACCATAGGACTCAAAATGAAAACCCCCCACCGTAGTGAATTCTCACAGGACAGAAGTATTTTCAAACGAATCACGATCTGGGATGTGGGTCTCGTGATATCCCAACGCGCAAAACGCAGGCCTCACGACTATCCACGTTTTAGCCTATGTGTATACTAGGCCCGGTGTTAGGACCTTTCTCTCCAATAATATCTACCCGTCCCAACAACAACAGAAGATAGCAGATATCCAGAATATGCAGCATATGAATATTCAAAGCAGTAAAGAAATGCAGTAAATAAACATAAAGCTAAAGTGAGTAAAATAAAGCGAATAAAGTGCAAAATATAAACACCCAAACAAGCAAGAGAGGAAACAAAACTAGGCGAGACCCCAACTTGCAAGCAAGGACTCCCCAGCAGAGTCGCCAGCTGAAGATGGCTGGTTTACATCCCGAGTGAATCGCACACTCAAAGATAACACAGAGTCGCCACCGAACTTTATTTAGTCCCGAAGGACAGGGAAAATATCGATAAAACCCAAGGGGAAGAGAAATGAGAACGGGGGTCGGTTATGGGAAAGGAAGGTACTAGCACCTAACGCATCCGTCGTACTCGTCGGGAACCATTTCGTTTGCTTCTAGGCTTGGATGGGTTATCTATCTAAAGGCTTCTAGCTAAAAGAAAGAGAAGAGAGAGAGAAGGAGGGGAAAAAGAAAGAAAAGAAAGAAAGTGCTCGCGGAGGATTAGGGCCCTCGTGCCTACGTACCCTTATAGTGCAATGAGGAAATCAGAGCGTCGTAGTTCATGGAACCAAGGGACAAAAAAGAAGGAAGAAAAGGAGAAGGAAAGAAGGGTGGAAGTGTGCTCGCCAAGACATCACGTCTCGTGCCTACGTATCTGACATCTGAAAGAATGCAGAATCAGAGCTTCCGTAGTTCAGGGAACCAAACGGAAAACTAAACAAGAAAGAGACAGGAAAACAAAAGAAGTGGTGTCAAAACCAAGACCAAGAGTGAAAGAAAAACTCTACTAGGGAAGACCACACAATAGGAGCGATTGCACAAGAGACTAGAAAAAGAACGGTGTCCAAACCAAGAATGAAAGAAACCCCGCTAGGGATAACAAAGAGGATTGGCGTTGCAACCAAGGAAGTAAGAGCGAAGTGAATAGAAAAGACTCCACTGGGGAAGAAAAGATCAAAGAACTACTAGGAATCAGAGGGTAAGCGACCCGGCTGGGGATCCAAATAAAGGGATGATGTCAAAACCAAAAGAAAAGGGAGACTCGGTATATTAACTGGCTGGCAGTGGTTAACCAAAGAAAGAGAGTAAGACTCTGGCAGGGAAAAAAGCCTGGTGTCAACAGACGGACTGTGATAAACCAAGAGGGAGAGTGCTGAACCAAGAGAAGGTGTTCGACTCTGAAGGGGCATCGGTATATTAACTGATAAACAGTGGTTAACCGAGGAAACAAGGATTGCAACTCTGTGGGGATAGAGATGCATTGGTTTTAATAGAGAAAACTGTGATTAACCAGAAGAACGGGTGTAGGACCAATCGAAGGTCGTAACCCAAAAGGGGTGTTGGTATTGACTGAACAAACAACACTTGACCAACGAAGAAGGTGAAGGGAAATTTACGATCTAAACGCAGCGGAAAACAAAAATTTCTCTTTAGAGATCCTTACGAAAGATCATGATCTGTGATAGATAGGTTACCTCTAGTGGCGATGAAACCTTTGATTCCAAATCTATGGATGATCACGAGCGTTGTACGATGAACAACGCCTCTACTCAGTCCACACGAACAACTTCCTTCAGTCACAGTGCTAGCTGATTACGATTGAAGGTTTTGAGTGAGGGAGAGAAAAAATAGAATACGGCCAGGGTTTCAACAACAACAACCTTTGAGCTTCTGCACAAGGGTTCTATTTATAGAACTACTTGTGTGGGCTCCAAGCTAAAAAGCCCAACTCAATAATAATATTATTATATTATTATAATAACTATTATTATAATAAATATAATTTTATTATTATTATATTTTATAACTATTATAAAATTAATAATAACTATTATTATATTACATGGTACCTTACCATATTCCGTATTCCATTCAAGTGCACCGTACCTTACGGTGTTCCTTATTTACTCTATCTCTTCTCCAACTGTCCTTATGTGTGTGACCCTGTAGGATTTCGCGACGTTGGCAATTATATTAAATCATGTATTTAACATAATAAACAGTGAGCGGTATCTAGCAACACATCACTGCTACCCAAGTCACAAAATTGTCATGTGATCTGACAAAACCTTTTGTGATAGTACTTGTGTGTACAATTACCCTTTTGCCCCTATGTATATATTGAACACAAGGCATATACCGTGTCATCCTTGTCCAGTTCAATATTTGGCCCTTAGACATTTATCCTGTTATGCAGGATGGGCAAATTCCATCTAGGCTACTCATGTCCCTCAACATGCTTTGTGAAGTACCCATCAACTGTCTTTATGATCATCCAGTTACGGACAATATTTGATCAGTAATAAAGTACTTGACTCTACATCTAGGGTACATAGTAGTTTCAGGTCGAAGGGTGGTATACACCACTATCACCATGAGAGTAACTTATGACACTTTGTATAACATTCTATGTAGTACTCTCATAGTGGGTCAATCCAGTATAAATATTACTCCTAATATTCATACCTATGTCAAGACTTGATAACTCCTTATCCATGATCCATGAGATGTGATCATCAGTCTATCTACGTAATAGTCTTAATGCTGTAAGGCTATCCCACTTCACATTAAAGCTCGACTATGGATGCTTTAAGAATAATGTCCTTATGTTTAATGGAATCTCATGATTAAGTCATACTTAATGTTTCATTAAACGAACTAGCTATTCTAGGGACTTTACCATTTTGGAAAAACAAACATAATAAAGAAACACATTTTATTATTAATAAATAATTTGATACAAGTACCAAAAGTATTGGCCTCTAGGGCTTACACCAACAATCTCCCACTAGAACTAGAGCCAATCAGGCATACCCCTAATACCCATAGATCTAGTATGACCATCATGCTTCAGCTGCGTAAGAGGTTTTGTTAGTGGGTCAGCAATATTGTCAAGTGTAGGTACTCTACATATCTTCACATCTCCACGATCTATTATCTCTCGAATGAGATGATAACGCCTAAGTATGTGTTTGGATCGTTGGTGAGATCTAGGCTCCTTAGCTTGTACGATAGCACCATTGTTATCACAATAGAGATCAGTGGGGTCCACAATGCTAGGGATTATGCCAAGTTCACTAATGAACTTCTTGATCCAAACAGCTTCCTTCGCCGCATTTGAGGCAGCAATATACTCGGCCTCAGTTGTAGAATCAGCAACTGTTTCTTGCTTTGAACTTTTCCAGCTCACAGCGCCACCATTTAGGCAGAACACATAACCAGATTGCGATCTAAAGTCATCCTTATCTGTCTGGAAGCTAGCATCGGTGTAACCAATTACCGCGAGCTCTTCCTGACCTCCATATATCAAGAATGAGTCCTTAGTCCTTCTCAAGTACTTAAGGATATTCTTGACAGCTACCCAGTGAGCATCACCAGGATCAGATTGGTACCTACTCGTTGCACTTAAAGCATACGAGACATCTGGTCGAGTACATAACATTGTATACATGATAGATCCTATTGCAGATGTATATGGAATCTTATTCATGCGATCCCTTTCTTCTTTTGTTGAAGGGGACTGTGTTTTTGATAGACATAGGCCATGTTGCATATGTATGAATCCTTTGTTGGAATCATACATATTAAAGCGTCTCAACACTTTGTCTATGTATGTACTCTGACTTAGACCAAGCAGTTTTTGTGATCTATCTCTATAGATCCTGATTCCTAATATATAGGCTGCTTCACCAAGGTCCTTCATAGAAAAGCATTTCCCTAACCAAGCTTTTACTTGTTGCAAGGTAGGGATATCGTTTCCAATGAGTAATATGTCATCTACATATAATACTAGGAAAATGATTATGCTCCCACTAACCTTCTTGTAGACACAAGGCTCATCTTCATTCTTTATGAATCCATATTGTTTTACAGTTTCATCAAAATGAAGATTCCAGCTTCTAGAAGCTTGCTTTAATCTGTAGATTGATCGCTGTAACTTGCATATCTTTTGGGCTTCTTCGGGTATGTCAAATCATTCAGGTTGTGTCATGTACACATCCTCAAGAAGATTCCCATTAAGGAAAGCAGTCGTGACATCCATCTGCCATATTTCATAATCATGATATGCAGCGATAGCAAGTAAAATCCGAACAGATTTAGGCATTGCAACTGGTGAAAAGGTTTCATCATAGTCTACATCATGAATTTGTTTATAACCTTTAGCAACCAGTCTTGCCTTATAGGTATGTACCTTACCATCCATGTCAGTCTTCTTTTTGAAGACCCACTTGCATCCTATAGGATTAATTCCTACAGGAGGCTCTACCAAGGTCCAAACCTGGTTTGTGTACATGGAATCCATTTCAGATTTCATGGCTTCTAGCCACTTCTCAGACTCAGGACCAGTTATGGCCTCTTGATAGGTTACAGGCTCATCTTGATCCATGAGTAATACTTCACCTTGATCATTTATGAGATATCCATATCTCTCTGGTTGGTGACGTATCCTGCTCGACCTACGCTGGTCTTGTTCTACTTGAGCAGGTTGCTCTTCCACAACTACTTGTGGTTCCTGCTCTAATTCCTCCATAGGTGTATCAATGCTTTGTGATTCTTGAATTTCTTCATGCTCTACTTTCCTCCCACTGATTCCTTTAGAAATAAAGTCCCTTTCCAAGAAAACTCCAGTTCGAGCAACAAACACTTTGCCCTCAGAAGGATTGTAGAAGTAATACCCTCTTGTTTCTTTAGGATACCCCACAAATAAGCATTTGTCAGATTTGGGCTCAAGCTTAGTTGAAATTTGTCATTTTACATAAACTTCATAACCCCAAATCTTCATGTAAGACATATGTGGTTTCTTACCACTCCATATTTCATATGGTGTCTTTTCAACCTTTTTGGATGGAACACGGTCAAGTGTGTAAGCTGCTGTCAGTAGTGCATGTCCCCAAAAGGAGTTTGGAAGATCGACATGACTCATCATGGATCGGACCATGTCTAACAAGGTTCGATTTCTTCTCTTAGATACACCATTCCATTGTGGTGTTCCAGGAGGAGTGAGTTGGGATAGAATCCCACACTATTTTAGATGGTCATCAAACTCTAGGCTTAAATATTCACCGCCTCGATCTGATCGAAGAGTTTTAATATTCTTACCTAGTTGGTTTTGTACTTCATTCTTAAATTCCTTGAACTTTTCAAAGGATTCAGATTTGTGTTTCATTAAATAGACATAACCATATCTACTGAAATCATCGGTAAATGTGATGAAGTATTGAAAACCTTCTCTGGCTGGTATGTTCAGTGGTCCACATACGTCCGTGTGTATGAGGGAGAAAAGATCATTAGCCCTTTCACCTTTTCCTGTGAATGGGGACTTTGTCATCTTTCCAATTAAATAAGATCTGCATGTATCATATGATTCGTAATCAAAAGAGTCCAATAGTCCATCTTTATGGAGTTTGGAGATGCGTTTCTCAATTATATGGCCTAAGCGACAATGCCAAAGGTAACTTGGATTTAACTCGTTAGGTTTCATCCTTTTAGTATTAATGTTATAAATTGGCATTTCAAGATCAAGGACATATAATCCATTGTTCATTTGTGCAGTAGCATAGAATATATCATTCAAATAAATAGAGCAACAATTGTTCTTTATTATAAATGAAAAACCAAACTTGTCCAAACAAGAAGCGGAAATAATATTCCTGCTAATTGCAGGTACATAATAACAGTTCTCTAACTGAATTATTAAACCACTAGGTAAAGTCAAAACATAAGTTCCTACGGCTAAAGCAGCAACCTTTGCTCCATTTCCAACTCGTAGGTCGACTTCACCTTTTGGCAAATCTCTACTCCTTTTTAGTCCCTGTACATTGGTACAAATGTGAGAACCACATCCAGTATCTAATACCCATGATGCAGAAGTAGATAAATTTATTTCTATAACAAAAACACCTGAAGTCGAAGTCACCACTCCATTCTTCTTATCTTCCAGGTACTTTAGGCAGTTTCTCTTCCAATGTCCGGTCTTACCGCAATAGAAGCAAGTGCCCTCCTTTGCTATACCTCCACTAGGCTTCAAAGCAAGGGTAGTATGTTTGGGTTTGGCAACTTCCTTGCCTTTCCATTTACCAACCTGCTTGGTGGGCCTTTTGTTCTGTTTCTTTCCATTACTGACCATCAGAATGGATTTCCCTTTTGTCTTCAGGTTTTGCTCAGCAGTTCTTAACATGCTTAGCAATTCAGGAAGAGTTTTGTCCATGTCATTCATGTTGAAATTAAGGACAAATTGACTGAAGCTTTCCGACAACGATTGCAGGATCAAATCAGTCGCAAGCTCCTTTTTGAGGGCAAATCCCAATCTTTCAAGATTCTCCACATACCCAATCATCTTGAGTACATGGGGACCTACTGGGGTTCCCTCAGAAAGCTTGGCTTGAAAAAGGGCTTTTGAAACTTCAAACCTTTCATGCCTTGTCTGCTCTTGATAGAGCATTTTCAGATGTTCGATCATATCGAACGCTGCCATGTTTTCATGTTGCTTTTGCAATTCATAATTCATGGTAGCCAGCATGAGGCAAGCAGTTTCATTGGCATCATCGACATGCTTCTTATAAGCATCTCTTTCAGCCTTAGGAGCAGAACTAGGAGGTTCCTCATCAGGAACAGGTGTCTCTAAGACATACAGCTTTCTGTCATGTTTGAGGACAATCCTCAGATTTCGGTGCCAATCCAGAAAATTTGTCCCAGACAATTTTTCCTTATCCAGGATTGTTCGGAAAATGTTATTAGATCTGTTTGTTATCATGGTAATCTACAAAATGGAATGGAAAAATATAAGTATCATAACATATTCAATTAGGCCTTTAATTAAATATGCTCCCACTATTTTACTCAAACCAAATGACCCTCATCATTTGATTCGAAAAATCCCGTTGGAAGATTTTCTAGTGGATCGAGATCCACATTTCACTTTGTTTTAAGTCAATGTTAGGCTGATTACACAAAACTTAGCTATTTAGGTAGGAACTCCTTCCAGTTGTATCCAATACAATTCTCGAATATTTCAGTTGGGTGAATAACTCCTTATTCCAATCCATCATATGGACTATTCCCAACTCTTGCTTCTAAACGCATATAATCTTATTATATTTTGTTTAGTTAAGTTTGACCCATTATTTTAGAAATTGGATATTACAATTATCCCATCGCACCTTACTAATATGGAACATGCACCTCGCGTTAGGCGAAACCTACAATATTCGATACTAGTCTTGATGAGTTCTAAAACTTGGAAAGCAAAAACTTAATATTTAGTTTTGAGGGATTTTTAATTAGTTTGATCTCACCGGCTTATTTATCATATAAATCGTTCCTCACACATGCATCAACATACATACAATATATATCAACATACATACATATAAATGAAACATTATGGCCCCTAGCGCAATTGTTCTCCCAAGCCAATGAGAGAACTTAAGCTAAACCTAATAACGATCTTCACTTCTCCAAGCAAGATCTCCAAGGTTGTCCTTCTTTGTTTTGTAGTCTTCTCTTTCTTCATAATAATACATTACATAAAGGAAACTCGTTTTACATACGAGGGAGTGAGATGAGAAAAGAAGTTACATGATGAGAATAAGAGAGAGGCACGACACGCATGTCGTATTTATAAAATTCAAAGCAAAGAAAAATAAACTAAGGCCATAACTTATCACCACAAGAAAAATAATAAATAAATTTTATTATTATTAATTTAAATCCTGTTGATTAAATAAATCAAATTAAATTTTCGGCGAATGCATGATCTAAAGCGCAGACTGCATTGACGCAACATTTGCGCCGTCATACTGCCTGTGTCGACCGTCACAGTTGCCATGGCGACCGTCACACATCAGCCCATGATGACCGTCACAAAGCTATGGCGACCGTCACACTAACAGAACGCGTGACTTTTGATCGTAGACCTCTTTGACGACGCAACCCTTGTACCGTCATAAACCTTGATGCAACAATTTCATACCATCAAAACACCATGATCAATAATTCAGTATGATTGATCCGTATGCTATCGCTTCACCATACTAAAGTCGGATTCCGAAGCAGATAACCACAGATCGCTCAATCGAATGATAATCATTACGTGATTTGAACTAACGAAATAAAATAATATATCCAATATACCATCTTTGCATCAAAGTTAATCATATCACATATGAATTAGATCGATCATATATGTGTAACTTATGGACGATTGACATATCGCTGCTTCACCATACTATTGTCGGATTCCGAAGCATAGTCAATATCAATCATCCAAACCGGACACAATTTGATGCCAAAAAATTCAATATCTGGATTTGATTTAATTTTTACGTGTTTTAATCCAATTAAAACAAAAATGACAGAAAATAAACAATTACCAGACTCATGGTTTCGTAAGTGGCTTTGATACCACTGAAGGGAAATTTGCGATCTAAACGCAGCGGAAAACAAAAATTTCCCTTTAGAGATCCTTACGAAAGATCATGATCTGTGATAGAAAGGTAACCTCTTGTGGCGATGAAACCTTTGATTCCAAATCTATGGATGAACACGAGCGTTGTACGATGAACAGTGCCTCTACTCAGTCCACACGAACAGCTTCCTTCAGTTACAGTGCTAGCTGATTACGATTGAAGGTTTTGAGTGAGGGAGAGGAAAAATAGAATACGGCCAGGGTTTCAACAATAACAACCTTTGAGCTTCTGCACAAGGGTTCTATTTATAGAACTACTTGTGTGGGCTACAAGCTAAAAAGCCCAACTCAATAATAATATTATTATATTATTATAATAACTATTATTATAATAAATATAATTTTATTATTATTATATTTTATAACTATTATAAAATTAATAATAACTATTATTATATTACATGGTACCTTACCATATTCCGTATTCCATTCAAGTGCACCGTACCTTACGGTGTTCCTTATTTACTCTATCTCTTCTCCAACTGTCCTTATGTGTGTGACCCTGTAGGATTTCGCGACGTTGGCAATTATATTAAATCATGTATTTAACATAATAAACAGTGAGCGGTATCTAGCAACACATCACTGCTACCCAAGTCACAAAATTGTCATGTGATCTGACAAAACCTTTTGTGATAGTACTTGTGTGTACAATTACCCTTTTGCCCCTATGTATATATTGAACACAAGGCATATACCGTGTCATCCTTGTCCAGTTCAATATTTGGCTCTTAGACATTTATCCTGTTATGCAGGATGGGCAAATTCCATCTAGGCTACTCATGTCCCTCAGCATGCTTTGTGAAGTACCCATCAACTGTCTTTATGATCATCCAGTTACGGACAATATTTGATCAGTAATAAAGTACTTGACTCTACATCTAGGGTACATAGTAGTTTCAGGTCGAAGGGTGGTATACACCACTATCACCATGAGAGTAACTTATGACACTTTGTATAACATTCTATGTAGTACTCTCATAGTGGGTCAATCCAGTATAAATATTACTCCTAATATTCATACCTATGTCAAGACTTGATAACTCCTTATCCATGATCCATGAGATGTGATCATCAGTCTATCTACGTAATAGTCTTAATGCTGTAAGGCTATCCCACTTCACATTAAAGCTCGACTATGGATGCTTTAAGAATAATGTCCTTATGTTTAATGGAATCTCATGATTAAGTCATACTTAATGTTTCATTAAACGAACTAGCTATTCTAGGGACTTTACCATTTTGGAAAAACAAACATAATAAAGAAACACATTTTATTATTAATAAATAATTTGATACAAGTACCAAAAGTATTGGCCTCTAGGGCTTACACCAACAATCTCCCACTAGAACTAGAGCCAATCAGGCATACCCCTAATACCCATAGATCTAGTATGACCATCATGCTTCAGCTGCGTAAGAGGTTTTGTTAGTGGGTCAGCAATATTGTCAAGTGTAGGTACTCTACATATCTTCACATCTCCACGATCTATTATCTCTCGAATGAGATGATAACGCCTAAGTATGTGTTTGGATCGTTGGTGAGATCTAGGCTCCTTAGCTTGTACGATAGCACCATTGTTATCACAATAGAGATCAGTGGGGTCCACAATGCTAGGGATTATGCCAAGTTCACTAATGAACTTGTTGATCCAAACAGCTTCCTTCGCCGCATTTGAGGCAGCAATATACTCGGCCTCAGTTGTAGAATCAACAACTGTTTCTTGCTTTGAACTTTTCCAGCTCACAACGCCACCATTTAGGCAGAACACATAACCAGATTGCGATCTAAAGTCATCCTTATCTGTCTGGAAGCTAGCATCGGTGTAACCAATTACCGCGAGCTCTTCCTGACCTCCATATATCAAGAATGAGTCCTTAGTCCTTCTCAAGTACTTAAGGATATTCTTGACAGCTACCCAGTGAGCATCACCAGGATCAGATTGGTACCTACTCGTTGCACTTAAAGCATACGAGACATCTGGTCGAGTACATAACATGGTATACATGATAGATCCTATTGTAGATGCATATGGAATCTTATTCCTGCGATCCCTTTCTTCTTTTGTTGAAGGGGACTGTGTTTTTGATAGACATAGGCCATGTTGCATATGTATGAATCCTTTATTGGAATCATACATATTAAAGCGTCTCAACACTTTGTCTATGTATGTACTCTGACTTATACCAAGCAGTTTTTGTGATCTATCTCTATAGATCCTGATTCCTAATATATAGGCTGCTTCACCAAGGTCCTTCATAGAAAAGCATTTCCCTAACCAAGCTTTTACTTGTTGCAAGGTAGGGATATCGTTTCCAATGAGTAATATGTCATCTACATATAATATCAGGAAAATGATTATGCTCCCACTAACCTTCTTGTAGACACAAGGCTCATCTTTATTCTTTATGAATCCATATTGTTTTACAGTTTTATCAAAATGAAGATTCCAGCTTCTAGAAGCTTGCTTTAATCTGTAGATTGATCGCTGTAACTTGCATATCTTTTGGGCTTCTTCGGGTATGTCAAATCATTCAGGTTGTGTCATGTACACATCCTCAAGAAGATTCCCATTAAGGAAAGCAGTCGTGACATCCATCTGCCATATTTCATAATCATGATATGCAGCGATAGCAAGTAAAATCCGAACAGATTTAGGCATTGCAACTGGTGAAAAGGTTTCATCATAGTCTACACCATGAATTTGTTTATAACCTTTAGCAACCAGTCTTGCCTTATAGGTATGTACCTTACCATCCATGTCAGTCTTCTTTTTGAAGACCCACTTGCATCCTATAGGATTAATTCCTACAGGAGGCTCTACCAAGGTCCAAACCTGGTTTGTGTACATGGAATCCATTTCAGATTTCATGGCTTCTAGCCACTTCTCAGACTCAGGACCAGTTATGGCCTCTTGATAGGTTATAGGCTCATCTTGATCCATGAGTAATACTTCACCTTGATCATTTATGAGATATCCATATCTCTCTGGTTGGTGACGTATCCTGCTCGACCTACGCTGGTCTTGTTCTACTTGAGCATGTTGCTCTTCCACAACTACTTGTGGTTCCTGCTATAATTCCTCCATAGGTGTATCAATGCTTTGTGATTCTTGAATTTCTTCATGCTCTACTTTCCTCCCACTGATTCCTTTAGAAATAAAGTCCCTTTCCAAGAAAACTCCAGTTCGAGCGACAAACACTTTGCCCTCAGAAGGATTGTAGAAGTAATTCCCTCTTGTTTCTTTAGGATACCCCACAAATAAGCATTTGTCAGATTTGGGCTCAAGCTTAGTTGAAATTTGTCATTTTACATAAACTTCATAACCCCAAATCTTCATGTAAGACATATGTGGTTTCTTACCACTCCATATTTCATATGGTGTCTTTTCAACCTTTTTGGATGGAACACGGTCAAGTGTGTAAGCTGCTGTCAGTAGTGCATGTCCCCAAAAGGAGTTTGGAAGATCGACATGACTCATTATGGATCGGACCATGTCTAACAAGGTTCGATTTCTTCTCTTAGATACACCATTCCATTGTGGTGTTCCAGGAGGAGTGAGTTGGGATAGAATCCCACACTCTTTTAGATGGTCATCAAACTCTAGGCTTAAATATTAACCGCCTCGATCTGATCGAAGAGTTTTAATATTCTTACCTAGTTGGTTTTGTACTTCATTCTTAAATTCCTTGAACTTTTCAAAGGATTCAGATTTGTGTTTCATTTATTAGACATAACCATATCTACTGAAATCATCGGTAAATGTGATGAAGTATTGAAAACCTTCTCTGGCTGGTATGTTCAGTGGTCCACATACGTCCGTGTGTATGAGGGACAAAAGATCATTAGCCCTTTCACCTTTTCCTGTGAATGGGGACTTTGTCATCTTTCCAATTAAATAAGATCTGCATGTATCATATGATTCGTAATCAAAAGAGTCCAATAGTCCATCTTTATGGAGTTTGGAGATGCGTTTCTCAATTATATGGCCTAAGCGACAATGCCAAAGGTAACTTGGATTTAACTCGTTAGGTTTCATCCTTTTAGTATTAATGTTATAAATTGGCATTTCAAGATCAAGGACATATAATCCATTGTTCATTTGTGCAGTAGCATAGAATATATCATTCAAATAAATAGAGCAACAATTGTTCTTTATTATAAATGAAAAACCAAACTTGTCCAAACAAGAAGCGGAAATAATATTCCTGCTAATTGCAGGTACATAATAACAGTTCTCTAACTGAATTATTAAACCACTAGGTAAAGTCAAAACATAAGTTCCTACGGCTAAAGCAGCAACCTTTGCTCCATTTCCAACTCGTAGGTCGACTTCACCTTTTGGCAAATCTCTACTCCTTTTTAGTCCCTGTACATTGGTACAAATGTGAGAACCACATCCAGTATCTAATACCCATGATGCAGAAGTAGATAAATTTATTTCTATAACAAAAATACCTGAAGTCGAAGTCACCACTCCATTCTTCTTATCTTCCAGGTACTTTAGGCAGTTTCTCTTCCAATGTCCGGTCTTACCGCAATAGAAGCAAGTGCCCTCCTTTGCTATACCTCCACTAGGCTTCAAAGCAAGGGTAGTATGTTTGGGTTTGGCAACTTCCTTGCCTTTCCATTTACCAACCTGCTTGGTGGGCCTTTTGTTCTGTTTCTTTCCATTACTGACCATCATAACGGATTTCCCTTTTGTCTTCAGGTTTTGCTCAGCAGTTCTTAACATGCTTAGCAATTCAGGAAGAGTTTTGTCCATGTCATTCATGTTGAAATTAAGGACAAATTGACTGAAGCTTTCCGACAACGATTGCAGGATCAAATCAGTCGCAAGCTCCTTTTTGAGGGCAAATCCCAATCTTTCAAGATTCTCCACATACCCAATCATCTTGAGTACATGGGGACCTACTGGGGTTCCCTCAGAAAGCTTGGCTTGAAAAAGGGCTTTTGAAACTTCAAACCTTTCATGCCTTGCCTGCTCTTGATAGAGCATTTTCAGATGTTCGATCATATCGAACGCTGCCATGTTTTCATGTTGCTTTTGCAATTCAGAATTCATGGTAGCCAGCATGAGGCAAGCAGTTTCATTGGCATCATCGACATGCTTCTTATAAGCATCTCTTTCAGCCTTAGGAGCAGAACTAGGAGGTTCCTCATCAGGAACAGGTGTCTCTAAGACATACAGCTTTCTGTCATGTTTGAGGACAATCCTCAGATTTCGGTGCCAATCCAGAAAATTTGTCCCAGACAATTTTTCCTTATCCAGGATTGTTCGGAAAATGTTATTAGATCTGTTTGTTATCATGGTAATCTACAAAATGGAATGGAAAAATATAAGTATCATAACATATTCAATTAGGCCTTTAATTAAATATGCTCCCACTATTTTACTCAAACCAAATGACCCTCATCATTTGATTCGAAAAATCCCGTTGGAAGATTTTCTAGTGGATCGAGATCCACATTTCACTTTGTTTTAAGTCAATGTTAGGCTGATTACACAAAACTTAGCTATTTAGGTAGGAACTCCTTCCAGTTGTATCCAATACAATTCTCGAATATTTCAGTTGGGTGAATAACTCCTTATTCCAATCCATCATATGGACTATTCCCAACTCTTGCTTCTAAACGCATATAATCTTATTATATTTTGTTTAGTTAAGTTTGACCCATTATTTTAGAAATTGGATATTACAATTATCCCATCGCACCTTACTAATATGGAACATGCACCTCGTGTTAGGCGAAACCTACAATATTCGATACTAGTCTTGATGAGTTCTAAAACTTGGAAAGCAAAAACTTAATATTTAGTTTTGAGGGATTTTTAATTAGTTTGATCTCACCGGCTTATTTATCATATAAATCGTTCCTCACACATGCATCAACATACATACAATATATATCAACATACATACATATAAATGAAACATTATGGCCCCTAGCGCAATTGTTCTCCCAAGCCAATGAGAGAACTTAAGCTAAACCTAATAACGATCTTCACTTCTCCAAGCAAGATCTCCAAGGTTGTCCTTCTTTGTTTTGTAGTCTTCTCTTTCTTCATAATAATACATTACATAAAGGAAACTCGTTTTACATACGAGGGAGTGAGATGAGAAAAGAAGTTACATGATGAGAATAAGAGAGAGGCACGACACGCATGTCGTATTTATAAAATTCAAAGCAAAGAAAAATAAACTAAGGCCATAACTTATCACCACAAGAAAAATAATAAATAAATTTTATTATTATTAATTTAAATCCTGTTGATTAAATAAATCAAATTAAATTTTCGGCGAATGCATGATCTAAAGCGCAGACTGCATTGACGCAACATTTGCGCCGTCATACTGCCTGTGTCGACCGTCACAGTTGCCATGGCGACCGTCACACATCAGCCCATGATGACCGTCACAAAGCTATGGCGACCGTCACACTAACAGAACGCGTGACTTTTGATCGTAGACCTCTTTGACGACGCAACCCTTGTACCGTCATAAACCTTGATGCAACAATTTCATACCATCAAAACACCATGATCAATAATTCAGTATGATTGATCCGTATGCTATCGCTTCACCATACTAAAGTCGGATTCCGAAGCAGATAACCACAGATCGCTCAATCGAATGATAATCATTACGTGATTTGAACTAACGAAATAAAATAATATATCCAATATACCATCTTTGCATCAAAGTTAATCATATCACATATGAATTAGATCGATCATATATGTGTAACTTATGGACGATTGACATATCGCTGCTTCACCATACTATTGTCGGATTCCGAAGCATAGTCAATATCAATCATCCAAACCGTACACAATTTGATGCCAAAAAATTCAATATCTGGATTTGATTTAATTTTTACGTGTTTTAATCCAATTAAAACAAAAATGACAGAAAATAAACAATTACCAGACTCATGGTTTCGTAAGTGGCTTTGATACCACTGAAGGGAAATTTGCGATCTAAACGCAGCGGAAAACAAAAATTTCCCTTTAGAGATCCTTACGAAAGATCATGATCTGTGATAGAAAGGTTACCTCTTGTGGCGATGAAACCTTTGATTCCAAATCTATGGATGAACACGAGCGTTGTACGATGAACAGTGCCTCTACTCAGTCCACACGAATAGCTTCCTTCAGTCACAGTGCTAGCTGATTATGATTGAAGGTTTTGAGTGAGGGAGAGGAAAAATAGAATACGGCCAGGGTTTCAACAACAACAACCTTTGAGCTTCTGCACAAGGGTTCTATTTATAGAACTACTTGTGTGGGCTACAAGCTAAAAAGCCCAACTCAATAATAATATTATTATATTATTATAATAACTATTATTATAATAAATATAATTTTATTATTATTATATTTTATAACTATTATAAAATTAATAATAACTATTATTATATTACATGGTACCTTACCATATTCCGTATTCCATTCAAGTGCACCGTACCTTACGGTGTTCCTTATTTACTCTATCTCTTCTCCAACTGTCCTTATGTGTGTGACCCTGTAGGATTTCGCGACGTTGGCAATTATATTAAATCATGTATTTAACATAATAAACAGTGAGCGGTATCTAGCAACACATCACTGCTACCCAAGTCACAAAATTGTCATGTGATCTGACAAAACCTTTTGTGATAGTACTTGTGTGTACAATTACCCTTTTGCCCCTATGTATATATTGAACACAAGGCATATACCGTGTCATCCTTTTCCAGTTCAATATTTGGCCCTTAGACATTTATCCTGTTATGCAGGATGGGCAAATTCCATCTAGGCTACTCATGTCCCTCAGCATGCTTTGTGAAGTACCCATCAACTGTCTTTATGATCATCCAGCTACGGACAATATTTGATCAGCAATAAAGTACTTGACTCTACATCTAGGGTACATAGTAGTTTCAGGTCGAAGGGTGGTATACACCACTATCACCATGAGAGTAACTTATGACACTTTGTATAACATTCTATGTAGTACTCTCATAGTGGGTCAATCCAGTATAAATATTACTCCTAATATTCATACCTATGTCAAGACTTGATAACTCCTTATCCATGATCCATGAGATGTGATCATCAGTCTATCTACGTAATAGTCTTAATGTTGTAAGGCTATCCCACTTGACATTAAAGCTCGACTATGGATGCTTTAAGAATAATGTCCTTATGTTTAATGGAATCTCATGATTAAGTCATACTTAATGTTTCATTAAACGAACTAGCTATTCTAGGGACTTTATCATTTTGGAAAAACAAACATAATAAAGAAACACATTTTATTATTAATAAATAATTTGATACAAGTACCAAAAGTATTGGCCTCTAGGGCTTACACCAACAATCTCCCACTAGAACTAGAGCCAATCAGGCATACCCCTAATACCCATAGATCTAGTATGACCATCATGCTTCAGCTGCGTAAGAGGTTTTGTTAGTGGGTCAGCAATATTGTCAAGTGTAGGTACTCTACATATCTTCACATCTCCACGATCTATTATCTCTCGAATGAGATGATAACGCCTAAGTATGTGTTTGGATCGTTGGTGAGATCTAGGCTCCTTAGCTTGTACGATAGCACCATTGTTATCACAATAGAGATCAGTGGGGTCCACAATGCTAGGGATTATGCCAAGTTCACTAATGAACTTCTTGATCCAAACAGCTTCCTTCGCCGCATTTGAGGCAGCAATATACTCGGCCTCAGTTGTAGAATCAGCAACTGTTTCTTGCTTTGAACTTTTCCAGCTCACAGCGCCACCATTTAGGCAGAACACATAACCAGATTGCGATCTAAAGTCATCCTTATCTGTCTGGAAGCTAGCATCGGTGTAACCAATTACCGCGAGCTCTTCCTGACCTCCATATATCAAGAATGAGTCCTTAGTCCTTCTCAAGTACTTAAGGATATTCTTGACAGCTACCCAGTGAGCATCACCAGGATCAGATTGGTACCTACTCGTTGCACTTAAAGCATACGAGACATCTGGTCGAGTACATAACATTGTATACATGATAGATCCTATTGCAGATGTATATGGAATCTTATTCATGCGATCCCTTTCTTCTTTTGTTGAAGGGGACTGTGTTTTTGATAGACATAGGCCATGTTGCATATGTATGAATCCTTTGTTGGAATCATACATATTAAAGCGTCTCAACACTTTGTCTATGTATGTACTCTGACTTAGACCAAGCAGTTTTTGTGATCTATCTCTATAGATCCTGATTCCTAATATATAGGCTGCTTCACCAAGGTCCTTCATAGAAAAGCATTTCCCTAACCAAGCTTTTACTTGTTGCAAGGTAGGGATATCGTTTCCAATGAGTAATATGTCATCTACATATAATACTAGGAAAATGATTATGCTCCCACTAACCTTCTTGTAGACACAAGGCTCATCTTCATTCTTTATGAATCCATATTGTTTTACAGTTTCATCAAAATGAAGATTCCAGCTTCTAGAAGCTTGCTTTAATCTGTAGATTGATCGCTGTAACTTGCATATCTTTTGGGCTTCTTCGGGTATGTCAAATCATTCAGGTTGTGTCATGTACACATCCTCAAGAAGATTCCCATTAAGGAAAGCAGTCGTGACATCCATCTGCCATATTTCATAATCATGATATGCAGCGATAGCAAGTAAAATCCGAACAGATTTAGGCATTGCAACTGGTGAAAAGGTTTCATCATAGTCTACACCATGAATTTGTTTATAACCTTTAGCAACCAGTCTTGCCTTATAGGTATGTACCTTACCATCCATGTCAGTCTTCTTTTTGAAGACCCACTTGCATCCTATAGGATTAATTCCTACAGGAGGCTCTACCAAGGTCCAAACCTGGTTTGTGTACATGGAATCCATTTCAGATTTCATGGCTTCTAGCCACTTCTCAGACTCAGGACCAGTTATGGCCTCTTGATAGGTTACAGGCTCATCTTGATCCATGAGTAATACTTCACCTTGATCATTTATGAGATATCCATATCTCTCTGGTTGGTGACGTATCCTGCTCGACCTACGCTGGTCTTGTTCTACTTGAGCAGGTTGCTCTTCCACAACTACTTGTGGTTCCTGCTCTAATTCCTCCATAGGTGTATCAATGCTTTGTGATTCTTGAATTTCTTCATGCTCTACTTTCCTCCCACTGATTCCTTTAGAAATAAAGTCCCTTTCCAAGAAAACTCCAGTTCGAGCGACAAACACTTTGCCCTCAGAAGGATTGTAGAAGTAATACCCTCTTGTTTCTTTAGGATACCCCACAAATAAGCATTTGTCAGATTTGGGCTCAAGCTTAGTTGAAATTTGTCATTTTACATAAACTTCATAACCCCAAATCTTCATGTAAGACATATGTGGTTTCTTACCACTCCATATTTCATATGGTGTCTTTTCAACCTTTTTGGATGGAACACGGTCAAGTGTGTAAGCTGCTGTCAGTAGTGCATGTCCCCAAAAGGAGTTTGGAAGATCGACATGACTCATCATGGATCGGACCATGTCTAACAAGGTTCGATTTCTTCTCTTAGATACACCATTCCATTGTGGTGTTCCAGGAGGAGTGAGTTGGGATAGAATCCCACACTCTTTTAGATGGTCATCAAACTCTAGGCTTAAATATTCACCGCCTCGATCTGATCGAAGAGTTTTAATATTCTTACCTAGTTGGTTTTGTACTTCATTCTTAAATTCCTTGAACTTTTCAAAGGATTCAGATTTGTGTTTCATTAAATAGACATAACCATATCTACTGAAATCATCGGTAAATGTGATGAAGTATTGAAAACCTTCTCTGGCTGGTATGTTCAGTGGTCCACATACGTCCGTGTGTATGAGGGAGAAAAGATCATTAGCCCTTTCACCTTTTCCTGTGAATGGGGACTTTGTCATCTTTCCAATTAAATAAGATCTGCATGTATCATATGATTCGTAATCAAAAGAGTCCAATAGTCCATCTTTATGGAGTTTGGAGATGCGTTTCTCAATTATATGGCCTAAGCGACAATGCCAAAGGTAACTTGGATTTAACTCGTTAGGTTTCATCCTTTTAGTATTAATGTTATAAATTGGCATTTCAAGATCAAGGACATATAATCCATTGTTCATTTGTGCAGTAGCATAGAATATATCATTCAAATAAATAGAGCAACAATTGTTCTTTATTATAAATGAAAAACCAAACTTGTCCAAACAAGAAGCGGAAATAATATTCCTGCTAATTGCAGGTACATAATAACAGTTCTCTAACTGAATTATTAAACCACTAGGTAAAGTCAAAACATAAGTTCCTACGGCTAAAGCAGCAACCTTTGCTCCATTTCCAACTCGTAGGTCGACTTCACCTTTTGGCAAATCTCTACTCCTTTTTAGTCCCTGTACATTGGTACAAATGTGAGAACCACATCCAGTATCTAATACCCATGATGCAGAAGTAGATAAATTTATTTCTATAACAAAAATACCTGAAGTCGAAGTCACCACTCCATTCTTCTTATCTTCCAGGTACTTTAGGCAGTTTCTCTTCCAATGTCCGGTCTTACCGCAATAGAAGCAAGTGCCCTCCTTTGCTATACCTCCACTAGGCTTCAAAGCAAGGGTAGTATGTTTGGGTTTGGCAACTTCCTTGCCTTTCCATTTACCAACCTGCTTGGTGGGCCTTTTGTTCTGTTTCTTTCCATTACTGACCATCATAATGGATTTCCCTTTTGTCTTCAGGTTTTGCTCAGCAGTTCTTAACATGCTTAGCAATTCAGGAAGAGTTTTGTCCATGTCATTCATGTTGAAATTAAGGACAAATTGACTGAAGCTTTCCGACAACGATTGCAGGATCAAATCAGTCGCAAGCTCCTTTTTGAGGGCAAATCCCAATCTTTCAAGATTCTCCACATACCCAATCATCTTGAGTACATGGGGACCTACTGGGGTTCCCTCAGAAAGCTTGGCTTGAAAAAGGGCTTTTGAAACTTTAAACCTTTCATGCCTTGCCTGCTCTTGATAGAGCATTTTCAGATGTTCGATCATATCGAACGCTGCCATGTTTTCATGTTGCTTTTGCAATTCAGAATTCATGGTAGCCAGCATGAGGCAAGCAGTTTCATTGGCATCATCGACATGCTTCTTATAAGCATCTCTTTCAGCCTTAGGAGCAGAACTAGGAGGTTCCTCATCAGGAACAGGTGTCTCTAAGACATACAGCTTTCTGTCATGTTTGAGGACAATCCTCAGATTTCGGTGCCAATCCAGAAAATTTGTCCCAGACAATTTTTCCTTATCCAGGATTGTTCGCAAAATGTTATTAGATCTGTTTGTTATCATGGTAATCTACAAAATGGAATGGAAAAATATAAGTATCATAACATATTCAATTAGGCCTTTAATTAAATATGCTCCCACTATTTTACTCAAACCAAATGACCCTCATCATTTGATTCGAAAAATCCCGTTGGAAGATTTTCTAGTGGATCGAGATCCACATTTCACTTTGTTTTAAGTCAATGTTAGGCTGATTACACAAAACTTAGCTATTTAGGTAGGAACTCCTTCCAGTTGTATCCAATACAATTCTCGAATATTTCAGTTGGGTGAATAACTCCTTATTCCAATCCATCATATGGACTATTCCCAACTCTTGCTTCTAAACGCATATAATCTTATTATATTTTGTTTAGTTAAGTTTGACCCATTATTTTAGAAATTGGATATTACAATTATCCCATCGCACCTTACTAATATGGAACATGCACCTCGCGTTAGGCGAAACCTACAATATTCGATACTAGTCTTGATGAGTTCTAAAACTTGGAAAGCAAAAACTTAATATTTAGTTTTGAGGGATTTTTAATTAGTTTGATCTCACCGGCTTATTTATCATATAAATCGTTCCTCACACATGCATCAACATACATACAATATATATCAACATACATACATATAAATGAAACATTATGGCCCCTAGCGCAATTGTTCTCCCAAGCCAATGAGAGAACTTAAGCTAAACCTAATAACGATCTTCACTTCTCCAAGCAAGATCTCCAAGGTTGTCCTTCTTTGTTTTGTAGTCTTCTCTTTCTTCATAATAATACATTACATAAAGGAAACTCGTTTTACATACGAGGGAGTGAGATGAGAAAAGAAGTTACATGATGAGAATAAGAGAGAGGCATGACACGCATGTCGTATTTATAAAATTCAAAGCAAAGAAAAATAAACTAAGGCCATAACTTATCACCACAAGAAAAATAATAAATAAATTTTATTATTATTAATTTAAATCCCGTTGATTAAATAAATCAAATTAAATTTTCAGCGAATGCATGATCTAAAGCGCAGACTGCATTGACGCAACATTTGCGCCGTCATACTGCCTGTGTCGACCGTCACAGTTGCCATGGCGACCGTCACACATCAGCCCATGATGACCGTCACAAAGCTATGGCGACCGTCACACTAACAGAACGCGTGACTTTTGATCGTAGACCTCTTTGACGACGCAACCCTTGTACCGTCATAAACCTTGATGCAACAATTTCATACCATCAAAACACCATGATCAATAATTCAGTATGATTGATCCGTATGCTATCGCTTCACCATACTAAAGTCGGATTCCGAAGCAGATAACCACAGATCGCTCAATCGAATGATAATCATTACGTGATTTGAACTAACGAAATAAAATAATATATCCAATATACCATCTTTGCATCAAAGTTAATCATATCACATATGAATTAGATCGATCATATATGTGTAACTTATGGACGATTGACATATCGCTGCTTCACCATACTATTGTCGGATTCCGAAGCATAGTCAATATCAATCATCCAAACCGTACACAATTTGATGCCAAAAAATTCAATATCTGGATTTGATTTAATTTTTACGTGTTTTAATCCAATTAAAACAAAAATGACAGAAAATAAACAATTACCAGACTCATGGTTTCGTAAGTGGCTTTGATACCACTGAAGGGAAATTTGCGATCTAAACGCAGCGGAAAACAAAAATTTCCCTTTAGAGATCCTTACGAAAGATCATGATCTGTGATAGAAAGGTAACCTCTTGTGGCGATGAAACCTTTGATTCCAAATCTATGGATGAACACGAGCGTTGTACGATGAACAGTGCCTCTACTCAGTCCACACGAACAGCTTCCTTCAGTCACAGTGCTAGCTGATTACGATTGAAGGTTTTGAGTGAGGGAGAGGAAAAATAGAATACGGCCAGGGTTTCAACAACAACAACCTTTGAGCTTCTGCACAAGGGTTCTATTTATAGAACTACTTGTGTGGGCTACAAGCTAAAAAGCCCAACTCAATAATAATATTATTATATTATTATAATAACTATTATTATAATAAATATAATTTTATTATTATTATATTTTATAACTATTATAAAATTAATAATAACTATTATTATATTACATGGTACCTTACCATATTCCGTATTCCATTCAAGTGCACCGTACCTTACGGTGTTCCTTATTTACTCTATCTCTTCTCCAACTGTCCTTATGTGTGTGACCCTGTAGGATTTCGCGACGTTGGCAATTATATTAAATCATGTATTTAACATAATAAACAGTGAGCGGTATCTAGCAACACATCACTGCTACCCAAGTCACAAAATTGTCATGTGATCTGACAAAACCTTTTGTGATAGTACTTGTGTGTACAATTACCCTTTTGCCCCTATGTATATATTGAACACAAGGCATATACCGTGTCATCCTTGTCCAGTTCAATATTTGGCCCTTAGACATTTATCCTGTTATGCAGGATGGGCAAATTCCATCTAGGCTACTCATGTCCCTCAGCATGCTTTGTGAAGTACCCATCAACTGTCTTGATGATCATCCAGTTACGGACAATATTTAATCAGTAATAAAGTACTTGACTCTACATCTAGGGTACATAGTAGTTTCAGGTCGAAGGGTGGTATACACCACTATCACCATGAGAGTAACTTATGACACTTTGTATAACATTCTATGTAGTACTCTCATAGTGGGTCAATCCAGTATAAATATTACTCCTAATATTCATACCTATGTCAAGACTTGATAACTCCTTATCCATGATCCATGAGATGTGATCATCAGTCTATCTACGTAATAGTCTTAATGCTGTAAGGCTATCCCACTTCACATTAAAGCTCGACTATGGATGCTTTAATAATAATGTCCTTATGTTTAATGGAATCTCATGATTAAGTCATACTTAATGTTTCATTAAACGAACTAGCTATTCTAGGGACTTTACCATTTTGGAAAAACAAACATAATAAAGAAACACATTTTATTATTAATAAATAATTTGATACAAGTACCAAAAGTATTGGCCTCTAGGGCTTACACCAACAATCTCCCACTAGAACTAGAGCCAATCAGGCATACCCCTAATACCCATAGATCTAGTATGACCATCATGCTTCAGCTGCGTAAGAGGTTTTGTTAGTGGGTCAGCAATATTGTCAAGTGTAGGTACTCTACATATCTTCACATCTCCACGATCTATTATCTCTCGAATGAGATGATAACGCCTAAGTATGTGTTTGGATCGTTGGTGAGATCTAGGCTCCTTAGCTTGTACGATAGCACCATTGTTATCACAATAGAGATCAGTGGGGTCCACAATACTAGGGATTATGCCAAGTTCACTAATGAACTTGTTGATCCAAACAGCTTCCTTCGCCGCATTTGAGGCAGCAATATACTCGGCCTCAGTTGTAGAATCAACAACTGTTTCTTGCTTTGAACTTTTCCATCTCACAACGCCACCATTTAGGCAGAACACATAACCAGATTGCGATCTAAAGTCATCCTTATCTGTCTGGAAGCTAGCATCGGTGTAACCAATTACCGCGAGCTCTTCCTAACCTCCATATATCAAGAATGAGTCCTTAGTCCTTCTCAAGTACTTAAGGATATTCTTGACAGCTACCCAGTGAGCATCACCAGGATCAGATTGGTACCTACTCGTTGCACTTAAAGCATACGAGACATCTGGTTGAGTACATAACATGGTATACATGATAGATCCTATTGCAGATGCATATGGAATCTTATTCCTGCGATCCCTTTCTTCTTTTGTTGAAGGGGACTGTGTTTTTGATAGACATAGGCCATGTTGCATATGTATGAATCCTTTGTTGGAATCATACATATTAAAGCGTCTCAACACTTTGTCTATGTATGTACTCTGACTTAGACCAAGCAGTTTTTGTGATCTATCTCTATAGATCCTGATTCCTAATATATAGGCTGCTTCACCAAGGTCCTTCATAGAAAAGCATTTCCCTAACCAAGCTTTTACTTGTTGCAAGGTAGGGATATCGTTTCCAATGAGTAATATGTCATCTACATATAATATCAGGAAAATGATTATGCTCCCACTAACCTTCTTGTAGACACAAGGCTCATCTTCATTCTTTATGAATCCATATTGTTTTACAGTTTTATCAAAATGAAGATTCCAGCTTCTAGAAGCTTGCTTTAATCTGTAGATTGATCGCTGTAACTTGCATATCTTTTGGGCTTCTTCGGGTATGTCAAATCATTCAGGTTGTGTCATGTACACATCCTCAAGAAGATTCCCATTAAGGAAAGCAGTCGTGACATCCATCTGCCATATTTCATAATCATGATATGCAGCGATAGCAAGTAAAATCCGAACAGATTTAGGCATTGCAACTGGTGAAAAGGTTTCATCATAGTCTACACCATGAATTTGTTTATAACCTTTAGCAACCAGTCTTGCCTTATAGGTATGTACCTTACCATCCATGTCAGTCTTCTTTTTGAAGACCCACTTGCATCCTATAGGATTAATTCCTACAGGAGGCTCTACCAAGGTCCAAACCTGGTTTGTGTACATGGAATCCATTTCAGATTTCATGGCTTCTAGCCACTTCTCAGACTCAGGACCAGTTATGGCCTCTTGATAGGTTACAGGCTCATCTTGATCCATGAGTAATACTTCACCTTGATCATTTATGAGATATCCATATCTCTCTGGTTGGTGACGTATCCTGCTCGACCTACGCTGGTCTTGTTCTACTTGAGCAGGTTGCTCTTCCACAACTACTTGTGGTTCCTGCTATAATTCCTCCATAGGTGTATCAATGCTTTGTGATTCTTGAATTTCTTCATGCTCTACTTTCCTCCCACTGATTCCTTTAGAAATAAAGTCCCTTTCCAAGAAAACTCCAGTTCGAGCGACAAACACTTTGCCCTCAGAAGGATTGTAGAAGTAATACCCTCTTGTTTCTTTAGGATACCCCACAAATAAGCATTTGTCAGATTTGGGCTCAAGCTTAGTTGAAATTTGTCATTTTACATAAACTTCATAACCCCAAATCTTCATGTAAGACATATGTGGTTTCTTACCACTCCATATTTCATATGGTGTCTTTTCAACCTTTTTGGATGGAACACGGTCAAGTGTGTAAGCTGCTGTCAGTAGTGCATGTCCCCAAAAGGAGTTTGGAAGATCGACATGACTCATTATGGATCGGACCATGTCTAACAAGGTTCGATTTCTTCTCTTAGATACACCATTCCATTGTGGTGTTCCACGAGGAGTGAGTTGGGATAGAATCCCACACTCTTTTAGATGGTCATCAAACTCTAGGCTTAAATATTCACCGCCTCGATCTGATAGAAGAGTTTTAATATTCTTACCTAGTTGGTTTTGTACTTCATTCTTAAATTCCTTGAACTTTTCAAAGGATTCAGATTTGTGTTTCATTAAATAGACATAACCATATCTACTGAAATCATCGGTAAATGTGATGAAGTATTGAAAACCTCCTCTGGCTGGTATGTTCAGTGGTCCACATACGTCCGTGTGTATGAGGGACAAAAGATCATTAGCCCTTTCACCTTTTCCTGTGAATGGGGACTTTGTCATCTTTCCAATTAAATAAGATCTGCATGTATCATATGATTCGTAATCAAAAGAGTCCAATAGTCCATCTTTATGGAGTTTGGAGATGCGTTTCTCATTTATATGGCCTAAGCGACAATGCCAAAGGTAACTTGGATTTAACTCGTTAGGTTTCATCCTTTTAGTATTAATGTTATAAATTGGCATTTCAAGATCAAGGACATATAATCCATTGTTCATTTGTGCAGTAGCATAGAATATATCATTCAAATAAATAGAGCAACAATTGTTCTTTATTATAAATGAAAAACCAAACTTGTCCAAACAAGAAGCGGAAATAATATTCCTTCTAATTGCAGGTACATAATAACAGTTCTCTAACTGAATTATTAAACCACTAGGTAAAGTCAAAACATAAGTTCCTACGGCTAAAGCAGCAACCTTTGCTCCATTTCCAACTCGTAGGTCGACTTCACCTTTTGGCAAATCTCTACTCATTTTTAGTCCCTGTACATTGGTACAAATGTGAGAACCACATCCAGTATCTAATACCCATGATGCAGAAGTAGATAAATTTATTTCTATAACAAAAATACCTGAAGTCGAAGTCACCACTCCATTCTTCTTATCTTCCAGGTACTTTAGGCAGTTTCTCTTCCAATGTCCGGTCTTACCGCAATAGAAGCAAGTGCCCTCCTTTGCTATACCTCCACTAGGCTTCAAAGCAAGGGTAGTATGTTTGGGTTTGGCAACTTCCTTGCCTTTCCATTTACCAACCTGCTTGGTGGGCCTTTTGTTCTGTTTCTTTCCATTACTGACCATCAGAATGGATTTCCCTTTTGTCTTCAGGTTTTGCTCAGCAGTTCTTAACATGCTTAGCAATTCAGGAAGAGTTTTGTCCATGTCATTCATGTTGAAATTAAGGACAAATTGACTGAAGCTTTCCGACAACGATTGCAGGATCAAATCAGTCGCAAGCTCCTTTTTGAGGGCAAATCCCAATCTTTCAAGATTCTCCACATACCCAATCATCTTGAGTACATGGGGACCTACTGGGGTTCCCTCAGAAAGCTTGGCTTGAAAAAGGGCTTTTGAAACTTCAAACCTTTCATGCCTTGCCTGCTCTTGATAGAGCATTTTCAGATGTTCGATCATATCGAACGCTGCCATGTTTTCATGTTGCTTTTGCAATTCAGAATTCATGGTAGCCAGCATGAGGCAACCAGTTTCATTGGCATCATCGACATGCTTCTTATAAGCATCTCTTTCAGCCTTAGGAGCAGAACTAGGAGGTTCCTCATCAGGAACAGGTGTCTCTAAGACATACAGCTTTCTGTCATGTTTGAGGACAATCCTCAGATTTCGGTGCCAATCCAGAAAATTTGTCCCAGACAATTTTTCCTTATCCAGGATTGTTCGCAAAATGTTATTAGATCTGTTTGTTATCATGGTAATCTACAAAATGGAATGGAAAAATATAAGTATCATAACATATTCAATTAGGCCTTTAATTAAATATGCTCCCACTATTTTACTCAAACCAAATGACCCTCATCATTTGATTCGGAAAATCCCGTTGGAAGATTTTCTAGTGGATCGAGATCCACATTTCACTTTGTTTTAAGTCAATGTTAGGCTGATTACACAAAACTTAGCTATTTAGGTAGGAACTCCTTCCAGTTGTATCCAATACAATTCTCGAATATTTCAGTTGGGTGAATAACTCCTTATTCCAATCCATCATATGGACTATTCCCAACTCTTGCTTCTAAACGCATATAATCTTATTATATTTTGTTTAGTTAAGTTTGACCCATTATTTTAGAAATTGGATATTACAATTATCCCATCGCACCTTACTAATATGGAACATGCACCTCGCGTTAGGTGAAACCTACAATATTCGATACTAGTCTTGATGAGTTCTAAAACTTGGAAAGCAAAAACTTAATATTTAGTTTTGAGGGATTTTTAATTAGTTTGATCTCACCGGCTTATTTATCATATAAATCGTTCCTCACACATGCATCAACATACATACAATATATATCAACATACATACATATAAATGAAACATTATGGCCCCTAGCGCAATTGTTCTCCCAAGACAATGAGAGAACTTAAGCTAAACCTAATAACGATCTTCACATCTCCAAGCAAGATCTCCAAGGTTGTCCTTCTTTGTTTTGTAGTCTTCTCTTTCTTTATAATAATACATTACATAAAGGAAACTCGTTTTACATACGAGGGAGTGAGATGAGAAAAGAAGTTACATGATGAGAATAAGAGAGAGGCACGACACGCATGTCGTATTTATAAAATTCAAAGCAAAGAAAAATAAACTAAGGCCATAACTTATCACCACAAGAAAAATAATAAATAAATTTTATTATTATTAATTTAAATCCTGTTGATTAAATAATTCAAATTAAATTTTCGGCGAATGCATGATCTAAAGCGCAGACTGCATTGACGCAACATTTGCGCCGTCATACTGCCTGTGACGACCGTCACAGTTGCCATGGCGACCGTCACACATCAGCCCATGATGACCGTCACAAAACTATAGCGACCGTCACACTAACAGAACGCGTGACTTTTGATCGTAGACCTCTTTGACGACGCAACCCTTGTACCGTCATAAACCTTGATGCAACAATTTCATACCATCAAAACACCATGATCAATAATTCAGTATGATTGATCCGTATGCTATCGCTTCACCATACTAAAGCCGGATTCCGAAGCAGATAACCACAGATCGCTCAATCGAATGATAATCATTACGTGATTTGAACTAACGAAATAAAATAATATATCCAATATACCATCTTTGCATCAAAGTTAATCATATCACATATGAATTAGATCGATCATATATGTGTAACTTATGGACGATTGACATATCGCTGCTTCACCATACTATTGTCGGATTCCGAAGCATAGTCAATATCAATCATCCAAACCGTACACAATCTGATGCCAAAAAATTCAATATCTGGATTTGATTTAATTTTTACGTGTTTTAATCCAATTAAAACAAAAATGACAGAAAATAAACAATTACCAGACTCATGGTTTCGTAAGTGGCTTTGATACCACTGAAGGGAAATTTGCGATCTAAACACAGCGGAAAACAAAAATTTCCCTTTAGAGATCCTTACGAAAGATCATGATCTGTGATAGAAAGGTTACCTCTTGTGGCGATGAAACCTTTGATTCCAAATCTATGGATGAACACGAGCGTTGTACGATGAACAGTGCCTCTACTCAGTCCACACGAACAGCTTCCTTCAGTCACAGTGCTAGCTGATTACGATTGAAGGTTTTGAGTGAGGGAGAGGAAAAATAGAATACGGCCAGGGTTTCAACAACAACAACCTTTGAGCTTCTGCACAAGGGTTCTATTTATAGAACTACTTGTGTGGGCTACAAGCTAAAAAGCCCAACTCAATAATAATATTATTATATTATTATAATAACTATTATTATAATAAATATAATTTTATTATTATTATATTTTATAACTATTATAAAATTAATAATAACTATTATTATATTTCATGGTACCTTACCATATTCCGTATTCCATTCAAGTGCATCGTACCTTACGGTGTTCCTTTTTTACTCTATCTCTTCTCCAACTGTCCTTATGTGTGTGACCCTGTAGGATTTCGCGACGTTGGCAATTATATTAAATCATGTATTTAACATAATAAACAGTGAGTGGTATCTAGCAACACATCACTGCTACCCAAGTCACAAAATTGTCATGTGATCTGACAAAACCTTTTGTGATAGTACTTGTGTGTACAATTACCCTTTTGCCCCTATGTCTATATTGAGCACAAGGCATATACCGTGTCATCCTTGTCCAGTTCAATATTGGGCCCTTAGACATTTATCCTGTTATGCAGGATAGGCAAATTCCATCTAGGCTACTCATGTCCCTCAGCATGCTTTGTGAAGTACCCATCAACTGTCTTTATGATCATCCAGCTACGGACAATGTTTGATCAGCAATAAAGACTTGACTCTACATCTAGGGTACATAGTAGTTTCAGGTCGAAGGGTGGTATACACCACTATCACCATGAGAGTAACTTATGACACTTTGTATAACATTCTATGTAGTACTCTCATAGTGGGTCAATCCAGTATAAATATTACTCCTAATATTCATACCTATGTCAAGACTTGATAACTCCTTATCCATAATCCTTGAGATGTGATCATCAGTCTATCTACATAATAGTCTTAATGCTTTAAGGCTATCCCACTTCACATTAAAGCTCGAATATGGATGCTTTAAGAATAGTGTCCTTATGTTTAATGGAATCTCATGATTAAGTCATACTTAATGTTTCATTAAACGAACTAGCTATTCTAGGGACTTTATCATTTTGGAAAAACAAACATAATAAAGAAACGCCTTTTATTATTAATAAATAATTTGATACAAGTACCAAAAGTATTGGCCTCTAGGGCTTACACCAACAGAAGGGTATTGAACCAAAAGAGGTTACTAACCGCAGGGGTTCGGTTTTTAACAGAACACTATGATTAACCGAGAAAATGAGTGATTAACCAAGAGGAGGTGATTAACTAGAAAAAAGGGTTCAGTATTTTAACAGACAGGCTGTGGTTAACTGAAGAATAGGGTAATTAACCAAGAATAAGTGATTAACCCAAGGGAATCAGTATGTTAACAGACGGACTGTGGTTAATTGAGAAGGAGTGCAAATATTGGTGTTTTAACTGGCAGGAAGTGATTAACCATGGGAGAAGAACCAAAAGAAGGCTGCGAACTCCGCAAGGGATTCGGTTGTAACAGGAGTAATGTGTTTAACCAAATAAATAGAAAAAAGACTATTCAGGGGAATCAAAAGAACAATGATTGACCGCAAGAAAAGAATAGGGTATTGAAACGAAGAAAGCTTGCTAACCCAATGAACAAAGGATCGCAACCAAGAAGGTGATTGATCAAGAGAGAGATCGAAAGAGATAAGAGTGATCAAGAATCGAAAGAGATTGCAAAGGGAAAAGAGTGATCAAGGATCGACTCTACTGGGGAAAGAAAGCACACTACTGCCTGGAGATAGAGATGACTAAGCCAAGCACATGGTCATTCGTCCCCTACCTGAAGTAGTCAGAATGAGAGTAGGAATTCTCCCTTCTCATTCCTTCTCTAACACACAGGGTGTAATTCAGAAATTGAAACAGACAACACAACAGCTTCAAGTTGTACAGTGCTCCTGCGTGGAGAAACGGGCAGCATAACGACTCCCATTTGTACAGTGCTCCGATGTAGGGAGAAGCGCGAAACTCCAACTCCACGGGGGATCGAGAGAGAAAAAGCTCTAAAGGAAGCCTAAAGAGAGGAAAGGGGAAGATTAACTAATCGAAACATGGTTTCGATCAATTAATCAAAGGCTAAAACCATGCCAACAATTTTTCAAAGAGAGTGAAAAATCATTAAGGCAAAAGGTGCAAATTATTGATTATACAAGATTAAGCTCATCCGTGCAGAATGAACTTAATGCAAAACCAAGAAAGGGAGTATAAAACAGTACCAAATGATCGACAAATGTGCAACACAAAATCATGTTATTGTGATCAACGAAAGTGAAAGAAAGCATGTGTTGTCATAATGCCAAAAATATGAACAATTTGAAAAATCGAAAGTGTGCGACAAAAGTTCATGAATAAGCTTCAAACAGAAATTGAATGACACTTAAAATATCCATAAAAATCACTCCTATCAATCCATGGAAGTTAGAGGAGGAAAGGATGTCAAACAAGCTTGAAAATGCAAGAAAATGGCACTCTGTTACAGTGGTAATCGATTACCCTAATCAGGTAATCGGTTACTCGCTTGAAAATAGCAGAATTTGGCAAAATTTGTGCAGAGTAATCGGTTACACTATTTGAGTAATCGGTTACTCAGTTGAAAAAAAATAGCGCTGATGAAAATTTGTGAAGAGTAATCGGTTACTCTCTTTGAGTAATCGATTACCACTATAACAGTGGCAAAAAAAAAACAGAAAAAACAGCTTTTCAAAAGCAACTTTCAACACATAATCACTTATCCAAACTACCACATGCTATGGTATGAATTTGTGCACGAAAACTCAAGCTTAGAAGCAGTAAATGATCGACAATATAATCAATTAAACAATCAAGATCATGGATCATGCAATGGTATAATTAATTCACATGCAAAACATCGAAACTACACCGCGAATGATACGAAAACGATCGAAATAGAAAAAAGAAAGAGATCCACCGACCTACAAGGCTGAGATGTGCCTTGGCAAATGTTACAATGTGATATTGATAAAGATAATCAAAGAAAACCAGAGGAATCTTCAATTATAGCCGAAACGTCTCGAAACCGATCAAACCGCGACGAAAACTCCAAAATGTGAATTATCACCGAAGAAACTTGAATCGATCACTTGAGATGAATCCAAAAGCTATTGAACTCCAGAAAAGCAGTATAATGGAATGGCAATGAAGGTTAAGCTCAAGAAATAATCACTTTCAATGTGAAAAGTGATTATTCTTCAAGAATTAAGAGCTTTTAGTGAGGTTTTGGAAGAGAATTGAGATGAAGATGAAGATGTAGCAGAAAAAACCAGAGAGGATGTGAGAGAATTGAGAGTGAAATGTGAGAAATTTGTGTGAAAAATGGGAGCCCTTGAAAAGTGAGTGAAGGTGTGCTTATATAGATTTTAGGTTTGGAGTATGAGAGGTTTGGAATTTGGTTTGGACCTAGCTTTGGGTTTGGAACTAGGTTAGAAGTTAGTTGGACTTGACTCACCGAGTCAAGGCGGTTAACTCGGTTAGTTAGAACCAACTCGATAACAATCCCAAGGTGAATTCCAACATCCAAAGATTCACATTACTTGGAAAACAAGGAACATGGTGCACTTAATTTGAAGTGAAGCATTGGAGTAAATTTGAGTGAATTCTTGAAGACTCCAGAATGTTTCACATGCTACTAGACCAATGTAGAATCCAAGACCAAAGTGTGTGCAAAGGTGCTGTCATGAAAAAGCAGCAAAATTTGCAAACTGACACAGAGTAATCGATTACCCTATTTGAGTAATCGATTGCTCTAGCCAATTTTGCCCAATTTTGCTAAAAAATGGTGATGTGGTCCCGGTTTCGATTTTCCACCTCTTGTTTTGACAAATAGGCATGGAAATCCTTATTTTGTACTTGTTTTGATGATGTGATGACCTTGTGAGGATGTGGTTAATCGGGCTCGGAAAACCTGAATATCATGTGACAAGAACACAAAAAGGAAAGATGGGAATGCGTATGCCAATGATGCGAATGCTTATTCTCATGCAAAAAAGGCAAAAGGGGGAGGTCAAATTCCGGGTTACGACAACTATCAATATAGTATGCCATCTTCCTGCAGTACATAGTGATATGACTACGCGGGCAACTCTAACCTTTATACTTTGGCAGCTCAAGTATCTTGAATTTCTGCAGCAGCACAACTTTCGGAACCAAACACAAATCCTTGGCCTCTATGCCAAAAGCAGAAAACCCTTAAATAGCTCTGATAGGGTCTTCTAATAACTTGTAGTCAGTAGGTCTACTTTGATTAGTGGGCCTGACAAGAATCTGAGGATTTGGCAGCTGAGATGCGGCTGGAGCAGTCACTTGCAGAGTAGCAAACTGAGAAGGATACACCAAACCCGGATTAACCACATGACCAGCATTCTGATCCATCTGAACACCAAATGGATAATGCGGAGGAGGTATCACAGCAGCTGCGAAAGATGCCCCAGGATAGAACATTCCAGGATGAACATTCTGAACAACAATTTGAGCAGCTTGAGATGAAACCAGAACATGAATAGGAGGACCCCTATACACATGCTCTTCTTCCTCAAGGGTTTCAATGTTAGCCAATCTGGAAGTTTGATGAGTCTGACCCTGAAGATTCTCAAGATCATCATTCACCATTGGAGGCGGAACCGGAGTAGGCATACCCCATGGATATGCAACAACATTCCCATTAGGCATGGGCGCAACAAAAGGCTGATATGGTATGAAGGCACTACCATTGTTTGCAATCTGAGGAGTGTAATTCGGAGGCATGCCCCAAGGAAAACTAGTGGGCATCTTGTTCAAACCGGATTGAGAATTTGTCGGATGAACAACAGACTGACTTACAGGCTCAACTGGCACTTCAACAATAGCAGGAGGAGGAATAACATTAGGAGTAATTGTAACAACGGGAGAAGTAGTCATAACAGGAGTGACAACGGTTGTGTCAGTAGCGGTTGCAATAACAGTGGTAGCAGCAGCAATGTACCTCTGAGCATGAAGGAGTTCCATAATGACATCCATGTTCGTTTGAAACTGATCCATCCGACCTTGGAATTGAGCCAGAGTTTCCTTATAAGCAGCGTTCTCAGCTTCGAAATCAGCCATGATTCTGGATTTGTTTGAGCGAGTAAAATACTGATGTCGAGTCGTCGTCTTGCTTCAAAGAAGGTGGACAAGGATGAGCTACGGCTTCGGATGAAGGGATGCGCATATATGTGCAAATGAATGTATTCTATGCATGCAAAAATAAAATTTTAAATTCCAGGAATTCTTAAACTTATCTTTGTTGACAATAATCATAAAGCATATAAGTAAAGGTGCGAAAGTTAAAATTGGCAAGCAACTTCATTCATTCATTCAACAATAAAGGAAAGAAGTACAAGTCGAGTACAAGTCAAATATCTGCCTTTTGGGCTACAACAAAATCTGCATGGATTCTATCAAATACCACCCTACAGACAAGAAGTGGAAAACAGCCCAAGGAAGCTGGTGTGGCAATACATCATCATATGCATCCCTCAACAACTCAGGTAGGTCCTCCAATGCATGCTCAGCAAATCTGGCTAGACATCCATGTCTCTCACTCCAATACTTCGCATCCTTCATGAGGTTACGCATCAAAGAATGGTTAGGTCCCTGAAGTATATCCTGAAGAAAGGCCTCTTTTTGATCCATGAGGTTTTGCAGATGACGACTTTGATGTTCCCAATGAGTACTCTCTGTGTTGAGCTGACTAATCTGCTCTCGGCTCTGATGTGCTTGATCTTGCAGCTTCTGAATCTCACCGAAGACTTTGTCTAGCTGGGCTTGACATTGAGAAAAGTCCTTTGCTAACTGATTAACACAGTCTTGCTCGCTTTGCCACTTTGTCTTGTATTCAGATAACTTCCCTCAAAGCTCTTCAAGTTGCTTTTTGTAGCTCAACTCATCCTTGTAGGCTTGATACTGGATATCCGCGAGTTGCCTCTTCTTTGAAGCAAGTCCCTCATAGGTGCTCTTCAAAGCGTCACCCACCTTTCTACGCTTGTTCTGTTCAACCTCCATCTCTTTGAGCATGCGCTCGCGCTTCTGGCGGAGCTCAATCTGTAGGTTATGCTTCTCGGAAGTGACTCTATCAAGGTTGAGCCGAAGATTAGCATTCTCCTTCGTTAACTTCTCAATAGTCAGCTTGAGCTGGTCGACATCAGATAGAGGAATAATGGCAAGTTCAGGAGGCTTAGCATTCATGGAAGGCTCGGGAGAAAATGGCAACAAGATCTCTTTGACGCGTTCTTTGACCCAACGTGTGTAAGCTTCCTTGGCTACACAATTTTTCTTACCCAAATCGACTCTTCTTTCGGAGTGAATCTGAGTCCAATCAGAACTAAACCTCTTCAGCAAACCCATGTCATCAACTCCTTCATGAAAGATAAACTCTTCCACTACCCCAGGATCAGGCTTGGCAACCATAGGATATCCCAACTGTCGGAAAGCAATTCTCGGATTGTAGTTAACTCCACCCTTTGTACCCAAGAGAGGTACATTGGAGAATTTCCCATAATGAAGAATGATCTTAATATCGTCGAAGACTCGAGAATACCAAGAAATGTCATCAGTAGTAAGAGACATGATTCGTTGAGACCACTTGAGATTACTCTTATTCTCAACAAAGGGGCCCTTCTATGGAAGGTGAGACATAAACCATCAGTAGAGCAGAGGAGCACAACAAACAATGGTTCCCTTCTTCTTTTCATTCCTCGAATGAATAAAATGATAGGTATCAGCAAGGAGCGTCAGAACAAGGTTCTTGGACAAGAAAATACTGATGGCAGCCTGATCTACGAAATCCTCCATGTTCAGAAACAAGACAATCCCATATATCAGCAAAGCAAGAACGGCGTTGAAAGCCTTCCAGTTTCCATCCTTAGCAAAAGAAGTGGCCTTGTCAACCAAGAACTTCGAAGCAAACCCTCGAATACCTTTCCCTTTGGTCTTGAGATTATCCTCCACATCCTTCTTACTAATGTAAAGCACATCAACAATAAGAGGAAACTTCGGACAACCACTAGTGTAAACATAAGGAACCTGCTTCTTGATCTCAACCCCCAGAATATAAGCATACTCCTCGAGTGTAGGTGCTAGCTGATAATCCTGAAATGTGAAGCACCTATATGGGGGATCATAGAACTGAACCAGAGCATGAATGGCGGCAATGTTCACTTCAGTATTGAGGATGGACAACATATTACCGTAGGTATCCCTGAAAACACCTCTGTTATCTTCAACCACACGGGATGCTAGACCTCTTAAAATACCCAGCTTAGGCTCCACAAACTTGTAGCTGAAAATGCCTTGGCAACCAGTACTCATCTCTATGATAATGGCAACAAAGAATAAGTCTTTGAAAACCTGGAAATGCACATGCAAAAATTAATTTACATGATGAAATGATATGCAACACAAGCAACAGGAAGCCAACACTGTCTGAACAATCAAATATGAATAATCCAGATATCTATATATAATTCTGTGTCGGTGCCACATAGTCTGATGTGTCGGTGCAATCTGACGTGTGTGAGAGAACAAGGGTATGATGAAGTGGCTTGTTTTCCTGCAAAAACCAATCCCCCTCATAGGTGTGATCTAGACACAACAAGGTGGTCCCTAGAAAGGTCGCCCAAACCATAGGACTCAGAATGAAAACATCTCGCCGTAGTGAATTCTCACAGGACGGAAGTATTCTCAAGCAAATCACGATCTGGGATATGGCTCTTGTGGTAACCTAACTTGCGAAACACAGGTGTTGCGGTGAAAATCGGATAACAAGCTATTAATTAACTTGCATCATATTTCTTTTACAACCGACTTTGATTTATCCAAAGGAAAGGTTCAAGATCGTTAGAAAAACCTAAAGGGGGAAAGATCTAAAGTTCGGGGGTTGGTTACGCCTAGGGAAGATATTAGCACCCTAAACGTCCGTAGTACTCTACGGGAACCTCTTGTTAAATGTTATCTTATGTTTGCTAAAGGGTTCTATGCTAAAGGTTAGTTAACGGGAGAAGTGATAAATTCATTATGATGAATACCACTAAGAGTTGAGGAACTCTCTCGTAATGCTAGTTGTAATTTCTATGGCTCTGATGAGGCCAAGAAATTGAAGTTTTATCCTAAAAGGTTACCTAGGTTAAGGTGGGGGTCATGACTTATGAGTCAACATATTTCACCTTCCTTTGGAATGGGGGAGAAAAGTTGATAAAATATTAAAGAGATCATAAGATGATATAAAAGACATGAATACAAATATGAGATGAGATAAAATCAAGATGTCAAAGCAAAGTGAAAATTAAACACATAATGGTCAAACACATTAGGTATAACATGGCATGATGAATAAGAAAGTGCAATAAAACCTTAGTGAGTATTTAATCTTAATCAAGAATAAAGTCTCAAAATTAAATATTTTTTGATAATTTTCTTTTATATATAGAAAATAGGCTTAATAAAGAAAATGAAGCAAAAAGAAAGGAAGAAAAATGATAAGAAATAAACAAGTTATGATATTTTAGAAATTAAGTATAAAATTAGAATAGTGAAATAAATAACCAAGTGATAAAAAAGAAAGTTGCAGCCGTGGGGATTGAACCCGTACCCTTTGAATCAAACAAAGCCAAACCACAGCCAGCTGGGCTACGTGCGCGCCTTGACAAAAGAAGGGTAGGATACACATATATTTAAAAACAAACGGAAATCAGGAAAATAAAAAAAGTTGGGCGAGGGGATCGAACCCCCGTCCTCAGCATAAACAACTCTTATAACTCTCCTCTTGGACCAGCGGTGCTACGCCCTCATCCAGTTATTATATGATTCAAAAATAAAATAAAGCAAGCAAGCTCCATAAATTCCAAATAACCAAAACAAGCATGCGCCAGCCATGCTCAACTTTCCAACCAAACTCATCTTGCCAAGCCATGCTCTTATGATCATTACTCAGTCAATACCCAACCAAATTCAACAAAACAAAACTCTAAAATGATTAGCAATAATCAAGGAATACAAAAGTGTCATTTGCTTCACCTAGATCCTATCATACAACACAATATAAGCTAGCAAAGATGAAGTGCCACAAGAGTTCAAGAAGCACACAATACTCACACAATCCAAAAAAAATCCTGATAGTCAAAGGGTATATAAACCAAACACGTCTATTCTAGGAAAAACAGGGCAATTGACACAAAAACAACAATTATTCAGATATTATCATTCACAACAGATAGTGGCATATGGCATATCATCCAACATTTACTCATGCATCATTAAAATGACAGTGGCGTATGACAAGTTTCATTCATGCTAACATATTTCCACACTGTTGGACATACACATTTAAGTACAGGAATAGGTAGCACATCAGCAGTTTATACACAACTTTAAAATGGACAGCAACCAAATCAGGTGATGACTCAAACTAAATACAAACAGAACCATATACAATGAAAGCTGAATGGGTAGGAAACAAGCAAATGGCAAATTGAAAGTCAAGGTAAGCATCAAGGAAGCATGGCGAGACAGAAAGCAGGGACCACACCAGTTCAAAGCTTAAGGTAGTAGATTGTATACAACCAGCACACGTATAGCATACATGAGAAGTCATTTGAGGTTCATAAGCAATCAAAATTTACCAGAATATGTAGATTAGCAAAGAGTTTCAAAGTCTAGCAACAGATATGATGTGTGAGGTGCGTGGCCAGTGAAGCAAGACATGTGTTCATGTTTGTGACTCAGAAAGAAATTTAGATGAATAGGTTGTATATCAAGATTAATATCAGACACAAAACTCTACACAAGGATTCAAACAACATGTATCAAGGCAGTTTGAGTATACAAAGCAATCATCAAAGCTACAATCCAAACTCAACCACAGATATAACAAACTCCTTACTCAGGAAAAACAGTTAGAGGCATAGACAACAGGCATCTGTATTTGTAAAGCTCATGTGTGATGTGAGGTGACAAACAAAATACAGGTACAAAGATCAGCAAGCACAATATGTTGACAAACTAGATGGACTTAGAAAAAACATGAATTCATCAGGCAGCTATGGCAGGTAGGGATATGAGCAAATAATATACACAAACATAGGTAGAGATTTGAACAGGCTATACCATTCATCAATTATAGACATATAAGATAAAACCAACCTACAAAGACGTGATGCACACCAAAAAAACACATGAGCATTGACATGGGTTATGGATCAAACAAAGCATTTAGTACATAAGGAAGCATGATCAACTTCCACATGTTAAAGAGCTATTTCATATGTAGAAACCAAAAACTCAGCAGGCACATAGATAGACATGCTCAAAAAATTAAACCAAGCACACATAGAAATTCAGACCTATAAACTAAACATCAATCAAGATGACAAGTGAAATAGGTATGGCATGGTAGATGAAAGACTGCAGGACTGGTGAGCATGGTTCAAGCTATAAGGAAATGGCATGTCAAGACAGGTTTATCACTCCAAAGTAAAAGACATATAACTGATGGCAACAAAGCTAACATGTCAATCTTAGTGAACAAAGTAAAGATTGGTGGCTACTATTTCACAAACCAATATTCATTTAAAAACAGAACTCAACAAGCATATAAGTGATCAACTATCATGAGCTACAAAATGTAATAACTCAGTTTAAAAGTCTTATCATGTTAAGCAGATTATGAATCTTATATACAACAAATACATAGCTCAGCAGTGTACCAGTTAAGCATATATGACAAACTTGATTCAAAACACATTTTAGGCATATCAAAGTTGCAGTCATGCCAGAAGGGTGGATGAGTATAGATAAAACATAAACATTGCAACAAGTTCAAAATAACAAAAACTGTCTGCATAGCCTCAGGGCTTAACAGATTTCTTAGACATTAAACAAACACATAAACTTAGGCATACAAGTGGTGGCTGCATGAATAACAGAAAGAGAGACATATCAACAACTTGAGCATATATTTAATGAATTAGCAACTCAACAACAACAGTCTTAACTCAGAACTTCACTCGATTCCTAGTAAAAAGCTAAAGCAAATCATAGTATAGCATCTTGGCATAAATTTCAAATAATTATCAACTCTAACAGCCATTACAAGCCACATAACTAAATTATCTTAAGAGAACATCATGTACTGGCAGCCTTGGAGTCATGTTAAAACAATATCAGGGTCAACACACTTCATGAACACAATGTCTATGCAAACATACTCCAACATGTATACAACATAAATGTAACATGCCAAAAATCACTTATTAACATCAACAGTAAACAAGCAAAATCAGAAGTTCTAGCATTTCAAGAGGATGCAAAGGTTCATATGTTGGTCACATTACATTCAAGTACACACATCAAAAAAAGTCAACAAAGACAAGTATTAATTTTGACAGTTTGTATCACAATGAGATTGTAATTGTCCACAAACAGAAATTAGGGATATTAAGATTTAATCAACAGACAGCAACCACAAAGATAACATATCCATGGATAACATCATGAGATCAAAACACAAACATATGAACAACTTATTGAGACTCACACATTAGGACAAAAGCATGATACAAGTGTAGAGTGATAACAAAATGCAGCAGACATGATTAGTAGAAACATATAATGCAGAGATGGAATAACAATTTTAACCAAGATGCAAAGCTCATTTAAACAGCTGGTACCAATGTCACACACACTTAGAAACAGTCATACATCAACATACATTGACAAGCTATATAAAAACAACATAGCAAAGCTTATATTGCAAAACAGCATGGCAGATCCAACGATCAAACACAACACCAAAAGTAGAGCAGAGCATACGATGATCATCAATTTAAGATCAAGAGAAGATTATACAAATTTAGTTTAACAGATGACATAAAAAGGTTCAAATATCAAAAAAACAAACAAGACTTGTAATGGTAAATTAGATAGCATAAAGAATAGACATATCATTATCCTAGGCAGTGGTGTTTAAACAAGACAAGGTTAGAATACCAACTTAAACAGCACATACATCAGTGAAACTTAGGAAACTAGTGAACATATCTTGATCAATCAACATATAAACCATAAACCAAAATTAAGGCTTTATGGGAGGGAGGCAACTTCAACAGGGCAAGTGAAAACAACATGTATCAAATAAAAAAGCAGAATAGCTTAGCACACACATGTAATAGTCAATACATCAGTTTAGCAGCAAGCACAAGTTTAACATGGATTGATTAAGAGCAGACTGTAATCAAGTTATGGTCATAAATTAAAGCCAATTTCAAAAAAAGAAAGCATAACAGGTTCATAATAGTTTGAGCATATCACATAATAATTCAAACTAGTATACATATCCTTACACAAATAAGGCATTTGTTCAAGTCAACAGTAGTGTGCAATGCTTTGACAAAACCCAGAATATTCATGAGCAACAAACAATACAGTAATAACAGTTTAGATGAACATAACAGTCAAGCAAAATAGAACACATGTTCATACAATTTAACATGATCATGAGCAAGGAAAACTATATGAGCATGATAAAAAAGAAAGGAAAAAAAGAATGATACCAAACAGAAGCTTTACTAACACCTTGAATGTTCAGAACACTACTCAGAAGCTCCCTTGCTCAGTTCACAAAGCTCGAAAATATCAAATGTTTGTGAGGAGAATTGTTGATGAATTGCATTGGAACTGAACTCCTTTATATAGGCTGAGATATGGGCCGGGTTGAACTCATCCACGAATCCAATCTTGGTGGCTAGGGTTTTGAAATTGAATTGCTTCAAGGGACAGACGCTCCCTCCTTCTGACTTGCAAGGTAGAAAATGGAAAGCATCTCCCCACCTTTCTTTGTTATCAGCCTGTGTATGCATCCTTTGGGAAATTGAGAACAACATTGCTCTGCTCTTTTCACAGTGAGTACAGACAAAGACGAGAATGGAATATTGATTCCTTGCTTTGTGCCAACGAAATCAAGTGAAGCAAATGAGGCAAACATTAGGGCAAGATGGGATTGGATTATGGCGCTATAATTTGTGATGAGACGAATTCAAAATGAATTGCAAAGGGTCTGAAGAATTGATTTTTCTGCAAACACGAAAAAGAGACGAGGAGAGGAAGAAGACAACTGTTCCAACACACGTGCCATTTTCCAATTGGTCATTTCCCTCCGTTGAAAAGTCAAAGGAAAATGGTGCAATCTGATTGGCCAATGGTATTATTCATTTTCCAATCAAAGATCACCATTAATCCAACAAGACCAAGTGGAAAAGTCACACGTATTGTTCCTCAAACACACTTAAATGGCGCTTAACCTAATACATTTAAATTAAAGCTTAATATTATTTATTTTTAAAACTAATGATAATTAAATTAAATGCTAATAAAATCTAGCCCAATTTCAATAATAAATTATCTTGAAATTAAAATTAGACTTAACCAAAATAATAAAAAGTAATTAATTCAAAATCAAATAAATTAGGCTAAAATTAAATCAATTAAACTAATTAACTAATCTATTAATCAATTAAAATATCAAAATTCAAAATAATTAAACATAAACAAAATAAAGTTAAATTAAATTATGATAGGATAAATAAAATAAAGTGCTAAATAAATCAAGGTAAAAAATAGATGAAGAGAAATTTAAGATAAAACAGAAAAAAAAAACACATAGCATCTAGCAGAAAGATGAGGGTAAAATTTGGGGTGCAATAGTTGCCCCTATTTAAATATCTTCACCTGATGACATGAGAGATGAAAATCTTCATGTAATCAACAGTGAAAGATATTTAAATACAGAAAACCGAAAATTTTGCCCTCAGATGCACACACATGCAATGCAGCAAACATGATGCCAAGGAGATGCAAGAAAATGCAGACACAACAAGACACCAAGGGGCAAACAGGAAGCAAAAAGATCACAGAGCTTCACCGGGGAAGGACGAAAACTACAGTATCCATGAGAAAAACTCACTGAGGGATACAGACCAACCAACAAAGGAGACTCACTGGGGAGCTCCAGAGAAACACTGGGGAAAACCAAAAGACAATCTCCACTGGGGAAAGATCCAGGGAGATGGACTACTGGGGACAAAACAAACCCACACTCTTCCTGGGCACGAAACCAGAAAGAAAAACATGATCACTAGGGATCAGTCCAAAGGAGACAACAACCCACAAAGACTTCCCGGGGATCTTAAGCTGAAGAGTTCAAAATGGGATCTTCAAGAAAAGCCAGGAAGACAGAGACGAACCTTGCGTAACAAAAAGGAGCCTTGTGAGGTTGAAGAAATTTGTTCCAAGAAGCCTAGCTTTAAAGCAAGTTTTCAAAAAAAAAAACAAAAACTATAGGTAGGAGTTCAATGTCTGACACGATTCGAACAAGAACGGTTTTAAGACCAGAAGACAATGCTTGACGCGATTCAAACAAAGTCCAAGTTCAAGTTTGACACGATTCAAACGAGAACAACTTTAAAATAAAAGGATGATGCTTGACTCGATTCAAACAAAGTCTAAGTTCAAGTCTGACGCGATTCAAACAAGAACTAGTTTTAAAACGAATAGACGATGCTTGACACGATTCAAACAAAGTCTAAGTTCAAGTCTGACAGGATTCAAACGAGAACAAGTTTTAAAACAAGCAAACGATGCTTGACACGATTCAAACAGAGTCCAAGTTCAAGTCTGACACGATTAAGACAAGAACATGTTTTAAAGCGCAAGACAATGCTTGACACTATTCAAACAAAATCCAGGTTCAAGTCTGACTTGATTCAGACGGGAACGTGTTTTAAAACACGAGGCAATGTCCGACACGACTCGAACACAACCCTAGTTCAGGTTTGACACGATTCAAACGAGAACAAGTCTTAAAACAAACAGACGATGCTTGACGCGATTCAAACATAGCCCAAGTTCAAGTTTGACATGATTCAAACAAGAACAAATTTTTAAAACAAGCAGACGATGCTTGACGCGATTCAAACAAAGTCCAAGTTCAAGTCTGACACGATTCAAACAAGAACAAATTTTACAAAATCTTTAATGTTAAACTTCTTAGGGAACGGCAAAAGGTTTAAAGATTCCAAACTGGCGCGCAAAGGTTAAGACCGAACAAGCACGACACAAAGCAAACCGGGAATGTCTTTACTTCGCTGGGGAAATAAAGACAGGCACCAACAAAAGACCACAAGCAAAACAGAGCACAAGGATGCAAAGATGCTAGGGTATGATGCATATGCTTAGCTATATGCCAGAAACGACGCGAACGACGCAAAACAGGAAAGAAGAAAGGAAAGCACAAGCCAACACCCTGAAACCCAAACATCAAGGATAACCGGGGCGGTCTTCTTTCACTGGAGATGGCAGATCCATGCCAAAGATACAGAACTACTAACTCTTCTTGTACCAACTCGATTCCAAAGTGTCTTAATTCCAGAGTAAAACTTAGTTTATTTTGCGTTTTCTTAGAAATTGCAACATTTCCGTTTTCAAAACCAAGTGAAAATGACAAATTTTTGCAGAATAAAGATAATAGTACAATAAGAAAAATGGCTCAATGGCTGATATTCATTGAAAAATGGTGACTCGCCAAGTAGCGGAGTCCCATGAAATATTACAAGTGCAACAAAATGGCAATTTGGTAAAGGTTACATTGTATTCAATGACCATTAACAAACTCTACGGACTAAAATTCTAACAGCTGACTTCTCTGGGGATTCCCGGACACAGGTGAGACGTCTTTCAAGCATAATACTTTCGTACCGAATCTGCATTCACAGGGTGCGCAAGCTGTTCACCATCCATGGTTGTAAGAAACAAAGATCCTCCTGAAAAGACTGTCTTGACTATAAATGGTCCTTCATAATTGGGTGCCCATTTTCCGCGGGCGTCTCTTTGTGAAGGTAGAATCTTTTTAAGTACCAACTCGCCTACTCGGAATTCCCGAGTGCGAACCTTTTTATTAAATGCCCTTTTCATCTTCTTCTGGTACAGTTGACCATGACACATGGCTGTCAGTCGCTTCTCATCAATTAGGTTCAACTAATCATATCTTTCTTGAACCCATTATGCTTCATCAAGCCTGGTTTCCATCAATACTCTTAATGACGGTATCTAAACTTCTATGGGGAGGACAACATCCATCCCATATACCAGAGAAAAGGGGGTTGCCCCTGTTGAAGTTATAACTAATGTTCTGTACCCATGTAGCGCATATGGCAACATCTCGTGCCAGTCTTTGTATGTTTTGACCATCTTCTGGAGAATTTTCTTGATATTCTTGTTCGCAGCTTCGACCGCTCCGTTCATCTTTGGACGATACGGTGAAGAGTTATGGTGTTCAATTTTGAAGTTGTCGCACAACTCCTTCATAGTTTTGTTGTTCAGATTGGTCCCGTTGTCAGTTATGATCCTGTTGGGGATCCCATAACGACAAATGATGTTGTTCTTGATGAAACGTGCAACTACCTGCTTAGTCACATTGGCGTATGAAGCGGCTTCCACCCACTTAGTGAAGTAATCGATAGCCACCAAAATGAATCGATGTCCATTAGACGCTTTAGGCTCAATTGCCCCAATCATGTCAATGCCCCACATAGAGAATGGCCAGGGTGATGATAAAACATTCAATAGAGTAGGAGGGACATGCATTTTATCTGCGTAAATCTGACACTTATGGCATTTCCTAGCATGCTGAATGCAGTCAGCTTCCATGGTTAACCAATAATATCCAGCCCTCAAAATCTTCCTAACCATGGCATGCCCATTGGCGTGGGTGCCAAAAGCTCCTTCATGGATATCATGGATCAGCAAGTCTGCTTCTCTTTTATCGACGCATCGTAGCAAAACCATATCATGGTTCCTTTTGTATAGTACACCATTGCTGATGAAGAACTTGGCTGATAGTCTTCGTAGAGTCTTCTTATCGAGAACGGAGGCGTTGGCTGGATACTCTTGATTCTTTAGAAAGTTCACAATATCATGGAACCAAGGTTTGCCGTCAGATTCTTCTTCAATGGACTGACAGTAAGCAGGCCCAGTTCTCCTTTCAATACTGATTACGGGATCTTCATTGATAAATCTAACTTGCCACATCGAAGCCAATGTCGCTAAAGCATCAGCCACATGATTCTCAGTATGTGGCACATGACGAAATGTTATCTCATCAAAACATTTAATCAACTCCAAAGCATATGCCTGATAAGGGATAAGCTTCTCATCTTTTGTTTCCCATTCGCCCTTGATTTGATAAATGACTAGAGCAGAGTCACCCATGACTTCAAGAAAGCAGATTCCAAGATCGATTGCAGCTTCCAGACCCAGAATGCAGGCTTCATATTCAGCAATATTATTTGTACACCCAAAATCCAACCTGGCTGTAAAAGGGGTGTAGCCGCCTTCAGGATTAATTATAACAACACCTACTCCATGTCCCTTAAAATTGGACGAACCGTCGAACATCATCTTCCACCTATACTCAGCTCTGGGATCTTCTTCAGAGCTGGACCCTTCACAATCTTTTACTGCCATGATGTCCTCGTCAGGGAAATCAAACCTGAGCGGTTCGTAGTCTTCGACTGGTTGATCGGCAAGGTATTCTGAAAGGATGCTTCCTTTAATGGCCTTTCAGTGACATACTGAATGTCGTATTCAGATAATAACATGTGCCAACGGGCAAGTCTACCTGTTTGGGCAGGTTTCTCAAAAATGTATTTTATCGGATCCATCTTGGAAATCAATAAGGTAGTATGACAAATCAGGTACTGTCTTAGACATTTGGCGGCCCAAGCCAGGGCGCAACAAGTTTTTTCAAGTAATGAGTTGCGGCTTTCACTATCTGCAAACTTCTTACTCAGATAATAAATTGCATGCTCCTTCCGGCCAGTCTCGTCATGCTGTCCCAAAACACAGCCCATAGACTCCTCCAGAACAGTCAAATACATGAAAAGAGGTCTTCCGGGAACCGGAGGAATTAGTATAGGAGGTTCTTGGAGATAACTTTTGAGTTTCTCGAAAGCTTGTTGACAGTCAGCATTCCATTCTACTGGCTGATTCTTACGGAGCAATTTGAAAATTGGAGCGCATATTGGAGTCATGTTGGAGATGAACCGGGAGATGTAATTCAAACGGCCCAAAAATCCTCTAACTTGAGACTCGGTTTGATGAGCTGGCATTTCTTGAATCGCTCGTACTTTATCTGGATCCACTTCAATGCCCTTCTGGCTAACAATGAAACCCAATAACTTCCCTGACCTGACTCCAAAGGTACATTTTGCAGGGTTTAACCTCAACTGGTACTTCCGAAGTCTCTTGAACAATTTCATCAAGTGATCTACATGTTCCTTTTCATTTCGAGATTTGGCTATCATATCGTCCACGTACACCTCCATCTCTTTGTGGATCATATCGTGGAACAGAGTCACCATAGCCCTTTGGTATGTTGCCCCGACGTTCTTCAATCCAAAAGGCATAACCTTGTAGCAATAAGTGCCCCATGGGGTAATGAAAGTGGTTTTATCCATATCGGCTGGATCCATTTTAATCTGATTGTAGCCTGAGAAACCATCCATAAATGAGAACATGGTGAAACGAGCCGTGTTGTCTACCAGTGTGTCGATATGGGGTAGAGGGAAATCATCCTTGGGACTAGGTTTATTAAGATCCCTGTAGTCCACACACATTCGTACCTTTCCATTCTTCTTCATAACAGGGACAATATTAGCTACCCACTCTGGGTACTTGGAAACTGCCAGAAATCCGGCATCCAACTGTCTCTTAACCTCATCTCGAATCTTGAGAGCCATATCAGGATGACTTCTACGAAGCTTTTGTTTTACTGGTGTGCACTCAGGCTTGAGGGGTAACTTGTGGACCACAATATCCGTATTTAAACTAGGCATGTCTTGATAGGACCAAGCAAATACGTCCACATACTCTTTAAGGAGCGAGATCAACCGCTGTCTGATTCCTGGTTTCAGTGATGCCCCAATCTTGATTTCTTTCTTCTCATCTCAGTGCCAAGATTAATGACATCCACCTGCTCTTCATGAGGCTGGAGATCCGTATACTGGTAGTCACATATATCTGTTAGATCCTTGGGCACCTCATAATCCTCCTCCTCCTCAGCTTGATAGACAGGGGAATCGAAGTCAATGGTAAGAGCGAGGTCATTGAATACAATGGGTTTATGATTCATTCTGCATGGTAGAATGACTTATATTATTAAAATGCACAACAATTCAAGAACATGCAAGATGAAGATGCTTTTGTTTGAAAAGATTGCCATTTTTAGAAATAGAATGCAATAAGGTAAAGCAATAAAATTTTAGCAAAAGAGTCATTTCATTGATTTAAAGTTTGAAAACGGAGGCCCGTACAAAATAATCCACTAGCTTTGGGCAAGACTAGGGAGATGAAAACAACAAATCTAAACAAGTTACTCTGGTTCCGGGTATAGGATTGGGATCTCAACAGATTCCCAGTTGCCTAATGCGCCTTCTTGGCGAAAAACCAAACGATCAATGTCTTCGTCTTCTTCAGTACTTCCTATGATGGCATGGACTTGATGTCCACCTCTGATAAATGTCTCTTGCATAATCTTTATCTTCATTCTTCTTTCTCTTGTACCTGAAGCAGCCTCCTCTTCTAGAGTTGGTCTGTAACCCAACCCTTGGTGTCGGGTCCTTTTCTCAATCTCAATAACTTCGCCCTAACCTGCGGGCACGCCGTCTTGAAGGGCAGACTGGATGCTCTTATATGAAGCAAAAGATGGATATTCTGGTACCACTGGCTTCTCATTGTCAATTATAACTGCGTTGGCGATTTCCAGGGCTTGAAAAGAGGTTTCCAATGCATCCTCATCAGCCTCAATATAACGGAAGGATGACAAGTTACTAACCATCAAGTCTTCTTCCCCATGGACGATGGCCAGCTTGTCGTCGACCACAAATTTCATCTTCTGGTGTAAGGTTGAAGTAACAGCGCTTGCCTCGTGGATCCAGGGTCTCCCGAGTAGGCAGCTATAGGCAGTGTTAATGTCTAAAACCTGAAACAGAACATTGAACTCCTGGGGTCCAATCAGAACTGGCAGTTCAATCTCCTCTATCACGGATCTTCGTGAACCATCAAAAGCTTTGACGATTAACGATGTGGGTCTCATGATCCCTCCTTTGTATGCCAGCTTGTCTAGGGCCCTCTTTGGTAAGACATTTAGAGAGGATCCCGTGTCCATAAGAACTCTAGCCAATGTGTCCTCCTGACACTTCATTGATATATGCAGAGCAAGATTGTGCTTCCGACCTGATTGGGTCAGTTCTTCATCACTGAAGCTGAGTGTATTGCACGAGTAATGTTAGCGATAACGTGATCAAATTGTCCGGCGGTAATGTCCTGGGCCACATGAGCCTGAGCCAATACTTTCTGTAATGCTGATCGGTGGACCGGTGAATTAATCAACAGGGATAAAATAGAAATTTTAGACGGAGTCTGATGAAGCTGATCCATGACCCGGTAGTCACTTCTTTTTATTATCCTAAGAAACTCCTCATCATCCTCCTTGGAGATCACTTCTTTACCTTTATCATTGGTAGGTATACGCACATCACTTTCTTTACTAGACACTTCTTTCCTCCCACTCCTTGTCATTCTTCCTGTCCCTACTATATTGGACACATTCTTCTCCTCAACCCCTACCTCTTTCCTTGGGACTGGTTCTTCTATAACGACCCCCACCTCTTTCCTTGGGATCATTTCCTCCTTCTTCTTACTACCTGTAACATCCTCGTAGATAAATGGTAATGCTTTGGTCCCTCTGAACCTGAACGGGACTGGCCTTGGGAAATTATTTTTCCTGTCGTGATCAACAGGGGAAACAACTTCAGACTTGTTGATTCTTGGAACTGACTGTTTAAACACCGGATTTACGATACTTGCCCCTGGATTGTTGAACACAGGGACTACCGACATATATTCTTTTTCCTCAAATGCTGGAACTTGTTTTGGTAAATTGAACACTGGTTCAATTACTGCTATTCTGCTTTCTTTTCTGAAAACTTGTAAAAAACCTTCATCAATCAGCTGCTGAATATCATCTTGAACCAACTGACACCCTTCACTACTACCCCCGCATTCTCCACAACCCTCATGGAAAATTTTGACCAATCCGGTACTGAATAACTTAGCATGAAATGCTCTTAAGGGAGTTTTAATCTTTGCTGCATCTGAGATCAGTACTTCCTCATTCTCGTCCTCGATAACATTAGTTGATCCATGAGTTGGCAAAGGATTATTCTTCACATTTGGCGGGTTATTAGCAAAAGATAAAATGTTCTTTTCTATCAAACTTTTCACCAAATTCTTTAATGCCAAACACCCCTCTAAATCATGGCCTACTCCTCCTTGATGGAAGGCGCATGTTGCATTAGGGTTGAAGTACTGCATAGATTTTTCAGACGGTGGCCCCAATGGCCTGGTGACAATCAATCCTTGTTCCACTAAAGAAGGATACAATGCTGTATACGTCATTGGTATGGGTGGAAAATTCGGCGTTACTGCCTATCTTCTTGGAGGGGTATTTTGCTGTGGCGCTGGCCGCCGTTGCTGTTGGTAGTTTTGATTTTGATTCTTTGGCCACTGCTGCTGGTTATGTGGCTGGGAAACAGGGACTTGTTGCATTATCTGATGATTAAAAGTGGGCATAATAGACGCCACGTATGGTTGTTGCGCGAACTGCATAGGGTAAACTGGCTGTTGAGGAAAACTAGGACTTGGTTGTGGTTGGAATAGAGATCGTTTAGGATTCTGCCTCTTCCCTATCATAACAACATTAGTCTCGCCTTCCTTCTTCTTATGAAAATTACCTGGAGACTTCTTGACACAAGCGCTAGCGGAACTGTTAGGTGAACTGGCTACCTTCCCACTTTTCAGACCTGCCTCCACTTTCATGCCAATTGCAATGATATCAGAAAAATTGGCACCGATATTACTAATCATTTTCTCATAGAATTCGGGCTTTAGAGTGTCCACAAACCAATCAGCTAATTCCTTCTCAGTCAATGGTGGTTCAACTTGTGATGCAGTCTCTCTCCACCTTTGAGCGTATTCTTTAAATGACTTAGTGTTCTTTTGAGTCATGGTCAATAGCTGTTTGCGATCAGGAGCTAAATCCAAGTTATACTTATAGTGCTTTATGAAAACGTCCATAACATCTTGGAAACACCTAATCTGAGATTGATCTAAGCTTAAATACCACTTTGCGGCAGCGCCCTTCAGGCTGTCCTGGAAACAATGGATCATTAACTTATCGTTATCCATATATGCCGCCATTCTTCGAAGATACATGACCAAATGTGCCTTAGGACACGTAGCACCAGAGTACAATTCAAAGCTTGGCAACTTAAATTTTGGTGGAATTACCAGATCAGTGACCAGGCACATATCCTTAAGGTTGGAACTGAAGACATTGTCTCCCTCCATGGCCTTCAACTTTCTCTGTATGACCTCCATATTGGCATTTAATTTCTCATTACTGTCATCTTCTTCCATAGACATCTCGTCATGGTCAAAGTGACGCTGATTCTGAAAAACGGGTTGAAAATGGGTTTGTACCGCTGGTGGGGCATAAGTGGGAATAACTTTCCGATTCCCATCAAACAGTGGCACTGCTTGTTGCGTGGATTGTGGAGCAGTGACTCTCACAAAGTCTTGTGGCATTCCCAAAGTAGGGCCTTCAATATGTATGACAGGTGGTTCAACAGTTGTAGCCGCGACCTCTGAGACCACAGTGGCTTGTGTATCCATCTTTGCTCGTATAATATTCAGGGCTTCCATGATCTGCCCCATACCACCTTTTAGCTCATTAAGCTCATTGTTGATTTGGTCCAAGTTCTCGCAATCTACCGACATCCTTCTTCTTCGAGCCTGTGCCCGGGTATTGTAATGATGCGAGGAATTCAGGGTGGCGGTAACAACAACAACTGGAGAAGATAAAATGACAATGAGACTCGGAAGGAATGCACATGCACATGCGAAAATGCAAGTGATATGCGCATGCAGGCTAAACCATCAAGAACTAAAAGGGTTTGCAAACAGTGTAAATAACAGGATTACTAATAACATAACTCTTCCATTGAAAAAAAGATAAGTGCTTACAAAAAAGAAATATTACAACCATCGTTCGGATCACAAAAAAAGAAATACAACTTTAAAATAGAATTACAACAATAGATTATAACTACGAAAAATAGGGCAACCCTTCGCCTTTCCTGATCCCTTCCATGAGTTCTTTGATAAGTTGCTTGGTCTTGGCTTTCTCCAAAGTTAGCTCTCCTAATAACTCCATCCTTCTCTGTTCAGCACTCGTGGATGCCTCATAATGCGGAGTGGGCTTTCTCATGCTGAGTGAAATCCCTCGTACCCATTTCAGATGAGTTTCAGTGACAGGACCGTTGGTGATCCATTTTTGATAATTAATGAAAAGCCATGCTTCCCTCATCCTGAGTTTTTCTTCAAATCCTTCTCCGTATCCATAGTACATCAGCTCCATTTCTTCTGGTCTAGGCTCTTCTTCAATTGGATGGCCCAACTGGCAATGTGCGAGTACGGGGTTATAGTTTATACAACCAAGTCGACCCATGAGCGGCACATTAGGATAGTCTCCACAACTAACGATTATTATGGTTCCTTCAGGGTATGTATCGTACCATTTGATATCTGAATGCCTTAGTTCCATTAGCTTCTTGACCCAAAGAGCATTGTCACTCACTTCCCAAAAAGTTGGCGTTGTGGGTAGGTATGAAGTGAACCACTTGTATAGTAATGGAGCACAGCAAACAACCATACCTTTACTCCTCATAGTCTGCTTGGTAATCGAGAAGTACATGTCAGCCAATAAAGTGGGAACAGGGTTCTGACCCATAAAGATTCTGATTGCTTGGACGTCGACAAAATCTTTAACATTGGGAAATAGGAACAAACCATACACCAGCAAAGTAAACATTGACTCAAACATTTCAGAGTTTCCGCTTTCCTGAAAGTGGAGAGCTGTCTCAATTAAAAATTGGGCAGGTAGCCCACGATACCCTTCTCTGGTGGTCATGTTTTCTCGGATGTGTCTCTTTTGGATCCCCAATCCTTCAGCAATCTCCTGATTAATGAATTCCTCTTCCACACCGGAAAAAGGGGGATGATACTGAACGAGTAGCCCTAGCATATGTGAATATTCTTTTATGGTTGGAACTAACTGAAAGTTTGGAAAGATGAAGCATCGGTATACTGGATGATACCGCTGTACCAAGGTTTCTAGCAGTCCCTCTTTTACTTGCAACTTCATTAATGATAACAGGTCCCCATACTTGTTAATAAAGCTTGGCGGGTCTTCAATTCTTCCTCCAATCTCTATCAAATGCTCAACATTAGGGATCAGGAAAGTGACCGGCCAGTTTATGTTCTTAGTAGCGTCCATTTTCTACAAAGTCTGCAAAACAAAATTTAGTACCTCGACAGTTTAGCAAAATGCAAAATGATGCAATATGATATGCAGATGTAAAGCTAATCTATCAAGAAACACAGAAAATTTGCAAGGCTTTTGACAATGGTATTTCAAAAATTTTCTTCATTAAACAAGTTTGGCGTTCATTACATTCGGAGGAGAGTATTTTCATGCTCTTAGTACAAAGGTGGGTTGTTCCCATAACTGAAAAGATAACGACAACAAAGAAAAATAAACAACACAGGGAAACAACAACAAGCTCTTTTAGAAGTTAGATCCGCTAGTGGATGTTTCCCCTTCATCATCCATCTCCCTCATCAGCTTTTCAATGCTTCCCTTGATCCTTTTCTTCTCGAGTAACAACCCTGTTAATGTTTCCTCCAGCCCTTGTCTAGTTCTGAGAGGCTTGTGACGGGAATAGGGCCTCCTCATCACACTGGCTATCTCACGAGACCATTCCAGATGTGCCTCATTGACGGGGCACTCTGCCTTCCACAACTGCCTATTGATTTGACACCATGCCTACTCAAGAAGCATTTTCATTTCGTAGACATCTCTTTCCCCATAATACATTATGTGTAAATCTTCCTTGACTATGGGTTCATTCCCCATATGACCCAGTTGTCGACGGGCGAGCACAAGATTGTAGTTGATGCAGCCGTTTCTTCCCAACAGGGGTACATTTGGGCAGTCCCCGCAGCTGGTAATTATAACAATCCCTTCTTCCGTTGGGCTATGCCGCTTGACATCCGTGTGCTTCAAACTCATCAGTTTCTCAATCCATACTTGACAATGTTCTACCTCCCAGAAAGCAGGGGTTTTTGGCAAGTAGGATGTGAACCACTTATAGAAAAGAGGTATACAACACACAATCTCTCCACATCCTTTGTTGTATTTTGTGTAGACCGCGTGGTACATATCAGCTAACAAGGTAGGTACCGGGTTATGGATTCTGAAAATTTGTATTGCCTGAGTATCAACGAACTGCTTCGCGCCTGGAAACTGAACTAGTCCATAGATCATTAAGGCAAGTGTTGCCTCATACAGTTCCTCCTTTCCCCTATTCTTAAAGTACATTGCTTTCTCAAACAAGAATAGTGAAGATAGTCCAAATCGTCCTTCTTTAATAACTAAGTTTTCCTGGATATCAGCAAATCTGATTCCGGTAATCGTTGCAATATCTCTAACTGATGGCATTGATTCCAAACCAGAGAAAACTGGAGCATCTTTGACAGGAATCCCAATTATAGCAGAAAACTCTTCTAATGTTGGAACCAATTGGAATTCAGGGAATAGGAAGCATCGGTAATTGGGGTGATACAACTGCACCAACACCTCCAATGGTCCCTCAATCACTGGAACCCTTAGTAGTTGTGAGAGATTTCCATATTTGTCAGCAAAGTTTAAAGGATCCTCGATCCTGTCGCACATCCAAATCAGTTGTCGAAGTTCCGGGAGCTCGAAGTAATAAGGCCAAACTTGCTTCTTATATTCCATATCAACAAAGTCTGCAAAAATATCATTGGTTTCTTGATAGTTAGCAAAAAAATGCTGATGCAATGCGAAATGCTGGTTGTGATTCAAGAGAACTCAGTATTGTATCCTTGCAAATTTTAAGGAACATTTTTCTTAGAGGAAAACTCATTTCATTAATAATAAAGTTTTGAATTACAACATAAGACAAATACATCTTCAAAAACCAAAATAGAATACAAAATAAAGAAAACTAGGTCCTAAGCCATCAATCAATCCTCTCCCCTCAATCTCATGGCGAGTTTCTGGTTCTCTTTTTGTAGCCTTTCGTTCTGGTCAATGAGCTCAACCAACCGTGACTTCCATGGTTCGGGCGGAGATGACGAGCTAGAAAATAAGTCTTCTTGCATCTTCCTTCTTTTGACAGATTCTTCTTCCTTCCTCTTGAGACTCTTCTGCAATTCACTCATTTCGAAGTTAAGGATCTGATACTTGTTCATCCAGGCATTCCTTTCTTGCTCTGCTTGAGCCAATCGAATCTTTAATTCATCCTCATTGCTAGTGAAATAGAGGACAGGATCTCTGGGAGCTAATGGGATAAGATCATGACGATCATATGGTATCTTCAACTCAATAGCCCTCTTTTACACCCATTGAGTGTAAGATTCTGAAGCCAAACACTCGGGAAAACCCAAAGCAGATATACCTCTGGTGTGAACATGTCGCCAAGCGTGAGCCATCTTTTCCTTAAGTACAGGGTCCTTATCCTCTTCAAAGAACAAACCTTCCAAGTAGATGTTACTAGGTTTAGCTCCCATAGAATAACCATGTTGACGACAAGCCAAAGCGGGATTGTAGCTTATGCCTTCTTTTGCGCTAAGAAGCGGCACATTAGCAAATCCTCCACAGCTAACAATCATGTCCTTGCCTTTAAGCGATGGGTGGTACCACTCGAGATCAGTGTTGGTGAGAGACATGATCTTCTCTGACCAAAGAAGCCCATCTTGGAGGTCCCAAAAGTTCTTAGAACGGGGTAAATGGGAGATATACCATCTATACAAAAGTGTGGCACAACATGTCACCATCCCTCCCCTATGAGAAGTCCTCAAGTGCACTGAGTGGTAGGCGTCTGCAAGTAGGGTTGGAACTGGATTTCCGATGATGAAGATCCTGATTGCATTCATATCAACAAAGTTCTCAATATTGGGAAACAAGAACAATCCATAGATAAGTAGGGCCATAACAGCTTCAAAATCCACCATATTCTTCATACTAGCATACTGACGGGCCTTCTCCATTAAAAACTTGGCAGGTAACCCAAAAAGTCCTCCTTTGACAATCAAGTTAGCCTTAACTTCTGACAACTTGAGATGAGCTGCTTCTGCAATTTCCTTTTCTTTAGGTGTCCTTTCCAGACAGGAGTAAGGTAGGTTTGGAGTGATGGGAATACCAACTAGGATGGCGTACTCCTCGAGTGTAGGCATTAACTGGTAATCCGGAAAGGTGAAACAATGGTACACAGGGTCATAAAACTGTATGAGAGTAGGTAGCAATCCGTCTACCATTTTGGTCTTCATCAGAGAGAAAATCCTCCCATACTTGTCTTGGAATGTTGATGATTCATTGATTGGCTTACCCTGGTTCTTTAGATCTTCTAATTTTGGACTAATGAAGGTGTACTTCTTCGTTTTCCTTTTTTTGAAATCCATCCTATAAAGTTTGCAAAACAACACTGAGTCTCTTGAATACACAATGCACATGATGCAAGGATGGATGCAACAAACACACATAGACAGGTAAACACAAAGAACATAAAGCAACCTAGGTTAAAAGTCACGAGCATGAAGTCAAAGGTCTACCCACCCCAAAGGTATGTACTATGGTTTTCACCTGCAAGACAAGGTTCTAAAAGAGTTCCCAGAGTCGACAACCCATCTTTCGGATTTTATCGACTTTCCAATTGCTTGGTGATCAATAAAATTCTCAAGAGAGTCTCATCTGAGTGTAGCATCGCGTAGCAACCATTTGGGATTGCTCCCTCACAGTCCTCGCACTACATCCTAAACAGGCTAAGTGGGGTAAAGGGTAACTAAAAGTCATCAGTATCCCTGGCTCCTAGGTCGCAAGTAGTAACGCATTCGCGATTACTCGTTCAACATATACCACTTTTGAGAGGGCCTCAACTGAGTGTGGACTTCAAGTTCCCTCTGTAGCGAGCGATTTTGGACGCGGTTCTTAAGCGCTGGTCGCTCTCTGCGGTTTGAGCTTTGACTACAGGTCGATTCATTTTTTATCCTATTGTGAGCTGAATAAGGAAGGGAAATAGATGTCTCCAATTAACCCTGCTTTGCATACTGAGTTTAAACAGCGGCCTGTTAGGTTACGGATGCTATCAATGTGGGGGGGCCTTTGTACTGGTTATTCATATTTCGCCAATACAGGTTTCTTTCTTTCTAGGGCTTAATGTTTCTGGCGGGGAACAAGGGTTAGGATGTTAGGACTGATGCTTTTGAATTACTGCTTTTTGATTGATGGAGATATGGGATTTGGGTTTTTTGTTGATTGCGCTCGCTAAGATCTTTTCTTTCGATCTTATGCCTACGTATTCCCGTTTACCGAAACAGGGAAATCAGAGCGTTCGTAGTTCCTCCTATTCTATGGGAGGAAATTGGTTTTTGGTGTCTTGTTCAAAGCCCAAGACGTGAAGCGAAAGGTAGTTTGTATCTTGTTCAAAGCCCAAGATGTGAAGCTGAAAGGTCTATTTGTGTCTTGTTCAAAGCCCAAGACGTGAAGCTGAAAGACCTCGACTTTAGAGAGAATTTGTCATCTCTAAAGAGGGGGAAGGAGAATTACTTTAACTGGGATACGCGGATCCGAGCAATGCCATAATTTCCGAAGAAAGGGTTTTAACCTGAAGGAGAAGACTTTAACTCAGTGTAGAGCAATGCCATCTTTCCTTAGGAATTTCTCATGCTAAAAGAGGGACAGTGGCATGGATGTAGATGATCCAGAGGCTTGCCGCTTACAGCGATTAGATGAAAGGAAAGGAGTTGTTGATGTTTGTGTACTATGAACGAGGCACAACTTTGATGCTAAAAGGTTGATTGGATCAACCAGTGGTTTTCTTATACAAAGCCTAAGAGGAGGCTAATTTCCGCTAGGAAAATCATTATACAAAGCCTAAGAGGAGGCTATTTTGTATCCCGTACAAAGCCCGAGAGAGAGGCTAAAAGATTTTGACTCGACGATGGAATCTTTGTGTCTCGTAGGAAGCCCGAGAGAGAGGCTAAAAGTTTGACTCAACAAGAGAGTGTTTTTGTATCTCGTACGAAGCCCGAGATGGAGGCTAAAAGTTTGTTTCAGTTGAGTGACAAATCCAATATACTGATTTTAAAAGCGAAAATCAGTTCTTATATGAGCAATACTGTACCCAGGGATTTGATCTGAGGATCAGGGATATTTCCTTCTCTTTGAGGAAACGGGAAATCCAAAGGGTATTGAGACTTCCGAGTCTGCGGGTTTCCTTCCTATTTAACGAAGGGGTCACTTGAGAATGTCTTTGAGACTCAAGGAAGTTAGACTGTCCAAGTGTAGAGTTTTTTTTTTCTTTTTGTACTATGCTTTGAGAAACAGTAGTAGACTCTATGAAAGGACTGTTCTATGAGGATGACTAGGTTCTGTTCCTATACCTCTAGGAGGTCGTCGGTTGTACGAAGCCCAAGAGGAGGCTGGAAACTTTTAAGAAGCCGACGGGTCCTTGTACTAAGCCCAAGAGGAGGCTATCATTCCCGGAGGAAGAGATCATTATACGAAGCCTAAGAGGAGGCTGTGAATACTTCTAAGAAGCCGTAGTGTCCTTGAATAATGCCCAAGAGGAGGCCGATGCTTTTAGGAAGCCCGTGGGTCTATCATCTCCTTTCCATTAGGAGAGATAACTCTTTTAAAGATAAAAACCACTGGTAAACGTGCGAGGTTTACTATCCAGCGACTTTTAACTTTTAAAGAGGGTTCCTTAGTTAAGGTCCAAGATTATGACCGTAGTGGGTACCCAAACCCCGAGACATTCAAGGCAAGCTATCCACAAGGAATAGATCAAGTCAGGAAAGTTCAAGAATTTGGAAGAAACTCAAAGATGCCATTCACGGAGAATACATTCATCTTGGGGAGTAGAGCTTCTTGACGATTCCTAAGGAGGACAGCCGAAGAGAAGACTGTATCTGGTGCTCCTATTGGGGATCTAGGCGTCTATTTCTACGAATAAATGAAACGGCGTCACCTAGTTCTAGACGTAATTGCCGGGGAAACTCGAAATATCTATACTATTATTACACAGTAGATATGAGTTTATGAAAGGAGACTTACAGTGAGCAGCCCCACAATACAGTTTATAATATGAAAGCAGTAAATGAAAGCGATAACCACTTACTCGGTTGTAGTGCTTCCATGCTGTTTGGTTAGTTATTCAACAAAGAAAGATTGAAAACAACAATATATTCAAAATCAAAGGAGAAAGTGCTTTGAAAAGGAAAGATTTGGGGCTTACAGCTCAAGGAGAGGCCCAGGGTTTTATCAGTGAGCCCACTGTTTTGACTTTGTACAGCGGGACTTATACAAGTGACTGGGGCCCAAAAAGGTTTTCTGTAAAAAGGGATGGGTCTTACACTCTCTCAAGAGGCCCAAAAAGGTTTAAAGAAAAGAGTGAGGCTTATAACACGAGGGTAGGTCCAAATGATTTTTCGTTTAAAAATGGCGATCGCGCCGAGGTTTTCTTTTAACGCGGAGGGACTTATACAATAAGTGAGGCCCAAGATGTTTTGGTTAAAAGGGGGATTGGGTCTTACACTCTAATAGAGGCCCAAAGTGTTTTGAATGGGTCTTATAGCTCAAGGAGAGGCCCAGATGATTTTTATTTTTAAACTGGCGACGATCGTGCCGTTTACTTGTACAGAGGGACTTATACAATGAGTGAGGCCCAAAAAGTTTTTGTACAAGGGGGGATGGGTCTTACAGTCTCTCAAGAGGCCCAAAAAGTTTTGAAAATGATTTATGAGGGTTGAATTAATCCAAAACCCTAATTTGTTTTCAAAATGTATTTAATTGAATAAAAATTCAATTAAAATGATAAAAAATTGTTTAACACATGGAAAACAAATTGTGATCTTGGATTAATGCTTCAAAAATTAAGTATTGACCTACAAAATAATTAGAAAGCATTAAAAGTTGCAAAATCAATGTAGAAAAAATATTTAAAATGTCAAAAACAATTAAAATATTAATTCTTTGCAAAAATATCAATTATATGAAATAAATAATATTTTTGGGATTTTTTGTGAAAATAAAATATTTTAACATTTTTGTGAATTATTAAAAAAAGAATCAACTCAAAATCATTAAAACTCAGAGAGAAATTAATTTTTGAATCAATTAAACAAAATCACAAAATTCAAATATTTGAATTTCTAAAAATGGCGCCAAGAACAAGCTGAAGAACACGCGCGTGTTCTTGGTTTCTCAGATTTGCATTTTCTATCCAATCTCCATGAATACGTAATCATATCATGCAATCCACATATCATTATGCTCGCCTCAACCTCACGATCATGTCTATGTACTTTAATTTCATTTAAATTAAACATACAACAAGAAATCACGAAGAGACCTCAAGAACCCTAATTTATGCATGAAGGCTAGGATTTTTGATACAAGATTCAAACAATGCAATTAATTGAGGGAAAACATTCCATGCATGATTATGAACATATGGCCAAATTATTGTGCGAGGAAATATGCATAGATTGAGAGATGACCAAGTATGTGCTTACCTCCAAGTCGTGACAGCAAGAGCAGATGTGATTTTGAGTTGGAGGTGTTACAGACAAGTTGTGATGATCTGGACAGCTTCCCTACACCATATGGAGTGTGTTTGAACACTTGGATTGAATTGAAATGGACTGGATCAGTTTATGGCATCTCAGCTGCAACTTCACTTCAAACTTGTGTGGATGGCAAGTGATTTTGAGATTTTGATGTTCCAGATGTTATGTGAGTGTTTGATCAGCTCATATGTGATGTATGTGAGGTGTGTGAGTGATTGGTTTGATTGGAATTGCTCTCAAACTCAAAACCCGATAGCTACCTTGCTAAGAAAGGCATTTTTGCCAAGAGAAAGAGATTTTGAGGAAAGCATCTGTTAGATGGCTTTGGTGTACTCAAACTGATCACAATTGAGCTCTATTTATAGTAGAGCAAGTTTGTTTTGCAAGGAATAGTGCATGGCAGCTGGTAAGTAGGTTTGGCCAATGTTGTCCAATGAAAATCCAAGTCTCCTCTAGCCATTGACTAGAGGTTAGGGCACAGAGCTTTGGTCCCCTTGGTCTTGGATAAGTCTTGACTGATTTCAGATGAGAATGGCTCAGTCCATGCCACCTTGATGGTTTCATTGAATGCCTCATTCCAAATTTGAAGTCTTGTCCCTATTTTGGCCATTCTAGGTTCAACATGCTATTTCTTGTTCATTGGACCTTGGAGGCTTGGCTCAGTGATTGTCCCCTTTAGATTCAATCCTCTGAGGTGTCCAAGTGGATAGGAGCAATTGAATTTGGCTGATTTTGGCAAATCGACCAAAGTTGCAAATTCTGCCTTGCCTTGACAGATTTCAGCAAGGCAACTTGGCAATGTTGTATCTCATGGTGTAGGTTGAATTTGGCAATGTTCTTGGCCATTTTGGAAAGCTCTTACATGATACAACAACTGTTTGAACAAGTTTGGTTTTGATCTCTTTTGATTCCAAGTGAAAAATCCCCCTACATTTGGCAAAAAGTGAGGCAGAATCTGACTTAGTGAAAATTTCACTAAGTGTTGGAAAAAGTGACATTTTCACTTTTCAGCCACTTTGATCCCTCCATAACTCAAAATCCTTAATGAATTGGAATGACTTGTAGTTGAAGTTTTTGTAGGTGATAATTAGGGCTACAAATCCATCTTTGGATGAGAAAAAATGGCCTTGTGGTTTAGGAGTTATGGTCCTCCAAAGTTGGTACCTTTGCCACTTTATTTTTAACTTAGAAAAATTTCTAAGTTTTATGGTTACCCCTTTTACAAGTTATCTCACTTTTCTTGATTTTTCTTGATGAATGATGATTCAAATCATACATTAACATCATTTTAGGGTTAAAAATCCATTTTGGTGAAAAATCTCAAAAAGTCAAAGTTGACTTTTGTGCACAGTTGACTTTTTATCAGATGAATTCCAAACTGTGCAATTCTTCAGGAAATCATGTCCTTGACCTAAATCAAACTTGACGGACACGTTCCATGGGTGTCATAGGGTATATTCAATCATGTATTAGGGTTTGGGAGCATGTCTTGGTCAAAAGTCAAAGTTACAGTTGACTTTTCTCTTAAAACCCTAATTGTGGTGCAGATGAAATTGAGACTTGTTGCTCAAGCTTCTTGGATCAATCCATTGTTCCAAATGGATCAATATGGTATATTAGAGACCCTCAAATCATTTCTTGAGGTCTTGGCTCATGGTTTGTCCCAAAAGTCAACTTAGGGGTGAATTAGGTCAAGAAACCCTAATTCCTGATTTTTGATGAATGCATCCCCTGAGGCAAAATTGACTTGATGCATGGGTTCATGAGGTTCCATGAAGTATATTAGGTCATGTTTTGGATCATTGCCTTGTGCCCAGATGAAAATTTTCCATCTGGAGGCCCTGGTCGACCAAAACCCTAATTTGGTGACACTGGCGATCTTGAGACTTGATCCACCTAGAAGGGAGAAGCCTTGTGCTTAATCCTTGAAGTGGGAGTCCTTTTGATCCTTTGTGGATATTTAAGAGATTAGACAAGTTGAATATCATGTCATTTTTTGATTGATCCTTTGTCTAAGCACTCAGAGAGGGCTTGAAACCCTAATTTTGATTGTATTGGATGCTCACCCATCTTTGGGGAGACTGATAAAGCATGATGGTTCATCCATATTGTGATGATGATTTTCACAATGATGGGAAATCTAAGTGGTCAAAATTTGGGGTATTACAGATGCCCCTATTTAATCTTCTTGGACCCGAAGGTGTGAATGACGAAGGGATTCGGGCATTCGGGGTGCAAGAGGATTAAATATCGGAATACCCGAAATTTTGATGGTGGTTATGAATGGTAGCTTACGTATTCATCTTCTTTAGCTAAGCAATGATGCTTAGAAAAGGTAAACTTCCCCTCGATCCTGGTCTCCTACCAAGAACTGGTCTCAGTTTCTGATTTAAACTTCCCCTCGATCCTGGTTTCCTACCAAGGAACTGGTCTCAATTGTGGAAACAAACTTCCCCTCGATCCTGGTTTCCTACCAAGGAATTGGTCTTAGTTTCTGATATAAACTTCCCCTCGATCCTGGTTTCCTACCAAGGAACTGGTCTTAGTTTCTTTTGTCAATAAACTTTACTGACAAGGGACGCTATTCGTAGCGGCTTTCCTTCAAACTTCCCGCCGAATTTTCCTGAGGAGATGCCATTTGAGTGGAAAAAGTTTTGATGTCAGACTTGCTGGGGAACCCATTCGTCTGAGTTGTAGAGGTACACAAACTTCTCTATTTTGGAGACGCCATTTGTCGATTCTACTGGGGAATGCGAGTCTCTTGAGAGACTGTTTTCGTTTGGGGTTACATCATACTTTTCTCGGGATCTTCCCGGAGAAATGCCATATGATGGGATCCAATTTTGAGGTGCTGATGACCTTTTCGTCAGTGGTTTTTCGGAGCAAAACTGGCGTGCTGCCGAATCTCTGATCACGAGGCTTTCTCTGTGGATTTTCCTTAATCCGGGAAAGCAAGGATATCATCTTTGATGGCAAAGAGTGACATCTGTTGAAGGTTTCTCTGGTCATTCAGAGGTTCAAGTTATCAAAGTGGCCAATTGCCGACTCTGATCTTAGAGATTCACTGGAAACGAGATTGTGCAGACGCAATACTTCCTGACGAGGAAAGAACTGACAAACTCGATTAAGAGAACTGTTTATCACTAGGGGACAAGACCGACTAGAGTGATAACGATGCAATATGAAATGTAAATGCAAATAAAAAATGCATGAAGTACGTATGTATATGCTGACAAAACAGATGCGACATACAGACTAATGGATGAACACAATTGGATACTCGGCCATCGCGGGGCGAAGAAGTACCGTTGATTCAAAATAGCAATTCCACCTTGCTTAGGAGAGATAGTCCCGTTGGGAGCTATGTTGATCGGGCTTAGGAGATGAGAACTCAGCCGAGGATGTCAGACGAAACAAGGTCTCTGACACAGTTGATCCCTTCATTCAGGCGTACTGGCTTAGAAGGAGTACTTTTATTCTGCACTTTGAAGTCCGCTTACTTCGGGAGAAGCGATCGATGTTCTTCTGATGTTCAACAGTCAAAAGAAATTCCATCTTTAATTTAAAAGCAGAAAAAGTTTAACAAGTAAATTTATTTTTTGTTTTATTTCAAGAATCGTTGATTAAGTTTAAACAACGTCGTTCTGTAAAGCTAAAACAAGTAAAGAATTACAAACAAAAGCACAAGGGCTCAAATTTTATTGATAAGATGGAGATCAGCCAAACGCGTGATTCCAAAGAGTATATACAAAGTTCGAAAATGGTAATTTACAGGGAAAATGGCTACGTTGAAACATAACGACCACTATCCTTCTACCAACTTTGAGTTCGGGACATCCTGAGCTTCCGTCGAAGATGACCTTTGACCGGAGATTTCCTCTGATAGATGATGCTGTAACTGCTGCTGAGGGACTTGCCTCTGTTGAACATAGTTACTTGCCATTATCCCTAATTTTTGCCTGGATTGTACTATGAGATTTCCAATCCATCGGGATGATTTTTTTTCATGTCTCTAACTTTTGCCTGGACCGCCCTTTCGGGTTTTCAATCCACCGAGACGTTTTTTTTTTTTTTTTTTTTTTTTAGTTTTAGGCGAAGTATTTCTTGACTACATCAACATTCGTGGGGTAGGCAAACTCCTCTCCGTCCATGGTTGCAAGTCTCAAGGCGCCGCCTGAGAAAGCTTTCGTGACCACATAGGGGCCAACATAATTTGGGGTCCATTTGCCCCGAGAGTCAGTGAGAAATGATTGTATCTTCTTGAGCACGAGGTCTCCTTTTCTGAAAATACGAGGTCGGACCTTTTTGTCGAACGCCCTTTTCATTCTCTGTTGATATAAATGACTGTGGCATAGTGCCGTGATTCTCTTTTCTTCGATCAGATTCAGTTCGTCGTGTCGACTTTGACACCATTCAGCTTCGGTGAGCTGAGCTTCCATCAATACCCGGATTGATGGGATCTCTACTTCTATGGGAAGCACTGCTTCCATGCCATATACTAGAGAGAAAGGGGTTGCCCTTGTTGAAGTGCGGATAGATGTTCGATAACCGTGAAGAGCAAAGGGTAGCATTTCGTGCCAATCTTTATAGGTTACAACCATCTTCTGAACGATCTTCTTGATGTTCTTGTTAGCCGTTTCTACCGCTCCGTTCATCTTGGGTCGGTAGGGAGATGAGTTATGGTGTTCGATCTTGAACTCTGCACACAACTCTTTCATCATCTTATTGTTCAAGTTAGATCCATTATCAGTAATGATCTCGCTCGGAACACCATAACGGCAGATGATATTGTTTTTGATAAATCGGACCACCACTTGTCGGGTTACATTGGCGAATGACGCTGCTTCGACCCACTTGGTGAAATAATCAATGGCTACAAGGATGAACCGATGTCCGTTTGAAGCCTTGGGCTCAATCATACCAATCATGTCGATTCCCCATATGGAAAAAGGCCACAGGGAAGAAAGAACTTTGAGATGTGATGGCGGTACATGAATTTTGTCGGAGTATATCTGACACTTGTGACACCTCCTCATGTACTTGTAGCAGTCAGATTCCATTGTCAGCCAATAGTACCCGGCCCTGAGAATTTTTCTCGCCATTGTGTGTCCGTTGGCATGCGTGCCAAAGGATCCTTCATGAATTTCTTTCATGAGCATGTCTGCTTTTGGTCTGTCGACGCATCGGAGCAAGACCATGTCAAAATTTCTCTTATAAAGAGTGTCACCGCTCAGGAAGAAGTTTCCAGCCAATCTTCTGAGGGTTTTCCTGTCTTTTCTGAGTGCCCCAGATGGGTACTCTTGTTTCTGAAGGAAGCATTTGATATCGTGATACCAAGGTCTGTCGTCTATGACTGCTTCAATCGCGAAGATGTAAGCGGGCCGTTCAAGGTGCATGATGTCGATCTTAGGTATGTCATTCCATCGACCTACACTAATCATGGAAGAGAGAGTGGCTAATGCATCAGCCATGTGATTCTCATCACGAGGGATGTGATGAAAGTCGACTCTGTTGAAGAAGGGTAACAATCTTCTTGCGTAATCTTTGTATGGAATCAATCCTGATTGGTATGTGTTCCAATCTCCTTTTATCTGATTGATAACCAGGGCTGAATCGCCGTATACGTCCAAGTTTTTGATCCTTAAATCAATCGCTTCCTCGAGACCCATAATACAAGCTTCGTATTCGGCCTCGTTGTTCGTACATTTGAACGTAAGTCTGGCAGTGAACGGAATGTGGGAACCCTGAGGGGTAACAATGATTGCCCCAATTCCGTTTCCATAATGATTGACTGCTCCGTCAAAGATAAGTCCCCACTGGGAACCTGGTTCTGGCCCTTCACTGGGTAGCGGTTCATCGCAATCTTTCATCTTTAGATACATGACATCTTCATCTGGGAAGTCAAACCCGATTGATTCTTGATCGTCAATCGGTTGATGAGCCAAATGATCGGCTAAAATACTTCCTTTAACGGCTTTCTGAGCATGGTACTCTATGTCATATTCTGATAACAGCATCTGCCAACGGGCAATCCTTCCCGTGAGAGCAGGTTTTTCGAAAACGTACTTGATTGGATCCATTTCGGAGACCAACCAAGTAGTATGACGAATCATGTACTGGCGAAGACGTTTGGCTGCCCAAGCCAAAGCGCAACAAGTTTTCTCAAGCATTCTGTACCGAGTCTCGCAGTCGGTGAATTTCTTGCTTAGATAGTAAATGGCAGACTCTTTCCTTTTAGTTTCGTCTTGTTAGCCAAGTGCACATCCCATTGAGTCCTCTAGGACTGTGAGGTAAATGATCAGTGGTCTCCCTTCCACTGGAGGTGATAGAATCGGAGGATTCAACAGATATTCCTTAATACTGTCGAAGGCGGTTTGGCAATCTTCTGACCAAATGCAATCCTGGTTCTTTTTGAGTAATTTGAAAATCGGCGCGCATGTCGCGGTCATAAGGAATATGAATCTGGAGATGTAGTTCAAACGTCCCAGGAATCCTCTGACTTGTTTTTCAGTCTTCGGAGAAGGCATTTCTTGAATGGCCTTGACCTTGTCAAGATCAACTTCAATTCCTTTCTGGCTGACGATGAACCCTAGTAATTTCCCCGAACGGACACCGAAGGTGCACTTGTTAGGATTCAAGTGGAGCTTGAATTTTCTTAGACGTTCGAACAATTTTGACAGATGTTCAACATGCTCATCCTCTGTTCTTGATTTTGCAATCAAATCATCGACATATACCTCGATTTCTTTGTGTATCATGTCATGAAACAGAGTAGTCATGGCCCTTTGATAGGTTGCCCCGACATTCTTCAAACCGAACGGCATTACCTTGTAACAAAAGGTACCCCATGGGGTAATGAACGAAGTTTTCTCCATGTCTTTCGGCGCCATTTTGATCTGATTATAGCCCGAGAATCCATCCATGAAGGAGAATACTTTGAACTTTGTTGTGCTGTCAACCAGCATGTCAATGTGGTAAAGGAAAGTCATCCTTTGGACTTGCCTTGTTTAGCTCTGTGTAATCAACACACATTCTGACCTTTCCATCCTTTTTGGGAACGGGTACAATGTTGGCTAACCATTGAGGATATTCAGATGTAGCAAGGAAACCCGCGTCAATCTGTTTCTGTACCTCCTCTTTGATTTTGATGGCCATGTCCGGGTGAGTCCGCTCAACCTTTGCTTTACTGGCGGACATTCCGATCTTAGCGGTAAGTGATGTTCCACGATGCTGGTATCCAACCCTGGCATATCCTGATAGGACCAAGCGAATACATCGGGGAATTCTTTGAGAAGCTTTATCAAACCCTCTCTGGCAGTTGGACTGAGCAGTGCCCCGATCCTGATTTCTTTTCTCTCTTTTTCTGAACCCAAGTTTACCGTTTCCAACGGCTCTTTGTGAGGTTCAATGAACGTTTCCTCTTGTCTGAGTAGTCGGGAGATCTCTTCTGGAATTTCGTCGTCATTTTCTTCTTCAGCCTCGAATACCGGGAACTCAAAGTTGGGAGAAGGCATTGGATCGTATGTTTCAACGGGGTATAAAATAAGCAATCTGCATGACGTGATGATTCGTGTTTAGAAGAGATAGAGAAAATGCAAGTGTGTGCAGTGTTTTTGATTTACTGCTTGTTTTTATTTTTGAATTGTTTTTTAGGATTACCATTTTCTGAAAAAGCAAAAAGAGAAAACAACAATTAATGCGGAAATTACAGAACGACGTTATTTTATTAATGAACAAGTCGAATCTTGAAACTACAACCCTATAAAACAAAACTCTGTCGCTTTGGGCAAAGCGAAGAGGGAAATTTACAGAAAGCGAGCCCTATCAAAACATCCGTTTCACCTGGGCAGGGTGAAAGGTTAAAGATGGCAATTACTTTGACTGACGAACGACCTTCGGAACCTCGACAGCAACCCATTGGCGGCGAACTCCTCGGTGAATCACAAAGTCTGGCACCTTCCTTAATTTGTCTTCAGAAATGATGCTGATTTCTGGTGGAGTAGGATCATTGGAATCTGTCTCCCAAGCAGAATTGTCGTAGGAGGATTTCTCTGTTGCATTTTGCATAGCATTGGTGCTCTCAGCTGTATCTCCCCATCCAGTAGGCTGGATATCTTCGAGCCTGATACGAGAGCTTTCGGGAGCGGTGTACTTGACCATATAGTCGTATTTTCCACTTGGTTGTCCCAGAGTGTCCCAAACTTCTTTGGAACTGGAGAAGTCATCCCTCTCGATGACGTTGACCTCGGGAAAAGCATAGTTGATGAATTCTAGTCCTGCAAACGTTGCGAATTCATCTTTATGTTGAGTAGCTTCTGAATGACCTGAGTGTTGATCCCATGACATGGTGGGGACACAGGTATTCTGTTCAATGACGCTCAGCTGAGTTTCATTACTCGGCTGACTTTCTTGCCCCAAGTTTCCTGGGTAAGGCTGCCACATTGGCAGGCCATCCATCGGGCGATAGTAGGTAGAGTCAAAGTTGTCTTTCATTAGAGTGTCTTCCTCTAATGAGTTTGGCAGAGCACGACATCCTTCTGGATCATAACCTCCGTATATCAGTTCGACATCTGATCTTGGTATAAATCTCGGACTTTCTGTAGGAAAGCAAAAAGGCATAGGCACCTCTTCCTGAGACATATAGCCGTCCTTGTTAAGGTAGGACTTCCATTCTTCATCTGTGTCAGAGGGATCTTCCTCATTGATAGCATGAACTGTCTGAGACACCGGGTGAAGAAAACCTCCACTGTGGAAGAAGTTTTGAAGGGGATGAAGACTTTCATCGTTGGCAATTGTCTGGGTACAGGTTGCAGAAAAACCAAGACCCTTTTTTGTTTTATTATCAATAGGGATGACAAGCCGCCCCATCCTGTCGTATCGGTACTCTCGACCGCTTTGATAGCATCTTTGTATGAAGAAATTGAAGTTCCTTCTTCGGATTGATCGTTCTTGCTCACCGATAGTGCTTGGAACTGAGTTCCAATAACCTCCTCGGGTTCTACACAAGCAGATGATGATAAGTTGCTTACAAGCAAGGCTTGTTCCCCACAAACCGTGACAAGTTGATCGTTCTTGACGAACTTTAGCTTTTGGTGGAGGGTTGAGGTAACCGCTCCAGCCTGATGTATCCAAGGTCTTCCTAATAAACAACTGTACGTTGCCCGGATGTCCATGACCTGGAAAGTGTGAGGACCAATAGTTATGGGAAGATCAACTTCGCCGATAACTATTTTTCTGGATCCGTCGAATGCTTTGACGACGACCTCGTTGACTTTCATCGGAGGGCCCTTAAATGATAATTGCGTCAAAGTGGACTTCGGCATAACATTCAGGGCTGACCCTGTGTCTACCAGTACGTTGGCTAAAGCATCGCCCTGGCAGTTAACTGTAATGTTGAGCGCCATGTTATGACGACGACCCTCTTCAGGTAATTCCTCATCACTAAATCCCAAATTATTGCAGGAAGTGATGTTAGAGACAATGCTATAGAATTGTCTGATTGTTACATCCTGTTCCACAAAGGCTTACTCCAAGACTTTCTGTAGAGCCTCTCTGTGTGCTTCTGAACTGAGTAACAGTGATAATACTGAGATCTTTGAAGGAGTCTGTAACAGTTGATCAACAATGTTGTATTCACTCCTTTGGATGAGCTTTAGCATTTCATCTTTGTCTTTTGAAAAGTCGGGATTACTAGATTGACCGACTGGTGGATCAGGAATTTCCGCCTGAAGTTCCTTTTCTTTGTTGGATTCTCCAACCCCTCGGTTGAAGATTCGACCGCTCCGTGTTACACGACTGATGTCTGCAATATTCACGACGGAGGGTAATGGAATTTCCTTTCCATTCTCGATTGTTGTTGCACCGTATTTGTAAGGGATTGCCTTAGCTGATTCATACGGTAGTGGCCCCGGTAGATAGATGACTATGGGAACCTTTTGATTTTTCTGACCATCATAAGTAACCTTGATCCGTTCCCGGTTGGGAACTCTAGATTTGTCAAGTAGAGGGATGATGTCAAAAACATCCCTGGTCCTGTGATGACCAGAGATCGTGATAACATCCTCAACTTGCTTGGCAAGGTAGTTCGGCGACCAAATGATGGGTCCAGAACCCGGATATGGACGAATTTCTCCATGATCGATCTGACCCTGAAGAGCTGCTCTCACAAGGTAACACCCTTGGTTACTTTCCGAACAGACGCTACAACTGTCATAGTTGTGTGGTGGCACCTGGCCACGCCCACTTTGAATACAATGTAACCTCACGAGGTTACCTTCCATTGATCGGACATCCTGACTTTGACGACGAGTAGGATTCCTGTTATTGATACTAATCTGCTGAGTATCTTCGTCCATATAGATTGGCATCCACCAGTGATTTAACAAGTGCTGAAGTACCTCCTGGACAAGGGTACAACCTCGATCGTTTTCGCAACCCAATTTACAATTTTGATAGCCGTGTGATATTGAGAATCCGAGTCGGACCTGCTCAGCATGTAACTCTACCAGGTTGGTATTCATCACGCGAATGTCAAAGATCTGAACCATGTTGATTTGATAGGAGTTTCTATCATGGTAGTCTTGGATCCATCCAAGATCCATCTGACGCTGGAGGGCCTCTTGTATGAAAGAGCATCCCTGTTTGTCTTTAGAGCAGATATCACACTGGTGATAATTATGAGGTGGCACATGGCCATATCCACTCTGTCTACAATGCATCTTGACCAGATTGGTTTTCAACAAGAGTACATCATGAATTTGATAGACATTGTTAGTCTCTTTCTCAATCAGATTGACTGCAGCTTTCTCATGTTGAGGCAGCGGGTTCGTAAGAACATTAGGATTCGTATCTTTGAAAGATAAAAGCCTGCTCCTAACAAGCTTTTGCACGTCGGATTTGAAATTGAGACAAGTCTCAATGTTATGCCCTGAACCTCCTTGATGATAAGGGCATGTTTGATCCGCTTTAAACCAAAAAGGCGGATTTTCCGGAACTGAAAGGGGAGACTTAGTCTGGATGTGCCCCTTAGCCAGCAGTAACGGAAACAGCTCTGCGTACGTTACGGGTATAGGATCAAATCCTGGTGGCCGTGTTGTACGGTTGTTGTTATATGGAGGACGAGCCTGCTGAAGAGGCTGTTGTGTCCTTTGTTGGTCAGGTTGGCTCTGCGCAACCTGAGGTTGATACATAGGAACAAGCACGGGGCTGATAGCAGGAGTAACAGCTGCTACTGGCTGATAACGTCGCCTTTGCTTTCCAAGAGAGATATTCCCAATATCTTGATCTTTTTTCTTAGGGAGAGCACTACCGTATTTTTTAGTACCGCTCGTTGATCCAGTGTCTTTTACCAAACGTCCTTCTCGGACGGCTTCCTCAAGACGTACGCCCATGCCCACCATCTCGGTGAAATCACTGGGTGCACTGGAAACCATTCGGTCATAGTAAAATGAGCTTAAGGTCTTTAAGAAGATTTTTGTCATCTCTTTTTCTTCAAGAGGTGGACAAATTTGAGCGACAATTTCACGCCACCTTTGAGCATACTCCTTAAAGGTTTCCTTTTCCTTTTGCGACATTGATCTGAGTTGATCTCTGTCGGGTGCCATGTCCAAATTGTACTTGTATTGTTGGACGAAGGCAGTACCAAGATCTCTGAATGTACTGATCGTAGTACGGTTTAAACTCATGTACCATTTGAGTGCGGCACCGGTTAAACTATCCTGGAAGTAGTGAATCAGCAGGTCCTGATTCTCCGTCTGAGCTGACATCCGCCGAGCGTACATCACCAGATGGCTCTGAGGGCAAGAGTTACCCTTGTATTTTTCAAAGTCGGGCACTTGGAACTTGTGCGGGACTTTCACATTTGGGACCAAGCAGAGGTCTGCGGCGTCCTTTCCAAATAGATCCTGACCGCGAATGGCTTGCAGCTCTTTCTGCATTTCCAAGAACTGCTCCTGGAATTCCTCCATCCTGTCAAACATAGTTTCCTTCTTACCAGAAGGTGTCTGTGGAATCTGTCCTTCCGGGACAGTGTGCACCACAGGGGGTGGTACCGTGACTACGGCAGTGAGTCTTGGCGCCTCCCGAAGTTTGTAACCTTCAGGAGTCTTCAGTATGCCCCTGGCATCTTCGCTTTCCCGAAGTTTGTAACCTTCAGGCCCAGCGGCTTCTGTTGCGATTCCCTGATCTTCAGTGATCGGCGGAACATATCCTTCCGGGATATAGTTAACAGGCATGCCCCAAGGACGATCTTTCGGCATCTGATACCTAGGATCATACTTTTCTATGATGGGCGTTGAGGTGATCTCTGAGATCACAGTTCTTTGTAGCTGAGCTTCTGCCATGGCTTGCATGTCGTTACGAAGCTTTCTCATATCCTCTCTCAGAGCGTCAATCTCTTCTTTCAACTCTCTGTTTTCTTCCTCAAGATCATCCATCTTTTTCTGACGATTGGCCCGAGTATTATACGAATGAGACAGTTTGACTCTAGAATCGAGACACAAACGTGAGATTCGTAGGGAAGAAGAATACGCGATGTGAGAATGATGAATGCAATGATTATATTAATTGTTGTTTTTTGGTTTAATCAAAATAAACTTCGACAATTAGATTGCAAATATCAAACAGTGGGGAAACCCCTTTTTATTGAAATTCAAAGGATTACAGAAATGGAAATACAGTAGATTACAAAGTGCAGAAACAGAAACCTAAACTAATGGGTCCCGAGTCCTCTCTGAGGAGAAACCGGGTGCTGATTCTGGTATCTTCCTTTTCTTTGACCAGGGCGCTTGGGCCATTGTCGGGTTGTCATTCCTCTGCCAAGTGAAAGGAGTGAGCAAATTCCTTTGGTCATCTTGATTATCTACAGCATGCTGCTCCAAAATTTCAATCAGAGCATCTTTCTCTTTTAGTAGTTGCTGTATTTGGATACACTCTACGTCGAGGGTGCGGTACTTGTTCTTCCAAGACCTTCTTTCCTTTTGAACCTTGTTGAGAGTAACCTGAAGCTTTTCAGTTTCCGTCATGAAGTACATGACAGATTCCCTCGGCGGAAGAATTCCGTAACGAGGATAAGGCATCTTTAGCTTGAGAGCTCTAGTTTGTACCCAGTGGAGATAAGGATCCACCGAGACACAGTCTGGTTTTCCCAGAGACTCTCGTCCTTTCTTATGAACCTGTTTCCAAGCTTGCACTATTTCCGTCTTTAGTGCTCTGTCATTTTCTCCTTCTTTGAAGAAAAGACCTTCCAGATGAACACCCAGTGGGATGTGTCTCATCGGGTATCCAAATTGACGAAGAACCAATATCGGATGATAGTTGATTCCTCCCTTAGTTCCTATGAGGGGTACACTGGGGAAGTTTCCACAACGGTCAATGATTCTGATTCCCTCATAAATCCTATTACACCAATCTATATCGGAATTGGTGAGAGACATGATCTTCTGTGACCAACGTAAGACACTCTTGCAATCCCAAAAAGCAGCAGACTTGGGTAAGTGAGAGATAAACCATTTGTAGAGCAAAGGTACATAGCATGTGATCTCCCCTCCGCTGTACAAATTTCCCAAGTGTACAGAATGATACGCATCTGCGAGCAAAGTCGGCACAGGATTTCCAATGAGAAAAACCTTAATGGCGTTGATATCGACGAAGTTATTGATGTTGGGAAACAAAAATAATCCGTAGGTGAGCAAGACAAAGATGCTTTCAAAAGCAGTCTCGTTCCCTATACTAGCGAAGTACAGAGCTTTCTTTGTCAAGAACTGGGCTGGCAAACCTTGGATGCCACCCTTAGTGGTCATGTGAGTCCTGACCTCAGACTCGTCCAAATGAATTGCTATTGCAATAGTCTGATTCTTTGGAATTTCTTCCAGTCCAGAAAACGGAGCTCGATCAGTGATATGTAAATCAGTCAGATGAGAATACTCCTCCAGCGTTGGTGATAGCTGGTAATCCGGGAATGTGAAACAGTGATAAACCGGATCGTAGAACTGAATGAGCGCGTCCATGATCCCCTTAATCACATGGACTCTTAACAGTGGTAGAAAACCACCGTGCTTGGCTCTGAAAGCCTCTGGGTTAACGATCATCCTTGCTAACCTTCTCAAATCCCCTAGTTTTGGAACCTTGAAGGTATACTGGTGAGTTCTCCTTCTACCGAAATCCATTAGCGTAATCCTCTTCTCTGATAATAGAGAGACTAGGAGAGAAAGTTTTTTGAATGTTTTAATGTTTTATTAAATGAATGCATGAATGCAGCACACAAAAACATAGAAAAAACATGGGGTCAGAGGGTCGTTGTCATGAAGTCAAGGCTCTACCCATCCCCAAAGGTTTATACTAGGGTGATTTTTGTACCTGTACTCATTATCATCAGCTCCTCCCAGGAAGGCAGACAACAAGCGGATCGCCAGCGAGTTGTGTGCAATCTTAGAGTAAGTGCTATTCACCGAGAATAGATCACCAGCCTCAAATGAGGGTAGTATCGCGTAACAGCTATTTCCGATAGCTTCCGCACTACGAAAGGGTTGGCTTTTCTTAAGTGTATACTCAAACTCACCACATGCGGCATCACACGCATTCCCAGTAGCAGAAAAATAAACACGTATAGCAATTAGGAAAAGCAGTATATATATTTGTCCTAATCATCCTAGATTTATAAAGCTATGAATCCTAAGTTCCTGACAGAAAATGGGTTCCCCAGCGGAAGCCCCAATCTGTGGTTCTCTGCCTAAGAGATGGACCAGCATAGGTCAATCTTTCTCTTCGGTAGAGTTCCCATTTTCCGTAGAAAACGGGGATGATGCCCTAAGGCAGAAAGATCTTGGCAATGACTCCCCAGCAGAGTCGCCATTTTACAAGGAAAACAGAAAGAAAGAAAGATCGGCCCCACGGTGGGCGCCACTTTTCTGTTGGCGGCCACCGCCAAGAAAATGACTTACCCAAGGTTTCAATTGTAAGAAAGAAAGATCTCGGCCCCACGGTGGGCGCCACTTTTCTGTTGGCGGCCACCGCCAAGAAAATGACTTACCCAAGGTTTCAATTGTAAGAAAGAAAGATCTTGGCCCCACGGTGGGCGCCACTTTTCTGTAGCAAGCGATTTTGGACGCGGTTCTTAAGCGCTGGTCGCTCTCTGCGGTTTGAGCTTTGACTACAGGTCGATTCATTTTTTATCCTATTGTGAGCTGAATAAGGAAGGGAAATAGATGTCTCTAATTAACCCTGCTTTGCATACTGAGTTTAAACAGCGGTCTGTTAGGTTACGGATGCTATCAATGTGGGGGGGCCTTTGTACTGGTTATTCGTATTTCGCCAATACAAGTTTCTTTCTTTCTAGGGCTTAATGTTTCTGGCGGGGAACAAGGGTTAGGATGTTAGGACTGATGCTTTTGAATTACTGCTTTTTGATTGATGGAGATATGGGATTTGGGTTTTTTGTTGATTGCGCTCGCTAAGATCTTTTCTTTCGATCTTATGCCTACGTATTCCCGTTTACCGAAACAGGGAAATCAGAGCGTTCGTAGTTCCTCCTATTCTATGGGAGGAAATTGGTTTTTGGTGTCTTGTTCAAAGCTCAAGACGTGAAGCGAAAGGTAGTTTGTATCTTGTTCAAAGCCCAAGATGTGAAGCTGAAAGGTCTATTTGTGTCTTGTTCAAAGCCCAAGACGTGAAGCTGAAAGACCTCGACTTTAGAGAGAATTTATCATCTCTAAAGAGGGGGAGGGAGAATTACTTTAACTGGGATACGCGGATCCGAGCAATGCCATAATTTCCGAAGAAAGGGTTTTAACCTGAAGGAGAAGACTTTAACTCAGTGTAGAGCAATGCCATCTTTCCTTAGGAATTTCTCATGCTAAAAGAGGGACAGTGGCATGGATGTAGATGATCCAGAGGCTTGCCGCTTACAACGATTAGATGAAAGGAAAGGAGTTGTTGATGTTTATGTACTGTGAACGAGGCACAGCTTTGATGCTAAAAGGTTGATTGGATCAACCAGTGGTTTTCTTATACAAAGCCTAAGAGGAGGCTAATTTCTGCTAGGAAAATCATTATACAAAGCCTAAGAGGAGGCTATTTTGTGTCCCGTACAAAGCTCGAGAGAGAGGCTAAAAGATTTTGACTCGACGATGGAATCTTTGTGTCTCGTAGGAAGCCCGAGAGAGAGGCTAAAAGTTTGACTCAACAAGAGAGTGTTTTTGTATCTCGTACGAAGCCCGAGATGGAGGCTAAAAGTTTGTTTCAGTTGAGTGACAGATCCAATATACTGATTTTAAAAGAGAAAATCAGTTCTTATATGAGCAATACTGTACCCAGGGATTTGATCTGAGGATCAGGGATATTTCCTTCTCTTTGAGGAAACGGGAAATCCAAAGGGTATTGAGACTGTCCGAGTCTGCGGGTTTCCTTCCTATTTAACGAAGGGGTCACTTGAGAATGTCTTTGAGACTCAAGGAAGTTAGACTGTCCAAGTCTAGAGTTTTTTTTCTTTTTGTACTATGCTTTGAGAAACAGTAGTAGACTCTATGAAAGGACTGTTCTATGAGGATGACTAGGTTCTGTTCCTATACCTCTAGGAGGTCGTCGGGACAATTTGTACGAAGCCCAAGAGGAGGCTGGAAACTTTTAAGAAGCCGACGGGTCCTTGTACTAAGCCCAAGAGGAGGCTATCATTCCCGGAGGAAGAGATCATTATACGAAGCCTAAGAGGAGGCTGTGAATACTTCTAAGAAGCCATAGTGTCCTTGAATAATGCCCAAGAGGAGGCCGATGCTTTTAGGAAGCCTGTGGGTCTATCATCTCCTTTCCATTAGGAGAGATAACTCTTTTAAAGATAAAAACCACTGGTAAACGTGCGAGGTTTACTATCCAGCGACTTTTAACTTTTAAAGAGGGTTCCTTAGTTAAGGTCCAAGATTATGACCGTAGTGGGTACCCAAACCCCGAGACATTCAAGGCAAGCTGTCCACAAGGAATAGATCAAGTCAGGAAAGTTTGAGAATTTGGAAGAAACTCAAAGATGCCATTCACAGAGAATACATTCATCTTGGGGAGTAGAGCTTCTTGACGATTCCTAAGGAGGACAGCCGAAGAGAAGACTGTATCTGGTGCTCCTATTAGGGATCTAGGCGTCTATTTCTACGAATAAATGAAACGGCGTCACCTAGTTCTAGACATAATTGCCGGGGAAACTCGAAATATCTATACTATTATTACATAGTAGATATGAGTTTATGAAAGGAGACTTACAGTGAGCAGCCCCACAATACAGTTTATAATATGAAAGCAGTAAATGAAAGCGATAACCACTTACTCGGTTGTAGTGCTTCCATGCTGTTTGGTTAGTTGTTCAACAAAGAAAGATTGAAAACAACAATATATTCAAAATCAAAGGAGAAAGTGCTTTGAAAAGGAAAGATTTGGGGCTTACAGCTCAAGGAGAGGCCCAGGGTTTTATCAGTGAGTGCACTGTTTTGACTTTGTACAGTGGGACTTATACAAGTGACTGGGGCCCAAAAAGGTTTTCTGTACAAAGGGATGGGTCTTACACTCTCTCAAGAGGCCCAAAAAGGTTTAAAGAAAAGAGTGGGGCTTATAACACGAGGGTAGGCCCAAATGATTTTTCGTTTAAAAATGGCGATCGCGCCGAGGTTTTCTTTTAACGCGGAGGGACTTATACAATAAGTGAGGCCCAAGATGTTTTAGTTAAAAGGGGGATTGGGTCTTACACTCTAATAGAGGCCCAAAGTGTTTTGAATGGGTTTTATAGCTCAAGGAGAGGCCCAGATGATTTTTATTTTTAAACGGGCGACGATCGTGCCGTTTACTTGTACAGAGGGACTTATACAATGAGTGAGGCCCAAAAAGTTTTTGTACAAGGGGGGATGGGTCTTACACTCTCTCAAGAGGCCCAAAAAGTTTTGAAAATGATTTATGAGGGTTGAATTAATCCAAAACCCTAATTTGTTTTCAAAATGTATTTAATTGAATAAAAATTCAATTAAAATTATCAAAAATTGTTTAACACATGGAAAACAAATTGTGATCTTGGATTAATGCTTCAAAAATTAAGTATTGACCTACAAAATAATTAGAAAGCATTAAAAGTTGCAAAATCAATGTAGAAAAAATATTTAAAATGTCAAAAACAATTAAAATATTAATTCTTTGCAAAAAAATCAATTATATGAAATAAATAATATGTTTGGGATTTTTTGTGAAAATAAAATATTTTAACATTTTTGTGAATTATTAAAAAAAGAATCAACTCAAAATCATTAAAACTCAGAGAGAAATTAATTTTTGAATCAATTAAACAAAATCACAAAATTCAAATATTTGAATTTCTAAAAATGGCGCCAAGAACAAGCTGAAGAACACGCGCGTGTTCTTGGTTTCTCAGATTTGCATTTTCTATCCAATCTCCATGAATACGTAATCATATCATGCAATCCACATATCATTATGCTCGCCTCAACCTCACGATCATGTCTATGTACTTTAATTTCATTTAAATTAAACATACAACAAGAAATCACGAAGAGACCTCAAGAACCCTAATTTATGCATGAAGGCTAGGATTTTTGATACACGATTCAAACAATGCAATTAATTGAGGGAAAACATTCCATGCATGATTATGAACATATGGCCAAATTATTGTGCGAGGAAATATGCATAGATTGAGAGATGACCAAGTATGTGCTTACCTCCAAGTCGTGACAGCAAGAGCAGATGTGATTTTGAGTTGGAGGTGTTACAGACAAGTTGTGATGATCTGGACAGCTTCCCTACACCATATGGAGTGTGTTTGAACACTTGGATTGAATTGAAATGGACTGGATCAGTTTATGGCATCTTAGCTGCAACTTCACTTCAAACTTGTGTGGATGGCAAGTGATTTTGAGATTTTGATGTTCCAGATGTTATGTGAGTGTTTGATCAGCTCATATGTGATGTATGTGAGGTGTGTGAGTGATTGGTTTGATTGGAATTGCTCTCAAACTCAAAACCCGATAGCTACCTTGCTAAGAAAGGCATTTTTGCCAAGAGAAAGAGATTTTGAGGAAAGCATCTGTTAGATGGCTTTGGTGTACTCAAACTGATCACAATTGAGCTCTATTTATAGTAGAGCAAGTTTGTTTTGCAAGGAATAGTGCATGGCAGCTGGTAAGTAGGTTTGGCCAATGTTGTTTAATGAAAATCCAAGTCTCCTCTAGCCATTGACTAGAGGTTAGGGCACAGAGCTTTGGTCCCCTTGGTCTTGGATAAGTCTTGACTGATTTCAGATAAGAATGGCTCAGTCCATGCCACCTTGATGGTTTCATTGAATGCCTCATTCCAAATTTGAAGTCTTGTCCCTATTTTGGCCATTCTAGGTTCAACATGCTATTTCTTGTTCCTTGGACCTTGGAGGCTTGGCTCAGTGATTTTCCCCTTTAGATTCAATCCTCTGAGGTGTCCAAGTGGATAGGAGCAATTGAATTTGGCTGATTTTGGCAAATCGACCAAAGTTGCAAATTCTGCCTTGCCTTGACAGATTTCAGCAAGGCAACTTGGCAATGTTGTATCTCATGGTGTAGGTTGAATTTGGCAATGTTCTTGGCCATTTTGGAAAGCTCTTACATGATACAACAACTGTTTGAACAAGTTTGGTTTTGATCTCTTTTGATTCCAAGTGAAAAACCCCCCTACATTTGGCAAAAAGTGAGGCAGAATCTGACTTAGTGAAAATTTCACTAAGTGTTGGAAAAAGTGACATTTTCACTTTTCAGCCACTTTGATCCCTCCATAACTCAAAATCCTTAATGAATTGGAATGAATTGTAGTTGAAGTTTTTGTAGGTGATAATGAGGGCTACAAATACATCTTTGGATGAGAAAAAATGGCCTTGTGGTTTAGGAGTTATGGTCCTCCAAAGTTGGTACCTTTGCCACTTTAATTTTAACTTAGAAAAATTTCTAAGTTTTATGGTTACCCCTTTTACAAGTTATCTCACTTTTCTTGATTTTTCTTGATGAATGATGATTCAAATCATACATTAACATCATTTTAGGGTTAAAAATCCATTTTGGTGAAAAATCTCAAAAAGTCAAAGTTGACTTTTGTGCACAGTTGACTTTTTATCAGATGAATTCCAAACTGTGCAATTCTTCAGGAAATCATGTCCTTGACCTAAATCAAACTTGATGGACATGTTCCATGGGTGTCATAGGGAATATTCAATCATGTATTAGGGTTTGGGAGCATGTCTTGGTCAAAAGTCAAAGTTACAGCTGACTTTTCTCTTAAAACCCTAATTGTGGTGCAGATGAAATTGAGACTTGTTGCTCAAGCTTCTTGGATCAATCCATTGTTCCAAATGGATCAATATGGTATATTAGAGACCCTCAAATCATGTCTTGAGGTCTTGGCTCATGGTTTGTCCCAAAAGTCAACTTAGGGGTGAATTAGGTCAAGAAACCCTAATTCCTGATTTTTGATGAATGCATCCCCTGAGGCAAAATTGACTTGATGCATGGGTTCATGAGGTTCCATGAAGTATATTAGGTCATGTTTTGAATCATTTCCTTGTGCCCAGATGAAAATTTTCCATCTGGAGGCCCTGGTCGACCAAAACCCTAATTTGGTGACACTGGCGATCTTGAGACTTGATCCACCTAGAAGGGAGCAGCCTTGTGCTTAATCCTTGATGTGGGAGTCCTTTTGATCCTTTGTGGATATTTAAGAGATTAGACAAGTTGAAGATCATGTCATTTCTTGATTGATCCTTTGTCTAAGCACTCAGAGAGGGCTTGAAACCCTAATTTTTATTGTATTGGATGCTCACCCATCTTTGGGGAGACTGATGAAGCATGATGGTTCATCCATATTGTGATGATGATTTTCACAATGATGGGAAATCTAAGTGGTCAAAATTTGGGGTATTACACCCTCCTTTGGGATTTCTCCCTCGAAGTTCCCTTGACTGTGTCCACGATTCCTAAGTATATGTGTTCGCTCAAGTCTGGGTTAGGACTTATCTCACTCATTGATATCATGTCAACCCAAACCAAATAGGATAATATCAAACATAGAACAATTATATGAGCATACAAGCAGATATGACATACAAGCAATCATACAAGTAGATAAGCAAACATGAATAACATAAAACAAAGATAGGCTTAACCCTCTTAGGAAAGGACCAGCAATAGGTCTAACTTTCCCCAGTGAAGTTGCCATTTCTGTTGCGGTGAAAATCGGATAACAAGCTATTAATTAACTTGCATCATATTTCTTTTACAACCGACTTTGATTTATCCAAAGGAAAGGTTCAAGATCGTTAGAAAAACCTAAAGGGGGAAAGATCTAAAGTTCGGGGGTTGGTACGCCTAGGGAAGGTATTAGCACCCTAAACGTCTGTAGTACTCTACGGGAACCTCTTGTTAAATGTTATCTTATGTTTGCTAAAGGGTTCTATGCTAAAGGTTAGTTAACGGGAGAAGTGATAAATTCATTATGATGAATACCACTAAGAGTTGAGGAACTCTCTCCTAATGCTAGTTGTAATTTCTCTGGCTCTGATGAGGCCAAGAAATTAAAGGTTTATCCTAAAAGGTTACCTAGGTTAAGGTGGGGGTCATGACTTATGAGTCAACATATTTCACCTTCCTTTGGAATGGGGGAGAAAAGTTGATAAAATATTAAAGAGATCATAAGATGATATAAAAGATGTGAATACAAATATGAGATGAGATAAAATCAAGATGTCAAAGCAAAGTGAAAATTAAACACATAATGGTCAAACACATTAGGTATAACATGGCATGATGAATAAGAAAGTGCAATAAAACCTTAGTGAGTATTTAATCTTAATCAAGAATAAAGTCTCAAAATTAAATATTTTTGATAATTTTTTTTTATATATAGAAAATAGGCTTAATAAAGAAAATGAAGCAAAAAGAAAGGAAGAAAAATGATAAGAAATAAACAAGTTATGATATTTTAGAAATTAAGTATAAAATTAGAATAGTGAAATAAATAACCAAGTGATAAAAAAGAAAGTTGCAGCCGTGGGGATTGAACCCGCACCCTTTGAATCAAACAAAGCCAAACCACAGCCAACTGGGCTACGTGCGCGCCTTGACAAAAGAAGGGTAGGATACACATATATTTAAAAACAAACGCAAATCAGGAAAATAAAAAAAGTTGGGCGAGGGGATCAAATCCCCGTCCTCAGCATAAACAACTCTTATAACTCTCCTCCTGGACCAGCGGTGCTACGCCCTCATCCAGTTATTATATGATTCAAAAATAAAATAAAGCAAGCAAGCTCCATAAATTCCAAATAACTAAAACAAACATGCGCCAGCCATGCTCAACTTTCCAACCAAACTCATCTTGCCCAGCCATGCTCTTATGATCATTACTCAGTCAATACCCAACCAAATTCAACAAAACAAAACTCTAAAATGATTAGCAATAATCAAGGAATACAAAAGTGTCATTTGCTTCACCTAGATCCTATCATACAACACAATATAAGCTAGCAAAGATGAAGTGCCACAAGAGTTCAAGAAGCACACAATACTCACACAATCCAAACAAAATCCTGATAGTCAAAGGGCATATAAACCAAACACATCTATTCTAGGCAAAACAGGGCAATTGACACAAAAACAACAATTACTCAGATATTATCATTCACAACAGATAGTGGCATATGGCATATCATCCAACATTTACTCATGTATCATTAAAATGACAGTGGCGTATGACAAGTTTCATTCATCCTAACATATTTCCACACTGTTAGACATACACATTTAAGTACAGGAATAGGTAGCACATCAGCAGTTTATACACAACTTTAAAATGGACAGCAACCAAATCAGGTGATGACTCAAACTAAATCCAAACAGAACCATATACAACGAAAGCTGAATGGGTAGGAAACAAGCAAATGGCAAATTGAAAGTCAAGGTAAGCATCAAGGAAGCATGGAGAGACAGAAAGCAGGGACCACACCAGTTCAAAGCTTAAGGTAGTAGATTGTATACAACCAGCACACGTACAACATACATGAGAAGTCATTTGAGGTTCATAAGCAATCAAAATTTACCAGAATATGCAGATTAGCAAAGAGTTTCAAAGTCTAGCAACAGTTATGATGTGTGAGGTGCGTGGCCAGTGAAGCAAGACATGTGTTCATGTTTGTGACTCAGAAAGAAATTTAGATGAATAGGTTGTATATCAAGATTAATATCAGACACAAAATTCTACACAAGGATTCAAACAACATGTAGCAAGGCAGTTTGAGTATACAAAGAAATCATCAAAGCTACAATCCAAACTCAACCACAGATATAACAAACTCCTTACTCAGGAAAAACAGTTAGAGGCATAGACAACAAGCATCTGTATTTGTAAAGCTCATGTGTGATGTGAGGTGACAAACAAAATACAGGTACAAAGATCAGCAAGCACAATATGTTGACAAACTAGATGGACTTAGAAAAAACATGAATTCATCAGGCAGCTATGGCAGGTAGGGATATGAGCAAATAATATACACAAACATAGGTAGAGATTTGAACAGGCTATACCATTCATCAATTATAGACATATAAGATAAAACCAACCTACAAAGACGTGATGCACACCAAAAAAACACATGAGCATTGACATGGATTATGGATCAAACAAAGCATTTAGTACATAAGGAAGCATGATCAACTTCCACATGTTAAAGAGCTATTTCATATGTAGAAATCAAAAACTCAGCAGGCACATAGATAGACATGCTCAAAAAATAAAACCAAGCACACATGAAAATTCAGACCTATAAACTAAACATCAATCAAGATGACAAGTGAAATAGGTATGGCATGGTAGATGAAAGACTGCAGGACTGGTGAGCATGGTTCAAGCTATAAGGAAATGGCATGTCAAGACAGGTTTATCACTCCAAAGTAAAAGACATATAACTGATGGCAACAAAGCTAACATGTCAATCTTAGTGAACAAAGTAAAGATTGGTGGCTACTATTTCACAAACCAATATTCATTTAAAAACAGAACTCAACAAGCATATAAGTGATCAACTATCATGAGCTACAAAATGTAATAACTCAGTTTAAAAGTCTTATCATGTTAAGCAGATTATGAATCTTATATACAACAAATACATAGCTTAGCAGTGTACCAGTTAAGCATATATGACAAACTTGATTCAAAACATATTTTAGGCATATCAAAGTTGCAGTCATGCCAGAAGGGTGGATGAGTATAGATAAAGCATCAACATTGCAACAAGTTCAAAACAACAAAAACTGTCTGCATAGCCTCAGGGCTTAACAGATTTCTTAGACATTAAACAAACACATAAACTTAGGCATACAAGTGGTGGCTGCATGAATAACAGAAAGAGAGACATATCAACAACTTGAGCATATATTTAATGAATTAGCAACTCAACAACAACAGTCTTAACTCAGAACTTCACTCGATTCCTAGTAAAAAGCTAAAGCAAATCATAGTATAGCATCTTGGCATAAATTTCAAATAATTATCAACTCTAACAGCCATTACAAGCCACATAACTAAATTATCTTAAGAGAACATCATGTACTGGCAGCCTTGGAGTCATGTTAAAACAATATCAGGGTCAACACACTTCATGAACACAATGTCTATGCAAACATACTCCAACATGTATACAACATAAATGTAACATGCCAAAAATCACTTATTAACATCAACAGTAAACAAGCAAAATCAGAAGTTCTAGCATTTCAAGAGGATGCAAAGGTTCATATGTTGGTCACATTACATTCAAGTACACACATCAAAAAAAGTCAACAAAGACAAGTATTAATTTTGACAGTTTGTATCACAATGAGATTGTAATTGTCCACAAACAGAAATTAGGGATATTAAGATTTAATCAACAGACAACAACCACAAAGATAATATATCCAAGGATAACATCATGAGATCAAAACACAAACATATGAACAACTTATTGAGACTCACACATTAGGACAAAAGCATGATACAAGTGTAGAGTGATAACAAAATGCAGCAGACATGATTAGTAGAAACATATAATGCAAAAATGGAATAACAATTTTAACCAAGATGCAAAGCTCATTTAAACAGCTGGTACCAATGTCACACACACTTAGAAACAATCATACTTCAACATACATTGACAAGCTATATAAAAACAACATAGCAAAGCTTATATTGCAAAACAGCATGGCAGATCCTAAACAAAACTCAAGAGGGTCCATGTATATCAATGATCAAACACAACACCAAAAGTAGAGCAGAGCATACGATGGTCATCAATTTAAGATCAAGAGAAGATTATACAGATTTAGTTTAACAGATGACATAAAAAGGTTCAAATATAAAAAAAACAAACAAGACTTGTAATGGTAAATTGGATAGCATAAAGAATAGACATATCATTATCCTAGGCAGTGGTGTTTAAACAAGACAAGGTTAGAATACCAACTTAAACAGCACATACATCAGTGAAACTTAGGAAACTAGTGAACATATCTTGATCAATCAACATATAAACCATAAACCAAAATTAAGGCTTTATGGGAGGGAGGCAACTTCAACAGGGCAAGTGAAAACAACATGTATCAAATAAAAAAGCAGAATAGCTTAGCACACACATGTAATAGTCAATACATCAGTTTAGCAGCAAGCACAAGTTTAACATGGATTGATTAAGAGCAGGCTGTAATCAAGTTATGGTCATAAATTAAAGCCAATTTCAAAAAAAGAAAGCATAACAGGTTCATAATAGTTTGAGCATATCACATAATAATTCAAACTAGTATACATATCCTTACACAAATAAGGCATTTGTTCAAGTCAACAGTAGTGTGCAATGCTTTGACAAAACCCAGAATATTCATGAGCAACAAACAATATAGTAATAACAGTTTAGATGAACATAACAGTCAAGCAAAACATAACACATGTTCATACGATTTAACATGATCATGAGCAAGGAAAACTATATGAGCATGATAAAAAAGAAAGGAAAAAAAGAATGATACCAAACAGAAGCTTTGCTAACACCTTGAATGTTCAGAACACTACTCAGAAGCTCCCTTGCTCAGTTCACAAAGCTCAAAAATATCAAATGTTTGTGAGGAGAATTGTTGATGAATTGCATTGGAACTGAACTCCTTTATATAGGCTGAGATATGGGCCGGGTTGAACTCATCCACGAATCCAATCTTGGTGGCTAGGGTTTTGAAATTGAATTGCTTCAAGGGACAGACGCTCCCTCCTTCTAACTTGCAAGGTAGAAAATGGAAAGCATCTCCCCACCTTTCTTCATTATCAGCCTGTGTATGCATCCTTTGGGAAATTGAGAGCAACATTGCTCTGCTCTTTTCGTAGTGGGTACAGACAAAGACGAGAATGGAATATTGATTCCTTGCTTTGTGCCAACGAAATCAAGTGAAGCAAATGAGGCAAACATTAGGGCAAGATGGGATTGGATTATGGCGCTACAATTTGTGATGAGACGAATTCAAAATGAATTGCAAAGGGTCTGAAGAATTGATTTTTCTGCAAACACGAAAAAGAGACGAGGAGAGGAAGAAGACAACTGTTCCAACACACGTGCCATTTTCCAATTGGTCCTTTCCCTCCGTTGAAAAGTCAAAGGAAAATGGTGCAATCTGACTGGCCAATGGTATTATTCATTTTCCAATCAAAGATCACCATTAATCCAACAAGACCAAATGGAAAAGTCACACGTATTGTTCCTCAAACACACTTAAATGGCGCTTAACCTAATACATTTAAATTAAAGCTTAATATTATTTATTTTTAAAACTAATGATAATTAAATTAAATGCTAATAAAATCTAGCCCAATTTCAATAATAAATTATCTTGAAATTAAAATTAGACTTAACCAAAATAATAAAAAGGTAATTAATTCAAAATCAAATAAATTAGGCTAAAATGAAATCAATTAAACTAATTAACTAAGCTATTAATCAATTAAAATATCAAAATTCAAAATAATTAAACATAAACAAAATAAAGTTAAATTAAATTATGATAGGATAAATAAAATAAAGTGCTAAATAAATCAAGGTAAAAAATAGATGAAGAGAAATTTAAGATAAAACAGAAAAAAAACAAAAAAAAAACACATAGCATCTAGCAGAAAGATGAGGGTAAAATTTGGGATGCAATAGCAGGCCTCACGACTATCCACGTTCTAGCCTATGTGTATGCTAAGCCCGATGTTAGGACTTTTCTCTCCAATAATATCTACCCATCCCAACAACAGCAAAAAATAGCAGATATCCAGAATATACAACATATGAATATTCAAAGCAGTAAAGAAATGCAGTAAATAAACATAAAGCTAAAGCATAAAGATAAAGAAAGTAAAGCGCAAAAGATAAACACCCAAGCAAGCAAGAAAGCAAACAAAACTAGGCGAGACCCCAACCTGCAAGAGCAAGGACTCCCCAACAGAGTCGCCAACTGAAGATGGTTGGTTTATACCTGAGTGAATCGCACACTCAAAGATAACACAGAGTTGCCACCGAACTTTATTTAGTCCCAAAGGACAGGGAAAATATCGATAAAACCCAAGGGGAAGAGAAACGGGAACGGGGGTCGGTTATGCGAAAGGAAGGTACTAGCACCTTACGCATCCGTCGTACTCGACGGGAACCATTTCGCTTGCTTCTAGGCTTGGATGGGTTATCTTTCTAAAGGCTTCTAGCTAAAAGAAAAGAGAGAAAGAAGAGAAAAGAGAAGAAGAAAGAAAGAAAGAAGAGTGCTCGCGGAGGATTGGGGCCCTCGTGCCTACGTACCCTCATAGTGCAATGAGAAAATCAGAGCGCCGTAGTTCATGGAACCAGGGAAAGAAAGGGGGAATAAAGAAGAAAGGGTGAAAGTGTGCTCGCCAAGATCATCGCGATCTCGTGCCTACGTATAACGTATCTGACATTCGAACGAATGCAGAATCAGAGCTTCCGTAGTTCAGGGAACTAAGATAGGAAACCAAACAAAGAAAGGAAAGTGGTGTCAAAACCAAAAGCAAAAGAGGTAGAGAAAGATCCGCTGGGGATAACAAAAGAATTGGTGTCAAAACCAAGAAAGGAGTGCAGAGAAAAAGAAAATAGTTGCATTGAGGATAAAATGCAAGAGTGGTGTCGAAACCAAGAAGGTAAAAAAGCAAAAGGAAATAAAAGAGACTCCACTTGGGAGGTAAGAGAACAAAGGATTGTGTTGGGGGCCAGAAGGTAGCGGCCCTACTGGGGAACAAACAAAGGTGATGGTATTAAAACCAAAAGAAAAGGGGTTCGATGTATTAACTGACTGGCAGTGGTTAACCGAAGAGAGAGAGAGAGTAGGACCCTGTAGGGAAAAGGTTTTAACAGATAGACTGTGATCAACCAAAAGAACGAGTGTAGAACCGAATGAAGGTTGTAACCCAAAGGACGGGTGTGGAACCAAGAAAAGGTTGTGACCCACTGGGGATGTTGGTACTGACCGAACAAACGGTACTTGGCCAACGAAAAGGGTATAAGAACCAAAAGAAGGTTACTAACCCAAGGGAGCAAGTATTCTAACCAAGAAAAGGTTGCCAACTGCCGAGGATTCGGTTTTAACTAAAGGACTGTGATTAACCGAGGAGGAAATGAGTGATTAACCAAGAGAAGGTGACTAACTCAAAAGGCTCAGTATTTTAACAGACAGGTTGTGGTTAACTGAAAAAATGGGTGATTAACCAAGAGAAGGTGATTAACCCGAAAGGCACAGTATTTTAACAGACAGACTGTGGTTAATTGAGAAGACGTGCAAAATGGTGTTTTAACTGACATGCAGTGGTTAACCAAACAAAGAGAGAAAACCAAGAGAAGGTTGCGAACTCCGCAGGGGATCTGGTGTATTAACAAGAAGACTGTGTTTAACTGAAGGAAAAGGAATCGAGACTCTTCAAGGGAATCAAAAGACAATGATTGACCACAAGAAAAGAAGAGGGTATTGAAACAAAGAGAGCTTGCTACCCAAAGGGGCAATGATCTTAACCAAGAAGAAGGGTGATTGATCAAAAGAGAGAGATCAAAAGAGAAAGGAGTGATCAAGAATTGACCTGACTGAGGAAGAAGGTACACTACCGCTTGGATATAGAGGTGTACCTTCTCATTCATTCTCTAACACACAGGGTGTATTGTAGAAGTTGAAACGGACAACACAACAACTCCAAGTTATATAGTGCTCCCGCATGTTGTGAAATTGACAGCGTAACAACTTCAGTTTGTACAGTGCTCCAATGCAGTGCGTAGTGCGAAACTCTAACTCTGCGGGGGATCCAGAAAGAGAAGCTCTAAAGAGATCCTAAAGAGAGGGAAAAGGAGGGATCAACTAATCGAAACATGGTTTCGATCAATTAATCAAACGGAAATGCTATGCTAACAATTTTCCAAAGAGAATGAAAAATCATTAAAGCGAAAAGGTGTGAATTATTGATTATACAAAATTAAATTTGCTCAATCAAGAACAAACTTAATGCAAAGCAATAAATGAAATGCAAAAACAGTACCAAATGATAATTAGTATGCATTGCAAAACATGTTAACAAGTGATCAAATGGAATGCAAGATGTTCATGAACAAACATTGCCAAAGTTGCAAATAATCGATAAATGAAAAATCGAGCATCGAAAGTTGACAAGCATGCTTCAAACAGAAGTTAAACAACACTTAAAACATCAACAAATATCAGGCATATCGATCCCTGGAAGTTAGAGGAAGAAATGATGTCAAACAAGCTTGAAAAAAACTCAAAATGGCCATTATGTACAATGGTAACCGGTTACTCACCACAGGGTAACCGGTTACTTGCTTGAAAACTGCATTTTTTGGTGAAAAATGCACTGAGTAACCGGTTACTCACCACATGGTAACCGGTTACCACTGTGACAGTGGCAAAAATAACAGCAAAAACAGCTTTTTATAAGTGATTCTCAACACTTATCACTTATGACAACCACCACATGCTAGGGTATGAACTTGTGCATGAAAATTACATCATGTAAGAGCAATTAGACACAAATTACAAGCATTAATCATGGAGATCAAAGATCAAGCAAATGCATGGCAAATCAAGCCGAAAAATAATCGAAATTACATCGTAAACGCGCGAAAATAATCGAAAAAATGAGTGAAGTGAGATCCACCAACCTACAAGGCTGAGATGTGCCTTGGTAATTGTGCAAAGGATTCTTGCTGCAGAAAATCAAAGAAAACCAGAGGACTCTTCAATTTGTTGACGAAACGTACCGAAACCGAGTAAATTGCGACGAAAACTCCGAAATACGAATTATCACCGAATAAACTTGAAGAAAACACTTGAGATGAATCCAAAAGCTTATAAAACTCCAGAAATCCAAGTATAATCGCAAGATGATGAAGGTTGAGCTCAAGAAATAATCACTTTCGATGTAAAAGTGATTATCCTTTAATGTAGAAATTGAGCTTTGGTGAGGTTTTGGAAGAGAATTGAGATGAAGATGAAGATGTAGCAGAGAAAAATCAGAGAGAATGTGAGAGTGAAGAAAGAGTGAATTTGTGTGAATGATTGTGGAGGAGTTATAAAATGGTGAAACTTTGTTTATATAGACTTTTGGTTTGGAGTGTGAGAGGTTAGGAATTAGGCTAGGAGCTAGCTTTGGGTGGTTTGGAACTAGGCTAGGAGTTAGTTAGGCTTGACTCACCGAGTCAAGCGGTTAACTTGGTTAGTTAGAACTAACTCGGTAACAATCCCAATGTGAGCTCCAATATCCAAAGGTCCACATACTTGGAAATCAAGGAACATGGTTCACTTAATTTAGAATGAAGCATTGGAATAAATGCACTTGGAATGTCTTCGATAGTCTTGAAATGTCTAGAGATGTCTAGAATATTCCACATGCTGCTAGAACACTGTAGAACCAAAAACCAAAGAGTGTACACAACTGCTGTCCCAAAAAATGCAGCAGGAACTGCAACTTTGTACAGAGTAACCGGTTACTCAGCATAGGGTAACCGGTTACTTCAGCCAATTTTGCCCAAATTTGCTTGGGAAATGATACTGAAGTCCCGGTTTCGATTTTCCACCTCTTGTTTTGATGAGTAAACATGGAAACCTTTATTTTGAGCTTGATTTGATGATGTAATGACTTCGTGAGGATGCGATTAATCGGGAAAAAAAACCTGAAAATCCTGCAACAAGAAACACATAGAGAAAAGTGCGGATGCATATGCCAGCGATGCGAATGTTCGTGCTTATGCAAAAGGCAAAAGAGGGAGGTCAAATTTCGGGTTAAGACACCTACAATATTTTTAAAAAAAACTAAAAAAAGCATTCATTCATCATCCTCATCAAAATCTTTTTGCATTTGTGTCACGTAGAAATCTTAACTTTTTTTTTAAGTAAAGCTGAAAAAATGGAATTTCATATAAGAAAAAGGAATTATATTCAAGAACAAAGGAAAGAAAGGGAAGAACTAGAGACCTGTGTCCTACAATTGGAAGCCCAGAATCAAAGCCTAATTCATGATCTTTGTGAAGCCAAAGGTCAAACCATGGATTCAATAGTGAGAAGAATAGCCGCTGAAGAACTTCTTGCTAGACGTTCCTACAAATGGAGGCAAGCTTATGAAGAAGTGGTGAAACTTAGAAGACAAATGGATCTCCTTGAAGGAGCCAATGAGGAATTGAGAACATGGGCATCTACATTGAAGGGTACCGTCAACAAATGGAGGGCATCATTGAGAAGGATAAGGCAATCATGTTAGACCTTCAAGAAAAGGAAGAGTATTATAGAGAAAGGTATCTGAAGTTGGTCATATTGTCCAATGACCTAATATATGGGGTTCCCCGAAGCCTGAAGGCAGTCGAAGACATGGCGGACATCTTCAATCCTAATAAGGAAATCATGGACTTCCTCAAATTATGTCGTCATATGGTGGGAGAGATTAGGGCCAGAACTAGGCAACGTTGTTAGAGTTCCTTTTTTGTAATGATTTTCAAGTTGTTTTTCGTTTTAATAATTATGAAGAAGTTTAGGGTGTTTCCCTTATTATTTTCTTTGGGAGTATGAATAATGTTTGGTGTTTTCCCCTTGTATGTTTTCGTAAGAATTAATAAAGTATTTGAATTTCCCGTATTTTTGACTTACTTATAATCAATGAATGGTTAAGATTCCTATAAAAAGAATTTTATTTTTGCATACTCATACATCTACACATACATTAGCATGCATAAAAAAGAGATATAAAAGAAACAAAAATCATTTTTCTTCATTATCCTCTCCCAGAATCATTTGACATAACAATCTGACTTCCCGACCTCGAAATCGAGCTCACCAAAAGAAGGCCATGGAGCAGTTAAAACAAAATCAAGTCATTCTCAGAGGAGATATTGATGCTGTCAAAGGAAATGTGGAAGAAATGAAGGACAAGATTAATAACCTGACCCGCTCCATCCAAAACTTGATAGCTAGGGAAACTGAGCCTAGCAACAAAAGGAATGATCCAACTCCTACCCCTCAGTCTGGGGGAAATAACCCTCTATTAGGCTTTCTCATAGATCTTGAACGTGACGAAGCTGAAGCCGCCAAACAAAAAGCTAGTGCCCAACTCCCCGGAGGATCCGTTCCTTCGCTTATGCCTAATGAGGCATCCCGTCCTACACAGATACCCGTTTCCCGTGAAAACTATGTAGACTAGGACCTCCAATATGAGGATGAAGATTCGAGATAGGTGGTCCCTGAAAACAAGCCGACTACCGCTGTGGAGGGTCGAAGGGTTGATAAAAAATATAAAATTCTAGAAGAGAGACTAAGGGATGTTGATGGATTCAATGCTTTCGAAGTTGACATTGCAGAGATGTGCTTAGTACCTGATGTGATCATACCTCCTAAGTTTAAAGCACCAGACTTTGATAAATACAATGGCGTCAGTTGTCCTAAAAATCACCTCCAGATGTTTGTCCAAAAAATGGCTGTTTATGCTGCAAATGAGAAGTTGATGATGCACACCTTTCAAGACATTCTAAGTGGGGCATCCTTGGACTGGTATATGCAAATGGAGAGGGTTCATATCAAAACTTGGGAGGACCTTGCTAATGCCTTTCTAAGGCAATACAAGTACAATGTGGATATGACTTTTAACCATATGCAACTGCAGTACATGTCTCAAAAGGGTAACGAATCCTTCAAGGAGTATGTTCAAAGGCGGAGGTAACTAGCTTCACGCGTGCATTCTCCATTATTGGAGAGTGAGCTGGTTGACATATTCATGGTTACCCTACAAGGACCATACTATAAGAAAGTGATTGGATCAGTTTCAATCGGGTTCGCTGACTTGGTTATAGTTAGGGAAAGAATCAAAAATTGATTGAAAAATGGGAAGATTGGGAAATCATCTTCAAATCAGCATAACAATAAGAAGCACTCCGACAGTAATTCAAAGAAGGGTGACATCAATGTTGTCACTACTATTAGGCAACTCAGATACCCTACAACCCATACATAGTTGCAGTTGTTCCTAATCAATACCTGCCACAAGTGCATCCTACACCACAAATCCAACAGCCTGGGGCACCACCTCCGCAGAATCAACGACAAAATAGGTATCCCCGAAGGGAGCAAAAAAGGCCATGGAAAGATTTTGACCCCATACCCGCGTCATATACTCAGATCCCGCCTTATCTAATTCATAAGGGATTGGTGGAAATTAAACTTCTTCCACCTCCACCAACACATCTTCCTCGAGGTTATGATGCTAACGCTAGATGTGACTACCATGTTGGCTCACCGGGGCATACTACTGAGAAGTGTCTGGCCCTAAAATGCAAAGTACAAGAACTGCTCGATCAGAAGATTATCTGATTTACTCCTGAAAATCCAAATGTGAAAGATAATTCATTACTAGGGCATGTTGGGGCAACTATCAATGTCGTTGAAAGGTTAGAAGATGACGTCCTAATCAAGAGGAGAGATACAACGGGCTAGGGAAAGTTGCTAGAAATACCTGAGAAGAATGACCGATTTGGGATGGGTTACAAACCGGTTAATGAAGGGCTAGAAGACAACTTCTATAGTGTTGGGTTCTGAATTGAAGATCATATGGCTGCAATTAAAGAAGAGGATGAAGGGATACCTAACTTGGTGTGTCAATATCTACCAGACACAGCTCTCAATAATTGGAAAGCCATCGAGATTCCTGATATGATTCCCGTTTCAAAGTAATTTACTGTTTTCTTTTCAAAATAATAAGTCCTTTGTTCTGCCCAAGGCAAATGGAAAAGCTTTGTAGGGCCCCTTTGTTTCAGTGACTTACTTTATCAATAAAATTGTATTTTTGTTTTCAATCAAGATCCTTTTTCTTTCATTTCTGGTATTTCAAAAATGGCAATATCCTTTTCAATACTCTCATTCCCAACACTTACTTCAGGAAAAAAATCAAATAAAAAATAAAATATTCCTCATACGGATTAATAAATGAACCTATTGCAAACGATAGTGCTATAATCCCTTACAACTTCGAATTCCCGGTTAACCATGTGGAAGAGGGTGATGAGGACGATTATGAGCTTCATGAAGAGTTAGCTAGACTGTTAAGAGGACAACGTAATACAACCTCACTAGGAACCAGTGGATGTGATCAATCTGGGAATTGAAGAAGATAGAAAAGAGGTCAAGGTCATAATTTCCTTAAATAATGAGCCAACCTATCACATATTAATGGAGGATGAAACAAATAATAAACCATAGGTTCCAAGACATCAAACAATTCCTCCAGAAACAAGGCTACCCTACAAATGCCTCTGATGAGGATAAGAAGGTGCTCAGAATATTGGCCGCCCAATTCTTCCTCAATGGGGTGCTTTACAAAAGGAATCATGACACGGTCTTACTCAAATGCCTGGATGGATACGAAGCAAACATGCTTATTAAAGAAATTCATGAAGGGTTCTTTGGCACTCACGCCAATTGACACACCATGGATAAAAAGATTCTCAGAGTAGGGTATTACTGGTTTACTATGAAGTCAGATTGCTTTATGTACGTCAAGAAGTGCCACAAATTCCAGATCTATGCAGATAAGGTTCATGTGTCTCTAACTCCATTAAACGTCCTGACTGCACCATGACCTTCCTCTATGTGGGGTATAGACATAATCAGGATGATCAAGCCAAATGTTACGAATGGACACCGTTTCATTCTGGTCGCCATTGATTACTTCACCAAATGGGTGGAAGTTGCTTTCTAAGCCAATGTAACAAGACAAGTAATCACACGACTCATCAAGAAAGAGATAATTTGTCACTACGGGGTTCCCAATAAGATTATCAAGGATAACAGGCTGAATCTAAACAACATTGTGATGGATGAGTTATGTGAGATTTTCAAAATTGAACACCATAACTCGCCACTCTTTCGACCAAATATGAACGATGTCGTAGAAGGAACCAACAAGAATATCAAGATGATCATCCAAAAGATGGTGAAAACCTACAAGGACTGGCACGAGATGCTCCATTTCACACTACATGGCTATAGAACCTCGGTTCGTACATCGACAGGAGCAACTCTTTTCTCTTTGGTATATGGTACAAAGCGATACTCCCTATTGAAGTAGAGATCCTTTCACTCAGGGTCATAATGGAAACCAAACTGGACGAGGCATATTAGGTACAAACAAGATTCGATCAACTGAACCTCGTAGAAGAGAAGCACATGGTTTCAAAATTTCACAGGTAATTATATCAGCGGAGACTCAAGAGAGCATTCGACAAGAAAGTTCGTCCTCGCCTATTCGAAGAAGGAGATTTAGTGCTAAGAAGGATATTACCCATCAATAAAGATCCCAGCGGCAAATGGACCCTAAACTATGAAGGGTCATACGTCGTGAAGAGGGGCTTCTCTGGCGGAGCCCTAATTCTCACAACCATGGATGGAGCGGAGTTACCATGACTAGTGAACTCCGACATAGTAAAAAAATACTATGCCTAGAAAAAAGAGGATAAAAAGTCCGCTAAGTTGAAAACCCGAAAGAGCGACTTAGGAAAAAATTAGGGCGTCCCGGTGGATTGAAAACTTAAGAGAGCAATCCAGGCAAAAATTAGGGACTTATATAAAAAAATTAAACCCGATAAGTCGAAAACCCTAAAAGGGAGGCTTAGTCAAAAAAGGGTATATCACCCCGATGGACTAAGACTCGAAAAGAGTGGTATAGGCAAAAGTTAGGGATATCCAAAAGGCATATGAGTGTAAGCACTCAAGTCGTAGTATAATAAGAACTCAGAAGAGAGCAATCAATCCAGCCATTGTCTTCAGAAGCGAAGTATCGTGGCCTCAAAGACATTGGGATACTAGTTTGTGTTAAATTCATTAGGGACATGCATAAACCTGTTTTCTATTGCCATATTACATATTTCTAGATTTTCGGTAATATCTCCTTACGAGAATTACATCTCTATGTACTATTGCCCATTTACGGGCCAAATTTCAATAAATAATATTTGTTTTTAGAATCTCATTCTTTGCTTTTCAAACTTTTCTGCTTGATTACAAAGTGTTAATTAATTATGAACAATGCATTTAAATACTGGGTATAATTAAAAGCTTTTAAGAGAAAACGTCTTTATTTGAGTTCAAAATATTAAAGGGATCATATTCTTCCAGTATCACATTCTAAGCAAGACACGGGTGTTATACCCCAAATTTTGACCACTAATATTTCCCATCATTGTGAAAGTCATCATCACAATATGAAGGAACCATCATACCTCTTCAGTCTCCCCAAAGATGGGTGAGCATCCACTACAATCAAATTTAGGGTTTTCAGCCCTCTCAGAGCTTTTAGACAAAAAACCAATCAAGAAATGACATTATCTTCAACATGTCTAGCCTCTCAAATATCCACAAGGGATCAAGAGGACTCCCACTTCAAGGATTAAGCACAAGGCTGCTCCCTTCCTGGTGGATCAAGCCTCAAGATCGCCAGTGTCACCAAATTAGGGTTTGGTCGACCAGGGCCTCCAGATGAAAATTTTCCTCTGGGCATGAGCCAATACTTCAAAGCATATCCTAAAATACTCCATGGAACCTCATGGGCCCAAGCATCAAGTCAATTTGACCTCAGGGGATGCATACATCAAAAATCAGGAATTAGGGTTTCTTGACCTAATTCACCCCTAAGTTGACTTTTGGGACAAATCATGAGCCAAGACCTCAAGAGAGGATTTGAGGATCTCCAACATACCACATTGATCCATTTGTAACAATGGATTAATCCAGGAAGCTTGAGCAGCAAGTTCAATTTCATCAGTACCACAGTTAGGGTTTCGCTAGAAAAGTCAAATGTATCTTTGACTTTTGACCATGACATGCTCCCAAACCCTAATACATGATTCAATACACCCTATAACACCTAAGAAATCAATCCATCAAGTTTGATTTAGGTCAAGGACTTGATTTCATAGAGGATCGCACAGTTTGGAATTCATCTGACAAAAAGTCAACTGTGCACAAAAGTCAACTTTGACTTTTTGAGATTTTTCACAAAAATGGTTTTTAACCCTAAAATGATGTTAATGTATGATTTGAATCATCATTCATCAAGAAAAATCAAGAAAAGTGGGATAACTTGTAAAAGGGGTAACCATAAAAACTTAGAAAATTTTCTAAGTTATGAACAAAGTGGCAAGTGTAAGACCCGTATATTTTAGTCCGTATGATATTATGATGTTTTATCATTTTAATCTATTTTTCTACTAAATTTGGAGTAGCGAGCAGATTATACCCGATATTTTTAGGGGTTTCGGTGGTGGATCAGTTTGACCCATATGTGTTCTTTTGAGAAATCGATCAGACTTTTAAATTGGCGAGGATTATAGTTGATTTCAGATATTTTTATGGTATCGGAAATTCTGAAAACTTGACTCTGTTGATGCTTGGAGAAAACGAGAAAATTATAGCCGTTGTTTTAATTTCCACAGACTCCGAGTGTTGTCGGAAATTTTAAAATAGGAGTTTATTTATCGCCGGAAATGAAAATTTAATCCCATTTTATTTTTCTAAGCGGCGTAGAAAATTTATTTATCCGGAATAAAAATTTAGTCGAAAATAATATTGTGTTTTATTTTGAAGATATCAGTAGAATTTTTCTGTTTTCGAAAGAGTTATTCGGGAGTGTTTTACGACTCGTCTGTAAGCGAACGAGGAGACCGAACGAATTAACGGGTTTGATGAATAGTGGGGCGGTGGATGAGAGGCGGCATAAAATTAATATTAGGATATTTTCCTTGAGTGATAATTGTTCACGTGGGAGAGAGAGAGTGAGGAAAAATGGAAAATCTTGGCCATTGATTTTGGGTGGTGGTGATGTCTTTGAAAAATCTATTTAAAGGAGAAAAATTGTTACATTGTTCTTCTTTTGAAAACTCTCTCACAACTCACGCTCAGTAAGAAACTAAGGGTAAGTTTTATGTTTCCTTTATTTAATTTTTTAGTTGTTGATTATTTACTTTATTTTAGTTTTAAATTATGTGGTTAGATTTGGTAAATTATACACCGATAGAATACCCTCTGGTTTACTGCTTTGAGTTAAAAAAAATTAGTATTGTCGGTAACAAAAATATTTTCTATCCGATTATCGGATTATATTTTTAGAGAAAAAATATTGGTATCGATTTAATTTATCTGTGGGTATATTATTTGGGTTATTATTATTATCTTTATTATTTTAATTTATTATTTTTAAGAAAAGAAAATAAACGGAGAAGAGGAAAAAATTTATTCGAAATAAACTGATCCTGGCACTTGTTACCGTCGTAACCAGAGCGTGACGGTCGTCACGCTCTTCAAATGCGTGTTGTCTTCCTCACTTGTTTTTATTATGTGGTTACTATTCATTTATTTAATTTTGGTTATTAGAGAAAAATAATAAAGAGAGAGTGGGTGGTGGGACCCACCCCTTGTATTTGGTTTTGTGTAACGATCGTCACTTGTTGTGTTACGGGCGTCTTGCCCATTTTCTGTGCTGGGCGTCCCGCTGTTTTTACTTCCAGTCTCGTAATTTTCATTCCGTTTGATATTTTTATCCCGGTTTTTTTTAACTGAAAGTATATTTATTTATCTATATATATATATATATATATATATATATATATATATATATATATATATATATATATATATATATATTTAGATAATTATTTTATTTTTCGGAATTTTTCGGATACGTTCGGAATAGTAATTTAAAGTACGATCTGTGCCGATTTTTGGTATCGTTGAAAAAAAAATCTGTTAACTAGTTTTGTGTCGAATTATTTTTAGATCCAAAATCGTTTATGGTGATTAGAAAACTATTATTGATTCTAAATTTTAATTTAGAATATTATTGAAATTGGAATATTTTTTAGTATTTTATTTGTTTAATTAATTATATGGATAGTATGATTAAAATATTTTGATACAAGGAGATAATTTAATTTTAGATATACGAAATAAATATTTTGGCTATTTATTTGGTATTTATGGGATATTAGGTGGTTTTAGTTTGGGGTTAAAATCTTATTTTGGGTGATTTATATATTCCGGTTTCGCTGAATTTATTCATAGTGCGAGAAAAATAAATTGACGCAATTGTTGGTTCAAATAAAAGAATTTAAATTAGTTTATGGAAAATCTTCTTTGAGTTTGATATTTATTCTTTTGAGAGGAAAACTAATTTCTTTCTTATTTGAAAAGATTTATTTTATGAAGCGATTCGGTTAGAAACCAGTGTCGTAACCAAAACCTGATTGAGTAGGTTAGCGACCAAGACCCAGCCTTGTTGTAGGATATATCCGAGTGGTTTTAACATAAGTCCTTTGTGTATTATAAAGGTTTACAGTGGGATCCGGGTACGAGGTTTCATCGTGAGGGACGAATTGATCTTACGTAGCGTAGGTTGGTTGGGTTGGAAGCTTGCTCAGGTAAGGGCACTTTCTAACGATATTATATGTGATTGAATACATGTGTGGTTGTATTCATGATTGTGTGCCCTTATGGGGATGTGTGATGATTGTGTGCCCAGTTGGGGATATGTGGTTATATACATGATTGGGTGCCCAGTTGGGGATATGTGGTTATATACAGGATTGTGTGCCCAGTTGGGGATATGTGGTCATATACATGATTGTGTGCCCAGTTGGGGATGTGTGTTTATGCTATGATGCTAAACTTGTGATGTGCATTCATATGAGTTGTGATAAATATATGATTTGCTGTTGATGTGTATGTCGAGGAGGACAACACGAGGTGTGTCTGAGCCACCTGTTGGTAATGAGAATTATTCATATGATTTGTGATAAATATATGAATTGCGATTGATGTGTATGTCGAGGAGGACAACACGAGGTGTGTTTGAGCCACCTGTTGGTACTGAGAATTGTTCATATGATCTGTGATAGATATATGAACTGAATTGTGGATTGTTAATTGTGTTTATACATATTGTGTTTATATAAACTGTTGCATTTGCATGTGTGAGTCATGCATACCATAGTTGTGTGTAGGTAGTTGGCGCCGAACGGGCCAGGGTGATGGGTTCTGAATCATCACCTAATCCCGAAGGGAATTCTACTGCACCAGGTGATGTGACTGAGCCGTCATCGATCCTTTGAGATCAAATTGAGTCAGGAGAATGCGAGGGAGGCAACTCCGGGTGTTTGCAAGGGCAACACTTTTGTGTCTGCGAGGCAGCACGGTTAGTGAGGACCCAAGGGGGTATCACGACTCTCTGCGGAGAGGTAAAGTTCCGGAATTCATGCATGGTGAGGGTACCCGACGAATTGGGACCACCAAATTCATATAGGTCTGCATTTAGGATGTGTGTGCATTGCATGTGTGTGTTAAATTAAATGTTTGTGCATTGCATTTGTGTGTTAAATTAAATGTTTGTGCATTGCATTTGTGTGTTAAATTAAATGTGTGTGCATTGTATTTGTGTGTTAAATTAAATGTTTGTGCATTGCATTTGTGTGTTAAATTAAATGTGTGTGCATTGCATTTGTGTGTTAAATTAAATGTTGTGATTGTTACATATATCATACTGTCACCTCATTTATGTTGCTCTGCATATCATATTGTCATCTTATTCATGTTGTTATATGTAACATGTTCTGCTGGCATGTGTGTATTCTTCCATATATGCTGTTTTTAGATCGTGACCCTCTACTATTATTATGATGTGGCTAACGACCACCCAGGTTTAGAAGTGGTGATAGTTAAGGTATCCAGGTGTCGTTAAGGCTTGTAAGATGCGATGTCCTTGGGCTAGGAATTCAAGATCAGCTTAGGGTCGTGTTTTGAGGTTGTCCATGTTGTTGTTGTTATTGTTAAAGCTAAGTGCTTATTGTTATGTGTATGGACAAATATTTATACTAGTGGGCATTACGCTGGTCCTATGTATGGAAAAGACTTAGATCGAAAGCTCGTACTTTGATTAATCATTTTTATTATCTTCCTGAAAAGACAGTTGTCAATATTATGTATGGCATTCAAAAAAAAAATATACACTCCCGCTGTTAAAAATCGGGGTGTTATAGCAAGGGTACCAACTTTGGAGGATCATAACTCCTAAACCACAAAGCCATTTTTCCCCATCCAAAGCTTGATTTGTACATCTCATTACCCTCTACAAAAGCTTAAAACTGACCTCCCTCCAAATTCCTCATGGATTTTGAGTTATGGAATGATCAAAATCACAAAAAGTAAAAATGTCACTTTTTTCCAACACTTGGTGAAATTTTCACTAAATCAGAATTTGCCTTCGCTTTTTTCCAAATGTAGGGGCATTTTTCACTTGGATCCAAAAATTATCAAAACCAAATATGATCAAACAGTTGTTGTATCATATGAGGGCTTTCCAAAATGGCCAAGAACATAACCAAATTCCACTTGGGCCAAGAGATATGATAATGGCAATATGCCTTGCTGAAAACTGCCAAGGCTAGGCAGAATTTTGTATTTTTGCTCGATTTGGCAAAATCAGATAATTCCAAGCCTTGTCATCACTTTGGACACATCTGAGGATCAAATCTAAAGGGGACAAACACTGAGCCAAGCCTCCAAAGTCCTTGGAACAAGAAGTAGCATGCCAAACCTAGAATTGCCTAAAAGAGGGACAAGACTCCAATTTTGGATTGGAGCATTCAATGCATACACCAAGGTGGCATGGACTGAGCCATTTGCAACTGAATTCAGTCAAGACTTATCCAATACCAAGGGAACCACAACCCTGTGCCCTAACCTCTAGTCAATGGCTAGAGGAGACTTGGATTCCAAAGTGCAACCATTGGCCAAACCTCTGCTGCAGTTGCCATTCACTATTGATCCCAAAACAAACTTGCTCTACTATAAATAGAGCTCATTTGTGCTCAGTTTGAGTACACCAAAGCCATCAAACAGATGCTTTTTGTAAGTTCTGAGTTGGCAGCAATTTTTGCAAAACATGTTGCTCAGGAAAATGTTATGAAGAATGTCTTGACATAAGAGTAGAACATCACTGAAAAATGTGTCAATGTTAGAACAGATGATGATCTATAGCAAGTGGTACAAGATGTCAGATCAGAAGTCCTGACATGGTTGCTCAGACATCACTACAGATACTAAACCTGATGTTGAAACATCTTCAACTGTCATGACAGTATTGCTGTCATGTGTTACAACAGATGTCATGACATCTGGGTCCAGTACAGCAGGTTGTGGAAATGTCAAGTGAGATGTCTTGACATGTTGTGTTGCACCTAACTAGAATGAGTGCATGGCTGTAATGGTGTGACAGAGATGTCATGAGCACTTCATTGAACTTGAATGTTTAAGGTTATATGACGTGGTGGTTTTTGGAATGTCATGACAATAGTTGCTGTTGTTGTGACAAATGTTGAAGGAGATGTCATGACATCTTAGTCTGGTATAGCAGGTGTTGCTGTTTTGCTGTCATGTGATTTTTAATCAAGATGTCATTTGTCTGATGTCTTAACATGAGTTCTTAACATTGAGTTGATGTTAAGTTCAGAAGGGTTGCAGTTTTGTATGAGTTCAGAAGGGAGCTGATGTTAAACCTGATGTCTTGACATCAGTTGACATAACATCAGAACATCAGTCTGTTGTGTTTTGTTAGGGCTGCGTGTATCAATTTGTTTTGAGAGATCTGGTGGAGAGATTGCAGGCGAATATCTTAGTAAAGATATGTTCAGTTGCAATCAGATATGGAGCAGATCTTGTCGCTGTTTTTAGGGTTGAAAGATATGAAAAGATTTGAAGATAAAATCTGTTTTTAAATTCAAATCAAATCAGATATTTGGAGAAGATCTTGCAGCTGAATTAAATAGTGAAGATTTAAAAGATACATAATATCCTGGAAATATTATGTGGAACTGGTTCAGAGGTCTGGAAGATTCAAGATAAAATCAAGAGAAGATTGAGTATTTAAATATGGAGATATTTTAGGAAGATTTGATTGAAGATCTAATTTGTAGGAGAATCTTTTGCAGATTTGTAGCAGCTGATTTGTTGTGATTTGAAGGCCCAATTCCAGTTGGGAAATAGGTTATAAATAGAAGCATTGTAACCTAGTTTTAGAAGGCCAGCCATCATGTAAATTATAAGGGCTGTGTTGGTTGATGAACCACCCGGTTTGTGGGATGGTCATCGTGTTTATCTCGAAGCCTGTAGGTAAAAGATGTATTGTTCTTGGAGAAAGCTGTTAAGCAACTCTAAGTATTGTTCTTAGTCATGTGTGTCATGTCTAGGTATTTTCATGGAAGTATGTCTTCTACTTTTCTGTGATTAAAGAGTTGTTAGAAATCAAGCTGTTGATGCAGTGGCTGAGGTGTTGACTGCTAGACATCATTGCGATGATTGGAAGTGAGATGGAGTCTCTTACCTAGGGAGGACTTAGGTAGAAGGATCATTGGGTAGTTATTAAGTTAGGAGATTGTCAACTGGGATTGTTGAGTCTGTAATTTAATACTGCTAATAGTGGACTTCCTTCCTGGCTTGGTATGCCCCCAGATGTAGGTTGTTAGACCGAACTGGGTGAACAATTTCTGTGTGTTGATTTACTGTTGTTTTATTACCTTGTTCATAGAGCAGATTGTGTTGTTGTGACATCACACTCAACATCACACATCTGATACCAGAATTTCAATTGGTATCAGAGCAGGCATCCTGTTCTATTTCTGGGTGAGGTCCTGGGAAGATACTTTCTGGTTGTAGGCAAGGAAGAAGGGTTCTACTGAAAAGAAATTTGAATTTGGATAAGTTCATATAGTTGTTTGAATGGTCCCTTGAAGTGGAGGATGGACTATTCATGACAGGGTATGTATTGGACCTGTCTGTTGTGTGTAGCTTTGGTGAAAAACTGCTGTTGTGAGTTTGATTTATTTTCAAACCTATTGTGTTGGCACTTGGATTATGGCGATGGTGTGCAAGGATTATTGAGTCGTGCCTGAAGGTTGTTGAGGAGGTGTTCTTTAGTGTTTTCGCTGCAGATGTTTCTGATGGAAGTCTTCCTGTAGTATGGGATACTGGAGTAATGATTGAAGGAAGATTGTAGATGTCCTTACCTAATTCTGTTCTTGTCGAAGTCAGCTTGTTTGAAGACACATGGCATTCCAAAGTTGGGAGAAGAGGGATGTTATTGTGATTTGGTGATTTAACTTCACCATCCATAAGTGCAAGGTAGAATTCATCTTTCTCAACCCTAAGGATGAATTCAATTTGGAAGGAGGTTTCAGATTTGCTGAAGGAAATAGGATCTGTTCAGAGAAGGTCTTACTTACTTGAGCCAAGTGTAGCATCCTTGATATCTCAACCCTTTGCAAAAGAAGAAACTGGCATGGATAGGATACCTTGGTGGTGTTTACTTGGTGCTGGTATCTGGTAGGGTTATTATACAAGGATTTAAGATCAATTGTTGTTTGGGGAGTTCACAAATATTTGATTGATTATCCTTGTGATTCAAGATTGGTGATGTTCAACACGATGTTTGGAACATCTCATCATCAGAGTTTGTGCAGAATCATGGGAGGGGTATCGCATAAGCTTTAGCATCTGTTATTTCTTGGGAGTTGGCCTGAGAATTTGCTTCAGTCTTGTGTGACAGGAGTTGTGTATTTCTGGAAAGTTTCCTGGCAAGAAGCTGGTATGGATATTGTTGATGCTGAAGATGGAGATGAAAGACTATGAAGACCTCATAATCTTGATGATTACTTGGATTGGTTTATTTCTGATCCAGGTGCAGTCCAGAATGCTCATCATAGAGTTAAGATAGGTGGCATTATCAGAACTTTGTGAAGACTGCTTTACTCAAGGAAAGGTGGCATCCTTGGTACATCTATGTGGTGTAGTTCCTAACTATTCCTTCTGAAGATTCAGACAGTGGCAGGTTTGAGGGATTTGGAGAAGCACTGGCATATTTTCATCAATGTGTGAGATTGGTTGGAATTACTGTAAAAGCAACAGAATGGAGGTTGTCTACTCAAACTTGGTTGGTGAATCAAGTATATGGGAGCATGGGACTCTTGTTCTATTAAGGGTGGAAGTTCTTTCAAGTGGCAAGAAGAAGAAGATATTACATGTCTTAGAGATTCTAAGTGTGTTTGATAGTAAGCGAGTGGAGCATGTGATTTGAAGATCAATTTCAGTGGATAGATCAGGATATCTTTGGGAGAATTTTGACAAACGTGAAGAAGACAATTTGTGGCAGTTGGCTTTTTCATATGAGGATTCATAAAGGAGGTGATCAAACTGTGGCAATTGGTTGACCTATATAGTGGATTCGAAGAATCAAGATAATCAGAGTGTGGCTGCTGGTTGGTCTTGAGGATTGTCTTGGAACAAGTTACTCTTGGGCAGAAGGGTGATGAGTTGAAGACTCAAGGAGTTCTATTCTTCTTAAAGTTTGATGAGCGTTTATTTCTGGGTATCCACACACTATATGATCATGAAGCTGTCATAGGATATCATGTAGTGGTTTTGGAGTGTTTCTTGCCGAAGAAGCATCTGTTGAGAAAGATAGGGGGAGAGTAGAGAGTAGAGAGTGTTGTAGTGTAGTATTCTGTGTGCTGTGGTGGTTGGTATCATGTCGTGTTGTAGTATTCTGAAGTAGATGTTCTGTGATGATGTGATGCTCTGTGGTGTTTGGTTTTCTGGATTTTTCGTTCCTTGGCTTAAGGGGGAGCTTGGAGATTCTGTTTTGGAATGTGGTTCTTTTCTTAGTGCAGCTGGATTCTGTTCATGATGTCAAGACTGATGTCTTAACATATATTGACAGAACATTCTGTTCAGAATGTTATGGTTTTTGTCTCCTGAGATCACAAGCTTCTATCTGATTTACGTACTGTTGTGGTACATGGTTTGCTTGAGGGTCAAGCAGTAGGTGAATGTGTTCAGCAGGTGTGTTGAACAGAGGGTGCACTCTTGAAGACATGAAGATGAGTCTTATGTTCTCCATTCATTTAAGGTGTCCTTCTTGTAAAGGAGTACTGGTTGTCTTAGATAGAGAGAAGTTGATTAGCTTGGCAAGATGTGAGTTTTGGAGCATGTGAAGATAACAAACCAAGAGGGAATCATGTGAGTATTGGTACATGGGATGATTGTGTTCAACTTGTGAGTTGAACAAAGAGTGAGCTCTTGAAGACATGAAGATGCGTCTTATGTTTTCCATTCATCAAGGTACAAAGAAGCACATGTTATCCTTAATAGGGGAGAGTGTTACAATTTTGTGCAGCTGGACTTGTGATGTTAAGGGGGAGCAGTGTTCTTATTGGTGTTCTAGCTAGTGCATGTCGTTTGTTTGGTTTGCTCCTATTATGGCTAAAAAGGGGGAGAATTAAGAAACATCAGGTGTCCCTTGGTTGAGGAGGAGCTGGATGGGTGCTCAAAGAAGAAGGTTTTAGCCAAAATATGCCAAAGGGGGAGATTGATAGTTCTGCAGCTTTTGGTGTTGGCATTAATTTTGGCAAAACTGATTGTGATTGACATATGCCTAAAAAGATGTTCTGACTTCTATTTTCTGCTGCTGCATTTTCCTTTAATATGATGTGTATGATCAAATTATGTTTTGGCCAAAAATGTGCCAAAGGGGGAGATTGTAAGTTCTGAGTTGGCAGCAATTTTTGCAAAACATGTTGCTCAGGGAAATGTTATGAAGAATGTCTTGACATAAGAGTAGAACATCACTGCAGAATGTGTCAATGTCAGAACAGATGATGATCTATAGCAAGTGGTACAAGATGTCAGATCAGAAGTCCTGACATGGTTGCTCAGACATCACTACAGATACTGAACCTGATGTTGAAACATCTTCAACTGTCATGACAGTATTGCTGTCATTTGTTACAACAGATGTCATGACATCTGGGTCCAGTACAGCAGGTTGTGGAAATGTCAAGTGAGATGTCTTGACATGTTGAGTTGCACCTAACTAGTATGAGTGCATGGCTGTAATGGTGTGACAGAGATGTCATGAGCACTTCATTGAACCTGAATGTTTAAGGTTATATGACGTGGTGGTTTTTGGAATGTCATGACAATAGTTGCTGCTATTGTGACAGATGTTGAAGGAGATGTCATGACATCTTAGTCTGGTATAGCAGGTGTTGCTGTTTTGTTGTCATGTGATTTTTAATCAAGATTTCATTTGTCTGATGTCTTAACATGAGTTCTTAACATTGAGTTGATGTTAAGTTCAGAAGAGTTGCGGTTTTGTATGAGTTCAGAAGGGAGCTGATGTTAAACCTGATGTCTTGACATCAGTTGACATAACATCAGAACATCAGTCTGTTGTGTTTTGTTAGGGCTGCGTGTATCAGTTTGTTTTGAGAGATCTGGTGGAGAGATTGCAGGCGAATATCTTGGTAAAGATATATTCAGTTGCAATCAGATATGGAGCAGATCTTGTTACTGTTTTTAGGGCTAAAAGATATGAAAAGATTTGAAGATAAAATCTGTTTTTAAATTCAAATCAAATCAGATATTTGGAGAAGATCTTGCAGCTGAATTAAATAGTGAAGATTTAAAAGATACATAATATCTTGGAAATATTATGTGGAGCTGATTCAGAGGTCTGGAAGATTCAAGATAAAATCAAGAGAAGATTGAGTATTTAAATATGGAGATATTTTAGGAAGATTTGATTGAAGATCTAATTTGTAGGAGAATCTTTTGCAGATTTGTAGCAGCTGATTTGTTGTGATTTGAAGGCCCAAATCCAGTTGGGAAATAGGTTATAAATAGAAGCAATGTAACCTAGTTTTAGAAGGCCAGCCATCATGTAAATTATAAGGGCTGTGTTGGTTGATGAACCACCTGGTTTGTGGGATGGTCATCGTGTTTATCTCGAAGCCTGTAGGTAAGAGATGTATTGTTCTTGGAGGAAGCTGTTAAGCAACTCTAAGTATTGTTCTTAGTCATGTGTGTCATGTCTAGGTATTGTCATGGAAGTATGTCTTCTACTTTTATGTGATTGAAGAGTTGTTGGAAATTAAGCTGTTGATGCAGTGGCTGAGATGTTGACTGCTAGACATCATTGCGATGATTGGAAGTGAGATGGAGTCTCTTACCTAGGGAGGACTTAGGTAGAAGGGTCATTGGGTAGTTATTAAGTTAGGAGATTGTCAACTGGGATTGTTAAGTCTGTAATTTAATACTGCTAATAGTGGACTTCCTTCCTGGCTTGGTATGCCCCCAGATTTAGGTTGTTAAACCGAACTGGGTGACCAAATTCTGTGTGTTGATTTACTGTTGTTTTATTACCTTGTTCATATAGCAGATTGTGTTGTTGTGACATCACACTCAACATCACACATCTGATACCAAAAATTCACTTTCCTTAAAATCCCTCTCTTTATGCCAAAATGCCTTCTTTAGCAAGGTGATCCAAACTATCAAAAGTGACCTGTAACACCAAAATCACCAAGTCACCTCTCAAAACCTCAAAATATGCCTTTTTTCAAGCCATGTATTGATTCAGTCACTTTCCAAACTAGATAAAACCTCAAACACACTCCAAATAACATCCTTGAACTGTCCCAAATGGTTCCCCCCATCTGGAACACCATTTGAGAGAGTTGATATTTTGGTCATTTTAACTCCTTTTGCAAGAAAGGGCCAGTTTGTGTTTTTGCAGGTTCCAGCTGATTCCAACCATCCTCAAAGCTTCTAAAGGATCATTTGAGAGTGTCCAAAGCATCAAACCATTTCTTGAACAAGAAGTTTGGCAGATTGCACAGAAAACTCCAAAAGCTCAAAAAGAGGTAAGCATCATGACTTGAACTTTCCAAAATATGCATTGCTTTGAAGTCCACTGATCATACACACCTCATACATGTTATATATGTTGTGTTTGGACCAATTCATCGTGTAATTCATGCCTGTATCAAAGTGTAGCATAGAAAATGCAATTATAGGCCTTTTTCAAAACCACTATCGGGTTTTGAGGATGGAGTATGATCTGAAAAAAATACCACCACCATTGGATTCCTTGTGAAATTCTAGGCCAGATGCATATAAATTTTGTCCCCAACCATTAAGAAATGAGAAAGTTATGGACCTTCCCGTTTCTTGGCAAAACTTGCCTTGCCTTGCCTTGACCAGGCCTAGAAAACAAGGCATGCCTTGTATATTTGTGGTTTCACTTCAAGTAATGGATGTATCATCACCCCAGTGGTAAGGCGCGCGCCCTATAACCTTGAGGTCGTGGGTTCAAACCCCACCCATGCCATTTTGTGTTTTCTCACATTTTTGCTATTTTTTCCAATATTTTTATGTTTTATTAATTAATTGGAAAATTAATAACTCCTTCAATTTTAATTATTTTTGATTGGCTCTTTTTGCAAAAAATCACAAAAATGTTGAAATAGTTTATTCCACAAAAAAATTAAGTTTATATTATATATTTAATATAATTAGTATTTTTGTGAATAAATTCCTTTTTAATGTTTTTAAACATTTTAAAAGTGAATATTTACTTTGAAAATCAAAACCAAGTGAGTTTTAATTAACCTTGTGATTAATCCCTCATTTCTCAAACCTTAAACAAAAATCACAAATGGTTTATTCAAACTTATTTGGTATTTTATTTGATTTTCTTTAAATATTTACTTTTAAAGAATAACAAATTAGGGTTTCTTTGATTTTCACCCTTATCAAACAATTTCAAACACTTTTGGGCCTCTAATAGAGTGTAAGACCCAATCCTTTGTAAATACAAACCTATTTTTGAGCCTCACTTATTGTATAAGTCCCGTTGTATTTCAAAAAGTTTGACGCAATCATCGTCCGTTGAAAAAACCCGGGGCCTCTCCTCGAGCTATAAGACCCATTCAAAATCTTTTGGGCCTCTATTAGAGTGTAAGACCCAACCCCCTTTGAAAACCAAACCATTTTGGGCCTCAATGCATTGTATAAGACCCACCGTGTTTTCAAAAATCTCGGCGCGATCGCCATTTTCAAACAAATGACCCTGGGTCTCTCCTTGAGCTGTAAGCCCCACCACTTGTACAAAAATAAATCTTTTGAGCCTCTATTAGAGTGTAAGACCCAATCCCCTTTTAACCAAAACGTTTGGGCCTCAGACATTGTATAAGCCCCCCTGCGTTAAAAGAAAACCTCGGCGCGATTGCCAATAAAAAAAAACCAATCATCTGGGCCTACCCTTGTGTTGTAAGCCCCATTCTTTTTCTTTAAACACTAGGGCCTCTTGAGAGAGTGTAAGACCCATCCCCTTGTACAGAAAATTTCTTGGGCCTCAATCACTTGTATAAGTCCCTCTGTACAAAACGGCTGTGCGATCACTGATAAACCTTGGGTCTCTCCTTGAGCTGTAAGCCCCAACATCTTTTCAAAATACTTTCTCCTTTAAATTTTGAATATACTGTTGTTTTCAATCTTTCTTTGTTGAACAACTAACCAAACAGCATGGAAGCTCTACAACCGAGTAAGTGGTTATATGCTTTCTTTATCCGCTTTCATATACATATAACTGTATTGTGGGGCTGTTTCGCTGTAAGTCTTCTTTCATAACCTCATATCAACTGTGTAATACTAGTATAGATATTTAGAGTTTCCCTGACAACTACGTCTAGCACTAAGCCCTGTTGGTCACTCTTAAATACAGTAAAAACTAGATCCACATAGAATTACCAGATACAGTCTTCCCTCCTCTTGGGGTTAAACAATATGGAGACGTGAAAGGCAGCATTCTCGGTGAACCCTTTCTCAGACTGTCACCCTTAGAAATCGTCAAAAAAACTCTACTCCCCAGAGATGATCTTTTCTCCGTGAATGACATCTCTTGAGTTTCTTCCAAATTCTCGAACTTTCCTGGCTTGATCTATTCTCTGTGAATAGCCTGTCTTGAATTTCTCGGGGTTTGGGGACCCACAGGCTTCTTAAAAGCATCCCCTTCTCCTCTTGGACATTATACAAGGATCCTACGACTTCTTAGAAGTATTCACAGCCTCCTCTTAGGCTTCATATAAGGATTCTTCCTTCGGGAAGAGAGCCATCTCTTGGGCTTCATACAAATTGTCCCTCGGCTTCTTAAAAGTTTTCAGCCTCCTCTTGGGCTTCGTACAAATTGTCCCGACGACCTCCTAGAGGTATAGGAACAGAAATTAGTAATCTTAGTAGAACAGTCTTTCAAAGAGTCTAGATCTTTTTACCATGAACGTACTACTACTGTTTCTTTAAGCATAGTACAAAAGATAAAACTCTAGACTTGGACAGTCTAATCTCCTTGAGTCTCGAAGGCATTCTCAAGTAGGGAAAACACCAGTAGACTCGGACAGTCTCCAATACCCTCTGGATTCCCCATTTCCTTAAAGAACAGGAAATAACCCTGATCCTCTGATCAATCCTAAAGCATAGCCTTGCCTTTAATCAGTCTCTTTATAAGAACTGATTTTCTCTTTTAACCAACTTACTGGACCTGTCACTCAACTGAAACAGCAATCCTTTTAGCCTCTATCTCGGGCTTCGTACGAGATACAAAAAGACTCTCTTGTTGAGTCAATAATCCTTTTAGCCTCCCTCTCGGGCTTCGTACGAGATACAAAAACATTCTCTTGTTGAGTATAAAAGACTCTCTTGTTGAGTCAACCTTTAGCCTCCGTCTTGGGCTTCGTACAAGACACATCTAAAAGCACTCTCTTGTTGAGTCAAACCCTTTTAGCCTCTCTCTCGGGCTTCATACGAGACACATAAAAACACCCTCTTGTTGGGCCAATAGCCTCCTCTTAGGCTTTGTATAAGAAAAATCCCGGTTGACTCAATCAACCTTTTAGCATCAAAACTGTGCCTCATTCACAGGATACAAACATCAACAACTCCTTTCATCTAATCACTGTAAGCGGCAAGCCTTTGGATTATTTACATCCACGCCACTGTCCTTCTTTTAGCATGAGAAATTCCTAAGGAAAGATGACATTGCTCTACACTGAGTTAAAGTCTTATCCTTCAGGTTAAAACCCCCTATAAAGGAAATTATGGCATTGCTAGGATTCACATATCCTGGTTAAAGTAATCCTCCTTTATAGTCAGTCACCCAACAGTCGTGACAAACAGACCCCTTTAGAGATGACAAATTCTCTCTGAAGACAACACCTTTTCAGCTTCACATCTTAGGCTTTGAACAAGATATAAATCACCTTTCCAGCTTCACGTCTTGGGCTTTGAACAAGACACCAAAACACCATTTCCTCCCATAGAATAGGAGGAACTACGATCGCTCTGATTTCGCTGTTTCGGTAAACGGGAATACGTAGGCATAGGATTGAAAGAAAAATCTTAGCGAGCACACTAATCCAAAGCCCCAAATCCTATACCTTGATATATCAAATGAAAAGCATCAGTCCTAGCATCGTAACAGAACTCCCCATGAACATTCCCGGTGTTTCGTTCTAAACAAAGTAAGAAGAAAAAGGCCCCATTACCATATAACATCTGTAACCTAACAGACCGCTGTTTAAACTCAGTACGCAAGCAGGGTTAATTGGAGACATCTATTTCCCTTCCTTAGTCAGCTCAATAGGATAAAAAATGAATCGACCTGTAGTAACCCTAGAGCGACAGTGCTTAAGAACCACGTCCTAAATCGCTCGCTACAGAAAAGTGGCGCCCACCGTGGGGCCGTTTTATTTTCTTTCTTTCTTTGGGGATTTCACTGGGATAGGACCTTTTTGACTTCACTAGGATCTTAGGTCAAAACATTTAAAGTTGGGAAGGTACCACAGAATGGCGACTCCGCCAGGGAGCCATTTTTGTCAGGAACATAGGATTCATAGCTCTTTAAAGTCTAGGACTTTAGGACAAATATATATACTGCTTTTCCTAATTGATATATGTGTTTATTTTTCTGCTAATGGGAATGCGTGTGATGCCGCATGTGGAAAGATTGAGTATACACCTAGGAAAAACCTCTTTTAGTAGTGCGGAAACTATTGGAAATGGTTGTCACGCGATACTACCCTCTTCTGATGGTTCTTCGAAAAACATCACCTAGCACGGTTCCCGGTCTGCTGGTGTTTTCTCGACAATAACTGATGATTGTGAGAGACAGGTACAAAAATCACTAGTATAAACCTTTGGGGGGGGGGGGTAGAGCCTTGACTTCATGACACCGACCCTTTGACCCCATGTTTTTCTATGTTTTTGTGTGCTGCATTCATGTATTCATCTAAAAAACATTGCATCAAAGAAAAATTTTCTCTTCTAGTCTCTCTTTTTCAAATTAAACTAAGACAATGATTGCAAATGTCAGAGAAAAAGATTGCGCTCATGGATTTTGGTAGAAGGAGAACTCATAAGTATACCTACAGGGTTCCAAAACTAGAAGATTTGAGAGGATTAGCAAGGATGATCACTAACCCTGAAGCTTTCAGAGCCAAGTACGGAGGTCTGCTACCTCTGTTAAGAGTCCATGTGATTGAAGGAATCATGGAGGTGCTCATTCAGTTTTACGATCCGGTCTATCACTGTTTCACATTCCCGGATTACCAGCTCGCACCAATGCTGGAGGAGTATTCTCACCTAACCGATCTACATATTACTGACTGAGCTCCATTTTATGGACTGGAAGAAATTCCAAAGGATCAGACCATTGCAAGAGCAATCTATTTGGATGAGTCAGAAATCAAGACTCACATGACCACCAAGGGTGGGCTCCCAGGTTTGCCAGCCCAGTTCCTGACAAAGAAGGCTCTGTACTTTGCTAGTATAGGGAACATGACTGCTTTTGAAAGCATATTTGTCTTACTCACTTACGGGTTATTTCTGTTTCCCAACATTAATAGCTTCGTCGATATCAACACCATTAAGGTTTTTCTCATTGGAAACCCTGTGCCAACTTTGCTCGCAGACGCGTATCATTCTGTACACTTAGGAAATTTGTACAACGGAGGGATGATCACATGTTGTGTACCCCTGCTATACAAATGGTTTATCTCCCATTTACCCAAGTCTGCTGCGTTTTGGGATCATAAGAGTGCCTTGCGTTGGTCACAGAAAATCATGTCTCTTACCAACTCTGATATAGATTGGTGCAATAGGATTTATGACGGGATCAGGATCATTGACCGTTGTGGAAACTTCCCCAACGTACCCCTCATAGGAACTAAGGGAGGAATCAACTACCATCCAGTATTGGTTCATCGTCAATTTGGATACCCGATGAGGCATGTCCCGCGTAATGCTCATCTGGAAGGTCTTTTCTTCAAAGAAGGAGAAAATGACAGGGCACTAAAGACGGAAATAATGCACGCTTGGAAACATGTTCATAAGAAAGGACGAGGGTCTCTAGGAAAATCGGACTGTGTCTCGGTGGAGCCTTATCTCCACTGGGTACAAACTAGAGCTCTCAAGCTAAAGATACCTTATCATCGTCACAGAGTTCTTCCGCCAAGGGAATCTGTCATGTACTTCATGACTGAAACGGAAAAACTTCAGGTTACTCTCAATAAAGTTCAAGAGGAGAGGAGGTCTTGGAAGAACAAGTACCGCACCCTCAATGTAGAGTGTACTAAAATACAGCGACTTCTAAAAGATAAGGATGCTCTGATTGAGATTTTAGAGCAACATGCTGTGGATAATCAGGATGACCAAAGGAATTTGCTCGTTCCTTTCACTTGGCAAAGGAATGACAACCCGACAACGGCCCAAGAGCCCCGGTCCAAGAAAAGGAAAGTACCAGAATCAGCACCCGGTTTCTCCCCAGAGAGGACTCGGGACCCCTTAGCTTAGGTTTCTGTTTTCGCACCTTATAATCTACTGTATTTCTATTTTCGCAATCCTTTGAATTCAATAAAACGGGGTTTCCCCACTGTTTGATATTTGCAATCTAATTGTCGAAGTTTGTTTTGATTAAACAAAAAAAACAATTAATATAATCATTGCATTCATCATTCTCACGTCACGTATTCTTCTTACCTACGAATCTCACGTTTGTGTCTCAGTTCTAGAGTCAAACTGTCTCATTCGTACAATACTCGGGCCAATCGTCACAAAAAGATGGATGATCTAGAGGAATAGAACAGAGAGTTAAGAGAAGAGATTGACGCTCTGAGAGAGGATATGAGAAAGCTTCATAACGACATGCAAGCCATGGCAGAAGCTCAGCTACAAAGGACTGTGATCTCGGAGATCACCTCAACACCCATAGTGGAGAAGTCCGATCCTAGGTACAAAATGCCAAAAGATCGTCCCTGGGGCATGCCACTTAACTATATCCCAGAAGGATATGTTCCGCCGATCAATGAGGATCAGGGAACCGCAGCGGGAACCGCTGGGCCTGAAGGTTACAAACTTCGGGAAAGCAAAGATGCCAGAGGCATGACAGCAACTCCTGAAGGTTACAAACTTCGGGAGGCACCGAGAGTCTCGGCCACAATGACTATACCACCGCCCGTGGTACACACTGTCCCGGAAGGACAGATTCCACAGATACCTTCTGGTGGAAACGACAACATGTTCGAAAGAATGAATGAGTTCTAGGAACAGTTCCTGGGAATGCAGAAAGAACTGTAGGCCCTTCGCGGTCAGGATTTATTTGGAAAGGACGTCGTGGACCTCTGTTTGGTCCCTAATGTGAAAGTCTCGCACAAATTCCAGGTGCCCGACTTTGAAAAGTACAAGGGTAACTCTTGCCCTCAGGGTCACTTGGTGATGTACGCTCGGCGAATGTCAGCTCATACAGAGAATCAGGATTTACTGATTCACTACTTTCAGGATAGTTTAACCGGTGCCGCCCTAAAATGGTACATGGGTTTAAACCGTGCTACGATTAGCACTTTCAGAGATCTTGGCACTGCCTTCGTCCAACAATATAAACACAATCTGGACATGGCACCCGACAGAGATCAACTCAGATCAATGTCACAAAAGGATAAAGAAACCTTTAAGGAATACGCTCAGAGATAGCGTGAAATTGCCGCTCAAATTTGTCCACCTCTTGAGGAAAAAGAGATGACAAAGATCTTCTTAAAGACCTTAAGCTCATTTTATTACGACAGAATGGTTGCTAGTGCGCCCAGTGACTTCACCGAGATGGTCGGTATGGGAGTTCGTCTTGAGGAAGCCGTCCGAGAAGGACGTCTAGTCAAAGACACTGAATCATCAAGTAGTACAAAGCGATACGGTAGTGCTCTCCCTAAGAAAAAAGAGCAAGATATTGGGAATATCTCTCTCGGAAAGTAAAGGCGACGTTATCAGCCAGTAGCGGCTGTGACTCCTGCTATAAATCCTGCGCCTATTTCTACGTATCAACCTCAGGTTGCGCAGAGCCAACCTAATCAGCAAAGGACTCAACAGCCTCTTCAGCAGACTCGTCCTCCATACAGTAACAACCGTACAACGCGGCCACTAGGATTTGATCCTATACCCGTATTGTACGCATAACTATTTCCGTTACTATTGGCTAAGGGGCATGTCCAGACTAAGTCCCCTCTTACAGTACCGGAAAATCCGCCTTTTTGGTTTAAGGTGGATCAGACTTGCCCTTACCATCAAAGAGGACCAGGGCATAACATAGAGAACTGTCTCAGTTTCAAATCTGACGTACAAAAGCTTGTTAGGAGCAGGGTCTTATCTTTCAAGGATACAAATCCTAATGTTCTCACAAACCCGCTGCCTCAACACGAGAAAGCTACAGTCAATTTGATAGAGGGAGAGACTAACAACGTCTATCAAATTCATGATGTACTCTTGTTAAGGACCAATCTGGTCAAGATGCATTGCAGACAGAGTGGATATGGCCATGTGCCGCCTCATAACTATCACTAGTATGATATCTGCTCTAAAAGAAATCGGGGATGTTCTGTGGTGCAATCAGCTCTACAGGAACAGATGGATCTCGGATGGATCCAAGAGCACCGAGTTCGTGGAGTTAACATGATTTACACGAATTCTAACATCATTCAAAACCACGAAGTCCGTGCAATGAATGTCAACTTGGTGGCGATGCACTCCAGGCAAAGCCAGTATCATAATCTGCCGCGGCACGATTACAGTTCCTGTCTGACTTGCTCGGTAAACAAAGAGGGATGCTCTTTTGTACAAGACGCCCTCCAGCGTCAGATGGATCTTGGATGGATCCAGGACTACCATGATAGGAATCCCTATCAGATCAACATGTTTCAAATCTTCGATATTCGCTTAATGAATACCAGCCTGGTGGAGTTACATGCTAAATAGGTCCTGCTCGGGTTCCTGGTATCACATGATTATCAGAGCTGTAAGGTGGGTTGCGAAAATGATCAAGGTTGTGCCCTTGTCCAGGAAACCCTTCAACACTCGTTGAACCACTGGTGGCTTCCAATCTATATGGATGAAGACACCCAGCAAATTAGTATTACCAACAGGGAACCCTACTCGGCATCAAAGTCGGGACGTTCGATCTGTGGAAACTGACCTAGTGAGGTTACATTGTATTCAAAGCGGATGTGGCCAGGTGCCACTCCACAACTATGAACGTTGTAGAGTCCGTTCGAAAAGTAACCAAGGATGTTACCTTGTGCGAGCAGCTCTTCAGGGTCAGGTGGATCGTAGAGAGATTCGCCCATATCCGGGTTCCGGACCAATAAACTGGGCGCCGGACTACCCCGCTGATCAAATTGAGGATGTTGTTGTAATCTCTGATCATCAGAAGGCTAGGGATGTTTGTACCATCATCCCTCTACTTGACGAATCGAGAGTTCCCAACCAGGAACGGATCGAAATTGCTTACGATGGTCGGAAAAATCAGAAGGCTCCCATAGTCATCTATCTACCGGGACCACTACCGTGTGAATCAACTAAGGCTATCCCTTACAAGTACGGTGCAACAACAGTCGAGAATGGAAAGGAAATTCCATTACCCTCCGTCGTGAATATTGCAGACATGAGTCGAGTAACACGGAGCGGTCGAATCTTCAACAGAGGAGTTGGAGAACCTAACAGAGAAAAGGAACCTCAGACAGAAGTTCCCAATCCACCAGTCGGTCAATCCAGTAATCCCGACCTTTCAAAAAACAACGATGAGATGCTGAAGCTTATCCAAAGGAGTGAATACAACATTGTTGATAAACTATTACAAACTTCTTCAAAGATCTCTGTGTTGTCACTTTTACTCAGTTCAGAAGCGCACAGGGAGGCTCTACAAAAAGTCTTGGAGCAAGCCTTTGTAGAACAGGATGTAACAATCAGACAGTTCGATAGCATTGTCTCTAACATCACTTCCTGCAATAACTTGGGATTTAGTGATGAGGAATTACCTGAAGAGGGTCGCCGTCATAACATGGCGCTCAACATTACAGTCAACTGCCAGGACGATGCTTTAGGCAGTGTACTGGTAGACACAGGGTCAGCCCTGAATGTTATGCCGAAGTCCACTTTGATGCAATTATCATTCAAAGAACCTCCGATGAGAACCAGCGAGGTCGTCATCAAAGCATTTGACGGATCCAGAAAACCGATTATCGGCTAAGTCGACCTTCCCATAACTATCGGTCCTCACACTTTCCAAGTCACACTCCAGGTCATGGACATCCGGGCAACATACAGTTGTTTATTAGGAAGACCTTGGATACATCAGGCTGGGGCGGTCACCTCGACCCTCCACCAAAAGCTAAAGTTTGTCCAGAATAACCAACTCGTCACAGTCTGTGGAGAACAGGCCTTGCTCGTAAGCAATTTATCATTATCTACTGGTGTAGAACCCGAGGAGGTTATTGGAACTCAGTTCCAAGCACTGTCGGTGAGCAAGGACAATCAATCCGAAGAGGGAAATTTCATTTCCTCATACAAAGATGCTATCAAAGTGGTCGAGAGTACCAATACAACAGGATGGGGACAACTAGTCATTCCTACTGACAATAAAACAAGGAAGGGTCTTGGTTTTTCTGCAACATGTACACAGACAGCTACTACCAGCAATGAAAGTCTTCATCCCATTCAAGACTTCTTCCACAGTGGAGGTTTCCTTCACCCAGTGCCTCAAGGAGTACATACCATCAATAAAGATGATCCCTCTGATATGGAGGAAGAATGGGAGTCCTATCTTAACAAGGACGATTATATGTCTCAGGACGAAACGCAGACTCCCTTTTGCTTTCCTACACAGAGTCCGAGATTTATACCCAGGTCAGATGTCGAAATGATATACGGAGATTATGATCCGGAAGGATGCCGTGCTCCACCAAACTCATTAGAGGAGGACACTCTGATGAAGGACAAGTTTGACCACAACTATTATGGCCCGATGGATGACCTGCCAATGCGGCAGCCGTATCCAGGAGACTTGGGGCAAGGAAATCAGCCGAACAATGTAAATCAGCTGAGTATCATTGAAAAGAATACCTGCGTCCCCACCATGTCATGGGATCAACAATCAGGTCATTCAGAAAATGTCCAGTACGACGATGAATTTGCAACATTTGCAGGACTTGAATTCATCAACTATGCTTTTCCAGAGGTCAACGTCATCGAGAAGGATGACTCATCTAGTTCCAAAGAAGTGTGGGTCACCCTGGGAAAACCAAGTGGGAAATATGACTATATGGTCAAGTACGCTGCTCCCGAAAGCTCTAGTATCAGGCTCAAAGGCATCCAACCAACTGGATGGGGAGATCTACCTGAGAGCACCAATGCTATGCAAAATGCAACAGAGGAATCCTCCTACGACAACTCTGCCTAGGAGACAGATTCCAATGATCCTGCTCCACCAGAAATCAACGTTATTTCTGAAGACAAATCAATGAAGGTGCCATACTTTGTGATTCACCGAGGAGTTCGCCGCCAATGGGTTGCTGTCGATGTTCCGAAGATTGTTCATAAGTCAAAGTAATTGTTGTCTTTAACCTTTCACCCTGCCCAGGTGAAACAGATGTTTTGATAGGGCTCACTTTTTGTAAATTTCCCTCTTCGCTTTGCCCAAAGCGACAGAGTTTTGTTTTATAGGGCTGTAATTTCAAGAATCGACTTATTCATGAATAAAATAACGTCGTTCTGTAATTCCCGCATTTATTGCTGTTTTCTCTTTTCTCTTTTTTTTTTCAGAAAATGGTAATCCTAAAAAACAAATCAATAATAATAAACAAGCAGTTTTTCAAAGAAATACACTGCACACACTCTTGCATTCTCTCTATCTCTTCTAAACACAAATCATACCGTCATGCAGATTGCTTGTTTTAAACCCCGTTGAAACATACGATCCGATGCCTTCTCCCAACTTTGAGTTCCCGGTATTTGGGGCTGAAGAAGAGAATGACGAGGAAATTCCAGAAGAGATCTCCCGATTACTCAGACAGGAGGAAAATTCCATTGAACCTCATAAAGAGCCGTTGGAAACGGTAAACTTAGGTTCGGAAAAAGAGAGAAAAGAAATCCGGATTGGGGCACTGCTCAGTCCAACTGCCAAAGAAAGTTTGACAAAGCTTCTCAAAGAATTTCCCGATGTATTCGTTTGGTCCTATCAGGATATGCCAGGGTTGGATACCAGCATCGTGGAACATCATCTACCGTTAAGGTCGGAATGTCTGCCAGTAAAACAGAGGTTGAGACGGACTCACCCGGACATGGCCATCAAAATCAAAGAGGAGGTACAGACGCGGGTTTCCTTGCCACGTCAGGATATCCTCAATGGTTAGCGAACATCGTACCCGTTCCAAAAAAGGACGGAAATGTCAGAATGTGTGTCGACTACAGAGATCTAAACAAGGCCAGTCCAAAGGATGACTTTCCTTTACCACACTGTAGCGAGCGATTTTGGACGCGGTTCTTAAGCGCTGGTCGCTCTCTGCGGTTTGAGCTTTAACTACATGTCGATTCATTTTTTATCCTATTGTGAGCTGAATAAGGAAGGGAAATAGATGTCTCCAATTAACCCTGCTTGCATACTGAGTTTAAACAGCGGTCTGTTAGGTTATGGATGCTATCAATGTGGGGGGCCTTTGTACTGGTTATTTGTATTTTCGCCAATACGATTTTCTTTCTTTTTATCTAGGACTTTCTAGCGGGGAACAAGGATTAGGATGTTAGGACTGATGCTTTTGAATTACTGCTTTTTGATTGATGGAGATATGGGATTTGGGTTTTTTATTTAGTGTGCTCGCTAAGATCTTTTCTTTCGATCTTATGCCTACGTATTCCCGTTTACCGAAACAGGGAAATCAGAGCGTTCGTAGTTCCTCCTATTCTATGGGAGGAAATGGGTGTTTTGGTGTCTTGTTCAAAGCCCAAGACGTGAAGAGAAAGGTAGTTTGTATCTTGTTCAAAGCCCAAGATGTGAAGCTAAAAGGTCTATTTGTGTCTTGTTCAAAGCCCAAGACGTGAAGCTGAAAGACCTCTACTTTAGAGAGAATTTGTCATCTCTAAAGAGGGGGAAGGAGAATTACTTTAACTGGGATACGCGGATCCGAGCAATGCCATAATTTCTGAAGAAAGGGTTTTAACCTGAACGAGAAGACTTTAACTCAATGTAGAGCAATGCCATCTTTCCTTAGGAATTTCTCATGCTAAAAGAAGGACAGTGGCATGGATGTAGATGATCCAGAGGCTTACCGCTTACAGCGATTAGATGAAGGGAAAGGAGTTGTTGATGTTTGTGTACTGCGAACGAGGCACAACTTTGATGCTAAAAAGTCGATTGGATCAACCAGTGGTTCTCTTATACAAAGCCTAAGAGGAGGCTAATTTCCGCTAGGAAAATCATTATACAAAGCCTAAGAGGAGGCTATTTTGTGTCTCGTACAAAGCCCGAGAGAGAGAGGCTAAAAGTTTTTGACCCAGTGGGGCATATCGTTATACAAAGCCTAAGAGGAGGCTAGCAAAGAGTTGACTCAGTTGGAGAATCTTTTATACTCAGTAAGAGAGTGTTTTTGTAACTCGTACAAAGCCCGAGAGAGAGGCGAAAAGGTTTGTTTCAGTTGAGTGACAGATCCAATATACTGATTTTAAAAGAGAAAATCAGTTCTTATATGAGCAACACTGTACTCAGGGATTTGATTTGAGGATCAGGGATATTTCCTTCTCTTTGAGGAAACGGGAAATCCAAAGGGTATCGAGACTATCTGAGTCTGCGGGTTTCCTTCCTATTTAACGAAGGGGTCACTTGAGAATGTCTTTGAGACTCAAGGAAGTTAGACTGTCCAAGTCTAGAGTTTTATCTTTTGTACTATGCTTTGAGAAACAGTAGTAGACTCTATGAAAGGACTGTTCTATGAGGATGACTAGGTTCTGTTCCTATACCTCTAGGAGGTCGTCGGGACAATTTGTACGAAGCCCAAGGGGAGGCTGGGAACTTTTAAGAAGCCGAAGGGTCCTTGTACGAAGCCCAAGAGGAGGCTATCATTCCCGGAGGAAGAGATCATTATACGAAGCCTAAGAGGAGGCTGTGAATACTTCTAAGAAGCCGTAGGGTCCTTGAATAATGCCCAAGAGGAGGCCGATGCTTTTAAGAAGCCTGTGGGTCTATCATCTCCTTTCCATTAGGAGAGATAACTCTTTTAAAGATGAAAACCACTGGTAAACGTGCGAGGTTTACTATCCAGCGACTTTTAACTTTTAAAGAGGGTTCCTTAGTTAAGGTCCAAGATTATGACCGTAGTGGGTACCCAAACCCCGAGACATTCAAGGCAAGCTATCCACAAGGAATAGATCAAGTCAGGAAAGTTCGAGAATTGGGAAGAAACTCAAAGATGCCATTCACGGAGAATACATTCATCTTGGGGAGTAGAGCTTCTTGACGATTCCTAAGGAGGACAGCCGAAGAGAAGACTGTATCTGGTGCTCTTATTGGGGATCTAGGCGTCTATTTCTACGAATAAGTGAAACGGCGTCACCTAGTTCTAGACGTAGTTGCCGGGGAAACTCGAAATATCTATACTATTATTACACAGTAGATATGAGTTTATGAAAGGAGACTTACAGTGAGCAGCCCCACAATACAGTTTATAATATGAAAGCAGTAAATGAAAGCGATAACCACTTACTTGGTTGTAGTGCTTCCATGCTATTTGGTTAGTTGTTCAACAAAGAAAGATTGAAAACAATAGTATATTCAAAATCAAAGGAGAAAGTGCTTTGAAAAAGAAAGGTTTGGGGCTTACAGCTCAAGGAGAGGCTCAGGGTTTTATCAGTGAGCGCACTGTTGAATTTGTACAGAGGGACTTATACAAGTGACTGGGGCCCAAAAAGGTTTTCTGTACAAAGGGGTGGGTCTTACACTCTCTCAAGAGGCCCAAAAAGGTTTAAAGAAAAGAGAGGGGCTTATAACACGAGGGTAGGCCCAAATGATTTTTCGTTTAAAAATGGCGATCGCGCCGAGGTTTTCTTTTAACGCAGAGGGACTTATACAATAAGTGAGGCCCAAAATGTTTTTGGTTAAAAGGGGGATTGGGTCTTACACTCTAATAGAGGCCCAAAGTGTTTTGAATGGGTCTTATAGCTCAAGGAGAGGCCCAGATGATTTTTATTTTTAAACGGGCGACGATCGCGCCGTTTACTTGTACAGAGGGACTTATACAATGAGTGAGGCCCAAAAAGTTTTTGTACAAGGGGGGATGGGTCTTACACTCTCTCAAGAGGCCCAAAGAGTTTTAAAAATGATTTATGAGGGTTGAATTAATCCAAAGCCCTAATTTGTTTTCAAAATGTATTTAATTGAATAAAAATTCAATTAAAATGATCAAAAATTGTTTAACACATGGAAAACAAATTGTGATCTTGGATTAATGCTTCAAAAATTAAGTATTGACCTACAAAATAATTAGAAAGCATTAAAAGTTGCAAAATCAATGTAGAAAAAATATTTAAAATGCCAAAAACAATCAAAATATTAATTCTTTACAAAAATATCAATTATATGAAATAAATAATATTTTTGGTATTTTTTGATAAAATAAAATATTTTAACATTTTTGTGAATTATTAAAAAAAGAATCAACTCAAAATCATTAAAACTCAGAGAGAAATTAAATTTTGAATCAATTGAACAAAATCACAAAATTCAAATATTTGAATTTGAAAAAAAAGGCGCCAAGAACAAGCTGAAGAACACGCGCGTGTTCTTGGTTTCTCAGATTTGCGTTTTCTATCCAATCTCCATGAATACGTAATCATATCATGCAATCCACATATCATTATGCTCGTCTCAACCTCACGATCATGTCTATGTACTTTAATTTCATTTAAATTAAACATACAACAAGAAATCATGAAGAAACCTCAAGAACCCTAATTTCTGCATGAAGGCTAGGATTTTTGATACACGATTCAAACAATGCAATTAATTGAGGGAAAACATTCCATGCATGATTATGAACATATGGCCAAATTATTGTGCGAGGAAATATGCATAGATTGAGAGATGACCAAGTATGTGCTTACCTCCAAGCCGTGACAGCAAGTTCAGAGTGATTTTTGATTTGGAGGTGTTACAGATGAGTGGTGATGATCTGAACAGCTTCCCTACACCCTTTGGATTGTGTTTGGATGGTTGGACTTGATTGAAATTGGCTGGATCATTTTGTGGTACCTCAGCTGCACCTTGTTTGAAAATTTGAGCAACCAGCTGGTGATTTCATGAAATTGATGTTTCAGAAGTTATGTGAGTGTTTGATCAGCTCATATGTGATGTATGTGAGGTGTGTGAGTGATTGGTTTGTGCAGAATTGCTCTCAAACTCAAAACCCGATAGCTACCTTGCTAAGAAAGGCATTTTTGCCAAGAGAAAGAGATTTTGAGGAAAGCATCTGTTAGATGGCTTTGGTGTACTTAAACTGACCACAATTGAGCTCTATTTATAGTAGAGCAAGTTTTTTTTGCAAGGAATAGTGCATGGCAGCTGGTAAGTAGGTTTGGCCAATGTTGGCAAATGAAAATCCAAGTCTCCTCTAGCCATTGACTAGAGGTTAGGGCACAGAGCTTTGGTCCCCTTGGTCTTGGATAAGTCTTGACTGATTTCAGATGAGAATGGCTCAGTCCATGCCACCTTTATGGTTCCATTGAATGCCTCATTCCAAATTTGAAGTCTTGTCCCTATTTTGGCAACTCTAGGTTCAACATGCTATTTCTTGTTCCATGGACTTTGGAGGCTTGGCTCAGTGATTGTCCCCTTTAGATTCAATCCTCTGAGGTGTCCAAGTGGATTGGAGCAATTGAATTTGGCTGATTTTGGCAAATCGACCAAAGTTGCAAATTCTGCCTTGCCTTGACAGATTTCAGCAAGGCAACTTGGCAATGTTGTATCTCATGGTGTAGGTTGAATTTGGCAATGTTCTTGGCCATTTTGGAAAGCTCTTACATGATACAACAACTGTTTGAACAAGTTTGGTTTTGATCTCTTTTGATTCCAAGTGAAAAACCCCCCTACATTTGGCAAAAAGTGAGGCAGAATCTGACTTAGTGAAAATTTCACTAAGTGTTGGAAAAAGTGACATTTTCACTTTTCAGCCACTTTGATCACTCCATAACTCAAAATCCTTAATGAATTGGAATGACTTGTAGTTGAAGTTTTTGTAGGTGATAATGAGGGCTACAAATCCATCTTTGGATGAGAAAAAATGGCCTTGTGGTTTAGGAGTTATGGTCCTCCAAAGTTGGTACCTTTGCCACTTTATTTTTAACTTAGAAAAATTTCTAAGTTTTATGGTTACCCCTTTTACAAGTTATCTCACTTTTCTTGATTTTTCTTGATGAATGATGATTCAAATCATACATTAACATCATTTTAGGGTTAAAAATCCATTTTGGTGAAAAATCTCAAAAAGTCAAAGTTGACTTTTGTGCACAGTTGACTTTTTATCAGATGAATTCCAAACTGTGCAATTCTTCAGGAAATCATGTCCTTGACCTAAATCAAACTTGATGGACATGTTCCATGGGTGTCATAGGGTATATTCAATCATGTATTAGGGTTTGGGAGCATGTCTTGGTCAAAAGTCAAAGTTACAGTTGACTTTTCCCTTAAAACCCTAATTGTGGTGCAGATGAAAATGAGACTTGTTGCTCAAGCTTCTTGGATCAATCCATTGTTCCAAATGGATCAATATGGTGTATTAGAGACCCTCAAATCATCTCTTGAGGTCTTGGCTCATGGTTTGTCCCAAAAGTCAACTTAGGGGTGAATTAGGTCAAGAAACCCTAATTCCTGATTTTTGATGAATGCATCCCCTGAGGAAAAATTGATTTGATGCATGGGTTCATGAGGTTCCATGAAGCATATTAGGTTATGTTTTGGATCATTGCCTTGTGTCCAGATGAAAATTTCCATCTGGAGACCCTGGTCGACCAAAACCCTAATTTGGTGACACTGTCGATCTTGAGACTTGATCCACCTAGAAGGGAGCAGCCTTATGCTTAATCCTTGAAGTGGGAGTCCTTTTTGATCCATTGTGGATGTTTGAGAGATTAGACAAGTTGAAGATTATGTCATTTCTTGATTGATCCTTTGTCTAAGCACTCAGAGAGGGCTTGAAACCCTAATTTTGATTGTAGTGGATGCTCACCCATCTTTGGGGAGGCTAATGAAGCATGATGGTTCATCCATATTGTGATGATGATTTTCACAATGATGGGAAATCTAAGTGGTCAAAATTTGGGGTATTACACACACATTGACATGTTGGTAGATAGTACAGCAAAATTCAAAGTTTTTTCCTTCATGGATGGATTCTCGGGCTATAATCAGATAAAAATGGCGCCGAAAGACATGGAAAAAACTTCTTTCATCACCCCATGGGGCACCTTTTGTTACAAGGTAATGCCATTCGGTTTGAAGAAAGTCGGGGCAACCTATCAAAGGGCCACGACTACTCTGTTTCATGACATGATACATAAGGAAATCGAGGTATATGTCGATGATATGATTGCCAAATCTAAGACAGAAGAGGAGCATGTGACCCATCTGTCAAAGCTATTCGAGGGGTTGAGAAAGTACAAGCTCCGCTTGAATCCCAACAAGGGCACCTTCGGTGTCCGTTCAGGAAAACTTTTAGGGTTCATCGTCAGCCAGAAAGGAATTGAGGTTGATCCTGACAAGGTCAAGGCCATTCGAGAAATGCCTTCTCCAAAAACTGAAAAACAAGTCAGAGGATTCCTGAGATGTTTGAACTACATCTCCAGATTCATATTCCTCATGACCGCAACATGTGAGCCGATTTTCAAATTACTTAAACAGAATTAGGACTGCGTTTGGACAGAAGACTGTCAAACCGCCTTCGACAGTATTAAGGAATACCTGTTGAACCCTCCGATTTTATCACCTCCAGTGGAAGGAAGGCCGCTGATTATCTACCTCACCGTCCTGGAAGACTCCATGGGCTGTGTACTTGGCCAACAAGACGAAACCAAACGGAAAGAGTCTGCCATCTACTATTTGAGCAAGAAATTCACCGACTGCGAGACTCGGTATACTATGCTTGAAAAAACTTGTTGCGCTTTGGCTTGGGCAGCCAAACGTCTGCGCCAGTACATGATTCATCACACTACTTGGTTGGTCTCTGAGATGGATCCAATTAAGTATGTATTTGAAAAGCCTGCTCTCACGGGAAAGATTGCCCGTTGACAGATGTTGCTATCAGAATATGACATAAAGTACCATGCTCAAGAAGCCGTTAAGGGGAGTATTTTAGCCGATCATTTGGCTCATCAACCGATTGACGATCAAGAATCAATTGGGTTTGACTTCCCAGACGAAGATGTCATGTATTTGAAAATGAAAGATTGCGATGAACCGCTACCCAGTGAAGGGCCAGAACCAGGTTCCCAATGGGGGCTTATCTTTGACGGAGCTATCAATCATTAAGGAAACGGAATTGGGGCAATCATTGTCACCCCTCAGGGTACCCACATTCCTTTCACTGCCAAACTTACATTCAAGTCCACAAACAACGAGGCCGCGAAGAAGCGATTGATTTGAGGATCAAGAACTTGGACGTATATGGCGACTCAGCCCTGGTTATCAACCAGGTTAAAGGAGATTGGAACATATACCAATCAGGATTGATTCCTTACAAAGACTACGCGAGAAGGTTGCTACCCTTATTCAAAAGAGTTGAGTTTCATCACATCCCTCGTGAGGAGAATCACCTGGCTGATGCATTAGCCACTCTCTCTTCAATGATTAGTGTAGGTCAATGGAATGACATACCTAAGATCGACATAATGCGCCTTGAAAGGCCCGCTAACATCTTCATGATTGAAGCAGTCATAGACGACAAACCTTGGTATCACGATATGAAATGCCTCCTTCAGAAACAAGAGTACCCACCTGGGGCACTAAGGAAGGACAGGAAAAACCTCAGAAGGCTGGCAGGTAGTTTCTTCCTGAGCGGTGGTACACTCTATAAGAGAAATTTTGACATGGTCTTGCTCCGATGTGTAGACAGACCAGAAGCAGACATGCTGATAAAATAAATTCACGAAGGGTCCTTTGGCACTCATGCCAACGGACATACAATGGCGAGAAAAATTCTAAGAGCAGGGTACTATTGGTTGACACTGGAATCCGACTGCTACAAGTACATGAGGAAGTGTCACAAGTGTCAGATATACTCCGACAAAATTCATGTACCGCCAACGCATCTCAAAGTTCTTTCTTCCCCATGGCCTTTTTCCATATGGGGAATCGACATGATTAACATGATTGAGCCCAAAGCTACAAACGGACATCGGTTCATTCTGGTATCCATTGATTACTTCACTAAGTGGGTCGAAGCAGCGTCGTACGCTAATGTAACCCGACAAGTCGTGGTCCGATTTATCAAAAACAATATCATCTGTCGTTATGGTGTTCCGAGCCAGATCATTACAGATAATGGGTCAAACTTGAACAATAAGATGATGAAAGAGTTGTGCGCAGCGTTTAAGATCGAACACCATAACTCATCTCCCTACCGACCAAAGATGAACGGAGCGGTAGAAGCGGCTAACAAGAACATCAAGAAGATTGTTCAAAAGATGGTTGTAACCTACAAAGATTGGCACGAGATGCTATCCTTTTCTCTTCACGGTTATCACACATCTGTCCACACTTCAACAGGAGCAACCCCTTTCTCTCTAGTATATGGCATGAAAGCAGTGCTTCCCATAGAAGTAGAGATCCCATCAATCTAGGTATTGATGGAAGCTAAGCTTACAGAAGCTGAATGGTGTCAAAATCGACACGATGAACTGAATCTGATCGAAGAGAAGCGAATCACGGCTCTATGCCATGGTCAGTTGTATCAACAAAGAATGAAGAGGGCGTTTGACAAAAAGGTCCGACCTCGCATCTTCAAGAAAGGAGACCTTGTGCTAAAAAATATACAATCTTTTCTCACTGATTCTCGGGGAAAATGGACTCCGAATTATGACGGCCCCTATGTGGTCAAGAAAGCTTTCTCAGGCGGTGCCTTGAGACTTGCAACCATGGACGGAGAGGAATTTGCCTACCCCACAAATGTTGATGTAGTCAAGAAATACTTCGCCTAAAAAAAACGTCTCGGTGTATTGAAAACCCGAAAGGGCGGTCCAGGCAAAAATTAGAGACATGATCAAAAATCATCCCGGTGGATTGGAAATCTCAAAGTACAATCCAGGCAAAAATTAGGGATAATGGCAAGTAACTACTTTCGACAAAGGGGCAAGTCCCTCAGCAACAGTTACATCATCCGTCAAGAAAGCTCCAATTAAGGTCATCATCGACAGAAGCTCAGGATGCCCAGAATTCAAAGTTGGTAGAAGGATAGTGGTCGTTATGTTTCAACGTAGCCCATTTTCCCTGTAAATTATCATTTGCCAAACTTTGTAAATGCTTTATGGAATCACACGTTTGGCTGATTTCCATCCTATCAATAAAATTTGAGCCCTTGTGCTTTTGTTTGCAATTCTTATTTGTTTAGCTTTACAGAATGACATTTTAACATGATCAACGATTCTTGAAACGAAACAAAAATGAATTTACTTGTTAAAATTGTTCTGCTTTTAAAAATAAAGACGGCAATTTCTTTTGACGGTTGAACATCGAAAGAACATCGATCGCTTCTCCAAAGGTGTTCGAGCCTCAAAGTGCAGAATTAAAGTACTCCTTCTAAACCAGTATGCCTGAATGAAGGATCAGCTATGTCAGATGTGAATGCTCCATCTGACCTCTTCGGCCGAGTTCCCATCTCCTAAGCCCGACCAGCGTTGCTCCCAACAAGGACTGTTTCTCCTAAGCAAGGCGAAATTGCTATCTTGAACCATCGGTACTTCTTCGCCCCGCGATGGCCGAGTATCCAGTCATGATCATCTATTAGTCTGTATGGCGCGTCAGTTTTGTCAGCATATACATACATACATCATGCATTATTGATTTGCATTCACATTCATATCGCATCACTATCACTCCCGTCGCTCTTGTCCCCTAGTGATAACAGTCCTCTTAATCGAGTTGTTAGTTCTTTCCTCGTCAGGAAAGGTTGCGTCTGAACAATCTCTCTCCTCCAGTTTATTTCTGGATCAGAATTGGCCTTGACCACTTTGATAACTTGAACCTCTGAAAGACCAGAGAACCTTCAACCGATGTCACTCTTCGCCATTGAAGATTATATTTTTGCTTTCCCGGATTAAGGAAAATCCCTAGAGGAAGCCTCTTAAGCAGAGATTCGGCAATACAGCAGTTTCTCTCTGAAAAAAACAGCTGATGAAAAGGTCATCAGCACCTCAAAATTGGATCACATCATATGGCGTTTCTCCGGGAAGATCCCGAGGAAAGTATGATGTAATATCCCCAAGCTTGAAAGCAGTCTCTCAAGAGACTCGTTTTCCCCAGTAGAGTTGGCAAATGGCATCTCCAAACAGAGAAGTTTGTACACCTCTACAACTCAGACGACTGGGTTCCCCAGCAACTCTGACATCAAAACTTTTTCTATCAAATGGCATCTCTCCAGGAAAATTCGGCGAGAAGTTTGAGGAAAATCGCTACGAATAGCGTCCCTTGTCAAAAAGGTTATTGACAAAAGAAAACTAAGACCAGTTCCTTGGTGGGAAACCAGGATCGAGGGGAAGTTTATTTCAGAAACTAATACCAGTTCCTTGGTAGGAAACCAGGATCGAGGGGAAGTTTACATCAGAAACTAAGACCAGATCCTTGGTAGGAAACCAGGATCGAGGGGAAGTTTATTTCAGAAACTAAGACCAGTTCCTTGGTAAGAAACCAGGATCGAGGGGAAGTTTTTTTTACCTTTTCTAAGCATCATTGCTTAGCAAAAGAAGAAGGATGCGCAAGCTACCATTCTTAACCACCATCAAAATTTCGGGTATTCCGATATTTAATCCTCTTGCACCCCGAATGCCCGAATACCTTCGCCATTCACACCTTCGGGTCCAAGAAGATTAAATAGGGGCATCTGTCATACCCCAAATTTTGACCACTAAGATTTCCCATCATTGTGAAAATCATCATCACAATAAGGAGGAACCATCATACCTCTTCAGTCTCCACAAAGATGGGTGAGCATCCACTACAATCAAATTTAGGGTTTCCAGCCCTCTCAGAGCTTTTAGACAAAGGACCAATTAAGAAATGACATGATCTTCAACTTGTCTAGCCTCTTAAATATCCACAAGGGATCAAGAGGACTCCCACTTCAAGGATTAAGCACAAGGCTGCTCCCTTCCAGGTGGATCAAGCCTCAAGATCGCCAGTGTCACCAAATTAGGGTTTGGTCGACCATGGCCTCCAGATGAAAATTTTCCTCTGGGCATGAGCCAATGCTTCAAAGCACATCCTAAAATACTCCATGGAACCTCATGGGCCCAAGCATCAAGTCAATTTGACCTCAGGGGATGCATACATCAAAAATCAGGAATTAGGGTTTCTTGACCTAATTCACCCCTAAGTTGACTTTTGGGACAAATAATGAGCCAAGACCTCAAGAGAGGATTTGAGGGTCTCCAACATACCACATTGATCCATTTGTAACAATGGATTGATCCAGGAAGCTTGAGCAGCAAGTCTCAATTTCATCAGTACCACAGTTAGGTTTCGCGAGAAAAGTTAACTGTATCTTTGACTTTTGACCAGGACATGCTCCCAAACCCTAAGACATGATTCAATACACCCTATAACACCTATGAAATCAATCCATCAAGTTTGATTTAGGTCAAGGACTTTATTTCATAGAGGATCGCACAGTTTGGAATTCATCTGACAAAAAGTCAACTATGCATAAAAGTCAACTTTGACTTTTTGAGATTTTTCACAAAAATGGGGTTTTAACCCTAAAATGATGTTAATGTATGATTTGAATCATCATTCATCAAGAAAAATCAAGAAAAGTGGGATAACTTGTAAAAGGGGTAACCATAAAAACTTAGAAAATTTTCTAAGTTATGAACAAAGTGACAAGGGTACCAACTTTGGAGGATCATAACTCCTAAACCACAAAGCCATTTTTTCCCATCCAAAGCTTGATTTGTAGATCTCATTACCCTCTACAAAAGCTTAAAACTGACCTCCCTCCAAATTCCTCATGGATTTTGAGTTATGGAATGATCAAAATCACAAAAAGTGAAAATGTCACTTTTTTCCAACACTTAGTGAAATTTTCACTAAGTCAGAATCTGCCTTCACTTTTTTTCAAATGTAGGGGCATTTTTCACTTGGATCCAAAAAGTATCAAAACCAAATATGATCAAACAGTTGTTATATCATATGAGGGCTTTACAAAATGGCCAAGAACATAACCAAATTCCACTTGGGCCAAGAGATATTATAATGGCAATATGCCTTGCTGAAAACTGCCAAGGCTAGGCAGAATTTTGTATTTTTGCTCGATTTGGAAAAATCAGATAATTCCAAGCCTTGTCATCACTTTGGACACATCTGAGGATCAAATCTAAAGGGGACAAACACTGAGCCAAGCCTCCAAAGTCCTTGGAACAAGAAGTAGCATGCCAAACCTAGAATTGCCTAAAAGAGGGACAAGACTCCAATTTTGGATTGGAGCATTTAATGCATACACCAAGGTGGCATGTACTGAGCCATTTACAACTGAATTCAGTCAAGACTTATCCAAGACCAAGGGAACCACAGCCCTGTGCCCTAACCTCTAGTCAATGGCTAGAGGAGACTTGGATTCCAAAGTGCAACCATTGGCCAAACCTCTGCTGCAATTGCCATTCACTATTGATCCCAAAACAAACTTGCTCTACTATAAATAGAGCTCATTTGTGCTCAGTTTGAGTACACCAAAGCCATCAAACAGATGCTTTCCTCAAAATCCCTCTCTTTAGGTCAAAATGCCTTCTTTAGCAAGGTGATCCAAACTATCAAAAGTGACCTGTAACACCAAAATCACCAAGTCACCTCTCAAAACCTCAAAATAGGCCTTTTGTGCATTTTTCAAGCCATGTCTTGATTCAGTCACTTTCCAAACCAGATAAAACCTCAAACACACTTCAAATAACATCCTTGAACTGTCCCAAATGGTTCCCCCCATCTGGAACACCATTTGAGAGAGTTGATATTTTGGTCATTTTAACCCCTTCTGCAAGAAAGGGCCAGTTTGTGTTTTTGCAGGTTCCAGCTGATTCCAACCATCCTCAAAGCTTCTAAGGGATCATTTGAGAGTGTCCAAAGCATCAAACCATTTCTGGAACAAGAAGTTTGGCAGATTGCACAGAAAACTCCAAAAGCTCAAAAAGAGGCAAGCATCATGACTTAAACTTTCCAAAATATGCATTGCTTTGAAGTCCACTGATCATACACACCTCATACATGTTATATATGTTATGTTTGGACCAATTCATCATGTAATTCATGCTTGTATCAAAGTGTAGCATAGAAAATGCAATTATAGGCCTTTTTCAAAACCACTATCGGGTTTTGAGGAGGGAGTATGATCTGAAAAAAATACCACCACCATTGGATTCCTTGTGAAATTATAGGCCAGATGCATATAAATTTTGTCCCCAACCATTAAGAAATGAGAAAGTTATGGACCTTCCCGTTTCTTGGCAAAACTTGCCTTGCCTTGCCTTGACCAGGCCTAGAAAACAAGGCATGCCTTGTATATTTGTGGTTTCACTTCAAGCAATGGATGTATCACCACCCCAGTGGTAAGGCGCGCGCCCTATAACCTTGAGGTCGTGGGTTCAAACCCCACCCATGCCATTTTGTTTTTTCTCACATTTTTGCTATTTTTTCCAATATTTTTATGTTTTATTAATTAATTGGAAAATTAATAACTCCTTCAATTTTAATTACTTTTTATTGGTTCTTTTTGCAAAAAATCACAAAAATGTTGAAATAGTTTATTCCACAAAAAAATTAAGTTTATATTATATATTTAATATAATTAGTATTTTTGTGAATAAATTCCTTTTTAATGTTTTTAAACATTTTAAAAGTGAATATTTACTTTGAAAATCAAAACCAAGTGAGTTTTAATTAACCTTGTGATTAATCCCTCATTTCTCAAACCTTAAACAAAAATCACAAATGGTTTATTCAAACTTATTTGGTATTTTATTTGATTTTCTTTAAATATTTACTTTTAAAGAATAACAAATTAGGGTTTCTTTGATTTTCACCCTTATCAAACAATTTCAAACACTTTTGGGCCTCTAATAGAGTGTAAGACCCAATCCTTTGTAAATACAAACCTATTTTTGGGTCTCACTTATTGTATAAGTCCCGTTGTATTTCAAAAAGTTCGAAGCGATCATCGTCCGTTGAAAAAACCCTGGGCCTCTCCTCGAGCTATAAGACCCATTCAAAATCTTTTGGGCCTCTATTAGAGTGTAAGACCCAACCCCCTTTGAAAACCAAACCATTTTGGGCCTCAATGCATTGTATAAGACCCACCGCATTTTCAAAAATCTCGGCGCGATCGCCATTTTCAAACAAATGACCCTGGGTCTCTCCTTGAGCTGTAAGCCCCACCACTTGTACAAAAATAAATCTTTTGAGCCTCTATTAGAGTGTAAGACCCAATCCCCTTTTAACCAAAACGTTTGGGCCTCAGACATTGTATAAGCCCCCCTGTGTTAAAAGAAAACCTCGGCGCGATCGCCAATAAAAAAAACTAATATCTGGGCCTACCCTCGTGTTGTAAGCCCCATTCTTTTTCTTTAAACACTTGGGCCTCTTGAGAGAGTGTAAGACCCATCCCCTTGTACAGAAAATTTCTTGGGCCTCAGTCACTTGTATAAATCCCTCTGTACAAAACGGCAGTGCGATCACTGATAAACCTTGGGCCTCTCCTTGAGCTGTAAGCTCCAACATCTTTTTAAAATACTTTCTCCTTTAAATTTTGAATATACTGTTGTTTTTAATCTTTCTTTGTTGAACAACTAACCAAACAGCATGGAAGCTCTACAACCGAGTAAGTGGTTATATGCTTTCTTTATCCGCTTTCATATACATATAACTGTATTGTGGGGCTGTTTCGCTGTAAGTCTTCTTTCATAACCTCATATCAACTGTGTAATACTAGTATAGATATTTAGATTTTCCCCGGCAACTACGTCTAGCACAAAGCCCTGTTGGTCACTCTTAAATACAGTCAAAACTAGATCCACATAGGATTACCAGATACAGTTTTCCCTTCTATTGGGGTTAAACAATATGGAGACGTGAAAGGCAGCATTCTCGGTGAACCCTTTCTCAGACTGTCACCCTTAGAAATCGTCAAAGAAACTCTACTCCCCAGAGATGATCTTTTCTCCGTGAATGGCATCTCTTGAGTTTCTTCCAAATTCTCGAACTTTCCTGGCTTGATCTATTCTCTGTGAATAGCCTGTCTTGAATTTATCGGGGTTTGGGGACCCACAGGCTTCTTAAAAGCATCCCCGCCTCCTCTTGGGCGTTGTACAAGGACCTTACGGCTTCTTAGAAGTATTCACAGCCTCCTCTTAGGCTTCGTATAAGGATTCTTCCTTCGGGAAGAGAGCCTCCTCTTGGGCTTCGTACAAATTGTCCCTCGGCTTCTTAAAAGTTTCCAGCCTCCTCTTGGGCTTCGTACAAATTGTCCCGACGACCTCCTAGAGGTATAGGAACAGAAATTAGTCATCTTAATATAACAGTCTTTCAAAGAGTCTAGATCTTTTTACCGTGAACGTACTACTAATGTTTCTTTAAGCATAGTACAAAAGATAAAACTCTAGACTTGGACAGTCTAATCTCCTTGAGCCTCGAAGGCATTCTCAAGTAGGGAAAACACCAGTAGACTCGGACAGTCTCCAATACCCTCTGGAGTCCCCATTTCCTTAAAGAACAGGAAATAACCCTGATCCTCTGATCAATCCCAAAGCATAGCCTTACCTTTAATCAGTCTCTTTATAAGAACTGATTTTCTCTTTTAACCAACTTACTGGACCTGTCACTCAACTGAAACAGCAATCCTTTTAGCATCTATCTCGGGCTTCGTACGAGATACAAAAAGACTCTCTTGTTGAGTCAATAATCCTTTTAGCCTCCCACTCGGGCTTCGTACGAGATACAAAAACACTCTCTTGTTGAGTATAAAAGACTCTCTTGTTGAGTCAACCTTTAGCCTCCGTCTTGGGCTTCGTACAAGACACATCTAAAAGCACTCTCTTGTTGATTCAAACCCTTTTAGCCTCTCTCTCGGGCTTCGTACGAGACACATAAAAAAACCCCGGTTGAGTCAATCAACCTTTTAGCATCAAAACTGTGCCTCGTTCACAGGATACAAACATCAATAACTCCTTTCATCTAATCGCTGTAAGCGGCAAGCCTCTGGATTATTTACATCCACGCCACTGTCCTTCTTTTAGCATGAGAATTTCCTAAGGAAAGATGGCATTGCTCTACACTAAGTTAAAGTCTTCTCCTTCAGGTTAAAACTCCATATAAATGAAATTATGGCACTGCTAGGATTCACATATCCCGGTTAAAGTAATCCTCCTTTATAGTCAGTCACCCAACAGTCGTGACAAACCGACCCCTTTAGAGATGACAAATTCTCTCTGAAGACAACACCTTTTCAGCTTCACATCTTGGGCTTTGAACAAGATATAAATCACCTTTCCAGCTTCACGTCTTGGGCTTTGAACAAGACACCAAAACACCATTTCCTCCCATAGAATAGGAGGAACTATGATCGTTTCTGATTTCCCTGTTTCGGTAAACGGGAATACGTAGGCATAAGATTGAAAGAAAAATCTTAGCGAGCACACTAATCCAAAGCCCCAAATCCCATACCTTCACATATCAAATGAAAAGCATCAGTCCTAGCATCCTAACAAAACTCCCCATGAACATTCCCGGTGTTTCGTTCTAAACAAAGTAGGAAGAAAAAGGCCCCATTACCATATAGCATCTGTAACCTAACAGACCGCTGTTTAAACTCAATATGCAAGCATGGTTAATTGGAGACATCTATTTCCCTTCCTTAGTCAGCTCAATAGGATAAAAAATGAATCGACCTGTAGTAACCCCAGAGCGACAGTGCTTAAGAACCACGTCCAAAATCGCTCGCTACAACGGGGTCCATACATCAACAGTCACAATCTAACCAGCACGTGAGTTTATCCCTTTTCGAAAGCACATTGAATATTCCTAGATGACAAGAGCATCATGGCCCGTTCCATATACAAAATACACTGGTTCCCACAAAGACATACATTGCATACACATCTCATAAAAGAGGTGTTAGCCCAACTAATGCACCATGCATAAAATATACATCCAAACATGCATACACATGAACATGCATGCATAACACAGGGTTTAGAATCACTCTTAGAGATCCAATCCCCAACTATACCAGTACGTCCCACTTCCATTAAACACCTTTTCAATAAAGGACTTCCCCAGCAATCTCACTCTGTGAGTCTTTAAAGAAATTTATCAATTGTCATCCTAAATGATCAGTGATCAGGTCTTCACATCTCACATCTCCAGCTTGGCAACATATCCCACACACGGGGTATGTTCTATCAAATACACCAGGGGTTTTACTAAGGGATTTACCAAAGGGGCTCTACCAGATTTTTATCAAAAGGGTTCTATCAAGGGATTTTATCCATATGGGGTTCCATAAAGGGGTTTCATCCAGAGTGATCAGGGTATCACTAAAGTCTTATCTGATTCTAGTAGCATAGTCGGATGATCATAGGAATCGTAGGCAAGTTCCACCCGAAATGGTTGAAACTAATCATCAAGGGCTAATCAAGGGGTTCCATCAGAAATTTATCAGACAATTTTTGTCAGGGTTTTTATCATCAGGGGTTCTGCCAGGGTTTATCAAAACAGAATCAGAGGATCGTCAGGATCCTGCCCGACTTTTGAGATCAGGGAAATTGTATGGGGACCAACAAGATATTATCAGGGACACATCAACTTGGGATATTAATAAATTTTGCGGTCAGAATTAGGGTTCCTCTTTTTATTTAATCATCTCCTCCCCGAGAAGATGAAGACTCACCGTCGTCATCATCTCAGTTTGAAGTTGATTAAATAGGGGCAGCTGTCGTACCCCAAATTTTGCTCATGCTTCATATGCTTTTTAGTGCCACTTCATATGCTTTTTCTTTACTTCTAACTTTTTCTATTTTATTTTTAAATCATAAAAAATCACAAAATTAATATTTTTTATTATTTACATATTAATTTTCGTATTTTATTTAATGCATATATTAAAATATTATTATTTTAATTAAAATCATGATTTTATGAATAAAATCTCAAAAAAAATCATAAAATAAAAAAAAAACAAAAATCTTTTTTTATTATCATTATTAGACTATTTTCATTATTTTAAAATATATATTTTTTTTTATTTATCTAAATTCATCAAGCCATTAATCCATTTAGATTCATTGGCTTAGGCTCTAAGAAATAAAGGAAATCAGATCAGATTAAATCCTTCCTAAATTAACAAATCACATTTAATTTCTGACCTAATTTTTTATCTATAAATAGAGTATGTTTTCACACTTTTCAATCACCCACAATTTACATATTCTTACCTCAAAGTTGTTGTTCTTCACACTGAAGAACAACAGCTAAACCCTAGCCTCCATCATCAACGTATCAAGAAAAATCGAAGAGGAAAAAGGAAAACATGAAGAACACAAAGAAAAGAAGGGAGTAAGCAGCAACTTACGTGGGTCACGACACTCCAGGTTGGCATCTTCAAACTATTAATATGAATTCCTGTTTGGATTGCGATTTGGGGTCTAAAATAATTATTGTGTGTTTTGTTATAAAATAATCATGTATGTGTGTATATAATTAATCTGATGTGATATATTTTTAGTATTGTTTTTTTATACGATTAACTTTAATTAGGTTTATTTGTTAGGTGATTATTATTATTAACACAAAAAAGAAGAAAAAAAACCATTTTCTTAAATATCATAAAACCTTTTTTTTTTAATTTAATATAATAAATTAAATCAATTTTTCTTAAATAATATCATGAAATCAAATTAATTTTTTCAGCAACAGTAAAATATATTAACACATGCGCTCTTGTTTATTTTGTTAGAAGAAAAGTTAAAATCTTGATATGCAATTGGCAGATATTTTATTTAGTTATTAATTAGTAATATTAATAATGATATGGGTTAGTTTAAGATAAATGTATTTTTAATTGCTTTGAATTTGTTCAAATTTCATTTTATTCAATTTATTATAATTATACAAAAAACATTTTAGGATTAAGTAGAATAATTAAAGTTAATAATTGATTAGTGATATAATTTAAAATAATTAGGATTATGAAGATAATTAATATATTTAGGGTTTAATTAACATAATAATAGGGCTGGTAAAAATAATCAAATAATTAGATAATTATCAACATGAAGTAAAAATACTACAGTTATAATTAGGGATTTTAATACTTTAACTTCTATTTTGCTAATTTATTATATTTCTATTATTTAAGTAATTAGAAAATATATTTATTTAATAAAGAGTATAATACATTTTATGGATGACTAATTGGAATAAACTAAGGGTAATTAGAGGATATTTAGAATAAATAAATTTGGGACAGGGGATAAAACATTAGGGTTTTTTAAGGAATAAAAATTGGGGATAAAATAGGTGATAAGAGATAAAAAAAATATTGATTTACAAAGGGATAATTATGGGATAACCTTAAGGGATAAAAATGGGATAAAAGGGATAATTAAATGAGATAAAACTCTTAGGGTCCAAAGAGTATAAAAATCACGATTTGGGATAAGGGATAAAATTTAAGTTTTTTTAATATATATATATATATATATATATATATATATATATATATATATATATATATATATATATATATATATATATATGATCGTGAAGGCTGGATCAGATCCTGTTGAAGTGGGCCACTAAGAACGTCTGAGATGCTGGGCGTATGGAGAGGAGGAGGGGGGTGTACCTGCAAGGCACTCCGACGCTCAAGTAAGAAAGGGTCATAGAAAAGGGGCAAGTACAAAGTATTAGTTCGTAGGGTGAATATTGGATATCTGACCCTCTCAAGCGAGAGAGTTTATATAGAGCCCCCAGCGCGTGGCCAACGGTCCTATTTTCGGGGCGAAATAACCGTTTTCCTGAAGAATAGGTAACTGCCCAAACTAGCCGTTATGTCGGGCAGGGTGCCCGAAACTAGCCGTTATGTCAGGCGTAAGCGTAGTTTCGGGCACATGCCATCAACTGTTCGGGGAGTGGAGAAGCCGTGCGTAACGGGCAGCATTTCCGGGGAGGAGCAATGTAGTCCGTGCCCGGTTGGAGGGGCAGAAAGGTAACTTTTGCCCGTTTGTGGATTGGACTTAGGTAACTGGGCCGTTCTGGAGCAGAAGTGGATTGCGCCATGCCTGGCCATTAGTCCAGTCCAGTACAAGAGCCCCCCAAGTCGTTGCTCCCAAGCATGGGAGTGATGACTTAAGGACAGCTCGTTGCTCCGGGGAGCTAGCGTGAAGTCGTCGTTTGGTGATGGGGAAGGGTCTCATGGTGCCCGTGATCCCTGATGTCTGTGGCATTCATGACCGTGACCGTGTCGCCTGTCGTACGGGGAGACTAACGGTTAGTCAGAATTGGAAACGTTAGGGCGCCACGTATGCCTAGAGCTCCATGTAGCAGTTACTAGGCAATGATGGCTAGTTAATAGCCATCATGACCTACGAGCACGTGTCACCGCATGTGCCCCTCTGTATAAAAGGGGGAAACTCGTCCCATTTTGAACTTTTTGCTCTGATTTCTCTTCGTCTTCTTCAGAATTTCTGCCCGTCACCGTCGTCTGCTATTCCGGCCACCGTATCAACTTCCGGGGAACCATTTTTCGTCTTCTAAATCAAGTAAGTTTGCTTATTCTGTGCTCTTTTACCCATTTGACGGTTGTTTGTGGTCTTGCATGCGGTTAGGTTTAGGTTTAGAAGATAAAGTAGATTACTTTACGGTGATTATTGGTGGTGGACGGTGGTCGTGCCATTTTCTGCCGCCGATGAAGCCGCTAGGTTTTAGGATATTTTGGTGAATCGGGCGGTTTTCGACGTCTTTGCGATGATGATGCCTGCGCAACCGCCGTGATTGTTCAGATTCAGAAGCAGCGACGAATTTTCCGGCGAGTTTTCCCAATTTCCGGTGAAGCTTTGCAGTTTCCGGCAGAGCTTCAAACGGAAACCGAGAAGTGGCTCGAGGAAGTTCCTCGTATGGAAACGGCTTGCACCGGGCATTTCCTCGTGGGAGACTCAATGTTTCTGAGTTTTTCTTTTGATGTTAGGGCTTAGGCCGGGGACGTTGTCCTCAGCCCTTTGCGCGCCCTTTCACTTGACTAGCGGTGGAATGGTGGATTTGATCTATTGTCGAATTCACTTTTTTCTCTGCTTTTCAGGTGATCGATATGGCGACGGGGCCAGATGGAGAAATTATCCTGGACTCGTCCGAGGAAGAGGTGAGTTCCTCGGACAGCAGTAGTTTGACGACTTCAAGTATCCCCAGCGAGGTCGGGGAAGTAGAGGAAATGGAAGATAAGGAAGAGGATGTCGTCAACGATTCCGCGGAGGAGTGGGAGGTGACCGAACCAACCGAGCACGGGTCCACCTTCGCCACGTACCTAGGGGATGTTTTTACGGAAGTCGGACCAGAGGGGGAGTGGAAGGTGCACTTTCCCTTCGAAGATGATCGGGTCTGCACGGATTTCGTGGATCGCTTCACTATGTACGAATATGCCTTCAAAGAGCTGGGATTGAGATTTCCGTTCACTAATTTTCAGCAATCAGTGTTTGTGCACTTGAAGTTGGCCCCCACGCAGCTGCACCCGAACTCATTGGCCTTCATACGGGCGTTTGAGCTGACCTGTGATTTCTTGGAGATTGGGGCTACTCTTCCCTTGTTCTTCACAGTCTTCCACGTTCAACGGCAGCTGTCGGGGAGGAAGTACGGATGGGTCTCGTTGAAGCAGCCACGTAAGATGTTTAAGCCTTTCTCTGAATCGATACGGACATTTAAGGAGAGGTACTACATCATTGAGCCCGTATCGGAAGCAGCCCATGACAGCACTTATCTCTGGGAGATCGAGGTCGACGAGGAGGGAAACGAGCTACGCGACGAGGCTGGGAAGTTTATCGGGGAGAGAGTGTACAAGTTCCCCATCCATTGGGGACCTGGCCATTTCACCAAGAAGCCCGGCGATTACGTTCTTCAGCCGTACGAGTTTGACGGGCAGGATGTCGTTGCGTATGAGACGCTGGTGAAGTATGTTAACTCCTTCCTGCTCGCTCAATGCTGGACGAAGAAGGGTGAACCGATCTTCGAGGAGGATGGTAGTCAGAGGGTTGAATACCGCTTTATTAATACCAAGGCACTCCTAGAGTGCAAGACTCCTGCGGAAACCCAGAAGCTGCTCGGTAGTCTTAGTTATTTTAATTTGCCTGAACTATTTTCTTTTCTCGTATCTAACATGCTCGTATTCTGTTTGTGCAGGTGAGATGGCTCAGGCTCATGAGAGGGTGGTGAAGAATTCTCTTGCGAGGAACAAGGTTGGAACGGCTCCTCCGAAGTCTCGATTTGCCAATGCGCGTGCCCCAACTCCTGCTCAGTCTGCTGCGGGGACCTCTTCTCCCACTCCTGCTCCCCGGGGATCTCCCCTGCCTTTGGCCTCGCGAACCAAGTGGCCGAGGGCCAACGACGCCGTGGATCTCAGCTGGGCCCCAGAGAAAGGGATATAATACATGTTACTCACTCAAACTGTAAGTCCTCTACCCTTGTCTATTGAGGCATTTTTCAAACCAAACTTTTCTCCACCCCCATTGCGTGAGAATTATTTTAAGGGATAAAAACAACCAACAAACAATTTTTTTTAAAGAAAAACTACTGTACTCTGATCCCTCACCTAAAATAAGGGTACGTAGGCATATAGTTGTAAACTCTAGCGAGTACAATTATAAAAAAATTTCTTAGGTTTCTTTTCTCTTTGGAAAATTTATAAAAATAATTTTGTAAATAAATAATTAAATATTTAAGTAGTAAACAAACATACCTTAGGCAAACAGACACTAACCCTAGAATTAGAGGAGGATCTCATTGAGGACAATGGAAGTGAGGGGTGCCTAACACCTTCCAGTCACTTAACCGACTCTCAAACTTAGCGTCTCACCCTTAGATTGTAGGTTTTATCATTGTTTCCCTGTTCCTTAGGAACGAATAAAGGATGATGGCAATTGTGTCACTTTGCCGGCCGCGACATATTTGTTCCTTTTAAAATTGGTATTTTTTACCAGAATGCAGAGATTAGTCAATTTGTTACTGTTTACTGTGAAATTTGGTAAACAAAAACAAGTTTAATTTCACTTAAGGGATTAAACTCGAAAAGATCATGTGACATATTTGTGTCAAAATCATGAGTTTTGAATAAGTTTGACATCATAATTGAAATCCAAAGAAAGAGACATGAAAATTATGACTGAATCATAAGTTAAAAAGATTTGACGTTGGAATCGAAATTGGAAGAAACATAAAAGTGACTGAAAACTAAATTCAATGTAATAAATGACTTAAAAGTAAAGACTTTAATTTATAAAATGGAACACGTGCATACATTATTGACTCTTTTCTCACAAACACACAAATACTTTGAGTTTTACCGAATTTGTGCACACTTGCGAACCCCTGAAACCCAAGTGAATGCTTATTTATATACTAGTCCTAAGTTAACTATTTGCAATGGTCGACTAAACAAAATACATCGCGTCTTCGTCTCTGTGCAACCGTTGTCTTCGAAAGGCACCCACATTTCCCCAAAATAATAGTCTGATCTTATCCACTTACATCTCATTCGACTGCGTGGAAAAACAACAAGTACTATGAATTTCACTAAGTCTCAAAATCGATAATATCCCTGGTCTTACTTACTGAACATTCAACCAAAGTTAGGATCCTTTCTCGACAAGTAAAATTACTTCGAGATATCCACGGTTATACATGACTACTTCCATTTTGACAATAAACTCATCATCAAACAAGAAACTTATCTGATCCTTATAATCAATGCTTGTGTCAAAAATCTAAGTTAGCAAATTGCCCCCCAAAATGCCATGTTTCAATTTTTAATCCAAAATGAAAAAGGTGGCATTTTTTATAGTATTTTCGATATTGTTCAAACTCTCGCTAACGTCAGCGTCAACATTACCACTTTAATGTACATTGTCATTTTCCATAAGATCTTCTTAGTAATTCATCATTAATTCTATTTTCTAGGAGATCATGGATTTGCACGTTTCACTAACTGCTCCACTTCTATCAATTTTCCCATTTCTTTAGAAATGAAAAGTTCCATGTCAAGACGTGTATGCCATGTGTCTGGCATTGACAAGAAAAAATGACTATATAAATACTTCATATTTGTAGCGGGGAAATTTGTGAGTAGAAGCTATTAATTAACTTAACTGAAAAAAACAGAGTCGCCACTGCGCTTTTATTTATTCCACAAAGGAAAAGGAAAAAAGAGCGAATAAATCCTAAGAAGTCTAAAAAACCAAAAGCTAAAAAAGACAAAGAGAAATGGGTAAGGGGGTTGGTTATGTAAAGGGAGGGTTTTACGCACCCAATACATCTATAATACTCTATAGGAGCCCTTTGATGTATTCATGCTTTTTGGTATGAAAAAGGTTTGTTTGAAAAGAGATTGAGGAGATGAGAGGAGAATTATTTTTTAAGATTTTTGTGTTTGGAGAGACTTGTCGCCTCATGCCTACGTACCCACGAAATGCAATGTAGGATCAAAACCTCGTAGTTTGTGGTACAAATAACAAAAATTTGTTCGTTTTGGTTGATTTTAAGTGTAAAGACAAATCGTCATTTCCAAGCAAATAATTTCGCTTAAAGAAATGAATCATGTCTAAACTTATGAAAAAGTTTTAAAAGAAAAAGTGCACAAAGCACAAAAAAGAGTTTGATGAGTTTTGTATTTTTTATGTCTTTTTGAAATAGTCAAAATATGATTAACATGGATTGACATTTATTAAAGAAAATGAAGTTTAAAAATCGCTTGACCAAAGTCAAGCTTTTATTATGAAAGCGATTTTAAGTTTGAAAACAAGAAGATTTTTGAAAAAGAGAGGAGATTTTGAAAATTGAAGAAGGGGTGGAGAAGAAGAGACTATCCTAGTGCATAAAAATAAAAGCTAAGGATAAGAAAGATCTAACCACATGGAGACACTCTTTAAAGCATAATAAGAAAAGAATTCCATCCTCTTGAGCCAATAAGCAAGCCAAATAAAGGCTAGAATATCAAACTCCATAATGATCCAAAGCACAAGGGAGAGAATCCTAATTCTAAGTCCATAAGTCCATAATCAAGCAAAGAAGATCCTCCAATGCAAGGGATAGTGGCCATAGTCCAACATTAAGAGCACAAGTCTTTTAGTGGTTTAATCCTTTATTAATGTTTTTGAGTCCGAATGGACAAAAAAAAACAACAGCACAAGATAATATGGTCCAAGTGGACAAAAGAAAAATAACATAAACATAAACATGATATGATAAAATGACATAAAGCATAAAAAATAAAGAGAGATAGGGAGCGAGAAGAAAAAAAATAAAAGTTAGTACAATAATATTGTTAGTAAGTTAGTCATTAGTAGCACAAGGCTCTAGTGCCATAAGCCTTCACTGAGTATTCTGTTTCGCGTTTTGAACTATAGTGATTAAACAATGCACTTAGGGCAAGGTTAACGAACTTGACAGAAGATTGGTAGAACCAAAGCCTTTACAATGCCAAGTTTCAAAGGCTATGGACCTAATGCAAAAAATTAATCAACATTGGGTTGACGCGACCAATCAAGGTCCGGACCACGAAAGTTCAAATTCCGAATTGGATAAAGAGGGACAAATGTTGCGCCATGTTAAGCAATCGCCGAGTAATTTACGGAGTAATTACCCTACAATGAGGCCGGTCAATAGATCTTTGTGCTAATGCATGCTAGATGAACGATATGTAAATCGTCATCTGAAAGCAATACCGCGCGAAAAGAAAATAGGTAATGATCTAGTCTTGATCAAGAATTCAACAAAGAAATTCTACGATCCATAAGACTTTCATCGATCAAAATAAAAAAAGAAGAAGAAGAAAGAGGAAGCCAAATTGAAATACACTTTCAAGAATCTTTCATCTTCAAGTTCAATCACCTTTAATTGATAGATTTAAGTGTGAAAACATATCACTAATTCAAAGCACCTCAAATGAATTCAATAATTCATTTAACGATAGATTTGAACTAATGAATGTTTAATTACTCTAACCATATCCAAAGTCCATTGAAATTGAAGAGAAATTAATCTCAACAATGCACTTCAAGGCTAAAACAAGAAGAAAGGAGAAAATAAAAACCAAAACAGTCTAAAAAACAAGCCAAGAATTGCATTCTGACTTAGAGTAACCGGTTACTCTATATAAGATAACTGGTTACTCTGCACGCAAAGCCAAAAAACAGTGCAAAATTCAGCATGATCAGCTTTTAAAACTTTTTACAAACACCTTGTGATCATGGAACTGAAATTGCACGAAATTTTAAGTAAAACAACAGTGAAAACCAGCAATTAAACACAATTAAAAGATCCAAAAGATCAAGTAACAAAGATCTCCAAAGATCTACATTATGGAAGATGAAATTGAAGCTTCAACAATGGTGAGAGATTAATTACCACTTCAAATCTGAAAATTCCTTCAAATTGCTTCAAGATCCAAACACCAAAGCCTTGATCTATGAGAATTGATGAAGAAAACAAGCTTGGATGAAGGTTTAGCTCAAAGTTGAACAAGATTCAATGTGAATTCTTGTTAACTTTCAAAAGAAGAAAAGTGAGCTTTGAGTGAAATTTGTGGTTGGGGATAGAATTTGCAAGAGGTTTGTTGGCTATCAAAAGCTTGTGAAATGAATGAAATAAGGCCTCTAGTTATAGAATTTAGGCTTGGAAAAATTGGTGGATTGGAATTTGGTTTGGAAATGAAAATTAGGCTTGGAATTTGAATTTGGAGGGAAATTATCAAAAGAGTGGTGATTAGTGAAGGTACATGGTAGGAATTAATTATGATGATGTAGGGAATTAAAATGGGATGGTATAAAATATTCCACATGTGATCAAAATGATGAAAATTGGTGCCAATTGCTGCAGGATTTGAATTTGCTGCCATTTTTCAAATTTTCTCGAGGGTAACCGGTTACTCTATATAGGGTAACCGGTTACTCAGTGTAAATTTTGAAAAAAATGCCCTTTTTGAGTGCACTGTCGTGGTTCGGATCAATTCTTTTGCTTGTCAAAGAAGGCATGGAAATAAACACATGAACCTTGGAGTCTCTTGAATAATAATCAATTAAATCTTGGAAACTCTTGATCAGATGATTTTTGAATGACTTGCAGATCAACTTTGACTTTGTTCAGATGAAATTCATTCGAGCTGAGGGACTGATTTTGATATCCTTTGTCCAAATTCTTCCTAAAAAAGTTATTAAAGAAAAAAAACAGACATATTTTTGGATTTTAATTAATGGTTAGTAAACATAAACAAATATAAACATCAAACAAACAAAAGAACAAGGGTGCTTGGCGATCTCACTCAAGAACAAACCTTCAGGGGACGGAAAAAGAACCAAAGCTTTTGATCTTGTTTGTGGTATGAGATGCAAAAGACATGTGGGATCTTAGGGGTAAAAATTAGGGTATTACAGCTGCCCCTATTTAAGTTTCTTCTATACGAAGATACGAAGATGGGTATCTTTGTCTCAACGAGATAGAAGAGACTTAAATATAACAATAAACCTAATTTTTGGCCCTAAGAGACCACAAAATGATATGATCATGCAGATGATATGCAGACATAAGACCTCTGTGGGGAGAAAACGCCACAGGAGACAAACAGAAGGCTGAGGAGCAAAGAGAAAAGACTCCACAGGGGAAAACAAAAGAAGGAAAGCACATCCCAACAAGGGAGGAAACAATCTCCGCTGGGGAAGAATAAAGAGAGAGTAAGATTCCACTAAGGGAAAATTACCAACACCAGAAATAAAAGAGGGATAACATCGTCCCAACAGGGAGAGAAAAAACCTCCGCTGGGGAAAAGACCGTCTACTACCCGACATCCGGTAATAACATGATCAAAGGAAAGATTGCCAACTGCCAACAAAATGGCAGCTACGACAAAGCAATCAACCAAAAGGATATGAGAAATATTACCTAGTACCAACAAAGGACAGGACGACAAAGGTAATAAACTCGAACATGGAGAGATTACCAGCTATCAAACAAGTGATAGCTACGACGAGGTAATCAAACCGGCCACATTACCTACTACTAACTAAAAGTTCAGAACGACAAAGGCAATAAGCCAACTATATCACCTACTACCAACTAAAAGGGCAGGACGACAAATGTGATAAGCCAAAAAGAGGGATTACCAACTATCAACCAAGTGGCAGTTACGACGAGGTAATCAACCAAAAAGGGTACGAGAAGTATTACCTATGCCAACAAAGGGCAGGACGACAAAGGTAATAACCCAAAAAGAAAGGAGATATTACCAACTATCAACCAAGTGATAGCTACACCGAGGTAATCAAACCCGACTATATTACCTACTACCAACTAAATGGGCAGTATGACAAAGGTAATAAGCCAGCTATATCACCTACTACCAACTAAAAGGGTAGGACGACAAAGGTGATAAGCTAAAAGAAAGATTACCAACCATCAACCAAGTGACAGTTACAACAAGGTAATCAACCAAGGGTATGAGAAAGATTACCTACTACCAACAAAGGGTAGGACGACAAAGGTAATAATCTCAAAAGGGGTCGAGAAATATCACCTACTACCAACACAGGGCAGGAAGACAAAGGTAATAAACTCGAACAGAGAAGGGAGAGATTACCAACTATCAAACAAGTGATAGCTACAACAAGGTAATCAAACCCGGCTATATTACCTACTACCAACACAGGGCAGGACGACAAAGGTAATAAGCCAGCTATATCACCTACTACCAACAAAACGGGTAGGACGACAAAGGTGATAAGCTTCCATTGTCACAACAAGGGACCAAAATTCAATTTGGGAATAAATCAGAGAGAAACGGTCAAACAAGACTCATCCCAAGGAGGAAATATCTCAACTGGGGATTAATTCCATCCAGATAAACGAACTGGGGAGGAAGGCTAAAACAAAATATCTTCCACGAGGCATAAACTCAGTGGGGAATTATCAAAGATAGGAATTTTCTGATTACTGGTCAACACTCTAAATGGAGAGAAGACACACACGCTCTGTAGGGATAACAGCACCAGAGAGCAAAGAAACACCAACACAGATGCAAAATGTGCAATGCAACAACAATATGCTATGCACAACAAGAGGATGTGCATGCAATGCATATGAGTATGAATATGCTGACAAAACAGGCATGAAGATAAGCAGATGGTGAATAAACGTCACAACACTACGGAATACTCGTCTAATCTCAACAAGATAGAGATATTATTAGCAGCTCTGCTAGGGATTCGTCGGAAGGAATCCTGCAAGAGATAAACAAAAGCCATCAAAGGAAAATGAATCCTACTACAAGTCCCAAATCTTGCTTGAAAAAAGAAAATACTCCTTGGGGCAACCCAAATATCAATCTTCTAACATCAATGATCCACAAAGAGGATAAAACATAAACTCTGCTTTAAGGATGGTAGGAAAGCTATTGGGAAACTATAACAACCCAAATCTTTCTGACTTTTCCTGGGGATAATAAAGAAATCACAAGAACTTCCACTTCAATAAAATGAGGAGATCTGCTGCGAAAAAGATAACGAATCCACTGAGGATAGTAGACATATAAACATCTACGCAAAATACACTGGGAATACAAGGCAGATCTGCTGGAGATACAAGAAAACTCTTTGGAGATTAACCAATTATGAGCAAAGCATCCTGAACTTGTTGAGAAAAACAGCAAAAGGTCAAACTGTGGGGGATTTTAGATCAATACTCATCATAAGTGAGAGAAAAACCCAACAGGTGACTAATATATCAATATATCTTGAATAAAGATATCATTAGCGGCTTCACTGGGGGATATCCGCAATAGTGATGCACAATCTCCACTAGGAGGAATCTCTAAACAAAACAATTTGGAGAGAAGTACACACTGGACCTGCCGGGGGAGATAAGAAATTAACATCACTGCTCTATGATTGGGAAACAATCGAAACCATAACGCACTGCCTCTGTTGGCGAATCAGCAAGGATAAATCTCTGAGTAGAACAACCTGGAGAGAAATACATCCACAAGGCACGATAAAATTGGACAAGCGGTCACTGCGTCAATGCTTCTTAGAGAAAAATAACAATGTTCTCTGTTTGGGGACATTCAAAGCAACAACAACACGTCTAGAGGGTAAAACTCTGAGTGAGGATTCTTCATATGACTTTTTCTAGGGACAACAAAAATGAATCTCTGCATGAGGACTGTCATCAAGGAGAGGTGAACCTCAAAACTACTCAACTATCTGACCGTAACATAATCAGCTGGAGAAGATTCAGATCAAGACTTAGCTGGGGAAAAACCAAACAACATTGGACCTTACGAATTCAACACATCATAACAAACCTATCACATTTTCAACAACTAATCACATTCATAGGAACAAGCTCTGCTAAGGAAATATCAACAAACTCTACTAGGGATTTGTCATTAAATTCTGCCAAAGGAGCGAGAACGAACCCTGCTGAGGAAAACATTGATCCTACCATTCTTGGAATAACCGTTGACATTCTTTTTTATATTTCATAAATCAAAGGATTTTTTTTTATAATTTTCAAAATTTTAAATCAATTATTCACATTTTGTTTCAAAAATCGTCATAAAAAATAAATGAAATTCTGCAAACAGAAACAAAATAGGAATTGCAAACAAAGGGACAAAGGCCCAAATTTTATTAATAGAATGGAAGTCCACAAATGGCGTAACTCCATGAATCATTACAAAGTTTGAAAAATGATAAATACATGGAAAAGGGTTACATTGAAATACAATGACCACTATTCTCCCTAACACCTTTGAATTCCGATGTGCTCAAAACTTCAGCTGTGGATGATTGAAGCAGAATCCTTGATAGACAATGTTGCTTTCAGATGATCAAGACTGGCCAGATGCAGTTATTTTCCATAATCTCTAACTTTTGCCTATATTGCTCTTTTGGGTTTTCAATCTACCGGGATGATTATTTCTGTTTTTGTCTCTAAGTTTTGCCTTGACCGCCCTTTCGGGTTTTCAGCCCACCGAGACGCTCATTTTTGCCTAAGCCGCCCTTTCGGGTTTTCAACTTAGCGAGCTGTTCTTTTTATTTTTAGGAGAAGTATTTCTTGACTGTATCGGCATTCACAGGACGAGTGAATTCTTCACCATCCATAGTTGTAAGAAGTAATGCACCACCAGAGAAGGCTCTCTTAACAACATATGGGCCTTCATAATTAGGAGTCCACTTGCCCTTAGAATCATTGGTAAAAGTCGAGATATTTTTGAGCACGAGGTCGCCTTCTCTGAAAACACGAGGTCGAACCTTCTTATCAAAAGCTTTCTTCATTCTCTGTTGATATAATTGACCATGACAGAAGGCCGACATTCTTTTCTCTTCAATCAAATTCAACTGGTCATATCTGCTTTGGCACCATTCAGCCTCAGACAATTCAGCTTCTATCAAAACTCTCATAGAAAGGGATTTCAACTTCCACCGGGAGCACTGTGTGAGGGCTAAGGTCTTTCACCTATTTCGTTTTAATGATGTCAACAAATATGCTGAGTATTAGATTGTAATTTGAGCGGTATCACTTCTCTTGTCGGGTAAACTGCATCCAGTCATTGTTGTTCATGTGTCTAGACATATAGGACTTGGTCTTGTCCATAAATATATGCGCATGATCATTATAATTGTGTCTAGTATGTTTTGTCTGGGTCTTAGTCAGTTACAATGTGAAAAATTGCATTTTAGGTAAAAATGCAAGTTATGCGCTGACCTTCTATGTGCATGCGTCAACGCATGATTACTGATGCAAGACGTGTGAAATAAATGGGAAAGCGCATAACTCTGAGAATGCAGAAAATCTATTCATGCGTCAACGCATGGTGACTTTGAGTCGACGCATCCCAGTCATTTTTTTATAGTGCTTTCAATGGGTCAGCGCACGCTGATCCTCATTAAAACATGAGTCGACCCATAACTTGCCTGACCTGATTTTTTCACTTAAAATTTTTTTTCTATTACCACTTTGGTGGGTCAATTTATTCTCTATAAATATTTTGGTCCTCTAATTAGTCAAACAACAAGAAACGTGAAAATAGATACCATTTTTCTCTTCATCTTCATCTTTTTCATTGAGTAAACAAACAATCACACATAATCATCTTTGTTTGTGTCGCCCATTGTTCGAAGTGATAACGTTCAAAATTTAGGAAGTGTGATCTTCATTTTCTGGGTTGAGAGTTTGGTAGGTGTTTCTTGAATAAAACCAGTTGGTTTTGTCCTCCAAGAATCGAGTAGATTTTGGGGTTTTTGCACAAACCGTTTCATTCTACAGGGATTCAGTCGGGCGAAGGTAACCGAAGATTGGAGCAATTGTTCGGTTTAGTAGCTATAATCAGAGGATCGTAGAAGATAGGGTTGGGTTCGATTTTTTGGTAGATCACAATTGATCGAGTGAAGGTAACCGAAGAACGGTGGGTTCTTTCAGTTTAGTAGCGTGGGACGATAATTGGATCAACCATATTCGAAGGACTTGATTCATCTTGAATCAAGGTGAGAGAAGACTCTGCATCAATGATCGAAGACGTTCGAGGGTTTGGATGGTCATTGTTCTTCTCTTGTAATAAACAATTTGCAACAGCTACATATATATATATATATATATATCTCAATTCCAATTGTGGAGTTGGGGGTAGACGTACCCAAAGTAAGGACGATTGGGGAACTGCCTAATCAAATCTCGTTTGTTCTCTCTTTCCTTTAACTCTTTTATATTTCAGTTTATTCGAATTTGTGAAGTCGCAAGTTATCGAAATTTATGTCGTAGTGTAATAGTAAGCTGAGAAACTGTTTTGTTTAATTGATACAATTCCTTGAATTATATCTTGGAGCAGCTTTACATTACCTTCCATAGAAATTCTGCACTTAGTGTGTTTATGCACACCAGGTGCTTGATACCTCGTTTCAAAGCAAAAATCAAACGCAGTGCTTTTCATTGTTTATCGTTTCACCTCATTGGTTTGGATTAAACATCAAGCAAGCGATATTTTGTTGATTGCATTATAAGTGTAGTAATTGAACTGAATTTTTCTCTTCCGTACTCATTCTCAATATATTCGTGCATATCTGATCCTTTTGGTAGAAGGTTCGTGGTAGATGTATAATCCAGTGGTTTGCTTCCGTTAAACTTTTAAAACTAAATTTTTGGTGACCATTTGCGTGTAAAACTCTAGGGATCTATTCAACCCCCCTTCTAGATCCATAGCCATCGCCTAAAGGGGCTTATAATAGAGCTCCAGTTTTTACAGGAGAAAATTACAGCTACTGGAAGGATTGTATGTGCGTTCATATAAATTCCATAGATCAGAAGGTTTGGAATGTTATTTTAAACGGTCCCATGGAAATTACTATGACAAATGCGGAAGGCGTTGTCGTTCCTAAACCTGAAGCTCAATGGAATGAGGAGGACAAGAAAAAGTACAGCTATGATTGGAAGGCTCGTAATATGATCATCTCCTCCTTGGGAGTTGACGAGTATTATCGAGTCTCCCATTATGAAATGGCCAAAGCCATGTGGGATGCTTTATAAGTAGCCCACGAGGGCACTAATGATGTAAAGATGGCTCGTATTAATACACTAACGCAAGAGTTTGATTTGTTTTACATGAAGCAAGGGGAAACCATTGCGGATATGCAAAAACGATTTACTCACATTATCAACAAATTGCATGTTCTTGGTAAACCAATTCCAAATGAGGTTGCTACTAACAATATTTTGAGGTGTTTAAACAGGGAATGGCAACCGAAGGTCACCGCTATCAAGGAGGCCAACAATCTTGCTACACTAGACCTCACAACACTCTTTGGTAAACTCGATGAGCATGAGCAAGTGCTCATTAGCTTGGATAAACATGAAAAGAGTATCAAGAAAGAGAAGGCAAAAGATACGGAGAAGAAGTCGATGGCTCTTAAGGCTTCTTGTTCAAAGTCCACACATCAAGAGCTAAGTGATGATGAAGCCAATAATGACAAAGATGAAGAATTCGGTGATGATATGGGCTTATTTGTGAAGACGTACAATAGATACGTTCGTAAGAACGAGATTCAACACTCGGACAGAAATCTAGTCAAGTTTAGGAAGCAATCTATAAGTGAAGGAAATAACAATGGCAAGGCAAAAGGGACGTGCTACAACTGTGGAAAATCCGGGCACTACAAGTCGGATTGTCCATCTCTAAAGAAAGACAAAGATAGGGATAATGACAAGAGTCGCTCAAACAAAAGGTCCAACAAGTCTCGACGAGCATACATCGCTTGGGAAAGCGATAGTGAGTCGGAAAAAGATGATTCATCAAGCTGTAGCGAGCGATTTTGGACGCGGTTCTTAAGCGCTGGTCGCTCTCTGCGGTTGAGTTTACTATAGGTCGATTCATTTTTTATCCTATTAAAGCTGATGAAGAAAGGGAAATAGATGTCTCCAATTAACCCTGCTTTGCATACTGAGTTTAAACAGCGGTGTGTTAGGTTATGAATGCTATCAATGTGGGGGGGGGGGCCCTTGTACTGGTTATTTGTATTTTCGCCAATACGGTTTTCTTTTTCTCTTTCTTGGATTTTCTGGCGGGGAACAAGGATTTAGGATGTTAGGACTGATGCTTTTGATAGATACATGAGAGTATGGGATTTTGGGTTTTTGTTTAGTGTGCTCGCTAAGATTTTTCTTTCAATCTTATGCCTACGTATTCCCGTTTACCGAAACAGGGAAATCAGAGTGTTCGTTGTTCCTCCTATTCTATGGGAGGAAATGGTTGTTTTTGGTGTCTTGTTCAAAGCCCAAGACGTGAAGCGAAAGGTGGTTTGTATCTTGTTCAAAGCCCAAGATGTGAAGCTGAAAGGTGTTGAATTTAGAGAGAATTTGTCATCTCTAAAGAGGGTCGGTTTTTCACAACTGTTGAGTGACCGACTGTAAATGAGGATTACTTTAACCGGGATTTGTGAATCCGGCAATGCCATAATTTCATATATAGGGGATTTCCACCTGAAGGAGAAGACTTTAACTCAGTTTAGAGCAATGCCATCTTTCCTCAGGAATTTCTCATACTAAAAGAGGGACAGTGGCATGGATGTAGATGATCCAGAGGCTTGCCGCTTACAGCAGTTAGATGGAGGGGAAAGAGTTGTTGATGTTTGTGTACTGTGAACGAGGCACAGCTTTGATGCTAAAAGGTTAATTGGATCAACCAGTGGTTTTCTTATATAAAGCCTAAGAGGAGGCTATTATGTGTCTCGTACAAAGCCCGAGAGAGAGGCTAAAGGGTTTGACTCAACGAGGGAATCTTTTGGTATCTCGTATAAAGCTCGAGATGGAGACTATTTGACTCAACAAGAGAGTTTTTTTTGTATCTCGTACGAAGCCCGAGATGGAGGCGAAAGGGTGATTGACTCAACGAGGGAGTCTCTTTATGTGTCTCGTACAAAGCCCGAGAGAGAGGCTAAACATTGTTTGACTCCGCTGGGGAGAATCATTATACAAAGCCCAAGAGAGAGGCTAACTTCACCGGAGAAGGATCATTATACAAAGCCTATGAGGAGGCTATGGCGACTGTTCAGTTAAGTGACAGGTCCAGTAGACTGATTGTTAAAGAGAAAATCAGTTCTTATATGAGCAACATTGTACTCGAGGATTGGGTTCAAGGATCCGGGTTATTCCTGTTCTTTAAGGAATTGGGGAAATCCGAAGGGTATTGAGACTGTCCGAGTCTACGGGTTTTCTTCCTATTTTCGAAGGGTGCTTGAGAATGTCTTTGAGACTCAAGGAAATTAGACTGTCCAAGTCTAGAGTTTTATCTTTTACACTATGCTTTGAGAAACAGTAGTAGACTCTATGAAAGGACTGTTCTATGCAGATGATTAAGTTCTGTTCCTATACCTCTAGGAGGTCGTCGGGACAATTTGTACAAAGCCCAAGAGGAGGCTGGAAACTTTTAAGAAGCCGATGGGTCCTTGTACTAAGCCCAAGAGGAGGCTATCATTCCTGGAGGAAGAGATCATTATACGAATCCTAAGAGGAGGCTGTGAATACTTCTAAGAAGCCGGCGGGTCCTTGTGCTAAGCCCAAGAGGAGGCAGGGTTGCTTTTAGGAAGCCTGTGGGTCCTTGTACGATGCCCAAGAGGAGGCCGATGCTTTTAAGAAGCCGATGGGTCCCCAAACCCCGAGAAATTCAAGGCAAGCTATCCACAAGGAATAGATCAAGTCAGGAAAGTTCGAGAATTTGGAAGAAACTCAAGAGATGCCATTCACGGAGAAAATATCATCTCTGGGGAGCAGAGTTTCTTGACAAGTGCTTTTAAGAAGCCTGTGGGTCCCCAAACCCCGAGAAGTTCAAGACATGCCATTCACCGAGAATAGATCAAGCCAGGAAAGTCCGAGAATTTGGAAGAAACTCAAGAGATGCCATTCACGGAGAAAAGATCATCTCTGGGGAATAGAGTTTCTTTGACAACTTCTATGAGTGACAGTCTATGAAAGGGTTCACAGAGAATGCTGTCTTTCATGTCTCCATATTATTTAACCCCAAGAGGAGGGAAGACTGTGTCTGGTAATCCTATGGGGATCTAGTTTAGACTATTTCTAAGAGTGATCAATGGGCTTAATGCTAGACGTAGTTGCCGGGGAAACTCTAAATATCTATACTATTATTACACAGTTGATATGAGTTTATGAAAGAAGACTTACAGTGAAACAGCCCCACAATACAGTTATATGTATATGAAAGCGGTAAATGAAAGCAATAACCACTTACTCGGTTGTAGAGCTTCCATGCTGTTTGGTTAGTTGTTCAACAATGAAAGATTGAAAACAACAGTATATTCAAAATCAAAGGAGAAAGTGCTTTGAAAAAAAAGAAAGATTTGGAGCTTACAGCTCAAGGAGAGGCCCAGGGTTTTATCAGTGAGCGCACTGTTTGAATTTGTACATAGGGACTTATACAAGTGACTGTGGCCCAAAAATTGTTTTCTGTACAAAGGGATGGGTCTTACACTCTCTCAAGAGGCCCAAAAGGTTTAAAGAAAAAGAGTGGGGCTTATAACACGAGGGTAGGCCCAATTGACTTTTCGTTTAAAATGGCGATCGCGCCGGGATTTTCTTTTAACGCGAAGGGACTTATACAATAAGTGAGGCCCAAAATGATTTTTGGTTAAAAGGGGATTGGGTCTTACACTCTATTAGAGGCCCAAAAGTTTTGAATGGGTCTTATAGCTCAAGGAGAGGCCCAGGTGTATTTTTCAAAAGGGCGATGTTCGCGCCGTTTGTTTTTTACGGTATCAGGGCTTATACAATATCTGAGGCCCAAAAATGGTTTGGTCAAAAAAGGATTGGGTCTTACACTCTATTAGAGGCCTAAGTGTATTTGAAAATCAATTTTGAAAGTTGAATTAATCAAAAAGCCTAATTTTAATCTTTAAAAGTAAATATTTAAAGAAAATCAAACAAAATTCAAAATAAATTTGAATAATCCATTTATGATTTTGTTTAAGGTTTTGAAAAAATGAGGGATAATCACAAGGAATATTTAAACTCATTAGGTTTTGACTTTCAAAGTAAATATTCACTTTTAGAATGTTTAAAAACAATTAAAAATGAATTTATTCACAAAAATACTAATTATATTAAATAAATAATATAAATCTAATTTTTTGGTGGAATAAAATATTTCAACATTTTTGTGAATTATTGCAAAAAGAACCAATAAAAAATGATAAAAATTGAAGGAGTTATTAATTTTTCAAATCATTAAAAATAATAATATGAAAAATAACAAAATAAACAAGTGATAAAAAGAAGTCTGGGGCGAGGGGGATTCGAACCCCAGACCTCTCGCTTGCCAATACACACAAAACCAGCTGATGAACCGTTGGGGCGCAATGCCAATTCAAATATAACATGGCAAGGGAAAATTATATAGAGAACTTAGTTGGAAAACCTGAAGAATGGCGCCATGGCCATCTTCTTCCTCGAGCTCGTGCGTGAAGCACCATATCTCACTCATCTCTCAACCATTGGACATCATTCAAACACCAAACTCATGCGTTTTTTCACAAGGAAGAAGATGGCAATACCCAATTTTATTCATTTTCAGTGTATAACAAATTATATCATTGGCCGTATGAACCCTTGATGTAAGCTGAAATGGAACTCTGCACAAGCTTTGTTCCAGTCGTGAACTGATGATCCCTACAGCTTCAATGGATGTTATGGAGTGTGTTACAAGCTTTGGAACACTTTGAAACTCTTCGGATTAAGCTAGAGACCTCCACCTGCATAATTGAGGTATAATGGCTAGGTTGATGGGTGATTTTGAGCCTGAGGTGTTACAGTCAGTGTTTAAGTGTTTGGACACCTCAAATACATCATATATGGTGTGTTTGAGCAATTGGAATTGATTGCCTAAGGCTGCAACTCAAAACCCGATAGTGGTTACTCAAAAACCAAAAAAACTTGAGGTTCAAGGAAGAATGAGAGAAAGCAGTGTTGTAACTGGCTTTGGTGTGAGTTGAATGATCCATTGGGACCTCTATTTATAGGTGATCAACTTTTGTTTTGGAGGAATAGTGAATGGCTGCTGGATCAGATCACATTTGCATGGATTGGCTTGGAGGATTTCTTCTCAAGCAAGGCAAGCTAGCCATTCCCAAGAGCAGGGCTATGCCTTGACCAAAATCACATTCCACAGATGTTTTTATTGTTGTTTAATCAGAGAACTTGACTGAGTAGGGTAGCTACCTTGACAATGCACTATTCCACATTAATGCACTTTGAATTCAAGGCAAAATGTGCCAAAGTGGATGAATTTCAAGTTGGAAGATTCCTTGGCTTTTTGACTCAGATTTATCAGTTGGATTAGATGCAATGTGATTGGTTTGAATACATGTGGCATGCTGATCCTCAGTTTTTGGTTCAAAATCGTGTGTGGCAAGCAAACATGCAAACTGATTTTTCCAAAACAGCTTGCAGCAGCATGACTTTGGGCATGGATTTCTCTTGGCTCAAGTTGAATCAATTCATGCTGTTAAACTCTTTAAATTCTTGGCAACATATGCAACAACATTGATGTTTAACTTTGGACTTGATTCAGCTTGCATCTAAGTGAAAAGATCTCACAAGTTTTGGTGTTTCAACACAAAATCTGCCTTGCCCAGAATTTTTCTAAGTGTTGGAAAATGGTGTACTCCCTCCGTCCCAAAATATAAGAGAAAAAATTACATTTTTCTTGTCCCAAAATATAAGAGAAAAAATCAACTTTCAACATTTTCAAGGTAAAATTAAATGCAAGTTGCATTTAATTTACTTTCTCTCTCATCTTTTCTATAAACAACAACCAATTAGAATTGTTTTTACATATTTCAAAATAAATTTTTTCAACAAAATCTTAGTCAAACTATTATGTTTTTTACTTTTCTTAATAAGTGTGTTTTTAAGTTTTTTTCTTATATTTTGGGACCGAGGGAGTACTTTCATATTTTCAGCCATTTTGGCTCACTCATAGCTCAAAATCCACAATGAATTGGAGTTAGGTCTAGTTGAAGTTTTTGTAGAGGGCAATGAGATCTACAAATCAAGCTTTGGATGGAAAAAAATGGCCTTGTGGTTTAGGAGTTATGACCCTCCAAAGTTGGTACCCTAGCCACTTTATTTTTAACTTAGAAAATTTTCTAAGTTTTTATGGTTACCCCTTTTACAAGTTATCCAACTTTTCTTGATTTTTCTTGATGAATGATGATTCAAATCATATATTAACATCATTTTAGGGTTAAAAATCCATTTTAGTGAAAAATCTCAAAAAGTCAAAGTTGACTTTTGTGCACAGTTGACTTTTTATCAGATGAATTCCAAATTGTGCAATTCTTCATGAAATCATGTCCTTAAACTAAATCAAACTTGATGGACATGTTTCATGGGTGGTATAGAGTATATTGGTGCATGTCATAGGGCTTGGGAGTATGTCCTGGTCAAAAGTCAAAGTTACAGTTGACTTTCCTCTTAAAACCCTAATTGTGGTGCAGATGAAATTGAGACTTGTTGCTCAAGCTTCTTGGATTAATCCATTATTCCAAATGGATCAATATAGTTCATTAGAAACCCTTAAATCCTCTTTTGAGGTCTTGGCTCATGATTTGCCCCAAAAGTCAACTTAGGGGTGAACTAGGTCAAGAAACCCTAATTCCTGATTTTTGATGAATGCAACCCCTGAGGCTAAATTGACTTGATAATTGGGTCCATGAGGTTCCATGGAGTATATTAGGTTAGGTTTTGGATCATTGGCTTATGCCCAGATGAAAAATTTCCATCTGGAGGCCCTGGTCGACCAAAACCCTAATTTGGTGACACTGTCAATCATGAGACTTGATCCACCTAGAAGGGAGTAGCCTTGTACTTGATCCTTGAAGTGGGAGTCCTTTTGATCCATTGTAGATGTTTGAGAGGTTGGACAAGTTGAAGATCATGTCATTCCTTGATTGACCCTTTGTCTAAGCACTCAGAGAGGGCTTGAAACCCTAATTTTGATTGTGGTGAATGCTCAACAATTCCTTGAGGAGATTGATGAGGCATAAAGGTACTTCCATATTGTGATGGTGATTAACATAATGATGAAAATCTTAGTGGTCAAAATTTGGGGTATGACAGATGCCCCTATTTAATCTTCTTGGACACGAAGGTGTGAATGACGAAGGTATTCGGGTATTCGAGGTGCAAGAGGATTAAATATCAGAATACCCGAAATTTTGATGGTGGTTATGAATGGCGGATCACATTCATCTTCTTTTGCTGAGAAATGATGCTTAGAAAAGGTAAACTTCCCCTCGATCCTGGTCTTCAGCCAAGGAACTGGTCTCAGTTTCTAAAATAAACTTCCCCTCGATCCTGGTTTCCTGCCAAGGAACTGGTCTTAGTTTCTGATGTAAACTTCCCCTCGATCCTGGTTTCCTACCAAAGAACTGGTCTTAGTTTCTTTTGTCAATAAACTTAATTGACAAGGGACGCTATGTGTAGCGGTTTTCCTCAAACTTCTCACCGAATTTTACTGGGGAGATGCCATTTGACGGAAAAAGTTTTGACGCCAGACTTGTTGGGGAACCCAGTCGTCTGGGTTGTAGAGGTGTACAAACTTCTCTGTTGGAGACGCCATTTTCCGACTCTATCTGGGGAAAGCGAGTCTCTTGAGAGACTGCCTTCGTTTGGGATTACATCATAATTTTCTCCGGATCTTCCCGGAGAAGTGCCATATGATGGGGTCCAATTTTGAGGTGCCGATGACCTTTTCATCAGCGGTCTCTTCGGAGCGAAACTGGCATGCTGCCGAATATCTGATTACGAGGCTTTCTCTGTGGATTTTCCTTAATCCGGGAAAGCAAGGATATCATCTTCAATGGCGAAGAGTGATGTTGAATGAGGGTTCCTCTGGTTTTTCAGAGGTTCAAGTTATCAAAGTGGTCAAGGGCCAACTTCCTTCCAAAAATAAACTGGAGGCGAGGTTGTTCAAACGCAGCGTTTCCTGATGAGGCAAGAACTGACAACTCAATTGAGAGAACTCCTATCACTAAGGGACAAGACCAACTAGAGTGATAGTGATGCAATATGCAATGTGAATGCAAATCAAATAATGCATGATGTATGTATGTATATGCTAACAAAACTAACGCAACATACAAACTAAAAGATGAACATGACTGGATACTCGGCCATCGCGGGGCATATAGAAATATCGCTGGTTCAAGATAGCAATTCCACCTTTCTTAGGAGAGACAGACCCTGTTGGGAGCTACCGTTGATCGGGCTTAGGAGGTAAGAACTCGGCCGAGGCGTGTCAGACGAAACAAGGTCTCTGACACAGTTGATCCCTTCATTCAGGCGTACTGGGTTAGAAGGAGTACTTTGATTCTGCACTTTGAGGTTCGATTACTTCTGGAGAAGCGACCGATGTCCTTCTGATGTTCAACAGTCAAAAGCAATTGCCATCTTTAATTTAAAAGCAGAAAAAGTTTTAACAAGTAAATTCATTTTTGTTTTATTCCAAGAATCGTTAATCATATTAAAATGTCGTTCCGTAAAGCTAAAACAAATAAGAATTACAAACAAAAGCACAAAGGCTCAAATTTTATTGATAAGATGGAGATCAGCCAAACGCGTGATTCCATTGAGTATTTACAAAGTTAAAAAATGGTAATTTACAGGGAAAAGGGCTATGTTGAAACATAACGACCACTATCCTTCTACCAACTTTGAATTCGGGACATCCTGAGCTTCTGTCGAAGATGACCTTTACTGGAGTTTTCTGATGAATGGCATTACTGTTGCTGAGGGACTTGCCTCTGTTGAACATAGTTACTTGCCATTATCCTAATTTTGCCTGGATTGCACTGTGATGTTTTCAATCCATCGGGATGATTTTTTTATCATGTCTCTAATTTTTGCCTGGACCGCCCTTTCGGGTTTTCAATCCACCGAGACTTTTTTTTTTAGGCGAAGTATTTCTTGACTACGTCAACATTCGTGGGGTAGGAAAATTCCTCTCTGTCCATGGTTGCAAGTCTCAAGGCTCCGCCTGAGAAAGCTTTCGTGACCACATAGGGGCCATCATAATTCGGAGTCCATTTACCTCGCGAATCAGTGAGAAATGACTGTATCTTCTTGAGCACAAGGTCTCCTTTCCTGAAGACGCGAGGTCGGACCTTTTTGTCAAACGCCCTCTTCATTCTTCGTTGATACAACTAACCATGGCATAGTGCCGTTATTCTCTTTTCTTTGATCAGATTCAGTTCGTCGTGTCGACTTTGACACCATTCAGCTTCGGTGAGCTTAGCTTCCATCAATACTCGGATTGACGAGATCTCTACTTCTATGGGGAGCACTGCTTCCATGTCATACACTAGAGAGAAAGGGGTAGCCCCTGTTGAAGTGCGGACAGATGTGCGATAACCGTGAAGAGCAAAGGGTAACATTTTGTGCCAGTCTTTGTAGGTTATAACCATCTTCTGAACAATCCTCTTGATGTTCTTATTAGCCGCTTCTACCGCTCCGTTCATCTTTGGTCGGTAGGGAGATGAGTTATGGTGTTCTATCTTAAACTCAGCACACAACTCTTTCATCATCTTTCTGTTCAAGTTAGATCCATTATCAGTAATAATCTCGCTTGGAACACCATAACGGTAGATGATATTGTTTTTGATAAATCGGACCACCACTTGTCGGCTTACATTAGCGTACGATGCTGCTTCGACCCATTTGGTGAAGTAATCAATGGCTACTAGGATAAACCGATGTCCGTTTGAAGCCTTGGGCTCAATCATGCCAATCATGTCGATTCCCCATATCGAAAAAGGCCACGGGGAAGAAAGAACTTTGAGATGCGTTGGCGGTACATGAATTTTGTCGGAGTATATCTGACACTTGTGACACCTCCTCATGTACTTGTAGCAGTCAGATTCCATTGTCAACCAATAGTACCCTGCTCTTAAAATTTTTCTCGCCATTGTATGTCCGTTGGCATGAGTGCCAAAGGATCCTTCATGAATTTCTTTCATAAGCATGTCTGCTTCTGGTCTGTCTACGCATCGGAGCAAGACCATGTCAAAATTTCTCTTATAGAGAGTGTCACCGCTCAGGAAGAAGTTTCCAGCCAATCTTCTGAGGGTTTTCCTATCTTTCCTGGATGCCCCAGGTGGGTACTCTTGTTTCTGAAGGAAGCATTTGATATTGTGATTACAAGGTTTGTCGTCTATGACTGCTTCAATCGTGAAGATGTAAGCGGGCCTTTCAAGGCGCATTATGTCGATCTTAGGTAGGTCGTTCCATTGACCTACACTAATCATGGAAGAGAGAGTGGCTAATGCATCAGCCATGTGATTCTCATCACGAGGGATGTGATGAAACTCAACTCTGTTGAAGAAAGGTAGCAACCTTCTTGCGTTGTCTTTGTAAGGAATCAATCCTGATTGGTATGTGTTCCAATCTCCTTTTATCTGATTGATAACCAGGGCTGAGTCGCCATATACGTCCAAGTTTTTTATACTTAAATCAATCGCTTCCTCGAGACCCATAATACAAGCTTCGTATTTGGCCTCGTTGTTTGTACATTTGAACGTAAGTCGAGCGGTGAAAGGAATGTGGGTACCCTGAGGGGTAACAATGATTGCCCCAATTCCGTTTCCATAATGATTAACTGCTCCGTCAAAGATAAGTCCCCATTGGGAACCTGGTTCTGGCCCTTCACTGGGTAACGGTTCATCGCAATCTTTCATTTTTAGATACATGACATCTTCGTCTGGGAAGTCAAACCCGATTGATTCTTGATTGTCAATCGGTTGATGCGCCAAATGATCGGCTAAAACACTTCCTTTAACGGCTTTCTGAGCGTGGTACTCTATGTCATATTCTGATAGCAACATCTGCCAACGGGAAATCCTTCCCGTAAGAGCAGGTTTTTCGAAAACATATTTGATTGGATCCATTTCGGAGACCAACCAAGTAGTATGACGAATCATGTATTGGTGAAGACGTTTGGCTGCCCAAGCCAAAGCACAACAAGTTTTCTTGAGCATCGTGTACCGAGTTTCGCAGTCGGTGAATTTCTTGCTCAAATAGTAAATGGAAGACTCTTTCCGTTTAGTTTCGTCTTGTTGGCCAAGTACACATCCCATTGAGTCCTCTAGAACTATGAGGTAAATGATCAGTGGCCTTCCTTCCACTGGAGGTGATAGAATCGGACGATTCAGCAGATATTCCTTGATACTGTCGAAGGCGGTTTGACAATCTTCTGTCCAAACGCAATCCTGGTTCTTTTTGAGTAATTTGAAAATCGGCGCGCACGTGGCGGTCATAAGGAATATGAATCTGGAGATGTAGTTCAAACGTCCCAGGAATCCTCTGACTTATTTTTCAGTTTTCGGAGAAGGCATTTCTTGAATGGCCTTGACCTTGTCAGGATCAACCTCAATTCCTTTCTGGCTGACGATGAACCCTAGTAGTTTCCCTGAACAGACACCGAAGCTGCACTTGTTGGGATTCAAGCAGAGCTTGAATTTTCTTAAACGTTCGAACAATTTTGACAGATGTTCAACGTGCTCACTCTCTATTTTTGATTTTACAATCATATCATCGACATATACCTCGATTTCCTTATGTATCATGTCATGAAACAGAGTAGTCATGGCCCTTTGATAGGTTGCCCTGGCATTCTTCAAACTGAACGGCATTACCTTGTAACAAAAGGTACCCCATGGGGTAATGAATGAAGTTTTCTCCATGTCTTTCGGCGCCATTTTGATCTGGTTATAGCTCGAGAATCCATCCATGAAGGAGAAAACTTTGAACTTTGTTGTACTATCTACCAGCATGTCAATGTGTGGTAAAGGAAAGTCGTCCTTTGGACTAGCCTTGTTCAGATCCCTGTAATCGACACACATTCTGACCTTTCCGTCCTTTTTTGGAACGGGTACGATGTTGGCTAACCATTGAGGATATTCTGATGTGGCGAGGAAACCCGCGTCAATCTGTTTCTGTACCTCTTCTTTGATTTTGATGGCCATGTCCGGATGAGTACGTCTCAACCTCTATTTTACTGGCGGACATTTCGATCTTAACGGTAAGTGATGTTCCACGATGCTGGTATCCAACCCTGGCATATCCTGATAGGACCAAGCGAATACATCGGGGAATTCTTTGAGAAGCTTTATCAAAATCTCTTTGGCAGTTGGACTGAGAAGTGCCCCAATCCTGATTTATTTTCTCTCTCGCTCTGAACCCAAGTTTACCATTTCCAACGGCTCTTTGTGAGGTTCAATGGACATTTCCTCTTGTCTGAGTAGTCGGGAGATCTCTTCTGGAATTTTGTCGTCATCTTCTTCTTCAGCCCCAAATATCGGGTACTCAAAGTTGGGAGAAGGCATCGGATCGTATGTTTCAACGGGGTTTAAAACAAGCAATCTGCATGACGTGATGATTCGTGTTTAGAAGAGATAGAGAAAATGCAAGTGTGTGCAGTGTTTTATTTTACTGCTTGTTTTTATTTTTGAATTGTTTTTTTAGGATTGCCATTTTCTGAAAAAAAACGAAAAGAGAAAACAGCAATAAAATGCGGAAATTACAGAACGACGTTATTTTATTAATGAACAAGTCGATTCTTAAAACTACATCCCTATAAAACAAAACTCTGTCGCTTCGGGCAAAGCGAAGAGGGAAATTTACAGAAAGCGAGCCTTATCAAAACATCCGTTTCACCTGGGCAGGGTGAAAGGTTAAAGATGGCAATTACTTTGACTGATGAACGATCTTCGGAACCTCGACGGCAATCCATTGGCGGCGAACTCCTCGGTGAATCACAAAGTTTGGCACCTTCCTTGATTTGTCTTCAGAAATGACGCTGATTTCTGGTGGAGCAGGATCATTGGAATCTGTCTCCCAGGCAGGATTGTCGTAGGAGGATTCCTCAGTTGTATTTTTCATAGTATTTGTGCTCTCAGCTGTATCTCCCCATCCAGTAGGCTGGATGTCTTCGAGCCTGATACGAGAGCTTTCAGGAGCGGTGTACTTGACCATGAAGTCATATTTTCCACTTGGTTCTCCCAGAGTGTCCCAAACTTCTTTGGAACTGGAGGAGTCATCTCTCTCGATGACGTTAACCTCAGGAAAAGCATACTTGATGAATTCAAGTCCTACAAACATTGCGAATTCATCTTCATGTTGAGTAGCTTCAGAATGACCTGAGTGTTGATCCCATGACATGGTGGGGACACAGGTATTCTGTTTAATGACAGTCAGCTGATTTTCATTGTTCGGCTGACTCTCTTGCCCCAAGTTTCCTGGGTAGGGCTGCCACATTGTCAGACCATCCATTGGGCCATAGTAATTATAGTCAAAATTGTCTTTCATCAGAGAGTCTTCCTCTAATGAATTTGGCAGAGCACGACATCCTTCCGGATCACAATCTCCATATATCATTTCGACGTCTGACCTTGGTATAAATCTCGGACTCTGTGTAGGAAAGCAAAATGGCGTAAGCACCTATTCCTGAGACATATAACCGTCCTTATTAAGATAGGACTTCCATTCTTCATCTGTGTCAGAGGGATCTTCCTCATTGATAGCATGTACTGCCTGAGACACTGGGTGAAGGAAACCTCCACTGTGGAAGAAGTTTAGAATGGGATGAAGACTTTTATTGTTAGCAGCTGTCTGGGTACAAGTTGCAGAAAAACCAAGACCCTTCTTTGTTTTATTGTCAATAGGAATGACAAGATGTCCCCATCTGGTTGTATCGGTACTCTCGGCCGCTTTGATAGCATCCTTGTATGAGGAAATCGAGGTTCCTCCTCTTGATTGATTATTCTTGCCTACTGACAGTGCTTGAAACTGAGTTCCAATAACCTCCTCGGGTTCTATACCAGTAGATGATGACAAGTTACTCACCAGCAAGGCCTGTTCCCCGCAGACCGTGACAAGTTGATCGTTCTTGACGAACTTTAGCTTTTGGTGGAGGGTCGAAGTGACCGCTCCAGCCTGATGTATCCAAGGTCTTCCTAATAAACAACTGTATGTTGCCCGGATGTCCATGACCTGGAAAGTGACTTGGAAAGTGTGAGGACCAATAGTTATGGGAAGATCAACTTCACCGATAACCGCTTTTCTGGATCCGTCGAACGCTTTGACGACGACCTCGCTGATTCTCATCGGAGGGCCTTTGAATGATAATTGCATCAAAGTGGACTTCGGCATAATATTCAGGGCTGACCCTGTGTCTACCAGTACGCTGGCTAAAGCATCGTCCTGGCAGTTAGCTGTAATGTTGAGCGCCATGTTATGACGACGACCCTCTTCGGGTAATTCCTCATCACTAAATCCCAAATTATTGCATGAAGTGATGTTAGAGACAATGCTATCGAACTGTCTGATTATTACATCCTGTTCCACAAAGGCTTGCTCCAAGACTTTCTGTAGAGCCTCCCTATGCGCTTCCGAACTGAGTAACAGTGATAACACAGAGATCTTTGAAGGAGTTTGTAACAGTTGATCGACAATGTTATATTCACTCCTTTGGATGAGCTTCAGCATCTCATCATTATTTTTCGAAAGGTCGGGATTACTGGATTGACCGACTGGTAGATCAGGAGCTTCCGTCCGAAGTTCCTTTTCTTTGTTTGCTTCCCCAACCCCTCGGTTGAAGATTCTACCGCTCCGTGTTACACGACTGATGTCTGCAATATTCACAACGGAGGGTAATGGAATTTCCTTTCCATTTTCAATTATTGTTGCACCGTATTTGTAAGGGATAGCCTTAGCTGATTCATACGGTAGTGGTCCCGGTAGATAGATGACTAGGGGAACCTTCTAATTTTTCTGACCATCATAAGTGATCTCGATCAGTTCCCGGTTGGGAACTTTAGATTCGTCAAGTAGAGGGATAATGGCAAAAACATCCCTGGTCTTGTGATGACCAGAGATCGTGACAACATCCTCAATAGGGGTGTTCGCGGGCCGGTTTGGTTCGGTTTTGAGAGAATCCGATACCCGAACCAATGAAAAATAAATGGATTGGTTTGGATTGAATTTTTATATTTTTGCAATAAAGCCCAAACCAAACCGATCCGAAAAACAAAGGATTGGTTTGGATTGGATGGATTGGATATATTAAAAATAAATATACAGTTTTTTTAAAATTATTTGTGTACGCGCTAAAATATGAAAAATAAATATTGAACACATGACACACATATTTTTAAGCAAGTTATGACCACCATAGTCATATAGTTGTTGTATATCACTTAAATATTCAATAACTTAAAACAATTTTACTACATACTCATACTCCATTCAATAGCATAAAATTGAAGATTTGGAGTTTGCAAATATTTGTGATTTGAGGATTTGCAATTTAGGGAAAAGCTCGTGGTTTGCGGATACTTATAGTTTGCAATTTATGAGTTTGATTTATAATGGTTGTTATGTTTGGTTTCTCTATATTTCGTCATTGATTAATAGGCTTGTGATAATTTGAAAGATGTCATTCCGTTTTTCATTAGAAATGTCTAAAGACTATGCCTCTTTATTTCTTTCATTATGGTTTGTACTTGCTAATTGCTATAACAATTATTCTCTTCATTCAAATAAATAAGTAATAACACAATTAAAATTAATAATTTATTATATGAATTAATTATGTTTATTATTATTGGTTTGGTTCGGGTTTGGGTTAGCAAATTATAAATCCGTTGCCCGAACCAATTAACACCGGTTTTAATTGGTTCGGTTCGGTTTTTGCCCGAACTGGAAAAATGCCCGACCCAAACACATTGGTTTGGTTTGGATTCCGGTTTGGTTCAGATTTGTCCGAACCAATGAACACCCCTAATCCTCAACTTGATTGGCAAGGTAGTTCGGCGTCCAGTTGATGGGTCCAGAACCCGGATATGGACGAATCTCTCCACGATCCACCTGACCCTGAAGAGCTGCTCTCACAAAGTAACACCCTTGGTTACTTTCCGAACAGACGCCGCAACGTTCATAGTTGTGTGGTGGCACCTGGCCACGCCCACTTTGAATACAATGTAACCTCACTAGGTTAACTTCCACAGATCGGACATCCTGACTCTGACGCCGAGTGGGGTTTCTGTTATTGATACTAATATGCTGAGTATCTTCATCCATATAAATTGGCATCCACCAGTGATTTAACAAGTGCTGAAGTGCCTCCTGGACAAGGGTACAACCTCGATCGTTTTCGCAACCCGCCTTACAGCTTTGATAGTCATGTGATATTAAAAATCCGAGTCGGACCTGTTCAGCATGTAACTCTACCAGGTTGGTATTCATCAAGCGAATATCAAAGATCTGAACCATGTTGATTTGATAGGAGTTCCTATCATGGTAGTCTTGGATCCATCCAAGATCCATCTGACGCTGGAGGGCCTCTTGTATGAAAGAGCATCTCTGTTTGTTTACCGAGCAAGTCAGACAGGAACTGTAATCGTGTCGCGGCAGATTATGATACTGGCTTTGCCTTGAGTGCATTGCCACCAAGTTGACATTCATTGCACGGATATCGTGGTTCTGAATGATGTTAGAATTCGTGTAGACCATGTTAACTCCACGAACTCAGTGCTCTTGGATCCATCCGAGATCCATTTGTTCCTATAGAGCTGCTTGCACCACAGAGCATCCTTGATTGTTTTTAGAGTAGACATCACATTGATGATAATTATGAGGTGGCACATGGCCATATCCACTCTGTCTACAATGTATCTTGACCAGATTGGTTTTCAACAAGAGTACATTGTGAATTTGATAGACATCGTTAGTCTCTTTCTCAATGAGATTGACTGCAGCCTTCTCATGTTGAGGCAGCGGGTTCGAAAGAACATTAGGATTTGTATCCTTGAAGGATAAGACCCCGCTCCTAACAAGTTTTTGCACGTCGTACTTGAAATTGAGACAAGTCTCTATGTTATGCCCTGATCCTCCTTGATGATAAGGGCAAGTTTGATCCACCTTAAACCAAAAAGGCGGATTTTCCGGTACTGTAAGAGGAGATTTAGTCTGAATGTGCCCCTTGGCTAGCAGTAATGGAAACAGCTCTGCGTACGTTACGGGTATAGGATCAAATCCTGGTGGCCGTGTTGTACGGTTGTTGTTGTATGGAGGACGAGCCTGCTGAAGAGGCTGTTGTGTCCTTTGTTGATCGGGTTGCCTTTGCGCAACCTGAGGTTGATACATAGGAATAGACGCAGGGTTGATAGCAGGAGTCACAGCTGCTACCGGTTGATAACGTCGCCTTTGCTTTCCGAGAGAGATATTCCCAATATCTTGCTCTTTTTTCTTAGGGAGAGCACTACCGTATTTTTTAGTACCACTCGTCGATCCAGTGTCTTTTACCAAACGTCCTTCTCGGACGGCTTCCTCAAGACGTACGCCCATGCCCACCATCTCGGTGAAATCACTGGGTGCACTGGCAACCATTCGGTCATAGTAAAATGAGCTTAAGGTCTTTAAGAAGATCTTTGTCATCTCTTTTTCCTCCAGAGGTGGAAAAATTTGAGCGACAATCTCACGCCACCTTTGAGCATACTCCTTAAAGGTTTCCTTGTCTTTTTGCGACATCGATCTGAGTTGATCTCTGTCGGGTGCCATGTCCAAATTGTATTTGTATTGTTGGATGAAGGCAGTGCCAAGATCTCTGAATGTGCTGATCGTGGCACGGTTTAAACCCATGTACCATTTTAATGCGGCACCGGTTAAACTATCCTGAAAGTAGTGAATCAGTAAGTCCTGATTCTCTGTCTGAGCTGACATCCGACGAGCGTACATCACCAGATGGCTTTGAGGGCAAGAGTTACCCTTGTATTTTTCAAAGTCGGGCACTTGAAATTTGTGCGGAACTTTCACATTTGGGACCAAGCAGAGATCTTCGGCGTCCTTTCCAAATAAATCCTGACCGCGAATGGCTTGCAGCTCCTTCTACATTTCCAAGAACTGCTCTTGGAATTCCTCCATTCTGTCAAAAATATTTTCCTTCTTACCAGAAGGTGTCTGTGGAATCTGTCCTTCCGGGACAGTGTGCACCACAGGGGGTGGTACCGTAACTACGGCAATGAGTCTTGGCGTCTCCCGAAGTTTGTAACCTTCAGGAGTCTTCAGTATGCCTCTGGCATCTTCGCTTTCCCGAAGTTTGTAACCTTCAGGCCCAGTGGCTTCTGTTGTGATTCCCTGATCTTTAGTGATCGACGGAACATATCCTTCTGGGATATAGTTAACAGGCATGCCCCAAGGGCAATCTTTCGGCATTTGATACCTAGGATCATACTTCTCCACGATGGGCGTTGAGGTGATCTCTGAGATCACAGTTCGTTGTAACTGAGCTTCTGCCATGGCTTGCATGTCGTTACGAAGCTTTCTCATATCCTCTCTCAGAGCGTCGATCTCTTCTTTCAACTCTCTGTTTTCTTCCTCAAGATCATCCATCTTTTTCTGACGATTGGCCTGAGTATTATACGAATGAGACAGTTTGACTCTAGAACCGAGACACAAACGTGAGATTCGTACGGAAGAAGAATACGTGATGTGAGAATGATGAATGCAATGATTATATTAATTGTTTTTTTTTGTTTAATCAAAATAAACTTCGACAATTAGATTGCAAATATCAAACAGTGGGGAAACCCCTTTTTATTGAAATTCAAAGGATTATAGAAATGGAAATACAGTAGATTACAAGGTGCCGAAACAGAAACCTAAGCTAATGGGTCCCGAGTCCTCTCTGAAGAGAAATCGGGTGCTGATTCTGGTACTTTCCTCTTCTTTGACCGGGGCTCTTGGGCCGTTGTCGGGTTGTCATTCCTTTGCCAGGTGAAAGGAGTGAGCAAATTTCTTTGGTCATCTTGATTCTCTACAGCATGCTGCTCCAAAATTTCAATTATAGCATCTTTTTCTTTGAGTAATTGCTGTATTTTGATGCACTCTATGTCGAGGGTGCGGTACTTGTTCTTCCAAGACCTTCTCTCCTTTTGAACTTTGTTGAGAGTAACCTGAAGCTTTTCAGTTTCCGTCATGAAGTACATGACAGATTCCTTTGGCAGAAGAATTCCGTAACGAGGATAAGGCATTTTTAGCTTGAGAGCTCTAGTTTGTACCCAATGGAGATAAGGCTCCACCGAGACACAGTCCGGTTTTCCTAGAGACTATCGTCCTTTCTTATGAACGTGTTTCCAAGCGTGCACTATTTCTATCTTTAGTGCTCTGTCGTTTTCTCCTTCCTTGAAGAAAAGACCTTCCAAATGAACACCCCGTGGGACGTGTCTCATCGGGTATCCAAATTGACGATGAACGAGAACTGGATGATAGTTGATTCCTCCCTTAGTTCCTATAAGGGGTACGTTGGGGAAGTTTCCACAACGGTCAATGATCCTGATTCCATCATAAATCCTATTGCACCAATCTATATCAAAGTTGGTAAGAGACATTATCTTCTGCGACCAACGTAAGGCACTCTTGCAATCCCAAAAAGCAGTAGACTTGGGCAAGTGCGAGATAAACCATTTGTAAAGCAGAGGTACACAGCATGTGATCTCCCCTCCGTTGTACAAATTCCCTAATTGTACAGAATGATACACATCTGCGAGCAAAGTCGGCACAGGGTTTCCAATGAGAAAAACCTTAATGGAGTTAATATCGACGAAGTTATTGATGTTGGGAAACAAAAATAACCCGTGGGTGAGCAAGACAAAGATGCTTTCAAAAGCAGTCACGTTTCCTATACTGGAAAAATACAGGGCCTTCTTTGTCAAGAACTGGGCTGGCAAACCTTGGATGCCACCCTTAGTAGTTAGGTGAGTCCTAACCTCAGACTCATCCAAATGAATTGCTCTTGCAATGGTCTAATTCTTTGGAATTTCTTCCAGTCTAGAAAATGGAGCTCGATCAGTAATGTGTAGATCAATAAGATGAGAATACTCCTCCAGCGTTGGTGCGAGCTGGTAATCCGGGAATGTGAAACAGTGATAAACCGGATCGTAGAATTGAACGAGTGCGTCCATGATTCCCTCAATCACATGGACTCTTAACAGTGGTAGCATACCTCCGTGCTTGGCTCTGAAAGCCTCAGGGTTAGTGATCATTTTTGCCAACCTTCTCAAATTCTCTAGTTTTGGAACCTTGAAGGTATACTGGTGAGTTCTCCTTCTACCGAAATCCATTAGTGCAATATTTTTCTCTGATATTTACAATCACAGTCTTAGTTTAATTTGAAAAACAGAGAGACTAGAAGAGAAGAATTTTTTTTGAATGTTTTTAATGTTTTTTAAATGAATGCATGAATGCAGCACACAAAAACATAGAAAAAACATGGGGTCAAAGGGTCGTTGTCATGAAGTCAAGGCTCTACCCATCCCCAAAGGTTTATACTAGTGTGATTTTTGTACCTATACTCATTATCATCAGCTCCTCCCAGGAAAGCAAAACAACAAGCGGATCGCCAGCGAGTTGTAGAGCAATCTTAGAGTAAGTGCCATTCACCGAGAATAGATCACCAACCTCAAATGAGGGTAGTATCGCGTAACAACTATTCCCGATAGTTTCCGCACTACGAAAGGGTTTGGCTCCTCAGCTTCTCAGACTTAACAATCGGCCCATTGTCTAGGTGAGAGAATGGGTTGCATTGGTCAGCCTCCACTGAGGTTGATGGTCGACCTCGTCGCCATCACTTATCTTAAGTGTATACTCAATCTTTCCACATGTGGCATCACACGCATTCCCATTAGCAGAAAAATAAACACGTATAGCAATTAGGAAAAGCAGTATATATATTTGTCCTAATCATCCTAGACCTTTAAAGCTATGAATCCTAAGTTCATGACAGAAATTGGGTTCCCCGGCGGAAGCCCCAATCTGTGGTATTCACACAAGATATGAAAAGGAAAAAGAAATCGGCCCCACGGTGGGCGCCATTTTTTCTGTAGCGAACGATTTTGGACGCGGTTCTTAAGCGCTGGTCACTCTCTGCGGTTGAGTTTACTACAGGTCGATTCATTTTTTATCCTATTAAAGCTGATGAAGGAAGGGAAATAGATGTCTCCAATTAACCCTGCTTTGCATACTGAGTTTAAACAGCGGTCTGTTAGGTTACGAATGCTATCAATGTGGGGGGGGGGCCTTGTATTGGTTATTTGTATTTTCGCCAATACGGTTTTCTTTTTCTCTTTCTTGGATTTTCTGGCGGGGAACAAGGATTTAGGATGTTAGGACTGATGCTTTTGATAGATACATGAGAGTATGGGATTTTGGGTTTTTGTTTAGTGTGCTCGCTAAGATTTTTCTTTCAATCTTATGCCTACGTATTCCCGTTTACCGAAACAGGGAAATCAGAGTGTTCGTAGTTCCTCCTATTCTATGGGAGGAAATGATTGTTTTTGGTGTCTTGTTCAAAGCCCAAGACGTGAAGCGAAAGGTGGTTTGTATCTTGTTCAAAGCCCAAGATGTGAAGCTGAAAGGTGTTGACTTTAGAGAGAATTTGTCATCTCTAAAGAGGGTCTGTTTTTCACAACTGTTGAGTGACCGACTGTAAAGGAGGATTACTTTAACCGGGATTTGTGAATCCGGCAATGCATAATTTCCTTTATAGGGGATTTCCACCTGAAGGAGAAGATTTTAACTCAGTTTAGATCAATGCCATCTTTCCTCAAGAATTTCTCATACTAAAAGAGGGACAGTGGCATGGATGTAGATGATCCAGAGGCTTGCCGCTTACAGCAGTTAGATGGAGGGGAAAGAGTTGTTGATGTTTGTGTACTGTGAACGAGGCACAGCTTTGATGCTAAAAGGTTAATTGGATCAACCAGTGGTTTTCTTATATAAAGCCTAAGAGGAGGCTATTATGTGTCTCGTACAAAGCCCGAGAGAGAGGCTAAAGGGTTTGACTCAATGAGGGAATTTTTTGGTATCTCGTATAAAGCTCGAGATGGAGACTATTTGACTCAACAAGAGAGTTTTTTTTGTATCTCGTACGAAGCCCGAGATGGAGGCGAAAGGGTGATTGACTCAACGAGGGAGTCTCTTTATGTGTCTCGTACAAAGCCCGAGAGAGAGGCTAAACGTTGTTTGACTCCACTGGGGAGAATCATTATACAAAGCCCAAGAGAGAGGCTAACTTCACCGGAGAATGATCATTATAAAAAGCCTAAGAGGAGGCTATGGCGACTGTTCAGTTAAGTGACAGGTCCAGTAGACTGATTGTTAAAGAGAAAATCAGTTCTTATATGAGCAACACTGTACTCGAGGATTGGGTTCAAGGATCCGGGTTATTCTTGTTCTTTAAGGAATTGGGGAAATCCGAAGGGTATTGAGACTGTCCGAGTCTACGGGTTTTCTTCCTATTTTCGAAGGGTGCTTGAGAATGTCTTTGAGACTCAAGGAAATTAGACTGTCCAAGTCTAGAGTTTTATCTTTTGCACTATGCTTTGAGAAACAATAGTAGACTCTATGAAATGACTGTTCTATGCAGATGATTAAGTTCTGTTCCTATACCTCTAGGAGGTCGTCGGGACAATTTGTACGAAGCCCAAGAGGAGGCTGGAAACTTTTAAGAAGCCGACGGGTCCTTGTACTAAGCCCAAGAGGAGGCTATCATTCCCGGAGGAAGAGATCATTATACGAAGCCTAAGAGGAGGCTGTGAATACTTCTAAGAAGCCGGTGGGTCCTTGTGCTAAGCCCAAGAGGAGGCGGGGTTGCTTTTAGGAAGCCTGTGGGTCCTTGTACGATGCCCAAGAGGAGGCCGATGCTTTTAAGAAGCCGATGGGTCCCCAAACCCCGAGAAATTCAAGGCAAGCTATCCACAAGGAATAGATCAAGTCAGGAAAGTTCGAGAATTTGGAAGAAACTCAAGAGATGCCATTCACGGAGAAAAGATCATCTCTGGGGAGCAGAGTTTCTTGACAAGTACTTTTAAGAAGCCTGTGGGTCCCCAAACCCCGAGAAGTTCAAGACATGCCATTCACCGAGAATAGATCAAGTCAGGAAAGTCCGAGAATTTGGAAGAAACTCAAGAGATGCCATTCACGGAGAAAAGATCATCTCTGGGGAATAGAGTTTCTTTGACAACTTCTATGAGTGACAGTCTATGAAAGGGTTCACAGATAATGTTGTCTTTTATGTCTCCATATTGTTTAACCCCAAGAGGAGGGAAGACTGTGTCTGGTAATCCTATGGGGATCTAGTTTAGACTATTTCTAAGAGTGATCAACGGGCTTAATGCTAGACGTAGTTGCCGAGGAAACTCTAAATATCTATACTATTATTACACAGTTGATATGAGTTTATGAAAGAAGACTTACAGTGAAACAGCCCCACAATACAGTTATATGTATATGAAAGCGGTAAATGAAAGCAATAACCACTTACTCGGTTGTAGAGCTTCCATGCTGTTTTGTTAGTTGTTCAATAACGAAAGATTGAAAACAACAGTATATTCAAAATCAAAGGAGAAAGTGCTTTGAAAAAAAAGAAAGATTTGGGGCTTACAGCTCAAGGAGAGGCCCAGGGTTTTATCAGTGAGCGCACTATTTGAATTTGTACAGAGGGACTTATACAAGTGACTGTGGCCCAAAAATTGTTTTCTGTACAAAGGGATGGGTCTTACACTCTCTCAAGAGGCCCAAAAGGTTTAAATAAAAAGTGTGGGGCTTATAACACGAGGGTAGGCCCAATTGACTTTTCGTTTAAAATGGCAATCGCGCCGGGATTTTCTTTTAACGCGAAGGGACTTATACAATAAGTGAGGCCCAAAATGATTTTTTGTTAAAAGGGGATTGGGTCTTACACTCTATTAGAGGCCCAAAAGTTTTGAATGGGTCTTATAGCTCAAGGAGAGGCCTAGGAGTATTTTTGAAAAGGGTGATGATCGCGCCGTTTGTTTTTGACGGTATTGGGGCTTATACAATATCTGAGGCCCAAAAATGGTTTGGTCAAAAAAGGATTGGGTCTTACACTCTATTAAAGGCCCAAGTGTATTTGAAAATCAATTTTGAAAGTTGAATTAATCAAAAAGCCTAATTTTAATCTTTAAAAGTAAATATTTAAAGAAAATAAAAAAAAATTCAAAATAAATTTGAATAATCCATTTATGATTTTGTTTAAGGTTTTGAAAAAATGAGGGATAATCACAAAGAATATTTAAACTCATTATGTTTTGATTTTCAAAGTAAATATTCACTTTTAGAATGTTTAAAAACAATTAAAAATGAATTTATTCACAAAAATACTAATTATATTAAATAAATAATATAAATCTAATTTTTTGGTGGAATAAAATATTTCAACATTTTTGTGAATTCTTGCAAAAAGAACCAATCAAAAATGATAAAAATTGAAGGAGTTATTAATTTTTCAAATCATTAAAAATAATAATATGAAAAATAACAGAATAAACAAGTGATAAAAAGAAGTCTGGGGCGAGGGGGATTCAAACCCCAGACCTCTCGCTTGCCAATACACACAAAACCAGCTGATGAACCGTTGGGGCGCAATGCCAATTCAAATATAACATGGCAAGGGAAAATTATATAGAGAACTTAGTTGGAAAACCTGAAGAATGGCGCCATGGCCATCTTCTTCCTCGAGCTCGTGCGTGAAGCACCATATCTCACTCATCTCTCAACCATTGGACATCATTCAAACACCAAACTCATGCGTTTTTTCACAAGGAAGAAGATGGCAATACCCAATTTTATTCATTTTCAGTGTATAACAAATTATATCATTGTGGCCGTATGAACCGTTGATGTAAGCTGAAATGGAACTCTGCACAAACTTTGTTCCAGTCGTGAACTGATGATCCCTACAGCTTTAATGGATGTTATGGAGTGTGTTACAAGCTTTGGAACACTTTGAAACTCTTTGGATTAAGTTGGAGACCTCCACCTGCATAATTGAGGTATAATGGCTAGGTTGATGGGTGATTTTGAGCCTGAGGTGTTACAGTCAGTGTTTAAGTGTTTGGACACCTCAAATACATCATATATGATGTGTTTGAGCAATTGGAATTGATTGCCTAAGGCTGCAACTCAAAACCCGATAGTGGTTACTCAAAAACCAAAAAAACTTGAGGTTCAAGGAAGAATGAGAGAAAGCAGTGTTGTAACTGGCTTTGGTGTGAGTTGAATGATCCATTGGGACCTCTATTTATAGGTGATCAACTTTTGTTTTGGAGGAATAGTGAATGGCTGCTGGATCAGATCACATTTGCATGGATTGGCTTGGAGGATTTCTTCTCAAGCAAGGCAAGCTAGCCATTCCCAAGAGCAGGGTTATGCCTTGACTAAAATCACATTCCTCGGATGTTTTTATTGTTGTTTAATCAGAGAACTTGACTGAGTAGGGTAGCTACCTTGACAATGCACTATTCCACATTAATGCACTTTGAATTCAAGGCAAAATGTACAAAAGTGGATGAATTTCAAGTTGGAAGATTCCTTGGCTTTTTGACTCAGATTTATCAGTTGGATTAGATGCAATGTGATTGGTTTGAATACATGTGGCATGTTGATCCTCAGTTTTTGGTTCAAAACCGTGTGTGGCAAGCAAACATGCAAACTGATTTTTCCAAAACAGCTTGTAGCAGCATGACTTTGGGCATGGATTTCTCTTGGCTCAAGTTGAATCAATTCATGCTGTTAAGCTCTTTAAATTCTTGGCAACATATGCAAAAACATTGATGTTTAACTTTGGACTTGATTCAGCTTTCATCTATGTGAAAAGATCTCACAAGTTTTGGTGTTTCAACACAAAATCTGCCTTGCCCAGAATTTTTCTAAGTGTTGGAAAATGGTGTACTTTCATATTTTCAGCCATATTGGCTCACTCATAGCTCAAAATCCACAACGCATTGGAGTTAGGTCTAGTTGAAGTTTTTGTAGAGGGCAATGAGATCTACAAATCAAGCTTTAGATGGAAAAAAATGGCCTTGTGGTTTAGGAGTTATGACCCTCCAAAGTTGGTACCCTAGCCACTTTATTTTTAACTTAGAAAATTTTCTAAGTTTTTATGGTTACCCCTTTTACAAGTTATCCAACTTTTCTTGATTTTTCTTGATGAATGATTATTCAAATCATATATTAACATCATTTTAGGGTTAAAAATCCATTTTGGTGAAAAATCTCAAAAAGTCAAAGTTGACTTTTGTGCACAGTTGACTTTTTATCAGATGAATTCCAAACTGTGCAATTCTTCATGAAATCATGTCCTTAACCTAAATCAAACTTGATGGACATGTTCCATGGGTGGTATAGAGTATATTGGTGCATGTCATAGGGCTTGGGAGCATGTCCTGGTCAAAAGTCAAAGTTACAGTTGACTTTCCTCTTAAAACCCTAATTGTGGTGCAGATGAAATTGAGACTTGTTGCTCAAGCTTCTTGGATTAATCCATTATTCCAAATGGATCAATATAGTTCATTAGAGACCCTCAAATCCTCTTTTGAGGTCTTGGCTCATGATTTGCCCCAAAAGTCAACTTAGGGGTGAATTAGGTCAAGAAACCCTAATTCCTGATTTTTGATGAATGCAACCCCTGAGACTAAATTGACTTGATAATTGGGTCCATGAAGTTCCATGGAGTATATTAGGTTAGGTTTTGGATCATTGGCTTGTGCCCAGATGAAAAATTTCCATCTGGAGGCCCTGGTCGACGAAAACCCTAATTTGGTGACACTGTCGATCATGAGACTTGATCCACCTAGAAGGGAGCAGCCTTGTGCTTGATCCTTGAAGTGGGAGTCGTTTTGATCCATTATGGATGTTTGAGAGGTTAGACAAGTTGAAGATCATGTCATTCCTTGAATGACCCTTTGTCTAAGCACTCAGAGAGGGCTTGAAACCCTAATTTTGATTGTGGTGAATGCTCAACAATTCCTTGAGGAGATTGATGAGGCATAAAGGTACTTCCATATTGTGATGGTGATTAACATAATGATGGAAATCTTAGTGGTCAAAATTTGGGGTATGACACAAGTGACGAAAGTGAATCCGTTAACTTTTGTCTTATGGCACGCCACAACAAAGCAAAAGAGGTAAAGCATTCTAAATATGATCATGTTAATACTATGTCGCATTTAGAGTTACAAAAGGCTTTTGACATCTTACACTATGAGGCTAAGTAAGCATTTCAACGTTTAGCCTCAAATAAAAAGATTTTCTTGTATTTGGAGAAGAAGGTTTCCAATGCCGAAAAGGAATTGGAAGCCCTTAAAAACTCTATAGTGGACACATCAAAAGCCAAGGTTGAAGAGGACCCTACCTCTTGGTTCAATTGGGTCTGTGACACTTGTCATATTTGGCAACGAGAGGTGAGAACCCTCAAGGCCAAATTGGACAAGGCTCTTAAGCCAAAAGTTACATTTACTATTGATCGATCACATTTTCGTGAGAGCATGAATAATCCATATGAACCGTAATTGTCTTTACTGTTGTAAGCCTGGTCATACTATTGCAAAATTCCGCTTCAGAAGGTTTCTTGTTCCGAAAGGCATCTACCAATGGTTGCACAAGTGCGGTCTTGGTTTCACTCACCTTAAAGAATCCAATGAGAATTGGGTACCTACTCTCCCTTGATTGTTTTTGTAGGTACAAATTCTTGAGACCACCGAAAGAAGATGGGTTCTGGATAGTGGCTGCTCGAGACACTTGACCGGAGACATATCTCTTTTTATCGACTTTTTGGCGAAGAAAAAGGGGTTTGTCACCTACGTAGATAACAACAAGGGACAGATACTTGGTAAAGGTAGAATAGGTAACCCCTAATCTACTACTATCTCTTATGTACTTCTTGTGGAAGGCCTTAGACACAACCTTTTAAGCATTAGTCAACTATGTGACAAGAATTATAAAGTATCTCTTTCAAAGGATTGTTGATAGTTGAAGATAGTGACAAAAAGAATGTGTTTAAGGGCTTGAGGGTGAACAACGTCTATATGATAGACTTAAATGAGGTATCGTTAAATGGAGACAAATTTCTAGTCGCTATGAATGAAGATTCATGGTTGTGGCATAGACGGTTGGCTCACATCAACTTTGATTTGCTCAACAAAATAGTCTCAAAAGACCTAGTCATCGGTTTGCCCAAAATCAAATTCACAAAGGATCATCTTTGTGATGCGTGCCAAATGAGGAAGCAAACAAGGATCTCATTCAAATCTAAAAACATCGTTTCAACTATGAGACCCCTTGAGCTCCTCCATATGGATCTCTTTGGACCATCTAGGGTTAAAAGTCTAGGTGGTAACTATTATGGGTTTGTAATAGTCGATGATTTTTCTAGGTTTTGCTGGACCATTTTCTTAGCAAATAAGAGTGATACCTTTTCGGCCTTTGAACGATTTGCTAAGTTATCTCAGAACAAGTTAAACACAAACATTGGGTCAATTAGAAGTGACCATGGGGGTGAGTTTGAAAATCATTTGTTTGAAGCATTTTGTGATTCCAACGGAATTGATCATGATTTTTCCGCACCACGTACCCCTCAACAAAATGGGGTAGTGGAATATAAAAATAGAGTTTTGGAGGAACTTGGAAGGAATATGATCAATGATGGTGGATTACCAAAATACTTTTGGGCCGACGCCATAAGTATGGCTTATTATGTTTTGAATTGGGTGCTCATCCGACCTATTCTAAACAAGATACCGTATGAGCTTTTAAAAGGGCGTAAGCCAAATATCACTCACCTTCATGTATTTGGTTGCAAATGCTTTGTGTTAAACAATGGGAAAGAGACTCTTGGTAAGTTTGATGCCAAGGCCGACGAGGGTATTTTTCTTGGATACTCTCAGTCAAGTAAAGCGTATAGAATTTATAATAAAAGGTTACGTGTAGTTGAAGAGTCAGTTCATGTTACCTTTGATGAGTCTTATCCGAGAAATGTCGGAGAAGGTAGTTCTTTTCATGGTGCAGGTGTACCTACTGAAGACATACTCAAGGACCCTGATAAGGGAACTGATCAGCCTGAAGCAGTGCGTATTAAGGAGGAAAAGGATCACCAACCGTTGAAAAGTGAAGATAATCATCATTCTGATAAAGATGAACTTCCTCCAGCTTGGAAGTCTTCAAAAGACCATCCAATTGATAACATTCTAGGTGATATCTCTAAGGGAGTAACCACTAGCTCTAAACTTAGTAATTTTTGCTATTACTCTGCTTTTGTGTCACAAGTAGAACCTAAAAACGCTAAGGAGGCGTTACTCGATGAGCATTGGTTTCTATCAATGCAAGATGAACTAAATCAATTCAATAGAAATGAGGTTTGGGACCTTGTCCCCCCTCCGCGAGATCATCGAGTAATCGGCACCTGATGGGTGTTTAGGAATAAACTTGATGAAAATGGAGTAATAACATGTAACAAAGCGCGGCTTGTAGTGCAAGGCTATAACCAAGAGGAAGAAATCGATTATGAGGAAACTTATGCGCCGGTTGCCCGAATCGAGGCTATACGCCTTTTACTTGCTTATGCTTGCACTAAGATCTTCAAATTATTCCAAATGGACATTAAAAGTGCATTCCCTAATGTATATATAAATGAAGAGGTTTACGTTGCCCAACCTCCGGGTTTTGAATCTCATGAATATCCTGATCATGTCTACAAACTTAAACGTGCTTTGTACGGACTTAAACAAGCCCCTAGAGCTTGGTATAAACGTCTAAGAAATTTTGTACTTTATCAAGGGTATTCAAGAGGGAAGGTTGACACAACTCTCTTCATTAAACGTCAAGGAAAACATTAAATTTTGGTACAAATTTATGTTGATGATATTATTTTTGGGTCTACTAACATGACCTTGGTCAAGGAGTTTTCTAGTTTGATGCAGGGGGAGTTTGAAATGAGCATGATGGGGGAGCTCAACTATTTCCTCGGATTGCAAATCAAACAACTCGAAGAGGGCACATTCGTGAGTCAAACAAAATATTGTCTTGAGCTTCTAAAACGTTTCGATATGCTAAACTGCAAAGCAATAGATACTCTAATGCCGACTAGTGCGAACCTTGATCGTGATGAGAATGGTAAAGACGTAGAGGTAAAAAGGTATAGAGGTATGATAGGATCACTTCTCTATCTTACCGCATCACGTCTCGATATTATGTTCAGTGTATGCATGTGTGCGAGGTATCAAGCACATCCCAAGGAATCCCACTTAAAAGCAGTTAAGCGCATACTTCGATACCTCTCTGGTACTCCAAAGTATGGGCTGTGGTATTCCAAAGGTAGTGTTTGTTCCTTAGTTGGTTATTCTGATTCTGACTTTGCCGGGTGCAAGTTGGATAGGAAAAGTACTAGTGGCACGTGTCACCTTTTTGCAAATTCCTTGGTGAGTTGGCACAACAAGAAACATGTTTCGGTTGCTTTGTCAACAGTCGAGGCGGAATACATTGCCGCAGGCAGTTGTTGTGCTTAAGTCTTATGGCTTAAACAACAATTGCTTGATTTCAATTTAAAACTTGAGCGTATTCCTATTTTGTGCGATAACACTAGTTCAATAAACCTAACTAAGAACCCCGTATTACATTCACGCACCAAGCATATCAAAATACACCATCATTTTCTTAGGGATCATGTAGAGAAAGGCGATGTGATCTTTGAGCACGTTGATACTAAAAATCAACTTGCTGACATTTTTACAAAACCGTTAGCCACTGAGCCTTTCTTTCACATCCGTAGGGAACTTGGCATTCTCGATATCTCAGATCGTGTTTGATAATCCTTTAAGATAGTGATCTTCACACACACACACACACATATATATATATATATACATGCTTGTTTATTCTTTTGACTAACAACGTAAAGAGATAGTTAGCTATATGTGAGGGCTCTTATCGTCATGGTGGTCAAGGTAATATCGTTCCGATTTATAGATGTTTAACATATTTTGTGCCATATTAAGTACCTTAAACTTGATGGTTATTGCTTTTTGAGCACATATTGTTCATGTGGATGTTTGTTCTATGTGTGTGCATGTTAATTTATCCTTTTGGAACTTATGTTTGCAAAATTTCAATTTTTTCTTCACTTTTGCCTTGCATGCGTCGATGGGACCATATCATGCATCGACGCATAAACTGTTGCATTTGTTAAGGGAAACTGACGGGTTAGCGCAGCACTTGCATGCGTCGACGCATCCTGCACTTAGGTCGACGAATAAGTGTCACGTTCAGAATTCCTGCATAAAATAGAATGCGTGCGCCGACCTATTGCTGCCTATTCCCACTACATATTTTCACTCTCATTTAATTCTTGTTCATTGCATGTAATCATATCAGATTTTTTGGTCTCCCTCTCTCTATTTCCTCCATTAAACCTCATCATTACCCATTAATCTCCATCAAAATCCCTAAAAATAAAAACCCACAACAAGTGAATTCTCAAGGGTATAAGAACAAGGGTTTATAACGGCTGATCATCATCCTTTCCACTTTCGCGCACTGTTCATCATCCTCTCTACCACTGTGTGCACTGTTCATCTTCTCCAAACCTTCATCAACAATGGCTTCCAGACGAACAACCGGAAAAAGAACAACCAGAGCTTCATCTTCCGGAACCTCTTCGAAACCGGTAACCGTTAATTCTTTAGTTTCTAATGCACTATCTAGTCCTTATGAGGCATTGTTTAGTAATCGTGATGTTATACCTCAACATGGGTTCTATGTATTGATGGGTGAAGATTATCACATTCCTGAGATAACTGAAATACTAAATGTTCAGAATCTTGGTGAATTTCTGGAATGTGATGATAAATACAATAGTGATCTGATTCGAGTGTTCTACTGTGGAATCAAGGGTAAATTTAAGGGGGATGAGTTTAAGTTTTCTATGAATAATGCTCTTCATGATGTAAACAATGATTTATGGGCTACTTTGTTTAGTTTGGACACAAATGAAAATCTACCCAGAGTAACTGATAAAACATTTGTTCAAAACTTTGAGTTCAACACTGCTTTAAACTCTATACTACGGGAGCCATTTCCTGACGATGTTGTGGCAAGTGACGTCTTTCCGAAAAATGTCACTACCGGTCATTTGAAATTTGAAGACCGCATTTTGCAATGGATTGTTGCTCGTATCTTGAGACCTAAGAAAGGTGGATACTCACAGGTTGAGAAGGCTAAAGTTTATCTCATGTATATTCTGAAAAATCAAATCAAAATCAACTGGCCATACTATTTTGCATATCGGATGTTCGTTACCCGCAACTCCCACAAATATCAGGCTCTAGGTTATGCATCCTGTATTCAGAACATCTTGAACAAGGCTGGGATTTCAGTTCCAAATATTCCTTACATTGAGATTTCATCTGAACAGCAATTTCAACCAAAAACCCTCACCATGATGGGCTACCAATGGGATAAGGTTAATAAGAAATTCAATTACCGACACACATCGACTCATCCCTTTCATTCTGAACCTGAAGAACCTATTCATTATGAGGACATACATGATGGTGATCGTCAAGATGTTAATGATGATGATGTGGTTATGCAAGAGGAAGACAACGACACATGGATGGGTGATCAACATGAGGACGATTCTGAAAATCAGGGCTGGGGAGATTGGCAAAACAACTGTTGGACTACTCTTGGTAACGCCTATGTTCCTCCTACTTATGGCGAGGAGTATGGTTGGCATTAACCTGATTACTCGGCACCTCCAACTCCACAGCCTCAGTATGATTACCAGGAATCTGAAGAGATTCTGGCAAGGTTAAATGAGATGAATCTTCAACAGCAAGAATTCCAAGCATTGCAAGAGAGTCGCTACAATGCTCAGGAAGAACGGCTCACAAACTTATCCGATCAAGTCTCGGCTCACATCACTAACTTTAACAGGTTTGCTGACGCGTCTATGACTCGCTTCAACCAAATCGACGAGAACTTGACTCAACAGAATCTAAATCTTGCCAACAGTCTTGGTACTCTAAATCGCACCCTGATTGAACTCAACCTGCACCTAGAAGATTTGCCACCGCCAGGCCAGTATTATGGAGGAAGAGGTCATCCATATAAGGGGAGGAGGCCATAGAGATTAGGGCATCATCTTCCTAGTGTTTTTGCATTTATGTTTGGTTATTTGCTTTGTATTTTTTTATTGTTCAATCTTTGACTTTTACTTCAGTTTGTTTTAACATTCTTACGTATGAAATGAATTGTCTTTGCGATTTATGTTCCGTATTTATCCGCTTTTAATTTACGTTAACTGTATCATATGTGGATGCGTGTTAATGTCGCTGTATTGCAAATATGTGATGGATCCTTACGTGTTAAAGCTTTATTTTGACCACCTTTTTCTCTTCTTTTTGATGTTGACAAAGGGGGAGTAGGATAGCAAGCAGAAAATTAGCAGGAAATCAATCAAGTGTTAAAGACAGGGGGAGCTTGTTCGTTCACAAATTACAAATTACGTGAAAGCTAAAACAGTGTTGCCATCATCAGAAAGGGGGAGTATGTGAGGTCTAAGGTCTTTCACCTATTTCGTTTTAATGATGTCAACAAACATGCTGAGTATTAGATTGTAATTTGAGCGGTATCACTTCTCTTGTTGGGAAAATTGCATCCAGTCATTGTTGTTCATGTGTCTAGAGATATAGGACTTGGTCTTGTCCATAAATATATGTGCATGATCATTATACTTGTGTCTAGTATGTTTTGTCTGGGTCTTAGTCAGTTACAATATGAAAAATTGCATTTTAGGTAAAAATTCAAGTTATTCGCTGACCTTCTATGTGCATGCGTCGACGCATGATTACTGATGCAAGACGTGTGAAATAAATGGGAGAGTGCATAACTCTGAGAATGCAGAAAATGTATTCATGCGTCGACGCATGGTGATTTTGAGTCGACGCATCCCCGTCATTTTTTTATAGTGCTTTCAACGGGTCAGCGCACGATGATCCTCATTAAAACATGAGTCGACCCATAACTTGCCTGACCTGATTTTTTCACTTAAATTTTTTTTCTGTTATTTCTGTTACCACTTTGGTGGGTCAATTTATTCTCTATAAATAGTTTGGTCCTCTCATTAGTCAAACAACAAGAAACGTGAAAATAGATACCATTTTTCTCTTCATCTTCATCTTCTTCATTGAGTAAACAAACAATCACACATAATTATCTTTGTTTGTGTCGCCCATTGTTCGAAGTGATAACGTTCAGAATTTAGGAAGTGTGATCTTCATTTTCTGGGTTGAGAGTTTGGTAGGTGTTTCTTGAATAAAACCAGTTGGTTTTGTCCTCCAAGAATCGAGTAGATTTTGGGGGTTTTTGCACAAACTGTTTCTTTCTACAGGGAATCAGCCGGGCGAAGGTAACGTAAGATTGGAGCAATTGTTCGGTTTAGTAGCTGTAATCGGAGGATCGTAGAAGATAGGTTTGGGTTCGAATTTTTGGTAGATCGCAATTGATCGAGTGAAGGTAACCGAAGAACGGTGGGTTCTTTCGGTTTAGTAGCGTGGGACGATAATTGGATCAACCATATTCGAAGGACTTGATTCATCTTGAATCAAGGGGAGAGAAGACTCTGCATCAACGATCGAAGACGTTCGAGGGTTTGGATGTTCATTGTTCTTCTCTTGTAATAAACAATTTGCAACAGCTACATATATATATATATATATATATATATATATACATATATATATATATATATATATATATATATCAATTCCAATTGTGGAGTTGGGGGCAGACGTACCCAAAGCGAGGACGATTGGGGAACTGTTATGTTTAATTGATACAATTCCTTGAATTGTATCTTGGAGCAACTTTACATTACCTTCCATAGAAATTCTGCACTTAGTGTGTTTATGCACACCAGGTGTTTGATAACTCGATTCAAAACAATATCGAACGCAGTGTTTTTCATTGTATATTGTTTCACCTCATTGGTTTGGATTAAACATCTAGCAAGCGATATTTTGTTGATTGCGTTATAAGTGTAGTAATTGAACTGAATTTTTCTCTTCCGTACTCATTCTCAATATATTCGTGCATATCCGATCCTTTTGGTAGAAGGTTCGTGGTAGTGTAGCGCAAATTTTTGCGTGGTTGCGAAGCACTATCGCTTTTGGGGTACTACAGCTCGATTCATTTTTTATCCTATTGAAGCTGATGAAGGAAGGGAAATAGATGTCTCTAATTAACCCTGCTTGCAAACTGAGTTTGAACAGATGACTGTTGGTTTACAGATGCTACAAAGATTGTGGGTCTCTCTTAGGTTATTTTGTGAAAAAAGAAGTGCCTGGGTAATTGGTGGGGGTTTAAGACTGATGCTTTTCGATTGATGTATGGAGGTACGGGATTTGGGTTTTGGATTAGTGTGCTCGCTAAGATTTTTCTTGCAATCTTATGCCTACGTATTCCCGTTTACCGAAACAGGAAAATCAGAGCGATCGTAGTTCCCCCTATTCTATGGGAGGAAATGGTGTTTTGGTGTCTTGTTCGAAGCCCAAGACGTGAAGCTAAAGAGTCTATTTGTATCTTGTTCAAAGCCCAAGATGTGAAGCTAAAAGGGTGTTGACTTTAGAGAGAATTTGTCATCTCTAAAGAGGGGTATGTTTATCACAACTATTTTATAAAGGAGAATTACTTTAACCGGGATATGTGAATCCGACAATGCCATAATTTCCTTTATAGGGGCTTTTCAACCTAGAGGAGAAGAATTTAACTCAGTGTAGAGCAATGCTATCTTTCCTTAGGAATTTCTCATGCTAAAAGAGGGACAGTGGCGTGGAAGTAAATAATCCAGTGGCGTGGATCTAAAAGTCGGGCATGGATTTCTCTTGGCTCAAGTTGAATCAATTCATGCTGGTAAGCTTTTTGGATTCTTAGAAACATATGCAACAACATTGATGTTTACCTTTGGACTTGATTCAGATTGCAACTATGTGAAAAGATCTCACAAGTTTTGGTGTTTCAACAAAATCTGCCTTGCCCAGAATTTTTCTAAGTGTTGGAAAAGTTGTATTTTCATGTTTTTAGTGATTTTGATCATTCCATAACTCAAAATCCATGATGAATTTGGAGGGAGGTCAGTTTTAAGATTTTGTAGAGGGTAATGAGATCTACAAATCAAGCTTTGGATGGGGAAAATGGCTTTGTGGTTTAGGAGTTATGATCCTCCAAAGTTGGTACCCTTGCCACTTTATTTCATAACTTAGAAAATTTTCTAAGTTTTTATGGTTACCCCTTTTACAAGTTATCCCACTTTTCTTGATTTTTCTTGGTGAATGATGATTCCAATCATACATTAATATCATTTTAGGGTTAAAAAACCATTTTTATGAAAAATCTCAAAAAGTCAAAGTTGACTTTTGTGCACACTTGACTTTTTATCAGATGAATTCCAAACTGTGCAATCCTCTAGGAAATCATGTCCTTGACCTAAATCAAACTTGATGGACATGTTCCATGGGTGTTATAGGGTATATTGATCAATGTCCTAGGGCTTGGGAGCATGTCCTGGTCAAAAGTCAAAGCTACAGTTGCCTTTTCTCGCGAAACCCTAATTGTGGCTCTGATGAAATTGAGACTTGTTGCTCAAGCTTCTTGGATCAATCCCTTGTTATAAATGGATCAATGTGGTATGTTGGAGACCCTCAAATCTTATCTTGAGGTCTTGGCTCATGAATTGTCCCAAAAGTCAACTTAGGGGTGAATTAGGTCAAGAAACCCTAATTCCTGATTTTTACTGTATGCATCCCCTGAGGCTAAATTGACTTGATGATTGGGTTTATGATGTCCCTTGGAGCATCATAGGTTATGCCTTGAAGCATTGGCTCATGCCCAGAGGAGAATTTCCATCTGGAGGCCCTGTTCGACCAAACCCTAATTTGGTGACACTGGCGATCTTAAGGCTTGATCCACCTAGAAGGGAGCAGCCTTGTGCTTAATCCTTGAAGTGGGAGTCCTCTTGATCCTTTGTGGATATTTGAGAGGCTAGACAAGTTGAAGATCATGTAATTTCTTGATTGATCCTTTGTCTAAAAGCTCTGAGAGGGCTTGAAACCCTAAATTTGATTGTAGTGGATGCTCACCCATCTTTGGGGAGACTGATGAGGTATGATGGTTCCTCCATATTGTGATGATGATTTGCACAATGATGGGAAATCTTAGTGGTCAAAATTTGGGGTATGACAGGTAGACGTACAATCCAGTGCTTTGCTTCCGTTAAACTTTTAAAACTAAATTTTTGGTGACCATTTGCGTGTAAAACTCTAGGGATCTATTCACCCCCCTTCTAGATCCATAGTCATCGTCTAACACACTGCTTCCATACCATAAACAAGAGAGAAAGGGGTTGCCCCTATTGAAGTGCAGACGGATGTATAATACCCATGCAAAGCAAAAAGATGTATCTCATGCCAGTCCTTGTAAGTAACAACCATCTTCTGAACAATCTTCTTGATATTCTTATTAGCAGCTTCAACAGTCCCATTCATCTTAGGTCTGTAAGGAGAAGAATTATGATGCTCAATCTTAAACTCACCACATAATTCCTTCATCATCTTATTATTCAGATTCAACCCATTATCAGTGATAATTTTGCTCGGAACACCATACCGACAAATGATTTGGTTCTTGATAAACCGGACCACTACTTGCTTGGTCACATTGGCATATGATGCCACCTCAACCCACTTGGTAAAATAGTCAATATCCACCAATATGAAATGGTGTCCGTTCGACGCTTTAGGCTCAATCATTCCAATCATATCAATGCCCCACATGGAGAAAGGCCATGGAGAAGAGATAACATTGAGAGGATTTGGTGGTACATGAATTTTGTCAGCATAAATCTGGCACTTATGGCACTTCTTCACAAATTTGCAACAGTCAGATTCCATTGTTAGCCAATAGTAACCTGCCCTCAACATCTTCTTAGCAATTGCATGCCCATTGGCATGGGTACCAAAATATCCTTCATGAATTTCTTTCATCAACATGTCTGCTTCGTGTCTATCCATGCATCTGACCAAAACCATGTCATAATTTCTCTTATACAGCACATCATCGTTCAAGAAGAAACTACCAGCCAACCTTCTCAGAGTCTTCTTATCTTTCTTGGATGCCCCAAGCGGGTACTCTTGATTTTGAAGAAAGCATTTAATATCATAATACCACGGTTTATCATCAACAACCTCTTCAACGGCAAACACATGAGTTGGTCTATCAAGCTGCATAACATCGATTTTGGGCACATCATTCCACCGATTCACCATAATCATGGAGGATATAGTGGTTAAAGCATCCGACATTCGATTTACTGCTCTGGGTACATGGTGAAACTCAACCTTATTGAAGAAAGTTAACAACCTTCTTGCATAATCTCGATAAGGAATCAAATCAGGTTGACGTGTCTCCCATTCTCCTTCAATCTGATTAATTACTAGGGCTAAATCTCCATATACATCAAGAGTCTTGATTCTTAAATCAATAGCTTCTTCCAAGCCCATAATACATGCTTCATACTCAGCCGCATTATTTGTGCAAGTGAACATCAACCTTGTAGTGAAAGGAATATGAGAACCACGAGGAGTAACAATTATTGCCCCAATACCATTGCCATACTCATTAACAACTCCGTCAAAAATCAAACCCCAACGGGATCCAGGCTCAGGCCCTTCATCAGGTAATGGTTCTTCACAATCTTTAACCTTTAGATACATTACATCCTCATCAGGAAAATTAAACTTGATAGGTTGATAATCATCAATTGGCTAGTGTGCCAAATGGTCAGCCAAAACACTTCCTTTTATCGCTTTTTGAGTTCGGTACTCGATATCATATTTTGACAACAACATTTGCCAACGAGCGATCCTCCCAGTTAAAGCAGGCATTTTAAAGATATACTTGATTGGATCCATTTTGAATATCAACCAAGTTGTATGATTCAACATATACTGGCGGAGGCGCTTGGCAGCCCAAGCTAAAGTACAACACGTCTTTTCAATCGTTGAGTATCGAGACTCACAATCGGTGAACTTCTTGCTCAAATAATAAATGGCAAATTCTTTTCGACCAGATTCATCTTGTTGACCCAGAACACAACCCATAGACTCTTCCAGCACAGTCAAATACATGATCAAAGGTTTTCCTTCCATAGGAGGAGACAAAATCGGAGGTTCAATCAGATACTCTTTAATTCTTTCAAAAGCTTTCTGACAATCGTCTGTCTAGACACAACTATGATCTTTGCGAAGAAGCTTGAAGATCGGCGCACATGTGGCAGTCATATTGGATATAAATCGGGAGATATAATTCAAACGTCCCAAGAATCCTCTTACTTGTTTTTCTATTTTGGGCGCAGGCATTTCCTGAATAGTTTTAACTTTGACAGGGTCAACTTCAATGCCTTTTTGGCTGACAATAAAGCCCAATAATTTTCCAGAACGGACACCAAAAGTACATTTATTAGGATTCAAATGGAGCTTAAACTTTCTCAAACGTTGAAACAACTTCAATAAGTACCCAATATGATCCTCTTCAGTCTTCGACTTACAAATCATATCATCCACATATACCTCAATTTCTTTATGCATCATATCATGGAACAAAGTAGTCATAGCTCTCTGGTACGTTGCACCAGCATTTTTCAAACCGAAGGGCATCACTCTGTAACAGAATGTTCCCCAAGGTGTAATGAAAGTTGTTTTTTCCATATCCTCGGGTGCCATCTTTATCTGATTATAACCGAAAAATCCATCCATAAAAGAGAAGATACTGAATTTAGCAGTATTATCTACCAACATATCAATGTGTGGCAATAGAAAATCATCTTTCGGACTGGCTTTATTCAAATCTCTATAGTCAACGCACATTCGGACTTTTTCGTCTTTCTTTGGAACAGGCACAATATTGGCCACCCATTGAGGATATTCAGAAGTCATAAGAAAACCAGCATCAATATGCTTTTGAACCTCCTCTTTGATCTTCACAGTCATGTCAGGATGAGTTCTTCTCAATTTTTGTTTCACAGGTGGACATTCAGGCTTCAATTGAAAATGGTGCTCTACAATATCAGTATCAAGACCAGGCATGTCTTGATAGGACCAAGCAAACACGTCAACATATTCTCTAAGAAGCTCTATTATCCTCTTCTTAACATCTGACTGAAGTAGTGCCCCAATCTTGACTTCTTTCTTATCATCATCTAAACCCAGATTAACCAATTCCACCGGCTCTTCATGAGGCTGAATGGCTTTTTCCTCGTGCTCAAGCAACCGAGAAATTTCATCTGGAATCTCCTCAATACCCTCTTCTTCAGCTCCAAACACAGGGAGCTCAAAGTTGGGAGAGGGCATAGGGTCATTATTTTCAATGGGTTTAACAATCAATCTGCACAATGATTTATGTTTGATTTTAGAATATGAATGAGAAGTGCAAGTATTATGCAGATAAAGGTGATTATCACATTATTATTATTTTTTTGGTTTTTTATGTTACCATTTTTCAGAAATAAAGCAAAAAGGGAAAACATAATATGGATAAACAAAATAACATTTTATTGATGATGATAAAATTTGAAACAAAGCCCTCACAAATTCACTTTCACTTTGGGCAGAGTGAAAGGATTTTTTTTTAAAGAAACAAAAACAAATTACTTTGAAATATGAACAATAGTGGGAACATCAACAGCTATCCAATTCTGGCAGATTTGTCCATGTGTCACAAAATTGGGAAGTTCTTCTTCTTCATCATCTTCAATGATGGCAGCAATACAGTGATCTTTGTTGATGAATCCGGCGCTGTGAAAGGCCTCATTAATACGCTTTAAATCTCTTCTGACTGTACCAGGCGTAAAGCCTAAACTAGTTTTTCCCAGGTTATCAACCACATCAATGACTCGGCCCCAGGCATCAGATCGACCAGTCTTTAATACATGCAGAGCATCCTTCAAAGAAGACATGGGCAACTCATTCTTCTTAACAGCTCTATCATCAACAGAAAGAGCTTGAAACGGAGTCCCAACAGTCTCATCAGCATCAACATATAAAAAGGATGAAAGGTGGCTCACCAGCATCGCTTGCTCACCTCCAACAATTACTAGCTTATCATTCTTAACAAATTTCAATTTCTGATGAAGAGTCGAAGTCACTGCCCCAGCCTCATGAATCCAGGGTCGGCCAAGCAAACAACTATGAGCAGGACGGATATCCATTACTTGAAAAGTAATCTGAAAGAAGCACGATCCTATTTTGATCGGAAGATCAACTTCTCCAATCACAGTTTTTCGAGATCCATCAAAAGCTTTAACAACAACCCCACTGTATCTCATGGGAGGACCTTGGTAAGAAAGCCTTGATAAAGTAGATTTTGGCAACACATTCAAAGAAGAGCCAGTATCAACCAACACATTGGAAAGCGCATCTTCTTGACAGTTCATGGAGATAGGTAAAGCCAAATTGTGATTTCTCCCCTCCTCGGGTAACTCTTCATCACAGAAACTTAAATTATTACATGTTGTGAGGTTGGCAACAATTCCATCAAACTAATTAACAGTCACATCATGCTTAACATATGCTTGTTCCAATACCTTCTGCAAAGATTGCCTATGAGCTTCAGAATTCATCAGTAGGAACAACACTGAAATCTTGGACGGGGTATGCAAGAGTTGATCTACAACACTGTACTCACCCTTATTGATCAATTTCAATACTTCATCCTCATAAGCCTTCAAACCACTGGACTGACTAGAAGCATCGACATTACTCTCATCTTGATGTTGTTTGCCAGCAACAACATTCTCCACAATCTTTGGAGGCTCAGGAGCGAAGACACGACCACTTCGGGTCACTCTACTTACATCAGCGACGCTTACCACAGAAGACAAAGAAGGAATGGGCACTTCCTTACCATCTTCTACCATGGTAGCATTGTATTTATACGGAACAGCCTTGTCGGATTCATATGGTACTGGACCGGGCAACCGAATAACCAAAGGCGTAACAGCGGTCTTCCGACTATCATAAGAGATAACAACTCGTTCAGGAATATTAAAGCGTGGTGCAATAACATTCACCTCATTCTGATATTCATCTCTTTTAGCAGTGACTTCAATCAAATTTGCATCCATCATCCTTTAAATGTCCCTCTTCACTATCACACAACCACGTGGATTCACGGAACATATGCGACAAGCTGCATAGTCATGATCAATATCATGGTATTCACTCAAAAGTGCATGCATTTCCACAAGAGATCTTCGGATCCACGAATATCAAAGATTTTGAATGTACCAGGATAACCATAAACCATATTGACAGACGCCTTGCCATGATTAGGCGGTGGATTCGATTGGACATTAGGATTGGAATCTTCGAAAGACAAAATACCACTTCTAGCCAACCTTTGCACTTCCATCTTCAATGGATAACAATTCTCAGTATCATGCCCAGCTCCTCCCTGATGGAAAGCGCAACGAGCTTCAGGCTTATACCACCATGGCAAATCTTTTGGAACAGCAGGTGGTGCACGGGTCTAAACAAGATTCTTTTGAATTAAACAAGGAAGCAAATTCATGTAGGTCATCGGAATCGGATCAAAATCCTTCTGAAAATGGCCCTATTGATTGTTCGGTTTATTAGAACGTTGTTGATGAGCAGGAGCTGCCTGAACAACAGGAGCTGAACTGATAACAGGAGTGACAGATGCAACATGTTGCTGACACTGATTATTCTTACTGTAACTCTTTTTGTGTCCTCCACGGGAAATAGCATTGGTCTCACCTTCTTTCTTTTTGGCAAGTCCTCCCCTATATTTCTTGGAATTTCCAGTAGAATTACCATCTTTTGACAAACGTCCCTCACGGACACCTTTTTCCAATCTCATCCCCATATTAACCATCTCAGTGAAATGATTCGGGGCACTAGCAATCATACGCTCATAATAGAAATGACTCAGAGTTTTCAGAAAAATCTTGGTAATCTCTTTTTCTTCCAAAGGAGGATTAATCTGAGCAGCAATCTCGCGCCACCTCTGTGCGTATTCTTTGAATGTCTCCTTATCTTTCTGTGCCATTGCTCGAAGTTGGTCACGATCAGGAGCCATATCCACATTATACTTATACTGTTTCACAAACGCCTCGCCCAAATCTTCGAAAGTGTGAATTCGAGTACTGTCAAGCCCCATATACCATTTCAAGGCTGCACCAGACAAACTATCTTGAAAGTAGTGAATGAGAAGCTGATTATTATCGGTCTGAGTCGACATATTACGAGCATACATAGTCAAGTGACTCAACGGACAAGAGTTTCCCTTATACTTTTCAAAGCCAGGGACCTTGAACTTTTGCGGGATCTTCACATTAGGAACCAAGCATAACTCATGAGCATTCTTTCCAAATAGTTCTTTACCTCTCAAAGCTTTGATTTCTTTCTGCATCTCAACAAACTGGTCTTGAATCTCTTCCATTATATCATAAGCACTGACATTTTCACTTGGAGCAGTATGGAAAATATGTTCTTCACCAAAAGGAACAGTATGAACCACAAACGGTGGCACAGTCATCACAGGTTGAACGGTAGAAACAACTAGAATTTCAGGAGGTGGTGGTGGTTGATAACCTTCAGGAACAAAGTTATAAGGCATGCCCCAGGGGAAACCAGGAGGCATAGAGTATTGAGAAACACTAGCAGGCGCCACAGATATAGGTGTAGAGACAATCTCAGAAATGACTGTCCTTTGCACAGGAGTTGAAAGCGGAGGAGGAGGAGGAGGTTGATTCTGAGCACCAACCATTGCTTCCATCATAGCAGTGAGTCTCTCCAAACTATCCTTCCAATTTGTCACTTCCTCACGAAGCTCACGGTTCTCTTGTTGCAAATGATCCATCTTCTTCTTCAGATTAGCCCGAGTATTATACTGGTGCGACAGCTTGGCTGAATGAAGACCAAAGGAAAACAATAAGACACCTGGAAAAGGCAAGAAACAATGCAGGATGATGCGAATGCTAATGCAAAAATGCAAACGTTTCATTTAACTTTCAAGGATCTTTAAAATATAAAGCAATTGCAAACTTCACAAAGAAATAACACTTTTTTTTAAATACTGATAAATATCTTATTTTATTGAATATTATCTATGATGTTTGCAAAAGGAAAATCTCTAAAATCCTTGAAAATCGAATGAAACAGAATGTCCATGAATGCATGAGTGCATGTATGCAGCAACCACAAACAAGATCACACAAAGCACACGGGTCAAGGTTCAAGACACGAGCATGGAGTCAAGGTTAAGAACCAACCCACAAAGGTATGTACTAAGGGTATAACACCTGCCGAACAAGGTTCTAAAGAAGTTCCCAGAGTCTACAACCCATCTTTCGGATATTATCGATTTCCCAACTTTCTTGGTAGTCAATAATATTCTCAATAGGGTCTCGTCTGAGTGTGGTATCGTGTAACAACTGATTCAAGTCTGCACCTGAATAGCCACCGCACCACGTCCTAATAAGGCCAAGATGGGTTAAGGGTTCTAAAGTCCTCAGCTTCGGGTCCTCGGATCAAGAAGCATAACGGGTTTGCCATTTATGGTCTGTCATTATTACCTCTTGGGAGGAGTGTCTCAACTAAGTCCTCGGGGATGGTCACCAGAGTCGACAGCTCTCTAAGTTAACACCCCAAAATGCACAAGACACGCAAATCAGAATATCTCCCAAGAAAGCCTCGTCTGGATGTGGGTTTCATGTAAACCAAACGTACCAAGATGCTACGTAGGCCACACTACTTTCCACCCTAGTCCTAGGTATTAGGCTTATCTCACCACACAGATCACCAAGCACCCTGACAGAACAATCAATAACAAACAAATCAGACAAAAAATGATAAATAAATCAAAGTATGTTAAACCCCTCAAGGGAAGAAGTCCCCAGCAGAGTCGCCACTTTTCTGTAGCGGGGAAATTTGTGAGTATAAGCTATTGATTAACTTAACTCAAAAAACAGAGTCGCCACCGCGCTTTTATTTATTCCACAAAGGAAAAGGAAAAAAGAGCGAATAAATCCTAAGAAGTCTAAAAAAGCAAAAGCTAAAAAAGACAAAGAGAAATGGGTAAGGGGGGTTGGTTATGTAAAGGGAAGGTTTTACGCACCCAATATATCTATAGTACTCTATAGGAGCCCTTTGATGTATTCATACTTTTTGGTCTGAAAAAGGTTTGTTTGAAAAGAGATTGAGGAGATGAGAGGAGAATTATTTTTTAAGATTTTTGTGTTTGGAGAGACTTATCGCCTCATGCCTATGTACCCACGAAGTGCAATGTAGGATCAAAACCTCGTAGTTCGTGGTACAAATAACAAAATTTTGTTCGTTTTGGTTGATTTTAAGTGTAAAGACAAGTCGTCATTTCCAAGCGAATAATTCCGCTTAAAGAAATGAATCATGTCTAAACTTATGAAAAGTTTTAAAAGAAAAAGTGCACAAAGCACAAAAAAGAGTTTGATGAGTTTTGTATTTTTTATGTCTTTTTGAAATAGTCAAAATATGATTAACATGGATTGACATTTATTAAAGAAAATGAAGTTTAAAAATCGCTTGACCAAAGTCAAGGTTTTATTATGAAAGCGGTTTTAAGTTTGAAAACAAGAAAATTTTGAAAAAGAGAGGAGATTTTGAAAATTGAAGAAGGGGTGGAGAAGAAGAGACTATCCTAGTGCCTAAAAATAAAAGCTAAGGATAAGCAAGATCTAACCACATGGAGACACTCTTCAAAGCATAATAAGAAAAGAATTTCATCCTCTTGAGCCAATAAGCAAGCCAAATAAAGGCTAGAATATCAAACTCCATAATGATACAAAGCACAAGGGAGAGAATCCTAATTCTAAGTCCATAAGTCCATAATCCAGCCAAGAAGATCCTCCAATGCAAGGGATAGTGGCCATAGTCCAACATTAAGAGCACAAGTCTTTTAGTGGTTTAATCCTTTATTAATGTTTTTGAGTCCGAATAGACAAAAGAAAAACAAAAGCACAAGATAATATGATCCAATTGGACAAAAGAAAAATAACATAAACATAAACATGATATGATAAAATGACATAAAGCATAAAAAATAAAGAGAGATAGGGAGCGAGAAAAAAAATAAAAGTTAGTACAATAATATTGTTAGTAAGTTAGTGATTAGTAGCATAAGGCTCTAGTGCCATAAGCCTTCACCGAGTATTCCGTTTTGCGTTTTGAACTATAGTGATTAAACAATGCACTTAGGCCAAGGTTAATGAACTTGACAGAAGATTGGTAGAACCAAAGCCTCTACAACGCCAAGTTTCAAAGGTTATGGACCTAATGCAAAAAATTAATCAACATTGGGTTAGCGCGGCCAATCAAGGTCCGGACCACGAAAGTTCAAATTCCGAATTGGATAAAGAGGGACAAATGTTGCACTATGTTAAGCAATCGCCAAGTAATTTACGGAGTAATTACCCTACAATGAGGCCGGTCAATAGATCTTTGTGCTAATGCATGCTAGATGAACGATATGTAAATTGTCATCCGAAAGCAATACCGCACGAAAAGAAAATAGGTAACGATCTAGTCTTGATCAAGAATTCAACAAAGAAATTCTAAGATCCATAAGATTTTCATCGATCAAAATAAAAAAAGAAGAAGAAGAAAGAGGAAGCCAAATTGAAATACACTTTCAAGAATCTTTCATCTTCAAGTTCAATCACCTTTAATTGGTAGATTTAAGTGTGAAAATATATCACTAATTTAAAGCACCTCAAATGAATTCAACAATTCATTTAAAGATAGATTTGAACTAATGAATGTTTAATTACTCTAATCATATCCAAAGTCCATTGAAATTAAAGAGAAATTAATCTCAACAATGCACTTCAAGGCTAAAACAAGGAGAAAGGGGAAGAAGGAGGAAAAAAACAAAACAGTCTCAAAAACAAGCCAAGAATTGCATTCTGACTTAGAGTAACCGGTTACTCTATATAAGGTACCCGATTACTCTGCACGCAGAGCCAAAAAATAGTGCAAAATTCAGCATGATCAACTTTCAAAACTTTTTACAAACACCTTGTGATCATGGAACTGAAATTGCACGAAATTTTAAGTAAAACAACAGTGAAAACCAGCAATTAAACACAATTACAAGATCCAAAAGATCAAGTAACAAAGATCTCCAAAGATCTACATTATGGAAGATGAAATTGAAGCTTCAACAATGGTGAGAGATGAATTACCACTTCAAATATGAAAATTCCTTCAAGTTGCTTCAAGATCTAAACACCAAAGCCTTTATCTATGAGAATTGATGAAGAAAACAAGCTTGGATGAATGTTTAGCTCAAAGTTGAACAAGATTCATTGTGAATTCTTGTTAACTTTCAAAAGAAGAAAAGTGAGCTTTGAGTGAAATTTGTGGTTGGGGATAGAATTTGCAAGAGGTTTGTTGGATATCGAAAGCTTGTGAAATGAATGAAATGAGGCCTCTATTTATAGAATTTAGGCATGGAAAAATTGGTGGATTGGAATTTGGTTTGGAAATGAAAATTAGGCTTGGAATTTGAATTTGGAGGGAAATTATCAAAAGAATGGTGATTAGTAAAGGTACATGGTAGGAATTAATTATGATGATGTAGGGAATTAAAATGGGATGGTATAGAATATTCCACATGTGATCAAAATGATGAAAATTGGTGCCAATTGCTGCAGGATTTGAATTTGCTGCCATTTTTCAAATTTTCACGAGGGTAACCGGTTACTCAGTGTAAATTTTGAAAAAAATACCCTTTTTGAGTGCACTGCTGTAGTTCGGCTCAATTCTTTTGCTTGTCAAAGAAGGCATGGAAATAAACACATGAACCTTGGAGTCTCTTGAATAATAATCAATTAAATCTTGGAAACTCTTGATCAGATGATTTTTGAATTACTTGCAGATCAACTTTGACTTTGTTCAGATGAAATTCATTCGAGCTGAGGGACTGATTTTGATATCCTTTGTCCAAATTCTTCCTTAAAAAGTTATTAAAGAAAAAAAACAAACATATTTTTGGATTTTAATTAATGGTTAGTAAACATAAACAAATATAAACATCAAACAAACAAGAGAACAGGGGTGCTTGGCGATCTCACTCAAGAACAAACCTTCAGGGGATGACAAAATAACCAAAGCTTGTGATCTTGTTTGTGGTATGAGATGCAAAAGACATGTGGGATCTTAGGGGTAAAAATTAGGGTATTACAATATTCTCTTCTCATTTTCTTCTCTCTCACTCTAGCATTTCTACGCAGAAAAAACACCCTTTTGCAACAAGCTTTTCTCACTTAAAAATGGCAGCAACCACTTTAACTTCTAAGCTAGATACTAGGAAAAACCCTTTGGAGTTTATGATTCCATCATCAAAATAGGCTGATGGAATAAATTTTGTACCTGAACCACCATTGGCCAAAGATAAAACCCTCTCCTGGCTAAACAGGTACTCATCCCCTTCTCTATTTCTGAAAAACTCTTAGCGTTCTTAGGCTCATTTCTGACGGCTAAGTCTCACCCTAAGAAGATGAAAAACTTCTTCCCCTACTACCCCGTAGCCATGCCTTCTGCATTCGAGGAACGCTCTTTCTACCACTCCTTTATGGAGACACCTACACCTGTCTTTCGATCAGTAACTTCGTCCCAAAACAAGGACTATACCGCCTGGCTCAACAAGGTCCAAAACAAAAGGTAAAAGCAACAGGAAGAGCTAGGTATTTTCAATGTTATCTAGTTATCACGAACTGACCCTAAGTATAACCCCACCATGTTGCTTGCATCGATTTTCTTTTGGGAAGGTTCGACCAACACATTCTAATTTCCTTATGGAATGCTCACGCCGACTTTGTTCCAGATAACAGTTATCACACGACTTAAACCAATAGGTGAACTCTTCACCCATACCTTAGAAACTATGCATGAATTTGTTTTTGAACGATGTAGCTTCAAAAACTATATCACTGACCACCATAAGAAAAATACTGAAGAGGTCTCCGACCAAGAACACATTGTCTTATTGAACCTTTGGCTTTCCTACTACTTCTCCTGCTCTAACTCTTTACAAATAACCAAGAAGTATGTTCCTTTAGCAATCCAACTACATGAAAGTCAGAAAATCTTTCTTGGCAAATTACTTTTAGTCTATTTCTACCAGTCAATAGGCAATACCTCATATAAACTAAAACACCTTCGTGAAAATAACAAGACACTCCTTATCTTTGTCCCCTTATGGCTTTTACAGCTTTGTTTGAATGCTACATTCGAACCAAAGTTACATGTAACCACGTCAAAAGCTTTGATGGAAGCGGACGATTGCATGAGTATCGAAGGTACTCGACCAACTCTAATCACTACATATGACACCCCTTTAGAAATAATTTTCATGAAGTGCATTAAACTATTCCTTGAATTGAAAACCTTTGTCTCGCCCATGGCACCTTTCGTAAATAGATGTGTTGGTCCAACCTGGTTTCAAAATAGGTTTTCTGGGGTAACCACATCTGTTGTTGCAATGTCAAACTCTGTTTGGGCAACCTTATTGACTCCTACACTTCTCTCTACTTGAATCGAGATGGGGACTGGTGGCTTCAAATTCGTTGGCTACTAACCCAACTTAGTGGCGAGGCGATTTGATTTCAGCCAAATGCTGCCAAAATCACTCTATATTTGGGAAAGTGACATTTGCTAGTCAGAAAGGAAGTTTTCTGCTTTGGAACATAGAGATTGATTGGCACTTGTTCGAGAACAAGCCCTTGAACTTCCTATGTTTCACTTCTAACCGTCATTCTACTTAACTGTGGAGTTCGATACTTGGCGGTCAAAATAATTTCAAGGTAACTTCTTTGAGGAGAATTTTTGAAAGAGACTATCGACCTCTTTCTCCAACTTACAAGAGAATCCAGAGAAAAAAGAAGGTAACTAACCATTTACTCAAACTTTTTTAATTCATCCCTTTCAACTTCTAATATATTTTTGTTATAGGTGAACCTAAAGCAAAGAGCGACACTAATGTCGAAGGCCTCTCTGATGCTGATTAAGCCAAGAAAAACGAAGAACCCCAAAAGAAAAAGGCAAGTCTTCCCCATTCACACATTTAACAAGTATCGAGATGACTCTAACATGCATTTCCTTTCAGAATCGAAAATGTGATCCTGACTCTCCAACAACCACGAAACTCAAGAAAAAGAAGAAATCTTTAAAGGGCACCTCAACACAGTTATGTACCTGATTTCCATATTTGATAACTTTAATGATTCAATAAACTAACCAACTCAATCTTTCAAGTTACTCTAAAACCAACAGAAATCTTGGTTGGGGTTGAGAGTTCAGAAGATAACGAGAAAACTTTGATCTTCTCGAGACCCAAACCCAAGGCTTCTCCTAAACCAGGTATCAGCAAGACGAAAGGTGCCTCTTAAAAACAAAATCCTCCAAAGAAGACAATAAACTCGACTGTTGGTCCTTCCAATAAAGAGGGAAGAGAATCGTCTATGCATGATGACCAAGTACACGACGAACAACCTAATGATCTTCCAGTCAACGACAAAGAAACCACTTAACCCAAGGTACTACTCTCAACAAAGCATACTTTTATTTTTCTATTTTAACTCCAACTAATCATTCCTTTACTTTTCAGGGACCGCCACAGTTGGACGAGAACGTGGTGGACTAATCAATAGGTATCCCCTGTTTGATTCCCTCTGAAACTTTTTCTCACATCCATCAGTATAATTTCCTTGATTCCAGACTTTCATCTATTCATCTAGAGACCCAAACAAAATATGTAGGTGTTTCTCCACCATTAAAACCTGAAGCAGAGACTGATGCCAACCAACTTTCTCCACAATGAAATGAAGAGTTAGACGACACTATGACTTCTGTCCATGACTACTTATCCCACGGCGACCCAAAAAACAAATATCAAGAAAACATGGATGAAGGAGAAGCCACACCTGATGCCGAGATCGTTCCAGCAAAAGAAAGAGGTCATCCTACCACCGTAAAAAAAATTAAGCTCAAGCTACAATTCATGATTCATCATCCAACACCTCTTTGAGTGAAGAAGAAGATTTTTTCCCTTAAAAGAAAAAATTCTATAGAGGATTTGAGAAGACTCCAAAAAATTCATAGGCTCTCGACTGGTTCAAAGTCCTCTCATTCTTCTGATGCTTCGTTGGCTAACACGGGTGAAGGTCAGGTGAATCTTCTGATTCAACAATTGAAATTCAACATTGTTGAAGTTGATCTTCTTAATGCCATCGAAGGGGATGCTCAAATTGGCATCGACATTCGAAAACTATTAGCTGAGCTTAACAAACAAAGGGTCTCAAACTCCATGTTTTAATTCTTATTCGAATTCAAAGCCTACTTTGACCAGGTCTGTCGAGATATCAACCTCAAGATAACCTACAACGCTAGACTCTAAGAGACAAAAGAAGTTATGGTTGTAGCATAGGATTCGAGTGAAGCTTCTGGAAAGAGGGTCGACAAACTTGAAATTTAGCTTCACGAATATCTGGACAAGAAAACTTTACTCGACGAGCAGATTTCATAATGACGTACCCGGATTGCTAAGCTGGCCAAAGAGATTGATGATCTGAAAAAGCAAAAGGCTGAACTCTCATGGGAAAAATCGTGCCCATAAGAGAGATGATTGATCAAAAAGCTACTACAGGTGTTAAACATGATGAAGTTGTTCTTGGTATGGGACTTGAAGTTTATTCTTTAGAAGAAGCCCATGAGCATCTGACCACAAGGCTTACATTTTCGAAGACCAAACTTGAAGAGTTCAAATCCAAATTTCTTGTTTAACTTGTTTTTTTAATTTTTTCTTTCCAATGATTTATAATGACTTGCCATCTTGGAATTTTATGAATACCATTTTGGTGTTTTGCATTTATGCATATTATTCTGTTAAAATTTGAATTTTCTGTAGCATAAGTTTATATCTTTTCTAGTATTTACCATTTACTCTCAGGATTCGACAATTAGATGCTAGCTCTTCGATCTCATAAGCATTGTTCAAAAATACTTGAACAATTCGAAATGGGCCTTCCCAATTAGGGGACCATTTTCCCAAAGTCCTATCTCTTTGATCCATAGGTAAGATAACCTTCCACACATAATCTCTAGCCAAAAATGTTATGACTTTGACCTTTTTATTATAGGCATTAGCTATTCGCTCTTTCTGTCTTATCAAAACATCCAATGCAGCCAAAATTTCCTCATCTAAGTCAACCAATTCATCCAACATCATATTCCAATAATGATCAGACAGGATCTTACTTTGCCTCTAAATTCGATTCGGATGCAAATATACTTCGACTATGCAAAATTGGCTTAGGTAACATGTGTTTAAAAATGGCAAAATACGAAGACACATACACATCAACTGGTTTTATATAGTGTTTTAATTTCATACATGAGAAATGCAAACAAAGGTACATCTTTTCTATAAGACTATACCTAGTCTCTGCACCATTCAAGACTCGACTGAGGTAATAAATGGCCCTTTCGACACCACTATTATCATTTAATGCTAACATGCTCCCTATAGTCGAGTATGAAGCAGAAATATACAACCTGATACACTTATTTCTAATAAGAGGCGACAATATTTGAGGGTTCATCAAGTACTCCTTTATTTCATCAAATACCTTTTGATGTTTTTGTTGTCACTTGAACTCTTCCTTCTTTAGGCAAAGTAACAACGATAATGCCTGAATCTTGTTAATAAGGTTTGAGATGAGCCTTCTCAAAAAATTTGTCTTTCCCAATAAAGATTGGAGCTATTTCTTGGTCGAAGAAGGTCGAGCTTCCATGATGACTTTGGTCTTGTTCTGGTTTATCTCAATTCCCTTCTTGTGAATAACAAAACCAAGGAAATCTCCAACCTACACATAAAAAGCACACTTAAGAGGATTCATATTTAGTCCATACTTTCTCATTCTTTCGAACAATTGTCAAAGATGGTTAATGAAAGCACCTGTTGTTTGACTAAATTTTGCTAAAACATTCTGATTATAAACTTGAAGAATATGCAGAAGAAAAAGATGTCGAAGGAAATGTCTCGACATCCTGGCTGACTTGGTAAGTTAGTAGGTTTTAATTTGTTGCAAGAATTAAGGAGCAGATCAAGGAAACACAGGATCAAAGATTGAAAGCCCAAGACAAAAGAAGATTATATAAGGATACTTAGACCTAGGGTTAATGGGACTGTAACTTTTGTATCGCTTATAACTTTATAACCTAGTTCCCTTGTGTTGAATAACGGTTTAGGGTTTGAGAGTCGTTGGCTCTCTTAGGAGTTGTAAGTCTCCACTCTGTAATATGGGATGCAGAGTGAAAGGCATAGGTACATGGACACAACCAGAAGCCTGTACGTAATGGTTGTTGTATTGTTCTTGGACGAAGCTTTGAAGCAAGTCCAATATAACTTGGAGGTCAAGAAACCGCGACAGTTCTGTATTGGCAGAAGACAGAGGTATCACAGGTTGTGATTAGGATGTGAGTGAGGTATCTCATATCAGGGTTGTAAACGTTTGAGTTTAGCCTTGGTAAAGATGTTCATTGGGTAGATGTTAGGGATAAAGTTGTAAACGGGGGAGTTTAGCTTTGTAACAGTTCTACAGATAGTGAAGTCTTCATCCTGGATTGGTATCCCCCATATGCAGGTGAATTGCACCATACTGGGTTAACAATTACTGTCTTATTTAACATTCTGCAATTTACAGTTTTGTTAATGTTCTTGACTGACATATTGGATCAGATGTCGTGACATCTGTGAGTGTGCAATTTTGATATTCAAGGTATCAGTCTGATGTTGCGCCTCTGAGTTTAAATGATTATGCAGCACAATGTCTTGACATGAGTTAGGACATCTGCTATCTGCATAGGCCAGAATTTCAATTGGTATCAGAGCAGGCATCCTGTCTGGTTCTGGATGAGGTCTTTGGGAAGATACTTTCTGGCGTTTAAACAAGGAGGAGTTTGAATATCAGATCAATCAACTCAGACATACTCAAGGGTATTAATGGATGAGATGGATGTTCCGGATCGAACGGAGCAACCCGGAGGTTGTTCATGTTGCTGAGGAGATTCTACAACAACTATAAGAGAAGTGGCTAGTTCTCTTGTTGGTGTGTCTTATAGGATGTTGTGACATCTTATTAGGGCAAGCAGGATCTGTTCCTTGGTGGTTCCGCTGCATGTGTTTCTAATGGAAGAGCTATAGAATTATGGGATTCTGGAGTTGTTACTGAAGACAGTTGGTGGAAGGTCTCACTCGTCGGCCTCTATATTTGAAGATATTTGCATTCTTTTATTCCAAAGTCAGGAGCGATGGAGTGAAAGGAGTTGTGGTTAGATATCTGGTATGATGACTTGGTACTTGGAAGCTTGGTTTCTTGGTACAATTGAAGTCAGTTGAAGAGGAAAGGAGTTGAGTTAAGTTTATCAGGTTCTTGCTCTAGGAGTTTGATAAATTTTTGGTCAGCTAGGTTGTCAAAGATACTTGAGAATTCTCTCAAGTCCACTCATAAAGGCATCTATGTCGTGTATCTGGAGTCTTCTAGTTACTCTTCTGACTAGAAGGTGTTTCTTGGAAACACAATCTGAAGAAAGTGGAGGTGATTTATTTTCACCATCCAAAAACAGCAAGGAAGGATTCATCTCTCTTGACCCTAAGAGCCTTGGTATCTCAACATTGTCCTTTGAAGAAGATACTTGCAAAAAGATTGAATACTTTATAAGTGTTCATGACATGATCTGGTGGACCTCAGCTACAGCGGTGAAGAAAGGTTAGTGGACAAGTATTTAAGATCAATTTCTATTTGTGGAATCCACAAGTATTTAATTGATTATCCTTGAAAGTCAAGATTGTTGATGTTCAACAAGATGTTGGAACATCTCATCATCAGAGTTTATGCAGAATCATGGGAGGGGTACTGCATACGCTTTAGCATCTGTTTTAGTCTTAGGTGGTGACCTAAGAAGTGGCTTCAGTCAGGTGTGACAGAAGCATGTGTTCTCTGGAGAGTTTCCTGGCAAGAAACTAGTCTGGACTTTGATGCTGTTGAAGATGAAGACGAAGACATCATAATCTTGATGGTTACAGCTTGGATCAGTTTATTTCTGATCTAGGTGCTTTGGAGCATGGATTTTGCTATGTTTGTGAAGGTCGAGGATAAGTGGCAGTTATCTCTGGCTTTCTACTGATGGCTCTACTGAGGAAAGTGGCATTCTTTAGTATGGCTATGGGGTAGTCTTGGACTACTTATTTTCTAAAGTTTCAGACGTGGCAGGTTTGAAGTCTTTGGAGTTTCAAAGCAGGATGGAGGTTGTCTACTCAAACTTGGTTGTTGAATCAAGTCTATGAGAGCATGGAACTCTTGTTCTACGAAGGGAAGAGGTTCTTCTAAGTGGAAGAAGGAGGAGCTGAATTCAACAGTTGGATGTCATATCAAAATGTTCTGACATCTAGCTTTACATCAGAAGTCTCAACTGGTGATGTGGCACATCATCTTAAGATAAGGTGATCTACAGGAAAATGGAAGTTATATATGCTTTAAAAAGATCTATCTCATGCAGTTTGCGGGAGCTGTGGATGGGAAGATTTTACATGACTAAGAGGCTTGGTGGATCCAAGATGTCTTGCTATGGGGCAAGTAGTTCATGTGACTTGAAGATCTGATTTCATTAGTGGATCAGTGTATCTTGTGGGAGTTCTGAAGAAGTTTGAGATTAATTAAAAAGTGGCATTTGGTTGGTTTCATTGTGCGCATTCAAGCAGGATGCTTGAAACTGATTGCTCTTGTACAGAAGAGTAGTTAGTTGAAATTGTAAGGAGGTTCTGGTTCTCTGGGAGCTTGTGACAGAAGTTTTGGGTTGAGAATGGAAGCATACCTTCTTTGGTGGATGAGAGTTTATTTCTCTCTGGGTTTCTGAAGTTTTCTTTGTTCAAGCTGGTGGCACAGTGTTGTGTGAAGATCTCCAGTGCGGATTACTATGCTGATAGTAAGTCCAGTGGTGGAGCATATCAAGAACCATGGTGTGTGGTGTCTGTGATGTGTGGAAGATGTCCTAACTGATGTTAGAACATCTTTGGGTTAGATATCCTTGATGAAGGATTTCAGGTTCTATGAAGAACTGGTTACTTGCATCGTGTCTAAGAAGTATCTACATTGTCATACGGGAGAATGATGGAGTAGAAGTACTGTCTTGGAGGTCTGATGTAAGGTTTTGGAAGACTGGAGTGGATCATGGGTTGGTTGCATGAAGGTCTGGTTTCTGATGCGTTCAGAAGTGGATATTCACCAAAAATCAGAAGTATTCCAGGTTATCATATGGGAGAATGATAAGGAATGACTGTCTTGGATTGTGGGGTGTCTATCTCTATTGCTAGCTGGGTAAGGTCAGTGGAAAATCTTGCGAAAGGGATGTTGACCTGGCTGCAAGTCATGCTAGTAGTGGATCAGTTTAGCAACTGTGAAGTTCGGGAGCATGCATATAATAGCTGACATCGTTATAACAAACTAAGGGTCCCTGTGCGTCTCTTTGAGGAATATGAAGCATTCTGATTCAATTGGTTTGTGCCTCAAGCAATTGGAGGTCTATACATGAGAATTCAAGAGGAGTGCGTGTGGTGTGTAGATGGTTGCAGGATGGGGGGATCAATGGGACTTTGATCTCAAGCCAAGAGTTTGTTATGGTTGGTATATATTTCCTCACGGGTAGCATGATGGTGATCATGTGTGAGTGATTATTGTTTCTTGTCAAAGGGATCAATAAGAGAGTTGGTGATTGTGTTCAGCTGGTAAGTTGGACTGAGGGTGCACTCTTGAAGACATGAAGATGCGTCTTATGTTTTCCATTCATTAGCTTAGGTGTTCTGTGGAGGATCACTGGTTACCTTAGATAGGGGGAGATGCCTCTTGATCTAAGATGAGTTACTGCGTGGATATAGTTGTAGTTCCAGTTTACATTTGTGCGTCAAGCAAGCTGAGATGTCAAGGAGGATGTCTTGACATTGTTGTATTGTTGCAAGTTGTGGGAAACTTGGCAGTACATGTGTTTTGGGAATGGTTCTTACTGGATGCTTAAGAATCATTGTTGAGTCTGAGGGAATTTATTTTTATCTGCAGACTGTGATCATAACTTTGTGAAGAAATCTCTGCTTTGTCAAATCAGAAGAAGAACATAGGAATAACAGACAATGTCTGACATGATGTCAGGACATTGTTATAAAACATGTGTGCATATAATAGGTTCTTTGGTCGGCGTTCTTAAAAGAAGAAACAGTCAAACCAGTCTTGGTCAGTGCGGTACTGGTGGAGTTATTGCCTTCGATTAATGATCCTTTGAATTGACTAGCGTTATTTTCTGTGGATCGTTACTCTCTAAGAAAATGGCTCGGCTATAAATAGGATTGCTTTGATTTTATTTAGTCTCAATACTCTCCTTGGGTTGGTGGCAGATGGGGTTCTTCAAAATCTGGGTATGTTGCGTCTGGTTTTTGGGTTGTCTTGGTCACTTTTGCCAAGTTTTGGCTAAAAATGGGGAGAATGGTTTTCTGATGCTGTATGGGTTTGGGTACATTCCTGCAGTTGGTTTGCAAGAGTGTTGGTTAAGATGTTCTGACATCTTAACAATCTTATTTTCCTTGTGTCTTGTGATCTGAGTTGTGAAGCAGGTTGTGTCTTGTGACCTGAGTTATGCAATCTATGTTCTCAGGGTTACGAAGCCTATAACTGCTGTTGCTTTTCCAGAGGAGTCTTCTGGTTCCCAATACCTCTCTTGGAAGAAGGGGGAATATGTTGAGGGGGAGACTCTCTCAGACCTTAGCTCCAATCAATTCTGAAGATAAAGGAGTCTTGATGAAGGAGCCTTGATGTTTGCAGAATGCCGAAGAAAATGTTTATTTTAGCCAATATTTGTCAAAAGGGGGAGATTGAAAGCACCTGTTGGTTGACTAAATTTTGCTAAAACATTCTGATGATAAACTTGAAGAATCTGCAGAAGAAAAAGATGTCAAAGGAAATGTCTCGACATCCTGACTGACTTGGTAAGTTAGCAGGTTTTAATTTGTTGCAAGAATTAAGGAGCAGATCAAGGAAACACAGAATCAAAGATTGAAAGCCCAAGACAAAAGAAGACTATATAAGGAGACTTAGACCTAGGGTTAATGGGACTGTAACTTTTGTATCGCTTATAACTTTGTAACCTAGTTCTCTTGGGTTGAATAAGGGTTTAGGGTTTGAGAGTCGTTGGCTCTCTTAGGAGTTGTAAGTCTCCACTCTGTAATATGGGATGCAGAGTGGAAGGCATAGGTACAGGGACACAGCCAGAAGCATGTAGGTAATAGTTGTTGTATTGTTCTTGGACGAAGCTTTGAAGCAAGTCCAAGATAACTTGGAGGTCAAGAAACCGCGACAGTTCTGTATTGGCAGAAGACAGAGGTATCACAAGTTGTGATTAGGATGTGAGTGGGGTATCTCATATCAGGGTTGTAAACGTTTGAGTTTAGCTTTGGTAAAGATGTTCATTGGGTAGATGTTAGGGATAAAGTTGTAAACGGGGGAGTTTAGCCTTGTAACAGTTCTACAGATAGTGAAGTCTTCATCCTGGATTGGTATCCCCCAAATGTAGGTGAATTGCACCGAACTGGGTTAACAATTACTGTCTTATTTAACATTCTGTAATGTACAGTTTTGTTAATGTTCTTGACTGACATGTTGGATCAGATGTCGTGACATCTGTGAGTGTGCAGTTCTGATATTCAAGGTATCAGTCTGCTGTTGCACCTCTGAGTTTAAATGATTATGCAGCACAATGTCTTGACATGTGTTAGGACATCTGCTATCTGCATAGGCCAGATATTCAGTTAAGGTGACCATTTCCCAATGCAGACTTAATGACTATATAATCATTATATATTTGCATAAATGTTTCGATATAATCATGGAAAATCGAATTCATCACCCTCTAGTAAGTTTCCCCAACATTATTCAAGCCAAATGGCATCACCACCCATTCATTAGTGCCTAAGGCTTCTGGAAATCAAAATGTTGTCTTCGGAACATTTTCATATACGATAAAAAATTGGTTATAACCAAAATAACCATCAAGAATACTTTCAAAACCCGCTGCTGAGTCGACCAACATTTCGGCGATAGACATTGAGTATTCGTCCTTTGGGGTTGCTGCATTCAGATCTCTGAAGTTGATGCAAACCCTTAATGTTCCATTTTTCTTAATCACTGGAACAATATTTGCAAGCCATTCGACATACCTTGATGTCCTTATGAACTTGCTTTCAGGAGTCTTTCGATCTCCTCTTTTATTTTGAACATAACCTCTAGAGTAAACCGCCTTGGCATCTATTTGACCGAATTTTTCCCAAGCTTTATTGGCAGCTTTAGCTCCACTAAATCTCTGATTAAACATGACATTTTGTTATAATCCCAAGCAAAGCAATATTTAAGTTCTTAAAGTAAATTAATTACCTCTAACCTTAAACTTGGGTCGATATTGACGTTGATATTTGTCGGTATTTTGTTAGTTCCATTGCCTAAATCGGATTCCTCCACGGATCCTGGGGTCGCATCTTTATTGTTGCGACATTATCCTTTTCAAAGGCCAAAAGCTCATCATCATAGACGCAGTCAAGCCTCTGGTATTTTAAGCCATCACTTTCTATGTTTGCTAATTGCAGCTTTTCGAGTAGGTTTGGCTCAATGATTATTCTCTGACCCATGTCGAACACTTCTAATTCGTTGGCTTCGACAACCATATGTGGTGCTTCAGTCTCTAAGGCCGCTCTTAATTTATTTTTCAGCGATATGTGGTACTTCGGCCTCTAAGGCCACTCTTAATCTATTTTTGGCCATGTAAGCTAAAATTCACTTTTAACGTGTCGAACTCAGACATCATCGTCGAATTCATCGCCCCATCCAGTTGTCCAGATGGTCTCATTACTCCATTCACCCATGATTTCTCTATCCTATATGAATCCGTGGGTTGGGTGAATCGTAAAAAGCATATGAATTTGTGGGTTGGGTGAACCATATGAATTCGTCGCCCCAACCTCTTTTCTCCGTCATTTATTTTATTTTGCATATCTTTCCTTTGATTTTTGATGATGTACCACTTTTCAAACTAATAATGTTGTTGAGGCTTTTCAATGCCAATTCTGCTGCTTATCAAACAATTTTGTTTTTAATTATGTGGTTCAAATATGAGTTTGATGGTTGTTGAGTAACATCTTACTTGGAGGATATATATGTTTTACATGTTTTATTTAATTAATTGTCGAGTCGGGAAGTAGGGTGTTACAGAGACTAAAAGTCAAATCGAGTTAAGTCTATATTTAATTAGGAGGCTCTAGGTGACTGATATATCAAACTTTCTCAGGGTCCTTAAACTTAAGTCACTTTTCCCATATACTAAATATACTTTCAAATACACATACTATTAAGACTCTAAAAATAAAATTCCCTTTCAATTTTTGATTTAGTGGTACAAATGGATTTTTCACAACAACATGACAAACACAACAATAATATAATTAAACTAAAAAGAAATTAAGCCTCTCCCATACTTAAACTAGACATTGTCCTCAATGTTAATAGTGAAAGAAAATAGAGAGAAAAAACTCATATTGTCCCCACTCCTGATTAGCCTTTGTTAACGCATATCATCAGGTAGGAAATTGTGGTGCCCTTTGCGTAACCTTCTTTTTATTCATTCAAAAATAAACTCACAAAAAAATTAAAACACACAATTTTGTGGGTTGCCTCCCACATAACGCTTCTGTAAGGCCATTAGCTTAACCTTTTGACCCTAATGCCCTGGAGGGTGCTTCCTTCATGTTTAGTTCATTTACATTGTGCCTAGGAACTTTAGGGGTTCGCTTAAACCTATCAATCTAATTCACACACTTTTTACCCTCTTTCTTTTTTTATTTTATGTGGGGGTTCATATTTAAGATCCGATGGGATTGTTTTTTTTTTTTAATTTTGGGGCAGACCCATGTGCTAGTACTTCAGATTTTTGGGCAAATTTTTCATAAGCCTCAGCTTTCTCATTTTCACCTTCATCCTTTTTGGATTTGTCCTCTTTGACATCTTGATCAGTCATATTAAGTCTGAAACAAGAGTCTAAGGCAGAAGGATTTTTCATTTCTTGGGCTAGCACAAATTCAATCTTTCCCTCTCCTACTTCAAAGGCCAACCTTGCTTGTTAAAAACAAATAATGGTTCCAGACATATCTAGAAAAGGTCTATCTAGAATGATGGGGACAAGCGAATCCTCCTATATTTCCATGATTACAAAGTCTGTAGGTATACAGAGTTGCCCGATTCTTATGGGCACATCCTCTAGAATACCCATGAGATACTTAACTGGCCTGTGTACAAGTTGTAGAGAGATGTTGGTTGGTTTCATCTCACATAGAATCATCTTTTTACACACAAATAGTGGCATCAGGATGACGTTGGCCCTTAGATCACACAACACTCTCTCAAAGCTCATGGTACCTATCTCGTAGGGAATTGAGAAACTCCCCAAATCTTTTAACCTAAGTTGTAACTTATTCTGAACTAAGGTGTAACATTCTGTAGTGAATGACATAGTCTCATTATCCTCTAATTTTTGTTATTTTAGAAAGGATCTCTTTTAATAATTTAGCTTTTTAGAAATGATATTTTTTATCAATTTATCATACGTAGGTATTTGGGATAAGACCTTGTTAAAAAGCACATGAATGTATAGTTATTTTAGTAGCTCCACAAAACTCCTAAATTGGTTCTCCTTCTTTGCTTGTGCAAACCTTTGCGAAAATGTGATTGGGGGTTTATAGGGAGGAGGAGAAACATATGGTTCCTCCTCCTCTTCCTCTTCAACTACCCCCTTTTTGGGTGGTGTCGGGTTCAACATCTTTTCCTCCTCACTCTTCTTACTAGGACCCTCCACTTTCTTACTGTTTCTCATTGTTATAACATCCATTTGTCCTTAAATATAAATTATTCAACCAATAGAAAAACACTCCTTGGTGAGTTTACAATAACACCCTTTCCATAATACAAACTTCCTCACAAAACACAAAGACTTTTTCAAAGCGCTACGACTAAATTAGAGAGAGAGAGAGAGAGAGAGAGATACATCACCATTTTTTATGGAAAAATGTGAAAGAAAAGGCCTCTATTTATAGGCTGTTGGAACAAGAAATGAAAGATCCATCGGCCAAAATTAATGTGCCAATCAATTGGCTCTTAAGCCTAACCGACTGTGAGCTCAATTTAGTCGATTACAAATGCTCAAAATGGAAATAATGGATATAGAGACATTTCCCTTCATTAAGACATTGTCTTAGTCATTTATGGGCAAAGTTTGCACTCACCAAATTGATTGAGTAAAGAGTTCAATCGATTGGACAATTTAAAACTTTGTCCAAAACATTATGATAGTTCCCTAATCAACTAGCTACGTTCCAAAAGTTTTTTGGGTTGTTTAGTTTTAGAAATAAGGAATTTAAACATGTATGTGTGCGTGTGTGCCCGTGTATGATTTAGCCAAGCTATTTTACGAAAATGCCCTTGTGTTTTTACATTTCACGATTCACTCAGATGTGACTGGGCGAGCTTTCACACTTCCTATTTTTCACACTTTGAAGCTTCAAGACTTTCTGAATAGACCAATCATATAAGAACTTGATTTAATCTTATTGGAGATGAGACTTGAGGTATCTTCAAGTTGAATTCCATCATTAGAGGATGTTTGTAGTGATCACCAAACTCTAATTCGTCTACTTGCATCCTTAATTGCTTCTCATACTTGCTTGATTCAAAGGTTGCATTTTCAAGTTGTCCTCATCAAAAGCACACCATCAAATGCCGACCATGATATTCATCTTTAGATTTGACCACTTCTTTGAATAACTTGTAAAACATGGTTCCACAAAAATCATTTGAGCAAAATTATAAAGCTAGTTAAAACGTAAAATTGCAATCCTTTCTATTGAGAGTTTACAAATATGTTTTGAGATTCTGGTATCAGATGTGTGATGTTAAGTGTGATGTCACAACAACGCAATCTGCTAATATGAATAAGGCTATAACAATAGTAAATCAACACAATGAATTGTTCACCCAGTTCGGTCTAACTACCTACGTCTGGGGGCTACCAAGCCAGGGAGGAAATTCACTATTAGTAGTATTAAATTACAGACTCAACAATCCCAGTTGACATCTACTAATCTTAATCACTACACAATGACACTTCTACCTAAGAAACTACTTAGGTATGAGAAACCACTCACTCCCTCTAAATCACCTCAGTGATACAATTCAAGGATTACAAATTGAAACCACAACTTGATCTTGCTTACAAGCTTTGATCAAGAACAACTCTCTCTTGCTTAAAAGCTCTAGAGAAACCAATTACAACTCATAATAGTAACACCAATTCAAACATGAATGGTTTACAAAACACACACGAAAACTCAAATTGACTCCCAGTCTATGCTCTCTGTCTTCGTTATCTTCCAACAAGGGTTGAGGTTGCTTTAAATAGAATTCTGACTTGGACTTGGACCTCTTCCAAATATCTGATTTGATTTGTTATTAAATAGAATTTAAAACAGATTTGATCTTCTAATCTTTTTAAATCTTTTCAAATCAGCCCTAATGTTAGTTACATGATCTGCTCCATATCTGATTGAAAATATCTTCTCCAGGATATTCGCATCCAATCTCTCTAACAGATCTCCTCAAAACAAACTAACATGTGCAGCCCTAAAACATCACAACCTGATGTTTTGATAACTGATGTCAAGACATCAAGTTTAACATCAGCATATAAAACTTCAACCCTGCAACAACTAATGTTAGGAACCAATGTTAAGACATCAGACATATGACATCAACATTGTTCAACTTTGTTTTACCAAAATTCCAGCCAATACAAGAACTAACAATCTCCCCCTTTGGCTAATTTCGGCTAAAACAATCTCTGCCAACATCAGAGGTACCTGCAGCGAAAAAACTTCATACTCACAACCAGCAGCAATCACATTTTATCACATCCAAAATCTGCACAAAGCTCCCCCTCAAAACAAGAACCAGCATACTAGTTGTTCAAACATGCACACTCCCCCTCAAGCCTAGAACCACAACAGACAACTAGGCTACACATAGGCACATAGGCTAACTCTCCCCCTTTTTAGCCATAATTGGACAACTACTACATCAAACACAAAGAACTGACAACCATTAAGACATGGTCAAATAACAAGCTTCCCAAGGAACACATTTTCCAAAAACTTTGACTGGTCAGGCGATATAAACAATGGATTCTTATAGAACTATAAAATCCAAGCCTTATTCCTTCTAACAGCACCAGACAACAAACAAGTATGAGTCAGTCTAACAAAGATGCAGGGAAGAAACACATGCAGGAGGTCAAGAAACCAGATCCACTGAAGAATAAGAACAAAACAATGACAGCCGCTGGGACTTCTTCAGGAGCAACAAGAACAAGAAAAACATCAGAGACAAGGATGAAAAACATCAAAAAACCTCCAGTGCAACTTCATGCTTCTGATGATGAATGGGATGAAGATTGGAAAACTTTTCATGATGCAGGGGGTTGGGATAATCTTTAGACCCTTTATATGTTGCTTTTGATGTACTAAAATCTAATCTTGTATGCATTCAGCAGGTGAATAAAATTCTGTTTCCTTTGCAATAAAGATCACAACTGCACAAGACACTTCCCAGCACATTTAATCCTCATATATGCAAATTCCTAATTTGCTTCTTAATTTTTCAAATTGATTTGCATCTAAGGCCTTGGTAAAAATATCTGCTAACTGCTTTTCAGTATCAACATGTTCCAGAGCAACTACTTTGTCTTCAACCAACTCTCTTATAAAATGATGACGTATATCAATATGCTTAGTTCTGCTATGTTGAATAGGGTTCTTAGAGATATTGATAGCACTCAGATTATCACAGTATAATGTCATGACATCTTGCTTGACATTGTATTCTGTTAACATCTGCTTCATCCAAACAAGTTGAGAACAACTACTCCCTGCTGCTATGTACTCAGCTTCAGCAGTAGAAAGAGACACACAATTCTGCTTTTTACTAAGCCATGATATCAGATTATTCCCTAAGAAGAAGCAACCTCCTGAAGTACTTTTTCTATCATCAGCACTCCCTGCCCAATCAGCATCACAAAAACCACATAACTCAGTGCCTGATCCATGACTGTAAAGCATTCCATAGTCACTAGTCCCATTCACATATTTCAGAATCCTCTTCACTTGATTCAAGTGACTAACTTTAGGCTCAGATTGATATTTGGCACACACTCCAACAGCAAAAGAAATATCAGTTCTGCTAGCTGTGAGATACAATAAGCTATCAATCATGCTTCTGTATAGACTTTGATCCATACTCACACCATGTTCATCCTTGGACAACTTTAAGTGAGTAGGAGCAGGTGTCCTCTTGTGATTAGCATTTTCCAGACCAAACTTCTTAACAATGTTCTTTGCATACTTGCTCTGGGATATGAATATGGAGTCTTCCATTTGTCTAACTTGTAGACCTAGAAAATAGTTAAGCTCTCCAACAAGACTCATTTCAAACTCAGACTGCATCTGTTCCACAAAATGTTTCACCATTGCATCTGACATCCCACCAAATACTATGTCATCAACATATATTTGAGTTATCATCAGTTTTCCTCCTTCCTCTTTAATAAACAAAGTCTTGTCAATCCCTCATTTTCTGTAGCCATTCACAGCCAGGAATTCAGTAAGCCTTTCATACCAAGCTCTTGGTGCTTGCTTCAAACCATAGAGAGCTTTCCTTAGTTTGTAGACATGGTCAGGAAATGTTGGATCAATAAATCCTTTTGGTTGATCAACATACACCTCTTCATTTAAGTAACCATTCAAGAAGGCACTCTTAACTTCCATCTGAAAAAGCTTGAATTTGAAATTACAGGCCACCCCTAAGAGTAATCTGATAGATTCCAGTCTTGCCACAGGAGCAAAGGTTTCATCATAATCAATTCCTTCAACCTGAGTGTATCCCTGAGCAACTAATCTGGCCTTGTTTCTGGTGACCACTCCTTGTTCATCAGATTTATTCTTGTAAATCCACTTGGTGCCTATCACATTAACTCCATCAGGCCTTGGACCAAGATCCCACACTTCATTCCTCTTGAATTGTTCCAGCTCTTCATGCATGGCATTAATCCAGAATTCATCAGTCAGAGCTTCTTTGACATTCTTGGGCTCAATTTTTGAAACAAAACAAGAATTTGACACAACCTCTCTTGATCTAGTGCTAACCCCTGATTTAGGATCACCTATGATAAGCTCCCTTGGATGGTCCTTTTGCACTCTAATAGATGGTTCTTTATTAGATTGTTCAGGTTCAGGCTCAGCATCAACAGGATTGGGAGACCCACTTCTGTCTTCAGTTTTTGCTGTGACTTCTTCAACTGATGTTTCAACATCATCCAGGACATCAACATCTTCCTGCTTATCAATGTCATCAATCACCACATTTATAGACTCCATCATAACCTTTGTTCTAGAGTTGAAAACCCTGTAAGCTCTACTATTTGTAGAGTATCCTAGAAAGATTCCCTCATCACTTTTAGGATCCAATTTTCTCCTCTGTTCACGATCTGACAAAATATAACATTTACTTTCAAAAACGTGAAAGTACTTCACAGTAGGCTTTCTCTCTTTCCACAGTTTATACAGAGTAGCTGAAGTGCACCTTCTCAAAGTAACTCTGTTGTGAATATATCAAGCAGTGTTCATGGCTTCAGCCCAGAAATGGTAAGGAAGCTTTTTGGCATGAATCATTGCTCTAGCAGATTCTTGGAGAGTTCTATTTTTCCTTTCAACAACTCTATTTTGCTGAGGAGTAATAAGAGAGGAAAACTCGTGACTGATGCCTTCAGCAGAGCAGTAATCAGTAAACTTGCTATTTTCAAATTCCCTCCCATGATCACTCCTTATTCTGATGACATTGCTCTCTTTCTCTCTTTGGAGTCTTTGACATAAATCTTTAAATACATCAAACACTTTTGTTTTGTCTTTGATGAAGCTTACCCAGGTGTACCTAGAATAGTCATCTACAACAACATAAGCATACTTCTTCCCACCTAGACTTTCTACCTGCATAGGTCTCATCAAGTCCATATGAAGAAGTTCCAAAACTTTGGAGGTGGTGTTATGTTGAAGCTTCTGATGTGACATCTTGGTCTGCTTCCCTATTTGACAATCTCCACAAACTCTTCCTTCTTCAATAATGAGTTTAGGAATTCCTCTGACAGCTTCTGAAGATATGATTCTCTTCATTCCCTTCAGATGAAGATGTCCCAACTTTTGATGCCAGATTTTGACTTCATCATCTCTAGCAAACACATATGTTGAGGTACTTGAGTCTTGTTGCACCCATAGATAACAGTTGTCCTTAGACCTAACACCCTTCATGATGACTTCTCCTTTCTCATTTGTGACATTGCACTCAGATTTTGTAAAGTCTACTTTGAATCCTTGATCACAAAGTTGACTAATACTAATCAAATTTTCTGTCAACCCTTTGACAAGTAGTACATCATCCAGTCTAGGAGCACTAGCACAATTCAGCTTTCCCATCCCCTTGATTTCTCCTTTAACACCATCACCAAAGGTTACATAACCTGAAGAATGGAGCTTAACATCTACCAACAAATTCTTAACTCCTGTCATGTGTCTTGAACACCCACTATCAAAGTACCAGTCTTCTTTGGTAGAAACCCTAAGAGAAGTGTGAGCTATTAAGCTGGTAACTTTACCTTTTGGAACTCATTGCTTCTTAGAATTGAAGGCCTTATTACCTTTGTGAAACTTCTGTCTGGGAGTATACTGATGTGTCTTCTGAGGATACCCATGTAGCTTATAACAGTAAGCCTTTATGTGTCCAAAACGCCCACAGTGATGACATCTCCAGCGCCTGAATTTCTTCCTAGAAGGAATCCTGTCAGGATGTTTAAACATCTGTTGTAACATCACTGGTTTGGAACTGGTAATAACATCATTAGAAGCTGCACCATTGTTGAATCCCAAATCACTTTTGTCTCCAGCAAGTTTTCCAATACTAAGAATGTTGTCTAGAGCATCAGTACCATTGTTCAACATTTTGACAGTTTTGGTCATAGAATCCAGTTTAGAGTTAAGCATACTGACTTTATTTTCTAGTTCAGTTTTTTTTCGCTTCTAACTGCACTATGATTTTCTTTAGCTTTTCTCCTTCACGACAGACTTGTTCACTTCTCATGCACAGTTCTTTATAAGAGGCAGCAAGCTCTTCATAAGAAACCTCATCATCACATGAATCATCATCTGACTCACAAACCCCAATCATAGCTCTGACAAGCTTAGCTGATTCTTCTTCAGATTCACTCTCACTATCAGTGTCAGACCAGGAAGCCGATAACCCCTTTTTCTGCTTTTTGAGATATGTAGGATATTCTTTCTTGACATGACCATACCCTTCACACTCAAAGCATTGAACTCCTTTGTCATTATTGGTCTTTTCTTTATCTCTAGTTTTCTTCCCCTGATCTCCTGATCTGTTGGTGTCAGATGTCATGTTCTTGACATTAGGTTTGTAGCTCCTGTTTATCCTTTTTAGAACCTTGTTAAACTATCTTCTCAGCAGAACAATAGCATTTGATAGTTCCTCCTGAGTTTCAAAATTACACTCCTTCTTACCATCTTCAGTATTAGACACCAAAGCTATGCTTTTGGTCTTCTTTTCAGACTCCTCATTCAACCCCAACTCAAAAGTTTGAAGAGAACCAATCAACTCATCAACTCTCATCTTGCTGATGTCTTGAGCTTCTTCAATAGCAGTCACCTTCATTTTATATCTCTTGGGAAGGGATATGAAAATCTTCCTTACCAACTTCTCTTCAGTCATTCTTTCTCCTAAAGCACTAGAAGCATTGGACAACTCAAGAATATTCATGTGAAATTCATGAATGGTTTCATCCTCCTTCATCTTCATATTTTCAAACTTTGTAGTCAGCAGTTGAAGTCTTGACATCTTGACCTTGGAGGTTCCTTCATGAGTAGTTTTCAAGACATCCCAAGCTTCCTTAGCTACTTCACAAGTGTTTACCAGCCTAAAGATGTTCTTGTCAATACCATTAAAGATGGCATTCAAAGCTTTTGAATTTCCAAGTGCAAGTTCATCTTCTTCCTTGGTCCAATCTTCCTCAGGTTTCAGCTTTGTTGTACCACCCTTTTCAACAATAACAGGTGCTTTCCATTCTTTTAAGACAGCCTTCCAAGCCCTTCTGTCTAATGACTTCAAGAAGGTAACCATCCGTGGTTTCCAATAGTCATAATTAGAGCCATCAAGAATAGGGGGTCTATTCACAAATCCACCACTCTCCTTGTCCATTGCACCAGAAAGTATCAGCCCTAGATCTCACCCAGATGCAGAGCAGGATGCCTGCTTTGATACCAATTAAAATTCTGGTATCAGATGTGTGATGTTAAGTGTGATGTCACAACAACACAATCTGCTAATATGAACAAGGCTATAACAACAGTAAATCAACACAATGAATTATTCACCCAGTTCGGTCTAACTACCTACGTCTGGGGGCTACCAAGCCAGGGAGGAAATTCACTATTAGTAGTATTAAATTATAGACTCAACAATCCCAGTTGACATCTACTAATCTTAATCACTACCCAATGACACTTCTACCTAAGAAACTACTTAGGTATGAGAAACCACTCACTCCCCCTAAATCACCTCAGTGATACAATTCAAGGATTACAAATTGAAACCACAACTTGATCTTGCTTACAAGATTTGATCAAGAACAACTCTCTCTTGCTTAACAGCTCTAGAGAAACCAATTACAACTCAAAATAGTAACACCAATTCAAACATGAATGGTTTATAAAACACACACGAAAACTCAAATTGACTCCCAGTCTATGCTCTCTGTCTTCGTTATCTTCCAACAAGGGTTGAGGCTGCTTTAAATAGAATTCTGACTTGGGATTGGACCTCTTCCAAATATCTGATTTGATTTGTTATTAAACAGAATTTAAAACAGATTTAATCTTCTAATCTTTTTAAATCTTTTCAAATCAGCCCTAATGTTAGTTACATGATCTGCTCCATATCTGATTGAAAATATCTTCTCCAAGATATTCGCATCCAATCTCTCTAACAGATCTCCTCAAAACAAACTAACACGCGCAACCCTAAAACATCACAACCTGATGTTCTGATGTTCTGATAACTGATGTCAATACATCAAGTTTAACATCAGCATATAAAACTTCAACCCTGCAACAACTAATGTTAGGAACCAATGTTAAGACATCAGACATATGACATCAACATTGTTCAACTTTGTTTTACCAAAATTCCAGCCAATACAAGAACTAACATGTTTTATGCTAAAAACTATTATCCTTTCGAATAAAATATTTATCTTCTAATTTTAAAAATATCATATTTCATTATCATTTAGCACAACATTTATTGGATCTTTCAAAGGCTTGACTTTACTTAACAAGAAGTTTGACAAGACTAAACTACATTAGTCTTTTTCAATCAAACAATACTTATATAGGTTGCCATGTACTCACTATAAATTAAGCTTTCCATTGCAAACATTTTTATCATCAAATTTGAATGATTTAACCATGTTGTATTAGGATAATTTTGTTGTGCACAAGAGAAAGTAATCAAGTGGGAAATAACACAAGTCAGACATGCTGGCCCTAGGTGGGTACAAAGTTCACATCATATATCGCCTATGGCTAGGTTCCTAGTTTCCCATTGATCATAACATACACTCAAAGGTTGTAACACTTTCCTATTGGTCGTATCACTCGCCCCCAGCTGGGCTTGGGTTTAAACATCTACCACCCACATACTCCCGAAGAATAAGGGGAATAACGGTTTCCACGCTCCTGAGAGAGGCATAATAACCACCTCATGGGTCCAAGAATCCAGACCCAATAAATCGCTATAAATAAATCAATCATCATAGGGTTGAGTACCGGGGGGCATTCAATTCACCTAGAATTCACATATACAAAGCTTCTCACTACTATTAGTGAGCTTGCTCTAACACCATCAACAACCCTAAAAATAATACTGTTCTGGACTGGGCCTGGGGCTGGCCCACCCTCGGGCACAAACAAGTCCAGCTCAAGTCGAAGAGGGCCCAACACAAAAGCCCAATCCATCATAACCGTTGGAGGGCACATTCCCCACGTGCTCCTCACCCGAGGACACGTGGCTAGCTGATCTCGCGTATCTCGTGGAAACGTTCCGCCCTTCGTAAGGGGAAAGTCTTCCACTTTCCGGAGAACGCGGAGCAGTTGACCCAGAATGATGGGCATGTGCTGCTCATCCCCACACACGAGGAAATATTAGCAGTCATCAACGGAGACTATTGGCCCTGCGTCGGGGGCTCTCTATAAATACTTTCTAGCGGAAGGGTCAGATATTCAATCTTCACTCTTTACTTACTTGCTCACACTTTGCCAAAACTTACTTGGGCGCCAGAGTGTTTGTAGGCACCCCCCTTCTCCATCCACTTTTGCTAAACGTAGCTGCTCCACGGCGTGTTGTTGGCCATTGAAGATTCTTCTTACCCCGATAAGTTCAAATACACATAACCCTCTAAATACGGAGTTATCCGTATATGTTTTTAGCAAGTACACATCTTGTCTCACGATATTCTAGTTTGTTTATAATATTTAAAGAGACATTAGTGGAGATCAAATTAACTTTCCCTTTTTTCATTGACTCTAATTTATTTTCTATATATGTGAATTATAAAATCTTGTAATTCTTGAGTTTAACTTGGGGATTTTCATAAAAAAATGGGTATCTTAAATTACTTAGTAACCAAATTGATCCATTTTTAAAAGCCCATATAATTGTTATAAAAAAATTAAACTGGACACATCTAAGCCCAAAATAAAACGGATACCATTTTAGATTAGGTTTTGTTAACCAACTTCATATAATTCCCAAATTCTCTTACCTCAACTCAAGTCTCAACGGCCGCTGTTTGATATTCATATGATATCTTGATGAAGATTTTGTAGATATTTGGCATACACAAAAGATTAATCTTCGAGGTATGACTTCCTGCATAGAAGAAAATTCTAAACATAGATCTGGATGAAGATCCTAAAATTTAATTTTCGCTCATCTCGTGGTTGTGATCTAGTGTTGTTATATTCAATATCGATTTCAACACTTGTTTTTATGATTTTATTAATGAATAATAGTATCACTGGTGGTGTTACTCGTGTTAGTAGTCACAACTAGATATGTATTCAGTATTTACTTTCTGAAGAATAATCTAGCATTTTTTTGTGACAGGAAGTGAAATTCCCCCCGAAGATCTTTATCTTCATTGTAGTAGTGCCTGTAATTACGCGTCTTATCTTAGGATTCAAACTCTCACGCTACCACCACAACTACAACAACACCATCAAAGACTCTCATGCCTAAATCAAATCCTTCAAGCAATTTTTATAACACCCGATATATGTGGTGGCGACCAAATCTAAATCCACTAGGTACACACCTAATCATTTTTTACAAGATTTATTTATTTATTTATTGAAATTATGTACATTCATGCTTCTTTACTTATTTTGAAGAACTAGTGAGGAAAAAAGAGTAAAATTAGGAAGATTGGTCGTATAACACAACTTTTATTGTAAGTAATTTAATAAAGATGACGTGCTTCATGACATAACTATTACTAATAAGTACAAAACAAAACAAAATAAATTTGGTTGATTTTTTATGAATGTCCGTCTTGAAATTTAGTATTATGTTAATTATTTTACCATTGCTCATTGAAATTACTGTGCCCAATTTATGGTAAATTTGGTTAAATATATGTCTCTTAAACTCAAAAGTGTTGGCAATTGAAATCAATGTTAATTTTGTGCACCGTGGTTATCTAAATTTTTTGAACAAAGAATTCTTGAGGTTTTTAAATTTTTTTCTAGATCAAACTCTGCTATGATAACTTGACATATTAGATAATTATTTTGGTGAAATGATATGTTAATATATCGAGATAAGCGTATTAATGTATGGTCCATTGCTATAGTGTACTTGAGTAAATGTTAGACGATGCATTGCTGAGCGATTAAATTATAGTATTTTAATAATTTCCATGTTATATATGCATTATGACATACAATTGATAAAATTACATATGTTTTTGTTAAGTAGGATAACTTGTATAAGAATTTGATGAAATCTCTAAAGCACTCATGAGTATTAGATGTGCACATAATCTAATAGTGTAAAACATCATCAACATAAAAAATTATAGGTGTGTGTGGTGTGATTGCTGGGCTTCCAACATTTATAAAGTTGTAATGAGTTTCATAATATATTACACTATAAATTATTGTGTGTTAAGTTTTATTCGTCTAAATCTAATTTATTAATTTCTTAAACACATGACAAATTACATTCATGATATCATCTCATAAATTTTCTCTTACAAAATCTTTCTTAAATATTTATTAGAACTTTTGAAGTGCATGGAATATTGTTGGATATATCTTTAAAGTTTTTAAATCGGCTATGTCACTCTCTTCACACTATCAACCACCAATATTTTATAAGCTTTTTTATTTTGATTTAATCATTAGAAAAAAAAAATAAGGGTTTAGTTATTTGAAGTTTAAAAACACAAATAGAGGAGTTTGAGGAACTCTATATGACCTTTGTTTGAAGTTGTTACTCTCTTACTCTATTCGCGCTTCATTCTCAATTTTAATCATTTTCTACTATCACTTTTTCCATTCATTTTCAGCTTCACCATTTTCTCCACACTCTCCATTCCCATCATTTTCACCAAAACTAAAATTGCAAATCGATTTATCAAAAACTAAAAACCTCAAGTTAACATATTAATTCTCTCTGCTCCTATAAACCCTAGCATCGATGGTGTTTGAATGAAACACTGATAATGATGGTGCCCATATCAACTTATCAAATATTGCACCGGTGACACCCGAACAATCCGACAAATGTTTACCTTTTGCACTGGAAAACTTCTCGAATCCCAGTGACATTTGGTAGTGTGAGATATTGGATCGAACTCTAGGTAAGCATGTTGTCGAAGTTTTCTCACATGCTGTTGTTGAAGACCTACATGTTGTAGTCGAATTGTGTTCTAGTATGTAGTTGTCGAATTGGGTCTTGTGTTAAGGATCCAATTGTTTAAGTTATCTTGTACCCTACGTTAGCTTGTAATGGGTAATTGTTAAAAAGCCCATTAGTTTAGTATGTTTTTTTTTATAAATATCATACTAGTCTTTCATCATAAATGTGGTGTGACAAATCCTAATTAGGGTGAGAGAGTTATTTGTTATTCTTGAGTACTTGTAATCTAATTTATAGAGAAAGTAAAGAATAATAGTTATAACCAATCCTTGTTGTTTTTCCTTGTTTCTCCTTGTTTTTCCTTAACCCTAACCCTTGTGTGTTTCTTGATCATAAAGAAATCGTTTATACTTTGTTTAAAGGCATCCTAATTCACAACAGGTAGTGTAAAGCATGCAAGAGAATTTCATCTAACGATAACTATATAAACCGTTTTGGTGTCCGTGTTCTATTGAGTTTGTTGTTTTTATGTTCCTTCTTTTCCCCAAATTTTCACTATGGTTTCACTCTCTTTGTTGCCTTCATTATTGCACTCATGCAACCTCTTGTTTTTCTCCTCCACTATGATAATCACATCATTATTCTCGACATCCATGCTTTCTTCCACTATGCTTCCCCTAGTGCATTGTCCTTTATTGTGTTTATTTTTTTGGTTTAAACAGACGTGGATTTCTTATCAACCCAGCCAGAAAATTCTTATTTTCTGTTTTGGCTTTAGGGCCCATCACCTATGCGACTTCATTTATGCATTTTTTCCTTTGATTTTTTTCCCAATAACTTTTTCCCTCTTTCCAACTCCATCATTTGCCCTAACTTTTTAGCTCAATTCCTAATTGACTACCCCCTCCATGACTTGCCTATATATTTCAAGCCTTAATTCCGGCCTCCATTGTATTGCACCATCACTTACTGCTAGTGAGGGTGCAACTATATTTTCCTTATAAAAAAGAGCCTTCAACGGGTTGTGCATAACACATCATAGACGCCATGGGTTGGGATGTTAAACCTATCGAATCACACCGTTGGCGCTGGATAAATAAATCCAATAATTTCTCCAGTTATGGGGATTCGAACCCACGACCTTGCTCTAATACCAATTTTTTGATCAAGCGCCTACCATTGCATTAAAAGCAATTGTTGTTAGTGAGACTGCAACTATATTTTCCTTATAGCAAAGAGCCCTTAACGAATTGTGCCTAACATATCATAGACGCCATGGGTTGGGATGTTAAGCCCATCAAATCACATTAGTGATGCTGGATAAATCCAACAGTACCTCTACTACTTTCCCATCCTTCTTTTTCAGCTTCTTTGTCCTCATTAAAGGCATTCTAACATCTAGAATCACTCTCACCCTCATGTATTTTCTCCATAATTTGGCACTTTTATTTGAGTTATATTCTAAACATTCTCCTACAACCTCTGAATTTTGTTTCCCCGCCTTCTCCATCACATACCTACTTGGTAATTGATGAATTTGCACCTGGAATGGGATTGTGTAAAGTGCTACCTATGGCGGCATCTTCGCTCACACCATCGACCCCTGAATGAACATATGTTTCCCCAAAAACCACGACCCTCCCTTCAAAACTTTTTGTAAATAACGATGATGATTGAATTGGAATAGAAGCACACCTTCCTCCGTCGTTCTAATCATGACATTTCTCACCGGACACCATATCTCTTTCATCATCTCTTGCATCGTGTGTGACTTAACCGTCCCCGACATTAAAAATTGTCGTGCTATATATAGTGTTGTGTCGAGTGTCTCCCCTTCATCTGTTTCTCTTTCTGCCTCCACCATTATCTCTTCGTCTTCTTCGTCCAACGTTATGCGTTCAAACTTGTCCATGACTTTCCTAAAAAAAGATCTAGTATTGTTGAATGTTTGTATCAAGTGCTGAAATTATGAAGAATGTGATTTGTTTGCTTTGAGTTATAACTGTTTTGCATGAATTTTTTACATAAATTAGGGTTAGTATGAAAACTAGAGTTTCTGACTCTCAGAGGAAGAAAAGTCGCCTCTCACATGGGGAAAACTCAATTGAATTAAATTATTGTTTTGGTAATTCTATGTGTGCATAATCGAATAGGGTAAAATATGGTTAACATCAAGAATGGTAGGTGTGTATGGTGTGATTGTTAGACCTTGAACACACATAAAATGTTATGGGTTTCATAACACTACACCATGCTTCATTATGTCAAGTCTTATTAGTCTAAATTTAATTTATTAGTTTCCTAAACACGTTTATTATGCCATCTCATAAATTTTTACTTACAAAATATTTTTTAAATATTTATAAAAACTTTTAAAATGTGTGACAGATTGTCGAACACATCTTTAAGGCTTTTGAATTTGTTGTAGTCAGTGTCTTTACGCAATCAACACTTAATATTCTACAAGATTCTATAAGACATAAGCCGTTTGGTTTTGATTTAATGATCAGAAAAAATAAATTTTTATAATTTCAAAAAATATCAAACTTAACAAAGATCGTCTGATGTTAATCAGACATTTATAAGTCGTGTGATTGCTATGGTGTTTAGTTCTTTGAAGTTGAAAAACACAGAGAGTACCAATAGTTAATTAATTTAGTGGTGATTGACATTAAATTTGATAGAAATGACCACTCTTCGATCCTCCTAACTACGATTGAAGGGGGGCTAGAATTAGGGGTGGCAAAACGGCCTGCCCGCTGCGCCGCGCCTTAAGCCCGCCAAATAAATGTATAAAATAGAATCATCAACAAGTATTTTAAAATATAGTTCAAGTATTAACCTTCAACAAAAAAAATGATTTTAATACTTAATAACTATTTTGGCGGACTGACGTGTCAACTCACCCTTTTTTTAGCAGACGTAAGACAAAATAGTATAGATGAATAGGCAGACACAAAATTTCAACTCAACCCACTATTTTTTGTCGGGTGCGTGAGTCAGGCCGACAAACCACAAATCATTCTACCACCCCTAACTAGAATTACTTGACATTAGTAGATTTAATGAAACAATTAATTAAAAAAACACTTGAGTAGAGTTTCAGGAACTCTACATGACCTTTGTCTCAAGCTGTTACTCGTTTCCGACTCTCCTCGCGCTTCATTCTCAATTTCAATCATTTTCTACCTTCTCTTTCAACTTCTCTATTTTCAACACACCAATTTTCTCTGCTCCTATAAACCCTATCACCGATGGAGTTCGAAGGAAGCTCTGATAACGACGGTGCCCGCATCAACTTCTCAAATCTTGCACCGGTGGCACCAGATCAATCCGGCGAGGGCTTACCTTATGCACCCGAAAACTTCCCCAATCCCGGCGACATTTGGCGGTGGAAAGCAGGCAAGCGGATTTCATCTAACGGTAACTATCGGGACCGGTATCTTTATCTTCCTCGTCGTCTTGCTGCCTCTTACCGCGGCGGTGGATTTCCAAGCAAGCTTGCGGCTGAACGCTACGTCAAAGAATCGTTCCCTCATGTTAATATTGTTGATTTCTTCGCTTCCTTCAGCTGGACGATTCCTTCTGGTCTTCCTGGTCTCTCTCTTTTCTCTCTTCTGATATTGCTTTTCTTCCTAATCATTCATTATTTGTTTTTTTTTCATGATGCTGTTAATATGATCACGAATTTCTGAAAATGAAGCGTGTTCTCATTTGTGCTTAAGAGATAGAAAAAAATTAATCACTGCATTGTATTTAGATTAATCTTGTTTTTGAGTTGTGGCCCTTTCACTTTTGCACACGTCAAAAACAATCGTGACACTGATGCGACGACACCAGTAATAATTTAAAAAGTTGAATAAATTATGCATAATCACAAGTGTCGAGGCAGGTGTCCGACACTGACACGGACACGGACATGTCTTTTTTCAGAGGTGTCGGTGCTACATAGTTTTTGCATTGTATTTTTGAACAAAATCACTCAAATCATAAGAGAGTCTATGTAATTTTGAACAAAATACTCAAATAATAAGAGTTTCTATGTATTTTGTTCTTCTAAATAGTCTCGCTGGACGTCGTTTCTAATGGAATGTAGGATCAGCTGACTTTGCTTCTTATTTATAGAAGTGTGACAATTCAAATAGGTATTTCATTTCTATCTACAAAAAATGTCTCACTTTGGGTTGATGAAGGAGGGGAGTAATTGCAGAGGCAGAAGATGAGGCAACTCGTCATGGCAGACTTATAGGAATTGATCAGAACTGCCTCTAGAAAAACTGCCTCTAGATACAAGATACATTTTCTTGAGTTTCCACAACATAGGAACTTTGCAGTTATGTTTAAAGAAATTAAGACAAAATACGTCGAAAACACACTTGTATGGTTTTGTAAGAACAGTAGACAAAACAAAAAGTATTATGATGCTTAGAAAAACCCCCTTCTGAATTTATATATGTTCATTGACAAGTTATACAACGGGGCTTTTGAAAGTTTGACCTGTAAAAGCTTTGTTTAGATAACTCGTAGTTATTATAAAACCATTGTAACGTTTCCCTTTCTGAGTAGTTCTTGTTGAAATAGAATTAAAATGAGCCATACATTATTTAGAAAACTGCCAGCTAAACTGCAGGATATGGGCCAATTTTGTTCACAATTCTAGCTCATTGGATAGTAAAACAGTTGTCTCCATTTAGGAATTTCTAAGACTCTTTCGTGTTGCATCTTTTTTGTTTTTGTTTTGTAAATTTCCTCCTACTTGTTGTAATGCTTTTCTGCACCTTTAGATGATTACAGTACCATATAACATACAAGGTTGTTCTTTATTGTAGGCAATATGAATCCTGTAGCTGATGGGCGTCTTCGTCAGTTAGAATTAAGAGAGCGGCCAGAATCTGATTTCGACATTGGTGGATGCAAAGCTGGGAATAAGAAGTGCAGCAGTTTGATTTTGGACGAAGAAAAAGAAAATTCACCAGTCGCGCCGTGTGATATCTGTTGCGTTGAACCTAAATTTTGCCGTGAATGTTGCTGCATTCTCTGTTACAAAACAGTTGATTCAGCTTATGGTGGCTATAGTTACATCATGTGCAAAGTAAAACTAGGCGATAATATTTGCGGCCATGTGTGTCATCTGGAATGTGCTCTTCGATCTTATTCAGCTGGCTCTGTTGGAGGAACAATTGGATTGGATGCTGAGTATTTTTGTTGGCGCTGTGATGGGAGGACTGAGCTGATTTCTCATGCAGATAAGCTTCTACAAACATGTGAAGCTATTGATACTGATGATGATGATACTAAGGAAAAAATTCTAAAGCTTGGTATTTGCCTCTTGCGTGGTTCCGAGAAAGTCACTGCAAAGGAGCTTCTGAGCCGTATTACATCGGCCGTGTCTAAGGTATTGTTAAATTAATTTCAAGTCATAGAAAAAAATGCCTTTCTTGACAAATTCGGTCTTTTCAGCTTAAACATGGGACTAATGCTGAAGATATCCTGAACGTTGATGACAATCTTACGGCTAATTCTTCAGGTAAATGTTCTATCAATATTACTTATTACTTTTGCACTGGCTGTGTGCTTATGAAGGTGAAATGCTGAAAAGAATATGACAACTGTTGAACATTTTGTTTATCGACAGGTTCTTCTGGTAACGGCAATGCTGCGAGGGATACTACAGATAATGAAGGTCCTTTAAAGCATTTAAATGTTCAAGAAGGAACAAAATCTTTTCGTTATCAATCTGAGTTATTAAAACTTGATGCTGAGTTTAATAAGGCTATGGAGGATCTTGAAAAATCACAGAAGTTTGAATATAAGCTGGCAGAAGAAAGCCTTCATACACATAAGAATTATTTACTAAATATTTCTCAGCAGCTGGACAATGAGAAGTCTGAGTTAGTGAGCGAATCCAACACATCTCGATCAAGTGTTTTGCTTCAAACTATCGAGAATAGAAATGAACAGCTAAAGCAGGAACTGAAGAAGTTTGAAGAAATGAAGAAGGTAGCTAATGGTTTTGGCAGCACATCCAAAGAAATTTTAAAAAAGCACTTTGGCTTGTAAATTGCATTCTAAAATGAAAGATTATAGATATTATAGCCAAGGGCTGTTGCCCTAGACGTATGCGGTGTTTGAATAAATTGGCTATGGGCTATGGCAATGGTTTTACTGCCAAATAATAAGTAGGAACTAACTCCTACAACAACAGCCTGAATTTATTTATTTTAATTGCAATAAAATATCTTTTGAGACCAAGTCTCTAGATGATTGAGCAACAAATCTTTGGGTTTTAGTTGTAATTATAATTTGTAATTTTTATTACTATACTAGTAATTGTGTCATAAATTGAGAGTTTTATGACTTGAACATTATTATGAATATTTGTGATTAATTGATGGACATGATTAATTTGGGTAGTGTGATGGATTTAATGACATGTAATTGATGTATGTTATTGGGTTCATATTATGAGATGCTTGGATGTGTTAGAAAATAATTGGGTAGGATTTAGAATGGATAAAGGATGAAGAAGAAGAGTTAAAAATGGAATTTCTGGAAAATTCCAGACAACAATCGATTGGTTCCCCTGGAACGATCAATTGGTTCACTTGTTACAACTACAATTTTTGAGACACAAAGCTTGGACCAATCGATTGGTTCAAGCATGTAATCGATTGGTTTCTTTTAAAATGGGAATTTTTGGCCAGAATGCAGGGAACAATCGATTGGTCATCTAGTGTAATCGATTCATCCCCTTTGAAATGTGAAAAATCAGTGAAACAAGGAGTTGGGAACAATAGATTGGTTCTTGGGTGTAATAGATTGGTTCACTTACTGTTTTCGCCATAGCTTGAGTTTCATAACTCGGATTAAGGCGCGGTTTTAAGCGTTGGAAAGTTAACGCACATAGCTACATTATGGCAGTGCCTCGTGAGATTAATTGACATGTTTGAATGATGTGTGAAAAATATGTGAATTGTATATATAATTGTGTGAATTCTTATACATGTTTGTCGATGATTGATTACAGACAGAGCGGGACTATAATCTTTGTTATGTTGTTGTTGTGTGATTGTTACAGTTAGAGTGAGGCTCTAATAATCGATTGTGTGGTTATCATTGTATGATTAAATGTCATGCATCATATGTAGTTTTTGTTGTGAAAGAGGCATGTTCGCTAGTTCAGAGTGGGGACTAGTGACTTATCCCGAACTCAGAGTGGGGGCTTAGAGCTCAGAGTCGGGGCTCGGGGTTCGCAGCTGATTGGAACCCGGTTCATATGAAGAACCAAATGTTGAGTCAGTACCACATGCATATAAAGTTGAGTGAGTCTGGTTCAGAATGGGGACTGTGACGAGTAAGAGTTGAGCCGATGTTGCATTGCATTACATGATGATGACATGTTTGTGCAATGATGAGTAATCTTGTGATTTGTGTGAGTTTGACCATGATATGAGTGAGATGTGAATACATGATATTGAGGTTGCATTTTTGGTATGTGTATGATTTTGTAGTGTATGAATCTATCCTGATTATTTTGTGCACCGTTTATTATTTGAATGTATTTACAACCCCTTTTTGTGATGTTGCGTTTGTGCTCCTCTGGAGCATAGATAATCAGATACATGAGTAGAAGCTTGAGATTGAGGACAGTGTTGTGCCTCTTTAGTTGCTTGTTAATCGAGTCTTATAGTTGGAGTCACTCTGATATGTAACACGAGGGGAACTGGCTGTTCCGTCACTTATTTTATGTTGCATATCTTTCCGTTGATTTTTGATGATGTACCACTTTTCAAACTAATAATGTTGTTGAGATTTTTCAATGCCAAGTATTTTATAATTCTACTGCTTATCAAACAATTTCGTTTTTAATTATGTGGTTCAAATATGAGTTTGATGGTTGTTGAGTAACATCCTACTTGGAGGATATACATGTTTTACATGTTTTATTTAATTAATTGTCGAGTCGGGAAGTAGGGTGTTACTGTTTACCTTGAAATTGGTAAACAACCACTGATCTTCTAAAACAACAAAGTTCTAGTAACTTACAGGAAACCATCAGATTGATCCTAGGACGTGTGCTATAAGTGTATCTTAGAATATTTCACAATTGGGCAAAGTATACATTTCAACAGTGCGTGTAAATAAAAGAACGTGTTTTGAAATGAAAATGAAAGTGATAAAAAGCAAAGAAATGTTTAAGTCGAACAACACATCAAAGAAAAGAAAGGCTGAATATAAAGGTTTGGTAAAAACTGGAGTTAAATGTTGGAGGAAAGTGCATAAAGGTCTAAAAATGCAGAAATGTAAATGCTTGAAGGTAAAGACTTTTTAATGTAAAACTACAAAGTAAAGACTCGGTACTGCAAATGACTTGAAAGGTAAAAGTTTGTGCAAAGACTTCAAAGTAAAGAATCTAAAACAGAAACTTCAAAGTAAATTGCATTGCAATAAAGGATAATGGTGATTACAATCACGTTCATTCTCACTTCACTTGTTTTCTCGACACACTGGATACTTTGAGTGAATATAGAGTTACTTGTACGAATATGATTTTTTCACCCTTATTCTAACTCTAGGACTAACCTATTTATAATACTCTAAAGTAACCACCATCTAACGATTTTACTCCTAGAATACGCCACTTGGCACTTTGCATGTCTTCAACTTCTGGATCTTCGCCACTTGTCCTCTTTTCAAATTCAAATAGCAGAACTTCCCTCCACTATTCAGTTATAACAGCAGCGTATTATCCATAGCCAATTTACCCTGTCGAATTGATTCTTTGGACTTAGAAATATTTGAAGTCTTGAAATCATTCTATTCGACTCAGGCTTTCAACAAATATGGTCGAAGGCCTTCTAGTCGAAGCCTTCTTCTTTAGCTTATTATTTTAAAGAATAACTTCTTTAAAAGCCAAATTGTTTGAAATCATGTAGCGTCGGAATTAGGAGCTAACAAATTGCCCCCAAAAATGCCCTTTCGCCAGTGTTGGTAGGAAGGTCATTTTTTGATAAAATAATTTTTCGACGCCTGATCATTCGACTATGAAAGACATGGTCATAACTGACCAACCCACGATCTAGAAACTATTCAGTTTCTTTCAACCATGTTTATGACGTCATGTTATGATGGCAAATCTTCAAACGTCTTTTCAGCCGTATTTGCGAACAGTTTTCATCATCACCTTTCTTGGGACTAGACATTTGCAGTCTGATCATAACCACCACCATCCAACAATTTCAAAAGAGGACACGCGTCCCACTATCGTATTTGTTTTAACGGTGGATTCACAATCCCTTTATCTTCCAAACGCCTATAAATACCATTTTTCTCCAATTTGCAAACTTTCGCATTCTCAGGCTTTTTGCAACCTATTTCTTCGTTCTTCAAACTCTCTCAAGAAAAAAACCCAGAACGCATTCTCATTTTCTCTTCAACTTCCAACAATGGCGTCTTCTCAAACCATTTCCCAAGCAACAAAAGGTCAAAAAGGTAAAGCCACACCGTTCAAGCAAACCCTTCCGCCATTTGCAAACATTCCAGGACCTAAGGTGGTGAAGAATCAACAGTTCATGCCAAAACCCCTTCTTGCGGAAGCGAGGAGCATTTACGAGTCTCAGGTAATGATCCCTCTCATTGTTTCTGATACACCTTATGCTTTAGGTGGCCCCTTAGCTGATGTTAAACCCACTGATGAGAAGCTTAGTGAGTTTTTCCCTTCTTACCGTAAATCAAGACCTTTAGGGCAAAAGAGCAACCCTAAAGAAAATGAAGCTTCCCCTGATAAACCCACTTTGACTAAGATGGATCTTAGGTATCTTCATGATGGTACTAGATTGGTAAGAGCTGTTAACCAGTTAAAGGATTTTGACCTCTGGCTGACCAGAATGGAAAAGGTTAAAGCTGATCATTGGAAAACCATTAGAATTTATGACCTGCTTATGCTGTCGAAGACCAATATTCCTTATTGTTTGAACCTGCTGGCAGCATCACTCTACTTTTGGGATAATACCCACTACACCTTTCATCTTCCTTGTGGGATGGTTACTCCCACACTCTTCGACCTTGCTGCCATTGCAGGTCTTCGACCAGATGGCATTTCCTATGATCCTGATACTGATGCAGAGGACACCATAGGGATCTCTAACTCCAAGCTCACATACACCCACTTCATAAACTACCACAAACGTGACACTGAAGAAATAACTGACAAGGAACATATTGCATTCCTCACCGTATGGTTGTCGAGGTATGTATTTTGCTCAAAATCCCTGCAGGTGGCCAAGAAATATCTCACTCTGGCCAACCAACTTCACAATAACAGAGGAGTTTGCCTTAGTGGGTTGATTTTGGCAAACCTCTATGAGTCTCTCAGCGAAGGGGCGGATCGACTCAAAGACTTGGAGGTCCAGGGTACTGTTCACTTGAATGGCCCCCTCTGGCTGCTTCAATTGTGGCTTAATGCAACTTTCGAAGCTAGTCTTCCCAAAAAAGAGCAAGTCGATGAGGACTCTACTGAAATCAAAGAAAGGAGGGTCAAAGGTACTCGCCTGGTGAACCTCACACCTACTGATGATGGGGAAACTCTCAAAGGAGCCTTCTCTAGTTACATTATGATGTTCGCCAAGCGGTATGATTTCACACCTAGTATGGCCCCTTTTGCTGAAAGAAAATGTGGACCTGAGTGGTTTACAAGGCCATTCCCTGATTCATCCAACAAACTCGATGCCGAATCTGTTTCAATCTGGGAAGCCTTTTTTATTCCTAGATTTATAATTCAGAGGCTAAATCTTGGAAGAGATATGACAGCCTTGATTGCTTACCAACCAAATCTTGTCTCTCGACAGTTTGGGTTGGCTCAAATTTTCCCCAAGTGTCTGTATGGGAAGAAAGGCCATGTAGTCCTTCATACTGCCAGTTTTGATGAGGGAAGTGTTGCAGTCGCTTTCGACCGGTGGAACGTGAGAAAAACAACTCTTTCCCCTGTGCACTTTCGACCCACATTTTTGTGCACTAAACCATTTCACAACTGGTGGTCGAAGTACTATAGTGAACAATTTCTTGACGTTGCTGCCTTCTCTTCATTAATTGACCAAGCTTTTCTTGATGTGCAGGAGAAGACCAAGAAGAGTAAGTTCATTCATATCAAAGAAATTCAGGCCTTCCAAAAGTACTTTGAAACTGTCTATCGACCAGATGATATTAGTCGAACCGTTCGTTAGGCTGCTGTCACTTTGAAGGAGAAATTTCTACAAAAAATGGATCAGTTGAAAATCCCTTCAAACGTTCCTCTTGAGAAACGTTATGAGGTGGCTTTTGAAATCTTTCCTCCAAATTTCCCTCGACTGCCTAACGCTGATTTTGGAGTGGCACTTGCCCTCCATTTCCAGACTGGTTTGTCTGTGGTGAGCACCTAAAACTCCTTCGACAGCAGTCTCAACCGAAAGCCCAACAGGTGGTTGCGACTAAACATACACTGGACAGTTTCAAAGGACACCATCATATAGGGGTCGAGGATGTTCGTGTCGAATCCGAAATATATGAAGGTTTGAGGCCCTTGATTTGTGATTTTTAACCAACCACTCAATTATTAATCTTGTAATAATCATCTGTCTTTCAGCTATGGCCAGGAAGACCAGCTCATCGAAGGGTGTTGCAGGAGTCGAAAAAGAGACTGAAGGCACAAAGGTATTTTATATCCTTTGCCTATATCTTCTTGTGTAACCAACTTCTAATATTTGCATCACCTTTCAGACTGCTTGAAAACCTCCAACGCCTTCAAAAAAGGGCAAGAAAGGTGCTCAAGCAGTTGTGCCTCCAGATACTGATGATGAGTCCCCTGAGGAGATAGTGGTTAAAAAGAAAAGGAAGCTTACCAAAGCTTCTGGAGCCACCACCCAATCCTCCTCAAAGGCCGCCAGACTTCTTGAGAAGACACCTGCTGATAGTGGTGTCAAGAAACAACTCTCTAGGGTTGCGTCGAAAACGACCGCTGGTGATCCTGAGAGTGCAAACTCAAGTCCTGACGCCGCGACTGTACAGGTATGCATACTATCTTTACTCAGTATTTTCCTTCCTTACTCAGATTTCTTCCAATCTTATTCTCTTTACTTGTGGTTTTCAGGCTGATGTAGGTGGTTCTAACCCACCACAATCTTCATTCAGCTTTGCAACAACTCTTCTGAATAGCCAAGGTGAGCCAACTTATCACCCTACCTCTGACCTTGGTTCTGGATATAGTTCACTGAGCGAAATTAACCAACCTATCCCTCTTACAGTTCCTCCTCCCGACGCAGATGAAACAAACAAAAATTCGCCTGCCAGGACCAACACTCAAGAATCCCAGACCGATGGCTCTGAACATGAAGAGGGTGATATTTCTCACCAACAACCTCTCGACCAAACAGAGACCATTGCCATGGACGCAGAAGGGAGGCCAACTGAAACAGAAGAAGAGGAAGTCGAAGATGAAGAAGAACAAGAAGAAGAGAGGGAAAGGACTGAGCAAGATCAAACCCATACACCTGTAGCTGAAACAGGTCTTGTCAACAATCCAACTCCTGGGCCTACAGTCACTTCAACTGCTGGAGAATCCCCCACTAGAGACCCATTGGCTGCCCTCAAATGGTCGAATCCTCGAGAGTATGACAGGATGATACTTAGGAAGAAGTACAGCTCTTCAGGTACTAGCCTTAGTACTTCGACTAGTTCTGGGGGTCCAGCTCCAGATGACTTTGCCAGCCCTATCCTTCAAAAGATCAAAGATAAATTCTTCAAGGGGGACATCCACGATGTCTTACTTTCAGATCGAACTGCTCCTCTCTTCCTGAAAGATAGCCTCCAAAAACTGGACCTTTTGACTCTTAGTAAAGATGTGTCTAAATTCCTTGTGGAGTTAACTGCTTTAATAAATCAGATGTCTGAGGATTTCAAACTCCTTCCCAAGATCCAATACAACATTGAAGTTACAACTGGACTGAAACATTCAGCTTGGGATGAAGCACACGCATCAGAAGCTAAGGTCGAAAGTCTGGAGATTGACCAACATAAAAGGCAAGCAGAGGTGGAGTCGAACCAAAAGGACATTGATACCTGGAAGCAACAAATTGAAGAACTGCAAAACAAGATTTCTAACGCTGAAAAGCGCAACCTTGAGCTGAAAGACTTCGACGATACTGAAATGGCCAAAGAGCTAAAGCGCACTACAGACTTCCTTGATAAGGACCAAACGCTTGAAAAGGAACTTTCAGCAGCTAAGCTCAACAAAGCTCTGTGTGAGAGACGCCTTCAGAATCACAAGGTCAACTTTCTTGAGTTGAACTTGAAGCTCCCTTTCTGATTGTCCTATGATTTCTTGTTTGTAGTTCCTTTTTTGATCATCATGTTTTATGGCCCCTTTGAGGCCCTATGTAAAGACAATCTCAATGCCCTGTGGCATTTATCTACATACTTCTGTTTACTATTAACTCTTCGACTTGCAAAAATTTCTCTTAAACTTTGCTAATCTTTGTAATTAAATTACTCTGCCTCTTTTCTTGGAAATCATGAAAATAACGCAGCTTTTAAAAACTTAGTGTTCCAACGACACAAGTTTCTATTCCATAAAGGAATATTAATAGCATAACCCTATGGTATATTCCCAGGAGCAATTTCACGTGTTTCCATTGTTGACTGGTCAATCCTTACAAGGCTTTGCCTCTATAAAATTCTGTTCACATGAGCCATATTTTGCACCTACTGAAGCAAGCATGAGTACTTCCTCAAAGAAGGCAATGGCCAAGAAGGTGGCTGGGGAGACAAAGAAAGTTGAGGCAACAACTAATGCCCTCAATGACACTTCAACTGGAGCAACATCTCGCGCCAAGAAGAGAGAAACTAAGATGAAGGTACCCAAGAAAGGACATTCCAAAGCACAAAACTCTGATGATGAAGCTGACGAAGATTATTTTGCCTTCCTCAACTCTATTAATTGGAGAGACTATGAATGATCTTTCTCCTAGGTTTATTGTTATTGTACTTGTTTTCTTTCCTTTGTATGCCATTTTGGCCTCACATGGCCTATTTTGGCTTTTATAATCTGAATAAAACTTACGTCTTAATATGAATTTCTTGTAAAATAGGCTTATATTTTTTCAAATATTTCCCATTTACCCTTAAGACTCTTAGATCACCCTCTATCTCTTGAATCTCATAAGCATTATTACTGAACACCTTAATAATTTGAAAAGGACCTTCCCACTTAGGAGACCACTTCCCTAAAGATCTGGTCTTTTGATCCATAGGCAAGATCACTTTCCACACTAGATCTCCAGCTAAAAAGGTTTTACTCTTGACCTTTTTGTTATAAGACTTCTCCACCCTTTTCTTTTGCCTTTTCAGCAACTCTAATGCATGGAGTCTTTCTTCATCTAAATCTACTAATTCATCAAGCATCATATTCCAATAAGATTCATATGGAATCTCATGATGCCTTTGAATCCTTATGGACTGAAGACAAATTTTCACAGGAAAAACTGCGCCATGACCAAAGGTTAGTCGAAATGGGGTAGTATTAGTTGCCTCTTTAGGGGACGTTCGACATGCCCACAGTATTTGGTCCAATGTCTTATGCCAATTTCTTGGCCTCTTTCCCACGTGCTTTTTTATCAACCCAATAACTACTTTATTTGCCGCTTCGACCTGGCCATTAGCTTGAGCATAATAAGGTGTGGACGTTACAAGCTTGAATCCCATTTCTTTAGAAAACTCTTGCATTTTTCGACTAGTGAAGACTGATCCTTGGTCTGTTGTAATTGTCTCTGGGATCCCAAACCTATAGATGATGTGTTTCTGGATAAATTCAATCACATCTTCTTGATCAACATTTGGTAATGGGATAGCTTCGACCCATTTGGTAAAATAATCAATACCCACCAAAATGTACTTATGATTTTTAGATGATGTTGGTCGAATCTCTCCAACCAAATCCAAAGCCCATCCTCTAAAAGGCCAAGTTTTCACTATAGAGTGTAATTCACTTGCAGGGACAATGTTGAATGCCAGCGTGAACTTGGCATTCCTGACAACCCTTAACAAATTCAATACAATCTTTTAACATGGTAGGCCAATACATGCCTTGTCGAAACAACAACCATTTCATATTATGGCCTACCTGATGTGCCCCACATGCCCCACTATGGACAGTTGAAAGGGCCAAGTATGCTTCTGCCTCACTGAGGCACTTAAGCAATACTCCCTCAGGAGTCTTTTTGAATAATTCATTACCCAACAAGACATAACTAAAAGCTTGATACTTGATTTTCCTTTCTGTCGATGGCATTGGATTCTTTAAATAATCCATTATAGGTTTTATCCAATCCTTGTCAGTTATGCTATCAACTGCCAGGATTGCAAAATTAACTTCATCAGCGTATCCAAGCTTAGTTTCTTCCAAATCTGATGGGGCTAATCCTACTGATACCACCCTTCCTCTGACTTCGACTTCGATTGCATCTTGTAATTTGTCTTTCGAAACTTTATACCCTGATGCAATCTGAGGCAAGTCATTAGCTACCTGGTTTTCCAGTCTAGGGATGTGTCGAAAACTAACTGCGTCGAACTTTTTCAACAGTCGATTCACAACTACAAAGTACATAATCAAGTTTTCTTTTATGCACTTGTACTCCTTGGTAACTTGTTTTATGACCAGTTCTGAATCTCCCATTATTTCGCATGCGTTGCCCCCAATTCCAACAATACTTCAAGTCCAGCAATTAAAGCTTCATATTCAGCTTCGTTGTTAGAACAACGACCTTCAATTTTATACTTAAGTGTTGTTGGAATTTTATTAGGAGAAATAACAAGTACTCTTATGCCTATCCCATCTTTATGCCTTGACCCGTCGAAGTATAACTTCCAAGGTTCCATTTCAAGATAGTTCAGAGGGATTTCATTCATAGAGTGGTCAACTATAAAATCTGCCACTACTTGTCCTTTAACAGCTTTTAAAGGCTTATAAGTTAAAAAATATTCAGTTAATGCTAATGCCCATTTTCCAATTCGACTGTGCAAAATGGGGTTTGGACAACATATGTTTAATAACGTCATAACGAGAAGAAACATAAACATCAACTGGTTTTATATAATGCTTCAATTTTGTACAAGAATAATACAAACATAAACATAATTTTTCAATCAAGCTATATCTAGTTTCTACATCATTTAAAACTCTACTAAGGTAATAGATGGCTCTTTCGACACCATCATCATCCTCTTGAGCTAACATACTCCCTAACGTTCTATCTGATGTAGTTATGTACAATCTCATACACTTATTGCCACAAGGTGGTGTGAGAATCGGGGGGTGACTCAAGTACTCTTTGATCTTGTCAAAGGCTTCCTGTTGAGCTTGCCCCCAGTCGAAACCATCCTTGCTAGCTCGAAGCAACGGTGAAAAGGCTTGCGTTTTCCCACTTAAGTTAGATATAAATCTCCTTAAGAAATTTATTTTGCCTAAGAGAGACTGCAATTCCTTCTTTGTTGATGGCGCTTTTGCTTCCATAATGGCTTTGGTTTTATTCTGGTTAATTTTGATCCCCTTCTTGTGGACCACAAAGCCTAAGAAATTCCTTGCCTGCACACAAAAAGCACATTTGAGAGGATTCATTTTTAGACCATGCTTTCTCATCCTTTCAAAGGAATGTAGAAGATGGTTTAAATGATCTTTTCCTGAAAAATACTTATCAACAATATCATCAATATAGATTTGCATAAAATTCTCAATGAAATCATGAAAGATCAAATTCATTGCTCTCTGGTAAGTTGCCCCAGCATTTTTTAGACCAAAAGGCATTACTACCCATTCATAAGTGCCTAATGCCCCTGGACATCGAAAAGCAGTTTTTGGGACATCTTCCTCAGCAATGAATATTTGGTTATAACCAGAATAACCATCCAACATACTCAAGTATTCATGTCCTGCAGTAGAATCAAATAACATTTCTGCCACAGGCATAGAATATTCGTCCTTAGGGGTTGCAGAATTTAGATCTCTAAAATCTATACAGACCCTTAAAGAACCATTCTTTTTAATGACTGGTACGATATTAGCTAACCATTCGGCATACCTAGCTGTACGGATGAACTTGCATCTAAGTAGCCTTTCAATTTCCTCTTTGATTTTGGAAAGGATTGTTGGGGCAATCCGTCTTGGATTTTGCTTGACTGGCTTTTTCCCAGGTATGATTGGCAACTTATGTTCAACAAGCTCTCTCCTCAAACCAGGCATTTCGTCATAGTCCCAAGCGAAGCAATCCTTAAATTCCTTCAATAGTTGGACCATTTCGACTTTGAGTTGTGGGTCGATACTAGCACTAATATAAGTAGGCCTTTTTACTCCCCCTTCACCCAAGTCAATTTCTTCCAAAGGATCTTGCGCCAACATTTTAATATTATCTGACAGTGGATCCTTTTCAAAACCTAAAGGCTCATTATCATAGATAGCATTAAGCCTTTGGTTTTGGTCTTCGATTTGAGACCCATCAGGTGGTTCAGGTTCAAAGTCCTTACCAGGGACTACTCCATAAATCTTAGTTGTGGCATCGACAGCCATGTGATTGTGTGCAGCCTCCAAGGCCGCTTGTAACTTAGATTCGGCCACATAGGACGAAATTCTTTGTAGTGCGTCGAATTCAGTCATTGTTACTGAATTCACTTCCCCAGCCTGTGGGGTCTACTTCATGCAGCCCATAGTATGGAACATTGCCTTCTTCCCTTATGACCTCTCTGTCCCATCGAAATCCCTCCACTGGGTGCAAGTATAATGAGCAGAATGCATGGTCATCTGGGGTGAAATCATATTCTGCTGGAGTACAAGGCGCAATATGCGCCAAGTTTTTGTCGAACTCAACACCGTCAACATGATTAACAGGAACCTTAAAGTACCCTTGATCAGCTTCAATGTTTTCAACTATGCCATCAGGCCTCCAGATGGTTATTCGTTGGTGCATTGATGAAGGTATTGCTCCAATACCATGGATCCACTCCCTTCCCAGCAGAAGGTTATAGTTAGCTTTGCTTTCGACTACCATAAACAAGGTAGGTCTTGTCACTGTACCCACAGTCAAATCAACCTGTAAGACACCTAGAGTGGTCCCAATCTTCCCTTCATAGTTAGAAAGGACCATGTTCTGGGGTTTAAGATCAGTGTCAAATTTACCAATCTTACTTAGCAGAAAATGTGGCATTAAATTGACAGTAGCCCCACAATCCACCAAGATCTTATTCACAGCCACATTCTCTACTTTCCCTGTAATGTACAGAGGTTTCAAGTGCCCTTTCATAGCCTCGGTTGGTCGTTCAAAGAAAGCATTTTGTTCTTCGACACAGCCATTGTTCATCACATAGTAGCACACAGGTTGGTGTGCTGCCATTTCAGCCTCAGCGTTGGCATCCAAGTTTTCTACCTCAGTTATCCTATCATATTCTCTTGGCATTACTGAGACTACATTGACAATGATGTTTAAGGAGGCATCGGAGTCTGAATCAAAGTTGTGAGTCGAATCTTCGTCCTCAGCTGCTACGACTGCAAACCTCTCAGCTTCTTCTTTCTTGTCAGAAAACAACCTTCGCCCCACAGGCACCTGGTTTTTTATTTTCGTCCCAACACCTTTATTGCTGGCAGGCAGAACATTTCTACTAGTCTCAGTCAAGTCTTTGGCCTAAGCCTCTCTCAAAGCCTTCCTTCGTCTCTGTTCCCTTCTCCACTAGGACCTGGACATAGGATTTTTTCCTTTGTAATTCTCAGAAATATAGGCAGCTTTGTTGGAGGACTTGAATTCTTTCCGGTACTCAATTGAAGAACCTCTAGCCACGTCGAAATTCTTCCATCTCTATTTTCCTTTCCCTACTGCTTCCACTGGTTTGATCCACTTTCTAGTTGGTACATCACTGCTAGGCTTGAAAGTAGCCTGCTTAGCCCTTGGCATTTGTGGCCTTTGGCCATATTGTTTTTGAGTAGCCTTCCTTGGGTCGAAACGCCCTGGCCTTTGAGCAGCTTTTTTCTCACGTCCAGATTTGGCTTCTTTCCCCGCTTGGATGCTATGAGCAACTTCTTTGTCGAAGATAGCACTGCATCGAGGGCACAACATGACTTCAGAGTTCTTCCCCTGGCACCTGTGGAGAAAATCAACAATGGTTTCATCTTCTCTGGGATAAGCCAGCTTGTTGCAGTCTTCTTGTTCATCAATATCCATGGCCTATATGCTAGTCACTTCGACCATGTTTATGTTAATTTCATCTTTTAAACACATTTTGGAGAAGTTGACATCAAGGCCTTCAGCAGCCTCGTCCATCTGTCTGAAATGGTCAACAGTCTCTTTTGTCACCATCTACAATTTTGGTGCTTCAGCTTCAGCATGGGTCTCGACTGTAGCCTCAGCGTCGAACCTTTGAACTTCAGAAGATGTCCTAAAGTAGTGTTCAGCAGCCATACATATCAAATGCTCAAGCTGGTATCCATCCATTTCCTCGACTTCTCTAATAAACACAACATCATTGGTAAGGTCTTCAGTAACCTCTACCACTGTGGCATTTCTGCCAAGAGCTTCGTTGGTGTTAACACTATCTGAACTATTGTCAGATTCCTCCACTAGTTCGACCATGTTAACCTCTTCGGGCTCTGTGTAATTTGCTTCAGCTACTTCAAGAGAGTTGGTATCAATTTTCATCTGGGTCTTAGTCTTCTCCCCAAATTTGAGTCTGCCTTCCTGAATAGCATTCTGCACCAGATCCCTGAAAAGAAAACATTGAGAAGTTTTATGACCCAAATAATTATGGTATTTACAAAAGCCTCTCTTTTTCCTTTGCTCTAAAGGTGGTATTTTAGCACCAGAAGGCACTAGTATTTGACCAACCTTAACTAACAAATCAAAAATTTCGTCACATTTAGTGACGTCGAAAGTGTATGTTTTCTTTGGGAACCTATCATTCTTTTCGGTTTCGACAGGGTTTTTCCCATTTGAAGGGACTAATAATTTACAAGAATAAGGAAGGCCTTGCTTAAGTTCAGCAAGATCTATCTCACTTTCGTCGAACCTAACAGGCTCGTCGTACAATTCTTCGATGCCCTCCTGGTATTTGACGTAAGCTACCTTCTTGTTTTTGTTCACCCTAACTTTCTCATCTTTGAGACGTTCTAGTTATCGAACTCTGTCAGCTAACTGGGCCATATCCCTTAAATACTGGGTGTCTAGTTTTTTCCTGATAGAGTAATCAAGGCCACCAGCGGCCATTTCGACAAGTTCATGCTCAGGCACCTTTGTAAAGCACCTAGCCTTAAGTAGTCGAAACCTATTCAAGTAATCATCTATTGGCTCATTGAACTTTCATTTCACACTAGCCAATTCTTTCAAACTAATTTTAGTCTGCCCCATGTAAAATTGCTCATGGAACAAACGTTCTAACTGGGTCCAATTACAAATCGAACCAGATGGTAACGTAGTGAACCACGTGAATGCATTTTTAGTGAGGGAACTAGGGAAATACTTCACCGTTAGACTCTCATCATTTGCAATCTCACCAGCTTCGATCAGGTAGCGCGCCACATGTTCGACGGTAGATTCTGTGGTATCTCCTGAAAACTTAGTAAACTTTGGTACTTTTGTCCTGGGAGGCAATTCAGCTTGAAGTATATAGTCCAATATAGGCGAAGTAAAGTTTGGCCTAGAAAAACCCATATTCAGGCCATTTTGAGCCATTATTCTTTCGACCATGGCTGCCAAATTGTTCTCTACTGCTACATTGTTGCGTCGAACCTGATTCACCACATGATCAGTATTTTGATTTCTGTTTACTAGCACCATCCTTGGTTCCTCTTCAAGTATAGGTATTTGATTCCTAGGAGGCTCCTCCCTAGGTGATTCGACCAACTCTGGATTCACTGGATTCACTTATTGAGCATTTTCCCTTGTCTCGACTCCTTGATTCTGGTGTTGAACAGGAGCGGGCATTCCCATGAATTCTGCTATACGCTCCATCTGGGTTGTCATCATTTGATTGGTTTGAGTCGTATTCTGGATTAATGGCTAGAAAATCTCTCCCATTGTCTGAGACAAAGTATGTACCATTTGCATGTTGCTGTCATCCATCTGTTACCTCAAATATGTTGCAGATTCATTTGTTAAGTTGGGTCCTTGAGCAGAAAATCCCAAACCTATGGACTGGCTGTTTCGACCCATATTAATCCCAGAGCCTGACTCCTACAAAGGGGAAGATATCACATTCTCTGAAAATATTGGGGGTGCAGTACGCAAATTCTGCATCATTGCTGTTGGCATGCCATAGATTGGGTTCCTAGGCAAAGGCTGTGAAAATCCTGGGGGAGGAAACTGCCTATACGTCGAACTTCCTCCTGGTGGAGTCTGAGGATTCGTCACTGATGGACCAATGTACTCCAAGACTGGCTGAGTGTAAGGCCTCACATATGTCGCCCCTGGTCCTGCTGTCGAAGGCGCTGGCTCTGTCACCATGGTTAACACCGTCGACCCTCTTGTCGAAGGAACTGGAGTTGGCGCCACAATACTTCTTGGTAATTCTTGAGGATTGATGGTGCTGTTCTGAACACTTGAACTGCTTGGTTGAGGATTAGTCCCAGCAGAACTGGGATTCGAATTCCCTTGGCTAGATGCCATTCTCCTCGTGTTTCTTCTCTTTGGTCTATATTCGTTTGAACTGGCTACTTTTCCACTTCTCAAGTGCATACAATAAAGTTTGCCACAATCTCGACCAATGAAACAAAAAATATTCAAGAAGGCAGTTATAAACTTCCTTTTGACAGTTATTTAAAATTTACAAACTTCCAAACACACGTTTAGCACTGTCCCACTGGGCGTGCCAATTTGTTTACCTTGAAAATTGGTAAATAACCGCTGATCTTCTAAAACAACAAAGTTCTAGTAACTTACAGGATCGATCAGATTGATCCTAGGACATGTGCTATAAGTGTATCTTAGAATATTTCACAATTGGGCAAAGTATACATTTCAACAGTGCATGTAAGTAAAAGAACGTATTTTGAAATGAAAATGAAAGTGATAAAAAGCAAAGAAATGTTTAAGTCGAACAACACATCAAAGAAAAGAAAGGCTGAATGTAAAGGTTTGGTAAAAACTGGAGTTAAATGTTGGAGGAAAGTGCATAAAGGTCTAAAAATGCAGAAATGTAAATGCTTGAAGGTAAAGACTTTTTAATGTAAAACTACAAAGTAAAGACTCGGTACTGTAAATGACTTGAAAGGTAAAAGTTTGTGAAAAGACTTCAAAGTAAAGAATCTAAAACAGAAACTTCAAAGTAAATTGCATTGCAATAAAGGATAATGGTGATTACAATCACGTACATTCTCACTTCACTTGTTTTCTCGACACACTGGATACTTTGAGTGAATATAGAGTTTCTTGTACAAATATGATTTTTTTCACCCTTATTCTAACTCTAGGACTAACCTATTTATAATACTCTAAAGTAACCACCATCTGACGGTTTTACTCCTAGAATACGCCACTTGGCACTTTGCATATCTTCAACTTCTGGATCTTCGCCACTTCTCCACTTTTCAAATTCAAATAGTAGAACTTCCCTCCACTATTCAGTTATAACTGCAACGCATTATCCATAGCCAATTTACCCTGTCGAATTGATTCTTTGGACTTAGAAATATTTGAAGTCTTGAAATCATTCTATTCGACTCAGGCTTTCAACAAATATGGTCGAAGGCCTTCTAGTCGAAGCCTTCTTCTTTAGCTTATTATTTTAAAGAATTACTTCTTTAAAAGCCAAATTGTTTGAAATCATTTAGCGTCGGAATTAGGAGCTAACAGTTACAGAGACTACAAGTCAAATCGAGTTAAGTCGATATTTAATTAGAATGCTCTAGGTGACCGATTTATCAAACTTTCTCAGGGTTCTTAAACTTAAGTCTCTATTCCAATATACTAAATATACTTTCAAATACACATACTATCAAGACTCTAAAAATAAAATTCCCTTTCAATTTTTGATTCAGTGGTACAAATGAATTTTTCACAGCAACATAACAAACACAAAAATAACATAATTAAACTAAAAAGCAATTAACCCCCTCCCATACTAAAACTAGACATTGTCATCAATGTTAATAGTGAAAGAAAATAGAGAGAGAAAGCTCACATTGTCCCCACTCCTGATTAGCCTTTGTTGACGCATATCATCGGGTAGGAAATGATGGTGCTCTTTGTGTAACCTTCTTTTTATTCCTGCAAAAATAAACTCATGAAAAAAATTAAAACACACGATTTCGTGGGCTGCCTCCCACGTAATGCTTCTGTAAGGTCATTAGCTTAACCTTTTGACCCTAATGCTCTGGAGGGTGTTTCCTTCAAGTTTAGGCCATTCACATTATGCCTAGAAACTTTAGGGGTTCACTTAAACCTATCAATCCAATTCACACATTCTTTACCCCCTCCCCCTTTATTTTTTTTCTTTTATGTGGGGGTTCATATTTAAGATCCGATGGATTGATTTTTTTATTTTTAATTTGGGGGCAAACCTATGTGCTAGTAGTTCAGATTTTTGGGTAAATTTTTCACAAGCCCTAGCTTTCTCATTTTCACCTTCATCCTTTTTGGATTTGTCCTCTTTGACATCTTGATCAGTCATATTAAGACTGAAACAAGAGTTTGAGACAGAAGGATTTTTCATTTCTTGGGCTAACGCAAATTCAATCTTTCTTTCTCTTACTTCAAAGGCCAACCTTCCTTGTTTTACATAAATAATGGTTCCAGACGTAGCTAGAAAATGTCTATCTAGAATGACGTGGACATGCGAATCCTCCTTTATTTCCATGATTACAAATTCTGTAGGTATACAGAGTTGCTTGATTCTTATGGGCACATCCTCTAGAATACCTATGAGATACTTAACTAACCAGACTGCGAGCTGCAGGGAGATGTTGGTTTGTTTCATCTCGCCTAGATTTAGCTTTTTACACACCGATAGGGGCATCAGGATGACGTTGGCCCCTAGATCACACAACACTCTCTCAAAGCTCATGGTACCTATCTCGCAGGAAATTAAGAAACTCCCCCAATCTTTTAACCTAGACTGCAACTTATTCTAAATTAAGGTGTTACATTTTGTAGTGAGTGGCATAGTCTCATTATCCTATAATTTTTTTAAGAAATGATCTCTTTTATTAATTTAGCTTTTTAGAAATGATCTTCTTTAACAATTTAGCATAGGTAGGTATTTGGTATAAGACCTTGTTGAAAGCCACATGAATGTAGAGTTATTTTAGTAGCTCCACATATTTCCTAAATTGGTTCTCCTTTTTTGCCTATGCAAACCTTTGCGGAAATGAGATTGGGGGTTTATAGGGAGGAGGAGAAAAATATGGTTCCTCCTTCTCTTCCTCTTTAACTATCCCCTTTTTGGGTGGTGTTGGGTTCAACATCTTTTTCCTCCTCACTTTTCTTACTAGGACCCTCCACTTTCTTACTGTTTCTCTTTGTTATAGAATACATTTGCCCTTAAAGATAAATTATTCAACCAAGAGAAAAATACTCCTTGGCAAGTTTATAATAACATCCTTTCCATAATACAAACTTCCGCACAAAACACAGAGACTTTCTCAAAGCGATATGACTAAATTAAAGTGAGAGAAAGTAGAAAATATTACACACACACACACACACACACACACACAACTAAGGAAAACACATATAATAACGCATGCGTTACTACGAATATTCAATCAACCGTTATAATATGTGATACTTAGGCGCATGCAATTTTTTAATATTTTATTTAACCACCTATAACCACAGTTGATTTAATACCTGTGGTGAAAAATGGCGTATGGTCATGGGTTCAAATTCCAGCACCGACATTTTTGGTTATTTACTTACTTTTAAAAAATGCTGACAGACGTTTCACAGGTATTTAAATCAACCGTGGTTATAAGTGGCACCTTCTCTTTATATATATATATATATATATATATATATATATATATATATATATATATATATATATATATATATATATATATATATATAACGCTCTTAGTTCATTCACTTTTGCCCTAGACGTACTTAGACAAACTTCATCTTCTGCCTCATGTTGAAACAGTATTTCGGGGGGTGTTTTTATCGTATCCGCAGGGATTGTGCAATATTTTGATGCTTGCCGTTCAATAGTCAAAACGTTTTAAGTTAAGGAGTTTCAAATGATTCTTGGTTTTGTTTAAGATTAATTTGTAGCAAAGAAGTAAACTAGATCAAAGATGTTGTAAGTTTTAGAAAAGCATGTCAAGGTTAGGTTTCGCTAATCCTTTTCATACATGTCCGATTAATCAAGCATATGAACTCAGTTCCGACGAATACAATCGTGTATCCTCTCGAATAAGTTTATGTCTAAAGAAAATTCATGAGTGTCGTTGTTTAGACCGTTAGATGATGTCTCATGCTAACAATCGAAACAACAACCGTTAAGATCAACACAAAGCGAATAACAAATCCCAAATCTATGTCTAGAGTTTGGTTTTTAAGAGATGAAAATATTAGGTCATGAATTGTAAAATCTATGTCTAGAGTGATACAACCCACACATACATCATTAAGAACAAATAATTTCATCTATATTGATCATAAACCTTGTTCATATACAAAAGATCAAAAGAAATACATATGATCAAGATCAACTACATCTAACCTTAACACAAAAGTGTTTAGCTACCCATTTTCATGGTAGCTTGGATGACAAGTTTCAAGAGGATATGAAAGAACATCCGAGTTGAATAATCGAGATTGGATGTGACTTCAGCTTCTCTATGTGAAAATTCACTCTTGGATGATCAAAGTTCAGAAAACTATGTTTTTGTGTGAAAAATAGCAAGTCTCTACTCAAGGAAAAATAAAAATCTATTTATAAGATACTAAAATTCTGCTGACTTCGCCTAGCGAAGGATTCACTCGCCTAGCGAATGGATCAAAAAATGGCACTTTAAGTGCCTCAGAAACTTAAACCGCCCTCAATTGTTATCGCGGGTTCGCTAGGCGAACAATACATTCGCTAATCGAGCCATTCGCCAAAACCTTCGCCCCAGCGAATTTTGGGTCCTTTAGCCCCTGCCTCAGCCAAGGGTCCTTCGCCAGAACCTTCGCCCAGCGAGCAAAGCAACGAACACTCGCTGGCACTTCGCTACGTGAATTTTACCCCCTTTTCCTACTGACTCTTTTTGGGCCTCCCCGCTGGAAGATTCGCTACCGTTCTCTAGGCGAACCTTCGCTGGTGACTTCGCCAGGATTCGCCTAGTGAACCCTGCTGTTGCTTTCTTGATTCTTTGGCAGCTTGCGTCAACTCCTTGTGTCTTACTTTCTTGACCATTTCATGCCTATTTCTGCACACTAGCACACAAATTACAAGCACCACAAGTATATTCCAATGTTTGAAGAACTACAACAAATCACCACTAAAATCAACAAGTTAAACATAGAAAGTATTGAAAAATGCCAAGTATTGAATACAAATATGTAGCATGTTTGACATCTAACAAACTCTCCCCAACTAACTCTTTGTTTGTCCTCAAGCAAAGTATGTCTCTCATTGAAAACAAGAGGATTTGCTCGAGTATAAAATTCAACCAAGACAAGATAAACAGCTCAAATAAACAACAATTACAACAAGGCAACAATTACACAATCCTAGAATTGACAATGTAAAATAACTTGACTCTTAAACAATTTTCAAACGATGTTTCAAGAGACAACTAAATCATCATGAACATGTCATTCTAACACTCCTCTTCGAAAAAGGATTGAAGGAAAACGCGCATACAAGCACAGGAAAATTTCACTCAAATGACAAATGATGTAAATACTAAGCAATTCATACAATATCTAAATGATCACAAAAGAAATCATGGAAGCAAAAGATCACTAAGGGCTTCAAGTTTGTAGCTTGGTCGGGTTAACAATAAAGGGACATTTCTAACGGCCATTGAATCGAAGTTGCCGATGCAAAAGAACATTCACTCTATAAGGTATTCACAACACCTCAACTTATTCACCAATTTTTTCCTTTATCACACCTTCTCAAACTTCCTTGCACAATTATTGAATCTATTTTTATCATTCAAGCAAGCATTCTTTTTCTCTTTTGTACACAAATATTCACATACTCTTTTCTTTTCATGCTTGCTTAAATGTTTTCACAATTTTGAGTAATTCACCAATCTTCTTTTTCATTCTCCCCAACTTATTTTCGACTCAACCTTACGTGAATGTTCCTTGTTTTTTAAGGCAAGAAAGTCAATTAAAACAAAGTTCCAAGGTTCAAGAAGAAAAAGTTTTAGAAGCTCTCAAAAATTCAATGATGAACTTGATTTTTAAAATATGTACAACACAAAGTTCATCACTAAAAGAGATCTAACAAATTTAGGCACAAAGGGGCAAACAAATTCTCGCTACTCACGGGTAAATTATTGTTTGGAAATGGTTGTGCTCGATATCAACAAGTGCCTTGATCCTTTCTAATACTTCCACAAAATCACACAAATCACAAGATAAATCATGAATTAAAAGTATAAAACAAAATCTATCATCAATCCAAAGCATATAGTATAACCTGGAGGTTTATCACTTTTGTGATTTTTGGACCTAAATGACATAAGCAATCAATAAAGTTGTAACAAGAAACACAATTTTCATTTGTACAAAGACACAAATTCTAACACATTCTAAATTCTAGAACTAGGTAACTATGTACCTTGCCGACAATATCATGCTTAAATTACTGTTAGTTCTGCAGCTATGCAGTATTTGTGTTGGCTAAATTTTGTTAAAACCTATATGATAACTTTATGTCACTAAAGTTGTTTTAACATGCTGTTTTGTGTATCTGTCATACTAGATTAGTTGCAGGTTGTGGAGATGTCAAGTGTGATGTCTTGACATGTTGTGCTGCACTAAGCTGATATGAGTGCATGGTTGTTTTAAGGTGTTGCTGTTTTGCTGTCATGTGATGGTTAATCAAGATGTTCTAATTTACTGCATTCAACATGTCGGATAAAGATGTCCCATCCAGGATCATAGGACATCGCGTCTGATTTTGGTTTAAAAGGAAGATTCTGTTGTTGGTATTTGTTACTGAATATTTTGTGAATATTTAGTTATCCTATGTGGCGTCCAAAGTAATTGAGTTGAGTTTTGTGTTGGTTTTCAGATTTTCACTACTTTCTAAATATGGAGACATATTAGGAAATATTTGATTGAAGACCTATTTTCTTGGAGATTAATTTGCAGACTTTGTGCAGCCTTGTTACTGTTGTTTTAAAGGCCCAAATCCAGTTGGGAAATAGGTTATAAATAGAAGCATTGTAACCTAGTTTTTGGCAGAGAAGTCGTGAATAGAAAAGATGTAATCATTAGGGCTGAGTTTGTGAACCACTCTCTAGGAGAGTTGGTATGGGTGAACCACCCGGTTTGTGGGATGGTCATCGTGTTTATCTCGAAGCCTGTAGGTAAGAGATGTATTGTTCTTGGAGGAAGCTGTTAAGCAACTCTAAGTATTGTTCTTAGTCATGTGTGTCATGTCTAGGTATTGTCATGGAAGTATGTCTTCTACTTTGTTGTGTTTGAAGATTTGTTGGACATCAAGCTGTTGATGTAGTGGCTGAGGTGTTGACTGCTATACATCATTGCGATGATTGGAAGTGAGATGGAGCCTCATACCTAGGGAGGACTTAGGTAGAAGGGTCATTGGGTAGGGATTAAGTGAGTAGACTGTCAACTATTTTGTTGATTGTAGAGTCTGTGAATTAATACTACTAATAGTGGACTTCCTTCCTGGCTTGGTATGCCCCCAGATGTAGGTTGTTAGACCGAACTGGGTGAACAAATCCTTGTGTGTTGTTTATGCTTTTCAGTACTGTTATTGTTTATACCTTGCCATGTTATCTGTAACAGACCAGATGTCTCGACATCCTGTAGGACATCTGGGATCTGTCATACCAGAATTTCAATTGGTATCAGAGCAGGCATCCTGTTCTATTTCTGGGTGAGATCCTAGGGAAGATACTTTCTGGTCATGGGCAAGGTAGGTTGTACCTACAGAAAAGTTGCTTGAACTTGGAGAAGTTTATTTTTTTGGTTGAATGGTCCCTAGAAGTGGAGGATGGACTGTTCATAACAGAGTGTGTATTGGACTTGTCTATTGTTATCAGGCTTGTAGCTTTGATGGTGAGCTGCTGTGTGGTTTGATTTAATTTCAAACCTATGGAGTGTCGTGTTTGTGCAAGGGTTATAGAGGAGTTTTCTGGTGTGTGTTCCGCTGTTTATATATATATCTAATGGAAAATTCCTGGTGGTTTTGTGTGTTGAGGCTACAACACTTTGTTCTCCTCTGAAGGTGTATCACATGGTGTTGTGATACTTGAGGATAATATTGACTGACTTATTAAAGTGACCAAAGATACAGAGGTTTGAACCAAGCCCACTCATAAAGGCATTTTCAATAAGTATGTTGATGAGAGATCAGAAGGATGCAATTTATTTTTGCTCTCTTCTCTGAAATACCATCCACAGGTCTAAATTGAAGGATCCCATGGTGTTGTTCTTGAATGATGTTCTATCGGTTGTTGTGACATCAAACCAGCAGAGTGTGCAGAATCTTGTGGATAAAGATTTGGCATTGCAAATGTGTTTGGAGCAAGGAGGAGTTGGTGTTTCTTTTTGAACCAAAAGATTATGGTTCCCTGGTATTGGCATGAGAAGGTTCTTCTTAAGCTGGAGTTCAGTTATGTGGTGTCCTCACATAATGGAACATGTTTTTGCAAGGATTAGGGATAAGCATATTTTATTTAACAATCTGTTTGTGATGACTAGTCAATATTTTTTTTGCTCCAGAAACCTGTTAGAGGGAATCTCCTCTTAAGGTGCAGAAGGATGACATTCAACATCTCAAAGACAGACAGAAGGTCTGAATATCAGAAGGTTGAGAAGAAGATTCTTGAGATGTAGAGTATGCAGGTTCCTACTTGTGTGTATGGTCTGGTTTTGAAGGTTGATCAGATGCTAATGGTCGATCCTCTTGTGTCCCTTGCAAGAGATGTGTGTGGATTACTGTGGTTGTTGTCTCCAAAGCCATAGTAGATGGTTAATGTGATTTAGACTGATGTCGGAACTGATGTTGAAACATCATTTCAGTTCATTGCTTCCTCAGCCAAGGAAGTTTGTTGTGCACATGGTGGAGTATCAGGTCAAGCCACTTACCTAATCTGAAGTGATTAGTGGTGTGGATTAATAAAAGAGGGATCAGCTAGTGCCACAAGTGTGCAGGAAAAGAATGTCGTACCTTGTGTGAGAAGGTTACCTTGTCACATATATCTTGACAGGAGTTGAGTTTGTGTCTGTTTTTGATAAGGATGTGCATCTAACCAATAGTGAATACATTGACGGGAGACTATGTATATGTCTGATGTAAAAGTGCAGGACTGCAGAAGTATTGAGAATTTACTTTTCTCTATTTGGCTGTTTATTTCTCTTTGTGGTGTGTTGGTGTGTGATGACCTGAATTATGCTATTGAAGATGGAGATGGAAGACTATGAAGACATCATAATCTTGATGGCTGGATCAGTTTATTTATGATCTAGGTGCTTTGGAGCATGGTTTTTTTGTGAAAGTCGAGGATATATGGCTGTTATCTCTGGCTTTCTACTGACGGCTCTACTAAGGGAAGTGGCATTCTTTGGTATAGCTATGGGGTAGTCTTGAACTACTTATTTTCTGAAGATTCAGATGTGGTAGGTTTGAAGTTTTTGGAGTTTCTGAGCAGGATGGAGGTTGTCTACTTAAACTTGATTGTTGAATCAAGTCTATGAGAGCATGGAAATCTGTTTCTGCAAAGGGAGGAGGTTCTTCTAAGTGGCAGAAGGAGGAGCTGAATTCAACAGTTGGATGTCATAATGTTCTGACATCTAGCTTAACATCAGAAGTCTCAGTTGGTGATGTGGCACATCAGCTTATGATAGGGTGATCTACAGGAATGAACAATAGGATGTTTCAAAAAGATCGTTCTCATGGCAGTTTGCGGGAGCTGCAGGAAGGAGAAGATGTTACATGACCATGGCTTAGGGAGTCTAAGTGTGTTTGCTATTGAGCAATTGGAACATGTGACTTGAAGATCAAGTTTCCTCGGTGGATCAGGATATCTTTGTGAGAGTTCTGACAAACGTGAAAAAGATCAAAATGTGGCATTTGGTTGTTTTCATATGAGGATTCATGAATAAGGTAATCAAACTGTGGCATTTGGTTGATCTTAGAAGTGGATTCGAAGAATCAAGATAATCAGAGTGTGGCAGCTGGTTATTATTGAGGATTGTCTTGGAACAAGTTACTCTTGGGCAGAAGGGTGATGAGTTGAAGACTCAAGGAGATTATTCTTCTTAAAGGTGGATGAGAGTTTATTTCTCTAGTTTTTTGGATTACTATGCTATAGTAAGTCCAGCTGGTGGAGCATATCAAGAATCATGGTGATGATGTCTTGGTGTGTGGCAGATGGTCTAACTTGGTGTTGGAACATTATCTGGGTTGGATTTCCTTGGTGAAGGAGGATTGTGGTCTGGTTCAGGATCTTGGTGCCTACATTATTCCTAAGGAGCGTCTACATAGTCATACGGGAGAATGATGAAGTAGAAGGTCTGCCTTGGATGGAGAATGTAGAGAAGACTGAAGCAGATCAGGTATTGATTGCTTGAAAGTCTGAAGGTGAAGATACTCATCAACTGATCAGGAGTATTCCAAATTATCATACGGGAGAATGATAGGGAATGATTTCCTTTGGAGAGTTGGGTGAGAGAATATTGTTCCTGTGTTCTTGTGATCTTCTGTGATGTGATGTGTTTTTGTTTTGGTTGTTTCTGGTCCCTTGGCTTAAGAAGGAGCTTGGAGATTCTGTTTTTATTTGGAATGTGGTGTTTTTCTTAGTGCAGATGGATTATGTTCATGATGTCAAGACCGATGTATTAACGTCTGCTGACAGAACATTCTGTTCAGAGTGTTATGGTTTTTGTCACCAGAGAACATAAGCTTCTATCTGATTTATGTACTGTTGTGGTACATGGTTTGCTTGAGGGTCAAACAGTAGGTGAATGTGTTCAGAAGGTGTGTTGAAGAGAGGGTGCGCTCTTGAAGACATGAAGATGTGTCTTGTGTTTTCCATTCATTTTGGGTGTTCTTCTTGCAATGGAGCATTGGTTATCCATGTCAGGGAGAGTAATGTATACTGTCAGATTGTACAAGCTTCTGAGTTGGATGTGTGCTACTACTGACTTGCTTGATGTTTGTTGATTGTCCTTAGATGCAAAATTGCTTGGTTTGGTATATTATGGCTAAAATGGGGGAGAAGTAAGAAGTAGTAGTGTTCCTTGGTTGTTTCCTTGAGGGGGAGCTGGTTGTGTTAATCAAAGGTTGTATGGACATTGCTCTGGTGTGCTATTGCTTTGTCAAATATGGCTAAAAAGGGGGAGAGTGTGTGATTGCATGATGTGCTGATATATGATGTCCCATATGATGTTCTAACATTTATTTGTGATTGCTAGTGTGAGTGGTGAGCTAGTTGGTAAATGTTGTTGTGGAGTTGCTGCTGTGTGAGGCTGTGTATGTATGCAGATGAAGATTGAGTGCTGATCTGCTTGTGTAGGTGTTGCAGTGCTGATAATTGTTTTATCTGCTACTGATGTGTGTGACTATCTTCTGCTGCTGATATATTTGATATGATATGATGGTTTTAGCCAAAATTTGCCAAAGGGGGAGTTTGTTAGTTCTGCAGCTATACAGTATTTGTGTTGGCTAAATTTTGTTAAAACCTATATGATAACTTTATGTCACTAAAGTTGTTTTAACATGCTGTTTTGTGTATCTGTCATATTAGATTAGTTGCAGGTTGTGGAGATGTCAAGTGTGATGTCTTGACATGTTGTGCTGCACTAAGCTGATATGAGTGCATGGTTGTTTTAAGGTGTTGCTGTTTTGCTGTCATGTGATGGTTAATCAAGATGTTCTAATTTACTGCATTCAACATGTCGGATAAAGATGTCCCATCCCGGATCATAGGACATCGCGTCTGATTTTGGTTTAAAAGGAAGATTCTGTTGTTGGTATTTGTTACTGAATATTTTATGAATATTTAGTTATCCTATGTGGCGTCCAAAGTAATTGAGTTGAGTTTTGTGTTGGTTTTTGGATTTTCACTACTTTCTAAATATGGAGACATATTAGGAAATATTTGATTGAAGACCTATTTTCTTGGAGATTAATTTGCAGATTTTGTGTAGCCTTGTTACTGTTGTTTTAAAGGCCCAAATCCAGTTGGGAAATAGGTTATAAATAGAAGCATTGTAACCTAGTTTTTGGCAGAGAAGCCGTGAATAGAAAAGATGTAATCATTAGGGCTGAGTTTGTGAACCACTCTCTAGGAGAGTTGGTATGTGTGAACCACCCGGTTTGTGGGATGGTCATCGTGTTTATCTCGAAGCCCGTAGGTAAGAGATGTATTGTTCTTGGAGGAAGCTGTTAAGTAACTCTAAGTATTGTTCTTAGTCATGTGTGTCATGTCTAGGTATTGTCATGGAAGTATGTCTTCTACTTTGTTGTATTTGAAGATTTGTTGGACATCAAGCTGTTGATGTAGTGGCTGAGGTGTTGACTGCTAGACATCATTGCGATGATTGGAAGTGAGATTGAGCCTCATACCTAGGGAGGACTTAGGTAGAAGGGTCATTGGGTAGGGATTAAGTGAGTAGACTGTCAACTGGTTTGTTGATTGTAGAGTCTGTGAATTAATACTACTAATAGTGGACTTCCTTCCTGGCTTGGTATGCCCCCAGATGTAGGTTGTTAGACCGAATTGGGTGAACAAATCCTTGTGTGTTGTTTATGCTTTTCAGTACTGTTATTGTTTATACCTTGCCATGTTATCTGTAACAGACCAGATGTCTCGACATCCTGTAGGACATCTGGGATCTGTCATACCAGAATTTCAATTACTATCATCGTCATCCAACTTGGAAGAATCTTTTTTTAAGATCAAGAATCACCAACCTAAAATTCCCCAAGTTTCATCAACAAAAGAAGGAAACATTAAATATTCACAAGCACCATTCAACCACTACTAAAAAAAACTAAACTAAAGTTAACATAAAACAACATTTAATTCAAACATAATACTAATAATAATAGGAATGTAATGGTGTAAACACACCTACAAAGTCAAAGAAAAATACCACCAAGGGTACAAATACATCATACAACCCAAAATAATCCAACACAGTGGATAAAGTACATCAATAATAAACTGAAATAAAACAAAATACATCAAACATGATAAAACTTCACTTTGTAGCACAAAGGAAGTACAAAATCTGAACTCCAAAATCAGTCCTCCTCGGACAACTCAATATCCTCCTCCTCTGAACCACGGGCCGAACCAGTCGCCTCATCATCATCATCAGCCTCATCAGCAGCATCATCAGCTGCATCCTCCTCTCCTCCGAGTACTGGCCTGGCCTCAGGCCAACCAACATGTGTCAAGAACTGCTCCCTAAACATCAAAGAATGCTCACCGGCCGGATCGCGAATCTGCAACTGAAAAACATGCATGGAATCATGTAAGTCAGTCATGGCGCGCTGAGAAGCCGCCATCCAATCCCAGTTGTACTGACAGATTTCCTGCTGAAAAGGATAAAAAGCATGTGACCCCGAACCAGAAGCTCCACCATCCCCTGTGCTAGCATCAGTACCAGCACCAGACGTACCACCAATAGCCCCTCTGGGCTTACAAAATTTGTCCATATAACGATCATCTATAGCTGAAGGAATCGTGACTTGTCAGCGTGCGGGTATATCAACCCCAGCATGAGCACACAACGACATTATGAGACACGGGAAAGCAAGCGGGGCATTCGCCCGAGCAGCAGTGCCTCCAAGACCACTCAGAACAATGGCCTTGATCTCATCAGCAATAATGCAGGCCACGTCAATCTCTATATTCGTAAGAATGCTATGGACAAGGTGGGCCAACTGTATAGGGATGGTGTTATGATGCGACCTTGGCTTGATGTTTGTAAGCACAAAAAGTAAAATGAGTTGGGCCAAGGGTTGCATATCCACTCTCCGGTATCTAATAGCAACCCCAGATGGGTTGCGTTCCACTTCTTTACCCGGAACGAGCAGATCACTGGTCATCTTCGGAATGTCACGATGAAGATGAAGATCTCTATGATAAGCATCCAACTGAGTACCTACCAACGACAACGGATCACCAAGAACCGTGTTTATAGTCCTCCTATCAAACCTCACCACAATCCTCCTCACTTGAGACATCCAACTAAACTGCTCCCCATCATCGGGAAGTGCATTTGCATAAAATTAACAGGCAATCTCTGCGTTATAACCATCAAGAGGTGTCATTAAGCGATCCCATTTCTTTGCTGCCAAAAGTGCATCCACCGATCTATAACTTCCACGGTCGCTTAGATTAAACCTCTTCTCTGCCAAAATATGTTTCCTTTCCAAAGTCTCGTAACGTGCAGCCTGCTTGGCTCCTCTGAATCTAGCGTCATCGAACCGAATTGGTATTTGCCGCGAAGTTGTGGCTTTTCTCTTCTTTGCGGGATTAGTTTCCATCTTAGGTGTCATCTGCACAAAACAACCAATAAAACACAACAACAACAAACCAACACATTAGTGAAAAGAGCCAACACAGCATCAAACTCAAACTTCATAAAAAAATAATTAAATTCTGTTTTGTTCGCTCCAGGGGTTGCTAGGCAAAGGCTGACGAACATTCGCCCCAGGTTCGCTAAGCGAACACGGCAGCGAACCCACGAAAATGCAGAAAAACAATATCAAACAATCAGTCCAACAGCAAACTCACTTTTAAAACAGAACCCTATTCATAATGCTTGATTAATTTACAACATGCAGCATATAGACATTATGAACAGAGGTACATGAACTTTGAAAACCTAAGTGATTTACATCTAAAATTCAATCCATTCCCTAACCTACTGTCAAACAGAAATAAAAATGAAAAGGATGTTCAAACCTGAACTTTGTAAGTGAAAAAGGAAAAACTTGGTGAAATGTGATAGCAGAGATAATTCGTGCAAAGAGTTCTTGAGAGGAGAGAAAGTTTTGAAAATGTTGGAGAGGCAAAGAGTGAACAAGGAAACTAGGGTTTCCGTCTCAAAATTCTCAGAAACGAGTTGGGTCATGGGCCCAAATGTCTGGCCCACCCAAAATTTACACTTTTTTTTAACTGATGTGGCAGAACAACATGACCTGTCTCACTGGGTTCGCTAAGCGAAGGAGCCAGCGAATGCTCGCCCCAGGCTCGCTAGGCGAACGCCAGCGAACATGACAGAATTTTTTTCAAATTTTTCTGCACTTTACCACTTTTCTCAACACATCAAAACTTCACAAATACTTAAAAACAGCAAACAAAGCAGTAAATACTTACAATGTTGGGGTGCCTCCCAACAAGCACTTGTTTAACGTCGGCTAAGCTCGACGGTCCAATGCAACCTCAAGGATCGCAAAAAGGAACAACGGCGGGATTCCGCTCGAAATCACCTCCAAGATAAATTTTCAACCTCTGACCATTAACTGTCCAACTCTCATTTATCTTTGCGTCTTCAATGACTATTGCCCCATATGACTTAATCTACCGAATCCGAAATAGACCAGACCACTTTGATTTCAATTTACCTGGGAACAACTTTAATCGAGAATTGAAGAGTAAGACCAGCTGCCCTACTTCAAACTGTTTGGTCACTATTTTCTTGTCATGGTAAGTTTTGACTCGATCTTTGTAAAGCTTATTGGAATTATATGCTTGGAGACGCAATTCATCCAATTCATGCAATTGCATTTTTCTTTTATCACCACTCAAAATTGGCTCAAAATTCAGAAATTTCAAGGCCCAAAATGCCTTATGCTCCAACTCGACCGGTAAATGACAATTCTTACCATAGACCATTTTAAAAGGTGTGAGACCAATCGGAGCTTTAAAAGCCGTCCGATAAGCCCACAAAGCATCGTCTAGCTTATTCGACCAATCCTTCCTTGAGGATGACACTGTTTTTTCCAAAATTCTTTTAATCTCCTGGTTTGATACCTCCACTTTCCCATTGGCCTGAGGATGATATGGTGTTGCAACTTTGTGCCCAACACCATATTGCTCCAAGACTTTTTCAAGCTGAGTGTTGCGAAAGTGGGATCCTCCGTCACTTATCAACACTCGCGGAGTACCAAATCGAGCAAAAATGTTTCTTTTCAAAAATTTTATCACAGTTTTTTCGTCGGCCCTAGCACATGCTATTGCCTCTACCCATTTGGAAACGTAATCAACTGCGACCAAAATATACTCGTTGGAAAATGAAGATGGAAAAGGTCCAACAAAGTCAATTCCCCAACAATCAAACACTTCAATTTCCAACATATTTTGTAAAGGCATTTCATGCCGCTTTGAAATTCCACCACTTCTTTGACACTTGTCACAACTTTGGGCATGCGCATGCGCATCTATGAATAAAGAAGGCCAATAAAAGCCCGATTGAAGGACTTTCGTTGCCATTATTAATCCGTTAAAATGTCCTCCATATGAAGAGTTGTGACAATGCCAAAGTATGCTCGTGGTTTCCTCTATTGACACACATCTTCTCAAAAGGTTATCGACACCAAGCTTAAACAAATGTGGTTCATCCCAAACAAAAGACTTGGCGTCCGACAAAAATTTCTTTTTTTGATGGTGAGTTAGACCATCCGGTATTAATCCGGCGGCTTTGTGATTAGCCATATCCGCGAACCATGGTCTAACTTGTACCATATACAATTTTTCATCCGGAAATTCCTCTTTGACCTCTAATTCGTTTTTGGTCACGTTAACATTTACAAGGCGGGATAAGTGATCCGCCACCAAACTTTCGGATCCTTTCTTGTCATGAATTTCTAAATCAAATTCTTGTAACAAGAGGATCCAACGAATTAGCCTTTGTTTAGAATCGGGCTTGGTGAGCAAATACTTAATCGTCGTGTGATCCATGTATATGACAACTCGCGAACCAATCAAATAGGAACGAAATTTTTCCAATGCATACACTATCGCAAGCAACTCTTTTTCAGTTGTTGCATAGTTTATTTGAGCTTCATTTAAGACTTTGCTCGCATAGTGTATAGCATGAAAAACTTTTGTTTTCCGTTGGCCCAAAACTACACCCACCGCATAATCGCTCGCATCACACATGAGTTCAAAATCCAATTTCCAATTAGGTGCGATGATTATGGGTGAGGTAGTCAAACTTTTCTTTAGAAAATTAAAAGCAAACATGCAAGATTCATCAAAATCAAAGGACTTATCTTTGTTGAGAAAATTGATCAAAGGCTTTGCAATCTTCGCGAAATCCTTGATGAACCTCCGATAGAATCCCGCATGTCCGAGAAAACTTCGGATGCCTTTGACATTAGTTGGAGGAGGCAACTTTTTAATCAGTTAAATTTTTGCTTGATCAACCTCAAGACCTTTGGAGGAGACTTTGTGGCCAAGCACAATCCCCTCCATAACCATAAAATTGCCCTTCTCCCAATTCAATACCAAATTTGTCTCAACACACCGTTCAAGAACGGCCTCCAAATTTCTCAAACAAAGATCAAAAGACGCTCCGAAAACGGAAAAGTCGTCCATGAAAACCTCCATCGTCTTTTCAATAAGATCGGAGAAAATTGCTTGAACACAACGTTGAAATGTTGCTGGTGCGTTGCATAAACCAAACGGCATCTTTCGGTAGGCAAGAATTCCAAAAGGACAAGTGAATTTCGTCTTCTCATGGTCATCCGGGTCCACCAAAATTTGGTTATACTCAGAATAACCATCCAAAAAGCAATAGAATTGCTGGCCTGACAATCTTTCTAACATTTGGTCCATAAAAGGAAGTGGAAAATGTTCTTTCCTTGTAGCGGTGTTTAGCCTCCTATAATCTATACACATCCTCCAACCTATCACCGTTTTTGTCGGGATTAACTCATTTTTTTCATTTTGGATCACGGTCATTCCTCCTTTTTTTGGCACAACGTGGACCGGACTTACCCAAGGACTATCGGAAATCGGGTAAATCATACCGACATCCAAGAGCTTGACAACCTCTTTTCTTACTACTTCTTTCATCGTTGGATTCAAACGGCATTGCGGTTGAGCGACCGGTTTAAAATCCTCTTCCATGAAGATTCGATGCATACAATAAGAGGGACTTATTCCTTTAGATCGGAAAGAGTCCATCCCATTTCTTCTTGATTTTTATTCAAAACTTGAATTAACCGATTTTCCTCATTGGTAGATAAAATGTTGCTAATGATAACCGGTTTGTTACAACCGTCATCAAGAAAAGCATATTTCAAATTGGAAGGCAACACCTTCAATTCAAGTTGAGATTTTGCATCACCCACCTCTTTTTTTAACACTTCCTCTTCACACTCCCAAGGTTGCAACTCCTCTAAAGATTCAAGTTCCTTTAAACACTCCTCAAGTGCTCTTTCTTCTTCATCGGAGAATACTTCAAAGGAATCATCAAGAGCTCTTTGCAAAGGGGACACTACATGAACTTGCTTTGTGCATCTATTCTAAAACAGTCACTTTTGTCATTCTTGTATTTCATGGCCTCAAATAGATTGAAACAAACCTCCTCATCTTGGACTCTAACCTTCATAAGACCTTCGTCCATATCAATTTCCATTTTAGCAGTTTTCATAAACGGTCTTCCAAGAATCAATGGAGCGTCTTCATCTTCCTCCATTTCAATTACCACGAAATCAATAGGAAATAAGAATTTGTCCACTTTAACCAATACATCTTCCGCTACACCGTGAGGACGGGTAGTGGATTTATCGGCAAGTTGCAATGTCATTTGAGTGGATCTGAATTCCATGTGTCCCAACCGCTTCACAATAGATAAAGGTATCAAATTGATACTAGAGCCCAAATCGATCAACCCGTTGCCCACATAGATATTTCCTATAGTAACCGGCAAGGTGACTCGTCCCGAATCACTTTCTTTCCTCGGGAGAGTACGTTGAATGATAGCACTACAACTAGCATCCACCATGATAGTCTCTTGATCCATATACCTCTTCTTTTTTGTGAGAATATCCTTCATAAATTTCGCATATTTCGGCATTTGCTCCAAAGCTTCGGAAAATGGAATGTTTATTTGCAATTGTTTAAAAATATCCATAAACTGAGCATAGTGCCTCGCACTATCTTTCTTTGAAGGAGCATGAGGATATGGTAAATGTTGGATCGGAATATTATTCAACGGTTCCTTCCCCTTCTTAGTTTTTTTCACTTTTTCTTCTCTCTTTCTTTTTTCTTCTTCCTCACTTTTTCTCATTTCATTTTCAACTAAATCACCCTCAACATTTTTTTCTACTTCAATCTCATCACTATCTTTTTCTTTTTCAACTACAACCTCCTCCTCCATTACAACTTCACCTACACCCATATCAATCTCTCTTCCACTTCTTGTTAGAATAGCCTTACAATGCTCTTTAGGATTTGGTAGAGTATTCACCGTAAAGTTTCCTTTTTGTTGGTCGACCAATTGTTTTGATAATTGTCCGACTTGAGTTTCAAGATTCCTTATGGCCGCATCGGTATTCTTTTGATTTGACATTGACATTTGCATAAATTGCGTGAGAGTGTCTTCCATCTTTGTATTTCCAATGGGAGCTTGCGGAGGTTGAGTGTAATTTTGGTATTGTTGACGGTTTGATGGTCCGACTTCTTGCGGTCTCCATGGTTGTTGATAACCTTGATTACCTCTTTGTTGGTAACCTTGGTTGCCTTGTTGATAAGGAGGTCGAGGTTGGTATCCTTGATTTTGGTTTCCCGCATAGTTCACCTCCTCCACAACCGGAGGACAATATCCGGTAAGATGGCCTCCTCTACACAGCTCACATACCAAGACTTGCACATTTTTACTCGAGGAGTCATGAATCTCTTTAAGTTGTTGAGAGAGTTTGGACATTTGTTTCATCAACAACTCAACTTATTGGGATAATAACTTGTTTTGAGCAAGTATAGCATTATTGGTTCCCAATTCCAAAACTCCCGGAGTCCTTTGAGAAGGGCCATGGTTATGGCTTCCCTGATGGTCATTTAAAGCCATCTTGTCAATTATGGCAATGGCTTCTTCGGCACTTTTGCTCATCAAAGATCCACCTGCGGTGGCATCCAACAATGTTTTCTGTACTAGTTGAAGTCCATTCCGAAAAATATTAATTTGAGACAATTCATCAAAACCATGCCCCTTGCATTTTCTCAACATAGATTTGAATCTCTCCCACGCTTCGTTGAGAGATTCGTTTGCACCTTGGGTGAAAACTGCTATTGCGGTCTTTGCCTCCATGAAACGATTATGTGGAAAAAATCGTTCCAAAAATTTTTCTTCAAGTAAATTCCAATCCGTCATTATTGTCGTCGATTGGTCAAGATACCATTCCTTGGCCTTCCCAATGAGGGAATGCGGGAATAGTCTCTTAAACAGAGATTCCTCTTCAGCTTCGGGCGCACCAGTTGCTCCCGTAATCTCATAGAACTTTTTCAGATGTGTATAAGGATCCTCATGATCCATACCAGTGGATGAACTCTGATATAGAAGCGAGAGAATACCAGTCTTCATTTCTGAATGCCGATCGTTATGAGCATTGTGAGCAAACTGTGCATTATGTCTTAGACTGTTAGTACATGGTCTTGAAGAAGGTGGTGGTGGTGGTGGATCCATATTTGGAGGTAACTGTGGAATTTGCGTCGAAGTTGAACTTCCGTCTCGCTCTCGTCTTTCTTTGGCAAGTTGCCTCCTTCACCTTGTTCTGCTATTGATTTTACGAGCGGTTCTTTCAATCTCGGGATCGAACAAAAGTTGGTCCGCAGGTAACTTCCCTCGCATAAAACGAAGTCTGCACACTAAACCAAACAGATCAACAAGTTCAAGAAAAAGTTAACAAGCTTAAAACAAAACAACTATTGCAATGCTTGCAATATCAAACAACAATGCACGACAACAGCGCCAATTTGTTGAAACAGTATTTTGGGGGGTGTTTTTATCGTATCCGCAGGGATTGTACGATATTTTGATGCTTGTCGTTCAATAGTCGAAACGTTTTAAGTTAAGGAGTTTCAAATGATTCTTGGTTTTGTTCAACATAAATTTGTAGCAAAGAAGTAAACTAGATCAAAGATGTTGTAAGTTTTAGAAAAGCATGTCAAGGTTAGGTTTCTCTAATCCTTTTCATACATATCCGATTAATCAAGCATATGAACTCAGTTCCGACCAATACAATCGCGTATCCTCTCGAATAAGTTTATGTCTAAAGCAAATTCGTGAGTGTCGTTGTTTAGACCGTTAGATGATGTCTCATGCTAACAATCGAAACAACAACCGTTAAGATCAACACAAAGCAAATAACAAATCCCAAATCTATGTCTAGAGTTTGGTTTTTAAGAGACGAAAATATTAGGTCATGAATTGTAAAATCTATGTCTAGAGTGATACAACCCACACATACATCATTAAGAACAAATAACTTCATCTATATTGATCATAAACCTTGTTCATATACAAATGATCAAAAGAAATACATATGATCAAGATCAACTACATCTAACCTTAGCTACCCATTTTCATGGTAGCTTGGATAACAAGTTTCAAGAGGAGATGAAAGAACATCCGAGTCGAATAATCGATATTGGACGTGACTTCAGCTTCTCTATGTGAAAATTCACTCTTGAATGATCAAAGTTCAGAAAACTATGTTTTTGTGTGAAAAATAGCAAGTCTTTACTCAAGGAAAGTAAAAATCTATTTATAAGATACTAAAATTCTGCAGACTTCGCCTAGCGAAGGATTCACTCGCCTAGCGAATAGATTAAAAAATGGCACTTTAAGTGCCTCAGAAACTTAAGCCACCCTCAATTGTTATCGCGGGTTTGCTAGGCGAGCAATACATTCGCTAAGCGAGCCATTCGCCAAAACCTTCGCCCCAGCGAGTTTTGGGTCCTTTAGCCCCTGCCTCAGCCAAGGGTCCTTCGCCAGAACCTTCGCCCAGCGAGCAAAGCAGTGTACACTCGCTGGCACTTCGCTACGCGAATTTTACCCCCTTTTCCTACTGACTCTTTTTGGGCCTCCTCGCTGGAAGATTCGCTACCGTTCGCTAGGCGAACCTTCGCTGATGACTTCGCCAGGATTCGCCTAGCGAACCCTGCTGTTGCTTTCTTGATTCTTTGGCAGCTTGCATCAACTCCTTGTGTCTTACTTTCTTGATCATTTCATGCCTATTTCTGCACACTAGCACACAAATTACAAGCACCACAAGTATATTCCAATGTTTGAAGAACTACAACAAATCACCACTAAAATCAACAAGTTAAACATAGAAAGTATTGAAAAATGCCAAGTATTGAATACAAATATGTAGCATGTTTGACATCTAACACCTCCAAACTTCTTCCAATTACGAAACATTATTCATCCATTAAACCAAACTTGAAAACATCATTTCTTCCCTAAACGAAACTCAGAAACATTGCTTCCATTAACGTGTTACAGTTTGTTTATGTTTAACGATTCTACAAGTAAAATATTATTATTTAACGATTCTATTTATTTATTTTTTATTGTTGTCCGTCTTGTTTTTGTTGTTGTTGTTGTTGTTCTTGCTTTTGTTGGTGTTCTTGTTGTTTTTATTGTTGTTGTTGTTGTTGTTTTTGTTGTTGCTCTTGTTGTTCTTGTTGTTGTTATTGTTCTTGTTGTTCTAGTAGTTCTTATTGTTGTTGTTGTTGATGTTATTTTTCTTGTTGTTGCTCTTGTTGTTATTCTTATTTTTGTTTTTGTTGTTGTTATTGTTCTTGTTGTTATTGTTATTGTTCTTGTTATTCTTGTTATTGTTCTTGTTGTTCTTGTCGTCCTTGTTGTTGTTCTTGGTGTTCTTGTTGTTATTGTTATTGTTGTTGTTCTTGTTCTTCTTGTTATTGTTCTTATTATTCTTGTTAATCTTGTTGTTCTTGATGTTGTTGTGTTAAAATATTTAATATTGTATATTGTGATGAAAGTTATAAATGTAATCAGGCAAAACAAGTGGCAAAAATTAAAAAAAAAATGCTGACAGACCTTTCACAACGGGTATTTAAAACAACCGTGATTATAGGTAGCACACTTTTCAGTTTTCTACAACGGTCATACGACCGTGATTGTAAGTAACACATATATAACGACTGGTCCTGCGTGATAATATATATTTTTTAACCGTTGTTGTTTGTATTTTTTGTAGTAGTGATATATATATATGTGTGTGTGTGTGTGTGTGTGTGTGTGTGTGTGCGTGCGTGCGTGTATGCGTGTGTGCGCGTGTGTGTGTGTGTGTGTGTGTGTGTGTGTGTGTGTGTGTGTGTGAGAGAGAGAGAGAGAGAGAGAGAGAGAGAGAGAGAGAGAGACGTCACTGTTTTTGTATGGGAAAATGTGAAAGAAAAGGTCTCTATTTATAGGCCAGATGTTGGAACAAGAAATGAAAGATCCATCGGCCAAAATTAATGTGCCAATCAATTGGATCTTAAGGCCAATCAATTGTGACCTTAATATAGTCGATTACAAATGCTCAAAATGGAAATAATTGGTATAGAGACATTTCCCTTCATTAAGACGTTGTCTTATTCATTTATGGGCAAAGTTTGAACTCACCAAATCGGTTGAGTAAAGAGTTCAATCAATTTGACAATTCAAAGCTTTGTCCAAAACTTTCTGATAGTTCCTTAATCAACTAGCTACGCTCCAAAAGGCTTTTGGGTTATTTAGTTTTAGAAACAAGGACTTTAAACATGTTTTGTTTTTGTGTGTGTGTGTGTATGATTTAGCCAAGCTACTTTATGAGAATGCCTTTGTTTTTTTTACATACCACAGTTCACTCAGATGCGACTGGACGAGCTTTCACACTTCATATTTTTCACACTTTAAAGCTTTAAGACTTTCTAAATAAACCAATCATATAAGAATTTGATTTAATATTATTAGAGATGAGGCTTTAGGTATCTTTAATTTGAATTCCATCATCACAGGATGTTTGTAGTTATCACCAAACCCTAATTCGTCTACTTGCATTCTTAACCGCTTCTCATACTTGCTTGATTCAAAGGTTGCATCTTCAAGTTGTCATCATCAAAAGCACATCATCAAATTTCGGCCATGATATTCATTTTTATATTTGACCACTTCTTTGAATAACTTGTAAAACATGGTTCTACAAAAATCATTTGAGCAAACTTATAAAGCTAGTTAAAATGTAAAATTGCAACCCTTTCTATTGTGAGTCTTACAAGTATGTTTTATGCTAAAAACTATTATCCTTTTGGTAAAAATATTTATCTTCTAATTTTAAAAATCTCATATTTCATTATAATTTAGCCCAACATTTATTGGATCCCTCAAAGGCTTGACTTTACTTAGCCAAAAATTTGAGAAGACTAAGCTACATTAGTCTTTTTCAATCAAACAATACTTATATAGGTTACCATGTACTCACTATAAATTAAGCTTTCCATTGCAAACATTTTTTATCAGCAAATTTGAATGATTAAACCATGTTGTATAGGGATAATTTCGTTGTGCACAAGAGAAAGTAGTCAAAAGGGAAACAATACAAGTCAAACATGCTGGCCCTGGGCGGGGTACAAAGTTCACGTCATATATCGCCTATGGCTAGGTTCCTAGTTTCCTATTGATCATAACACACACTCAATGGTTGTAACACTTTCCTATTGGTCGTATCACTCGCCCCCAGCTAGGTTTAGGTTAAAACATCCATCATCCACTTACGAAACATGAGTATTGACATGTCCTTAGACCCTAATAACAATATAGAAGTTTAGCCAAAGGAGGAAGCCATATTCTCCAGATGAATGGGGGGAATAACAATTTCCACACACCTGAGAGGGGAATAATAACCACCCAATGGGTTCAAGAATCCAGACCCAATAAATCACTATAAATCAATCATCACAGGATTGAGTACCCGAGGGACATTCAATTCACCTAGGATTCCCATATACAAAGTTTCTCACCACTATCCGGGAGCTTACTCTAACACCATCAACAACCCTAAAATAATACGCATAGCCCTCTAAATATGGACTTATCCCTATTATACGTTTTGGGCAAGTACACATCTTGTCCTACAATATTCTAGTTTGTTTATAATATATAAAGAGACACTAGTAAAGATCAAATTAATTTTCCCTTTTTTCATAGACTCTAACTTTTTTCAACTTCGGGATTTTCATATAAAATGGGTATCTTAAATTACTTAGTAACCAAATTGATCAATTTTTAAAAGCCCCTATAATTGTTATCAAAAATCGAACTGGACACATCTAAGCCCAAAATAAAATGGATACCATTTTAGATTAGGTTTTGTTAACCAACTTCATATATTTCCCATATTCTCTTACCTCAACTCAAGTTTCAACGGCGGCTGTTTGATATTCATATGAAATCTTGATGAAGATTTTGTAGATATTTACGCATACATAAAAGATTATTCTTTGAGGTATGACTTCATGCTTAGAAGAAAATTCTAAACATAGATCTATGATAGTTCCTGGATTGGCTGGAATTTTGGTAAAACAAAGGGTATTCAATGTTGATGTCAAGGTGCTGATGTTGTAACATTGAAGTCTTAACACTGGGCTGTGTTAAGTAGTTAAGTGCTGAAGTTGGATGTCTGATGTCACACAGGTGATGTTGTAACATCAGACCTGCAGAATTAATAACAACAGCAGGTTATTAGGGTACGCGTATTAGCTGGAATTGTGGAGAGTGGGTGACTCATTGGATGAGAATATCTTGGGATAGATATTTTCTGTTACATGGGAGATTTGATTGCAGGTCTGTTGGAGAATTAAAAGGTTGAAGATTTAAAAAGATTTTGGGGATAAAATATGTTTTAAAGATTCAGTTTTAATTAACAAATCTGATCAAATATTGTGACAAGTCCAAGCCCAATTCAGGAGCTATATAAAGCGCACAAGACCAAAGGAAAAAGGCGACAGAAAACATTCAGAAGATCAAGAGCAGAAGGCTTAGTGTCTAGAGTTTGTTTAAAGTGCTTGTATTTACACTATTCTAGGGTTTGAATAGGTGTTGAGTTTCTGTCCTCTCTAAAGCTGTGAAGCAAAGAGAGTTGTGTGATTTGATCGAAGCTGTGAAGTAAGATCAAGGGTACTCAAAGTGGTTTCTTTGAGTGTTTGTAAGGGATTGAGTGGTGTTCTCATACCTAAGTGGTTTCTTAGGTAGGAAGTCATTAGTAGAGTATAAGTTTAGGAGATTGTCAACGGGTTGTTGAGTCTGTAAATTATATCTACAAGTAGTGAATTCCATCCCTGGCTTGGTAGCCCCCAGAGTAGGTTGGTTGTAACCGAACTGGGTCAATAATTCTTGGTGTTATTTTGCTGTTATTGCTGTCCATTGTGCAGAGTGTGTTGTTGTGACATCACACCTTAACATCATACGTCTGATACCAGAATTTCAATTGGTATCAGAGCAGGCATCCTGTCTGTCTCTGGGTGAGATCTAGGGAAGTTACTTTCTGGTGAAAAGATGGACAAAGAAGTTGGAGGATTCGTCAACAGACCCCCTATTTTGGATGGATCCAATTATGACTATTGGAAGCCAAGGATGACCACCTTCTTAAAATCCTTGGACAGTAGGGCTTGGAAGGCTGTTATTAAAGAGTGGAAAGCACCTGTCATGTGTGAGAAGGATGATGCTGGCAAAGATAATGAAGGCACCTCTAAGCTAAAGCCTGAAGAAGAATGGACCAAGGAGGAAGATGAGCTCGCCCTTGGAAATTCCAAATCTCTAAATGCCATCTTCAATGGAGTGGATAAGAATATCTTCAGGTTAATCAATACCTGTGAAGTTGCTAAAGAAGCGTGGGATATCTTGCAGGCTACTCATGAAGGAACATCTAGAGTCAAGATGTCACGACTTCAGATTTTGACATCAAAATTTGAAAGCCTGAAGATGAAGGATGATGAGACTATTCATGATTTCCACATGAGTGTTCTTGAGCTGGCCAATGCATCTAGTGCTCTTGGAGAGAAGATGTCAGATGAAAAGCTTGTGAGGAAGATACTTAGGTCCCTACCTAAGAAGTATAAGATGAAGGTTACTGCCATTGAAGAATCACAAGACATCAGCAAGATGAGAGTAGATGAGCTCATTGGATCTCTTCAAACCTTTGAGCTTGGGTTGAATGAGGAAGAACCAGAAAAGAAGCCAAAAAGTATAGCCCTGGTGTCAAATGATGCAGAAGAAAAAGGAAAGAATTCTGAATCGCAGGAGGATCTATCTCAGGCCATAGTAATGTTGGGGAGACAGTTCACTAAAGTTTTCAAGAGAATGAATAATAACTCCAGGCCTAATGTCAAGAACATGACTTCTGACACCAGCAAGAAGGATGAAGAGAAAATTACCCAAGATAAAGGAGTGCAGTGCTTTGAGTGCGAAGGGTATGGACATGTCAAGAAAGAATGTCCCACCTTCTTGAAAAAGCAGAAGAAAGGCATGACAGTTTCCTGGTCTGACTCTGATAATGAAAGTGAAGGCGAGTCAGCAAAGCATGTGAGAGCTTTAACAGGAGCTGTTGTTTCTGATGATGATTCTAGTGATGGAGAAGTAACTTATGAGGAGTTGGCATCCACCTATCAAGAGTTGTGTTTAAAGAGTGTTGAGATTTGTCAAGAAAACAAGTGCCACAAGCAACAGATTGCTCAGCTAGAGAATGAAAAGATTGATCTTGAAAATGAAGTGGTGCTAGTTAGAGCTCATCTTGGTCAAATGACCAAGTCTGTTAGGATGCTGAGCTGTGGTACAGACACACTTGACAAGATACTTCAGTCAGAAAAAGCTGCTGGAGATAAAGCTGAGATAGGTTATGTGGCTGAGGAAAAGGGAACTTCAGAAGGAAGCACTTCAGGTTCAAAGAAGGAAGTGTCACAACCTTCATCTCAACATCAGCTAAAGAAGCAGGATCCTACCCCTAAGAAAGTTGATGTTTCACAACCTAAGAAGATTGAGAAGAAGACTGGTCCCTATCAGAAGAGAAAGCAGCCACAGGGAGCTAGTCAGTATATGCCCCCACAATACCATGAGAGCATGCAAGCTGCTCAGTTCAAACAGCACATGTCTCATCAGATGTCTCAACATCAGGACAACTGGTATGGTTATGAGTATGGATACACCAATGTTGTTCCTTATGTATATGGAAGAAGAAAGCCACACCATCATGGGAGACAATCCAGGAAACAGCATTATCAACCGTCTTATGGGAGAAGACATCAACATAATAGATGGCAGGGCAGTTATGGTAGGAGGAGACCATATCATGGATGGCAGCATAGGCAATCTCATCATGGCAGAAGATTCAGAGATGAAAGGGTGAGATGCTACTATTGTGGAAGATTTGGACATATGGAGTACTCTTGCTACAAGCTGCATGGATACCCTCAGCCTCAAAACAGATGGAGAGAGCACAGGCCCAAAGTTGTTAAACAATGGGTACCTAAGGAGAAGGTGAAGTGCTTATTGGCTCACTTGGATGACAAAGAGGCTAAAGAAGGAACATGGTATTTTGACAGTGGGTGTTCCAAACACATGTCTGGATATAGATCCATGTTTGCTGAACTTAGTCATTGCCCCTCTCATGAAGTTATATTTGGCAATGGGGAAAAAGGTGTTGTCGCAGGAGTTGGGAAAGTGCAAGGTGATGGTAGACCTGAACTTGACAATGTTATGTTTGTCAATGGCTTAAGTGCAAATTTGATCAGCATAAGCCAGTTGTGTGATGAAGGGTACAAGGTAAACTACACTAAGGATGATTGTGTGGTTTCTGATGAACATAATCAGGTTGTTATGAAGGGTGCCATAACCAAAGACAATTGCTATCAGTGGATTTCTCTTGAAGGGAATTCAACTAATGATGTTGATGTTATAACATCAGACTATGACATCAGGATGTTGAAAGGTCACTCAAAGTTAATAAGTTCTGATGTGAGTGTTTTAAAAGGAAAGTATTTATGGAGGGAGAAAATTAGTAATACTGAAAAGCTGGCGCCATACCTCAGACCATCATTCTCTAGTGCAGCAAGATCACGGTTCATCAAAGAGTATTTCTTCCTTCCATTCGTCGTCCTCTACAAGAAGAATCATCTAACCTCATACTGCCTCAAGGGAACCATGTCAAACCAGACGTCGTCTCCATCAAAGAAATCTGTCGCTCAAAGCTCTTCGCGAGATAAGGCTAGGGTTTTCTCAGAAGAGGGATTTGCAGAAGAAGCTATGAATATCCAACCCATCTTCGTAATGTTACCAGAATCGGGTAAACCTAGACCTTCTAAACTTGCTCCAAAAAGGGCTGGGACTAATTTTAGAGATAATGAAACGAAAAAGCTTGTTACGAGTGTGCTATTTAGTAATAAAACAGCACCTAGGTCATCCACTTCTCAAACTGTTGAGGAAAGGATAGACGTGGATAAAAGCTTAGGTATATCTAGACCACTGAGACAAATGCCTGCGGAACATTCTGAAAGGGAAAAGAGCGACATGCAAAGTGCAGCTACAAATCTACATAGACTTGCTATGTCTATTGTTGAAGTGAGAATAGAAGAAGATGATGTGCAGGAGGAATCAAATGTTAAGGAAGATGTTGGAACTTCACCGGCTGGGGAAGAAAAGAATGAGGATGTGATCAATGTGGTTGACTTATCTGATGATGAAATCATTGGAAAAGTTGTCCCAAGTATTGCTAAGAGACTGAAGACAAGGAAAGGAAAGACCGTTGAATCCTCTCCAAAGAAGTCTGAAGGCAAGAAGAAAACTGCTGTTGGTCCAACCAAGCCATGGAGCAAAGTGGCTGTGAAATCCAAAAAGAGGAAAATGAGGGAAGACTCTAATTCTGACCGTGATGATGATGATGATGTTCATAACATCACACCTATCAGAAGGACAATTTTGAAGAAAATCTCTGACAAAGTTCCTGAAGTTCCAGTCGACAACATTTCCTTTCATTATGCCAGCAGTGCATCATTATGGAAATATGTTTGTCAGAGAAGACTGGCCCTAGAGAGGGAGCTTGGGAAAGAAGCTTTAGAAATGATGGATATCATGGAGCTGATTAAGGAAGCTGGATTGGTAAAGACTGTGACCAAGTTTCCTAAGTGCTATGAAAGTCTTGTCAAAGAATTTGTTGTCAACATTTCTGGAAATATTACTGATAAAAAGAGCATTGATTTCATGAAAGTTTATGTGAGAGGAAAGTGCATTAATTTCTCTCCTAGTACTATAAATAAGTATCTAGAAAGAGATGATGAAGAGTATAGTGAACTTGAGGTGACTGATAATGATATATGTAAAGAGATTACAGCTGGTCAGAGAAGGGTTTGGCCATTGAAAAAGAAGTTGCCAGCCAGTAAACTTAGCATCAAGTATGCAATTCTTCACAAAATTGGTGCTGCCAACTGGGTGCCAACAAACCACAAGACAACAATCGCTGTTGGATTGGGCAGGTTTATTTGTACTATTGGGAAGAAGATTAAGTTTGACTATGGCAGCTACATCTTTGAGCAAGTGGTGAAACATGCTGGAACAAACGCTATCAAGTTACCCATAGCATTCCCATCTCTTGTGTATGGTATCATCTTGGAGCAACATCCTGAAACTTTAACAAGCTCAGACATAGCGTGCCAGAGGAAGACAGCCTTGTCCCTACACCCTAAACTATTTTCAGGACATCATGTTCCAGACATTGTTCTAACATCAACTGCTGAAGTCAAGAAGAAAACTACAAAGGCTGAACTGATCGAAGAATTGAAGACCATGTGCAAAGACCTTGATGAAGTCATCAGTACCAGCTTGGTTAGAAAAGAGAGACTTGAAAAGCTGATCCAGCAGTTAGAACAGAACAGTGGTGATGATGATGTTGATGGCTCTGAAGTTGATAAGTGTGGAAATGCCAGTGGGGATAGCTCAGAGGAGGAGGAAGAGAATCCTGGAGAACAAGGAAGCTCAAAAGAAGACTAGCTTATCGTCTCTTACCTGTTATAGTTTTGTTAATAGTTTAGTTTTTACTTTGCTTGGTTTATAATTTGAATATTGTGTTGTTTTATGCACTGGTTATGTTTGATTTGTTTTGCCTGTTTATTAACTGAGAGGCTAACAATGAGAGCTAGGGTATTCTGACTATAGTTAATAGGGCTTCTTATAGAAGCTTGTCTAATTGTGGCTAAAAAGGGGGAGAACATAGCCAAGATTGTCAATAGGATTATTGCCATATACTGCTGATGTGATGCAGAGATTAAGGGGGAGTTAGATTGATGCTGCTAAAAGGTGTGTAGTTGCATAAAGGGGGAGTTTTAACATTTGAAGAGTGCAGCCAAGCAGACATCTAGGGGGAGTAAATTGCTGCACATTGTGAGCTACTGAACAGCTGTGATGCTGGTTCATGTTTTTCAAGGGGGGGCACCAATTGGCTGTTGTCAATAATGAAGATGGCGCTGCAGCAGATCAAGTGATGAAGACTATGTAGATTGTCAAACTGCTGCTAATGAGTTTCAAATTTCTGAAGATTATTCCCCTGCTGAAATCTCTGAAGGTGCAGAGTGCAGAAGTTGTTTACAGAGTGCAGAGATTGTTTTAGCCAAAATTAGCCAAAGGGGGAGATTGATAGTTCCTGGATTGGCTGGAATTTTGGTAAAACAAAGGGTATTTAATGTTGATGTCAAGGTGCTGATGTTGTAACATTGAAGTCTTAACACTGGGCTGTGTTAAGTAGTTAAGTGCTGAAGTTGGATGTTTGATGTCACACAGGTGATGTTGTAACATCAGACCTGCAGAATTAATAACAACAGCAGGTTATTAGGGTACGCGTATTAGCTGGAATTGTGGAGAGTGGGTGACTCATTGGATGAGAATATCTTGGGATAGATATTTTCTGTTACATGGGATATTTGATTGCAGGTCTGTTGGAGAATTAAAAGGTTGAAGATTTAAAAAGATTTTGGGGATAAAATCTGTTTTAAAGATTCAGTTTTAATTAACAAATCTGATCAAATATTGTGACAAGTCCAAGCCCAATTCAGGAGCTATATAAAGCGCACAAGACCAAAGGAAAAAGGCGACAGAAAATATTCAGAAGATCAAGAGCAGAAGGCTTAGTGTCTAGAGTTTGTTTAAAGTGCTTGTATTTACACTATTCTAGGGTTTGAATAGGTGTTGAGTTTCTGTCCTCTCTAAAGCTGTGAAGCAAAGAGAGTTGTGTGATTTGATCGAAGCTGTGAAGTAAGATCAAGGGTACTCAAAGTGGTTTCTTTGAGTGTTTGTAAGGGATTGAGTGGTGTTCTCATACCTAAGTGGTTTCTTAGGTAGGAAGTCATTAGTAGAGTATAAGTTTAGGAGATCGTCAACGGGTTGTTGAGTCTGTAAATTATATCTACAAGTAGTGAATTCCATCCCTGGCTTGGTAGCCCCCAGAGTAGGTTGGTTGTAACCGAACTGGGTCAACAATTCTTGGTGTTATTTTACTGTTATTGTTGTCCATTGTGCAGAGTGTGTTGTTGTGACATCACACCTTAACATTATACGTCTGATACCAAAATTTCAATCTAGATGAAGATCCTAAAATTTAATTTGCGCTCAACTCGTGATTGCGATCTAGTGTTGTTGTATTAAATATCGATTTCAACACTTGTTTTTATGATTTTATTAATGAATAATAGTATCACTCGTGGTGTTGCTCGTGTTAGTAGTCACAACTAGATAGGTATTCAATACTTACTTTTCGAAGAATAATCTAGTAATTTTTGTGTGACAGGAAGTGAAATTTCTACCAAAGATCTTTATCTGCACTGTATTAGTGCTTGTTATTAAGTGTCGATTCAAACTGTCATGCTATCGCCACAACTACAACAACACCATCAAAGACTTTGATGCCTAAATTAAATCGGTCCAGCAATTTTTATAACACTCGATATATTTGGTGGCGACCAAATCTAAATCCACCAGGTATACACCTAACTATTTTTTACAAGAATTTTTATTTTATTTTATTTTTGTTTATTGGAATTATGTACATTCATACTTTTTTATTTATTTAGAAGAATTAGTGAGAAAAAAAAGTAAAATTTAGGAAGATTTGTAGTATAACACAACTTTTATTGTAAGTAATTTCATAAAGATGATGTGTTTCATGACATAACTATTACTAATAAGTACAAAACAAAACAAAATAAATTTGGTTGATTTTTTATGAATGTTCGTCTTGAAATTTAGTATTATGTTAATTATTTTACCATTGCTCATTGAAATTACTGTGTCCAGTTAATGGTAAATTTGGTCAAATATATGTCTCTTAAACTCAAAAGTGTTGGCAATTGAAATTGATGTTAATTTTGTGCAATGTGGTTGTCTAAATTTTTTGAACAGAGAATTTCTGAGGTTTTTAAATTTTTTTTCTAGATCAAACTTTGCTATGATAACTTGACATATTAGATAATTATTTTGGTGAAATGATATGTTAATATATCGAGATATGCATATTAATGTATGGACCATTGCTATAATGTACTTAAGTAAATGTTAGACGATGCATTACTGAGAGATTAAATTCTAGTATTTTAATAATTTTCATGTAACATATAAATTATGACATACAATTGATATAAGTTTTTGTTAAGTAGGATAACTTGTATAAGAACTTGCTGAAATTTCTAAAGCACTCATGAGTATTAGATGTGTGCATAATCTAATAGCGTAAAACATCATCAACATCAAGTGTTATAGGTGTGTGTGGTGTGATTGTGGGGCTTCCAACATTTATAAAGTTGTAATGAATATCATAATATATTGCATTATAAATTATTAGGTGTTAAGTTTTATTTGCCTAAATCTAATTTATTAATTTCTTAAACACATGACAAATTACATTCATGATATCATCTTATAATTTTTTTCTTACAAAATCTTTTTTAAATATTTATTATAAATTTTGAAGTGCATGGAATATTGTTAGATATATCTTTAAAGTTTTTAAATTGGCTATGTCACTCTCTTCACAATGTCAACCATTAATATTTTATAAGCTTTTTTATTTTGATTTAATCATTAGAAAAAAATAAGGGTTTAGTTATTTGAAGTTGAAAAACACAAAGAGCGGCGTTTGAGGACCTCTATATGACCTTTGTTTGAAGTTGTAACTCTCTTCGCTCTTCATTCTTAATTTCAATCATTTTCTACTTTCACTTTTTCCATTCATTTTCACCTTCACCATTTTCTCCACACTCCACGTTCTCATCATTTTCACTAAAACTAAAATCACAAATCGATTTATCAAAAACTAAAAACCTCAAGTTAACATATCAATTCTCTCTGCTTCTATAAACCCTAGCATCGATGGGGTTCAAATGAAACACTCATAATGATGGTCCCCACACCAAATTATCAAATATTGCACTAGTGGCACCCGAACAATCCGGCAAATGTTTACCTTATGCACTGGAAAACTTCCTGAATCTCAACAACATTTGGCAGTGTAAAACATGCAAGAGAATTTCATCTAACGGTAACTATCAGAACCGTTTCAGTGTTCGTGTTCTATTGAGTTGGATGTTTTTATGTTCCTTCTTTTTCCCAAATTTTCACCATGGTTCACTCTCTTTGTTGCCTCCATTATTACACTCATGCGACTTCCTATTCTTCTCCTCCACTATGATAATCACATCATTATTCTCGACATCCATGATTTCATCCACTATGCTTCCCCTAGTGCTCTATCATTTCTTGTGTTTATTTTTTTGGTTTAAATAGACGTGGATTCCTTATCAACTCAGCCAGAAATTCTTCTTCTATGTTTCCACTTTGAGGCCCATCACCTATACAACTTCATTTATATTTGATTCCTTTGTTTGATCTCCCGAAAAATTTATCCTTCTTTCCTCCTCCATCATCTGCCCTAACTTTCTTAGCTCAATTCCCGATCGACTACCCCCTCCATACCTTGCCTATATGTTTCAACTCTTAATTTTGGCCTCAATTATCTTGCACTATCATCCTCTTGTCTATCATACAACAAGTCAAAAGCTTCGTTAGTGTTCCATAACAACCCGCAAAAATAATAGAAAATCCCCAAATTCTCGTATTTCAATTGTACCTTTTGAATCAAGCCTCTACCAGTGCGCAGAAGTCAATTGTTGTTAGTGAGGGTGCAACTATATTTTCCTTATAGCAAAGAGCCCTCAACGGGTTGTGCATAACACATCATAGATGCCATGGGTTGGGATGTTAAACCCATCGAATCACACTGCTGACGCTGGATAAATAAATCCAATAATCTCTCCAGTCACGGGGATTCGAACCCATGACCTTGCTCTGATACCAATTTTTGGATCAAACGCCTACCATTGCGCTAAAAGAAATTGGTGTTAGAGAGAGTGCAACTATATTTTCCTAATAGCAAAGAGCCCGCAACAGGTTATGCCTAACACATCGTAGACGCCATGGGTTAAGATGTTAAGCCCATCGAATCGCACTGGTGATGCTGGATAAAAAAAATCCAACAATACCTCTACTACTTTTCCATCTTTCTTTTTCAGCATCTTTGTTCTCATTAAAGGCCTTCTAACATCCAGAATCACTCTCATTCTCATGTATTTTCTCCATAATTTGGCACTTTTATTTGGGTCATATTTTAAACTTTCTCCCATAACCTCTGCAATTTATTTCCCCACCTTCTCCATCATATACCTAGTTGGTAATTGATGAATTTTCACATGGAATAGGATTGTGTAAAGCGCTATATGTGATGGCATCTCCACTCCCACCATCGACCCTAGAATGAACATATGTTTCCCCAAAAACCACGACCCTCATTTCAAAGAGTTTGGAAATCGCGATGATGATTGAATTGGAATAGAAACACACCTTCCTCCGTCGTTCTAATCGTGACACTTCTCACCGGACACCATATCTCTTTCATCATCTCTTGCATCGTGTGTGGCTCAATCGTCCTCGACATTAAAAATTGTCGTACCAGACATAGTGTTGTGTCGAGTCTCTCCTCTTCATCCGTTTCTCTTTCTACCTTCACTATCTCTTCATCTTCTTCGTCCAACATTAGGCGTTCAAACTTGTCCATGACTTTCCTAAAAAAGATCTAGTATTGTCGAATGTTTGTATCAAGTGCCAAAATGATGATGAGTGTGATTTATTTGCTCTGAGTTATACCTGTTTTACGTGAACTTTTTACGTAAATTAGGATTTGTATGAAAACTAGGGTTTCTGACTCTCACAGGAAGAAAAATCACCTCTCACATGGAGAAAACTTAAGTCAATTTAATTATTTTTTTGTTATACATAATCTAATAGGGTAACATATGGTTAACATCAAGAATGATAGGTGTGTGTGGTGTGATTGTTAAACCTCTAACACACATAAAACGTTATGTGTTTCATAACAAACTAGATCAAACTTCATTGTGTTAAGTCTTATTAGTCTAAATCTGATTTATTTTTTCCTAAACAAAGTCATGATGTCATCTCATAAACTTTTACTTACAAAATTTTTGTTTAAATATTTATAAAAACTTTTAGAATGTGTGGAAGATTGTCGAACATATCTTTAAGGCTTTTAAATATGCTATAATCAGTGTCTTTACACAATCAACAATTAATATTCTATAAAATTCTATAAGACATAAACCGTTTGATTTTGATTTGATAATAAATTTTTATTTATAATTTCAAAAAATATCAAACTTAACGAAGACCGTCCGATGTTAATCAGCCATTTATTAGTTTTGTGATTAATTTGGTGTTTAGTTCTTTGAAGTTGAAAACACACATAAAATACAAATCGTTAATTAATTTAGTAGTGATTAATGCCGAATTTAATAGAAAACACATTGTTCAATCCTTGCAAGTGTGATTGAGAGGGGACTAGAATTATTTGGCACAAGAAGTGACTCTCGGATTAGTCATGACACAATGAAAACCAAAAAAAAACACGTAGAGTTCCTCACTCTAAATGACCTTTGTCTCATGCTGTTACTCGTTTCCTACTCTCTTCGCGCTTCATTCTCAATTTCAATCATTTTCTACTTTCTCTTTCAACACACCAATTTTCTCTGCTCCTATAAACCCTAACATCGATGGAGTTCGAAGGAAGCTCTGATAACGACGGTGCCCGCATCAACTTCTCAAATCTTGCACCGGTGGCACCGGATCAATCCGGCGAGGGCTTACCTTATGCACCAGAAAACTTCCCCAATCCCGGCGACATTTGGCGGTGGAAAGCAGGCAAGCGGATTTCATCTAACGGTAACTATCGGGACCGGTGTCTTTATCTTCCTCGTCGTCTTGCTGCCTCTCACCGCGGCGGTGGATTTCCAAGCAAGCTGGCGGCTGAACGCTACGTCAAAGAATCGTTCCCTCATGTTAATACTGTTGATTTCTTCGCTTCCTTCAGCTGGACGATTCCTTCTGGTCTTCCTGGTCTGCCTTCTTTGTTTTTCTTCCTAGTGTTTCGTTAATTGTATTTTCATGATGCTGTTAATTTGATCGTGTGATTCTGAATATGAAGTGTGTTCTCATTTGTGGTTTTAGAGATAGCAAAAATTAATCTCTGCAATTGCTTCATTGATTGTATAATTTGCTCACAATTCTAGTTCATTGCATAGTAAAACAGTTGTGTACATTTAGGAATTTCTAAGACTCTTTCGTGTTGCATCTTTTTTGTTTTTGTTTTGTAAATTCCCTCCTACTTGTTGTAATGCTTATCTGCACCTTTAGATGATTATAGTACTACCATATAACATACAATGTTATTCTGCATTGTAGGCAATATGAATTCTGGAGCTGATGGGCGTCTTCGTCAGTTAGAAATAAGAGAGCGGCCAGAATCTGATTTCGACATTGGTGGATGCAAAGCTGGGAATAAGAAGTGCAGCAGTTTGATTTTGGACGAAGAAAAAGAAAATTCACCAGTCGCGCCGTGTGATATTTGTTGCGTTGAACCTAAATTTTGCCGTGAATGTTGCTGCATTCTCTGTTACAAAACAGTTGATTCAGCTTATGGTGGCTATAGTTACATCATGTGCAAAGTAAAACAAGGCGATAATATTTGTGGCCATGTGTGTCATTTGGAATGCGCTCTTCGATCTTATTCGGCCGGCACTGTTGGAGGAACGATTGGATTGGATGCTGAGTATTTTTGCTGGCTCTGTGACCGGAGGACTGAACTGATTTCTCATGCAGATAAGCTTCTACAAATATGTGAAGCTATTGATACTGATGATGATGATACTAAGGAAAAAATTCTAAAGCTTGGTATTTGCCTCTTGCGTGGTTCCGAGAAAGTCGCTGCAAAGGAGCTTCTGAGCCGTATTACATCGGCCGTGTCTAAGGTATTGTTATATTAATTTCAGGAGATAGAAAAAAATGCCTTTCTTGCTTTTTCTCTATTAAATCTTAAAAGACAATATCATGACGAATTTGATCTTTTACTTCAGCTTAAACATGGGACTAATGCTGAACATATCCTGAAAGTTGATGACAATCTTACAGCTAATTCTTCAGGTAAATGTTCTATTAATATTACTTATTACTTTTGCACTGGTTGTCTGCTTATGAAGGCGAAAAACTCCGCCTCTCCCACTCCCACTCTAATGTAAAAATGCTGAAAAGAATACGACAACTGTAGAACATTTTGTTTATCGACAGGTTCTTCTGGTAACGGCAATGCTGCGAGGGATACTACAGATGATGAAGGTCCTTTAAAAGCATTTAAATGTTCAAGAAGGAACACAATCTTTTCGTTATCAATCCGAGTTATTAAAACTTGATGCTGAGTTTGATAAGGCTATGGAGGATCTTGAGAAATCACAGAAGTTTGAATATAAGCTGGCAGAAGAAAGCCTTCATACACATAAGAAATATTTGCTAAATATTTCTCAGCAACTGGATAATGAGAAGTCTGAGTTAGCGAGCGAATCCAACACATCTCGATCAAGTGTTTTGCTTCAAACTATCCAGAATAGAAATGAACAACTAAGGCAGGAACTGAAGAAATTTGATGAAATGAAGAAGGTAGCTAATGGCTTTGGCAGCACATCCAAAGAAATTTTAGAAAAGCACTTTGGCTTGTAAATTGCATTCTAAAATAAAAGATTATAGAGATTATAGACAAGGGTTGAATAAATTGGCTAGGCCTATGGCAATGGTTTTACTGCCAAATAAAAGTAGGAACTACTTCCTACAAAAACAGCCTGAATTTATTTATTTTAATTGCAATAAAATATCTTTTGAGACCAAGTCTTTAAATGATTGAGCAACAAATCTTTGGGGTTTAGTTGTAATTGATATAGTTGGTAATTTTTATTACTATACTAGTTATTTGGATATATTTTTACTCTTAATTTTGTCATATCTTTTAGGTTGTTTTGAATCTTGATATGTGAATGATGTTCCCGAGTTATACAAAACGGTCTATGATTTTAGATTTTTTTGAGGTTATTTTGAAAAGAAAAAAAAAATCTCTTATGATGTAGAGGCAAGGGGACAAGTGTAATTGGAAAAAATGCACGTCTAACAATAGTTATTCTAGAAGAGAGTGCTCTAAAATAAGAGAGACTGATTCAAAGAGATAAGAAAAATTTAATCTACAAAGTGACTAAAAGTTTTTTCACAATCTCTCTCCATCTTTATATAAAAAATGGTCATCGAATGGATCAGATCGAAAACACGAAACAAAGGTAAATCAACGGTCAGAATTCATCTGAAAAAGACAATCGTATCAAGTGTACTCGAATACACGGAAAGCTGCGTCACATCACCTCATACCTTTTTAGGGCACACATCAAAGAAAAACCACAAAACATTTCAATAATGAGATTGCATTTAATACTCACATACCCATTACCCTTTGACAAAATCAAAGTGACAATGCCAACCGACGCCTAGACAAACATTCTTAAAGGCCGATAACGACTACTGAAAGACTCCCCCGACATCAAACATGCTCGACAAGTCTTGGGGCAGCTGTTCCGTAGGCCAAAAACCCGGGACCCAATGCTCTGCACCGACAAATGCCCAATTACACGAGGCCCATTATCTAATCTCCTATGTCAGGCCCAAGGCACAAATACCTTTGTAAAAGGTTTTCAGATACACAATATCTAATATCTATTTTCACTAGCGCTATCTTGAACTCTAAATTGACTTGAGCATTAAAGTGCTAGCCATGCAGGTACCTTCTGGGTCCACCGTATCAAAGACATCAAATACCGATTAACGACTTTGTATTAAGACCGATATCTCTGATTCAAGAATAAATGTGATTGTGACTTTCAATTAACGATGTTGTATCGTCGTAATGCTTCAGAAGCTTCGCTTCGCTGTAGTTTCTGCAACCCCCTCTCTTTTTTTTTCCCTGCAAGCAACATAACAAAAACGATTTTTAAAATAAAAAAAAAAAGTGATCGTCCAAAATCAAACTCAAGACGCAACTCTTGGCAACTAAATAGACACGCCTGCCACTCGATCAATCTATGTGTTTGTTGTGTATTAATATGGATGTTAAATATATTTAAGACTTCGTTTGAACTAGGGCATAATGCAATTGAAGAAATGTTTTTCTTCACCAAGGGAGATGAATTTATCTTCATAGAGAATTTAGAACCAGAAAGAGAGATAAATTTACAATTATCCCAAGTCATCTCTATTTCATTTATATCACTTTAAATCATCCATCTCTCTTCCATTTATATCACTTAAAGTCATCCTTCATTTTTTTAATACATGTGTGAAATGTAGAATTTTTTTCTTTCTATAAGCTATTATCAAAAGATAGGCTTCTTATGTTTTTGCAAATTAACATCAAGATCTTCAAAATATCCTGAAAGAATTTGTTGTTCATCTCATTTGTATCTAATATTTATAAAGTGGCGGAGATAAATCGAACCTAAAAAAAAAGTGTAAAACACACAATTTAAAGGTCTCTAAGTACAATCTTCATCGATATTCTTTTTGTTCAAGTGTTGGTCCATATTTCCTAGAACAAAAATTTCTAACACTTGTTTAGTCATGCAGCCTCATTGTTAACACAATTATAAGCATGATCAACCTGCAAAGGAGAGCATTCGAACTTTCCAAGTGCTTAACATCTGATTCACCTTAATCGTTGCATTTACTGTATTTTTCATGCATGATCATTTAAAAGTTATGCATCATAAACAACAACTAACTACACTTTTATATCACCACATTTTGTCTACAGATAAAAGTACCCAAAAAATAAAGACAATCGAATGAATGACCCGTAAGATATTTATCAAATATGAACTCAACTTCTCCACGATCTATTTCTATTGCTATACTAAGTTTTTGTTACCTTTCTTAATCAATTGTGAAACAAGCAGTTTGCGTCTATACAAGTAATAAACTCAATCTTTTCGATTCACCCTAGCTAGCTTCTCGCACTTTTTCCACCTTTTCTGCTAACAGCCTCACATAACCTGCATGGCAATGTGTCAAGGCTCACAGATCGTGTTTTCGCATAGTTTCCCATTACACCACACCTTCTCCATGCATGGTATTCTGCATAGGCTACCGGGTCATTAGCTACAGCCTTTACGTATGTAGCCAGTTCTTCCAATGATTTGAATTCTCTACCATTGATTATTGAATGTGGAGGAACAAAATCCATGACATTTGGTGCACCAAAATATATAGGAACAGCACCCGAGTCTAATGCATAATATAACTTCTCTGTCACGTAACTCTCAGTGAAAGTGTTCTCGATTGCAAGAACAAATTTGTAATGAGACATGGCACAATGTAAATGATCCCACCATTTTGGTTTAGTATTTGCATCGTTTTCACATTTCGGAAAGAAGGAAAGCGCCATGTCTAGACCACCAACATTGTTTAAGCACTTGCCAAATGAATGGCTAGGTAGCAAGCTGAGGATTTTCTTGGCAAGTTCGTTTCTTTGAGGAAGACACCGCGACGAAGACCAATAAACAAGTATATCCTACAGATGATAATTTGGGTCAGGTTACTATGAGTCCTTTCTTTATCTGTCATTAACATCACGTTTGTAAAAATTACTACTTACACTGTTTTTAGTATTAGATACGTGATAGTTCCGTCCATTGTGAAAAAGGGAACCGGCATAGGTTGATTGTACATCATCTTCAGCGTGGTAACTAATGTATATATCCTCTCGGCCTGATCTCTTTCGACCAGCTTCGAGATCCATGTACACACGAAGCGGTTCTCCCACACGTCTCTGAAATAAAAATAGAAGTCATAACAAAGTGAATCAAATCCAATACTACACTACATCACGTATTACCAGTTAAAAAAATCTTGACAGCTTTGACACGCATTCCGCAACAATAACAGCTCGTATGAGTACAAAACTAAGATTTAGAATAACCTCAAACAAAAGGTGTTTATAGAGCTCTTCTACTATAATGTCCCGGCATTATTGAAGACGTCAAAGATGAAAAAAATTGTTCGAGCTAACAAACTCAGTACTTATTGACGATTGATATTGTAAGAATGCTATTAACCACGCCTAAAGACCTAAAGGCTCAAACTAATACATATCTTGAGCCATATGACGCAGTGTAGATATATTGCATTCGTACTACAGATGAACCTTTTCATGTTTCATATATATAACATGTTTTGTTTATAGTTTGTAAGACGAGTGGTCAGAATTTCATTCTGTGAACAAGTAATTTGTTTACGACTGAGCCAAAAGGCATCTTGAATGTTGATTTTCTTAAATCCGATCCTTGACAATGAAAATAGAAACAGAACCAGCACAAAGTTTAACAAATAGAAAGAAAACCAAAATGGCAATAAAGCTCATAACATTTTGAAAAGAACAAAGAGGGACATTATCACCAACTGAATTTTCTGCTATCTGTAATTGGTTAAGCTATAAAAATAATCAAGAATTTTGTTTTGCTAAGAAGTCGTGGAATGGTGCTACAGTCGAGGTGTAAACATGAAGTATCACGAATGAAAATTGTGGCCATTTGGCAGAAGCAATCCATGAAATCAAAATGGCCTTCATTACTATTCTTCACCGTTCTTACATCGATCCAAAATTCCCAAATCTAATACACTCCTCCATACAACCGGCAGAACTTCCTAGAATTACTACAATTAATCAGGATGAAAAAAATGCTACTACAGATCCTACACTAGCAAACACTCCTCGCTATGAAATCACTATACCAGATTATGCATTACATAGCAAGGATCAGGAATGGAACTCTCAGTAATGGCAGAGTAGATCACCTTGATGACCCTGCCGGTGCCAATATAGCATTAACGCATTTCACAAACATAGTAGTGATAGTACATTCAATTCAATTATCTAAACAAACCTTTCAACTTCTAAAAAACTCACCACAATTGCAAAATCAAGCATATCAAAATGTTCCTCATACATTTCAACAAAAAAAAACTACCTGAATTGGAGGTGTAGAAGTTTCAAACAACAAAGCATCAGGCTTATCAGCAAGAACATTCGATTTGGTCCACAAACAACTCAACCCACAGCGACAAGAATACAAATTATCCAAATTATCAGGAATCCAAGTCCACCCTTTAACCAAAACACTAACATGATTAACTTTAAACCCCCCGCACCCACCACCAAACTCTTGCAAAGAAACAACCTTTGACTGATTCAACAAAACCCCATTTGTTTTCCCTCTGAATTCAGCACAACCCACTCGCGAATCCCATTTCCTGAAGGAAGAAAGCAGATCGGAGAAGGGCTCGGAGGAGGAATTGGTGGAAGGAAGCGTGAAGGAGTGGTGGATGGGTGGGAGAGAGGGTGAAACGGAAGGGAAATGGAGGAAACCGGAGGAGAAGAAGATGAGGAAGAAGGTGAAGGCTAGCATGATGGTGATTGTGATTGTGTTGATGGGTTTGGGAGGAACTACCAGCATGCTGATGGAAGAGGAACAACAACAAAGTTTGGTGTTGTTTGTTTTTTTTATGTTAATTTTTTAGAGAGAGAAAGTAGGGAGAGAGGGTGAACATTGGAATGGTGAAGTGAGGAAAGAAACGTGAAATTGCTCTGGTTGTTTTTTTTGGACTCGGAAGTCCAAAATATTACGAGGGAAGAGAAATTATTATCATGTAATGCCAAATTAGTTTTGAGAAATTGTGAATTATTATAGGAGTTAATCTCTACAATCTCGTAGTCGAGTTGAGAATAATCAATTTTTACTTTGGAAATTAGTCATTGAAATTTTGGGTTAATACAGACATGACATAAGACAGTAGAGGTTTTGCCGTAACACATGAGTATGGGGGTGGTCCTAGAATTGAAAAGAAATGTATAAATTAACCAGTCATTTAAGTTTTTAGCATTGACATAATACTTCCTTCAAAAGCCAGATATTTTATTATTGTATTTTACGTGTTATATCATACTATCTCAAGTTTTGGTAAAAAAAAATCATACTATCTCAAGTTTTTATGATGAAAGAGTTTTTGGAGATTTTCTATTATCATATTCTAAAAAATATCAAACATTTTAAATTATATTCTCTTTACAATTATAAATAAAAATTGTTTATATATAAGTAAGATATATTGATTATTGATTAAATTTAAAAATGATTTTTTTTATAAAAGTGATTTAAAAAATATTTATTAATTCAAAAATCTTTTTACCTTCATTTAATATTAAGGTTAAATTACGGTTTTTATCCCCTATTTTATACAACTCATAAAATCAGTCTTTCTATTTATTTTTTAAACAATTTTAGTCTTCAATATTTATTTTTCATCTAAAAAACGCTGATGTGTTAATTTTTTTAATGCGTGGCATTTATTTGATGATTTGGTACGAGAAAAAATAATATTTTATTTAGTAATGATTTTTTTAGTGATAAAATATAATGCAAGTAATAAAAGTTAAAGAGAAAAAAGAATATGTACTAAACAGTGTAAAATATTTTTACACTGTCAACCAATCAATGACGTGTATCCCGCCAAATCACGCGTTTTATTTTAAAATACTGATATGACATGACAAAATGTTATAATTCTATTTGATGATGATGTCAAATTAGTTTACACTGATAATGCACTATCTTTAATCTCAAAGTTAAAACCGAATAAAAGTAATAAAGTAGAAACTAGATTAAGATTTCTAAAACCATAAACCGGAGAACACTAAAAAACATACGTCTAAAGAAGAACACGAAACCCAGAAATACAGTGAAGAAGACGAACCCAATGACGACGAACACGAAATCAGCGAAGAACACGAACATAGCGATAACACGGAGACGAAACCCTAACTTCACAAGGTATTATCTCGAATCGATTCATTTTCTAAGATTGAAGAACATCACAAATCGAAATCCTAAATTCAATTTCAATGTCAAACAACAGTGGAGTGTCTTTCTCTTAAGGTGCACCCTTATCTTGGACAAAAAAAGATCCCAAATTTTGTTCAAGGTGTGTTAACTTTTTTAACTTTGAAAAAAAGTAATTGTTTGGACAAACCATTTTCTGAACCGATTTTATATTGTGGTTTGTAGTTGTTGGTTGTTGTTGTATGTTTTGAATAATGATTATGGTAGTCTGCATGTAGAATGATTATGGTTTGCAGATGAGTAATGATTGTGTTGGTTATTGTTGTATGTTTTGACTCTGAATTGTGTTGATTTTGCTGTGTAGACCAGCTAAGACAAATGCAGTTAAACTTAGAATTAATCATGGAGGATTTTACTTCACTATCCTTGCAAGTTATATGTAGATGGAAAGGTAGATGAAATCAATTGGAAATGAACATATATGGTAACTAATTGGTACTAAATATTTGCACTGATACTGATATGAACTGATACTATACTAACTATTTGTACTGCTATGAACTGATATTTGTGCTAAATGTTATGAAACTGATATGAACTAATCTTCTATTTTGCTAAATGTTATGAAACTGTGCTAATTGTTAACTGGTGTGATATGTGTGAACTGGTATGACTGTGTGAGCTGGTATAAGCTGGTATGGTAACTGATTGTGTGAATTGGTATGAATAGGAAAACAAGCTTCATTGAAACATAATTGTATATTATTCTACCATCTAATGGTCCAAGAATTTGGCCAACAACTCAACGAGAACCAATTAATCCACCGGTCGTGAGAAGAGTTTCAGGTAGACCGAAAAAAAAGAGAAACAAAATTAATGATGAACCCAACTCAAGCATTGTGTTGCCTAGGAATTTGACAATGGTAAAGTTTAAAAACGGTGGGAATTTTGGGCATAATTCAAGAGCGTGTAAAGGCAAATCAGCAACAGGTCGACAATTTCCCAAAGGAAGTAACAAGACAAAGAAGCAAAAGAGAGGATCAACAAAAGAAGCACCCACCATTTTGACACAAGGATCACAAGCGCCACAAACACACGACTAATGTAGTTTAATGAACCTATTGTGTGATGCATTCATTTTATTATGTAGTGGTATTGACTAATGTAGTTTAATTAACCTATAGTGAGATGCATCTTTTTTCGTGTAATGGTATTGACTAATATAGTTTAATTGTAACACGCAACATTTTTTTTAATGGATATCAACTTTTATATGTAACCTTTGTCTGAACTATGATTATATTATTAATGAAATGCTATATTTTTCTTTTTGATAGTGAAATGTTTCATTCCATTAAAATCATGACAATGGCATTAAAAGAAACAGAAAAACAACCTTACAACATTACTCCAACATTACATTAATGACAGTAACATAATAACAACGACAATAACATTATTAATTGCATACAAACATTACAATATTACTCCAACATTACAATAACCTTACAACATTGCTCAAACATTACAGATTTATAATAACAGTGCCAGTAACTATCCAAAACAACCTTACAACATTACTCCAACATTACAATAACCTTTACATATTAATAAAATTACATTATCCAACAAAAGCTTTTGTGATCAACATGATGATAAAAAAGCAAGACAAAATAAAAGAAAATCAAAATTTTGATCTTCTTCTTCGAGTCATCATCAGTCTTCACTATGCCAAAAATCATTTTTAGCAGCATTACAAAGACAGCGCTTTTATCACAAAGCGCTGCTATATGTTGTGAAAAAAATTCGCTGAAAATAAGCGATGCTAAAGGCTGCCTTTAGAAAGCGCTTTCTAAAAGCGCTGCTAAAGGTCGTACCTAGGACACATTTTAGAAAGCGCTTTTATAAAAGCGCTGCTAAAGGTATAACCTTAGAAAGCGCTGCTAAATGTTAACCTTAGAAAGGGCTTTTGAAAAGCGCTGCTAAAGTCCTTAAATTGGCCCCCCATTTGAAAGCGCTGCTATAGACCAATGAAAAGAAAGCGCTTTCTAAGGAAAAAGCGCTGCTAAATCTAGAACCTAAGAAAGCGCTTTCCAAAAGCACTGCCTTAGGTCATTTATTAATTAAAAAAATAAAAACACCACATTTTCAGAAAGGCCCTAATCATTTTTTCTAATCATTTTCACTCCTTTCTCTCTCGCGACTGTTCTTCCTTTCTCCTTCCTCCTTTCTCCGACCGCCACTGTACTTTCTCCGACCACCACTGTACTTTCTCCGACCGCCACTGTACTTCTTCCGACCGCCATCGTTCTCATTCGCATCTGCTATTTTTGTTTTCGTTCAAAGAAGAAGAAGAAGCAGAAAACGAAGTAGAAGAAGAGGTATGTACCATTTTCGTTCTCTCTCGCCACTGTTGTTGTTGAATGCTGCTTCTATTGTTGTTGTTGATACAATGTTGGTTCTGTAATTGTTGTTGATACAATGTTGATAAAATGTGGTTCTGTATTTTCTGAATGTGGTTCTGTTGTTGTTGATACAATGTTGGTTCTGTTGTTGTTGATACAATGTTGGTTAGAATGTTTGTCGTTCCGTAACTCTCACACCAAGTGTTCGGTGAAATGCTTGAACCAAGTTTAAAATGCAATTCGGTTATGAGCTTTTAAGTTAGTTGTGTAGTTAGTTTGAAACGGTTAGCATGAATATTGAAAAATCTATTTTGTGAAATTGTTGTATGTGGAGTGTAGTTAGCTTGATTATGTTTGCCATCATGTTTTGCTAGTGTATTAGCTATTGCGAATAGGAGTATTTGCTAACTGCTATGAGCTTGTGATGAGTTAACTTGTGAAATTAGTTTATTGCAGTCCGCTTTGTTATGGCTTAATCTCAACTGATAAATAGTGATTGAATTGCTAATTGAATTTGAATTGATGATAGAACTGTGAAGTTACTTGAACTTAAGCGTTGAAGTTGTTTTTTTTTACAATGTTGAGTTGAAACATTAAGTGCTTGTCATTTCATATTTGATTATGGATTATATTATGTTCAACTGATTATGGATTATGGATTATATTACGTACTTGTCATTTCATATTTGAGACTGGATTATGGAATTATATGTGTTTTTCTTTATTATAGGTAAAATGGCTACTAATGAGGAGAACTCGCACAATACTTCCAAGAATGATCCAAAAGAATCAGTTCAAGATGCAGAAGGAGATATTTCAAGAGGAATAACAATCATGAAAGGAGTTATTCGTGCTAAAGACAAGGGAATAAAATACGACGTTCATTGGAATGAAACAGGTTAACTAATTGAGCCTAATGGCGCAATGTTGACTAGTTACATTGGTCCACTTGTCCGTTCACTAGTTCCTATTACTAGTGACAATTGGAGAAATCCACAGTTGAAACCCGCCAAAGATAAAATATGGAGTGAGATACAGGTACTATATGTGATGTTATTTGTTATTTTTGACGATTATAATTTTTAAATTAATTATACTAACACACTTTATTTGTTATTGTAGAGATTTTTTAACATTGGTGACGAGAAGCAAAAATATTGTCTTCAATTAGCCGAAAGAAGACTTAGAGGGTTCCGAGAATTTTTATCCAACAAGTTTCTGAAGGATGCCCAAGGAAATTTTGTTGAAGCGGAATACCCGAAGAAGTATGCGGACTTGATTGCACCCGAAGAATGGGACACTTTTGTCGCCAAACAAAGAACTGAAGAATTCCACGTAATCCTAATTTAATTTATCATGAACATTGTATTATATTCATGTAGTTATTACATGTGTTCTGGTATGACTTATAATTATTTATGCAGGTTGTGAGTGACGTAAATCGTCAAAGAGCCTCGCAACCCGCGTATCCATACAAGAAAGGACGTTTGGGATATGCACGCTTAGAACAAAAAATCGTAAGTATATATAATTGCTACGGTCTTTTTGTATTATTATTCATCCTAATTCTTGACTTAATGTGTAGCTTGCAGAGGAGAAAAGTGAAGAAACATCTCTTCCGGAGCATGTTTTGTGGAAGGCTGCCCGTGTGGGAAAGGATGGAGTTGTTACTGAAGGTGTTCAACAAGTTTTTGAACAATGTGTAAGTATAACGTTATTTGTTTAATTAGATAGAAAGTTCTTGTTTATCTAATATATTTATGCGTTGCTCTAATATTGAATTTCAGGAGACTCTATCTCAGTCCTTAACTCTCACAGAAGACCAGGATTGCAAGAGCATACTGAGTCGAGTATTAAATATTCCTGAGTATTCTGGTCGCGTGAGGGGTAAGAGATTTGGAGTCACTCCATCAGCCTTATATAAGCGTTCAAAGACAAAATAATCCTAGCAATAGAGAGGTGATGGAAACGTTGGAAGAATTGAGAGCTCAAGTTCGTGAACTGTAACAGGATAAAGAAAGATATATGTCGGAAAGGCGCGGTTCAGAATTTAAAGATACTAGTGACAAGGCCAGTATCAATTGTCAACAAAAAATTCCAGAGGTAATTATATTTATTAAATTAGTACATTTTTTTTATATTGACATCATTGCACAATAACAATTTCGTATTATTTTTGTTTTGTTTAGGGCATTTCACCTTGTCAGTTATATTTATCGGCACTGACATATCGCATCGTTGGCAAGGGAAAAATGCATAACACTCTGGGAGACGTCCTTCACACTAGACCGCTCCCTGCTGGATTTTTGAAGGTTTCGATTGATATTGCTTTAGAGCGGGATGCGTTACTACCTATACCTGACGACGTTTCAGATGCAACATTGGTGGGGGACGCAATAGGGTCGTATGTTGCATGGTCGTCAAACCTCATCGTCATAGATGACTCGGTATGTTGAAAACCATTATTAACCTTTTAGTTTTCAAATGTTTTACTTGCATATAAGTTATGTTATGCTTACTTTTACCTACATTTTATTTACATGACATTGTCAGACTCCTACAAAATCCAAATCAAAAGATAAAGGGATTGTGCGGTAAACCGAGTCAGTTGCATCACAAAAAGAGGTACATTGATATATATGCATCGAAAATGTTAATTCTATGATCTGAATTCAAAAGCTTCATGATTCCTAAGTTTATTCCTTATATGATTTTCAGATTCCTACACAAGAGGTCCAACAAGGGAGCAAGAACAAGAAGCCAGTAGTAGCCAAGGCAAAAAAAACATCTATTTCTCGATTTCGGTTGTGCCTTGAAACAATTGTAGGCACAACGGATTTGATGGAAGGTGGTATCCGTGAAATACCTATGGAAGCAGGTATTTATGGGTTTGCCTATTCAGAAACAATTGCTAAAGAAGACTTTGATCAGATATTTACGCACTCTAAATTAGGCGTCGGTGTTATGAATTCATACATCAGATAATCCATCGATTTTATTTATTTAATTGATCAATTTATTTACTCATTTCAATGAATATTAGAATGTTAATTATAATAACATATTTATTATAATCCGTTTTTATTTCAGGTTCTTGTATGAAAAATTGATGCTCCCGCGTCAATTGACTAAAGATACTCCTTCTTGTCTCCCAACTGTGTCAATGCAAATTTACTCAATCGAACTACAGATGCGGTCAAAAATCACTTAGTAGGTGCATTTATGACCAACATTTATACAAAGAAGTTGTATCTTTTACCATATAATACTGGCCATGGGTAAGATTTTCATCCTAACTTCCTTTATTATAATCTTTCGCTTTTTTACGTTGTGTATAACATTTCCATCTATACTTTTGTTTTATTTTACAGTGGACACTGGTTGTTGCTTACGATTAATCCGATAAAAGAAATAGTCTATTATCTGGATTCGCTAGAGGGTGATCAAACAAAATACCCGGAGATGAAGAAGAAGATTGATACGTAAGTGATGCGGTTGTTCTAAATATTCGCGTGTGTATTTCTTTATTTATGTGAGATTGTTCTAAATATTCGTTTATAATATGATAGATCCATAAAAATATTTCGATCACAACGACAAGCTCAAGTACCAAAGAGCAAAACAAACAACATTACATGGATAAGAGTGGAGGTATGATTTGTTATTATAATAGTAATGCTACTTGATAACACAAGTCATCTATGATACTTATTAATACTTTTTTTCTATGTGTAGTGTCCTCGGCAGCGTAATGGTAACGATTGTGGTTATTTTATCTTGAGATTCATGATAGAAATTATTCATTTGGAACAAATAGAGATTCCAACATGGTATGAATTTATATATAAGTTATGATTTATTCTAAGATTTATTATCAGATATTTCTCTAATTAATTACTTTTAACTAAATCATGCATATTATGTTAAATGTAGTATTTTGATGAATTCAAGTGTGCCACCTACACGAAAGACAAATTGGAAGAAATAAAGGAGGATTGGTGTCAATACATGGTTGAAATGAGAATTTGTTAGTTTTAGAAATTGTGTTAGGTTTATGGAAGGTATTGTATATATAGGTGATGGATATGGTGTATAAGGTTTCGAATTGGTGTATGGAATTGGTGTTGTATAGTTTGTATTGAGTTATATATATGTAATGGTTATTTTGGTGTTGTATATATAATGGTTTTTACGGTTTATGTGTTGAATTTTAATCGTATAAAGGCCTATTGTTGAATTATAATGCTATAAGGCCTATGTGTTGAAATATAATGGTATCAAAGGCCATGTGTTGAATGATTATGAATTCTGTTAAATTATACAGGTTGAAATATAATGGTATCAAAGGTCATGTGTTAAAAAGCTTTTAAAAAACACTTTTATAAAAGACAACGCTTTCTAAGAAAAGTGCTGCCTAAAGGGGGGTCATGGCGTATACATAAGACATCGCTTTTAAAAGCGCTGCTAAATGAGGCATACGAAAGCGCTTTTCTTTGAAAAAGCGCTGCCTAAAGGGGGACCTTTAGCAGCGCTTTTAAAAGCGCTGCTAAAGGGGGTCCTACGAAAGCGTTTTTCTTTGGAAAAGCGCTGCTATATGGGGGTCATACGAAAGCGCTTTTAAAAGCGCTGCTAAAGGTGGTCCTAAGGGGGACCTAAGACAACGCTTTTCAAAGGAAAAAAAGCATTGTCTTTACCTTTAGCAACGCAAGCGCTGCTAAAGGTCTTCTTTGGCGTAGTGCTTCTTTGTTAAATCATATTTCTTCTTCAACTCATTAACCTTCTTCAAAAGTGAGTTAATCACTTCCTGTGAACGTTCTGATATCTTCTCATCATACCGGTAAAAAAATGAACATCATTTCCTTCCTTGTAACTAAATGAAACAGAAAAGAAGGTTGAAGTTATGAATTATCCAGAAATTTTGGAATTGAGAAGATGAATACACAATCTAAAAATTAGGTATTTAGATGTACCTTGTATAACTACAACCATAGAAACTTCGGTCTGGATTTCGACATGTCCACGCAGTTGCAAGTGGTGAATTTAGCCCACAATAACATTGCATCCTTCTTATCCTAAATCTAGAAAAAAAACTTGATATTTGTACAAACTCAAAACCCATCGCAAAGGAGACTGGTGAGTTAGGGCAACGATGAGAACAAAGATTGAAGAAGATAATGGATGATATTTAGGGCAATGATGAATAGTGTAACGATGGAAGAAACAAGGATGACACGATTGGAGAAATAAGGAAGACGAAGGTGTAATATTAGGTCTTTCTATTTTCCCTTTTCGTTTCAATTAATATATATTATGTATTATTAAAGTTTTTAATTTGGTTTTGTTTATTTAAAAATGACTTGGCAACAAAAAACATGCCATATATTAAAAAATATTGACACATCAACGTTTTTTAATGAAAAATGTGGTTGGGGACCAAAATTGTTTAAGAAAAAAATAGGAGGCTGATTTTGTGAGTTTGGCAAAATAGGGGGACAAAAATTGTAATTTAGCCTAATATTAATAAATTCATCTAATGTATCACACTTTTATGTGAGGATATATTTATAAAAATATTCCAAGAGTTATGATAATTAAAATTTTAGTTAATGAAAATCAACTCATTTAAAAACATTTGGAATTTTTTTTATAAGCAAAACTTGTATAGATAGAAAAAGTACTATGGGTACTTAACCCTTACAAGCAAAAGAAAGTACATGGTGGACTGCTATAATGGGAATAATCTATAGAACCAGAGAAAATCAATGTTTTGAAAGACATTCTGTTGGATTCTCACACCAGTCGCCCATTTGAAATCTTCTGATCCTTTGACTCTAGTGGCAAACCACTCCTAAGACATTGCTTTGATCCTTCTTACCATCTCTTCCACTCCTATACAATCCCCTCTAAAAGGTTTCACATTCCTGCTTAACCACACTGTCATACCCCAAATTTTGACCACTAAGATTTCCCATAATTGTGCAAATCATCATCACAATATGGGTGTATCATTATGCCTCATTAGTCTCCCCAAAGATGGGTAAGCATCCACTACAATCAAAATTAGGATTTCAGGCCCTCTCAGAGCTCTTAGACAAAGGATCAATCAAGGAATGACATGATCTTCAACTTGTCTAACCTCTTAAACATCTCCAATGGATCAAGAGGACTCCCACAGCAAGAATCAAGCACAAGGTTGCAACATTCTAAGTGGATCAAGACCCAAGATCGCCAGTGTCACCAAATTAGGGTTTTGGTCGACTAGGGCCTCCAGATGGAAATTTTCCTCTGGGCATGAGCCAATACTTCAAAGCATAACCTAAGATGCTCCAAGGGACATCATGAACCCAATCATCAAGTCAATTTTGCCTCAGGGGATGCATTCATAAAAAATCAGGAGTTAGGGTTTCTTGACCTAATTCACCCCTAAGTTGACTTTTGGGACACATCATGAGCCAAGACCTCAAGAGAAGATTTGAGGGTCTCTAATACACTATATTGACCCATTTTCAATAATGGATTGATCCAAGAAGCTTGATTCACAAGTTTCAAGTTCATCAGAACCACAGTTAGGGTTTTGCGGGAAAAAGTCAACTGTGCCTTTAACTTTTGACCCATGCATGCTCCCAAACCTTGGGACATGATTCAATACACCCTATAACACCTATGAAATCAATCCATCAAGTTTGATTTAGGTCAAGGACTTGATTTCATAGAGGATCGCACAGTTTGGAATTTGTCTGACAAAAAGTCAACTGTGCACAAAAGTCAACTTTGACTTTTTGAGATTTTTCACAATTATGGTTCTTTAACCCTAAAATGATGTTAATGTGTGATTGGAATCATTATTCGTCAGGAAAAATCAAGAAAAGTTGGATAACTTGTAAAAGGGGTAACCATAAAAAACTTAGAAATTTTCTAAGTTATGGAACAAAGTGGCTAGGGTAGCAACATTGGAGGATCATAACTTCTAAACCACAAGGCCATTTTCCCCCATTCAAAGCTGGATTTATAGCTCTCATGGACCTCTACAAAAGCTTCAAACAGAACTCATTCCAATTCCTCATGGATTTTAAGTTATGGAATGATCAAAATCACTAAAAGTGAAAATGTCACTTTTTTTCCAACACTTGGTGAAATTTTCACTAAGTCAGAATCTGCCTTCACTTTTTTCCAAATGTAGGGGCATTTTTCACTTAGATCCAAAAGGTATCAAAACCAACTATGATCAAACAGTTGTTGTATCATATGAGGGCTTTCCAAAATGGCCAAGAACTCCATCAAATTCCACTTGAGCCATGAGATATGACAATGGCAATATACCTTGCTGAAAACTGTCATAGCAAGGCAGATTTGGGAGTTTTGCTCGATTTGCTCAAATTTTGCAAAGGGCAAGCAACTCTATCCATCTAAACACCTCAAGGGGGGGACCAAGGAGGGACCAACTCTAATCTCAAGCCTCCGAAGTCTTTGGAACCAAAGGTAGCATGCCAAACCTAGAAATGCCTAAAAGAGGGACAAGACTCCAATTTTTGATTGGAGAATTTAATGGATGCACCAAGGTGGCATGGAGTGAGCCATTTCCAACTGAATTCAGTCAAGACTTATCCAAGATCAAGGGAACCAGCAGTCTGTGCCCTAACCTCTAGTCAATAGCTAGAGGAGACTTGGATTCTCATTGCTAAACATTGGCCAAACCTATGCAGCAATTGCCATTCACTATTCCTTGCAAAATAAACTTGTTCTACTATAAATATAGCTCATTTGTGATTAGTTTGAGTACACCAAAGCCATCAAACAGATGCTTTCCTCAAAATCTCCATCTCACTTCCAATTTTTCCTTCTAAGGCAAGTCACTATTGGGTTTTGAGTTTGAGAGCAATTCCAATCAAACCAATCACACACACACACCTCATAAACATCATATAGAAGTGATCCAAACACTCACACAACATCTGGAACACTGATTTCTTAGAATCACCAGCCAACTGCTCAAGGTTTTAACCAAGTTGCCGTTGAGGTACCATCTCAAGTTCCAGATCATTTCCATCCACTCCAAGCATCCAGACACACTTCATAGCACCTAGGGAAGCTGTCCATATCCTTGGAACCAAGTTGTAACACCTCTAACACAAAACACAATCACCAGCTGCAAGAGGTAAGCATGAGCTCTTCTAACTCTATGATCCATGCATTTTTTGCTGCACAATAATTTGGCCATATGTTCATAATCATGCATAGAGTGTTTTCCCTCAATAAATTGCTTTGTATGAATCGTGTGTGGAATTTCTGAACCTTCATGCAAATTTTAGGGTTCTTGAGGTTTCTCTTTGATTTCTTATTCCATGCTTAAAATAAATGAAATTAAAGACCATAGACATGATCGTGAGGTTGAAACGAGTAGATTGATATGTAGATTACATGATATAATCAAGTATTCAGTGAGATTGGATAGAAAATGCAAATCTGCAGAAACAGAGGGTGGCGCGTGTTCTTGGCGCCCTTTTTTGAAAATTCAAATATTTGAAATTTGTGATTTTATTTAATTGATTCAAAAATTAATTTCTCTCTGAGTTTTAATGATTTTGAGTTTATTCTTTTTTTAATAATTCACAAAAATGTTAAAATATTTTATTTTCCCAAAAAATCCCAAAAATATTATTTATTTCATATATTTGATATTTTTGCAAAGAATTAATGTTTTATTTGTTTTAACATTTAAAATATTTTTTCCTCCTTGATTTTTCAAATTTTAGTGATTTCCAATCATTTTGTGGATCAAAACATAATTTTTGAAACGTTAATCCAAGATCACAATTTGTTTTCCACATGTTAAACAATTTTGGTCATTTTAATTGAATTTTTTATTTAATTAAAATACATTTTGAGAACAAATTAGGGTTTTTGATTAATTCAACCCTCATCAAACTTTTTCAAAATTTTTGGGCCTCTAATAGAGTGTAAAACTCAATCCCCTTTGTACCTAAAACCTTTTTTGGGCCTCAGTCATTGAATAAGTCCCGGTACAGTTTTCAAAATAACGGTGCGATCGTTGTTTTTCATCTGGGCCTCTCCTTGAGTTTGTAAGCCCCATATCTTGTACAAATTCTCTTTGGGCCTCTATTAGAGTGTAAGACCCAATCTCTTCGTAAATACAAAACTTTTTGGGCCTCAGATGTTGTATAAGTCCCACTGTATTTTCAAAAACAACGACGCGATCATCGCCTCTTTTAAAAATAACCTTGGGCCTCTCCTCGAGCTGTAAGCCCCACCACTTGTATAAAAATAAACCTTTGCGCCTCTTGAGAGAGTGTAAGACCCATCCCTTTGTACAGAAAACCTTTTTGGGCCTCAGTCACCTATATAAGTCCCTGTACAATTTCAAAACAACAGTGCAATCACTGATAAAACCTTGGGCCTCTCCTTGAGCTGTAAGCCCCAACAATATTTTCAAAGCACTTTCTCCTTTGATTTTGAATATCATTTTGTTATCAAAGCTTTATTTGTTGAACCAACTAACAAAATAGCATGGAAGCTCTACAACTGAGTAAGTGTTTACCTGCTTTCATATATATATATATATAACTGTATTGTGGGGCTGCTCACTGTAAGTCTTCTTTCACAAACTTTTATATACTTGTCAAATATCAACTGTGTAATACTAGTATAGTTATTTAGAGTTTTCCCCGACAACTACGTCTAGCACTAGGTAAAGCCCTGTTGGTCACTCTTAAATACAAACAAAACTAGATCCCCATAGGATTACCAGACACAGTCTTCCCTCCTCTTGGGGTTAAACAATATGGAGACGTGAAAGGCAGCATTCTCGGTGAACCCTTTCTCAGACTGCCACTCTTAGAAATTGTCAAAGAAACTCTAACTCCCCAGAGATGATCTTTTCTCCATGAATGGCATCTCTTGAGTTTCTTCCAAATTCTCGGACTTTCTTGGCTTGATCTATTCTCGGTGAATGGCATGTCTTGAATTTCTCGGGGTTTGGGGACCCACATGCTTCCTAAAAGCATCCCCGCCTCCTCTTGGGCGTTGTACAAGGACCATTCGGCTTCTTAAAAGCTCTCATGCCTTCTCTTGGGATTAGTACAAGGACCCAGAGACCTCTATAGGTATAGGAACTGAACCTAGTCATCAATTTCCTAGAGCTGTCTTTCTGAGTCAAGTGTCAGACCAGTTACTGGGTTGACCTTCATCCCTTAACATACCAGCCTTCTCTTGGGCATCATACAAAGATCATTCACTTATTTGAGAGTCGATTTCTCAAAACACCAGTAGACATGGACAGTCTCAATACCCTTTGGATTTCCCATTTCCTTAAGGAACAGGAAATAACCCTGATCCTCTGCACAAACATACCTTTTAATCAGTCTCTTTATAAGAACTGATTTTCTCTTTTATCCAACATACTAGACCTATCACTCAACTAAAATAATCTCCATCACAGTCAGCCTCCATCTCGGGCTTCGTACGAGATACAAAAACACTCTCTTGTTGAGTATAAAAGACTCTCTTGTTGAGTCAAATCCCCTTTTAGCCTCCGTCTTAGGCTTCATACAAGACACATATAAAAGACTCTCTTATTGAGTCAATCACCTGGTCAAGACTCTCTTGTTGAGTCAATCACAAACCTCTTTAGCCTCTATCTCAGGCTTTGTACGAGATCCAAAAACACTCTCTTGTTGAGTATAAAAGAATCTCTTGTTGAGTCAATCTCCTTTTAGCCTTCATCTCGGGCTTCGTACGAGATATAAATCACTCTCTTGTTGAGTATAAAAGGCTCTCTTGTTGAGTCAAACCACTTTCAACCTCCATCTCGGGCTTCGTACGAGATAGAAAACACTCTCTTGTTGAGTATAAAAGACTCTCTCATTGAGTCAAACAACCTCCAGACTCTTTTGTTGAGTCAATCATCTGTTCAAGACTCTCTTGTTGAGTCAAAACCCTTTAGCCTCTATCTTGGGCGTCGTACGAGATATATAAAAAACACCCTCTTGTTGGGTCAATAGCCTCCTCTTAGGCTTTGTATAAAGAAAACCCCGGTTGAGTCAATCAACCTTTTAGCATCAAAGTTGTGCCTCGCCACAGTATACAAACATCAACAACTCCTCTTTAGAGATGACAAATTCTCTCTCATACAAACTCTTTAGCTTCACATCTTGGGCTTTGAACAAGATACATATACTCCCTTTAGCTTCACGTCTTGGACTTTGAACAAGACACCAAAACAACTTTTTTCCTCCCATAGAATAGGAGGAACTACGATCGCTCTGATTTCCCTGTTTCGTTAAATGGGAATACGTAGGCATAAGATTGAAAAATCTTAGCGAGCATACTAATCATAAAAACCCAAAATCCAGTATCTCCACCAAATTAACCCAGAAGCACCAAATCCTAACATCCTACCAACAACCTCGTACATAGTCCAGATATTTTGTGTTCTTAAACAAAATAAATCGAAGATTGGGCCCCACATCCACATCGCATCTGTAACCTAACAGACCGCTGTTCAAACTCAGTATGCAAGCAGGGTTAATTGGAGACATCTATTTCCCTTCCTTAGTCAGCTTCAATAGGATAAAAAATGAATCGACCTGTAGTACCTCAGAGCGACAGTGCCTAAGAACCACGTCCAAAAATCGCTCGCTACAGAAAAATGGCGCCCACCGTGGGGCAGTCTTCTCTTTCTTACAATCTTCAGTGGAAACCTTTAAATTCAACAAGTATCACAGAAATGGCTACTCTGCTGGAGATCCATTGTCTGTATAGGATCATAAGACTAGAGGTCTAGGATGATTAAGACAAATATATATACTGCTTTTCCTAATTGATATTTGTGTTTATTTTTCTGCTAATGGGAATGCGTGTGATGCCGCATGTGGAAAGATTGAGTATACACCTAAGATAGGTGATGGAAATGCGGTTAATCTTACTGGGAGTGAATTCCAGTTAAGAGCCCCCGACCGACCATCAAACTCAGTGGAGACTCCCTTTGCAGATACATTACCTATACGACTCCGGTTGTTGAAAGTAGTATGGTCGACTGGGTTATCTAAGAAGCTGAGGTTTTTAGCAGACTTAAGCCATTTTGTAGTGCGGAGGCTATCGGAAATAGTTGTCACGCGATACTACCCTCATCTGAGATCACTCTAGGATACATCAGCTCGCTGGCGATTCACTTGCTGTTGTCATCCCAAGAGGGGTCAATGATTTTGCGGACAGGTACAAAAAATCACCAGTATAAACCTTGGGGGGGGGGATAGAGCCTTGACTTCATGACACCGACCCTTTGACCCCATGTTTTTTCTATGTTTTTGTGTGCTGCATTCATACATTCATTTAAAAAACATTAAAACAGAAAAAATCTTCTCTTCTAGTCTCTCTTTTTCATATTAAACTAAGACAATGATTGCAAATGTCAGAAAAGGAGATTGCATTAATGGATTTCGGTAGAAGGAAAACTCATAAGTACACCTTCAAGGTTTCAAAGTTAGAGGATTTAAGAGGTTTGGCGAGAATGATCACCAACCACGAGGCTTTCAGAGCCAAGTATGGAGGACTGCTGTCCTTGTTAAGGGTCCATGTAATCGAAGGAATCCTGTCCACGTTAATCCAGTTTTACGATCTGGTTTATCACTATTTCACATTCCTGGATTATCAGCTAGCACCAACACTGGAGGAGTACTCTCACCTGACTGACCTGCATATCACTGATCAAGCTCCCTTTTCTGGACTGGAAGAAATTCCAAAGGATCAAACCATTGCGCGAGCAATTTATTTGGACGAGTCAGAAGTCAGGACTCACTTAACCACTAAGGGTGGCATCCAAGGTTTGCCAGCCCAATTCTTGACAAAGAAAGCTCTATACTTTGCTAGTATAGGGAACGTGGCCGCTTTCGAGAGCATCTTTGTTTTGCTCACCTACGGGTTGTTTTTGTTTCCCCAACATTGATAACTTCATAGATATCAACGCCATTAAGATTTTACTGATTGGAAACCCCGTACCGACCTTGCTCGTAGATGCGTATCATTCGGTGCACTTAAGGAATTTATACAGCGGAGGAATGATCACGTGTTGTGTACCCCTGCTTTACAAATGGTTCACTTCCCATTTGCCCAAGTCTGCTGCATTTTGGGATCAAAAAAATACTTTATGTTGGTCGCAGAGAATCATGTCTCTTACCAACTCCGACATCGATTGGTACAATCGAATCTACGACGGGATTAGGATCATTGACCGTTGTGGAAATTTCCCAAACGTACCCCTTATAGGAACTAAGGGAGGAATCAACTATCATCCAATTTTAGTTCGTCGTCAATTTGGATACCCAATGAGGCATGTCCCGCGCAATGCTCATCTGGAAGGTCTTTTCTTCAAGGAAGGAGAAAATGACAGGGCACTAAAGAAAGAAATGGTGCATGCTTGGAAACACGTTCACAGGAAAGGACGAGAGTCTCTAGGAAAACCAGACTGTGTATCGATGGAGCCTTATCTCCATTGGGTACAAACTAGAGCTCTCAAGCTGAGGATTCCTTACCCTCGTCAGGAAGTTATTCCATTAAGGGACTCTGCCCTTTATTTTATGTCTGAGACGGAGAAACTTCAGGTTACTCTCAGCAAAGTTTAGCAGGAGAAGAGGTCTTGGAGGAACAAGTACCGTATTCTCAATGTAGAGTGCAAGAAAATACAGCAACTATTGAAAGATAAAGATGTTCTGATTGAGATTTTAGAGCAACATGCTGTAGAAAATCAGGATGACCAAAGGAATTTGCTCGCTCCTTTCACTTGGAAAAGGAATGACAACCCGACAACGGCCCAGGAGCCCCGGTCAAAGAAAAGGAAAGTACCAGAACCAGCACCTGAGCTCTCCTCAGAAAAGACTCAGGATCCATTAATTTAGATTTCCTTTTTCAACACTTTGTAATCTAATGTATTTCCGTTTCCGCAATCCTTTGAATTCAATAAAACGGGGTTTCCCCACTATTTGATATTTGCAATCCAATTGTCGAAGTTTACTTTGATTAAACAAAAACATACAATTAATATAATCATTGCATATCATTCATCATTCTCGCGTAAACGCATTCTTCTTACCTACGAATCTCACGTTTGTGTCTCGATTCTAGAGTCAAACTGTCTCATTCGTACAATACTCGGACCAATCGTCAGAAAAAGATGGATGATCCCGAGGAAGAGAACAGAGAGTTGAGAGAAGAGATCGACACTTTGAAAGAGGATCTGAGAAAGCTTCATAACGACATGCAAGCTCTAGCAGAAGCTCAAATGCAACAACAAAGGACTGTGATCTCAGAGATCACATCAACGCCCATAATGGAAAAGTATGATCCTAGGTACAAAATGCCGAAAGATCGTCCCTGGGGCATGCCACCCAACTATATCCCGGAAGGATATGTTCCGCCGATCGCCGAGGATCAAGGAACCGCAGCAGGAACCGCTGGGCCTGAGGGTTACAAACTTCGGGAAAGCGAAGATACCAGGGGCATGACAGCAACTCCTGAAGGTTACAAACTTCGGGAGGCACCAAGAGTCTCGGCCATAATGAATATACCACCACCCGTGGTACACACTGTCCTAGAAGGACAGATTCCACAAATACCTTCTGGTGGAAATGACATCATGTTTGATAGAATGAATGAGTTCCAGGAACAATTCCTGGAAATGCAGAAAGAACTGCAAGCCATTCGCGTTCAGGATTTATTTGGAAAGGATGCCACGGACCTTTGTTTGGTCCCCAATGTGAAAGTTCCACACAAGTTCTAGGTGCCCGACTTTGAAAATTACAAGGGTAACTCTTGCCCTCAGAGCCATTTGGTGATGTACGCTCGGTGAGTGTCAGCTCAGACAAAGAATCAGGATCTGCTCATTCACTACTTTCAGGATAGTTTAACCGGTGCCACATTAAAATGGTACATGGGTTTAAACCGCGCTACGATCGGCGCGTTCAGAGATCTTGGCGCTGCCTTCATTCAACAGTACAAATATAATCTGGACATGGCACCGGACAGAGATTAGCTCAGATCGATGTCACAAAAGGATAAGGAAACCTTTAAAGAATACGCTCAGAGATGCGTGAAATCGCCGCTCAGATTTCTCCACCTCTGGAGGAAAAGGAGATGACAAAGATCTTCTTAAAAATCTTGAGCTCATTTTACTACGATAGAATGGTCGCCAGTGCGCTCAGTGACTTCACCGAGATGGTGGGCATGGGAGTTCGTCTTGAGGAAGCCGTCTGAGAAGGACGTTTGGTAAAGGACGCTGGATCATCAAGAAGTACAAAACGATACGGTAGTGCTCTCCCTAAGAAAAAAGAGCAGGATATTGGGAATATCTCTCTCGGAAAGCAAAGGCGACGTTACCAACCAGTAGCAGCTGTAACTCCTGCTATCAACCTCAGGTTGCGCAGAGCCAACCTAATCAACAACCTCCTCAGCAGGCTCGTCCTCAGTACAACAACAACCGTACAACGCGAGCTTCAGGGTTTTATCCTATACCCATATTGTACGCAGAACTGTTTCCGTTACTATTGGTCAAGGGGCATGTCCAAACCAGGTCTCCTCTTACAGTATCGGAAAATCCGCCTTTTTGGTTCAAAGCGGATCATACTTGTCCTTATCATCAAGGAGGATCAGGGCATAACATAGAAAACTGTCTCAGTTTCAAATCCGACGTACAAAAACTTGTTAGGAGCGGGGTCTTATCTTTCAAAGATACGAATCTGAATGTTCTCATAAACCCGCTGCCTCAACACGAGAAAGCTGCAGTCAATCTGATAGAGGGAGAGTCTAGCGACAGCTATCAAATTCATGATGTACTCTTATTAAGGGCCAACTTGGTCAAGATGCATTGTAGACAGAGTGGATATGGCCATGTGCCACCTCATAATTATCACCAGTGTGATATCTGCTCTAAAAACAATCAAGGATGTTCGGTGGTGCAATCAGCTCTACAGGAACAATTGGATCTCGGATGGATCCAAGAGCATCGAGTTCGTTGAGTCAACATGACATACACAAATTCCAACATCATTCAGAACCACGACATCCGTGCAATGAATATCAACTTGGTGGCAATGCACTCAAGGCAAAGCCAGTATCATAATCTGCCGCGGCACGATTACAATTCCTGTATGAGTTGCTCGGTAAACAAACAGGGATGCTCTTTCATACAAGAGGCCCTCCAGCGTCAGATGGATCTTGGGTGGATCCAGGACTACCATGATAAGAATCATTATTAGATAAACATGATCCAAATCTTCGATATTCGTTTGATGAATACCAGCTTGGTAGAGTTACACGCTAGGCAAGTTCAACTCGGTTTTCTCACTTCTCACGATTATCTAAGCTGTAAAGGATGTTGTGAGAGTAACCAAGGGTGCGCTCTCATTCAAAGAACTTTGCAACACTTGTTAGACCATTGGTAGCTTCCGATCTATATGGATGAAGACACACAACAAATCAGTGTGCTTAATGGAAACCCTACTCTGCGTCAAAATCAGGATGTCCGATCTATGGGGACTGACCTGGTGAGGTTGCACTGCATCCAAAGCGGGCGTGGCCAGGTGCCACCACATAATTACGAACGCTGTAGGGTCTGCTCGGAGAATAACCAAGGATGCTACCTTGTGCGGGCAGCTCTTCAAGGTCAGGTGGATCGTAGAGAGATTCGCCAATGTCTAAGTTCTGAGCCAATCAACTGGACACCAGACTACTTCGCTGATCAAATCAGAGACGTCGTCATAATCTCTGATCATCAACAGAACATGGATGTTTGTACCATCATCCCTCTACTGGATGAATCAAAAGTTCCTAGCCAGGAGCTGATTGAAGTTACTTATGACAGTCAGAAAAATCAGAAGGCTCCTATAGTTATCTATTTACCAGGACCATTACCGTATGAATCAGCTAAGGCGATCCCTTACAAATACGGTGCAACAATAATCGAGAATGGAAAGGAAATTCCATTACCCTCCGTCATGAATATTGCAGACATCAGTCGAGTAACACGGAGCGGTCGAATCTTCAACCGAGGAGTTGGAGAACCTAACAAAGAAAAGGAACTTCCAACAGAAGCTCCTGATCCACCAGTCGGTCAATCCAGTAATCCCGACCTTTCAAAGGACAATGATGAGATGTTGAAGTTCATCCAAAGGAGTGAATAAAACATTGTTGATCAGCTGTTACAAAATCCTTCAAAGATCTCTGTGCTATCACTTTTACTCAGTTCCGAAGCCCACAAGGAGGCTCTACAGAAAGTCTTAGAGCAGGCCTTTGTGGAACAGGATGTGTCAATACGACAGTTCGATAGCATCATCTCTAACATCACTTCCTACAACAACTTAGGATTCAGTGATGAGGACTTGCCAGAGGGAGGCAAAAGTCAAAACATGGCGCTCAATATCACAGTCAACTGCCAGGACGATGCTTTATCCAGCGTACTGGTAGACACAGGATCGACCATCAATGTTATGCCGAAGTCCACTTTATTGCGACTATCATTCAAAGGATCCGCGATGAGGGGCAGTGAGGTCATCGTCAAAGCTTTGACGGATCTCGGAAAGCAGTTATCGGCGAAGTCGACCTTCCCATAACTATTGGTCCTCACACTTTCCTAATCACTTTCCAGGTCATGAACATCCGGGCAACGTACAATTGCTTATTAGGAAGACCTTGGATACACCAGGCTGGGGCAGTCACTTCGACACTGCACCAGAAACTGAAGTTCGTCAACAACGATCAACTCGTCACGGTTTGTGGAGAACAAACCTTGATCGTGAGTAACCTGTCATTATCTACTTGTATAGAACCTGAGGAGGTTGTTGGAACTCAGTCCCAAGCACTTTCGGTGAGCAATGAGAATCAGTCAGAGAAAGGAACCTCGATTTCCTCATACAGAGATGCTCTCGAAGTGATCAAAAGTAACAATACAAAAGGGTGGGGACAACTTGTCATTCCTACTGATAACAAAGCAAAGAAGGGTCTTGGTTTCTCTTCAACCTGTACCCATACAGCTGGTAACGATGAAAGTTTTCATCCCATTCAGGATTTCTTCCACAGTGGAGGTTTCCTTCACCCAGTGCCTCAAACAGTCCATACTATCAACGAGGGAGATCCCTCTGACACAGATGAGGAGTGGAAGTCCTATTTTAACGAGGACGGTTATATGTCTCAGGAAGAGGTGCCTACACCATTTTGCTATCCTGTACAGAGTCCGAGATTTATACCGAGGTCAGACGTCGAAATGATATACGGAGGTTGTGATTCAGAAGGATGCCGTGCTCCGCCAAATTAATTAGAGGAAGACACTTTAATGAAAGACAACTTTGACAACGACTATTATGGCCCAATGGATGGCCTGCCTATCTGGCAACCGTACCCAGGAGACTTGGGGCACGAAAATCAGCTGAACAATGAAAATCAGCTGAGCATCATTGAACAGAATACCTGCGTCCCCACCATGTCATGGGAACAACACTCAGGTTATTCAGAAAATATCCAGCACGACGATGAATTGGCAAGGCTTGCCGGACTAGAATTCATTAACTATGTTTTTCCCGAGGTCAACGTCATCGAGAGGGATGACTCCTCCAATTCCAAAGAAGTGTGGGACACCTTGGGACAACCAAGTGGAAGATACTACTATATGGTCAAGTACACTGCTCCTGAAAGCTCTCGTATCAGGTTTGAAGACATCAAACCAACTGGATGGGGAGATTTTCCTGAGAGAACAAATACTATGCAAAATACAACTGAGGAATCCTCCTATGACAACTCTGCCTGGGAGACAGATTCCAACGATCCTGCTCCACCAGTTATTTCTGAAGATAAATCAAAGAAGGTACCAGACTTTGTGATTCACCGAGGAGTTCGCTGCCAATGGGTTGCTGTCGATGTTCCGAAGATCGTTCATAAGTCTAAGTAATTGTCGTCTTTATCTTAACCTTTCACCCTGCCCAGGTGAAACGAATGTTTTGATAGGGCTCGCTTTCTGTAAATTATCCCTCTTCGCTTTTCCCGAAGCGACCGATTTTTGTTTTATAGGGCTGTAGTTTCAAGAATCGACTAGTTCATAAATAAAATAACACCGTTCTGTAATCTCCGCATTAATTGATGTTTTCTCTCTTCGCTTTTCCAGAAAATGGTAATCCTAAAAAACAATTCAAAATAAAAACAAGCAGTTTTCCAAAGAAAAACACTGCACACACTCTTGCGTTTCTCTCAATCTCTTCTAAAACACAAATCATCACGTCATGCAGATTGCTTGTTTTAAACCCCATTGAAACATACGATCCAATGCCTTCTCCCAACTTTGAATTCCCGGTATTTGGGGCTGAAGAAGTTGACGACGAAATTCCAGAAGAGATCTCCTGACTACTCAAACAAGAGGAAAGTTCCATTGAACCTCACAAAGAGCTGTTGGAAACTGTCAACTTGGGCTCAGAGGAGGAAAGAAAAGAAATCGGGATTGGGGCACTACTCAGTCCAACTGCCAAAGAAAGTTTGACAAAGCTTCTCAAAGAGTTTCCCGATGTATTCGCTTGGTCCTATCAGGACATGCCAGGGTTGGATACCAACATCGTGGAATATCATCTACCGTTAAGGTCAGAATGTCCGCCAGTAAAACAAAGGTTGAGACGGACTCACCCGGACATGGCCATCAAAATCAAAGAGGAGGTACAAAAACAGATTGACGCGGGTTTCCTCGCCACGTCAGAATATCCTCAATGGTTAGCTAACATCGTACCCGTTCCAAAACAGGACGGAAAAGTCAGAATGTGTGTCGACTACAGGGATCTAAACAAGGCTAGTCCAAAGGATGACTCCTTTACCACATATTGACATGCTGGTAGACAGTACAATAAAATTCAAAGTTTTCTCCTTCATGGATGGATTCTCAGGCTATAATCAGATTAAAATGGTGCCGAAAGACATGGAGAAAACTTCGTTCATTACCCCATGGGATACCTTTTGTTACAAGGTAATGCCATTCGGTTTGAAGAATGTCGGGGCAACCTATCAAAGGGCCATGACTACTCTCTTTCATGACATGATACACAAGGAAATCGAGTTATATGTCGATGACATGATTGCAAAATCTAAAACAGAGGAGGAGCATGTGACACACATGTTAAAACTATTCGAGTGGCTGAGAAAGTACAAACTCCGCTTGAATCCCAACAAGTGCACATTCGATGTCCGTTCAGGGAAACTCTTAGGGTTCATCGTCAGCCAGAAAGGGATTGAGGTTGATCCTGACAATGTCAAGGCCATTCAAGAAATGCCTTCTCTGAAAACTGAAAAATAAGTCAGAGGATTCCTGGGACGTTTGAACTACATTTCTAGATTCATATTCCTCATGACCGCGACATGCGCGCCGATTTTCAAATTACTGAAAAAGAATCAGGATTGCGTTTGGACAGAAGACTGTCAAACCGCCTTCGACAGTATTAAGGAATACCTGTTGAACCCACTGATTCTATCACCTCCAGTGGAAGGAAGACCACTGATCATCTACCTCACAGTCCTAGAGGACTCAATGGGCTGTGTACTTGGCCAACAAGACGAAACCAAAAGGAAAGAGTCTGCCATTTACTATTTGAGCAAGAAATTCACCGACTGCGAGACTCGGTACACTATGCTTGAGAAAACTTGTTGTGCTTTGGCTTGGGCAGCCAAACGTCTTCGCCAGTATATGATTCGTCACACTACTTGATTAATCTCCGAAATGGATCCAATCAAGTATGTATTTGAAAAACCTGCTCTCGCGGGAAGGATTGTCCGTTGGCAGATGTTGTTATCAGAATACGACATTGAGTACCATGCTCAGAAAGCCGTTAAAGGAAGTATTTTAGCTGATCATTTGGCTCATCAGCCGATTGACGATCAGGAATCAGTCGGATTTGACTTCCCAGACGAAGATGTCATGTATCTAAAAATGAAAGATTGCGATGAACCACTACCCAGTGAAGGGCCAGAACCAGGTTCCCAATGGGGACTAATCTTTGACAGAGATGTCAATCATTATGGAAACGAAATTGGGGCAGTCATTATTACCCCTCAGGGTACCCACATTCCTTTTACCGCCAGACTTACGTTCAAGTGCACAAACAACGAGGCCGAATACGAAGCTTGTATCATGGGTCTCGAAGAAGCGATCGACTTAAGGATCAAGAACTTGGATGTATATGGTGACTCAACCCTGGTTATCAATCAGATCAAAGGATATTGGAACACATACTAATTCGGATTGATTCCTTACAAAGACTACGCAAGAAGGTTGTTACCTTTCTTCAACAGAATCGAGTTTCATCACATCCCTCGTGATGAGAATCACATGGATGATGCATTAGCCAGCCTCTCTTCCATGATTAGCGTAGGTCAATGGAATGACTTACCTAAGATCGACATAATGCGCCTTGAACGACTCACTTACATCTTCACGATTGAAGCAGTCATAGACGACAAACCTTGGTATCATGATATCAAACGCTTCCTTCAGAAACAAGAGTACCCATCTGGGGCACTAAGGAAAGACAGAAATACCCTCAGAAGGCTGGCAGGCAGCTTTTTCCTGAGCGGTGATACACTTTATAAGAGAAACTTTGACATGGTCTTGCTCCGATGTGTAGACATACCAGAGGCAAGCATGTTAATGAAAGAGATTCACGAAGGATCCTTTGGCACTCATGCCAACGGACACACGATGGCGAAAAAATTCTAAGAGCATGGTACTATTGGTTAACAATGGAATCCGATTGCTACAAGTACATGAGGAAGTGTCACAAGTGTCAGATATACTCAGACAAAATCCATGTACCGCCAACGCATCTCAAAATTCTTTCTTCCCCATGGCCTTTTTCCATATGGGGAATCGACATGATTGGCATGATTGAGCCCAAGGCTTCAAACGGACATCGGTTCATCTTGGTAGCCATTGATTACTTCACCAAGTGGGTCAAAGCAGCATCGTACGCCAATATAACCCGACAAGTGGTGGTCCGATTTATCAAACACAATCTCATCTGCCGTTATGGTGTTCCAAGCCAGATCATTACGGATAATGGATCCAACTTGAACAATAAGATGATGAAAGAGTTGTGCGCTGAGTTCAAGATCGAACACCATAACTCATCTCCCTACCGACCCAAGATGAACGGAGTGGTAGAAGCGACTAACAAAAACATCAAGAGGATTGTTCAGAAGATGGTCGTAACCTACAAAGATTGGCACGAGATGCTACCCTTTGCTCTTCACGGTTATCGAACATCTGTCCGCACTTAAACAGGGGCAACCCCTTTCTCTCTAGTATATGGCATGGAAGCAGTGCTTCCCATAGAAGTAGAGATCCCATCAATCCGGGTATTGATGGAAGCTAAGCTTACAGAGACTGAATGGTGTCAAAGTCGACACTACGAGCTAAATCTGATCGAAGAAAAACGAATGACGACACTATGCCACGGTCAGTTGTATCAACAAATAATAAAGAAGGTGTTCGACAAAAAGGTCCGACCTCACGTCTTCAGGAAAGGAGACCTTGTGCTCAAAAAGATACAATCATTTCTCACTGATTCCCGGGGCAAGTGGACTCCAAATTATGATGGCCCCTATGTGGTCAAGAATGCTTTCTCAGGCGGCGCCTTGAGACTTGCAACCATGGACGAAGAGGAATTTTCCTACCCCACAAATGTTGATGTAGTCGAGAAATACTTCGCTTAAAAAAAAAAGAAGAAAAAAAAACGTCTCGGTGGATTGAAAACCCGAAAGGGCGGTCCAGGAAAAAATTAGAGACATAATAAAAAATCATCCCGATGGATTGGAAATCCCAAAGTACAATCCAGGCAAAAGTTAGGGATAATGGCAAGTAACTATGTCCAACAGAGGCAAGTCCCTCAGCAGCAGTTACGTCGTCCATCAGAAAGGATCCAGTCAAAGTCATCTTCGACGGAAGCTCAGGATGTCCCGAATTCAAAGTTGTTAGAAGGATAGCGGTCGTTATGTTTCAACGTAGCCATTTTCCCTGTAAATTACCATTTTCTAACTTTGTAAATACTCTATGGAATCACGCGTTTGGCTGATTTCCATCCTATCAATAAAATTTGAGCCCTCGTGCTTTTGTTTGCAATTATTATTTGTTTTAGCTTTACAGAACGACATTTTAACACGATCAACGATTCTTGAAATAAAACAAAAAATGAATTTACTTGTAAAACTTTTTCTGCTTTTAAAATAAGGTTGGCAATTTCTTTTGACTGTTGAACATTGAAAGAACATCAATCGCTTCTCCAAAAGTGGTTGAGCTTCAAAGTGCAGAATCAAAGTACTCCTTATAAATTAGTACGCCTGAACGAAGGATCAACTGTGTTAGAGACCATGTTTCATCTGACACCCCCGACAGAGTTCTTACCTCCTAAGCCCGACCAACGATTGTTCCCCGCAGGGACTATTTCTCCTAAGCAAGGCAGAACTGCTATCGTGAACCAGTGATACTTTTCATCTCCCGCAGTGGCCGAGTATCCAGTCGTGTTCATATTTTAGTTTGTATGTCGCGTCAGTTTTGTCAGCATAAACATACATACATCATGCATTATTGATTTACATTCGCATTCATATTGCATCACTATCACTCTAGTCGGTCTTGTCCCCTAGTGATAGAAGTCCTCTCAATCGAGTTGTCAGTTCTTTCCTCGTCAGGAAAAGTCGTGTCTGAACAATCTCTCCTACAATTTATTTCTGGATTAGAATTGGTCCTTGACCACTTTGATAACTTGAACCTCTGAAAAACAAGAGAACCTTTAGCCAACGTCACTCTTCGCCATTGAAGATGATGTCTTCGCTTTCCCGGATTAAGGAAAATCCCAGAGAAAGCCTCTCAACCGAAGACTCTCAGCAGCACATTGGTTCTTCTCTCTAGAAAGTCAATGTTAACAAAGTCACCGGCACCTCAAAATTGGATCACATCATATAGAATTTCTCCGAGAAGATCTCCGAGAAAAGTATGATATAATATCCCCAAGCGGAAGCAGTCTCTCAAGAGATTCGTTTTCCCCAGTAGAGTCGACAAATGGCGTCTTCAACGGAGAAGTTTGTGCACCTCTATAACTCAAATGACTGGGTTCCCCAGCAACTCTGACATAATATCTTTTTCCTTCAAATGGCATTTCCCCAGGAAAATTCGGCGAGAAGTTTGAGGAAAACCGCTACGAACAGCGTCCCTTGTCAAGAAAGTTTATTGACAAAAGAAACTGAGACCAGTTCCTTGGTAGGAAACCAGGATCGAGGGGAAGTTTATTTCAGAAACTTAGACCAGATCCTTGGTAGGAAACAAGGATCGAGGGGAAGTTTACTTCCGAAACTGAGACCAGTTCCTTGGTAAGAAACTAGGATCGAGGGGAAGTTTACCTTTTCTAAGCATCATTGCTTAGCAAGAAAAGATGAATGTGTAAGCTACCATTCATAACCACCATCAAAATTTCGGGTATTCCGATATTTAATCCTCATGCACCCCGAATGCCCGAATACCTTCGCCATTCACACCTTCGAGTCCAAGAAGATTAAATAGGGGCATCTGTCATACCCCAAATTTTGACCACTAAGATTTCCCATCATTGTGCAAATCATCATCACAATATGGGTGTATCATTATGCCTCATTAGTCTCCCCAAAAATGGGTGAGCATCCACTACAATCAAAATTATGGTTTCAGGCCCTCTCAGAGCTCTTAGACAAAGGTTCAATCAAGGAATGACATGATCTTCAACTTGTCTAACCTCTTAAACATCTCCAATGGATCAAGAGGACTCCCACAGAAAGAATCAAGCACAAGGTTGCAACATTCTAAGTGGATCAAGACCTAAGATCGCCAGTGTCACCAAATTAGGGTTTTGGTCGACTAGGGCCTCCTGATGGAAATTTTCCTCTAGGCATGAGCCAATACTTCAAAGCATAACCTAAGATGCTCCAAGGGACATCATGAACCCAATCATCAAGTCAATTTTGCCTCAGGGGATGCATTCATAAAAAATCAGGAATTAGGGTTTCTTGACCTAATTCACCCCTAAGTTGACTTTTGGGACACATCATGAGCCAAGACCTCAAGAGAAGATTTAGGGGTCTCTAATACACTATATTGACCCATTTGCAACAATGGATTGATCCAAGAAGCTTGATTCACAAGTTTCAAGTTCATCAGAACCACAATTAGGGTTTCGCGGGAAAAAGTCAACTGTTCCTTTGACTTTTGACCCAGGCATGCTCCCAAACCTTGGGACATGATTCAATACACCCTATAATACCTATGAAATCAATCCATCAAGTTTGATTTAGGCCAAGGACTTGATTTTATAGAGGATCGTACAGTTTGGAATTCGTTTGACAAAAAGTCAACTGTGCACAAAAGTCAACTTTGACTTTTTGAGATTTTTCACAATTATGGTTCTTTATACCTAAAATGATGTTAATGTGTGATTGGAATCATCATTCATCAGGAAAAATCAAGAAAAGTTGGATAACTTGTAAAAGGGGTAACCATAAAAAACTTAGAAATTTTCTAAGTTATGGAACAAAGTGGCTAGGGTACCAACTTTGGAGGATCATAACTTCTAAACCTCAAGGCCATTTTCCCCATTCAAAACTGGATTTGTAGCTCTTATGGCCCTCTACAAAAGCTTCAAACAACACTCATTCCAATTCCTCATGGATTTTAAGTTATGGAATGATCAAAATCATAAAAAGTGAAAATGTCACTTTTTTTCCAACACTTAGTGAAATTTTCACTAAGTCAGAATCTGCCTTCACTTTTTTCCAAATGTAGGGGCATTTTTCACTTGGATCCAAAAGGTATCAAAACCAACTATGATCAAACAGTTTTTGTATCATATGAGGGCTTTCCAAAATGGCCAAGAACTCCATCAAATTCCACTTGAGCCATGAGATATGACAATGGCAATATGCCTTGCTGAAAACTGTCATGGCAAGGCAGATTTGGGAGTTTTACTCGATTTGCTCAAATTTTGCAAAGGACAAGTAACTCTATCCATCTGAACACCTCAAGGGGGGACCAAGGAGGGACCAACTCTAATCCCAAGCTTCCCAAGTCTTTGGAACCAAAAGTAGCATGCCAAACCTAGAAATGCCTAAAAGAGGGACAAGACTCCAATTTTGGATTGGAGCATTTAATGGATGCATCAAGGTGGCATGGACTGAGCCATACCAAGGGAACCAGCAGCCTGTGCCCTAACCTCTAGTCAATGGCTAGAGGAGACTTGGATTCTCATTGCTCAACATTGGCCAAACCTATGCAGCAGTTGCCATTCACTATTCCTTGCAAAACAAACTTGCTCTACTATAAATAGAGCTCATTTGTGATCAGTTTGAGTACACCAAAGCCATCAAACAAATGCTTTCCTCAAAATCTCCATTTCACTTCCAATTTTGTCTTCTAAGGCAAGTCACTATCGGGTTTTAAGTTTGAGAGCAATTCCAATCAAACCAATCACACACACACCTCATAAACATCATATAGAAGTGATCAAAACACTCACACAACATATGGAACACTGATTTCTTAGAATCACCAGCCAATTGCTCAAGGTTTTTACCAAGGTGCAGTTGAGGTACCATCTCAAGTTCCAGATCATTTCCATCCACTCCAAGCATCCAGACACACTCCATAACACCTAGGGAAGTTGTCCATATCCTTGGAACCAAGCTGTAACACCTCTAACACAAAACACGATCACCAGCTGCAAGAGGTAAGCATGAGCTCTTCTAACTCTATGATCCATGCATTTTTTGCTGCACAATAATTTGGCCATATGTTCATAATCACGCATAGAGTGTTTTCCCTCAATCAATTGCTTTGTTTGAATCATGTGTGGAATTTCTGAACCTTCATGCAAATTTTAGGGTTCTTGAGGTTTCTCTTTGATTTCTTATTCCATGCTTAAAATAAATGAAATTAAAGACCATAGACATGATCGTAAGGTTGAAACGAGTAGATTGATATGTAGATTACATGATATAATCAAGTATTCAGTGAGATTGGATAGAAAATGCAAATCTACAGAAACAAAGGGTGGCGCGTGTTCTTGCCCTTGTTCTTGGCGCCCTTTTTTGAAAATTCAAATATTTGAATTTTGTGATTTTATTTAATTGATTCAAAAATTAATTTCTCTCTGAGTTTTAATGATTTTGAGTTGATTCTTTTTTTAATAATTCACAAAAATGTTAAAATATTTTATTTTCCCAAAAAATCCCAAAAATATTATTTATTTCATATATTTGATATTTTTGCAAAGAATTAATGTTTTATTTGTTTTAACATTTAAAATGTTTTTTCCTCCTTGATTTTTCAAATTTTAGTGATTTCCAATCATTTTGTGGATCAAAACATAATTTTTGAAACATTAATCCAAGATCACAATTTGTTTTCCACATGTTAAACAATTTTGGTCATTTTAATTGAATTTTTTATTTAATTAAAATACATTTTGAGAACAAATTAGGGGTTTTGATTAATTCAACCCTCATCAAACTTTTTCAAAACTTTTGGGCCTCTAATAGAGTGTAAGACCCAATCCCCTTTGTACCTAAAACCTTTTTTGGGCCTCAGTCATTGTATAAGTCCCGGTACAGTTTTCAAAATAACGGTGCAATTGTTGTTTTTCATCTGGGCCTCTCCTTGAGTTTGTAAGCCCCATATCTTGTACAAAATCTCTTTGGGCCTCTATTAGAGTGTAAGACCCAATCTCTTCGTAAATACAAAACTTTTTAGGCCTCAGATGTTGTATAAGTCCCACTGTATTTTCAAAAACAACGGCGCGATCATCGCCTCTTTTAAAAATAACCTTGGGCTTCTCCTCGAGCTGTAAGCCCCACCACTTGTATAAAAATAAACCTTTGGGCCTCTTGAGAGAGTGTAAGACCCATCCCTTTGTACATAAAACCTTTTTGGGCCTCAGTCACTTGTATAAGTCTATGTACAATTTCAAAACAACAGTGCAATCACTGATAAAACCTTGGGCCTCTCCTTGAGCTGTAAGCCCCAACAATCTTTTCAAAGCACTTTCTCCTTTGATTTTGAATATCATATTGTTATCAAAGCTTTCTTTGTTGAACCAACTAACAAAACAGCATGGAAGCTCTACAACCGAGTAAGTGTTTACCCGCTTTCTTTACCCGCTTTCATATATATATATATATATATAACTGTATTGTGGGGCTGCTCACTGTAAGTCTTCTTTCACAAACTTTTATATACTTGTCAAATATCAACTATGTAATACTAGTATAGTTATTTAGAGTTTTTCCCGGCAACTACGTCTAGTACTAGGTAAAGCCCTGTTGGTCGCTCTTAAATACAAACAAAACTAGACCCCCATAGGATTACCAGACACAGTCTTCCCTCCTCTTGGGGTTAAACAATATGGAGACGTGAAAGGCAGCATTCTTGGTGAACCCTTTCTCAGACTGTCACTATTAGAAATTGTCAAAGAAACTCTAACTCCCCAGAGATGATCTTTTCTCCGTGAATGGCATCTCTTGAGTTTCTTCCAAATTCTCGGACTTTCCTGGCTTGATCTATTCTCGGTGAATGGCATGTCTTGAATTTCTCGGGGTTTAGGGACCCACAGGCTTCCTAAAAGCATCACCGCCTCCTCTTGGGCATTGTACAAGGACCCTTCGGCTTCTTAAAAGCTCTCATGCCTTCTCTTGGGCTTAGTACAAGGACCCAGAGACCTCTACAGGTATAGGAACAAAACCTAGTCATCAATTTGCTAGAGCTGTCTTTCTGAGTCAAGTGTCAGACCAGTTAATGGGTTGACCTTCATCCCTTAACATACCAGCCTTCTCTTGGGCATCATACAAAGATCATTCACTTATCTGAGAGTCAATTTCTCAAAACACCAGTAGACTTGGACAGTCTCAATAGCCTTTGGATTTCCCATTTCCTTAAAGAACAGGAAATAACCCTGATCCTCTGCACAAACATACCTTTTAATCAGTCTCTTTATAAGAACTGATTTTCTCTTTTATCCAATATACTAGACCTGTCACTCAACTGAAACAGTCACCATCACAGCCAGCCTCCATCTCGAGCTTCGTATGAGATACAAAAACACTCTCTTGTTGAGTATAAAAGACTCTCTTGTTGAGTCAAATCCCCTTTTAGCCTCCGTCTTGGGCTTCATACAAGACACATATAAAAGACTCTCTTGTTGAGTCAATCACCTGGTCAAGACTCTCTTGTTGAGTCAATCACAAACCTCTTTAGCCTCTATCTCGGGCTTTGTATGAGATCCAAAAACACTCTCTTGTTGAGTATAAAAGACTCTCTTGTTGAGTCAATCTCCTTTTAGCCTCCATCTCGGGCTTCGTACGAGATATAAATCACTCTCTTGTTGAGTATAAAAGGCTCTCTTGTTGAGTCAAACCACTTTCAGCCTCCATCTCGGGCTTCATACGAGATAGAAAACACTATCTTGTTGAGTATAAAAGACTCTCTCATTGAGTCAAACAACCTCCAGACTCTTTTGTTGAGTCAATCATCTGTTCAAGACTCTCTTGTTAAGTCAAAAACCCTTTAGCCTCTATCTCCAGTGTCGTACGAGACATATAAAAAACACCCTCTTGTTGGGTCAATAGCCTCCTCTTAGGCCTTGTATAAAGAAAACCCCAGTTGAGTCAATCAACCTTTTAGCATCAAAGCTGTGTCTCGCCACAGTATACAAACATCAACAACTCCTCTTTAGAGATGACAAATTCTCTCTCTCCTACAAACTCTTTAGCTTCATATCTCGGGCTTTGAACAAGATACATATACTCCCTTTAGCTTCACGTCTTGGGCTTTGAACAAGACACCAAAACAACTTTTTTCCTCTCATAGAATAGGAGGAACTACGATCGCTCTGATTTCCCTGTTTCGTTAAACGGGAATACGTAGGCATAAGATTGAAAAATCTTAGCAAGCATACTAATCATAAAAACCCAAAATCCAGTATCTCCACCAAATCAACCCAGAAGCACCAAATCCTAACATCCTACCAACAACCTCGTAAATAGTCCAGATATTTTGTGTTCTTAAACAAAATAAATCGAAGATTGGGCCCCACATCCACATCGCATCTGTAACCTAACAGACCGCTTTTTAAACTCAGTATGCAAGCAGGGTTAATTGGAGACATCTATTTCCCTTCCTTAGTCAGCTTCAATAGGATAAAAAATGAATCGATCTGTAATACCCCAGAGCGACAGTGACTAAGAACCACGTCCAAAAATCGCTCGCTACACACACCGACCAATAAACCGCAAGCCACACCACCAACCGAATGTTCTTATTCATACTACATTTAATATTAGTTTTGTAAATGTTCAAATTTATGTCCACATCACCCAACACATGCTGGGTGGAAATATCCAACCAATGGTAAATCTTTTCCCAAATTTGAACCACCAACACACAATCAACAAAGAGATGAAGAGTAGATTCGTCAATAGCAAAACAAAAAGGACATGTTGTGTTGTGATTTCCACTGATGATTCCTCTACTAGCTAAAGCAACTCTAGTTGGCAGCCGGTTCAACAACAACCTCGACCCAAAGATTATAGGTTTTCTAAGCACATTTGTAATCCAAAGCATACCTAAATGATGAATAATGCTCCCCTCCACCTGCACAACAACATCTGATAATTCTTCTAATGTTTGGTAATTGCCCTTTACCGAGAATTTGTTCTTGTTCCTCCATCAAATGAATGAATCGTCCACTTGCCTCTTTAACTACACAACCTATAAAATAGTCAAAAGAGATTCCAGTTCCATTTTTTCTTCTTCCTGAAGAAGCCTATCCTCAATTAACTTCACATTCCAAACCCACCTATTCTTCAACCACTTCCCCATGTAAGTAACTTTGAGATTCAAATCTGACGCACATGCGAAAAAGTAGAGGAAATAGAAGGCTTAACCAAGATGAACCAAGCCAATTGTCTCTCCAAAAACCAATTGAAAGTCCATTGCCAATTTCACAAGTAATATTGTTTGAGAATCAATTGAGATCTTCCTCCTCCATAACTCCTACTAAAATCAAATCTCTTCACCATAGAGAGTCGAATATGTTGATAATTGGCCTACTACCTTCAAACATTTTCAATTTGATATCCCCGTATCTCAAAAACAAACATGACTGAACAACATTTGACTCATTAAGAATGCGCCACTTCCACTTACTCAAGAGAGATAGATTAAGCATCTCACAATGCTTTACTCCTAACCCACTTTGTTTGTTTGATTTACACACATTCCGCCGACTGATCCACGCAATTTTCCTTTTCTCCGAAACACCACCCTTAAAGAAAATATCGTTGAATCCTCACTATCTCTTGAATAAGACACTTGGGAGCCTTATAAAAAGATAAAAGATATATTGGAATTGAATTAAGAACAAAATTCAATAAAATGACACGACCTCCCATCGATAGAAATTTTCATTTCCACATTGAAAAACGGTTCCTAAACTTATCCAACAGTGTTTTCCACATAACCACTCGCCCTTAAGATTTTCTCGGACTATGGGATATATCTAAAATTAACAATAAAACAATTAATAATTTTATTGATTTAGATTTTTTTTTAGTTTTTCTTTTTACATTAAGATCAACACCAAAAGGTAATTAAACAATGTTGAATATTTTTCAATCAAATTGTCTATTCACATATTAATTACAACTATAGACACATAGTTATTTACTTAATAGATGTTAACAATAAAATTAATAATTTATATAATGGACCTTTCATTAGTGTTGACGACTCAGCCAAATCTACTAATGCTAAAGCTTTAAGCAACCATGATGAATGAGCCAAATCCTATACCTGTATGGCAGATTATTTGTAAGTTGGATAGTTAGATATATAGTTAAAGTGTTGAAATGACAAGGGAACAAAGTAATCACAACTAATAGAACATATAAGGTAGAGGGTCTTTTGTACCAAATAAAAAAGGTACAGGGTCTTTAATATGATAGAGTGATAGATTAAGCCTCTCACAATACTCCTTTCAAGGTCTCAGGTTCGAATTCTATTAGGTGCAATCAACTTTTGTGTGGGTCAGTTTATACGGAACTTTACTCCGGTTTTAAACGGGACCCCACTAGTGAACGGTGAAATTAATTCCTCTTAGATTAGTCGGTCGCAAGGCCGGATACTAAAATTTTCAAAAAAAAAAAATTGTTTTATGTATTTGTGAAGATAACCAGTTCTATATATAACATGCATAATTGATATGGCACAAGATGACCAGTTACATACTCATTCTCACTTCACTCCAAAGTCTCTTTATACACAATCTAACAATAGTTTGTTAAAAATTAACGATCCTGATTGATTGTATTTTGGGGATATCACCATTTAATCAGTTTCTATTTTCTGTTTTGGATTTTACAAATTTTCTGTTTCTCTTTGTTAAAAATTTTCAGAAGTAAAATCACTTTCTGTTTTGGATTTTAAAAACTTTAAAACTAAAATTAGTTTCAATTTTGAACTATGAAACTTTTAAAAATCAAAATCAGTTTTAAACATAAAAATAAAACTAAAATTATTCATGATAAACATGTCTTAATTCAAACAGCTCATATCATATATTTGCAAAATAATTAAAATATTACAAATATATATTTTTATTTATTTAGTCTTAATTTTAAAAATAATGGTTAAAGTGGTGATTGTCTCTAAATGCATGTCAGAGTGATAATCCGTGGTAGTTATTGCGGTGGTAGTCAGTGGTGATGAGAATGGTGGTTTAAAGTGGTCGGAGTGGTGGTTAGAGTGTTAGTAAGTGAAGGTGATGATTAGTGGTCAAATTGGTAATTTTAGGTGGATGGAGTGGTGAATGATAATGGTTCAAGTGGTGATGGACAGGGTCGACCCAATTAGGGGTGAGAATAGGCTGGGCTGAGTTAGGCTTTGCTAAATTTGAGCCTAGCCTACTAAAAAAGTCAAAGCCTAAGTCTGGCCTGTAGTCTATCATAGACTTATTTTTAGGCCTAAGTCTGCCCTTTTCGAAGGCCTGATTGACCTACTAGCCTATTTAAAAGCCTACTTCATTTGAACATTTGTAATTTGTAAATAAGAAACTCAACTAATGTTAAATAAACTAACAAATTATAAGATCAATGAGATTAAATGGTTGTTTTCATTGTCGCATTCAAGTTTATCTATTAGCATAAGTTTGATGATACTATTTATTGGAGAGAACTTATGAAAAAGCTTATGACAACAACTTATGAAATTGTTTATAATGTTTTTTCAACTTATTTTCAGAAGTTCTTCAAGATAACTAAGTTTTATTTTCGTATTTTAATTAAAAGTACAAAATAGAATATAATAATAACAATAAATTTGTTGAGTTTTTCTTAAATAGGTCAGCCTGATAGGCTTAAAAGGCTTTTCTTACGGCCTGTGGCCCAGCCTCTTTAGTTAAATAGGCTTACAAAAAAGTCTAGGCCTTTTCTATTTAAGAAAAAGTCTGACCTGACCTAGGCCTATGTAGGCTAGGCCGTAGGCCTCTGTTAGTTAGCCTGACTTATTCCCACCCCTAGACCCAATCAATTTGAAGGTCTTCTTCTAATTTAAAAAATGGGCCTAAATTTAAATAATTAAATAAATACTATTTTAATAATTAAAAATAAGGTGCAAAAAAATGAAATTATATATTAAATAAATGAGCATCAAAAAGCTTAAAGCATTGTTTAAACTATCAATTCATACAACTTAAAGTATCTAACTATTTAAAAAGAGTCTTCCTACGAATATTTTTTGAAGTAAATTCATCAACTAAATCTTCATATTTTACTGTTTCTAAAATATCATTTTCAACTGCTATTAATACCAATCCATTAAGCCTTTCTTGTGACATAGTAGACCGCAATTAAGTCTTTAAGAACTTCAATATTGAAAAACTCTTTTTTGCAGAAGCAACTGTCACAGGAATAGTCAATTTATATATGCAATAACTGTATTAGGAAAACAATCCAAACCTTTCAAAAATAATAATATATCAATAGGTCGTATGATTTCTTCAGGCAACATTTCTCTTAGTAACTTTAACTCTGCAAAAAGTTCATTCCCATCTGCTAGTTCTTGTGTTGGCTGGAATTTTGGTAAAACAAAGTTGAACAATGTTGATGTCATATGTCTGATGTCATAACATTGGTTCTTATCATTAGCTGTTGCAGGGTTGAAAGTTTTGTATGCTGATGTTATAAGTGATGTCTTGACATCACTATACCAGAACATCAGTTTGTGATGTTTTAGGGCTGCGCGTGTTAGGATGGTTTGTTGTTAGTAAGATCATTGCTGAGAGCTAGAGAGATTGCAGGCGAATTTATTGGAGAAGATTTATTCTGATACAATTAATTCTGCATATCTTGTGGAGAATAGTTTGTTACTATTTTTGTGCAAATAGACATGGAGAATTGTTCCTATTTGTGTGGAGAAGATCTTGCAGCTGAATTAAAAAGTGAAGATTTAAAAGATACATAATATCCTGGAAATATTATGTGGAGCTGATTTAAAGGTGTGGAAGATTAAAGATAAAATCTAGTAAAGATTGAGTATTTAAAATATGAAGATTTGATTGAAGATTTAATTGAAGATTTGATTGAAGATCTATTTAGGAGTAGAATATTTTGCAGATTGAAAGCAGAAGATTTGATATGATTTGAAGGCCCAAATCCAGTTGGGAAAAAGTTATAAATAGAATGCTTGTAATCTAGAATAGGCACGGGTCCAAGATGTAGATCATTAGGGCTTTGTCTATGTGAACCACTCGGGTTGTGAGACGATCACTGTGTTATTACTCAGAAACCTATAGGTAATGAGTATTGTATTGTTCTTGGAGGAAGCTTTGAAGCAACTCCAAGGTGTGTCATGGAAGTGTGTCGTCTACTTTTCTGTGATTATAAGTTGTTGGTAATCAAGTTGTTGATGCAGTGGCGGAGTTGTTGACTGCTAGACATCATTGCGATGATTGGGAGTGAGATGGAGTCTCTTACCTAGGGAGGACTTAGGTAGAAGGGTCATTGGGTAGTGATTGAATTAGGTAGATTGTCAACTGGTCTGTTGAGTCTGTAATTTGATACTACTAATAGTGGACTTCCTTCCTGGCTTGGTATGCCCCCAGATGTAGGTTGTTGAACCGAACTGGGTGAATAATCCTTGTGTGCAATTCTGTGCTTTTCTGTTGTCTTACATTGCAGAGTGTGTTGTTGTAACATCACACATAACATCACAGGTTTTTAGTGTCTTGTTCATACAGCAGATATTGATGTTGTGACATCACACTTAACATCACATATCTAATACCAGAATTTCAATTGGTATCAGAGCAGACATCCTGTCTGTTTCTGGATGAGATCTTGGGAAGATACTTTCTGGTTCATGAGCAAAAAAGAGAGTTGTTTGGATGATCCCTTTGAGTGAAGGATGGACTATTCTTGATAAAGTATTGTGCAAGGATTTTTTAGTAGTGCCTGAAAGATGTTGAGGAGTTGTTATGTGTTCCGCTGCATGGTATCTGGTGTTACCCTGGTTGGTTCTTGTATCTCTGGTGTTGAGATTCTAGAAAGATATTCTCTTGGAAAGTCATTAGGGTTTGATTTCCTCAGCAGGAAGAGAGGCCAGCGTTATCTCATATCCTGGTTTGGGAGAGAAGTGTTCGGAAGGTGAATGGATCTTCTAAAGACTGTTTGACATGGAAGGATCAGAAGAAGAATATATTTCAAGTCAGACATTGAAGACCAATTTGTTCAGTACAGTGATTCATTCTTTATCGTCTTTCTTGATGGTGAAAGAAGAGGGTAGAGCCAAAGCAAAAGAGTATCACTGTCAAATATTTCATGCGGGAGTGAAGATCTTGATAAGTTATCTCTTAAGCTTAGTTGTGGTGACCTAAGGAGGGGGAAGTTTCATCAAGAAAGAAGCTGAGCTTAATATGTCAATGTCTCGACATCGCGCTACACATCAGCAGTTTATGCATTCCAGCTGGAGCTGATTGAAGAAAAAGTAGTAATCTTGATAGCAGAAGAGAAAGAGATGAACCTTGGTTGAGCTAAACTGACTGAGGACAATATTATAGGGAAAATGCATCCAAGAGTCTATGTGCAGTAGCAGTGTAAATCAGCCTGTGGTCAATTGGTGTCTACATTAGTTGTATGGAATGAACTCTTCCAGTTTTGTGGCTTGAAGGATTGGAAGTAGCAGATTGTCTATGGTATGTTTATTCTCTGGCTTTAGATGCAGAAGGATGGCAGTTATCACTCTTAAGTTAGACAAAAGGTTTGAACCTTGTGCTTATAAGAAGAAGCTTCTGGAAGAGTGTGTTATGCAGGTTACTGCAGTTTTGTTGGTCTAATCTTGGAAGTGGATCAGATGCTGATATGCTCTCGTGTGTTCCCGACAAGAGATATGATTAGGAGATGTGATTTAGACTAATGTCGGAACTGATGTTGAAACATCATTTCAGTTCTTTGCTCAGGGAGGAGTGAAAGGTCAAGACACTGACCTAACCTGGAATGCTTTTGTGGTGTGAATGGTTGTCATGATGGTTTGTTTTGAAGAAGAATCAGCAGATGCCTGTTATGTGACAAGGTTACCTTGACAGGAGCTGAGCGTTTATCTAAGATGTTGTGCATTCAACTAATGACAATATACATTGACGGGAGACTATGTATATGTTTGATGTAAAAGTGCAGGACTGCAGAAGTGTTGATAATTTACCTTTCTCTATGAGGCTGTTTATTTCTCTATGTGGTGTATTGGTGTGTGATGACCTAGGATTATTGCTTAACATCTGTTCCTAGTAAGTATTGTGGTGGTGATGTTGAAGATGAAGATGGAAAACTATGAAGACATCATAATCTTGATGGTTACAGCTTGGATCAGTTTAAGTGGTTTGGAGCATGGTGTTGGCTCTGGTTGTGAAGGTCGAGGATAAGTGGCAGTTATCTCTGGTTCTCTACTGACAGCTCTACTAAGGGAAGTGACTTTCTTTAGTATTGCTATGGGGTAGTCTTGGACTACTTAGTTTTTGAAGATTTAGATGTGGTAGGTTTGAAGTCTTTGGAGTTTTTGAGCAGGATGAAGGTTGTCTACTCAAACTTGATTGGTGAATCAAGTCTATGAGAGCATGGAAATCTGTTTCTGCAGAGGGAGGAGGTTCTTCTGAGTGGCAGAAGGAGGAGCTGAATTCAACAGTTGGATGTCAAAACATATAGCTTAACATCAGGATTCTCAGCTGGGGATGTGGCACATCAGTTTATGATAGGATGTTTCAAAAAGATCATTCTCATGGCAGTTTGCGGGAGCTGCAGGAAGGAGAAGATGTTACATGACCATGGCTTAGGGAGTCTAAGTGTGTTTGCTTTTGAGCAAGTGGATCATGTGACTTGAAGATCAAGTTTCCTTGGTATCTCTGTGTGAGTTCTGACAAACATGAATGAGGTGATCAAACTGTGGCAATTGGTTGATCTCAGAAGTGGGGTTGAAGAATCAAGATAATCAGAGTGTGGCAGCTGTTTATTTTTAGAAGTGTCTTGGAACAAGTTACTCTTGGTGAAGGGTGAGTATGCTCTGGTTCAGGAGCTTGGTGCTTACATTATGCCTAAGGAGCGTCTACATAGTCATATGGGAGAATGATGAAGTAGATGGTCTGCCTTGGATGGAGAATGTAGAGAAGACCGAAGTAGATCAGGTATTGATTGGAAGTCTGAAGATGAAGAGTATGATAGGGAATGACTGCCTTTGGAGAAAGAGACAATGGTACCAAAATGCATGTGCTCAGCAAGTGTACTCAAATGTTCATCTTCATCTAGAGCATTAGTTAACCATGACTGGGGGAGTACTTGTCTATGGATTTTGCTGCAAAGTTACATATATTGTGAAGATTGCATGCTGATCAAGATTGTGAAGATTGGTTGAATCTTATGAGGATATAATGTCAGATAACATGTTATGACATTAGGTGTTAGGCTGTTGGATGGCATGTTGGTGTGGACATGAATGGTTCTAGGCATGTGAAGCTAATTGTTTGAATCATATGTGCACATGCTTCTGTGGAGGAGTCTGAAGGACGATTTTATTTATTTTGGAATTACTTTGTGAGGGTCTTTGTTGATGGGAGATGTCACACTTGTCTTGGTGTGTGAGTTCAGTGGAAGGCATTGTGTGTGTATGATTGTGTGAAGTATTCCTGACTGGATGGATGAAGACTGTGTCTGGAGTTTCCAAATGTTATCATCAAGGAGTTCATAGTGATCAGAGAGAAGTTGATCAGCTTGGCAAGTTGTGAGTTTTGGAGCATAAGAAGATAACAAACCAAGAGGGTATCATGTGAGTTTTGGTATTTGGATTGTTTGAGGATTAAGCATTAAGTGAATGCGTTCAGCAGGTGTGTTGAACAAAGGGTGCGCTATTGAAGACATGAAGATGAGTCTTATGTTTTCCATTCATTTAAGGTGTTCTTCTTGCAAAGGAGCACTGGGTATCTTAGATAGGGAGAATTGATCTTTTGGTGAAGAAGTTGTTTATCCAGATTGTAATGTCAGACAAGATGTCGTGACATTGTGTTACTGGTGAAGTTCATGGTGTACTTGACAGTTTAGACCTGGTTCTATAGATTTGTGTGTCAATGGATTGAATCAGAAGTATACATTTACACCAATGTTTGTCAATTTTTGGCCAAAAAGAGGGAGAGAATGTACAGTAGTAGCTGCTGAGTCTAGATTTTGTTCTGAGTATATTGGTTGGATGATTCAGAGTTTGATTTTGGAATTTTTTTGTGCTTGCTGCGATGTTCAGAGTTTGTCCAATTGTGACTAAAAAGGGGGAGAGAGTAGCCAAGGTGTGGTTGTGAAGCCTTTACTGATATGGTGTAGCAGTTGAGGGGGAGAGTGTATGAACAGATGTGAGCTGGTTCTTGGTTTGAGGGGGAGTTTGCCATATGCTGATGTGAAAGTGAGTTTATGCAGCTTGTTGGTTTTTATTGCTGCTGGTTAGTGAGTTTGTGCAGCTTGTTGAAGAGTTGCTGCTGCTAGGTGGTTAGTGAGTTTATCCACTGTTGGGTTCTCTGATGATGGCAGAGTTTGTTTTAGCCAAAATTAGTTAAAGGGGGAGATTGTTAGTTCTTGTGATGGCTGGAATTTTGGTAAAACAAAGTTGAACAATGTTGATGTCATATGTCTGATGTCATAACATTGGTTCTTATCATTAGTTGTTGCAGGGTTGGAAGTTTTGTATGCTGATGTTATAAGTGATGTCTTGACATCACTATACCAGAACATCAGAACATCAGTTTGTGATGTTTTAGGGCTGCGCGTGTTAGGATGGTTTGTTGTTAGTAAGATCATTGCTAAGAGCTAGAGAGATTGCAGGCGAATTTATTGGAGAAGATTTATTATGATACAATTAATTCTGCATATCTTGTGGAGAATAGTTTGTTACTATTTTTGTGCAAATAGACATGGAGAATTGTTCCTATTTGTGTGGAGAAGATCTTGCAGCTGAATTAAAAAGTGAAGATTTAAAAGATACATAATATCCTGGAAATATTATGTGGAGCTGATTTAAAGGTGTGGAAGATTAAAGATAAAATCTAGTAAAGATTGAGTATTTAAAATATGAAGATTTGATTGAAGATTTAATTGAAGGTTTGATTGAAGATCTATTTAGGAGCAGAATCTTTTGCAGATTGAAAGCAGAAGATTTGATATGATTTGAAGGCCCAAATCCAGTTGGGAAAAAGTTATAAATAGAATGCTTGTAATCTAGAATAGGCACGGGTCCAAGATGTAGATCATTAGGGCTTTGTCTATGTGAACCACTCGGGTTGTGAGATGGTCACTGTGTTATTACTCAGAAACCTGTAGGTAATGAGTATTGTATTGTTCTTGGAGGAAGCTTTGAAGCAACTCCAAGGTGTGTCATGGAAGTGTGTCGTCTACTTTTCTATGATTGTAAGTTATTGGTAATCAAGCTGTTGATGCAGTGGCGGAGTTGTTGACTGCTAGACATCATTGCGATGATTGGGAGTGAGATGAAGTCTCTTACCTAGGGAGGACTTAGGTAGAAGGGTCATTGAGTAGTGATTGAATTAGGTAGATTGTCAACTGGTCAGTTGAGTCTGTAATTTGATACTACTAATAGTGGACTTCCTTCCTGGCTTGGTATGCCCCCAGATGTAGGTTGTTGAACCGAACTGGGTGAACAATCCTTGTGTGCAATTCTGTGCTTTTCTGTTGTCTTACATTGCAGAGTGTGTTGTTGTAACATCACACATAACATCACAGGTTTTTAGTGTCTTGTTCATATAGCAGATATTGATGTTGTGACATCACACTTAACATCACATATCTAATACCAGAATTTCACCATCAATATCAGATTGCTTATTATGTTTCAATACCCATTCAAAGTTACTACAACAAGACTTCAAAGTTGCCTCATCCAATGATTGTACTTGTGAGAAGTAAATAAGAAACCAAAAATACTTTCATACTCTTGGTATTGCTCAAATCTCTTATTAAGAGAAACAAGAGCTTGATCAACAAGGTAAAGAAAATAATTAGCCCTGAAAGATTCCTCTTCAGATAGCTTGACTGCCGGGGTATTCAAATTCTCATCAAACTGTCTTTTTCTTTTAATTATACGCCTTTGAAAAAATGTCGGGGCGATATTCAATTCAACCACAATTTTCTTGGTGTTAACCAATGCCTTATCAAAACCTGTTTCTCTATATCCCTCAAAATATGAAATCAACTCCTTTATTTTTTCCATAGCAACATCAATATGCATATCCTTTTCCTACAAAAGCTTGATAACATAATTAATTGTAGAAAATATTTCAAACCAAATAATTATAGCCATCAAAAACTCAAAATCACCAAGCTCATTTGTTGCTAAGGATTTAGCTTCATTTTGTATTTTAGGATCAAGATCATTTTCTGACACTTTAAGTAAAACTTATGTAAAATCTAACATTTGAGTTCTTATAGCTTTGACAGTTTCTACACGACTCTCTCAGCGTGTGGATGAGAATGATTTTGGAGTCAACCTTTTTACATTATCTTTTAAAATTTGCCATCACTTAGTGGAATTTGTAAAAATTGTATAAATGCGTTGAACAACTCCAAAAAATTCCTAACTTTATTACAAGAGTTAGCCATATCACACAATGCCAAATTAAGACTATGACAACCATAAGGAGTATAAAAAGCTCTCAAATTTATGTTTAAAAATCTCTTTTGTACACCTTGATGTTTTCCTCTCATATTTGACCCATTATGATAACCTTGCCCTCTCACATCAAATAGGTCGAGACCAAGTTCTTTCAATTCATTTTGTAACACATCAAAAAGCCCTTGATCAGTTGTGTCATTCACGTTCAAAAATCCTAAAAATGATTCCTCAATGCTAATAGAAGATGAAGAAATATCCACATATCTTATTATCAAGGACATTTGCTCTTGGTGACTAACATCAGGAGTACAATTAAGTATCACTGAAAAATAATTTGCTTGCTTGATTTTTCGAATGATTTTAATTTTAATTGTAGAACCAAGCAGTACGAAATCAACTCATTTTGTATTTTATGACCAAGATAATGAACACGAAATTGTTGAGTTGTAACACGTCTAATATGTTCTTAGATGATTGGGTTAAATCCAGCTAACTTTTCAATCAAACCCAAAAAGTTGCCATTGTTATCTTCGTACAATTTCTCCTTAGAACCACGAAATACCAAATTATGTTTAGCAAGAAATTTCACTATTGAAGTAACTTTTTTTAAAACATCTTTCTGGTGATCCTTTTCTTTCTCAATTAATCTTTGAGTGATTTTATCAATAGTTTGAAACTGTTGCAGCCTTTGACGATACTCATATCAAGTAGTCATATTTTTAATATGTTCCATGCCTAACTCGTGCTCTTTAATTCTTGCACCAACATGTATCCAATCACTATAACCCTTATTTGCTAATTGTCCCCTACCAATCCCATTTTTAAAAACTTTACAACAAAAACAAAATACTCTATCAAGCTCTTTCGAATAAACAAGCCAGTCTCTATTACACATCTCTCAATTAGCTAAAGCTCTAGTATACAAATCAGCTGTAAAGCGTCTATTCAAACTATCTCTAGGACCCTTCACAATAGAATTATCTCTTTTAGGACCTTTCGCAACTAACAAATCAATCAGTTCAGGCAGAAGACAATCCCAATTTCTTGGATCAAATATATCATAATCAACATTATCATTTTCACTATTAAATTCCTCAAGATTATCATCATCATAATTAACTTCATCAGTAATGGACACACTATCAAGATTATCATTTTCAATGGGCACACTATCAAGATTATCATTTTCAATGGGCACACTATCATGATTATCATTTTCAATGGGCACACTATCAAGAATTTCAACATCAATATTATCAACACAATGACTTTCATTTAAAACTTGTGGTTCATTGATTAAAAATTTATCAAGAGCTCCTGCTTGAGATTGAATTAACTCTTCAATTTTTTTCTTTTTCTTACGCTTATCATTTCCACATTCATACTTTCTATTCTTAGGAGGCATAGTAAAAGAACCTGGAATATCTCACCATGTCTATTGTGTCCCTTGATGATAAATTCCGGAGTATTGACCAACAAATGTTCTATTAGTAGTCCCGCTGTGAAATTGTGTTCCTACATTAACATATAAAATAAATAAAACCACTAAAGATCATAAAATAATAAATTATGTCCATAGAGTCACATACACAAAAAATTCCATAGAGTAATATACATTACTCTTTAAAATATACATATTTTAAATCTTAATTCATTTTTGTGAGACATAATTGTTTTCTTTATTCTTTTGCATTTTTTAATCTTTAAAATATATCTTCATTAATCTTTACATTTTCTTTCTCATTTTTCAAATTTCTTTCTCATTTTTCAAATTTCTTTCTTATTCTAATTTCTAAAAATTAAAACTCTTTCTTATTCTAATTATTAATTTCTAAAAGTTAAAACTTGGAAGCAATGAAAATCCTTAAGTTTCATTTCATGTAATCGTTAACACTTAACAGTAAGTTTGTAAAGAATATTAACATCAACAAAATCTGTTTGAAAATTGAAACCATAACCATTACTTTCTCATAAGTATCACGTACTCTCTTTTTCTTCTTTCCATCTCATGATCTCCAACCTAAATCTAACATTTGCTTTCACTTTTAATTTTTAAATTCCTCTGTTATTCTATTTCTAATTTTTAAAAACCTTCACTTCCTTTAACAATTTAACATAACCATAAGAAAAAGCAAAATACCATGAAGCTTTGAGAGAAATGATAAAACATGTTGCAATCACTCATTTTCTTTTTTAAAAAAATGGTTTCCAAATATGATTAAAAAAATATAAAAAAAATGGAATAGACTATTTTTTTTATAAGAAACTGAATGTATTTCTGCAAAAGAATGATTTATAAATATGAACTGAAAATGTTGTATGTACATAGGAGGTAAATATATATTTCACAGACAAATAAATTTATTAAACGGAGTAGGCAAGATCATGTAAGTTGTAACTTATACAAACTATTGCAGAACCAATTCTCCTTTGTTATGAATGTAATACAAATTTACTCTTTTTTTTTGCAATAAATTAATAGACAATGCTACAGTGGTTGAAGAAGAATGAAAAGAAAAAAAACATACAGCATAAGAGACAAATGGTAATGTGAATCAATACGACGTCGCTTTTGTTTTTTCGAATCTCCGTCAATGTCGTCGTAATTTCGTAAACTTGTGGTAGACAATTTTGCGGTGTTTCGTTATGATAGTGTGGCATTTTGTTGCGATGGTACAATGTGGTATTTTGTTTGGTGGTGCGGTGAGGTGAGGTGTGGCATTTCGCTTTGTTTTTAATTTGTTTTTTTAACGGCACTACAGATGAGATTTGTGAGAGAAACAGGGAGAAGATAAAGAGACGACATTTATTTTGATGTTTCAATTTCCATTTTTTTATATATTGTATATTGAATAATACTAATAGTTTTAACATTGGGCCCCTAGGATTGTGAGGCCCCAGTGCTTCAGCACTGCCTGCACCTGGAGAGGGTCGGTCCTAGTGATGGATGTTGGTCAACATGGTGATGGACGATAATCGAAGTGGTGGTTATAGTGTTAGTCGGTGGTGGTGACTGATGGTCAAATTGAAAATCTGATGTGGATGGAGTGGCGATTGATAGTGGTTGAAGTGGTGATGAATGTTGGTCAACATGGTGGGAGATGCTGGTTAGAATGGTCGTTAGCGATTACTAGAGTGGTGGTTAAAGGTGGTCAAAATGGTTGTCATTATGGCAGATCGTGGTGGTCAGTTCGAAGATTATAAGTGGATAAAGTGGTATCGATTGTGATGAGAGGTGACCATAGTAGTGGTCAGTTGTAGTTGAAGTGGTGGTCAGAAATTATCAAAGTGGTGGTGTGCAATTGTCAGAGTGGTGGTCAGAGTGGTTGTCGTAATGGTAGTCAGATGGGAGATCATAGATGAATAAATTGTGGTGATCATATGTGATCATAGTGGTGGTCAATTGTGGTTGGTTGTGGTCGAATGTGGTTGAAGTGGTGGTGTTCATAATGGTAGTTAAAGTAGTAGGCGAAGACCATTGGTGGTGGTGTCTTAACTTTAAAACAAAATCATGAATTTTAAAACCTATTTTTTTGTTGAGTTTTAGTGAAAATTTGTTTTGAAATTAAGTAATAAACCAATTCAACCCCATTTTTGCCGAACATGTTTTGATTTTGAAAATGACTTTCAAAACCAAAAAATCACAACCACCTCGAACAAACCCTATAATTTAAAAAACAATTTCAACATGCAGCGTCTGCTTCAAACATGTGTTGAAGCTCAGTGGTAGGAAAAATGTATATGTTGTTATGACCTTTCTAGATAAAATTTCGAGTCATTTTGTCTAATATATCACACATGTTTTGATGGGTTCATGTGGTTTGCATGTAGTATGAGGGGATAGAGGAAACAAGAGAGGAAGTCGTAGCCAATCTTCCAGCCATGTTCACAAGTTTTTTTAGGAGGCCAAATGGTTCTGCATCTTTTTGAACGTGAGAAAAATACAAATTCTTAATTTAAATAGATAAAGGAAGATATTGACACATGGAATTTATCATGGTCCACCCTACAACTTGGAGTTACGTCCAGTCCCTCATGTAACACCCAAGTTTTGAAATTAATTTAATTTATTGAGTTTTATGTGTTGGTGTGATTTATTGGAATGTTATATGTATTTTTTGTGGGGTTAATGGTTATAATTTATATTATTTATCACTATTTTTAGTTAATTAAAATAATAGAAAACTGGATAGAATAAGGAAATATTGAGATATGGGGTGGAGAATAGGATAATAATAAGATTGGTGTGGTAAGGAGTGAGAGACTAAAAGTTGAGGGGGGGGGGGGGGGTGAATAGAAATAATAAAAGATAATATTAGGTTTTTATTTAAAAGAAAAATAAGGAGAAAAGTAGATTTATGCTGTACGTGAAACTTGGGAAAAGAGGAGTTATAGAGGCAAGAGAACAAACCTAGAGGGAAGAACTACCATTGCTGAAAATTCAACCTTTTGCTGCAAAATTCAGGTAGGGGGACTATTCATATATAGGTGTATTTTTCATAAAGGATAGAGAGGGATCCTAACCCTCTTGTGGTTTTTCCTAATCCTCCATTGATGTGGTTTGAATCCTTGAGATGGTTGTGCATACCTCTTAATTATTTTGTCTTGAATATGTTTTTATGTTGTGATTATGTGCTAAATGCGTATGCAATTTATGTGTAAAATTCATATTGGTGTTGTTCTTGTTGATGTGTTTTGGTGATGATGAACATGATAATGAATTTCATGATAGATTAATGTTGATATGTAACCAGTGTTAATTTGGTGTGTTATGTGTCCAACATATTATGTATGATGTTTTTCTGTTCTATTTGAGTGGTTGGGGGTTGAGGGATAGGTCATCGTGCTAGAAAATGCAAGAGTTCTGGTCAGAAAAGTTTCAAGTGTGGGAAGTCAGGACACCGTATTGCTGATTATAAGAGTAATTTGCTAACTTGCTTCAATTGAGTGGAACTAAGTCATATTAGTACTCAGTGCCAGAAACCAAAGAAAACTCAGTCTGGAGGGAAAGTTTTTTCTTTAAGTGGAGTAGAGACTACTATATCTGATAACTTAATTCAAGGTACGTGCTTTATTTATGGTGTTTCTCTAATTGATATGATTGATACCGGTGTGACACATTCGTTCATATCTCTTGATTGTGCTAGAAAGTTGAATCTTAAAATATCTTCTATGGTTGGGAGTATGATCATTGATACCCAAGCTAATGGTTCGGTGACTACTTCATGGGTTTGTTTGAATTTCCCTTTGACTATCTATGGTAAGAAGTTTGGTATTGACTTAATATTATTACCGTTGAGTCAACTTGATATTATCCAAGGAATGAACTGGTTGGAGTTCAACCGTGTTCATATCAATTGTTTCCACAAATCCGTGATGTTTCTAGAGTCAGCGTCATAATAACCAACTAACTTGTAATCTGATGATTTCTTATAAAACAAACCAAGATTAATAGTATTTTTCAGATATCTAAAGATTCTCTTAACATCTTTTAAGTGAGATTCTCTAGGATCTGACTGGAATTTGGAACACATACACGGACTAAATAAAATGTCAGGTCTAGAGGTAGTTAAATACAGAAGAGAGCCAATCATCCTTATGTATACCTTTTGTTCTACCTTTATACCTTCTTCATCTTTCTCCAGAATGCACGTTGGATGCATTGGAGTTTTAGCAGGTTTGCTTTCGGCCATATCAAACTTCTTCAAAAGTTTTCTTGCGTACTTACTTTGATGAATGTAAGTTCCCTTTGGACCTTGATTAATTTGAATTCCCAGAAAGAAGTTCAATTAGCTCATCATGCTCATTTCGAATTCAGCCTGCATTGACTTAGAAAAATCTTGACAAAGAGAAACATTAACATAGCCAAATATAATGTCATCAACATAAATTAAACTATTAAAATGTCATTATTGAATGATTTACATGATAGAGCTGTGTTAACTTTTCTTCTTGAAAAACCATTATGCAAAACAAAGTTACTAAGTCTTTCATACCAAGCTCTGGGAGCTTGTTTTAAACCATACAAAGATTTTTTAAGTTTATAAACAAATTCAGGATTTTTATGATTTTCAAAGCCAGGGGGTTGATGAACATACACTTCCTCTGTTATGTATCCATTCAAGAATGCACTTTTAACATTCATTTGATATAGAATAATATTATGATTAACTGTAAAGGATATTAAAAGACGTGCTTCCTCTGAGGTGCTGGCGTTTTAGTAAGTTCTAGTTCTGATGGGTCAACAACTTCTGGTTCTGATGGTTTAGCTTCTTATTGAGCATCTCCATAAGTTTTATTCTCAGAGTCTGAATAGGCAATTTCTAAATCTACAAATTTATCAACTAGCTTTGTCTTTTCATAGTCAAGCTTATCATCAAACTTAACGTGTATTGATTCTTCAACAATTTTGGTTTTAGTGTTATACACTTTGTAGTCTTTTGAGCGTTCAGAGTATTCTAACATGATACACTTTTGAGCTTTGGAATCAAACTTGTTCAATTTATCTTTAGTGTTAAACATATAACAAGTACATCCAAATGGATGGAAATATAAAATGTTGAGATTTTTGTTCTTCCACTGTTCATATAGAGTCTTCTACATAATCGGTCTTATTGAGATCCTATTCAAAATATAACATGAAGTATTTAATGTTTCTTCCCAAAAGTGCTTTTCCACATTAGTCATATTGATCATGGTTCTGACCATTTATTGTAGAGTACGATTTTTCTGTTCTACAACTTCATTCTGTTGAGGAGTTCCGAGATAGGAGAAATCATGAGAAATGCCATTATTTTCAAAAAAGTTTTAGAAGTATTTATTTTCAAGTTCACCTCCATGATCACTTATGACTTTGACAATTTTTAATTGTTTTTCATTTTGCACTAGTGTACAGAAGGTAGTAAATTCATAATGTGACTCATCCTTGTGTTTGAATAACTTTACCCAAGTCCCTCTGCTGAAGTCATCTACGGTGACTAACCACTACTTCTTGCCATTGATAGAGGCAATTTTAATTGGCTCAAATAAGTCAATGTTCAAGAGTTCTAGAGGTAGAAACAACATTCTTTACTTTGAAATATGCTTTTGAAAACTTGCCTTTTTGACATGCCTCACAAAGAGCATCTGAAGCAAACTTCAGATTTGAAAGGCGTCTGACTAAGTTGAGTTTGTTCATCTTAGAGATTTTTCTCATGATAACTTGATTCAACCTTATATGCCATATCCATTGCTCTTCGTTCACTGACATAAGGCATTTAACATTTTTTTCTAAATATGAAAGTTTGAATTTGTAAATGTTGTTTATACTTAAAGTCATCCTTTTGACCTACTACTCTGCAAAACTATTGATTAAAAATAATGTCATAATCATTGTCACTTAATTGACTTATAGACAAGAGGTTATGCATTAGACCTTCAACTAATAAGACATTGGTAATAGAGGGAAGATAATAATTACCTATTCTTCCAGTACCAATAATCGTATCCTTCTGATTTCCTCCAAAATCTACAAAGCCTCCAAGCTTAAGTTCCATCTCTTAGAACATATGCCTTCTTTTTGTCATGTGCTGAGAGCACCCAGAGTCTATGTACCATGACCGGTGTCTCAACTTGGTTGCTAAGGATATCTGTTACATAATTATTTTGTTTTTAACTACCCACATCATTTTGGGTCCATTTTGATTAATTCTCCTAGAGGTTTTAGCAACCAAGGGTTTAATTGCAGAATATATAGTATGTGTGTGACCATAGGTGAAATGAGAGTATAAAGCTTTTGGATTTATCACAATCTCTTTGGGTTTAGGCATGAACATAGAGTTCTTTGGTTTAACATAACCAATTCCTCTTTTCCCTTTTCCACTTACTCCATATATTATTGAAGCCATCTTGCTTCAATCTATGTTCTTCGCTAGGAATTTTTGAAAAGACGCTTCATATCTCTTGGAAGCACATTCAGAGTCCATATGAGCTTCTTAAAGAACTTATTTTTCAAGCTTTTCACTCTTGCTTTTCAAGTAAGATTTTTCTTTTTCTAAACTACTGACTCGTTCTTTTAAAGCTGAGTTTTCTTTCAGCAGTTCACTATGGGCTTCAGAATCGACTACATGAATCTGTTTTAGATTATTGTATCTTTGTTGAAGCTTCAGACTCTTTTCAAAATCTCAGCTAAGGACAATTCTAATTCATAAAGAGTGAGATGAAAAAAATACCTCTTCAGAGTTTGATTCTGAATCTGATTCGGATTTAGATGCTTCGGTGCTAGCTTTTAGAGCCATATTAGCGTGCTCTTCTTCACAGTCATCTTCTGAAGATTCATAGTCATCCCAGGTTTCCATTAGAAACTTCTTCTCTCTTAAGAATTTCTTTTTAGGATTGAGTTAGCTACACCCATTCTTATAATGTCTAAATTTTTTGCATTCAAAGCAGGTAACATTCTTGTCAACTCCAGACTTCTTCTTCTTAGAGGTTGATACAGATTGTCCACTTGTTCTTCTGTAGCCTCTGAAGTTTGTTTGTCTTTGCTTCCAGATTTGGTTGATGCTTCTGGAGAGTAGAGACAACTCTTCCTCTTCTTTAGAGCTTTCTTTATATTCTTCTTCAGCTTGAAGATCTTTAGCCTTCTCAAGCATGCCTTTGGACTTCAGAGCCACAAACTTTACTTTCTTCTGGAGCTCATCTTCTTCAAGCTCAATCTTGTGACTCCTTAGAAAAATTATAAGTTATTCCATAGTCGTGTTGTTAATATCCTTTGACACCTTAAGTGTTGTCACCATAGGCCTCCATTTCTTTGCAGGCTTCAAATGATTTTATTTACATGATCTGCAGTGGTGTAACCTTTATTCAAAACTTTTAATCCAACTACAAGAGTTTGAAATCATGAGAGCATCTCTTCAATCATTTCGTCTTTTTCCATTTTGAAAACTTCATATTTCTGAATTAAAGTCAAGACCTTAGTTTCCTTAACTTACTCGTTTCCTTCAGGAATCATTCTTAAGGAATCAAATATAGACTTAGCAAAGTCTCTATTTGTAATTCATACTCTGAATAGGAAATAACATTCAATAATATAGTTCTGGATCTATGATGATCTTGTGATCCTTCTTTTGCTTCTCATTTATCTTGCTTCTTTCAAGCTTAGTACCATTTTCATCTGTAGGATGTGTGTAACCATCTATTACCATATCCCAAAGATCTGCATCATAACCTATGAATAAACTTTTGATTCTATATTTCCAATAGTCAAACTTTTCTCCATCAAAGATTGGAGATTTGGCAGAATAATAATATTTATCATTGTTTGCATATGCCATTCTGTGTTTCAAAATATGGATCTTTATCTGACACTGTTAAGTGTTTGACACAAAGTAGTCAATACCAGAACCATAACTCTAATGTCAATTCAAGGTCTAGGAAACATAAGAAAGATGGGATTGAATTGGGTTTCAAATGTGAGTTTTTTCGCAATTCAAAAGTAATAGCAATAATGATAATAATGACAAGGTATTTTTATCCTGGTTCACCATTAACTAGGTTACTCTAGTCCACTTGCCAATGTGATTTTTCCTTCTCAACAGGGCTTAATCCAAAAATCAAACTGATTACAATCTCAAATATTACCCGTCAATGACTTCTCAAGGATTCTGACTGAACTTAGTCCCTTAAGGAATTACAACTCAAAGACTAACTGTCAATGACTTCTTAAGGCTATAGACTAAACTTAATCCCTCAAGGAATTTAACAACAGTTAAATACAAGTTTTGTGTTTACGAAATTGCTTCTAAATAAGCAGATACACAAAGTGATAAAAAGACTTTACACTTAAGAATATATGAATCTGAGTGCTAACTGTTTCTCTCTATTTTCTCTTTCTCAATATTGATTTTCTCTATTCAAATTCTTTTAGTATTCGTATAAATGTTTCATTAATGAAGTTCTTCCTTTTAGTTCCTTATTTCTCAACATTCTTTATCCTTTTTATATATATAATGAATAATACTGTTGGAAGATAGAATTGGAAACTTTTTCAATTCTATAGCTGTAATAGTGGTACGAGGTTGAGTCGTAAATCGTGTATAGTGGAGAGAAAATATTTGATAGTCGTTTGGTTGTATAGTCCTTGAAGATCTCAATCCTTTTAATTTTGTCACTCAAATTGTATTATCTTCTATAATATTCATTCAGTCATTTTATCATTATCATTGGCTTCGTATATGATTTGAAGCTTGATCAGATTTCAGAGCCTTGAAGAATAGAAATTAGAGTCTAGTGAAAATGAGGATTGAACTTATCAGAGTAAATCTGGGTTGTTTACTTCACAAGTGTTGATTGGGCTATCCAGAGGTTGACTTTAAGTTTAGCACTTCGTCGTCATGCTTTACTTCAAAATTTGATGGTGTCTAGAGTCCAAAGTCTCTATATCCGGAGCCCATAGTCTCTTTATCAAGAGTCTTGAGTCTTTCTATCTAGAGTCCAGAGTATCTCTTATCTAGAGTCCAGAGTCTCTCTTATCCAGAGTCCAGAGTCTGATGATGTCCAGCTTTGCTCAGCGTCTGACTTGTTCAGATTTTGCTCACTCAACAAACTATTAGAATACAAAATTGTTCTTTATACTTTGTTATCATCAAAACTCAAGGATTGTAGATGTAGAATCAAACTTGTTCCAACACCATGTTCGCAAATTTTTGAAACAAGTTCAAAGTCGTTTTTGTCAAACCACCATGATCTTGTGGGGGCATATTAGAAGAGTGCGTGTACATGTATGATGATTTATTATGCATGAGTATGTTAAGCAATGTGCATGATAATGCTAGGTTGTTAATTAGGTGAATAACTAACTTTGAGTTAATTACAACCACCTAATGTGTTCATAGTGTATATAAGAGTGAAAACTCTTGTAATGGAGATTAACACAAATAATATACAAATCAAGTAAAACTTTCATATTATTGGTGAATATCTCTCTCTCTCTCTCTCTCTCTCATACACACACACACACACACACACACACACACATACACATACACACCCACACGCATGTACGCACGTGCACACACACACACACACGCATGCACACACACACACCCACAAACACATACGCACACACATGCACTTAATCACACGCACACACACACACACACATACTCACACGCACACGCACGCACAAACACATGTACGCGCGTGCACACACGCGCACACACACGCGCACACACACACACACACACACACACACACACACACACACACACACACACACACACGTGCGCGCGCGCACCCACACACACACAATGATAAATATGTATAAAATGATAACATCATAACAATTATATATATATATATATATATATTCATGGAAAAAGTAATAATGAAATACGTAGTTAGTTTAAATTAATAATTAAAAATAATTATTAGATAATTATGAACACACTTATCATAAATCAAATATAAACAAAATTATTGTAACAAATTGCCAGTGGCGGAGCCAGAATTTTTTTGAAGTCTGGGCAAAACTTTAAAGACCGCAAAAATTTGTATGAAATATGACGGTTTTAAAATTGCGTTTAATAAAACTGCCACTATTTACATTAAAATATGACAGTTTTATAAACTGATGTAGTGTTAATAGAAAAATGACAGTTTTGACCGCCTTTATTTTGACACGTCAGTTCCTTTACAGTGAATTTTGTTTTTATTGTTTTTTTTAAATCGAATATTTTCTTTTATAATTATAGAAATTGATCTATATATAGAATTGTATAGAGTCCTAATATATTTTTTATGTATTTGAGGATAAAATTTATTCTTTTCTACTTCTTTTTTACAACACTGTACATGTTTTTTTTTTTAATTTTAGTAATTGCTACTTTTATGTTAATTTTTATTTCTTCTAAGTATTCATTTTTAATTTTTGGTTAATTTGGTCATAAATTGCAACTTTAATCTTTATTTCAATTCTTGCACTTTTTGTAATGTAGTTGAATCTAAATATTATAATATCAAAAAAAATTGTTGTAATGCATACTTAATTGCATAAAAATATAATTTTTTGCATAATTTATAATATTTTGGTTTAAACCTGTATTTTTATGCATAAAAATATAAAATTTTTGGTTTAAACCATAATTTACAACATTATACATGTATTTTTTTTCATAATTTATAATTTATAATTTAATTTTTGGTTTAAATTTGTATTTTCTGCATTTTCATTAATTGTAGCGGTTTAAACCGCCATAATAGCACTTTTATAATTTAATTTTGGTTTAAATTTGTATTTTTCTGCATTTTCATTAATTGTGGCGGTTTAAATAGCCGTAATAGCACTTTTATAATTTAATTTTTGGTTCATATTTGTATTTTTCTGCATTTTCATTAATTTTGGCGGTTTAAACCGCCGTAATATCACTTTCATAATTTAATTTTTGGCTGAATTTTTTATATTTTTGCATTTTCATTAATTGTGGCGGTTTAGACCGCCGTAATAGTACTTTTTAACCGCCGCAATTTTCAAAATTGTGGTGTAAAGAAGGAAATTTTTTGGCCAGACCTTAAAATCGCCTATGCAAATAGCCATGACCACATGCATACAAAATCATTTAAACCAAGGAGAGAGAACAACCTACCCTAACCTCAACAAGGAGAGAGAATGTCCTTATTCTCTCTAACTTCAAAATACCCTAACCTTCTCTAAAATTTTTTAACCTCCAAGTCTCACAAGTATGAGCGAACCTATAACGCAAAATGATAATGAATGGCAACAAGTAAAGAAGAGGGGATGGAAATCAACTGGTTACAACAAAGGAAAGCCAGACACGAGTATTAATAGAAGAAGAGTCGACAATGCTCATGAAAAAAGTTCAAGCTTCTTCTTCACCATGTTCTCAGATTCTCATGGAGCCAAGGAGATGTATGATATTTTCAAGGAGTACAGTGACATTGACGAAGTGGTGATTCCATCTAGACGTGACAAAAACAGAAGGAGATATGGTTTTACAAGATTTTTCAATGTTATTGATGAGAGGGTGATGACTTTGAAACTGGATAACATCTTCATTAACAATATGAAGTTTTTTGTCAACAATCCAAGATTCCAGAGGGGAAGACATGAAGACAAAAAGGTTGGAAAAGTCTGGAGTGGAGACAATAGGAGAGTCGCCTACAAAACCGTCAACACTACAACGAGATTCACGGGGCCATATAAATCATATGCGGAATTATTGAATGAAGGGAATGCGGGTAACTGCAAGGAAGATCATGGGAAACAAAGGCAACAAAACTTCAAGCATGATAAGAAGCCGATATTTGCATATTTGCATATTTGGGAATGACATACAATATCCAAGAATCTTTTCATTTGGAGGGTTATTTTTCCATAAAGATCACACCCATGGTTGCAAACTTATGTTACATAGGGGAAATGGAAGAGGGGGAGTTGAAAGCTCTAGTGGAGGATGCAAGTGATTGGTTGGCACCATGGTTCACTGAAGTTCGGCCTTGGTCACGCAACGAAATTGAAAAAGAGAGATTAACTTGGCAGTTGTGTTTTGGAATTCCATGCCATGCATGGTATCCTGATTTTTTTGAGTTCATTTACGTGTTTAGTGTGGAAATATATTTACGCAGATGATGAAATGAGAGCACAGACTAATTTTGACGTGGTTAGAATCCTTGTCAGAGCCAAGTATTCTATGGTCATCATTGAAGCTTTTAATGTTGAGATTGATGATCATGTTTACCGTGTCAAATTCATTGAAGGATTACATGGCCCTAAGAGGATAGTCATTCCCAAACAGAACGATATATCTTTGAAGGACTCTGAGAATATGTCCTCTGAAAAAGGTAGTAGTATTTGGGAAATGGATGGAGCATGGGAGGAAGATGATGGTCCTACCCTTGGAGAGAAAGATGATGGTGTTGCCAACAAAAACCCAGTTTCCAAAGCAATGTTTGAGGTTGATAAGACTGCGCCAGTGGCTCCCCTACAAAATTCTCAACAACCCACATCAAAGGACATGGTTGATGTGACTATTAGATCAAAGGAAATCCCAAATAACATGTGGGGGAATGTGGATGTTTTATGGTGTGTCATGGAAGCTACTGGTGAGTCAGGAGGGATCATTACTATATGGGGGTGTGAGATCATTAACCAATTATAAGTTTCAATGGAAAAAGCTACTTAGGCATCCATGCACTTTTCAGAGGTAAACCTCTTTTCTTCCTTAGCATATACTCCTCTTGTATTTTGGAAGAAAAGAGACACATGTGGATAAAACTAGTTAATTGGAAGAACAAACTTGGTGTTGAGGGAGTGGATTATTGGGGGAGGTTTTAATTATATCAAACATCATTCAGAGAGGGTGGGAATTAATGTTAGAATGAATAGAATTAAGATGGAGGATTTTGCATCATTTATTGATTTCATGGAAGTTATTGATCTACCCACTATAGGAAACCAATATACCTGGTTTAGTTCAAATGGGAAAGTAAAAAGTAGATTAGATCGTTTTCTAGTGTTTGAAGGCATTATTGAATCATGGAATCTAGTTGCACAGGAAATTGGTTGTAGGGATGTTTTTGACCATTGTCCAATATGGATTAAAGGAAGCCATTTGAACTGGGGTCCTATTCCATTTAGGTCAAACAATTGTTGGTTTGACAACAAACAATTCTTGGCATTTGTAGAAGCCCGGTGGAAGCCATTTCATATTAATGGAAATAAGCCTTTTGTCACGAAGGAAAAACTTATGTTATTAAAGATGAGCTTGAAGGAGTGGAATAAGGAGGTCTTTGGAATCCTTGACCTTAAGATTGAGAAGGTATTCGAGGAGCTTAATCTATTAGACGGTTCCATTGATTCTTCTTCTGCCATAGCCATGATTGAGGAAAGGATGGAGGTTCAACAACAAATTTGGAATAATTTGCATCTGAAGGAAAGCTTTTTGAAACAGAAATTAAGGCAGAAATGAATCAAGGAGGGGGTTCTATACTCAAGATGTTTCCATGGTATCTTAAACTTGAGGAGAAGGAGGAATATCATTGTTGCTCTTGTAACTGACAGTGGGAGGGTGGAGGAGGTGACCATGGTAAAAGCAGTTGCTAAAGACCACTTTTAGTCCATGTTTTCTGAACAAGAAGGTAGCAGACCATTATTGAAAGGAATTGAGTTTAACTATTTGTCTGAAGCTGAAAGGCTTAGTTTGGAAGAAGACTTCTCTAGAGATGAAATCAAGGAAGTAGAATGAGATTGTGATGGTGACAAAAGTCCTGGACCAGATGGATTTAACATAACTTTTTTAAACAAGTGTTGGAACATCTTGGGTGAGGAAATCATTGGTGTTGTCCAAGAGTTCCATTCCACTGTTATTCCCCTTAAAGCAATAACTACCTCTTTTTTGAATCTCATCCCTAAAATCCCAAACCCTCAAAAGATAGAAGATTTTAGGCCAATTTGCCTAATTGGATGTTTGTACAAAATTGTGTCTAAAATTATGGCCAATAGACTCAGGAAAGTAATTGGTAGCATTGTGTCTAAGTCCCAAACTGGTTTTATGCTAGACAGACAAATCCTCGATGGTGTGTTAGTCACAAATGAGGTTATTGATTATGTAAATCGAGGTAAAAAGGAATGCTTGTTATTTAAGGTGGACTTTGCTCATGCCTATGATAATGTGTGTTGGGATTTCTTGAGAAATATGCTTAACAGGTTGGGTTTTGGCAAGAAATGGATTGGTTGGATGGAAGGTGGGGTCTTCAATAATAGCATGTCAATCCTTATAAATGGCAGTCCAAATTTGGATTTTTTTTCCTCAAGAGGCTTGAGGCAAGGAGATCACATCTCCCCCTTTATTTTTTCCATTGTTGCTGAAGGGCTAGCTGGCATAATGAGAAAGGTTGTGGACATCAATCTCTTTAGTGAATTCAAGTTAGATGCAAATTTGGGTGGAACATCTTTTGGTCTTTTGCAATTTGTAGATGACATAATTATGATTGGTGATGGTTCTTGGAGAAATCTCTGGGATATAAATTCAATTTTAAGAGGGTTTGAGATGGCCTCTGGCCTGAGGATTAACATGAATAAAAAAAAATTATATGGCATTAGTTTATCTCCTCAATTTATATTGGCTGCTTCAAATTTCCTTTTCTGTAGCATTGATAACATCCCCTTCAAATTCTTGGGGATTATTGTGGGATCTAATCCAAGAAGAGTTGTAGCTAGGAAGCATGTTATCTCAAATATGAAGAGCAAGTTATCATGTTGGAAGAGCAAATTCTTGTTAATGGAAGGTAGAATCACCCTATTGAATTATGTCCTAAATAATTTACCTATCCATCACATTTCCTTCTTCAAGATGCCTAAGAAGGTGAAGAAGGAATTTATAAGAATTCAAAGACAATTCCTTTGGCTTGGGATGAAGGAAGGCAAGGGTGTGAACTGGATTAGCTGACACACAGTTTGCAAAAGCAAGACAGAGGGAGGTCTAGGTGTTAAGGAGATTGGGAGATTTAGTGAGGCATTATTGTGCAAATGGATTTGGAGGATCTTCAATGACAAAAAAGCCCTTTTAAGTGGAATCATTCTTCACAGATATGGAAACATCGTTAGGAGATTGTGGCTGGATGAAAACAAGCTTCATCCTTCTAAGCACTCCCTATGGTGGAGGGACCGTATGCTCATTGGCAAGAACTTGAAAGGTAGTAGTGGTGACAAGGTAGGAATCAAACATATTGCCAAATTCAAACTTGGAAATGGAGAAACAATCCCATTTTGGAAAGGAATATGGATTGTCACAACACCTTTGGAACATAACTTTCCTCTTCTGTTCAATAATGTTGATAACAAAAATGCTATGATAAGGGAGTTGGGCGTTTGGATAAATGGAATTTGACAATGAAAGCTATAAGGGGATGGTTCTATTAGGGATCCAAATTATGCTGAGGAGTTGCATTTCATCAACTTAATTCTGGTAGAAATATTTCCAAACAACATGGTGATGGATTTAATCAATTGGGAGGCTGCTACTGTTTCACTGGATTTTTCGACCTAACTATGAATGACAAGTATTCATGAGGCTATCCATAAATGTGCCACGTGGAAGACAAAAATAGAGTCAACGTGATTAAAATAACTCAAGGTTGGGGGTCACCTATAGTGATGCTGGTCGAAAGTGGTGTTTCTGAAAAGCCTAATGAAAACATAGGGACTTAGTGAATTAAGCACCATGCTACGATAACACTTAGTGAAATGGAATACCAGGTCATGTTGGCTAAGTGTAGAGTTCACTACGATGGTGGGCAACGCGTCGAAGCATGTTACCTTAATATTTTCGACGACAGAGGTTTTGACTAGGATTATTAGTTCTTGGCACCAACAGAACAGTTGAAAGATTCAAAAGAAGGAGGGAGGCGGGAACTATTGCATATGCGTTGTCGGTGACTCAGAACGTGGGCACGTCAAGGGAAAAAACCGCTACATGATCTGAATATGTGTCATCACGGGGATAGTTTTTAGTCTTGTATAATTATTTTAGACTTGTATATATAGCAACTTAGGTTTATTTTGTAAGGGGTCCGCAAATTGTACATATTTCTGCTACACTCAAAGTACCGCACTGTGAGAAACAAGTGAGGAAAATGTACGTATGCGTTCCACCAATTTAATACATTCCATCATTTTTATCTTAAAACATCTTGTTTTTATGCATTTCAACCCTTTTTTTATTTTCAATTGCCTTTACGTTTCCCGCACTCTATTTTCGATTGCCTTAGTAAACTTTACTTTTCTGCACTTTACTTTAAAAGTATTTTAACTTTCAGCCCTTTATCTTACTGCATTTTATCTTTCTACGCATGCACTTTACTTCGTTTTACCTTGCATTTTGTTCACATTTGCCTTGCATTTCAGTCACGTTTCTTTATCACGACGTTGTTCCAGAAGTTTGCGTTAACTTCGGTAAACGCCCCTATTTTTCGATCAAAAATGATTCACAAATATGTACGAGAGATTTACGAGTTTGATCCCTTAAGTATTAATATAAACTCACATATGTTCTATGAATTTTCACCGCAAACAAATTGGCACGCCCATTGGGACCAGTTTGTGTGTCTTTCTTTTATTTTGTCTTTTTGTCAAGAACTATATAGTGTTTTCTACGTGTGTTTCATTAACTTTTCCTATTCATGTGCGAGAGTGCATGAGATTGTGGTATGGTAAAAGAACCAAGAGAGAAGTGACAAAACCAGTTGTTAGAAGATACATTGGAAGAATGGTGAATCATAGAAATAACCAGCCTCCAAACAGCATTGGAACGGGGACAATTTCTGCAACAGTGACTGAACCTAGTCCTTCAACAACTAGTAGCACGGTGATGCCGTTGACCATGACAACATCAACAACTTTTCCTAAGGGAACAACTATTACACCAATACCCCAGAGTCACCCAGTGACTCCCAGGCCCTCCATGGTGACAAACTTTAGGCCTTTTGCCACAAATTTCATGATGTTTATGCTAGGGCATGAACAACCGTTTGGGATGCCGACGACGTTTATGGAAAACTTGCAGAATTACCCCTTGACATTTGGGGATAATACTGCAAGTATGTTTTCACCCATTATGGGGTCTAGCTCAACCATTCATGGCCGAAATGTGCCACTCCACACGGGGACAAGTTTTGGTTCCCAAGCTATGTTGGCCTTGACAACAAGTTCTGTCATGGCAATGAGGTAGCAGATGGACAAGAGTAACCATGACATGATTAATACTCGAACACATCATATGGGTACATTATTTAACCCATTGATTCAAAATACGAATCAGATTTACCAACAATTGACGACTCAGATGACACGAATAGTCGATTTTTTTGGCGCTCCCCCAGTTCAGTTTCGACCAGGTACACAACCACAAGTCGATAGACAGACTCAACATGAGGGAGTAGTCTTAGAGGAGACCGTGAACCAGGGACAACAAGTAATTCCCTAACATGTCGAGCAAGAAGTACCTAGCAAAGATGGTAATCCATCCGTCGTGATGGGTAATCGACACTAGGATGCCGACTGGGTTGTCCATCAAGTTCGACTGGGAAATTTGTTAAGAGAAGATAACCTGACAACCATTGTCAAAAGGATAATGGCGCAAAATGGGGTTAAGATGGGCGTGCAAAAGGCAAATTTTACATCCCCTTTGTTAGATTTTGTGTTGCAGACAGAATTGCCAAGGGGATGGAAAGTCCCCAAGTTTACAAAATTTGTTGGCGACACCAACGAATCAACTGTCAAACACATAGCTCGTTACCTGATTGAAGCAGATGCCATTTCGAATAATGAGAATTTGAGAATGAGATATTTCTTTAGTTCCCTGACGAAGAATGCGTTCACATGGTTCACTACCTTATCTCCTCATTCGATCCATACTTGGACGCACTTAGAGAGATTGTTCCATGAACATTTTTATATGGGGAAATCCGAGATTAGTCTGAAGGAGTTGTCGAGTGCCAAGCAAAAATTCGTTGAATCAATTGATGATTCCTTGAACATATTCAGGCTATTAAACACAAGGTGCTTTACCCAGGTGCGTGAACACGAGCTTGCCGAAATGACTGCTGGTGGGCTAGAGTATTCCATTAGGAAAAAGCTAGATACTCAATACCTGAGAGATATGGCCCAATTAGTAGATAGAGTTAGGCAAGTCGAGATATTGAAGGCCGATAATGCCAGGACTAGTAAGGGTAAGAAAGAGCCTGTGGTTTATGTCGACCTGCAAGACCACGACATAGCATCTGAGGTAGAATATGAACAAGTCAAGGAGTCTGAGGTTGACTTGGCTGAACTAAAGCCAGGTCCCCCATATGTGTGTAAGTTACTCACGCCTGCAAATGGGAAGAATTCTCTAAAACACAAAGAAAATGATATGTTTCCTAAGAAAACATATACTTTCGATGTAACCAAATGAGATGAGATTTTTGACTTGTTGGTTGTAGATGGTCAAGTACTCGTGCCCCTTGGCGCAAAAGTACCACCATTGGAACAAAGAAAAAATGAGGGTTTTGTAAGTATCACAACTTCTTAGGACATAAAACCTCACAATGTTTTCTTTTCAGGGATCTGTTCAAACTGCAGTAAAGAAAAAATAAGCAAAAATTTAGTTTTGGAAGGATTCCCTCCGGGATTCATATCGTCTCCACAGGGATCGGTGCGAGGGAAAGAATACATTTCAATGGTTTCTACATTTCTAAGCTTGTTGTGACAAATTTTGGTTAAAAGATTCAAGGCACAATAGATAAAAGCGGAAAATATAAAGTAAAGACTTAAAATAAATGGAGCCTTGTTGGGATTGGACTTTTATTAATCTATAACACATGCATTATTTCAACCAGTTAAACCCAAATTAATCATTCGTCTAATATCCTCACGTATCACCCACAACCGAGGTTATGTCTAACGCAAAGTCGAGAGAACAACCGTATTGTCTCATTGGTGATGTCTCACACAACTCACAACACAGGGCATTAAGAATTGATACTCACGCGAATGTTATATCTAAATATATGTCTAGAGTTTAGAACCTAACATGTATTCATCCTAGATTCAGAACTGAAGAGTATATGTCTATAACAGTTCAAATAAAAGATAAACAGGTAAACAAAGATGACACCCATATCAGATAAATGATTGCTTCATATAAAACGCCATGATCAGAATACATATATACGCTTAACCCTTTTTACAAGTATTCAACTAATTTATGTATGTGAACATAGTTCTTCATCTCTATTATCACGAATCCTCACAATGTCATTTATGTCTAAAGCATTATCGTGGGCTTTACCGTATTAATCACTAGATGATGTCTCATGCTAACAATCAACACAATAATATAAAAGCTTGAAACTAGTGAATATCAACTCACAAATCTATGTCTAGAGTTTGCTCATTGATAAATGAATATCTTAGATCTAGGATTTGAAAGAGATTTCTCAACACACACTCAAACCCATAAATATGAAATCAAAGACAACATCAATATTGAATCAAAACTAGTTCACAATACAAATATTAGAAGAAATACATAAGGTGCCGATCGATTACATCCAACCCTAACAAGAGATCGAAGCTACTTACACGAAGATCAAGCTCCGATTTCCTTTGATTTTGGCTTCTCCCTCTTAGGGTTTGGTTTGTCTCTCTAAAATATGTTTGGAATGAAGAGAGATAAAGTTGGATACTAAAAATATCTAGCAAGTTCCCTTATACTCAAGTTACAAAAAGTGCCCATAAGTGGCACCGCGCTAAGCACCAAGAGAGCGCACTTAGCGCAATTAGTTCAAAGGTGGAAAAAACACAGAGAGCGCGCTAAGCGTGGTCTGAAACCCTCAGCTACTGCCTTTGGTCCAAAGTGGAGCTGAACCAACGCTGAAAAGCGGGTTAAGCGTGGTTTTCCGTCAAATTGTCGCTAAAGTGATATTCTAAACCTTTTTCCAACATCCAAAGGCTCCTAGCATCACATTAGACAAGAAAACCTATCAAAATGCATCAAAATGATCACAATTAAAGTTATTTACACAAAACTACAATATAATACTAAATGATTACATATTCATACTAAAGTTGAGGTTTTCATTAGAAAAACCAATTAATCAAGCCAATAAGTGCCAACAAACTACACACATATTTAACACAATTTGACATTCATCAGGATCTTGTGCAGAATGCTCTGAATGAAGGTAGGCTCAAGTTTGCTAAAGGAAAGGGCCCAATGAAAATTGATGCGGATCCCTTACAAATTGGAGATGCCTGTGAGAGCAAGAATTGTCTCTACAAGTCAATCTATGTTTTAATGATAACAATACGTATTTGTGAAAGAACTATTTTATGTTTTAACGTGTGTTGTGTGCAGATCATAATTATAGAAGATATCAGATCCGACAAGGACCAGCCAGATGTTCGTAAATGATTATATGCGAAGTTACTATGTGTGACACAAGTCACAAGAAGCAAGAATGCTTCTATATCTGATCATGATCAGTCAGATCCAAGGATGTCGATATTGCTGTTGCAATGCTCTTGTGGATGCTCTCTGAAAGTGGTTGAGATTCTGAAGATAGCGAAGCTTCTGAAGAAGACAATGTTATAGAGAACCAAAGTGCTGAAGACTCTCATGACTTGAAGTTCTGAAGGCGGGAGGCTCTGAAGACCAAGTGCAGAAAGACTCTGAAGACTTATGCGTTCTGAAGATTACAGTTCCAAAGGTCAAGTGCTGAAGACTCTGAAGACGGATTCCTAATGGACGAGTTCTGAAGTTTCGGAAGACTTGAAGTAGTAGAGGATAATGTTTTTAAAGACAAGTGTTGAAGTTCTGATGACTGATTCCTAATGGACTTCTTCAATAGACTGAAGACTTGACGTATCAGATATCCTATCAAGAAGGCTCTACTCATGCTTCATCAAATTACCACCAGAAGCCTCTGAAGTTTGGAAGTCAAATGTTACCATTGTGAACAACTGTACACACTACTCAAGAAGATATCCCGTCACTTCTCCCACAGCAAAAAGGAGATGTGTCAGTACAACTCATTATTACACAACGTCTCTTTTCTAACAGCCAACAGTATTTCAAATGGCTATATTTTACTGGGCTATTTAAAGAAAGGAGAAAACACTTCTGAAGGCATCGATTCAGTCCATGAATGGAGAATTGATCAAAGTTACTGTGTGAAGATAGCAACAACGATGAGTTCTCGTTGTAACACTTAAACATTCAAAAGCTATCACCATTTACACATGGCCATTGTTGTTGGAGCTTAAGATCATCATTCAACACAACAACAACAAATTGGTACAGAAGCTGTTGATGAAGAAAACATCATTGAAGATCAGTTAAGTCATCAACCACCTTCTCGTCAGGACTACATTGAAGATCTGAAGCAAGGAGTTATTGCTCAAAGCTTGCTTACCCAAGAAGACGATGAAGAAGAAGATCTACAAGATGTCAACAACTGTCAAATTCAAATACATCTTTGTAGTTTCTTAGAATAGCAAGGAGCTGTTGCTCATATCTTGCTTGAACACTTGTGTGTTCTTTGTACTTAAACTTAGGAGTAATCTACTTGTTAAGAGGAATCTTTGTAATCTCCTGTTAAACTAATTCTTGGTGAATTAGGATTCCATGAGTGTTCAGTGTGACCGGAGACTCGAGAAGACAATGGCGAGATGTCATTTTGGGAAATCCTGAAATAGGGTTAGTAGCGTTATATTCGTTGCGATGAATCCCTGAACGTCTAGCTATGAAAGCCTAGCAGTAGATCTTGCGAGATTGGAACCTGCAGGTCAATGTTCATTATATTCATTAAGTTGAATCCTTGAACGGTTCATTGCATGTTAGTCACAGCTGCGGTTATGCATGTTGTTAGTCACCAGCTATGTGCTCGTGCATCTGTAATCGAGATTGATTATAGTGGATTAAGGCCTTGTGTTCAAGGCGAAATCACCTGAGGAAGGTGGACTGGATTAGCCTTTGTGGTGAACCAGGATATATCGTGTGTTCTTTACTCTTATGCTTAATGTCTTGTTTATGTTTCTATATTGAGGATCAGAACCTCACATAAGCAAGTCAGAACCTTGCAACTTTGATAAGCTTCCGCTCTACAAGTTCTGAATGATGTACATAGCGTTCAGACTCTTATTGGTTCTCATGCTCTAAGTATTGTTAAGTCTGAATATAACTTTGCAAGTCAGAGTCTCTCAACGAACTCTAATGTAACATAAAGTGTCTTATTGACAAGAAGCGAAAAGTTGTTAAAAAAGTAAATACACAATTCAAACCCCCCATTTCTTGTGTATTTCTCGCACCTTCAATTGGTATCAGAGCTCCGATTCTATTATTGATGGATATCAAACACTTAACAGTGTCAGAAAAGATCCAGATGCGGTGCGTAGAAATACTCTGGGTGAGATTGAAATCCACTTACAATTTCTGTAACAGTTCAGAAGATGACTGTGTACAAAATTGTAATCAATCTGAGTACTTGAGCAAATCACTGATTCTTGAAGTTTTTGCAGTTGTCAAACAACTAAATCTTCCTCACTTAAGTTTTATTGAAGATTGAAGAATCAACTGATAAGATAGATTCATCAGATATGAAGTAGTATCTGGTTAATGTTTATCTTGGAAGATATGTGTGGATAAAACCACGTATTTGCTCAAAGTCGGAATCATCAGAAAACAAGAAGTCTTGTTTGCTGAAGATTAATTCTTTATGAGTTTTTGAGATGTTTTCAAGAAACTGATTAGGTCCACCCTTGACTTTCTCGTTTAAAGCTCATTCAGAACTTCTTCATGTAAAGAAGAAAGATTGTTGTTCTATGATTTTGAACTTTAGAATTAAGTCTGATGAAGTCAGAAATCTGATAAATTCAAATCCTTAGAAATGATTCAACATCTGAATCTTGATTAATCAAGAAGTTGAAAGATTCAATGAAGTACTGAATATTGTTTTCTTGGAAAGCATAAACTGAGAGAATATTAAGGAAGAAGAAATTTAAGTACTTGATCAGAATAACCTAAATCTTGGTTGAACAAACTCAGATGATTCAAGTTCTGTTAAACTTGAGATTCTATCTCAGTTGAAACAAATGATATTGGTTAGATTCTATCTGATAAGTTTCTCAGAACCTCATTAATCCGAAATCAGAATAGGTTCAATTTGATGCATCATCTCTTGAAGTCAAAAGGATTTAAGCTGCTAAAGTTTTCAGAATGAAGAAATCAGTTGACATTCTTTTAGAAAACGATATGCTGTTGATCTTTGAGGGACTAATTATATAATCAAGTTAAATAAGCATTGTGAGATCAAGATTGTCATGCAAACTATGTCATGTGTTACACACGTGTTTGATGATATTCACTTCTGAGCAAGCTCTGCATCTGTCCAAAGAAATATAGTCAGAAGAGAAACCAGATGATTACTCCCGAACAATAAAACGTAGTAGTCATCTGAAGAAAAAGTTAACTCCTATTCTCGTCTAGAAATCCAAGTTCAGAAGACATCTATTCCTCAAGCATCAGAAGGAAGCAGAAGCTAAAACATGATGATCAGAAGCTCAGAGTCAGACTGGAAAGCACTCAGAATAGCTGTAAAATGATTTCAGAATCTCTAAGGTATGTTTATCTTCGTTCATCCTCATTATTAAAATTTGAAATAGTAGCAATAATTTGAACTTCGTCATATTAGGATTATTGAAACTATAATAATATTCTCACGCATTTATGATTAAATAATTTTCAAGAATTAAATAAGCAGTTATGATTATGTTGTGTCAGCCACCTTTTTACTATAGATATACGTCGATTAGAGTCTATCACACATCTTTTCACTGACTACAACAGCTATTCATATCTTGTCTAGGAAATGATGACCTCGCGTGTTCCAAGCTTGATAAATAGATATCATCCCTTAGTTCCCCTCACAACACAACCTCCTTTCTAGTAAGAATCATTATCTAGTAGCTTAGAACTTCCTTCTTCAACTATCCTGCTCAAAATGTCTTCACACAACCTCAGAGGAGAATCTGCTAACCTCGAACTCCTAAAAGAATACACTCTAAACTTGAACCATCTACCTCAACTCAACAAAACAAGATTTTTCTCTGGAATTAAATTTCAGAACTGGAAGAATTATTTCTCCATGCTTGTTGGACCTGTCTTCCCTGAACTAGTGACTGAGTTTTGGGCAAATGCACGAGTACTAGAATATGACTTTGGCAAAAATGCTATTTTGTCTGTAGTTGCTGGCTGTCCAATCTTAATCAACCCTACTATCATAGCTAAAGCCATTAGGTGTGTTGAAGATGGTGTAACTGTGGAAAGAAATATCAATAACCATAGCTTCGACATGCATTTGCACGTCATTTTTGAAATGGAGGGGCGTCCCACTCAACCATGCACCCTCACTCCAGTTGCTAAAGATTGGTACAAGCTTATGGTTACTAATTTAAGACCAAGAGAAAGAGGAGGAGGATGGCTGTCTGATAAAGAAAGATTATTTATTTTCTTTTTAGTGTCTAGGATCAAAATAAACCTACTCCAATCCATGTATAATCATCTGAAGGAAGAAATCCTTTTGTCTAGGGAAGACACAGTTTACCAAGTTCCCTACTGCAGGGTTATTTCCCATATTCTGGATCTTCAAGGAGTAGTTGGTCATTATAGAAGAAATGGAATGACTGAGAAGATCCTTCCTGAGTTTTGTCAACCTATGACGTTCTTAGTCTAAGATAGGAAGTAAGTCCTTCTAGAATCATAGGTTAATTAAGGGTCCAATCTGATTATACTTATGTGATTAAAATGGATATGTATCTTCATGATCAATTATTAAAGTATTCCTAACTATAAATTGCTCATCCTCTTGAATGTTTCTCTATTGCTGATTAACTAATTGGAAATTAAAAAGAAATAATTAAGCATCTTAAGTGACTATTAAAATTCACACGAAAAGTTTGGTTTATCTAGAAACCACAAATCCCTCTTAGGTCATAATTAAATAAAGGTTACCATTATCACTCACTAGAGTTGATTCAAGACTCTTGATTGGATAATCTGTCCTCATTAAAGAAAGTAATCATTAAACCTCCTTTCCCACGTTACTCAGTGCTTCTAGGAAAAATCAACCGTTGTCCTCTTAAATTCTCCAAAGAAAATACTTTGCTCATTAATCTATAAAAGCATCAAACCCTAAATCAATAACACAACTCTTACACATCTAAATCTTCTACCCAAATACCTTATATCTTCTTCATCCTATCATCTTTTATAATGGCATTCGTCTCTCAAAATGCTTTAACTTCCATAACCACACAAACTCCAATTGGCAGCCTCATCGTCTTGTCAGAAACAATTGTGAACTTCAACAGTTTGAAATCAAATGGATGTGATATTACTCCTTCGTTGGAAACTCAAGGATGGAGTAATTACTTCAAGATGTTGGAATGACCAACCTATGAACATTTGGTTAAGGATTTCTGGATTCATGCCAACACATCCAATACCATCATTGTTTCTTCGGTGTTTGGAAGGAAAGTCTTAATCTCTGAGAAGACTATTGCAGATCTCTTGATGTGTGAGAACAACGGGTTCAGAATTACCAAGGATCTACTTAGTGAGGAAAGAGAAGCTAAGGTCATAGCCTCTATCTTCAGAGAGGAAGTAGCTGCTGAGAACCAAGTATTCTCAAACCTGAAAGAACCACTACAAGTTTGGTTCAGAATCTTGCAAGGAAGCATTTTTCACCATCTTCCTGCAAATCAACTTAATGACACTCAAAAGTGTGTCCTGTTCCTTCTTCTTAAAGGAATTAAGATCCATCTGCCTTCCATTCTCTTCAAACTTCTGAAGGAAGCCATAAGAAACTCCAGAACAGGTTCTGTCACGGAGGACAGACATATTCCGTATGGAAGACTTATTTCTGACATCTTGGTGGAATCAGGAGTAGTTGACGATATTCTGATTAATAAGGGAGAATCAAGAAAGTTGCTTAAAAGCGCAGGAAAGATTCTCAGATTTAAGAATCTTAAAAGGGAAAACTCCACTCTGGATAATACATCATTTAGGAAATTAACATTGACCCCAAGGGTTCTTGTTGAAGGATTTCCAAACTTCTCCAAGCACAATCAAGCAGATGTAGGAAACTATCTGCAGCAATTTAAGGAAGAAGACATCAGCGTATGGATTAATATTGTTAGTTCTTGGATTGGCTGGAATTTTGGTAAAACAAAGTATGTTCAATGTTGATGTCAAAGTGCTGATGTTGCAACATTGAGTCTTAACACTGGGCTGTGTTAAGTATTGGGATTGCTGAAGTTGGATGTCTGATGTCACATGGTGATGTTGTGACATTAGATCTGCAGAATTAATAACATCAGGTTGTGATGTTGTTAGGGTTGCTTGTTAGCTGGAATTGTGGAGAGCAAGCTGTCTCATTGGATGCGAATATCTTGGGATAAATATTTTCTGCTGCATAGGAGATCTGGTGCAGATTTGTAGGAGATTTAAAAGGTTGAAGATTTGAAAAGATTTTAGGAGAAAATCTGTTTTAAATATTTAGTTTTAAATAACAAATCTGGCGAGATTTTGTAGCAAGTCCAAGACCAATTCAAGGAGCTATATAAAGCGCACAAGACCAAAGGAAAAAGTGACAGAGATACAGAGAAAGAATCAAGAGCATAGGCTGAGTGTCTTGAGTATTTTGTACGAGTCTTGTATCCAGAATTCTAGGGTGAATTGCTGAGTCGTATTCTGTCCTCTCTTAGATGCTGTGAAGCAATAGAGAGTTGTTACTTGATCAAAGCTGTGAAGTAAGATCAAGGTTGCTCAAAGAGGTTGTTCCTTGAGTATTGTTTTAGGGATTGAGTAGTGTTCTCATATCTAAGTGGTTTCTTAGGTAGAAAGTCACTAGTAGGAATTAAGTTTAGGAGATTGTCAACTGGGTTGTTGAGTCTGTAAATTAATTCTACAAGTAGTGAAATTCATCCCTGGCTTGGTAGCCCCCAGACGTAGGTAGTTAGACCGAACTGGGTGAACAATTTGGCGTGTTATTTTGCTGTTAATTCTGTCCATTGTGCAGAGTGTGTTGTTGTGACATCACACCTTAACATCACACATCTGATACCAGAATTTCAATTGGTATCAGAGCAGGCATCCTGTCTGTCTCTGGGTGAGATCTAGGGAAGTTACTTTCTGGTGTAAAGATGGACAAAGAAGTTGGAGGATTCGTCAACAGACCCCCTATTTTGGATGGATCCAATTATGACTATTGGAAGCCAAGGATGACTACTTTCTTAAAATCCTTGGACAACAGGGCATGGAAGGCTATTATTAAAGAGTGGAAAGCACCTGTTATGTGTGAGAAAGATGATGCTGGCAAAGATAAAGAAGGCACCTCAAAGCCAAAGCCTGAAGAAGAATGGACCAAGGAAGAAGATGAGCTTGCCCTTGGAAATTCCAAAGCTCTAAATGCAATTTTCAATGGAGTGGATAAGAATATTTTCAGGTTAATCAATACATGTGAAGTTGCTAAGGAAGTGTGGGATATTTTGAAGGCCACTCATGAAGGTACATCTAGAGTTAAAATTTCAAGACTTCAGATTCTAACATCAAAATTTGAAAGCTTGAAGATGAAGGAAGATGAGACTATTCATGACTTCCACATGAGTGTTCTTGAGCTGGCTAATGCATCCAGTGCTCTTGGTGAAAAGATGTCAGATGAAAAGCTTGTAAGGAAGATTCTTAGGTCTCTTCCTAAGAAGTATAAGATGAAGGTAACTGTCATTGAAGAATCACAAGACATCAGCAAGATGAGAGTTGATGAGCTCATTGGATCTCTTCAAACTTTTGAGCTTGGGTTGAATGAGGAAGAACCAGAAAAGAAGCCTAAGAGTATAGCCTTGGTGTCAAATGATCAAGAAGAAAAAGGAAAGAGTTCAGAATCCCAGGAGGATCTATCTCAGGCCATAGTTATGTTGGGAAGACAGTTCAACAAAGTGTTCAAGAGAATGAATAATAACTCCAGGCCTAATGTCAAGAACATATCTTCTGACACCAGCAAGTCAAAAGAGAAGGATGAAGAGAAAACTGCCCAAGATAAAGGAGTTCAGTGCTTTGAGTGTGAAGGGTATGGTCATGTCTAGAAAGAGTGTCCCACCTTCTTGAAAAAGCAGAAGAAAGGCATGACAGTTTCCTGGTCTGACTCTGAAAGTGAAAGTGAAGGTGAGTCAGCAAAGCATGTTAGAGCTTTAACAGGAACTGTTGTTTCTGATGATGATTCTAGTGATGGAGAAATAACGTATGAGGAGTTGGCATCTACTTATCAAGAGCTGTGTTTAAAAAGTGCTGAGATTTGTCAAGAAAACAAGTGCCACAAGCAACAGATTGCTCAGCTTGAGAATGAAAAAGCTGATTTGGAAAATGAAGTTGTACTAGTTAAAGCTCACCTTGATCAAATGACCAAGTCTGTTAGGATGCTGAGCTGTGGTACAGACACACTTGATAAGATCCTTCAGACAGAAAAGGTTGCTGGTGATAAGTCTGGTATAGGATATGTGGCAAGCTCTTCAGGAGCAAAGGAGGAGGTGTCCCAACCATGTCTCAAACAAAGAGACAAGATCCTACCCCTAAGAGGGTTGCTCAGCCTCAGAATGTTGAGAAAAGGAATGGTCCCCATCAGAGGAAGATGTAGCCTCGAGGAGCTAGTCAGTATATGCCTCCCCAATATCACAAGAGCATGCAAGCTGCAAGGTTGAAACAGAACATGTCTCATCAGATGTCTCAACATCAGGGAGACTGGTATGGATATGAATACAACAAGGCGGTGCCTCATTACTATGGAAGAAGGAAGCCTCATCACCATAGGAGATAGCCTAGAAGACAGCATCCTCAGTTCAGGAGACAGTCTACCTATGGTAAAAGACATCAGCACCATAGAAGACATACCAACTCTGGAAGGAGGAGACAACACTATGGGTGGAAGCCACAGCAATATCATAATGGTAGAAGATATAACCAATTCAAAGATGACAAAGTTAGATGCTTCTATTGTGGTAGGTTTGGGCATATGCAGTACTCTTGTTTTAAATTGCATAGTTATCCACAATCTGCTCCTCAAGGCAAACCAAAGGAGGTCAGACCTAAAGTTGCTAAACAACGGGTTCCTAAGGAGAAGGTGAAATGTCTTTTAGCCTACACCTCAGATGGACATTTTGCCATGGATGCATGGTACTTTGACAGTGGATGTTCAAAGCACATGACTGGATCCAAGAAGCATTTGGTAGAGTTCAATCCTTGCCATGCAAATAAGGTTGTGTTTGGCAATGGAGAAAAAGGAGTAGTAGAAGGAGTCGGAAGAGTGAAGAATTATGATGGTCTTACTCTTGATAATGTGCTCCTTGTTCAAGGGTTGAGTGCTAATTTAATTAGCATAAGTCAACTTTGTGATGAAGGTTATAAAGTAAGCTACACCAAAGATGAGTGTGTGGTGACTAATGGGCAGAATGAGGTAGTTATGAAAGGAGCCAGATCCAGAGATAATTGCTATTAGTGGATACCTCAAGTGGACAGCTTATCTAGTGATGTTAAGGTTGATGTTGTAACATCAGATGGTGACATCAAGTGTGAAAGTATAGTGAAAAGTCAATCTGGGTTAATGACTTATGGTGCTGTTACTCCTAAGTTGGATGATGTGTTAAAAGCTAACTTGAGTAGTCAGTTATGTGAGCAAGATGAAGGAGTCAACAATGCTGATGGAAGGATCAAAAGCTGTGACCTTAAGAAGTGTTGGGAGCTAAATACTTGCGAGGCCAAGAAAGATGACAACCTGACTAATGACTCCTATAGTTCAGAAGAAAAATTTCACAGGTTGACAATCCTTAGGTTGGAAGATGCAGATGTTAGAGCTGATGTTAAAACATCTCAAGTCAAGAAAGGTACTTCAAGCCTTAAAATAAAGAAGAGTGATGATGAACTAATTACAAAAGTGGTTCCTGGGGTTGCTAAACGACTGAAATCAAGGAAGAGGAAAGCTATTGAGTCACCTCCAAAGATGAGAACTGATAAGCAGAAGATCTATGTGGATGGTACTACAAAATCCAGGAGTAAAGTGTTTATCTCTTCCAGAAATAGGAAGATCAGAGATAAGTCTGATGATAATGTCCAGGATATCTCTCAAACGAAGGAAGTCGTTGTTGTTAGAACTTCTGAGAAAATTCAAAAGGCCATACTGGATAACATTCCTGTGCTTTTCATAAAATGGTGGAAGTATGTACTGGAAAAAGAATTTGGTATAGATACTCTGGATATGGTTGAGTTTGCTAGGATATGGTTCAGAGAGGGTGTGGGAACTTATGGTATTCAGGTGTGTACGAATAAGTTGCTCTGACTGTGTTTTATTGGGAGCTTCTTGAAGGACTTCTTTATGCAATGAGTCCTTTGAATGGTGATGAGAAGCTGATGTCCTAAAAGATGTTATAGCATCATGTTTGCTGGTGGTTATATCTGGAAGATGGTTAAGATTGGACATGTGGAGTTGGATGCTCTAGCATTTTTTGTCAGAAGAGGTGGAGATTATGGTCATGTGTTTAGTAGCTTGTTCTGGCAAAGCATGACTACTGTCTTTGAAGACTTCACCAGTTTCAACAACTACTGGTGGATGTAACGATGGAGGAATTGTGATATCTTGAAGAGATTGGATCTCAGTAAAGCTTATAAGTAAGCTGAGAATTTGTGGAGCATATGTAATAACCTGGTGTCAAGAGTGTCAAGAGTATCCTTGGTGAAGGATGTCTTTGTTCTGGATCTGAAGCTTAGTGCTTACATTATATCTAAGGAGCATCTACATAGTCATACGGGAGAATGATGAAGTAGAAGGTTTGCCTTGGATGGTGAAGATGAATTGTATGATAGCCTTTGGAGAAAGGGACAGTGGTACCAAAATGCATGTACTCAGAAAATGTACTCAAATGTTAATCTCCATCTAGAGCATTTGTTAATCATGACAGGGGGAGTACTTGTCTATGGATTTTGCAGCAAAGGTGCATTTATCAAGCTTGTGGAGATTGGTTGCCTCTTATGAGGATATAATGTCAGATAGCACGTTATGACATTAGGCTGTTGATTGGTGTTTTGGTGTGGCCTTGAATGGTTCTAGTCATATGAAGCAAATTGTTTGAATCTTGTGCGCACATGCTTCTGAGGAGATGTCTGAAGACAAGATTGAATCATGGCCTTGAATAGATTGTACACTTGTCTTGGTGTGTGTTATTCTAAGTGTGAGGAGTTGACTTAGAGTTCAGTGGAAGGCATTGTGTGTGTGCTTCAGATCTTGTGGATGATTGTGTGAAGCCTTCATAACTGGATGGATGAAGAATATGTCTGGATTTTCAAAATGTGGATATTGCTGATAGAAGAAGTATGGTTTTATACAGGGTGTCATAGGAGATTTAACTTGTTGAGGTTTGTCCAATTGTGGCTAAAAAAGGGGAGAAATAGCCAAGTGAGCCAAGAGTATCAAAGAGTACAAATGTCAAATGCTGCTAAAGTGATGTGATGCAGAAGTGCAGAAATTCAGGGGGAGTAATTGCTGATCTGCTGAACAGCTGTTATGCTGGTTCTTGTTTTGAGGGGGAGCACCATTTTGGTTGTTGCCAAGTTGCTATTGAAGATGGTACTGCAGCAGAGTTTTGTGAAGTCTTTATTAAAGATGCTGCTGCTTGAAGTTTCAAAATCATTGATTGATGTTTTTCCGCTGCTGAAGTCTCTGAAGGTGTCTCTGAAGGTGCAGAGTACAGAGATTGTTTTAGCCAAAATTAGCCAAAGGGGGAGATTGTTAGTTCTTGGATTGGCTGGAATTTTGGTAAAACAAAGTATGTTCAATGTTGATGTCAAAGTGCTGATGTTGCAACATTGAGTCTTAACACTGAGCTGTGTTAAGTATTGGGATTGCTGAAGTTGGATGTCTGATGTCACATGGTGATGTTGTGACATTAGATCTGCAGAATTAATAACATCAGGTTGTGATGTTGTAAGGGTTGCGTGTTAGCTGGAATTGTGGAGAGCAAGCTGTCTCATTGGATGCAAATATCTTGGGATAGATATTTTCTGCTGCATAGGAGATCTGGTGCAGATTTGTAGGAGATTTAAAAGGTTGAAGATTTGAAAAGATTTTAGGAGAAAATCTATTTTAAATATTCAGTTTTAAATAACAAATCTGGCGAGATTTTGTAGCAAGTCCAAGACCAATTCAAGGAGCTATATAAAGCGCACAAGACCAAAGGAAAAAGTGACAGAGATACAGAGAAAGAATCAAGAGCATAGGCTGAGTGTCTTGAGTATTTTGTACGAGTCTTGTATCCAGAATTCTAGGGTGAATTGCTGAGTCGTATTCTGGCCTCTCTTAGAAGCTGTGAAGCAATAGAGAGTTGTTACTTGATCAAAGCTGTGAAGTAAGATCAAGGTTGCTCAAAGAGGTTGTTCCTTGAGTATTGTTTTAGGGATTGAGTAGTGTTCTCATATCTAAGTGGTTTCTTAGGTAGAAAGTCACTAGTAGGAATTAAGTTTAGGAGATTGTCAACTGGGTTGTTGAGTCTGTAAATTAATTCTACAAGTAGTGAAATTCATCCCTGGCTTGGTAGCCCCCAGACGTAGGTAGTTAGACCGAACTGGGTGAACAATTTGGCGTGTTATTTTGCTATTAATTCTGTCCATTGTGCAGAGTGTGTTGTTGTGACATCACACCTTAACATCACACGTCTGATACCAGAATTTCAAATATGAAGAATATTACTGATGTACTTCAAGAGCTCTCAGATTAGAAGAGAATAAGTAAGAAGCAGAAGAGTACTGATGATGGAGAACCTTCATCAAAAAGATAAAAAACGGTGAATGATGCATTAACATCCTTTAAGGATAATGCCATCACACAAATTCAGAACTTAATAAATGCTTCCAGTTCAAGCATAGATCCCTTAGAAGTGAGAAATATCTGGACTCAGTTCCATGAATAGATCTCAGAGGAAATTGTGAAGAGCAAGAAACTGGCAGTAACTCAAGCAAAAGAAAAGCTGTATTCCGCAAGAACTGATGATTCTGAAAGCTTACTCTCATCTTCCTCATCATCATTAGGCTCCTTTTAGTCTAACCACTAGGAACCTATCCTCATTAGGTCTATGTTTTGATTATCTTGAACCTTTTAGGATTAAGTTCAACCTATGCTTTATGTTTTAAAACTACTTTGCGGTTCTGTGTTGATGTTTCAATCTAATTGTCCATCAATGATAATGCCTTATTTGATCACTAGAACTATTCCTTATCATATCAATCCTCCTATGCTTAATGCTTAAATGATAACATATTTTGAGTCTAGTTATGTTCACTATCATATTGATCTACATATGCTTAAATGCTCAGATGCTCTAAACTTTTTGATGATGTCAAAAAGGGGGAGAAATATAATATGATTTTGATTGGAAAGAAAAATCTTAAAACAGAAAGAATGCAACTCAAACAAGTAATCATTCATATAAAATGCGTTACTACTAACGTTTATTGTTTGATGTTTAACCGAGGAACTCTAAACAAGTTTACTAGGCATTCTAAGACAGGTTAAGAAAGAAGAACCTTGCTGAAAGCTCTTATGACCTGTTTATTCATATGATAGAAGTTGTACATTTCATGAACATGTATTCAGAATCAGATCTACCCAGTACTGTTCAGAAGTTGAGAACTGTCTGAAAGTCAAAGTTTATCTTGATCTCTGTCTCACTTGGTTCAGAAGCTGTAAGCTGTCTAAGAATATAAGACTCAGAACGTAAGAATCAGAAGAAGAAAACTCTGAAAGCAGTCAAGACAAAGTCTACATCTCAAGACGCTTATTTAGCAGAATTATGCAAATTAGAAGTCAAGAACTGTTTGAAGATCCGGATTGAAGATCCAAGAATAAGTAGTTCTGATGTCTTCCAAGAACCAATTAAGAAGAAAATGATTTTGTATCAGACTAAATCAACAAATGGTAATTAGACTCAGTATACATAAAGATTGGTATCAGAATCAGTCTGCAGTAATATCAATCAGAGCTAAGCTGTGAAACGTCTTCTATACCTTCATTGGTATCAATCTCAGCACACTAAGGAAATACCCTTCAAGTGGTATGAAAAGAATTCCTACAGTTGGAATCAGGCACAACATACTCTGGTACAACTTAGTATCAGACTAACATTAAAACATATGTACCAGTTTTAGAATCAAGAGTTGATTGATCACAATAATTAAACCTTCAATTGGTATCTGATCAAAAATTAAGCTTTGATGAACCACTGAGTTGTGACAGTAACAAGGTTTTGAGATGAAGACCTGTGTTCAAAAGTCAAACTCTGAAAAAGTCATGATCCATATTGGTGATTAAAAACTCATATTTCTGAATTACGATTATGAAGATCCCAATATCTGACTTATGGAAATTAGGGGGAGACTACCCAGAAGATTCAATTGCTAAATCTAAAATCTTCACAAAGTCTGAAACTCAGGGGGAGTTTCTCAAAAGACAGTGTCTGTCTCTGATGAATAGCGATGCTATGTTATTAGATAAGAACTGTTATATTTGTGCTTAAATGAATCTGCTGAAAAGTAGAAATGCTTCAGATGTCTCTGAAGATTATAAGCTCTGATACGACTACAAAGGAACTGAGTTCTGAAGATCTGAAGATGGAAGTTCTGATGAACTAGTCAAGATGCTAAAGACTCTCTGTTTTCTTATAGACAAGATAGAGAAGTAATCCTTTTCTATTCTTTGTTCTGGCAACTCAAGTTGTTATTTTGTATATCTTTGGATCATATAAGATTCTAGATGATCACAGATAAAACTTTGAGGATAACACATTCAGGGGGAGCTGTTGTTCCAGACTCTGAATATGTTTGTATGGTGATTACCTTGTATAAAATGTTCAATCAAAATACTTGGTTTTGTCATCATCAAAAAGGGGGAGATTGTGAGAGCAAGAATTGTCTCTACAAGTCAATCTATGTTTTGATGATAACAATACGTATTTGTGAAAGAACTATTTTATGTTCTAACGTGTGTTGTGTGCAGATCATAATTATAGAAGATATCAGATCCGACAAGCACCAGCCAGATGCGCGTAAATGATTATATGCGAAGTTATTATGTGTGATATAAGTCGCAAGAAGCAAGAATGCTTCTGTATTTGATCATGATCAGTCAGATCCAAGGATGCCGATATTACTGTTGCAATGCTCTTGTGGATGCTCTGTGAAAGTGGTTGAGATTCTGAAGATAGCGAAGCTTCTGAAGAAGACAATGTTATAGAGAACCAAAGTACTGAAGACTCTCATGACTGAAGTTCTGAAGGAGGAAGGCTCTGAAGACCAAGCGCAGAAAGACTCTGAAGACTTATGCGTTCTAAAGATTACAGTTCTAAAGTCAAGTGCTGAAGACTCTGAAGACGGATTCCTAATGGACGAGTTCTGAAGTTTCGGAAGACTTGAAGTAGTAAAGGATAATGTTTTTAAAGACAAGTGCTGAAGTTCTGAAGACTGATTCCTAATGGACTTCTTCAATAGACTGAAGACTTGACGTATCAGATATCCTATCAAGAAGGCTCTACTCATGCTTCATCAAATTACCATTAGAAGCCTCTGAAGTTTGGAAGTCAAATGTTACCGTTGTGAACAACTGTACACACTGCTCAAAAAGATATCCCGTCACTTCTCCCACAGCAAAAAGGAGATGTGTCAGTACGGGACATTATTACACAACGTCTCTTTTCTAACAGCCAACAGTATTTCAAATGGCTGTATTTTACTGGGCTATTTAAAGAAAAGAGAAAACGCTTCTGAAGGCATCGATTCAGTCCATGAATGGAGAATTGATCAAAGTCATTGTGTGAAGATAGCAACAACGATGAGTTCTCGTTGTAACACTTAAACATTCAAAAGCTATCACCATTTACACATGGCCATTATTGTTGGAGCTTAAGATCATCATTCAACACAACAACAACAAATTGGTACAGAAGCTGTTGATGAAAAAGACAACATTGAAGATCAGTCAAGTCATCAACCACCTTCTCGTCAGGACTACATTGAAGATCTGAAGCCAAGAGTTATTGCTCAAAGCTTGCTCACCCAAGAAGATGATGAAGAAGAAGATCTACAAGATGTCAACAACTGTCAAATTCAAATACATCTTTGTAGTTTCTTAGAATAGCAAGGAGCTGTTGCTCACATCTTGCTTGAACACTTGTGTGTTCTTTGTACTTAAACTTAGGAGTAATCTGCTTGTTAAGAGACATCTTTGTAATCTCCTGTTAAACTAATTCTTGGTGAATTAGGATTCCTTAAGTGTTCAGTGTAACCGGAGACTCGAGAAGACAATGGCGAGATGTCATTGTGGGAAATCCTGAAATAGGGTCAGTAGTGTTATATTCATTGCGATGAATCCCTGAACGTCTAGCTGTGAAAGCCTAGCAGTAGATCTTGCGAGATTGGAACCTGCAGGTCAATGTTAGTTATATTCATTAAGTTGAATCCCTGAACGGTTCATTGCATGTTAGTCACAGCTGCGGTTGTGCATGTTGTTAGTCACCAGCTATGTGCTCTTGCATCTGTAATCGAGATTGATTATAGTGGATTAAGACCTTGTGTTCAAGGCGAAATCACATGAGGAGGGTGGACTGGATTAGCCTTTGTGGTGAACCAGGATATATCGTGTGTTATTTACTCTTATTCTTAATGTCTTTGTTTATGTTTCTATATTGAGAATCAGAACCTCACATAAGCAAGTCAGAACCTTGTAACTCTGATAAGCTTCAGCTCTGCAAGTTCTGAATGATGTACATAGCATTCAGACTCTTATTGGTCCTCATGCTCTAAGCATTGTCAAGTCTGAATATTAATTTGCAAGTCAGAGTCTCTCAACGAACTCTGATGTAACATAAAGTGTCTTATTGACAAGAAGAGAAAAGTTGTTAAAAGAGTAAATACACAATTCAAACCCCCCTTTCTTGTGTCTTTCTCGCACCTTCAATGCCAACTACGTAGACCCTGCTGTGCTCAATATGGTCGAAATCTACGAGGATTTTAACATGAGAGAATTTTAAACTAAAAACCATTTCAAAGCCGTGTTCCCAAAAGCCGGTGAAAGTCTTATTAAGTTTCTTTATAGGTGTCAAGCAGATGACTCCAAAGTGATGTTATGCCTTAGATGTAGTGCTTTGTTCAACAAAAAAGCTTCCAAGCAAGTCGAAGATGCTCAAAAGGCCAAAGAAAATGAGAGGGTCTGACCTCAGTACCACTTTAGCAAGGGAGGTGCACCCCTGAGGAAGGATCGAGCAACTGGGTCATAGAAGGCAAAGCCAAACACCTATAAGCCTTCGGCCGACACCCCCTAGGGGAAGTTGTCAAAGCCTGCTAAAAGAGAACGCAAAAGAAACCCAGAATGGAGAAACTTTGAAATGGGTCGAGGGTCCTCCATGACATACAAGGAAAACTTCCAAATGTCCGAAAGACGTTCCTATAGGCCTAGCGCAAACTATAAGGGGAGGAATCCCATGACTAGAACCCAATGTCGTAGGTTTCAGAGGAAAAAGAAGGAAGAAAGGGATGTTGCTGAGTCGAGTAATACCAGAACACAACAAAGCTTGAGGACAGTTAGGCAAAAAAACCAGTTGGAAGGAAATTGTTTCCCTCTAGAAAGATCAGCAGTGAAGAGCAAGCCAATGAAGATGAGCTGGTAACCGATAATTTTGATCCCGGGTCAGAAGGAGACTTCGATGTCCTATGTAATATGGTCTTGTATTGCCCTATGAGTACAACTGCGTGACCGAGGTCGTTGAAAAGGAAGAATATGAGGAAGAAGAACTAGAAAAACATAAGCCAGTCTGCTACTTCGTTATGAACAACGGGTGCGTCGAAGAGCGAAATGCTTTCTTTGAGCGATCCCACGAAGGGATGAAGATCCACCAGAAGCCTTTGTTCATGAGAGCTAAGGGCGAAGACACTACCGTTAACAAGTTACTAGTCGACGGTGGAGCTGCTGTGAACCTAATGCCACATTTCATGTTGGCTAAGTTAGGTATGTACGACACCGACCTTAGGCCCCACAATGTGGTCCTTTCAAATTATGAAGGAAAGACTAGCCAAACCACGGGGGTTGTTAAGGTAAATTTGGCAGTTGGGTCTATTACTCGACCTACCGTGTTCATGGTGATAGCCGCAAGGGCCAGCTACAACTTGCTGCTGGGAAGAAAATGGATACATGGCCTAGGGGCAGTCCCTTCGTCCCTACACCAGAGGATAACTGTCTGGTGCAAAGATGGGATTGTCGAAAACATCAAAGCAGACCAAGGCTACTACATAACTGAAGCTAGCAGGATTGGAGAGGGATGGTCTGAAAGACCAGAGGTTTGATTGTATCTATGATGAGGAGCCTTTAGGTTTAGAGAAGGACCCAATGAAATCCATCACCAAGATGCAGCCACAGGATCCGCTAGAAGAAATAGACTTGGGAGATGGATCTACCAAAAGGACGACCTATATAAGCGCCAACATCGATACAAGCCTGAGGGCAAAGGGAATTGGTGGAGCTGAAGCTACCATTAAAGGCAGGCAATAAGCCAGTCAAACAGATGCCGAGGCGATTTGCTCCAGAGATAATGTCCAAAATTAAAGAGGAAATCGAAAGACTCCTACAGAGCAGGTTCATAAGAACCGCTTGGTATGTCGAATGGCTCGCTAACATCGTTCATGTTATAAAAAAAATGGAACGTTGAGGGTCTGCATAGATTTTAGGGATCTAAATATTGCGACCCCTAAGGACGAATACCCAATGCCTGTCACCGAGATGTTGGTCGACTCAGAAGCGATTTTTGAATACCTTAGTATGTTGGACGGTTATTCTGGATATAACCAAATTTTTATTGCAGATGAGGATTATTGTGGTGAGAATCGGATATCAAGCTATTAGTTCACTTGAATCACAAAACATGAAGTTCACCACCGAGCTTTGATTTATCCAAAGGAAAGGGTAAAGATCGAAGAAAACCCTAAGGGTGCTATGTAGGAACACATCTAAGAGATATAAGGTTCGGGGGTTGGTTATACCTAGGGAAGGTGTTAGTATCCTAAGTATATGTAGTACTCTACAGGAACCTCTTGTTAGTATTTGTGTTATGCTAAAACTTGCTTGCTAAGGGAAATGTGCTAAGGTAAAGACCTAGGGGTATATACACTAAGTATGCTCGCCAAGACATCGCATCTCGGGCCTACGTATTCTGACGGGAATGGAATCAGAGCATTCGTAGTTCCCCTCAACCGGGTGAAAAGAAAAGGTTGAGAAATAAAAGGTAGAAAAAAGAAAAGGTGGCTCGCTAGGATCTCGCAATCCTATGACTACGTATTCTCAAGATGAACCTGAGAAATCAGAGTGTCCGTAGTTCCCCTCAACGGGGGTGAAGTACTCTTGACTGTGGTCTAGATTCCAAGGGAAAGTAAGTGTCTACGGTAAGACACTTACATGGAGTGCGGTGTAGCACCTCAAAATTTGCCCTCTCGTTGTTGCCTAGCTTATGTTTCATTGCATTACATTTAGACTTCATTTCATCTCATATAGCATGCATGTTGCATAAGGGCATGTGATCAGTGGATTGCAGAGCATTGACTATCCCAAGCCATGGAACAAGAGCTAAGGGTCTCCCAACAAGTCTCAAGGGTCTCTTATATCTCACATGATTTCAATTGATCCCACAAGTCATGGGAAGATGGGAATTCATCAAGAAGATTGGGCAGTGCATCATCTCCTATCAAACAGTCAAAATTAGGGTTTGTGATCCAAGCATTCTCCTGATGAAATTTTGGTTCAAACTTGATCTCAATGTTTTCTACATGATATCAAGTATCTAAGGATGGAAGATTGCCCATTGGTTCATTTCAGAAGAGGTTCAATTGGTCAGTTGCTTGAAAATCAAGAAATTGGGGGAAAAAGTCAACTGTGCAGTGAAAAAGTCAACTCCTAACTTTTAAGGTCAAATTCATGAAATTCAAGTTACATATGGTCATTGGACAATATTTGATCAAGAAATGATGGAGGAATCATGAAAATTCAAGAAATGTACAAAGTTTTCATTTTTAGAAACTTAGGGTTTCCAAAAATGGCAAGTTTGGACCATTTTGCACTACACTTTAAGGCTTCCTTTCTTCAAGATAAAAGCTCCAAGCTTCAGGCCCAAGTTGAGCCAATTAAAGTTCACACTCTAAGCTTCAAATCCATATAAAGAACTCTTCCATTGGATCAAAATTGAGGGAGTTATGATCAATCAAAGTTTGGTAAAATCAAGGCAAAAACCAAGTCATGGCAAGGCAAGCTCATGCCTCCAGGCCATAATTTCATCAAACACTTGGTGTGCCAAATGTCAAGCCATTTTTCTCATGGAAGAAAGCTTCAAATGAAAAAATGTTAAACATCAAAGTTGTTCATCTCAATGCCCTCTTCCACTTTGATGTTGGAAATTTTTCCATTTGAACAAATTATGAAGAAGTTATTGTGGTTCAAACATAATGGTTTCATGCTGAAATTTCACAAGTCATGATGCCATGCCAGCCCACCAGGTCACGCGCCCATGAAACCAGTTTTGTGTATTGATGTTTAGAGCTATTTTTGGTCATCTTACAAGCTTCTATTCAATTCAATTTCCATACCAATCATGTTCTCCCATGTTCCCTCTTTCTAATGACACCAAAACCTCATCCTTTCATCCATTGACATGAGAGAAATTCCTCCTCAAACATCAACATTCCCACTGATTTGTTTGGCATTGTTTGTTGTTGTTTCATCAGCTTGCACGCATGCTTCACATCATCACTCTTGCCTCATTTGGACAAACATTCTCCTACACATACATGACATACCATCCATCATACATCAAAGAGGAAAAATAAAAGAAAACTTGCTCTACAAGTTTTACTGCAGCAACACAACATAACATAACACGGTTCCCTCTCTCATTTTCAAATTGTTCAGCACACCATAACTCCAAGAAACCTCTCCACACCATAGCCAAACCTTTCGAACTCGTCACTAACTAACTTAACTTAGTTAGTTAGAGTGAACTCATTTAACCCAACTCATTTAACTCTCCTCCTAACTGTTAACCACCATAGTTAAATCTTAACCCCAACTATATAAACAAACTCACACAGATTTTCAAGGGGGAATTCTCATTTTTCCACTCTGACTCCAAAAACACTCTCAAGCTTTCTCTCTGAACTCTCTCTCTCTCTGCACGAATTCCTCAAGTTCTTCCTCAATCTTCATAATCAAGCAAGAGTAAATCACTGAAGCATTGAATAACTTACTCATCTCCAATCTCAGATTCAGTTCTCTTCTTATTCTCAAGATCAAATAGCATTTATTTTGCTCAAATTGAAGTTCTAGAAGTTCAAGATCAAGTTGATATCTCTGGTTTTCTTAACAATCTCAAAGATCTTCAAGTTTCAGGTTCCACAATCCTCAAACCTTTCTTGCACGATTTTCACTGTTTTTGTTATTTTTGTGTTGATCTGAGCTCAATAGGAGCATCTGACACTCTGGCTAGTTGATAGAGTTCCTTAGGAGTTTAGACTGAAAATTAGGGCAAAGCTTCTCTTCTTCGATTCTCTTTATTCATGCTTGATCTGTGAATTTTGTTGCTGAATTTGTGTTTCTCATGAGATTGGCTTTCGTTTGATACCTGATTTATGCATTTCTGGGACATGTGAGATTTGCAGTTACCGGAGGGTGGCCGGAGAAGATGACCGAAGGTCATTCTCCGGTCGGTGAGGTTGCATTAGGGTTTAAGGTTCAGATTATGTCGTGACCATCTGATTTGTTTCATCCTAGGGCCAGAAATGTGACAACGCATAAATGAGAGAGCGTCCTCATCACGCGACTTCATTTTGAATCTGAGTTCTACCACATGTGCGTGTGTATGTTTGCTAGCATGTGCCTTTCACCTGAAGCGTTGGATTGAATTTCTATGATGATTGATTGCTGTTGACTTAATCCTATGGCTGTGATTGCATCAAATATATGAATGAGCATGCACCGTATCACACAAACGCGCGCCTCAATGGACTGAACCCTAACTGTTTTTTACACCCCCTTGTTTGAGCCCAAACTATTTTTTCAACGTGCAAATTACTTTCGCCACACCCCTGCACATTTTATCCCATTTTTAATTTCTTTTTCATATTATTTCCATTTCTTCTTATTAAAAATACCAAATAAACTCTAAAAATCCCAAATTAATTCATGTATGTTCTTAACACATTTAGATAATTTTCTATAATTTTTAATACTGACTTTATGAATTTTAGATCATAATTCCATGATTTCTTTCCATTTTCTTTTTGAGTGAACTTCTTCATGAACACTTGAACTTGCACATTTTATTTCTCTCATTTCACAATGTTTTTCCTCCATTATTTTTGCATTGATTAAAGGACATCTTGAAGCATCTAAACCAATTTTCATTTGATTTTTAAAGTCATTTTATCATGTGTTTGGATGTGTATCTTTAAGTGTTTTTGTGGTGTGTATCAATGTGCTTTCATGAGGCCTTTTGAGGCATGTTTCTTTTGAGTTTTGCTATGAGGTTTTGTTGCATGTTTTGCTTCTGATCAGTGATGTATATGACCTAATTCCATAATTTTCTCATGTACTTTGATATTTTTTTGATGCCTTGTGATTGGAGTTACTTTTGTGCACATTCTTCTACTTCATAATAACATGTTTTGATGAGGCATTTATGCCACCATTTTATGATTGTTTGTGCATCTTTTATAGGTTATTTGTATGATATTATAGGTCATCCTTGTTTCATTATAGGTCACTTTGACTTGTGTTTGCATTTAGTAAGAGTTTATGCATGGTAACTTGAAAGTTTGACATGGTTCCTTCTCTTGTATCTTCTTAAGCTCTACATGTTTCATGTGTACATTTTTGTATGCCATTTCATACATTCCATTTGCATATCATTAATGGTATGCCACTGTCCATATGCATTCATTAATCATTCCATATGATATACATCCTTAACTTGTAAATTTGTGCATCTAATTGAAACTTGTTTCTCTCCTTTGCATTCTTTTTCATCTTGTCTTTTCTGCTTGAACCATTGCATTTATACTTATATGATTGTCTATATGCATCATAAGACCCTCATAGATAATGTATGCTTCTGACCTTAGCATTTAATTAAGCATAAATGCATGTTCACTTTGCATTTCCATTCATCTTCCATTTATTCCTTGCATGGTGCATCTCTTGGATGTTCAAGGCCTTATGTGTGCAAAGTTTGGGTGTGTTTGATTTCTTAACCTTAGAGAGCATCCTTTGGATATATGTTCTGACCTTGAATTATTTTCATCTCTTAGGATCTTTATCCATTGATTCTTAATTTGTTTGATCATTACTTGTTATTCTTTTCTTATTTCATTACTTGTAAATAGTTTTTGAACTAACCTTTTCATATAGGTGCTAATGGTAAGTAAGTGTGTGGATATACTTCCACATACACTTCTTTCTTTCATCTTCTCTTATCTCCTTTAATCACAAAATGAAATGACAGCAACTAAGGAGTAAACAACGTCAGTCAGCAATAACGTCACACAACCGAATAAGGAGAGGGGAAGCTTTAGGCAAGGGGTCATATCAACCGAGGCAAACAAGCTATCTGTGGGACATAAGGGTGCTCATCCAATGGTATCGAGAACCATGGCGAGCAGAGTAAGAAAGGGGAAGTTATGAATCAGATCACATAAGCATCAACATTGGTCAATGCGAACTATAGACAAGGTGTGGGGGTTTGATTGTTAAACCCTCATTCCACTTGACTGACTCGATAACAAGAGTAGGTAATGTTCAAAGCTTCGATCATGTAATGAGAGCTAAGAACGACTCAACTAGAATAACAGGGGTCGATTGCGGACCCTACCTTCCGTCAATTGCCTCCTTGGAGGTCTTACAAGGGAACACAGGAATGGGATGTCTCTTTAGAGGTCTTCAGCACAATATTAAATAAGCACAATCATGGCCTCACTTGAGGGCTTTCCATACAATCCTACTTATCATGGCATCGACTATTCCTACTTCTCATGGCATTGGAAAGCATTAGAGAGAAGTGAAGAGATAAGAGGTCCTACTAAACGAATACGAATCCGTAGCAAAGCAACGAAAGCGCAACGAAAGCAAGTCACGAAAGCACCTATAACCAAATAGCAAACCAAGTTAGAAACAAGTTTTTATTTACAAAATGAAATGGTCAAACCACCTTTGGAATGTCTCCTTTTATACCTTGCACATGTGAACCAAAGACATTAGTAATAACAAGAGAGCGTATGTACAACATGAAACCTAAGTCTAATGGATATGTACACTTGAGTCACACTAGTCAAAGTGAAAGACCTAAAGGATTATGAAGCTACAAGTCAAGTTACAACTATGCTACAAGACTAATCTACTTTGAAGTTAAAGGTAAACCAACAAAAGAAAGCCGTTACAAGTTAGATGAATTGAAATAAAACGTGAAAATAAACCAAAGTCAGAAGTGAAACAACTTATACGCATGCTTAAAGCCAATCTCAAAGTGTCACCAAGATTTGCATTAAACTCTCTCTCCAAAGTCAACTCATTCCATGAGCAAAATCACATCCAAACTTCTCATACAAGTATGTAAAATGGTCACTCAAGTAAGACAAATGAAATGACATGGTAAGGCAATGTTAAAGCTCACACACCAGAGGCAAATGACCTATAAAATGTCCTAATTGAATCCCCAAAACAATCATGAACATGGTATACAAGCGGCATCAAAAGAAGTGGCCAAAGTGAAACACAAATTCAAGTTCACATACACACAAAGTAGGCATCATTTAAGGCATGTGAAATGATCAAAGGCAATACTCAAGCATGTCTCAAATGTGCATCAAAATACACTTAATAATGTGCTAAAACTCATATTCAAAGTTGGCTCAAAGTGCCCTCATACAAGTCCTAAACATAACTTCTTTCTACGCATGAATCAACATGTTCGGTTCGCATTGGAAAATGAGTGAAAAAATAGAAAAAACGCTCTTGAAAATTATAAGTAATTGAAAATATCATGCCAAAGACAGTAGGTAATCACATACAAAAGATAGGGTTCACATCATGCACCAAAATCCCTCAAATAATTGCAAACATGGATCAATTTATCAACGATGTTCATACAAGACAAGACACAAAGATGAAGCTCAAAAGCAATTCAATAATCATGGCCAAGGTACCAATCAAACATCAATAGGTTATATAATCAGATGCCTAAATGGACAACAAAAATTAGCTCCAAACGGTCAAGGAAAGATCACATTTCATGACTTGCATCACAAGATACACCATTGAGAACACATTCCTTCCTAAAATTCCAGAAAAATACGAAACAGCCCCCAAAATAGGATTAAAAATATCCAAAAATTAATTAACACCATCAAGAACTCTCATGAATTTTCTCAGAATTTTCTTACCATTTCTACTATTTTTAGAATTCAGATTATGAAACATGTATGAAATATAGAATTACAAGAAAACATGGAAGAACAAGGGGGTGCATACAAGTAAAATTCCTAGTTAAACTCTTCATTGGGCTCAAGCACAGGGGTGCAATTAATAGAAAAAGCTTAGGCCCAAGAAGCTAAGGTTTGGAGGAGCACGGTGTACCCTCGGTCAACTTATTGACTAGTCTGGGTCCTTGGATTCATCGCTGGATCAATCAAATAGTTGAAAACGGGCGGTGCATGGTAATCAATTTGGGACGGCATGTACCTGATTAACAAGGTGGTCCTACCGGACGGTGACAAGTGTCACCGCCGGAGTGGACCGAAACCACAACACTCTTATCTCTTCATATTATCATAAGAATCACAAGGATCAGAACATCCCTCAAACGTCTCTCTCTCTTTCTCTATCGTTCCTCTCTCTTTCTCTATGTTAACCTCGCCGCCGTCTTGTTTCTTCTCCACGGCACGAAAACGATGCCGGAAAATCCCTCCTTCTTCTCCTTCACAATCGGCGACAACGGCCTCCCTCCGTTCGCCTCCTTCTTCCCCGTCCAACCTCGCGAACCCTCACTGCTATACTTCAACGAAATAAAAACCTTGCTGCGCCGCGCCGTGGCATAGCGGCGGCGGCGGCGGAAACCCCAACGTTCTCACCTCAATAACTACATCACGCTGAATTCTTCTCAAAACTCTATTCTAATCGCCATTCAATTTCTCTCAACACACTCGACCACGCCGATCCAAGCTAAAGAACGAGAATCCCTAAAGACACGATCGGTAATGGATTTAGAGGAGCTTACCAGCGACGACGCAAGGAGATTCAGGTACGACGCTTTCTCGATTCCATTCTCCTTTCTTCTTTTCCTTGCTTCTGGTGAAATTGTTGTGCACTTTTGATAAATTGTTGTGAGTGAACTTTGCAGAATTTTTCGATGCTTGGCGAATTTGCAAAGTTGTTGATGTTCTTAAACCCTAGCCTTTTCCTTTCTGTGGATCAGATATGTGACCTGCAGAGCTTGAAGACGATGATTGATGAGGAATTGGAGAAGACTGATTATCGAAGAAGAAGTTCGCAGCGATGAACACTCAGGTACAAAAGTCGTTGCGACTCGATCGTCTTTTTCTTCCGCTTTCCGCTTGTTTTGTTGTTGCCGCGAATCTTGCGGGTGAGTGATTTTTCGGTAGTGGTGAATTATGGAATTGAGCTGGTATTGAAGAATTGATGTGTGTGAATTGTGTTGCAGGAGCTTGGATTGAGAATTGGTGATGGCGGTTTCCGAATTGGTGATGAAGAAGGTTGCAGAGAATTGAAGGTTCCTTGAAGTCGAAGAAGAGAATCAAGATTGAAGAGTGGTGTTTTTCAGAATGAAGAGGTTGAAGCTTGATTCTAGGAGTTGAGATTTTTCATAGAAGAGAGGATCTGTTAGAGTTTGTTAGAGGTTCTCTTGTGTAATTTTTCTGTTATGAATTCTCTTTTTTCTTTCTTGTTAAAAACTGATATGAGATATGAACTGTAATGGAGTCTTCTTTTCCTCAATGATTTTCCTGCTGCCCAAAATAAATTTTCTGATGAGGAATTTTATATCAAATTTGGTTTGCAAATCCTCAAGTTTTTTTGCACTTGCGATTTTTTCTTCTATTATTCTACTTTTTCTGATATGTAAGGATGTGGGGCCTTGAAAGGGCTAATTGGACTTTCGAAGGGATATTAAACTGAACTTAACACAAAAAGTGGATAAATGGATTTAAATAAAATACGAGTTTGGATATGAATTTTGAATGGATATGGACATTAAATTTGGAATTAATGAAAATGGATATTAGATGGATATGGCTTAGAAAGAATGGACTAAAATGGTAAAAAATGAAATGGATATTTGTGAAATACATTGAAATGGATTTGAATTTTAAAATGGGCATCAAAATGGTTTTGAACTGGATATGATTTTAACAAATGGACAATGAATAAAAGGGGATAAAAGATGGACTTGTATATTGGATTCCAAGCAATCCACATAACCACTCTTAACATGTCTAATTCCACTCAAATACCCGATTCACGCCAAACTCTTATCTTCCATGAGTTCCAAGATTCAATCAGTAAACTCAATTAACCATGACTCAATGTCCTTTAAACCAATCCACCCATGCTTTGTCTTCATGATCTTAAATTGACGAATATCAACCGATTCGTGCAGAGGATACAAAACCATGATCCCACGTCTTAAGAGTCCAATGCAAATGAATGAATGAGTATGACCTAAATGAGATGCAAATAAGAAAGAAACATAATCCAGAAAAAAGGTAGGGCAAATTTTGGGGTGCTACATGCGGCGACTCCAAACCTAGGGCTAGGTAAAACAGAGAAAGAAGTGTCCACGGCGGAACACCTAAATAGAGCACGGAGACTCTAAACCTAAGGTTAGGTTAAAAGGGAAAGCAAGTCTCGATCGCACAGCGGCGTGAGATAAGGGAATGAGGGATATGATTGTCCTAAATGACGTGGCAGTCAACAAGAGGGATCCTTTCCTTTGGAATGAGATATCAGACACAGAGGGACAAAGAGGAAAACCTCGAGTATCAAAAGTAAAATGCACAACAATATATTGTTAGCTCCTAAATTCGACGCCTATATTAAGTTAGAGGAATTTATTGAAGTGTTAAACTCTTTGAAGAAGTTTGAAGGTGTTCGACTGGATCTTTTTGGTGGGGGCCTAAGTCGAAGGTATGCTTGCATGAGGAAAAGATAAGCACGAGACTTAGAAATATTTCCAAGCATTGGAAAATACCATTCGACGGATACTGCTGATGGTATTCGACGCGAAGTAATTCAAATTCAAATAAAGGAGGGAATGTTTATTCTTATCCGCTCCTGAAAAAAGACAAGTGGCACACATCCAGGGATTAGAAGCATGCAGGGCGACACTTGTCGTATGTTAATTGTTTTGGCAGTTAATAGCAGTTAGTCTAATTAGTATAAATAGGAGTTCTAGCAATATGATTCGTGTGTTGTGTTCAATTTGTACAAGTTACTCAAAAATTACTCAAAGTATCCGCGTGTAGAGAAACAAGTTTTGTGAGAATGTACGTGATGTAAACACCACTTTCCATTTCAATGCAATTTCTTTAAGTCTCTTACTAAGAGTTTATCGTTTACTTCGTGCAAGTTATTTTTCTGCATTTCATTTAGTCTTTACACTTTCAGCCTTTTTCGACTCAGAGTTTTTACGCATCTCTTTAATTACATTTTAGACAAACATTCATCTATGAGCATTGTTGAAGTGTTTTGCTTTATAGAATTTACTTTAAATAAATTGTTAGCACATGTCCTAGGATCAATCTGATCGATCCTGTGAGTCACCAAAGTTAGATTTAGAAGATCAGCGGTTGTTTACCAACTTTCACGGTAAACAAATTGGCACGCCTAGTGGGACAGTGCTAAATAACATTTTTGCAAAACTTAGAATTCCGTGATTTGAATATCCTTTTTGTGTCAAGTACTTCGTTGTATGTTATTAAGGAGTGGAAAGGTAGCCATCACTAACGAAGAGAGACCAAAAAGAAAATATATGAGGGAAATGGCAAGTACTAATCAGACAAGTAGTTCAAATCCTGAAACTACATCCGGTGTCAATGTAGAGCCAACCCCCGCGTCTTCGACTGGAGGACCCACCGTTCTTGCGTCTGCATCCGAAACTATGCCTTCTATGGCTAGTTCGACACCAACACATTCCATTCCCCATATTGAACCAGTCTTAACATATGTGGGGCCACGGGGACCCCCAGTAACTCCTCCTCCGATCGGGACGTCTACTTATCGACCGTTCCCACCACCAGTTTTTTCACCCTTAAATGGTCGAGAGCAGCCTTATGGGATGCCAACTTCCATGATGATGAATTTACAAAATGCACCCCTAGTGTATTCTGAACCCGTAATGATATCACCTTTACAAGGGTCGAGGTCTGGAGTAATTATGGGTCGAAACCAATCCTTAGGAGTAGGATATTCAACCCAAGTGCCAGGCTTGACGAATACCACCGCAGCCTATTTAAGGCAGCAAATGGATGAAAGTAACCACCAAATGGTCCAAATGATGTCCTAAACCATGGGGGAAATCTTTTAGCCTCTAATCCAAAATACTACCCAGACTAATCAGCAAATGGCTGCGCAGATGACGCACCTTGCAGATTTCTTTGGTGTTCCTAACCCTCCTCGACACCCTCAAAGAGAGTATATTGCAGCAAACTAAGGGGTGGTATTCGATGAGGACCCCACTATTAACCAAAATCAACAAAATCCAGGGAATATTCCTCAGGTAAACGTACCAAATCAAGTAGCATTCGAAGCCCCTAGGATTCAACAGCCAGTGCCTGTGGGAGATCAACCAAGGGTGGTATTGGCGAATAGAAATCAGGATGCTGATTATGTCATACAACAAGTTTGACGTAACGACATGGCAGCAGATAACAATATGGCAGCCATGATCGAAAGGATAATGGTCCAAAATGGGGTAAATGTGGGCCTGCGAAGGCCAAATTATACATCCCCATTGTCAGAATACATTCTCCAGTCGGAGTTACCCCCTAGAACAAAAGTCCCTAAGTTTACTAAGTTCTCTAGGGATACCACTGAATCCACCATCAAACACGTGGCTCGATACGTGATAGAGGCTGGGGAAATCGTAAATAATGAGAACCTTAGGATAAAATACTTTCCAAGTTCTCTGACGAAGAATTCCTTCACGTGGTTCACAACTTTGCTACCTAACTCGATCCACAATTGGACCTAATTAGAACGGTTGTTTCACGAACAGTTCTATATGGAACAAACTAAGATTAGTTTGAAAGAGTTGGCTAGTATTAAACTTAAATTCACAGAGCCAATTGATGATTACTTAAATAGGTTCCGACTGCTCAAAGCTAGATGCTTTACACAAGTGCCAGAGCACGAGTTAGTTGAAATGGCTACTGGAGGCCTAGATTATTCTATTAGAAAGAAGTTGGATACGCAGTATCTTAGAGATATGGCCCAACTAGCCGATAGGGTTTGACAGTTAGAACGCTTGAAGGAGGAAAAGGCCAGGGCAAATAAGAACAAGAGGGTGTCTTACGTCGAAGTTGATAACGACGACGAAAAATATCATGATGAGTTAGTTAGTTTTAACGAAGGCGAGGTCGATCTTGCTGAGTTGAAACAAGGTCCACCTTACTCTTGTAGGTTACTGGCACCTTCGAATGAGAAAAATCCTGTCGAAACTGAGAAAAATGACAAATTCCCCAAGAAAACTTATACTTTCGACGTTACTAAATGTGACAAAATTTTCGATTTGTTAGTTAAGGATGGTCAGATGATAGTGCCACCTGGTGCTAAATTGCCTCCTTTAGAACAAAGGAAAAAAGAGGGTTTTGTAAATATCATAATTTCTTGGGCCATAAGACTTCTCAATGTTTTCTTTTCAGGGATCTTGTTCAGAACGCAATTTAGGAAGGAAGGCTGAAGTTTGGAGAGAAGTCCAAAAGTCAAATAAAGATCGATTCAGACCCCATGCCAGTAGCTGATGCTCATTATACTGAGCCAACGGAGGTTCATATGCTTGAGGTTGCTGAAGGCCTCAACAATGATGTCAATGTGATTGAGATCGCTGATGATTTTAACAATGAAACAGTCATGGCCAGGGTTACTGAAAATCTTGACCAGAAATTCCTAAGGAGCTTGGTTATTGGTACTGTCGAAGTATTCACCAACAACACTACTGATGGTGTTGAGATTATAGAAGGTGCTGACAAGGGAGTTGCTGCGGATTCCCAGAAGATGCTGGTAACCAAGGAGACCGCTGATGGTTTCATCCAGATGGATAAGGCTATTGAGAGCTTACAGATGAAATTGTGCAAGCTTGACATCACTGAGGATGTCAAAATGGAAGTTAATATGGTAGAAATTTCTGAAGAGGCGCTAATGGAAGTCGGCGAGGAACGTCGACATGAAGAATACAATAAACTGGCCTTCCCAAAAGAGGAAGAAAATTTGGTCGACTTCATACACAGATGTCAACGAAAGGGATCTGAAGTAATGCTCTGCCCTAGGTGCAGCGCTGTGTTCGACAAAAAAGCGGCGCAGAATCTTGAGAGGGTACGAAAGGAAAAGCAAAAGTGGGAGAAGGTCAATCATGGCCCCAGGAGTTTCGACCCAAGAAGGTCTGAGTCGAAGGCTAGAGCACCAAGAGCAAGGCCTGCTACCTTCAAACCATTTGCTGAACTTTCTAACGACAAATGGGTAAAACCAAATGAGAACAGGCAGAAAGGTCAGCAGAAGTGGAAAAACTTCGATGTCAATAGGGGCTCTTCGATCACCTATCGCAAGGAGTTTCAATCCTCCAATAAAACTGCCCACATTTATGAGAACTACAAAGGGAAAAATCCTATGACAAGGTCACAGTGGAGGAGGGAGCAGCGAACAAGGAAAACCCAGAGGGAGGCCGAGTCGAAGGATAAGGCTGAATCAAACACCAACCTACCTACTGGAAACAACGGAAGGGGAGGAACTGTCGAGAAGTTGGACATTGGGCAAAAATTATTCAAAACTGAAGTCGAAATGGCTAAAGAAAAACATGATCAGGCCATAGCAGAAGACGAGATGATGACAGACAATTTCAACTCAGATTTTGATGCTTAGTTGGACATCATCGTGAATGTGGCCTCAGTATTGCCTAGGGAATTTGACCAAATTACAGAGGTTGAGGAAGGTGATGACTATTCTGAAGTGGAGATGGCAGCACATAAACCCGTGTGCTACTATATAATGAACAATGGATGCGTCGAAGAGCAGAATGCCTTCTTTGAACGGCCAAATGAGGCTATGAAAAACCATCTGAAGCCTCTATTCATCACTGAGAAAGTCGAGAATGTTCCAGTGAACAAGATCTTAGTTGACTGCGGTGCTACAGTGAATCTGATGCCGCACCATGTCTTGAGAAAAATAGGAAAATATGATATGGACACCAAACCACATAACATGCTTCTATCGAATTATGAAGGGAAAACTGGCACCACTTTGAGTGTTATACAAGTTAACCTAACTGTCGGGACGGTGACAAGACCTACAGTTTTTATGGTAGTCGAAACAAAGGCAAACTATAATCTGTTTTTGGGACGCGAATGGATACATGGAATTGGGGTTGTACCATCTTCCATGCACCAAAGGATCACCATATGGAGGCCAGATGGGATTGTTGAGAACATTGAAGCTGATCAAGGGTATTTTAAGGCACCAGTCAATCATCTCGACAGGCGCCTATTTGATAAGGACTTGGAAAATATTTCTCCATGTAGTCCTGCCGAGTTTGCTTTTACCCCAGATGATGAAGAATATTGTTCATTGCACTTGCATCCTGTAAATGGTTTTCGATGGGATAGGGAAGTAGTAGGTGAGGATGATTTCACATATCCTGCGCCTGTACATGGAATAACCCCAAAAAATTGGGGAAGTGAGTTCAGTGATGATGTCTGAGCTCGAAGTAATGAGAAAGATTTCGGCTTATATAGCCGAGAACAAGTTACAAGCGGCCTTTGAGGCTGAAGTTCAAAACATGGTTGATGAAGCCAATAAAGATTTACATAAAGCAAGTCCTGGTAAGGACTTCGACCCAGAACCACCTGATCAGGTTCGGGATGAAGAACAGAGGCTCGATGCTATTTATGATGATGAGCCTTTGGATTTTGAGAAGGATCCGTTGGCAAACAATGTTCGAATGCTAGCGCAAGACCCTCTTGAAGAAATCGACCTGGGAGAGGGGGCAGTGAAAAGACCTACTTACATCAGTGCCAACATTACTCCACAACTCAGAGTCGAAGTAATCCAGCTATTGAAAGAGTTCAGAGACTGTTTCGCGTGGGATTACGACGAGATGCCTGGTCTAAGCAGGGAGTTGGTCGAACTAAAGCTACCAATCAATTCTGGGAAAAAGCCGGTCAAACAAAATCCCAGAAGGTTTGCACCAGTGATCCTTTCAAAGATAAAAGAGGAAGTCGAAAGGCTTATTCGTTGCAAATTTATTCGAACAGCCAGGTATGTCGAATGGCTTACAAACATAGTACCTGTTATAAAAAAGAATGGGACTTTGAGGGTTTGCATAGACTTCAGAGATCTAAATGCTGCGACCCCAAAGGATGAATACCCAATGCCTGTGGCGGAAATGTTAGTCGATTCTGCTGTTGGCCACGAATACCTAAGTATGCTCGATGGGTATTCTGGGTATAACCAAATATTTATTGCTGAAGTTGATGTCCCTAAAACGACGTTTCGATGCCCTGGGGCCTTAGGCACCTACGAATGGGTGGTTATGCCTTTGGGCCTAAAAAATGCTGGGGCAACATATCAAAGAGCGATGAATACAATCTTCCATGACTTCATAGAAACTTTTATGAAAATTTACATTGATGATATTGTTGTGAAGTATGTTTCAGGGGAGACCCATATTGACCATCTTCGACAGCCATTCGAAAGGATGCATATGTCTTAAAATGAATCCTCTCAAATGCGCTTTTTGTGTGCAGGAGGGAGACTTTTTAGGCTTTGTGGTCCATAAGAAGGGGATCGAAATCAATCAAAATAAGACCAAAGCCATCATGGAAGCGAAAGCGCCATCAACAAAAAAGGAACTACTGTCGCTGTTGGGAAAGATTAACTTCTTGAGAAGGTTTATATCAAATCTCAGCGGAAAGACTCAAACCTTTTCACCTCTACTCCGATTGAACAAGGAAGGATTCAACTGGGGGCAAGCCCAACAAGTGGTCCTCGACAAAATCAAAGAATATTTAAGTCATCCTCCAATATTGGCACCACCTTGTAGAAATAGGAGTATGAGACTGTACATAGCTGCGTCAGACAAAACCTTAGGGAACATGTTAGCTCAAGAAGATGAGAATAGCGTCGAAAGGGCCATTTACTACCTTAGTAGAGTTTTGGATGATGCAGAAACTAGGTATAGCATGATCGAAAAATTATGTCTATGCTTGTATTTTTCTTGTACAAAATTAAAGCAATATATAAAACCAGTTGATGTCTATGTTTCGTCTCATTTTGATGTTATTAAACATATGTTATCCAAACCTATTTTGCATAGTCGAATTGGTAAATGGGCACTAGCATTAACTGAATACTCTTTAACATATAAACCTTTAAAGGCAGTTAAAGGACAAGTGGTAGCAGACTTCATAGTCGACCACTCCATAAATGAAAGCACTTTGAACTACGTCGAACTGGAACCTTGGAAGCTATACTTCGATGGCTCTAGCCATAAAGATGGAACAGGCGTAGGCGTGTTAATTATTTCTCCTAATAAAACTCCAACAAAATTTAAGTATAAGGTTGAAGGACTTTGTTCCAACAATGAGGCTGAGTATGAAGCCCTAATAGCTGGACTTGAAATTTTGTTAGCATTGGGGGCAACTCGAGTCAAAATAATCGGAGACTCAGAGTTGGTCATAAAGCAAATTACAAAGGAGTACAAATGTGTTAAGGAAAATCTTATCATGTACTTTGTAATAGCCAACAGACTACTGAAGAAATTCAAAGTGGTAAGCATTCGACACATACCTCGACTAGAGAATCAAGTGGCCAATGACTTGGCTCCAATTGCTTCAGGGTATAAAGTTTTGAAGGAAAATTTACAAGAGGCAATCGAAGTTATAGGTAAAGTTGTGTCTGTTGGATTATGCCCATCAGATCTAGAAGCAACGAAGTTGGGATACGCTGATGAAGAAAATTTCGAGATTTTTGCAATAGACAGCTTGGCAGACAAAGACTGGAGGAATCCCATAGTCGAATACTTTTAGAATCCAACATCATCCACATAGTCAGGTATCAAGCCTTAAGTTATGTTCTTCTAGGTAACGAATTATTTAAAAAGACCCCTGAGGGAGTCTTACTTAAATGCCTGAGTGAATCAGAGGCATATCTTACCCTTTCGACTGTCCATAGTGGGGCATGTGGGGCACATCAAGTAGGTCATAAGATGAAATGGCTTTTGTTTCGACAAGGCATGTATTGGCCTACCATGCTAAAGGATTGCATTGAATTTGCTAAAGGCTGCCAGGAATGTCAAGTTCATGCTGGCATACAACATATCCCTGCAAGTGAGCTACATTCCATAGTCAAACCATGGCCTTTTAGAAGTTGGGCTTTGGATTTGATTGGAGAGATTCGACCAGCATCGTCCAAAAATCAGGGATATATTTTGGTAGGTATTGACTATTTTACGAAGTGGATTAAAGAGGTACCTTTACCAAATGTGGATCAAGAAGATGTGATCAAATTCATTCAAAAATACATCATTTATAGGTTTGGAATCCCATAGACGATTACAACAGATCAAGGATCAGTCTTTACTGGTCGAAAAATGCAGGAGTTTGCTAAAGAAATGGGTTTCAAACTCTTTACCTCTACACCTTATTATGCTCAGGCTAATGGTCATGTCGAAGAAGCTAATAAAGTAGTGATTGGTTTGATCAAAAAACATGTGGGAAAGAAGCCTAGAAATTGGTATAAGACATTAGATCAGATTCTCTGGGCATGTCGAACCTCTCCCAAAGAAGCAACTAACACTACTCCATTTCGATTGACTTTTGGTCATTGTAGCACCCTAAAATTTGCCATCCTTTTAACACTAACTGGCTTATGTTTCATCTAATTTTTTTTGCATTATCATTTGTGCATATCATTGGTTCTTAGCATGGGATCAAGGTATCTAGGTTAATTCAGAGGAAGGAGTTTTTCAGAAATTCAAGCAAGAGATCATGTGTACTGTCTAAGAGACCAAAAGGAGATGGTTTTAATGTCATCAGTACTTGAGCCACAATGGATTCTTAGACCTCAGGGTATCCTAATTTGTCCATCACCTCATCAGAAGATTGCAATTGGCAAGAGATTTCAAGTGAATCACACTCTCCTAACCTGAATTCTCAAAGTAGGGTTTTGAGATCCTTGAGTTCAACACCCCAATGGGAAAGATCTTTGAGTTTTTATCATCACCAGATGGCACATCTCATCATTGTTTGAGAGGATACACACCATACTCAGAGGAATTTGGATTTGGAGCATGGGTCAATTCCTCCTAGACTAAGGACACCAAAATTAGGGTTTGCCATAAAATCAGTTTATTTATGATTTTTTGGGCAAGACTTGATTCCTTGGTATTCCTCATGTCCCTAAGTGTCTAGGGTTGGAGAATTGTCCATCAATTTGGTTCAGAAGGGTTTCATTTGATCAGAAGATTCAAAATCAGGAAAATTGGGGATAAAGTCAATTGTGCAGTGAAAAAGTCAACTCCTGACTTTTTGAGGTCAACATGTTGATTTTCAAGTCATATGTGATCAATGGACAAGGTTTGATCAAGGAATGTTCAAAGATTCATGAAAAATCAAGAATGGGAGAAAGTTACTAAAATTGGAAACTAGGGTTTTAGAAACTTACTATTTTTAGTAAGTTTTAAACCACTTTCAAGGCCACTTTTCACCATGATAAAGGCCTTATTTGAAAATCTCTTCCACATGAAAGTTGTAGTATGAAGCATTCCCTTCAAAATTAGCACAAGGACCATGTCATTTGAGTCATTTTTGAATGAGTTGTGGTGCTCAAAAGTTGGGCATTTTCACTTTACAAGGTTCAAAAACTTAGAATTTTTTCTAAGTCATTTGTGGCAGATTTGGAAGCATACTTTCATGGCTATTGTTCTTATTAATTAAGGCCTCAAATCCTCTTCCCTTCAACACCAAACTTGTTCATGGTATCCCATAGTTTCTAGTGATCCAAAGAACTCATGAAATGGTCCCTTACACACCAAGATATTACCATTCAAAGTCACCACCTCAATTTATTCACACTTGAAATTTTGGTGGGCAAAATCTTGACATGATAATGCAGCAACATACCCCACTTTATTCCATGCGTACCATGTATTCTTTCTCATCAATCTTTACCTAAAATGAGCTAACATTGTCATACATCACCATGCAACATGTACCATTCACTTTGCCAAAATAAGAAATGAAAATTGACATACATTCTGATGGCATTCCATGCTCTCACGTGCCACATTCCTCATGCTTCATTTTTTCCATCAAAACCACTACCCCAAACCTCTCACCAAGCCTCTCCTAAGCAAAACCGAACCAACTCCATGTGCACCATTTTTCACTCATTTCTCTTTCCAAACCAAAGATAACCACTTCAGATCATGTGCTTCATTTCCAGACCTCTCTCCAACCCTAAAACACTCATTTATAAGTTGCTCAACAACAAACCTAGCGATTGACTCTCCATTTTTCAGATCTGAACACAAAACTTCTCCAATTTTCTCATCTTAGTTTATCCCAATTTCTGAGAGTTTTTGAGTTTGTCTTGGTTGAATCACCATTAACCAGGTGTGATCTTGCTTCTGTACGCAAGATTCACCATCTGGAATCATCATTGGAGGCTCTACAAGTTCATTTTTCTTCACCATCGGGTTGGGATTGATTGAGGTTTTTTAGAAACTTTCTGAGCAAACCGCGCCTTGATCTACACTCTCCATTTGGTTCTGAAGATTTCCATATCATTTTCTTGATCTATTGCTTGCAAAGAAGAAGCAACGAACTCTCTCCGTTAGGTAAGCTTCCAGCTCTGTTATCTCTCATTTTAGACACGTTTTGAGATTATTTTGGATGCATCTGAAGTCCTACATGTGGTAGGCAATGTTTGGGCATGATATTGTATCATTTTGGTGATTTTCAGCTTGTATGTTCATTTATGTTTCCCTTCGATTCACCATGATAATGAGTTTGTTTTCAAAAATGGATGATGGATCTGTGATCTACATAAAATTCTAAGCAAGATGGTGGTGGTCTGGTGAATTTCTGGGAGTTTCGTTGGAGCTCCGGCGGCTGGTTGACCGGAGAAGACGACCGGAGCTAGGGCTCTGGCGTCTGAGGTTTGAAGAGATGCTGATATGGCCTTCACGCCGTTTTTTAAATTTGAATTGTTTGTGGTGTTTGAATCCTGACCAATCATGTTGCCACGTCAATTAATGAGGTCTGCATGGCCTTTTTTTTGTTTGGAATCTGAGATGTGAATTTAATTGGGCTTAGTGTTTGTGCTTTTCGCACCCCCGTATCCAAGGGCCAATGCGTTGTAAGCTGGATTCTGTTGTGACTGATTTTGCTAATGCACCCCTATTGTTTGTCCTTTTTTTTTCTTTATCTCATTTTGTTTTCATTTTATTTTTAATTACTACAATCATGATAAAAATTCATAAAAATTGTTTTCTGGTCAATTGAGATGTTGACTTTATTTTCATTGTTTTTATTTTATTTTTGATTTCTTTTTCCTATTTTAATTTGAATTAATTTATGGATAAGTTTCCAAGGATACCCTTCACCTAGGGTTAGGGACTTTTGTGATTTTGCTTAGCCTTTTGAAGCTGGTATTTTGGCCACTCTTAGACCATCATATGAGGGTGTTTTGATTCTGGTATAGTGTTGGGTTGAGTTGCTTTGGGTGACTTGCCATCCAAGATTTATGGACCCTCGATTCTTGCTCGATTGTTGGTGTACCTTGGCTAGTTGGTCCATGTTGAACATGTTCTTGATCTTGATTTGATCCCATCTTTTGTACTTGCTTAATTGGATGGTTGAACATACCTTTGGACATTTTTTGGGATTTTATTGGATCATTTTACTATTTTTGGTTGATGCCCTCATTTGATGATGTGTTGAGCTTGTTAGTGCACACATCTTGATCTATTTTTGTGTTTTTGAATGACATGAACTTGCTTGTTGCTTGGTGATCATTCTTTGATGGATAAGACATGTTTGAGATTCTATTTTTCCTTGGCCCTTGGTCCATGATCTATCTTTGGTATGGCTTTACTTGTGTGGAAGCATGTGAATCATTTTGAGCTTTAATGTGTTGCATACTTGCATAATTGTGTCACATGCCTTGAGTATAATGCTTGATGATCTTTCTTGATTGACTTGAGTTTGATTTTGGTTTATGGATGATGCATTTGCTACTGCCCACTTGGATTCACATCATGTTTTCATTTAATTTGATCATTGTGGTTTGATTTGAATGATGTATATCATTAGCATTTGTCTGTTGCTTTTTTGATTCATGATGCATGTTAATATGAAGCATTCTTACATGTTTGAATTGGATGGTTATAGCATAACTTGAGTTTTGACTTTGCTTCATCTTCATCTCACTTTTCTCACATAACCTTGGTGTGATGTTTAATGATGTTCATTTGTGCTTCTAATGCAAGTTTGCTTGCATTCTTTCATGCTTACTTCTACTTGTTTGCTTGAACTTCCTTGTGGGTTGTTTTGAAGCATGATTAATGCTGTGAGTCGGATATAATATGCATGATGTGCTTGCTGCCCTTTTTGGTTTCTCATCTCATATCTCTCTTTCTTCTTCATCTATCTCACTTCTTTCCGTCCCTTTTGGATCTTAAGACTTGTTCAAGTCTTGGATCCACTTTTGTGTGCTCCCTTAGGGTTCCTAGTCTGACTTAATTTCTGATTAAGCTTGGAGTAGGATAGACATTAGGCTCTCAATCCATGCATTCTAACATTAGGTAGAATTTTCCCCTTTTACCTAGACCTTAGGGCCATCTTTGCATGACAACATTAGGATAGAATTCCCGTAGTGTTTTCTTTTCCTTTGAGTCTTCTCTTCTCATCTCATAACACTTCTAAAACACTTAATAAATATAATGTATATTGCGCTCGAGCCTTAAGTGTAGGAAATGAAGAACGAGGGGTCTCCCCTCCTCTTCTAGAGTGTTTAGCATACGTCCCATTGGGGGCGACCATGCGACGCATTCGTTCCCGCATGGTAGACCTTGGTGCAATGTAAGTTACGAACTAACTTCAATCCACATCTGTCTAAAAAATACAAAACAAATTCAAACCTTTTTATCCTTCGGTATTGTTAAGTTTCAAATCATTTTCATAAAAGAGCACGTTATTTTTCGTTCAGTCGCAAACAGTCATCGACCCTAACTGCCGGACGCGAACTTAACGTCGCTCATAAAAAACACTAAGACCTCGTTAGGTCAAACTACGACTGCTCTGATTTCCTCCTTCTGGTTAGATTGAGGATACGTAGGCACAAGACGGCGATGTCTTGGCGAGAACCCTTACATCCTTTTCGACCTCGTTAGGTCGAACTACGACTGCTCTGATTTCCTTTTTCTGGTTAGATTGAGGATACGTAGGCACAAGACGGTGATGTCTTGGTAAGCAACCTCCACCTTTAGTGCGTAGTCCTCCGAACTATGTTAACTTTGACTTTCCCATTGCACGAGGGAATACGTAGGCCTAGGACGGCGATGTCCTATTGAGTCTCTTTTTCCTTTTTGGTTTTCCGTTTCTGTTTAGCAGTAGGCTTTAGATAACTCATCATTTGATTGGACAACAAGCGTGGATCCCATCGAGTACGATGGACGCGTGGGGGTACTAATAGCTTCCCCTCGCGTAACCGACTCCCGAACCCGGACTATGGTTGCGATGACCATGTCTTTCCCTTCTTCAGGTTTTCTTCAATCGTTTCCTTTCCCTGTGTTGGGATAAATAACATTCGGTGGCGACTCTTCTGTTCTTGTTTTCTCGCCGGTTGTTTTTCGCAGGTTGCGGCAGCCATGATGCAGTATTACCTGTCGAAATCTACCTTCAGTCAACAAGGATCCAAAGACATCATGAAATTCCTTCTGAGTCTTATTGGAATATGATGTTAGATGAATTGGTGGATTTGGACGAAGTGAGACTTAACGCTTTGGAATTGCTAAAGAGACAAAAGAAAAGAGTGGAGAAGTCTTACAACAAAAAGGTTAATATTAAGACCTTTTCGCTTGGAGATTTAGTTTGGAAGGTAATCCTGCCTATGGATCGAAAGGTCAGAGCCTTGGGTAAATGGTCCCCAAAATGGGAAGGCCTGTTTCAAATTACACAAGTATTTTCTAATGGGGCCTATGAAGTCGAAGAATTAGACGAGGATAAAAGAATCTTGAAAGTAAATGGCAAGTATTTGAAAAGATATAAACCAGCACTTCGAGAAATTAAAATTGCTAAAGAGTAATTCGACGTGAAAAGGAGAAGCCAACATTGGTATTCATAAATGCCAAAATGGCTTAAAAGTCATTACATAAAAAGCCTCAAAGGGCTATGGAACATTGTACTAAAAAGAAAATATTACAAAGAAATTACAAGCTAAAAAGGAAGATTCTCTTTAATCTTCAAATATTTTGACTTCTAGAGTTCAAGGCGTTTCTCACACAAGGTCTTGTAAGATCTTAAACGTGCAATCTCTTTCTCCAGTTGTCGAGTTTCCTCAGCAAAAGTTATGGCATCGTCTAGTTCTTTCGACAAGTCAGAGTCATCAAAGGCAAACAGCTCAGCGTTGCGCTTTTTGGCCTTCGAGATCTTGGCTTGAAGCTTTTTAATTTTTCGCTCCCAGGAGACAATGTTTCGATCATTAAAGGTGATCTCTTGCTTGTTCTTCTCTTTGGTTTCCTCCAAATCTACTACCTTATTTTCAGATTCAGTGGCAGCGGTCCAAGAGGCAGCCTCACTTCCAGATATGATCATAAATAACTGTGACGTCATAAAGGTGATTGAAAAGAAACTGAACAGTTTCTTGGGACGTGGGGTAGTCAGTTATGTCAACACCTATGTAGGGTCGAAAGATGGCGTTGAATGGACACTATCAAAAAATGACCTTTCCTTCAGTACTGTCGAAAAGGACATTTTGGGGGCAATTTGTTAGCTCCTAAATTCAACGCCTATAGTAAGTTAGAGGAATTTATTGAAGTGGTAAACTCTTTGAAGAAGTTTGAAGGCGTTCGACTGGATCTTTATGGTGGGGGCCTAAGTCGAAGGTATGCTTGCATAAGGAAAAGATAAGCATATGACTTATAAATATTTCCAAGCATTGGGAAATACCATTCGACGGATACTGTTGATGGTATTCGACGCGAAGTAATTCAAACTCAAATAAAATAGGGAATGTTTATTCTTATCCGCTCCTGAAAAAGACAAGTGGCGTACATCTAGGGATTAAAAGCATGCAGGGCGACACTTGTCGTATGTTAATTGTTTTGGCAGTTAATAGCAGTTAGTCAAATTAGTATAAATAGGAGTTCTAGTAATAGGATTCGTGTGTTGTGTTCAATTTGTACAAGTTACTCAAAAATTGCTCAAAGTATCCGCATGTAGAGGAACGAGTTTTGTGAGAATGTACGTGATGTAAACACCACTTTTCATTTCAATGCAATTTCTTTAAGTCTTTTACTAAGAGTTTATCTTTTACTTCGTGCAAGTTATTTTTCTGCATTTCATTTAGTTTTTACACTTTCAACCTCTTTTGACTTAGAGTTTTTACGCATTTCTTTAATTACATTTTAGAAAAACATTCATCTATGAGCATTGTCGAAATGTTTTGCTTTATAGAATTTACTTTAAATAAATTGTTAGCACATGTCCTAGAATCAATCTGATCGATCCTGTGAGTCACCAAAGTTAGATTTGGAAGATCAGCGGTTGTTTACCAACTTTCACTGTAAACATATATACAGTAAGTATCAAGAATCAAATGAGAAACCGAATACCAGGAATCAATAAAAATAGGAAAAAAAAGTCAAGATAAATTCAAAAAATAAATCAGTCTTAAGCAAACCAAAACTTAAAACTTTAGTATCTAATTAAAAACCTAATTAAAACTAAAAAAATTAAAATCTAATTAAATAGTTAAATAAGTAAAAACTAGTTAAAAAAACTAATTCACTAATTCTAATAAAAAAACTAGTTAACTAATTCTAAAAAATAAATAACTAAGTCCAATTAACCAATTCTAAATGAAAACTAATTCTAAATAAATAATAAAAGAAACTAATTCTAATTAAAGACTAAATAACTAATTAAACTATAGTCTAATAAAGACCTATTTAACTAAATTTTAAATTCTACTTTAAAATTAACTAAACTAAATAAAACTGGTTTCTAATTCTAAATAAATAATAAAAGAAACTAATTAACTATATTTAATTAAATCTATTTGCCAATTCCATCTAAAAGGTAATTAACTAAATTCTAAACAATTAAATTAAAGTTTAATTAAAGTAATCTCATTATAAACTAATTAAAACTTAAAATAAAATAAAATCTGATGGGATGATTGGGCTGGTAGATGGCAAGACATGAAGTGTTTAAGCCCAATCCAAACTGAAGAAAGAAAAGAAAGAAAAAAACTAATCTTCAGTAGTAAATACACAAAACAGTGGAACAAAACAAAAGCTCACAAACACGAACGAAGCTTCTTCTCATCTCCCTAGTTTCTTGCGTTCGCTTCGTCTCTTTTCTCACTACTTTCCTTTGTTTCTCCTCGTCTTCTTTTTCTTCTGTGAATCTCTCTCTCTCTCTCTCTCTCTCTCTCTCTCTCTCTCTCTCGCCGACTCCTTCTCTCTTTCGTGTTTGCAGCGACGATGGTTGTTGTTCTTGTGTGCACGGTGGTTGTTATGGAGGTTTGTGAAAGAGGGTTGTTAAGATTGTGATTCGGTGTGTTCTAATAAAGGGGAAGCTTGATGGTGATGAAGAGGTTTTGTGAAGTTATGGAGGTGGATAAGGGTTACTCGTTTTTGGAATGGTGTAATCGAAGGTTGAGTTGGGATGATGGGTTGAAGATGGATGCAATTGATGTTGTGAGGAACTGAAGGTTGAATTGTGAGTGGTTGTTTGAAGATGATGTTAATGTTTTTGTTTGTGAAATTGAAAAGGGGTGATGGGGGACAAAATATGTCGCGGTGGTGATGTTGCAAGTTATGGAGGTATTGTGAAAACAGAGCGAAGAATGTGTTAAAGGTGTGTTTGTTGAAAGTGGTGGTATTGGTGGAGGATGAGAAGGCGGAGAAATCTGTTATACTGTGGTTCTTTTTTAAGAAGTTGAAGAAGATGAGGGTTTTTATTATTTTTCAGGAGGAAAACATAAGTGGTTGTATGTTACAGCCATGGTTGATGTTTGGATAAGGATCAAGGAGTTATTTTGGCGAAGTGTTTTTTTGGTTCCCCACAGGAAATGGAGGCGACATGTGTCTTTTAAGGTGAGAGTTTTTTCAGAATTTTTTCTCTCAACATCTTCATAAATCTGTCGTTTTCTTCGAACCTCTCTCCCCTCTCTTATTCAAATTTGTTGATGGCCCTTATCTTGCTTGGTTGACGGGTTGCTTTCATGATTCCATAGAATTGTAGCTCCTCTTCGTTCATGGCAGGTTTGTCTTGGTATATATGTGTTGTTGCTGTTGGTATGGGCAGATGATGCAGTACTTTTGGAGCATTGTGTAGCAGAGATTTTTGTTTGTGGAGTGTGGGCGCAAAATGGCCCAGTCCGCAGGTTTGTCGTGGGGTATTTAACTTGCTACAGATGTTAACTCAGTGTTAAGTCGCTTTTCGCAGCAGTTTTGGCTTGGCATTGGAAGGTTGTGGGAAGAAGAGCAGGGCATGCAGTATTCATTTTGGTGTAAAGCTTGGAGTAGTGACAATTAAAAATAACAACAAACCATAACACTAAATAAAAATAATAATAAAAAAAAGACAATAGTAATAAAAATAAAAATTCAAAAATAATAATAAAAAACAATAAAATAAATTAAAATAATAATGAATTTTTTAACACAAAAAAGATAATTAAATGAAAACAAATTAAATTAAACTTAAAAAAACAAACTATAATTAGTGAAAATAAGACTAAATTAAAATTATTAAGCTAATTAAATTTAAACTAAAATTATAAGTAAACTATATTAAAATTAATCTAAATAAATAAAAAAAACTAAACTAAAATTAAAAATTAAATTAAGTTTAAAATTAAAGTTATAATTAAAAAAAGCTAACTTAAATATAAACTATATAAAAAGATGATTCCAAATAAATCTAAGATAATAAAAACAAATCTAAAATGGAATGACAAAATCGACAAAAAGTGCATGATTGATGATTAGCGAAAAAAGAGACCGACTCATGATGATATACAAACGATCAGAATCTGAGGGTAAAATTTGGGGTATGTGTAACACCTCAAAATTTGCCCTCTCGTTTCTAACTTTAACTGGCTCATGTTTCATTTCATTTGCATCGTCATTTCTGCATTTGCATGTTTCTTTTGGGCAGGGGATCAAGATATTTTCTCGCGCTTCGGCAGCTCATCCAGTTCAGAAGGAATTCCAACAGTGTTTAAGGCCAAGCAGATAGCTTTCAAAGTCTTTTTGAGCATTTAATTTGCTCATTAGATGATTTGATGGTCAGAAGCTCCGGCACCCTCTTTTGATCAGTGTTTCAGCACCAGACGGTTATTTTCAACGGTATTCAGAGCACGAAACGGAATTCACAGCATATTTCAAGTGTGTTTCAGTGCTAATATCAAATGGCAAATTTCAGAGGTCTAACGTGGCTCAGAACAGGCGGAATCAAGCACCCGTCCGTGTTTGAACCTTTTGTTTTAATACCTGTCCGTATTGACATTAGACACCCGTTCGTGTCCTTTCAGCACCCGTCCGTGTCTGAACTTTTTCAATACCCGTCCGTATTGACCTTTGAGAACCCCCTCTGTGTCCTTTCAGCACCCGTCCGTGTATGAACTTTTTATACAAATACCCGTCCGTATTGACCTTGAGACACCCGCCCGTGTCCTTTCAGCACCCGTCCGTGTTTGAACTTTTTATCCAATACCTGTCCGTATTAACATTAGACACCCGTCCGTGTCCTTTCAGCACCCGTCCACGTCTGAAATTTTTCAATACCCATCCGTATTGACCTTTGAGACACCTGTCCGTGTCCTTTCAGCACCCGTCCATGTTTGAACTTTTTAGCCAATACTCGTCCGTATTGACATTAGACACCCGTCCGTGTCCTTTCAGCACTCGTCCGTGTCTGAACTTTTTCAATACCCGTCCGTATTGACCTTAGAGACACCCGTCTGTGTCCTTTCAGCACTCGTTCGTGTATGAACTTTTTTAAGCAAATACCCGTCCGTATTGACCTTGAGACACCCGTCCGTGTCCTTTCAGCACTCGTCCGTGTTTGAACTTTTTAGCCAATACCCGTCTGTATTGACCTTGACACACTCGTCTGTGTTCCTTCAGCACTCGTCCGTGTATGAACCTTTTTAAGCCAATACCCGTCTGTATTGACCTTTGACGTCGTCCGTGTCCTTTCAGCACCCGTCCGTGTTTAAACCTTTTGACACCCGTTCGTGTTATTTCAGCACCCGTCAGTGTGTGAACTTTTGGCACTCGTCCGTGTTTATCCCCAGCCCAGTCAACACTCGTCCGTGTTTGTTTCAATCCATTCAATACTTCTTCCGTATTGATCTCTGACACTCGTCCGTGTTATGATCCTACACCTTTTATTACTTGTTCCCTAGCGGGGTCGTCTCTCCTTTTGCAGGACGCAAATTTTGTGCGGTTATTTTGGTATTCAAACCCCGTGTATCCTGAGTGTCTGGAAGCCTTTTCTTCCATACCCTCGGATCCAAGAAGTTTAAATAGGGGCAGCTGTAACACCTCAAAATTTGCCCTCTCGTTTCTAACTTTAACTGGCTCATGTTTCATTTCATTTGCATCGTCATTTCTTCATTTGCATGTTTCTTTTGGGCATGGGATCAAGGTATTTTCTCGCGCTTCAGCAACTCATCCAGTTCAGAAGGAATTCCAACAGTATTTAAGGCCAAGCAGATAGCTTTCAAAGTCTTTTTGAGCATTTACTTTGCTCATTAGATGATTTGATGGTCAGAAGCTCCGGCACCCTCTTTTGATCAGTGTTTCAGCACCAGACGGTTATTTTCAATGGTATTCCGAGCACGAAATGAAATTCACAGCATATTTGAAGTGTGTTTCAGTGCTAATATCAAATGGCAAGTTTCAGAGGTCTAATGTGGCTCAGGACAGGCGGAATCAAGCAGTTCTCCAAGTTTAGCTCCTTTTGGCACAAAAAAATTTGAAAATTTGAATGTGTTAATCGATTAACCTAAGCCAGTTCACTTATGTTAATCGATTAACCATGGTGAATTTTGCCCAGATACCTCATTTTTCAGCACTGCATCTTTCAATTCATTTTTTATCACCATTTTGATTCTACACATCAGTAGAAGGATCTAGAGAGTTTGGTTTTCTATTAAAAAATTCAAATTCTTTCCACTCTAATTCCACCTTTTCCTTTCCTAATTCACTTTTCACTCCACTTTCCACCCACTAAACCTCACTCCAAACCTAAACTCAACTCCTAACCTAGGGGTTATTTAATCTAATCAACTCCAAACCTCTCAAAAAAGGACCTAGATCATTTTTCACTCATTTTTTCAGAATTTGCTCTCAATTCTCTCTCACTTTTTTCATTCTCCATCTTCATCTTCAACCACATTCAAAGCTCCATATTCATAGATTCACAAATTCTTCATTGGAATTTGTGAATTCTTGAGCTAAACCTCCATCACATCCTCATTCTTGGTTCAATTCTGCAGTAGCTACTGATTTGGATCTTGGAGTAAGCTTTTGGAATAACTTTTGGAGGAGCTTTTGCTTATTTGAAGGGTTCTTGCTTGGATCTTCAAGTTTTCTTGGTAAAGCTTCATAGATCTCTGGTTTTCTTGATTGGATCCACCAATTTTCGTTCACAAATCTTACCAAACCAATTCTCAAATTTGTAGGTTGGTTTTCCTTAGATCTCTACTTGATTTAGCTTATTTACAACTTATTCAATGTAGATCCTTGGTTCTGCTTGTGATTTGATCCATTTGCTTGAATTTGATTCTTGATGTTGATGATTATTGGATCTAAATGATGTTTGAATACTGTGTTTGAACTTAATTTTCGTGCATTGTTGATTACATGATCATTGGAGATGATTGCATAAGTGATTTTGTTGCTGGAAGTTATTTTTCAAATTAATTTTTGCTGATGTAACAGGGTTAACTGATTAACCAAATGCAGTACAAGTTGGTTAATCGGTTAACCAGTGTATTTTGCCGTTTCTGCTGATTTTGGAGCTGTTAATCGGTTAACACATTTGGTTAACCGATTAACACTGTTGTAGAGTGTGTTTTTTGTGCATTTTTTAGCATGTTTCGATCCCATTTCACTTTTAATCTTCATGGAATGATATGATGCATATTTGTGGATTGTTTTGATGCTGTTTCACCTCACACCATTGTATGCACACAATTTTCCAACACGTGACTCATGGATTTTTATCATTTATGATTATGTCCGCGTTGTTGCGTTCTTGATGCGATGAACACATAGCACACACTCCTTGAGCTTGTTGATTGCGAATTAATGCTTGTGTTGTTGGAATTGTGTTGTACATGCTTGTTTGCATTTAATTTCATGTGATGCATGATTGACTTAACTTGTTCATGTGCTTAATATTGTGCATTCTTTCATGATGTGGTGCATTCTTCCATGATGTTTTCAAGCATTGCTTACTATGGTGTGTGATGTGTTTGTAATCATGATTGATTAAAGAGTGTACGATGCTTGATGCTTGCTCGTTATGCCATGTTCGATTCATTTTCGATTGCATGCTGCCCTGGTTTTTACAGCTACTGTTATGAATTGTTTGTGTGCTGTCTATGGCATTCACTTGCTGTCTGCTGCCTTTTACAGCTCCTTTTATGCTGATTGTGTGCTGTTAAATGTTGTTTGGTGTGTTTGCGGAAATTTACTGCTGTATTGGTGCAAATGTGCTGTTGTAGCTGCTGTTTTTGTTCATTCATATCTTGTTTCCTTTTCTTGTCCATCTCTTAACTCATTTTTTCCCTTTAATCTCAAGACTTGTTTAAGTCTTGGATTCCCTCTTTTCCCTTAGGATTCCCTAGTCCAACTTAATTTTCGATTAAGATTGGAGTAGGATAGACATTAGGATAGAATTCCCCTTAGTGTTTTCTTTTCTTTGAGTCTTCTCTTCTCATCTTATAACCTTTCTAAAACACTTAATAAAGGTCAACGTGTATTGCGCATGAGCCTTAATATATGGGAAGTTAGGTATGGGGGATCTCCCTTCATTTTTCTAGGGTACTTAGTGTACGTCCTGTTGGGGACGATACGCGACGTATTCGTCCCTATGTTGTAGACTTGGGTGCAATGCAAGTTACAAACTAACTTCAATCCATTTCTGTCTAAAAAACACAAAACAAATTCAAACCTTTTTTATCCTTCGGGATCGTTAAGTTTCAAACCTTTTTTCAGAAAAGGGCACGTTATTTCCCGTTTTGTCGCAAACAGGCATCGACCCTAACTGCCGGACGTGAATCTAACGTCGCTTATAAAAAACACCAACAAAGTCTTCCTTAGTGAGGGGAACTACGTCGCTCTGATTCTCGCGTGCGAGCGAGATACGTAGGCAGGAGATCGTGCGAGATCTCTCTGAGCACAGTTCTTTCACAACCTTTCTTTATCACCTCTTTATCTCTTTTCGACCCGTAGGTCAAACTTCGACTGCTCTGATTTCCTCCTTCTGGTTAGATCGAGGATACGTAGGCATAAGACGGCGATGTCTTGGCGAGCAACCTCCCCCCTTAGTTCGTGTCCGAACTACGTTGACTCTAACTTTCCCATTGCACGAGGGAATACGTAGGCATAGGACGACGATGTCCTATCGAGTCACTTTTTTTCTTTTTTTTTTCTCCCTGTTCCTTCGCTCTTTTTCGTTCCCGTTTCTTCTCCTTTCCAGTAGCAGTGGAGCTCCAGATGACGACACCCTTTGATCAAGAAAACAAGCATGGATCCCATCGAGTACGATGGACGCGTGGGGGTGCTAACACCTTCCCCTCGCGTAACCGACTCCCTTACTCGTTTCTCTTGGTCGTGAGACCATGCCTTTCCTTTCCCTTAGGTTTACGCAGTGTTTCCTCTCCCTCTCTCGGGATAAATACACATTGCTGGCGACTCAGTTTCCGCGCCACTTTTGCATTTGTACCTGGATGAAAATCCCAGGAGCGACAGCTGGCGACTCTGCTGGGGACAGGTTGACCTCTTGCTGGTCCATCCCCTTTGCGAGTCAATCCTAGCGCTTGTTTGTTTCTTTTCATTGGGTGTTTACTATGGTGCTTTAGTTTACTGTATTACTGTATTACTGTTTTACTGTATTTACCGCATTTATGGCACTGCATTTCATTATTATGATGGACTGTGCCGTGTTGTACTGGATTTTCTGTTTGGCAGGTGGGGATTTTTGAGAGATAAGCCCACTACCCAGGCTTGAGCATACACATAGGTATTAGCGTGGGCAGGCGTGACGCTCCCGTGGTGTTGGCCTCGTCGGGTGTTCACGAGACCTACAACCAGACGAGGTTCTATCGGGAGATATCTGCTACTGTATGTTGATACAGGCCAGTAGTTATTCTCTTGAGGAACTGTCGACTCTGGTGACCATTTCCGAGGACTCAGTAACGTCACTCCTCCCGAGATATGATAATGGCAGACCAGAAATGGCAAACCCATTACACTTCTCGATTCGAGGACCCAATGTTGGGAACTTGCTATAGGATATCCTTTTTTTGGGGAATCAGTTGAGGCCTCCTCGATTGATGATGATGCCAAACCAGAAATGGTGAACGTATCATCATTTTTTGACCTGAGAGTCCGTGATATTGAGGATCCTGGGCTTTTTAGAACCCACATGTGAGAGGGGTTGGGTGTTTGCAGGTTTGCAGGTGACCTTAGCCTTCAACCTACCTGGTAATCTGGTTTTCCTATTAGTGTGAGCTTATCGACTTGGTATTCTGGTTATTCGGATATTCTGGTATTCCAGTTTTCTCTTTAAAGCAGACCTTTGGACTTATCCATTCAGCAGCACAACAGTACAGAGCTTTTTGGAAGCCTTGATCCCATGTCTGTTGCATTTGCATCATCAATTTTTGCATACATGTTCTCGTATTTCCAAGGATCTTAACTTTGAAACTAGCTGTTGAGCATTTCCGTCTATTTCTTGTGGTTCGCCTGTGAAAAACTTGAACCAAAGCAGAATGATTCCTTGGAAATATTCGAACATGGCATTTTGCATTTGCATTCTCATACTCATACGCATAACAGGTGCTGTGGAGCGGATTTCTCATTCTGACTTGGTATTATCTTCGGAATTGATAGCTTGACCTGCCACCACTACGCAGCCTGTGATAATCAGAGGATAACCATGGAACAACTCCGTGCAGAAGTGACTGAAATGAAGATTCAGATGAGGCAATTTGGGGAAGATATGCAGGCTATGTCTCAAGGCCAGAAACTGCTAAGAGAGGAAGTCAACCAGATGAGGACTCAGATGGGTCTGGTCATTGAATAAGGTGTTAAAGAAGGAAAACAATCATGTGCTCGCTTCTACAACAGAAGTCCTTACTCCTCCCATCTCTTTGGGGTTTGCTCTAGATCATGGATTGCGTCGTGAATCCCCTCCACAAACTGAAGTTTCAGAGCTTTCTCATCAGAAATCACTTCCTGCTCCCCAAGAGGATCCTAAGCCAGAGAGGCCTAAGAGGAAGTTTGATCCCATTCCAATGTCGTATGCGCAGTTCCTTTCTTATTTGGTCGAGCACAAACTGGTTGAACATGTTAGCTTGGGACCTCTTACCACAAAGCTTCCTCTAGGACCTAATGCTAATGCTAGATGCGAATTCCACTCTGGGGCACCTGGTCACAATGTTGAGAATTGTACAAGGTTCAAGCAAAAAGTCCAAGACTATCAGCAGATTGGGCGCCCAATGTTGAGAATTGTACAAGGTATCAGTATAAAGTCCTTGTTTGGGCCTCGCGTGGAAAGGAAAATACAGGAGCAGATTGGGCGCCCAAATCAGCATCAGCAGCAGAACTATCAGCAGCAGAGGCAACTCACACCAAGAAGGCCCAAGAGGATATTTGATCATATTCCTTACAGTCAGTTGTTTGCTCGCTTGCTCAAAAGCTCTCTAATTTAGCTGAGGAATGCCATGCTAGTGCCATACCCTATTCCTCAGGACTATTACATGAACGCCGATTGTGAGTTCCATTCAGGAACGTTTGGACATACGCTTGATAACTGTAATGCGTTCCAGCATAAGGTGCAAGATTTGATCGACTCAAAGGTCATCACCCCAGATGGTACCCCCACAAGGTGAAGCTTCTTTATCAGAGTGAGCACTCGAGGCTGCGAAGACATCATCAGAAGCAATAAGTCCAGACGGAGTCAAGTCTCCTCAACAATGGCAATCATCAGCTTCCTTTACTGCATTTTCATATGTAGCTTTCATTTGTTGGTTTAAACACTGTCTGCATGTAAAAACTTGTTTGTGTGTTGAATGATACTTTTAATGCAATGAATGTGTTGTTCTTGAAGTATTTTGCTTTTATGCACTCATATCATGTTTATATGCACTACAATACCAACTTTCTTGCTTAGACTCTTTGAGGGAGGATGACGAAGTAAGAACGCAAATTTCTAATGGTATACTTTCGGATAAAACCCTGTTGAGGATGTACAGACATTGTTTCGAATCCCTAAACACTGGAGATATAAGGGAGATAGACCCTCATTAACCCCTTTGAGCCTTGGAGTAGGAGTTTCTTTCTGAAAACGAAAAAACCCTCAATCTTAACCTGGGCAGGGTAGGTGTCAGTTAATTTGACCGAGCGTTCAAATTTCAAAAGGAGTGTGCATCTGAGGATCCATTGCCTTCAAGAGGTCAAAAGATGTGAAACCACAATGGTTATCCATCAATAATCAAGGAGTGAGGCAGTCACAACCCTTTCAAACAAGTCAGACAACCAGTGTCACACGATTTGTTCAAAACAAAAAAAAAGGAAAAATAAAGGAAAAAGCCCACTAAGTCGAAACTTGAAAACAAGTGACTTAGGCAAAAATTAGGGCATCCCGCTGGACTTCAAAATCGAAAAACTCAAAAGAGTCAGTCCAGGCAAAAATTAGGGAACTAAAAAGCAAAAGAATGAGAAAGCGAAAAGCGAAAAGGATTACAAAAGAGAAATCCTTAAACAAGAACAAATTCGTGTGATTACAGACACAAAAGACAAAAGGGGTGACTGTTGCTCCAAAACCTCATCAGGTCTCAAACCATCAATTGCATGGGTTCCTTAAAGATCACAAAATATTTTTGAGAGGTGAACGCTTGTGTCAGATTAGCTGAACGTAGGACTGGAGAACATCACAAAGAGTGGGTGGGCACCGATAAACTTTGAGCCTTAAATCCTTTTTTATCAAAACCGTGAACCAGGCCACGTTACAACCCTTAAAAGTCCTAATTGAAGCAGGGTTTATTCCGGAAGCGCACTTCAGCGAGATAGCGTTCCTGACTCCTATGAGTTGTGCTAATAAGATTTTTGTTAGTATTGCATGTGCGTATTGTTTTCCATACAAAAATCAATGTCGTATCCCAGCTAGTGATTCGTTCACAAGTCTTGGCGACGCATTTTCAATAAAACTTCAAGGCTAACACGAGTGTTGCATTAGAATTAACATTCTCACAATAAGCATTTTCTGCTTGCCTGTGTTTGACATCAAAGAAGCTTACACAATGAACGTCAGTCGAGAAGCTCGATCACGCCAAGTTGAGATGGTGAAAACTCCGAAGGACAATCATGTCAAGGGGCATGTGGCCAAGAGGCTGTGCGTAGCCCAGACGTTCCCGGTAAATGGTGATAAGATACAATCAATCTGGAACAGTCACATTGAAAATTTTCCCCGAAGTAGCTAAAAGGGAGCAATTACGTCGAGATTCGACAAATCTCTCGAAGACCAGTCGGTCAGGGGAAAATTCACTTCAAGGCTCGTACTTGTCATACCCCAAAATTTGCCCTCTCATTTCTTCATATCATTTAGCATGAGCTTTCATTTCATTTCATTGCATTCAAGCATATAAAAACAAAACATCAAGCATTGCATTGCATCTTGCATAAGGGCATGGGATCAGTGATTCTCAAAGGTGTTGATCAACCAAAGCAAGGGAATAAGAACCAAAGGTCTACAAACAATCCTCAAGGGTCTCTTACATCATATATCATCTCCATTGATCCCACAAGGCATGAGGAGAGGAGAATTCATCAAGAGGATTGGGCAGTGCATCATTTCCTACACAAGGCAGTCAAAATTTGGGGATCTGACCCCTAGATGGGCAAGCTCTTTGAGTTTTTTTCATCTCCAAATGGCATATTTCATCATTGTTTGAGAGGATACACATCATATTCAGAGGAATTTGGATTTGGAGGATGTGCTATTTCCTCCTAACCAGAGAGTACCAAAATTAGGGTTTGACCTAAAATCAGTTTATCTCTGACTTTTTGGACAAAACTTGATCTCATGGTATTCCTTGTGTTCTTAAGTGTATATGGATGGAAAATTGCTCATCAATTAGGTTCAGAAGGGTTTCAATTGGTCAGTTGCTTGATAATCAAGAAATTGGGGGAAAAGTCAACTGTGCAGTGAAAAAAGTCAACTCTTGACTTTCTAAGGTCAAATTCATGAAATTCAGGTTATATATGTTCATTGGACAAAATTTGATCAAGAAATGATGGAGGAATAATGAAAAATCAAGAATTTACAAAACTGCCAAAAATAGAAACTTTAGGGTTTCCAAAAATGGCAACTTTGGACAATTTTGCACCCTACTTTGAGGCTCTCTTTCTTCAAGATAAAAGCTCCAAACTTTAGGCCCAAGTTGAGCCAATTAAAGTTCATGTTCTAAGCTTCAAATCCATATAAAGAACATCTCCATTGGATCAATATTGACGGAGATATGATCAACCAGAGTTTGGCAAAACTAGGTCACAAACCAAGTCATGACCAAGCATGACCAGGCCCACGCGCCATAATTTTGACAAACACTTGGTGTGCCAAATGTCAAGCTGAATTTCTCCAAGGTAAAAGCTCCAAATGAAAAACTTTTCAACATCAAAGTTGTTCCTTGCCATGCCCTCTTCAATGTTGATGTTGGACAAATTTTGATTTGATCAAGTTATGATGGAGATATATTGGTCCCAAGTAGGTATGTTCATGCTGAAATGCCATGCACCAAGTTTCCTTGCCAACCAACCGTTTGCCACGCCTATGAAATCAGTTCCACCTTCATGAGTTCCAAGCAACTTTTCACTACTCTACAAGCTTCATTTCAATCCCAGTCTCACACCAAACTTGTTCTATGATCCATCATCTTTTCAATGACACCTAAATTTCATATTTTCATTCACTAACAAAAGAGGAATTCCTTATCAAACTTGCACATTCCCATTGAACCTCAAGCTGCTACAAAATCAGAAAAATAAACACTATTGTTGTTGTTATTTCAAAGTATCCACATCAGTCACCTCTCTTTTCCTCATTTAAACCAAACATAATTCTTACACCATGCATACATGCTTACCATACGTGGAAATGGAAAAGAATCAACTTGCTGAACAAGTTTCTCTGCTGTAGCCGTGACCTCATCCTCACCATTCACTTCATCCACACCATAAACTCCGTGAATCTCAACCTCATTATATCACAGCCAAGCAACTCGCCCCTAACTAACTTGACTCAGTTAGTTAGGGTGCACTCACTTTAACCACCTCAACTCACCCTAACTCACTCACTTGACCATGAGTTAACATATTAAACTCAACATATAAATCAAAACTTCACTCACAAATTCATCTTTCAACTTTCATTTTTCTCCATTTTCACTCCCAAAAACACTCTCATACCCTCTCAACATTCTCTGAACTTTTTCTCTCTCTGTGCACGAATCTTCAGTAATCTTCATCTATATTCCACCATCATCATTACCAGAAAGCATTCTTGAAGCCATAACACATCGCATCAACATCTTTCTCCAAGTGAAACTCCATTGGAAACATGATTTGGCCTCTGCTCTTCAAGATATCAAGGTTCAGCTGCATTTATTTTGCACAACAAGTCTAAGAACTCAAGACACCTATGGTTTTCTCAACACTTCAAGCTTCTCCACATTTTCAGGTTTTGATTTACTCAATTTTAATGCTTCTTATTAATGTGATTTAAGCTTGTTTCATGGTGTTTAGAGTTTAGTAGAAGCTATACGTGAGTCCTGACTAGTTGATAGGCTCTTTAGGAGTTTAGGTGTGATTTTAGGGCAAATTGTTTTGGCTCGGTTTGTGTTGTATGTGCTTGATCTATGAGAAATAATTGTGTATTCTTGATCTCCATAATGTCCTCTTCATTTTGGTATGCGATTTGTGCATTTCTGTGAAATTGAAATTTGCAGGTGGTGGTTGTTCGCCGGAGAAGATGACCGAAGGTCCTTCTCCGGCCGGTGAGTTTAATGCTAGGGTTTTGCATGTTTGAATTGTGACCGTTTGATCTGTGCATCATGTGGTTGATATGTTGCCAACACATTAAAATCATTTTAAAACCCGAGTGCTTGAGTGCGTGTGTTCCATGATTATTATCGCGTGTATTCAATCTGATCCGTTCATCATGTATGATTGATTCTCATAAGATTGATCCAACGTCTTGTATGTTGCCAACGCATTAATGAACCATGTGCATCACGCGTGCAATTTATTTTTAATCTGAGTATTCTTGTGAGTGCATGTGCATGGTTACTTTGGTGCGCGCGATATGTGGTGCGTTAGATCATGTGATTTGATTCATTGTATGGTTATGATTGCATCCTCATGGTGAATGATTGTACACTGCATCACACACGCACATGTTTTTAATTGGATTGGACTTAATTTCTATGTACACCCCCATGCTAAGCCCATTCTTGCTTTTGAACGTGAAAATTACTCTGAATACACCCCTTCTCATTTCTTTTATTCTTTTAATTTCATTTTCACATCTATTTGGATTTTGATTTTTAAAAATAGTAAATGACTTCTAAAAATGAAAAATTAATTCATGAATCATCTTCATAGTTTTATAAAATTTTTCAAATTTTATTTTTTATTTTTCTATTATTTTTTGCCTATGGATTAATTGTTGTTTAAATTTCTTTTGAAATGGTTCATTTGGGCACACTTGATCTTGTTGATTTTATTTCTCATCATTGGTACATAGTTTGATCCTCATTCTTTTTGGATATTTTAAAGGACACTTTGAAGCATTTAAAAACATTTTTTTCATATTTTTAAAACCAAATTTGCATCATTTTTGAGTCATTTCTTTGTTCATGATCATGTGGTATCTTAATGACTTTGCCATGCTTGTTTGATTAAGTTTATTTGTGATTCATTGCATGAGCTTTTGGTATAATATTTGTCTCTAGTTGAGGTCTATTGAGACCTATTTTGTTGATTTTTCAATCATGTTTGGTATTTGTTAGATGACTCTTGTTTGAGGCCCTTTTGTGAAATTCCTTGACCATGTTTGTTTACTTGCTTGAGAAGGCACTTGTGCCATTGTATGATATCATTTCTTCTTGACTTCTTGAGCCATGTTTAGATCATTATAGGTCTTTTGAATGAAATTATAGGTCCTTGGTTTGAGGTTGATGTCTTTTTGTGTACATGTTTAATAATTGATTCACATGTTTCCTTTTGACCTAATTTCTCATCTTTTTTTCATCTAAGTTCCAACTTGACTTGTAATTGGTTTGTTTATGCCATGCCATATTATCCATTTGCATTTCATATGATGTATGCCTCTGACTTCAAAGTATTGCATTCATTCCATATGCCATTTATGTCTTACTTTGCATACTTGAATATGTTTCATCCAAATGCATGTTCCTTTTTCTTCTAGCTTCTAAATGACTTGTAATTGCTTGAATGTGACTGTCTTGTGCATCTTATGTTCATATTAACATGTCATACCACTTCTGATTGTGATACTTGAGTTTCATCTTGAACTTTTTTGGGTTGGACTTATGACTTTGATATTTCTTTCCATGTTAAATTCATGTTCATATATTCTCACTTCTTCTCCTAACCACTCTTAATGCTTGGATGCTTGATTGTATGCCTCATATGACATTTGTATATCATGTTTAGGCACATGTTTAGGTCATCCCCATTCTGACTTTGACATTACTTGAAGCATTATTACATGATCACTTTGCATATCCACTCATTCTTCATCTAATTCTTTCATAATGCATTTCTTTGTGATTTAGGACATTGTTTGTGTGAGTTTGATTTGTGTTTGATCTTATATCATTAGAGGACATTCTTATGATGTGCATTCTGACTTTGTGCTTCCCTTAACCTTTGAGATGCTTTTACTTTGGTTATTGATTTGTTTAAGTCTTACTTGTTCATCTTAACTTGTTTCTTCACTTGTAAATAATTATACTAACCATTTCAGGGGCTAATGGTAAGTCACTTGAGTGTGGATATACATCCACATTCTAATTTCTTCCTTCATCTTTTAATCATTCAATTTGGGTTGTTTAAGCATTTAATAATGCTTTGTTTTCACAATTTTCTTTCTTCCCCCTTAGAAATAACTTAACTTCCATCTTGGAAGTAAGTTGCTTTCTACCTTCTTCTTCTCCTTTCTTTTAGGGTTAGACTTCTTAAACCACATTAACCATAGGGTCTCCAAGCATGCTAACATTAGGGTGAGTCTTAGTCCCCTTTAGTTTTTACCTTTACTCCGCTTTTGAGTCTCTTCTTCTCATCTTTAAACAAAAGTAAAAAAAAATACTTAATAAAGGCATAACAAATATTGTATTTGAGCCTTTCATGTGAGAATGAGATAGTGAGGGATCTTCTCTCATTTTCTTAGAATGTTTAGCGTACGTCCCATCTCGGGTCGATATGCGAGGCATTCGATCTTACATGAGGGACTTAAATACATTGTGCGTTATAAAAACAACTACAAAAACACTTCTTTCTAAAAAGACAAAAACAAACAATAACGTCTTTCCTTCGGGAATTCTTTTCTCATATCACTCATTCTCAACGTACAAACGTGCTTCTCCTCGTTCTCTTGCAAGACGGTAACGCCTAAGTCTCCATACAGCGAGCTGCAACACCTGAGCTAGAACATTAGCTGTTCTCTAAAAAACACAAACAATCCATCCCTAGTGAGGGGAACTACGTCGCTCTGATTCTCATGTTCCCGATGAGATACGTAGGCAGTGGGGTAGGGCCCATTCGAGCACTTCTTTTATTTTCCCTACATTTGTTTCTATTCTCTTTCATTCCTGTTCCTTTCTTTTCCAGTAGCAGCGGAGCTCCAGACGACGACACCCTTTGATCGAGACAAGCAAGCGTGGATCCCATCGGGTACGATGGACGCGTGGGGGTGCTAATACCTTCCCTGCGCGTAACCGACTCCCGAACCCAGTTCTCTTGGTCGCAAGACCATGCTCTTTCCTTCCCTCAGGTTTATGCAGAGTTTCCTTTCCCTCTCTTGGGATAAATACACATTGCTGGCGACTCTGTTTCGGTGCCTCTTTCGCGTTTGTACTTGGATGAAAATCCCGGGAGCGACAGCTGGCGAATCTGCTGGGGACCGAACCCAGAATCTCTGGTTTCCTTAGCGAGTCAATCCTAGCGCTTGTCTGTTTTTCTTTCATTGGGTGTTTACTGTTGTGCTGTATTTACTATTGTACTGTACTACTATTTACTGTATTACTGGTTTACTGTATTTTATTGTATACTACTGTATTTACTGCATTTTAGCATTTTCATTTCATATGCTATATTATGCTATACTGCTGTGCTATTTTTTGTTTGGCGGGATGGGGTATTCTAAGAGATAGGCCCAATACACAGGCCTGGGTGCACTTATGTTTAGCGTGTTTCATGTTCTCTCGCGTTCCATCTCGGTTCGAGGAGGGAATATGAAACACAATCTGGATGTGGTTCTCTCTAGAGAATTCTGCGTTGTGGATCTTCCACGATGGTAGAGCTATCTGGAAGAGCTGTTAAGTCTGGATGACCTTTCAGGATGACCCCTCTTTATTTTGAGGTGAATCAGAGGACGATCTCTTTGTTTGGTGATAACATTGTATCCTTCGGGCTGAATGTGCTATTGCTTCTCATTCTGAGATTCAAATTTGAGGATTCTCACCTTCTAGTACATAAACGTGAGAGTGGGGGGATTGTTTACAGGTGTGCAGGAACCCTTGACCTTCAGAATACCCGGCTTTCTTATTTGTTCTGGATTTGTTACTGAATCTTTGGTTCTGATCAGTTCACATTTGTTCTGGATTTGTTATTGGACTTCTTATCCTGGTTTTGTGTATCTCACTGAATCCAGACTGCAGCACCGTGGATTCAACTTTATTTGTACAACACTGATCACATGCCCTAGCATACATATCATCATTAGCATTCTTGCATTTAACCTGCATGTTTATTCATTTGCAGGGTATACTTCCTTTCGATTCCAGTTGATAGTTCCCTTTTGCAGCTATGGAGATTCCCAGGAGGAACAATGTGCATTATACTTTCTTTGACACAAAGGTGGGACAGTTACGAAAGATGGTTTCTCTTATTACTCCAGACCATGTGGGTATGTTCCGAAAGGCTTATGGGGAGATTATGACTGTGGTTGTTGACTTGAATGCTTCAGAAAGGAGTGTCATCCATACGTGCTTACGGTTTTATGACCCACAGCTAAGGTGCTTCACTTTCTCAGATTTTCAGTTAGCCCCGATGCTAGAAGAGTATGCCCTGCTTCTAGGTGTGCCTCTCAAGTACCAGATTCCTTTCAACTCTGACATGCGCCCTCGAAATCCTGAAGAGATAGCTAAGGCCCTCCATCTGAGCGTACCTGTGGTAGCAGATAACCTCGCCACCAAAGGAGGTTTATCTGGTTTGCATTTGGACTTCTTGGTTGCCAAAGCTGAAGAATGTGCTGCTAAGTCTCAGTGGGAAACCGTTTGTGCAATCCTGGCTTTGAGCATATATGGAATTATGCTGTTTGTTGATGAACCTAAGTTTGTGGACATGAGTGCAATCCATATTTTTGTGCTGAAGAATCCTATACCTACACTCCTGGGTGATTTGTACTATTCTGTTCATTTTAAAAATGAGAAGAAATGAGGAGGTTTGGTTAGATGTTGCATACCTCTGTTCCATAAGTGGCTCATGAGTCATTTACCAAATTCAGAGGCCTTTTTGGATCCTCATCCTGCAAAGAATTGGGCTAAGAGAATGATTCAGTTGACAGCAAAGGACATTCGTTGGTTCAATCAAAGGACGATGGGTGGAGAATTTGTCAGTAGCTGTGGAAGACATCGTAATGTGCCACTCTTGGGAATAAAGGGTTGCATCAATTATAACCCTGTTATTCTCAGGAGACAGTTAGGATTTACCTTAATAGATCCTCCGAGGGACAGTGATTTGGAAGAATCTTTCTTTTTCCCCGTGAAGGATAATCTTTTGTTGGTAAGGCAAGCGGCTGGAGCTTGGGGCAATTTGCAAATGAAGGGTAAAGTTGTCTTCGACAAGTGCAACAATGTGTCTTCTTCTCAATTTGATGTCTGGTTGAAAAGAAGAGTTTAGATCACTCTTTTGTCATTTTCTCAGGAAAGACCGTCAGATCCAGTTGCTGTAGAACCGGTGACCATGATAAGCGTTGCTGAATATAACAAGCTTAAAGCGAAGATGGATAAGACAGTCAAAATGAATGAGAAGCTAAGCGAAGGACTCAGAAAGACGCTTTGTGAAAAACGTAATGTTGAATATGAACTGCAAAAGTTGACTAAGCGTCATGAGGCGAATGAGAAAAGAATTGCTGAGGACACCATCTATATTCGCAAGGTCAAACAGAATGAGATGACACTAAAAGAGGCGTGCAAGCGCATCAATGAGCAGTTGACCAAGTCTGAGAATGCCCTTGCCAAAGGACAACAGAGATGGGATGAGTTTTCCGAATGCCGGAGGGAGATCGAGGCGAGAATCAGGGCTGAAAATGACGAGTTGAGGAAAAATTTGAAGAGCAAAGAAAGTGAATTTCTCCAGCAACTAAGTTCAGCTAATCAAGAGATCGAAGATCTGAAGATCCGCGTTGGAGTAAAAAGAGCCAAAGAGCTAGCTGTTAAAGATCAAATCCGAAAGCTAGAAGAAGTTGTCAAGTTAAGGAGTCAACTGATCAGAAGTCTTACCGAGCGCCCAAATTATCCAGTTACTGAGGCGCTTCTCAAAGAGGTCCGGGAAGATTTGTATGGGCTCAGTGTTTGAGTTGTGTTGTTATTATTCTGGGGAATCACCATCAGGCTTGTTGATGGGTTTTCTTTCATTGTATTTGTTCAAGAACAATTTGTATTTAGCTGTTCCACACCTGGCTGTGGGTTTTTTCCATTTATGCTATTGGCTTTGTTTGGTATTATTGAGGTGGCTTCTTCGTCAAATTATACAATGATTCACACACTCACTGGGCCGTATGATGGGTATTCTGAATTATATGCACCTCTGATGTTCTGTCACTGTTAGCAATTGCAGGAGTATGCACTGTTCCCTTTCGGTCAAACTGGAATCGAAGGAAGGAATGCCTCAAAATGAATAAACATTGCATTGCATTGCATATCATTTTGCATTTTGTTGTTTGCTTTTTCAGGTACCTGTTGCAAGAGATCTCTAACCTTTATTTGGTTTCAGGCATTATAGCTGAGAATCACGTACACCGATACTCAACTCGAAGAAATCAAGCAAGGATTATGGATCAAATGCAGAATGATTTGGCTGAAATGAGGGCATGCATGGACCAGTTCATGACTCTCATGACTGGTATGGCAAAAACTCAAGAGAGATTGAGGCTTCTGGTCGAGCGTCCAGAGACTACGCCAGGAGGTAATCAGAATGATAATTCACAGACTCATGGCACTCCTCCTTCGGTTGGCAATCCTCCTCCTGTTGGTAATCTGGGTAATGGAAATGTCAGAAATGCTGGTGTTGTTCAGGAAGATGCTCAGGAAGACCAGTTCACCCTAGTGGATGGTGAGATGGGTAATCTTAATAACAAAAGGTACGATGAGTTGGGTGAGAAGATACGGGCTATGGAATGCAAGAATTCTATGGGTATTGATGTTACCAGTCTGGGTCTAGTACCGGGAGTTAGAATTCCTCACAAATTCAAGCCGCCCACTTTTGACAAATATCATGATAATACGTGTCCCCAGACACATATTCAGGCTTATTTTGGGAAGATCTTTACCCATACCGATGATGAGAAGCTATGGATGCATTATTTTCAGGACAGTTTGGCTGGAGCATCGTTGACCTGGTATATGAAATTGAACAGAGCTGCTGTGAGAAGTTGGAAGGATCTGGCAGAAGCATTCCTAAAGCAATATCAGTACAATATCGACATGGCGCCCAACCGCACTCAACTGCAAGGGTTGTCACAGAATGCTAAGGAAAGTTTCAAGGAATACGCTCAAAGATGGAGAGAGATGGCTGCACAGGTTCAACCTCCTTTGCTAGATAGAGAAATGGCAGATATGTTTATGGGCACCCTGCAAGGGGTATTCCTTGATAGATTGGCTGCCTGTCCATAAATAGGATTTTCTGACATCGTGATTGCGGGTGAAAGGTTCGAGAGTCTGTTAAAGCTTGGAAAGATTCAAGACGTAAGTGGTGCTGGTTCCTCTGGAACGAAGAAACCGTTTCCTAGTGGTCAGAAAAGAAGAGAAGGTGATACCAACGATGTATATAGAGGACGAGGGAGAGGACATTCTCAAGTCTATCACCAGGTAGGTGCAGTGACAATCCCAGCACCACCTGTTCAGCAACAACAACCTCAACAACAGGTTCACCAACAGCAACAACCTTCTTTCCAGCAAAGATCTAGGCAGAGGGATCGCAAAATTGACCCTCTTCCTATGACCTATTTAGCACTGTTACCCCAGTTACTCAAATTAAAGTTGGTTGAGCTTCGTACTATAAAAGCTCCTGCTGCTGAAAACTTGCCACCTAATTTTGATGTCAACGCTCACTGTGATTTCCATTCTGGTGCGCAGGGTCATACCACTGAGAAGTGTTGGGTGTTTCAAAATAAAGTACAAGATCTGATCGATGCTAAAGAAATCAATTTCTCTCTGCCTCCTAATGTTCTCCAGAACCCCATGCCTGATCATGGTGTGGCAGATGTGCATGCTATTGAAGACGGAAAGAGATTGAACTTGGAGGCAGATATCAGTTAGATGAAGACTTCCTTGTTGGTTGTAAAAGATCGTCTATTAAAGGGACAGGTGTTCCCGGGTTGTGATCAAGATTGTTCTGAATGTATGAGTCAGAAGAATGGCTGTGATAAGTTGAGAATTGGTTTGCAGAGTCTGATCAATGAAGGTCATCTACAGTTTGACCGGATTGTGAAAGATATTGATGAGGTGTCAACTGTGACCATTTATTATACTCTTGCAGAAATTCAGGTGCCTGCAAGTACAGCTCCTGTAGCAAGTGTTGTGCAAGAAAGACCCAGTCCTGTTACCATCACGGTGCCAGGACTTGTTCCGTTTACATCTACGAAGGCAATCCCATGGAACTATGGGGAAAACGTGTACTACGAAAGGAAAAAACAAGAAATCGGGACATCAGCCAGTTCAAATATTGATAATGTGGGTGGTGTAGGAGGCTTTACAAGAAGCGGAAGATTGTTTGCTCCCCAAACTTTGCGCAGTGATAAAGAAGTTGAGGCTGCGGCAAAAGCTAAAGTAAAACAGGTGGTTGAGAGTATGCCTGTGCCTGAAACAGAGACAAATATTACCTTTGACAACGAGGTAGAAGAGTTCATGAGGATAATAAAGAAAAGCGATTATAAAATTGTCGATCAACTGAACCAGACGCCCTCGAAGATCTCAATCTTGTCATTGTTGATGTGTTACCGAGAGGCTTTGTTGAAAGTGTTGAAGAGAGCATATGTTCCACAGGAAATCACTGTCAATCAACTTGAGGGTGTAATTTCTAACATCAATGTCAGCCACGGATTGGGTTTCACAAGCAGAGATTTGACGTCTGAAGGAAGAAACCACAACAAAGCTTTGCACATTACAAGGGAGTGCAGGGGTGCAGTGTTGTCTCACGTATTGGTAGACACTAGTTCCTCACTCAATGTCTTGCCTAAGAAGGCGCTAACGAAGCTAGAGGTTGATGGTTTGATTTTAAGACCAAGTGAGTTGGTTGTCCGAGCGTTCGATGGAACGAAAAGATCTGTGTTTGGTGAAGTGGAATTGCCCGTGCAAATTGGACCGTAGGTATTCAAATCTACATTCCATGTGATGGATATACAGCCTACGTATAGCTGCTTATTAGGTCGCCCTTGGATTCATGCGACCGGGGCTGTTACATCCACCTTACACCAAAAGCTGAAGTATGAGTTTGAGGGACAAGTTGTGACTGTGTGCGGTGAAGAAGACATCTTTGTTAGTCATTTGTCCACATTTAAGTATGTTGAGATGGACTTGGAAATCCACGAGATGCTTTGCCAGTCGTTTGAAGCGGTAAATATTGACAATGTGCCTGAATCTTCCTCTACTCCAGATAGAGCTGGTACATCCATTTCGTCCTATAAGCAAGCTGTCGTGGTTGTCAGAGCAGGCAATGCCCAAGGTTGGGGCAAGCTGATAGAGACACCAATGAAGGAGGACAAATTTGGTATTGGCTATCGTCCCTCTATGACTTCAGTTACAGAGAACAGTGGACCCATTTCTTTCAGTAGTGGAGGAATCATTTACCCAGATCAGTCTTGTGCAGCTACAGAAGATGGCGTTGACAGTGACTGTGACTTGGACAACTGGGTATGCCCACGCGCTCCGGGACAATCATTGCAGATTTGGTCTGTTGAAGAAGTCATTCGAGTTACTCTTCAAACAGAGTAATTTTCTTTGTTTTTCTAACCATAATGCATGTTAAAATCTTGCGCTCTGCCCAAGGCGTATAGATTCATTTGTAGGGCCACCCTGTTTGCATTTGCAATTTTAATCATCAATAAAGGACGTTTTGCACTCAAATTTTGTTCTCTGTCTTTCATTTTTATTTTTGCACAAAAATAATAAAATGGCAATGTTTCTTTTCTTTCTTTTTGCTTTGAAATAAATTCTAAAATAAAGCATGAACCCGTTCGTGCAGACTTGATCCTCTGGATTTCATTGATAACGGTTCTGCTATGGCTATGTATGACTTTGACAAACCGATTTATCAAGCCGAAGAAGGGGATGAGAAAGGCTGTGAACTCCCTGAGAAACTAGCCAGATTGTTAAAACAAGAGGAAAGGACTATCCAGCCTCATCAAGAGACCATATAGATCATCAATATTGGTACCGAGGATGCTAAGAAAGAGATCAAGATTGGTGCCAGCTTGAAAGCAGATGTGAAGAAAGCCTTGACTGAAATGTTGTGTGAATATGTTGATATCTTCGCCTGGTCGTATCAAGACATGCCAGGGTTGGATACTGATATTGTTGTACACAGGCTGCCATTGAGAGAAGAATGCCCGTCAGTCAAGTAGAAACTTCGTCGGACTCATCCCGATATGGCCATCAAGATCAAAGAAGAAGTTCAAAAGCAGTGGGATGCAGGGTTTCTTGCTGTGACTAATTATCCTCCTTGGGTTGCCAACATTGTGCCGGTGCCAAAGAAAGACGGAAAGGTTAGAATGTGTGTGGATTATCGAGATCTTAACAAAGCTAGCCCGAAAGATGATTTTCCACTACCTCACATAGATGTACTGGTTGACAATACAGCTCAGTTTTCAGTGTTCTCGTTTATGGACGGTTTCTCCGGGTACAATCAGATTAAGATGGCGCCTGAGGATATGGAGAAGACCATGTTCATTACTCCGTGGGGTACGTATTGTTATAAAGTGATGCCTTTTGGGTTGAAAAACGCAGGGGCAACGTACCAGCGGGCAATGGTAACTTTATTCCACGACTTGATTCATAAAGAGATTGAGTGTTATGTGGATGACATGATTGCCAAGTCGCGAACAGAAGAAGAACATCTGATTAACTTGAAAAAGCTGTTTAAAAGGTTGAGAAAGTTCCGTTTGAGATTGAATCCAAACAAGTGCACTTTTGGGGTGCGTTCTGGAAAGCTGCTGGGTTTCATTGTGAGCGAAAAAGGGATTGAGGTTGATCCTGCCAAAGTGAAAGCAATACAAGATATGCCTGAACCAAGAACAGAAAAAGAGGTTCGTGGTTTTCTGGGTAGATTGAACTACATTGCAAGGTTCATATCTCACCTAACAGCCACGTGCGAACCAATATTCAAACTGCTAAGAAAAGATCAAACGGTCAGGTGGAATGACGATTGCCAATTGGCATTTGATAAAATAAAAGAATATTTGCAAGAACCTCCAATTCTCATGCCTCCAGTTCCAGGGAGACCTTTGATAATGTATTTGACAGTACTTGAAGGTTATATGGGTTGTGTTCTCGGTCAACACGACGAAACAGGTAGGAAAGAGCATGTTATCTACTACCTGAGCAAAAAGTTCAATGACTGCGAGACCCGATACTCAATGCTTGAAAAGACATGTTGTGCACTTGCATGGGCCGCTAAGCGATTGAGGCAGTATATGATCAGGCACACAACCTTGTTAATTTAAAAAATGGATCCTATCAAATACATTTTCGAGAAACCAGCACTAACAGGCAGAGTTGCACGGTGGCAAATGGTTTTGACAGAATATGATATCCAGTATACTTCTCAAAAGGCCATCAAAGGAAGTATCCTGTCAGACTATCTTGCGCAACAGCCGATTGATGATTACCAACCCATGAAATTTGATTTCCTTGATGAGGACATCATGTTTCTCAAAGCTAAAGATTGTGAGGAACCACTCCCGGAGGAGGGGCCAGATCCTGAATCCAAATGGAGTTTGATGTTTGATGGGGCCGTCAATATGAATGGGTGCGGAGTTGGAGCAGTTCTTATCACGCCGGAAGGTGTTCACATGCCTTTCACTGCCCGAATAACTTTCGGATGCACCAACAATGAAGCAGAATATGAAGCTTGTATAATGGGGATTGAGGAGGCGATTAATTTACGAATTAAGACCCTCGATATCTTCGGTGATTCAGCTTTGGTAATTAATCAAGTGAAAGGGAGTTGGTACACGCACCAAGCAAATCTAGTTCCGTATAGAGATTATACAAGGAGGTTGCTGACATTTTTCACAACAGTGAAGTTGTACCATATTCCTCGAGATGAGAACAAGTTTGCTGATGCCCTGGCTACGTTATCTTCCATGATCAAAGTGTAAAGATGGAATCATGTACCTAAGATCGAAGTATCTCGTCTTGACAGACCTGTATTTGTGTTTGCTGTTGATGCAACGTCTGATGACAAGCCATGGTTTCATGACATCAAGTGTTTCTTGAAAAGTCAAGAGTACCCGCCAGGGGCATCTACTAAAGATAAGAAGACGTTGAGAAGATTGTTTGGTAGCTTCTTCTTGAATCAGGATGACGTGCTATACAAACGAAATTTTGACATGGTTCTGCTCAGATGCGTGGATAGACACGAAGCAGACCTGTTAATGCAGGAAGTGCATGAAGGATCTTTCGGTACCCATGCCGGAGGACATGCAATGGCAAAGAAATTATTAAGGTCGGGATATTACTGGTTGACAATGGAAGCAGATTGTTGCAAGTACGCACGCAAATGTCACAAATGCCAGATCTATGCAGACAAAGTGCACGTTCCTCCAAATCCATTGAGCGTCATGTCATCTCCTTGGCCCTTTGCTATGTGGGGCATTGACATGATCGGAAAGATTGAGCCTACTGCTTCAAATGGCCATCGTTTCATCTTGGTCACCATTGATTATTTCACTAAATGGGTTGAAGCAGCATCTTATGCCAATGTCACTAAACAGGTGGTAGCTCGTTTCCTGAAATGGGATATCATTTATCGCTATGGAGTGCCCAAGAGAATCATTACTGATAATGGTTCTAATTTGAACAACAAAATGATGGCTGAGTTATGCCGGGACTTCAAAATTGAACATCACAATTCTTCTCCGTATCGCCCGAAGATGAATGGCGCTGTGGAGGCGGCCAACAAAAATATTAAGAAGATTGTGCAGAAAATGGTTGTCACATATAAAGATTGGCATGAGATGTTACCATTTGCCTTGCATGGGTACCGAACTTCAATACGCACGTCCACTGGGGCAACACCATTCTCACTTATATACGGTATGGAGGCAGTGCTACCGGTTGACGTTGAGATTCCATCCCTCAGAGTCATGATGGATGTCAAGTTAGACGAGGCTGAGTGGGTTCGTGCCAGATTTAATCAGTTGAGCCTTATTGAAGTGAAACGGTTGGCAGCTGTGTGTCATGGGCAGTTATACCAGCGGAGGATGAAGCAAGCATTCGACCAAAAGGTGCGTCCTCGGGTTTACAAAGTGGGAGATGTGGTACTCAAAAGGATCCTTCCTCCTAGTACAGATCACAGGGGCAAATGGACTCCCAACTATGAAGGTCCATTCGTGGTTAAGAAGGTCTTCTCGGGTGGAGCCTTGTTACTTACAACCATGGACGGCGAAGACTTTTCATCCCCTGTCAACTCAGACGTAGTCAAAAAATACTTCGTATGAATAGACCCGCTGGACAAAAAAAAAAGAAAAGTCCAGGCAGAAAGGGCATCCCGGCGAACCACAAAAACAGAATAAAAGGTTCGGGCAAAAATTAGGGATATAAAATAAAAAAAATGGTACACCCGGTGAGTTGAAAATCCGTAAGGACAACTCAGGCAAAAAAGGGTATCCCGGTGGATTGAAAACCCGAAAGGGCGGTCCACGCAAAAGAGGGATTTAAGCGAACGATTACGGTCTGAATTATCTGTACTCCATCACCGTTTCGACAACTGACATTCCAAAGGGTAGGAATCAGTCTAATCATTCCTCAGAAGGCAAGGTCGGGGAGTCTTGAAGATATACTGGCCATAGCAGAATTGAAACTCAGTAGAATGCCGTTTTCACATTGCCATTAGGATAGTTTCTTTTCTCAATTTTCAGCGATCACCTCTTTTCAGGGATTGCTTCCTGATGTAATTGCCTATTCTGGGCTTTTCTTCAATAAATTGAATTTCAATAAAAAGCTTCTTATTTTGTTTTACTGCTTTGTTTGCAAAAACGTCCGAATTTTTGATAAAACATTGCATTTGAAAACATGGTGGCTTTACAATAGCATACGCAGAAAAACATTTAAAATTACTTTGAATGTTGAATAATCCTGGATGGTGGATTCAAACCACGCAATATTCCGGGGCATGTGTGTGTATGCTTTTGTTGCAGGTAACAGGTCCAGATGATTTCAAGCACAAGACGAGTAATCACTTATTCCCACGCAGAAGACTGGGGGCAATCATATTCAGGGAAGGATTCTCTTGTCACCCTTTTGTCGCAACGTTTACTAATTGAGTACATCATTCGGTCGGCAGTCGGTCACGACGTTTCAATATCGGCAGTTGGAGTTCAACTAGGTATCGTTGTATCTTATTAAGTCGATTCTCTCATTCAGTACTTCCAACAGCTACAAGCTTTTCTGTGTCGATAACGGTTGCAAATTCTCCAGCAGAGTTGCTTCGCAGACACCGAAGTTAATGGTCAATCCCCAGTGAAGTCGTCAGGAGTTTGAAGATGCTTAATCTTCTGTAAAATCCTCTTGTGACATTTTCTTCAGATCAGTCTTGTATCATGGGGCAAAAGCAAGTCGTTGATCCTCTCAAGCATGGGGCATATTGAATTTCCCCAGCAGAAGATGTTCCAGATCTATTATCACCAGTATAGTTTGAAGATGTTTGGTCTTCTGTAAAATCCTCTCAAGAGACATTCCCCAGCACGAGATGCTTGGAAGCAGTTTTCCCCAGCAGAGTTTGTTATAAACTCATTATCCCTAGCGGAGTCATCAAACGGAAAGTTCGCCTAACGTGGGTCATTGTGGCACTTATCCTAAGCTTGACAGTTTGGTTCCTCAGCAGACTACCGTGGAAGTTGTTTTGTGTTTCCCCAGCAGATCTTTAAGGACTCTCTCCCAGCGTGTTGCAATAGAACGTCTTCTAACCAGGATTTGCGTATTCTTGACGGAGTAGCCCTGATCCCCAGCAAGATCGTATCTCTGGTAGTTGTATTACCCACAGAGTTCAGCATTGAATCTTGTCAGCAATACTCCCCAGCTGAGTTGTTATTCTCCCTGCAGAGATTTATAATATCAACAGAATCGTTTCCTCAACAAAGTGGTAGTACATTCTTTCCCCAGGTGAGTTAGAAGGCTGATGATCCCTGCAAAGGATCTCGAGTTGGATAGACCCCCGAGCAGAGTTTTAATGACTTGTTTCCTAGCAGGACGTTATTCAAAATTCTCATCCCCAGCGGAGTTGCTATGACCAGAATTCATCCCCAAGCAGATGAAGTAATTCCTGGCAGAATCCCCACTCCCCTCATATCCCAAAGTCTAATTTATTTTGGAAAGCGTGACAATTCGAAGCAAGCAGATTGTTCATTCATTCTCCAACAGAGATACCATCCTTGCAGGAGTCTCTAATGGCAAATCATTGATCATTGTTCCTCAGCAGAGATGTCTGACATACATGCAGAGTGTAATCCAGTATTGGAATCATCAAAGTCCAACAACAGATTGGCAAAAGTCCATCTTCGGGTGGCAAATCGTCAAAGTCCAACAGCAGATTGGCAAAAGTCCGTCTTCGGGTGGCAAATCGTCAAAGTCCAACAGCAGATTGGCAAAAGTCCGTCTTCAGGTGGCAAATCATCAAAGTCCAACAACAGATTGGCAAAAGTCCGTCTTCGGGTGGCAAATCATCAAAGTCCAACAACATATTGGAAAAAGTCCGTCTTCGGGTGGCAAATGAGCAAAGTCCACCAGTAGCATGGTAAGCCAGTAGTCGTCTGGCGTCGTGCTAAAAGACATTGTTGAAGTCCACCAGCAGCGTGGCAAGCCAGTAGTCGTCTGGCGTCGTTCAAAAAGACATTGTTGAAGTCCACCAGCAGCGTGGCGAGCCAGTAGTCGACTGGCGTCGTTCCAAAAGACGTTATTAAAGTCCACCAGCAGCGTGGCAAGCCAGTAGTCATTTGGCGTCATTCCAAAAGATGTTATTAAAATCCATCAGCAGTATGGCAAGCCAGTAGTCATCTGGCGTCGTTCCAAAAGGCAGCTCTTCAGTATTATTCTTTTCATCAGAGTTTTATACAAGCAGAATTCCTTTGGTGGGGTTTATATCCCTTTTCTTCTTCTCCGCAAAGTGCAAATTTTTGGGTTATTCTTCGGTATTCAATCCCTTCATACCTTGAATGTCTGAAAGCAATCGCTATCATCCATTCAGGTCTACAGTGATTGAATAGGGGCAGCTGTCATACCCCAAAATTTTCCCTCTCATTTCTTCATATCATTTAGCTTGAGCTTTCATTTCATTTCATTGCATTCAAGCATAGAAAAACAAAACATCAAGCATTGCATTGCATCTTGCATAAGGGCATGGGACCAGTGATTCTCAAAGGTGTTGATAAACCAAAGCAAGGGAATAAGAACCAAAGGTCTACAAACAATCCTCAAGGGTCTCTTACATCATATATCATCTCCATTGATCCCACAAAGCATGAGGAGAGGAGAATTCATCAAGAGGATTGGGCAGTGCATCATTTCCTACACAAGGCAGTCAAAATTTGGGGATCTGACCCCTAGATGGGCAAGCTCTTTGAGTTTTTTTCATCTCCAAATGGCATATTTCATCATTGTTTGAGAGGATACACATCATATTCAGAGGAATTTGGATTTGGAGGATGTGCTATTTCCTCCTAACCAGAGAGTACCAAAATTAGGGTTTGACCTAAAATCAGTTTATCTCTGACTTTTTGGACAAAACTTGATCTCATGGTATTCCTTGTGCTCTTAAGTGTATATGGATGGAAAATTTCTCATCAATTGGGTTCAGAAGGGTTTCAATTGGTCAGTAGCTTGATAATCAAGAAATTGGGGGAAAAGTCAACTGTGCAGTGAAAAAAGTCAACTCTTGACTTTCTAAGGTCAAATTCATGAAATTTAGGTTATATATGTTCATTGGACAAAATTTGATCAAGAAATGATGGAGGAATAATGATAAATCAAGAATTTACAAAACTGCCAAAAATAGAAACTTTAGGGTTTCCAAAAATGGCAACTTTGGACCATTTTGCACCCTACTTTGAGGCTCTCTTTCTTCCAGATAAAAGCTCCAAAATTCAGGCCCAAGTTGAGCTAATTAAAGTTCATGTTCTAAGCTTCAAATCCATATAAAGAACATCTCCATTGGATCAATATTGAGGGAGATATGATCAACCAAAGTTTGGCAAAACTAGGTCACAAACCAAGTCATGACCAGGCCCACGCGCCATAATTTTGACAAACACTTGGTGTGCCAAATGTCAAGCTGAATTTCTCCAAGGTAAAATCTCCAAATGAAAAACTTTTCAACATCAAAGTTGTTCCTTGCCATGCCCTCTTCAATGTTGATGTTGGACAAATTTTGATTTGATCAAGTTATGATGGAGATATATTGGTCCCAAGTAGGTATATTCATGCTGAAATGCCATGCACCAAGTTGCCTTGCCAACCAACCGTTTGCCACGCCTATGAAATCAGTTCCACCTTCATGAGTTCCAAGCAACTTTTCACTACTCTACAAGCTTCATTTCAATCCCAGTCTCACACCAACCTTGTTCTATGATCCATCATCTTTTCAATGACACCTAAATTTCATATTTTCATTCACTAACAAAAGAGGAATTCCTTCTCAAACTTGCACATTACCATTGAACCTCAACCTGCTACAAAATCAGAAAAATAAACACTATTGTTGTTGTTATTTCAAAGTATTCACATCAGTCACCTCTCTTTTCCTCATTTAAACCAAACATAATTCTTACACCATGCATACATGCTTACCGTACGTGGAAATGGAAAAGAATAAACTTGCTGAACAAGTTTCTCTGCTGCAGTCGTGACCTCATCCTCACCATTCACTTCATTCACACCATAAACTCCATGAATCTCAACCTCATTATATCACAGCCAAGCAACTCACCCCAAACTAACTTGACTCAGTTAGTTAGGGTGCACTCACTTTAACCACCTCAACTCACCCTAACTCACTCACTTGACCATGAGTTAACATATTAAACTCAACATATAAATCAAAACTTCACTCACAAATTCATCTTTCAACTTTCATTTTTCTCCATTTTCACTCCCAAAAACACTCTCATACCCTCTCAACATTCTCTGAACTTTTTCTCTCTCTGTGCACGAATCTTCAGTAATCTTCATCTATATTCCACCATCATCATTACCAGAAAGCATTCTTGAAGCCATAACACATCGCATCAACATCTTTCTCCAAGTGAAACTTCATTGGAAACTTGATTTGGCCTCTGCTCTTCAAGATATCAAGATTCAGCTGCATTTATTTTGCACAACAAGTCTAAGAACTCAAGACACCTCTGGTTTTCTCAACTCTTCAAGCTTCTCCACATTTTCAGGTTTTGATTTACTCAATTTTAATGCTTCGTATTAATGTGATTTAAGCTTGTTTCATGGTGTTTGGAGCTTAGTAGAAGCTATGCGTGAGTCCTGGCTAGTTGATAGGCTCTTTAGGAGTTTAGGTGTGATTTTAGGGCAATTTGTTTTGGCTCGGTTTGTGTTGTATGTGCTTGATCAATGAGAAATAATTGTGTATTCTTGATCTCCATAATGTCCTCTTCATTTTGGTATGCGATTTGTGCATTTCTGTGAAATTGAAATTTGCAGGTGGTGGTTGTTCGCTGGAGAAGATGACCGGAGGTCCTTCTCCGGCCGGTGAGTTTAATGCTAGGGTTTTGCATGTTTGAATTGTGACCGTTTGATCTGTGCATCATGTGGTTGATATGTTGCCAACACATTAAAATCATTTTATAACCTGAGTGCTTGAGTGCGTGTGTTCCATGATTATTATTGTGTGTATTCAATCTGATCCGTTCATCATGTATGATTGATTCTCATAAGATTGATCCAACGTCTTATATGTTGCCAACGCATTAATGAACCATGTGCATCACGCGTGCAATTTATTTTTAATCTGAGTATTCTTGTGAGTGCATGTGCATGGTTACTTTGGTGCGCGCGATATGTGGTGCGTTAGATCATGTGATTTGATTCATTGTATGGTTATGATTGCATCCTCATGGTGAATGATTGTACACTGCATCACACGCGCACATGTTTTTAATTGGATTGGACTTAATTTCTATGTACACCCCCATGCTAAGCCCATTCTTGCTTTTGAACGTGAAAATTACTCTGAATACACCCCTTCTCATTTCTTTTATTCTTTTAATTTCTTTTTCACATCTGTTTGGATTTTGATTTTTAAAAATAGTAAATGACTTCTAAAAATGAAAAATTAATTCATGAATCATCTTCATAGTTTTATAAAATTTTTTCAAATTTTATTTTTTATTTTTCTATTATTTTTTGCCTATAGATTAATTGTTGTTTAAATTTCTTTTGAAATGGTTCATTTGGGCACACTTGATCTTGTTGATTTTATTTCTCATCATTGGTACATAGTTTGATCCTCATTCTTTTTGGATATTTTAAAGGACACTTTGAAGCATTTAAAAACATTTTTTTTCATATTTTTAAAACCAACTTTGCATCATTTTTGAGTCATTTCTTTGTTCATGATCATGTGGTATCTTAATGACTTTGCCATGCTTGTTTGATTAAGTTTATTTGTGATTCATTGCATGAGCTTTTGGTATAATATTTGTCTCTAGTTGAGGTCTATTGAGACCTATTTTGTTGATTTTTCAATCATGTTTGGTATTTGTTAGATGACTCTTGTTTGAGGCCCTTTTGTGAAATTTCTTGACCATGTTTGTTTACTTGCTTGAGAAGGCACTTGTGCCATTGTATGATATCATTTCTTCTTGACTTCTTGAGCCATGTTTAGATCATTATAGGTCTTTTGAATGAAATTATAGGTCCTTGGTTTGAGGTTGATGTCTTTTTGTGTACATGTTTAATACTTGATTCACATGTTTCCTTTTGACCTAATTTCTCATCTTTTTTTCATCTAAGTTCCAACTTGACTTGTAATTGGTTTGTTTATGCCATGCCATATTATCCATTTGCATTTCATATGATGTATGCCTCTGACTTCAAAGTATTTCATTCATTCCATATGCCATTTATGTCTTACTTTGCATACTTGAATATGTTTCATCCAAATGCATGTTCCTTTTTCTTCTAGCTTCTAAATGACTTGTAATTGCTTGAATGTGACTGTCTTGTGCATCTTATGTTCATATTAAATGTCATAACACTTCTGATTGTGATACTTGAGTTTCATCTTGAACTTTTTTGGGTTGGACTTATGACTTTGATATTTCTTTCCATGTTAAATTCATGTTCATATATTCTCACTTCTTCTCCTAACCACTCTTAATGCTTGGATGCTTGATTGTATGCCTCATATGACATTTGTATATCATGTTTAGGCACATGTTTAGGTCATCCCCATTCTGACTTTGACATTACTTGAAGCATTATTACATGATCACTTTGCATATCCACTCATTCTTCATCTAATTCTTTCATAATGCATTTCTTTGTGATTTAGGACATTGTTTGTGTGAGTTTGATTTGTGTTTGATCTTATATCATTAGAGGACATTCTTATGATGTGCATTCTGACTTTGTGCTTCCCTTAACCTTTGAGATGCTTTTACTTTGGTTATTGATTTGTTTAAGTCTTACTTGTTCATCTTAACTTGTTTCTTCACTTGTAAATAATTGTACTAACCATTTCAGGGGCTAATGGTAAGTCACTTGAGTGTGGATATACATCCACATTCTAATTTCTTCCTTCATCTTTTAATCATTCAATTTGGGTTGTTTAAGCATTTAATAATGCTTTGTTTTCACAATTTTCTTTCTCCCCCCTTAGAAATAACTTAACTTCCATCTTGGAAGTAAGTTGCTTTCTACCTTCTTCTTCTCCTTTCTTTTAGGGTTAGACTTCTTAAACCACATTAACCATAGGGTCTCCAAGCATGCTAACATTAGGGTGAGTCTTAGTCCCCTTTAGTTTTTACCTTTACTCCGCTTTTGAGTCTCTTCTTCTCATCTTTAAACAAAAGTAAAAAAATACTTAATAAAGGCATAACAAATATTGTATTTGAGCCTTTCATGTGAGAATGAGATAGTGAGGGATCTTCTCTCATTTTCTTAGAATGTTTAGCGTACGTCCCATCTCGGGTCGATATGCGAGGCATTCGATCTTACATGAGGGACTTAAATACAATGTGCGTTATAAAAACAACTACAAAAACACTTCTTTCTAAAAAGACAAAAACAAACAATAACGTCTTTCCTTCGGGAATTCTTTTCTCATCTCACTCATTCTCAACGTACGAACGTGCTTCTCCTCGTTCTCTTGCAAGACGGTAACGCCTAAGTCTCCATACAGCGAGCTGCAACACCTGAGCTAGAACATTAGCCGTTCTCTAAAAAACACAAATAATCCATCCCTAGTGAGGGGAACTACGTCGCTCTGATTCTCATATTCCCGATGAGATACGTAGGCAGTGGGGTAGGGCCCATTCGAGCACTTCTTTTATTTTCCCTACATTTGTTTATGTTCTCTTTCGTTCCTGTTCCTTTCTTTTCCAGTAGCAGCGGAGCTCCAGACGACGACACCCTTTGATCGAGACAAGCAAGCGTGGATCCCATCGGGTACGATGGACGCGTGGGGGTGCTAATATCTTCCCTGCGCGTAACCGACTCCCGAACCCAGTTCTCTTGGTCGCAAGACCATGCTCTTTCCTTCCCTCAGGTTTATGCAGTGTTTCCTTTCCCTCTCTTGGGATAAATACACATTGCTGGCGACTCTGTTTCGGTGCCTCTTTCACGTTTGTACTTGGATGAAAACCCTGGGAGCGACAGTACTGGGGCAGGCCACCTCAAGAGCACGAGAAGTTATCCAATCCTGAAGACGGTCAGTTGAAAGCATCTCGTCCAGGTACGAGATATCGGGGCATAATATTTCCAGTTATTACAAATCCTTTCGAGGGAATTTACTTCATGGATTATGAAGTCTGGGGCAGTTGCGTCGAGATCTGATAAATCTCTCTAAGAGTTTGAAGACCCTGGGGCAGTGTGAATGCCTGGTCTTCTATAAAATCCTCTTGAGATGATTTATTCCTTTAGATCTGATGGTCTGGGGCAAGTAGAGAGTTCAAAGGGCCGTTTATGACCATAGAGACAGGCCAGGCTGGGTAACAAGTTTATTTTTCCCCAGTAGCTTTACTCTTCCCAGTACTGAAAATTCATCATCATTCTCCCCAGTAAGCAGTTTAAAATGGATTGCTCCGAGGTGAATGTGGTTGTATCTCCAGTAGGAGGTGTGTTGGATGTCTTTGAAAGGACTTTATTTTCCCCACAGAGCCTGGTAATCACTTTCCTCAAGAGATCAGGAAGTGTAGTTCCGTCAGCAACGGCATGCTCTAATCCCTAGCAGGGTAAATTCTTCCTCCAACAGCAGGTTAAGCTCAATGATATCCCTTGGCAGGTTTCGTTGACTATTCTCCCCAGTAGAGCTATTCTCCTCAGCAGTGAATTTCATCTTCCTCAGCAGGTAGTTATTCTCCCCAGCCAGGGTACAGAGGATTATTTCCCCAGCTAGAGTTGTGGTTGATTTATTACTCTCATAGCAAGCAGCCAGAAGTTGATACTTCTGCATCCCCAGCAAGAGACTGATGGAATGTCTTCTTTGGACAAAGATGTTATTTTCCCCATATAGTCTGAACACCCATTCTCCTCAGCTAGTCAGGAAATGTTTTTCTCATCAGCAATGGTGTGATCTGATCCCCAACAGATGAGTAAGCTTGATTGTATCCCCTAGCAGAGTTAATGTCGTCAATCACCATTCCCAAAGCAGGTTTGCTAATGGTGGCTGATATTCCCCAGCAGGGTGGAGATAAGGACATCTTCCAACAGCAGGTTAAGTTCAGTAATATCCCCACGCAGGTTCGGTATTATTGACTTATCCCCCAAGCAGAGTTTAGCGGTGATCTTCACAATGGTTTGTCCAATGGCAGTTTGACATCCCAACAGGTTTTAAGTCCAATTGTTATTGGCATCCTTCAGATCCAGGTTTTGAGTTCTAACTTCGGTAGAAGCCATGGGTAATCTCCAGCGGAGAGAAATTTCTTGGGTTCCATCTTTAATATTCATCCTTATCCATCTCCAACAGAGTGGAAGTTCTCTTGGAGTTTTCATCTCCAGCAGAGTTGGTGATCAGGAAGTTGTTCAGTGAAATCTTCCTCAGCAGGATCTTTTAATTCAGAGGACAATTTAGTCTGTCGTCCCCGGTGGAATTGCCTTCGTCTTCAGCATTTATTTTTCTAGGGAGATCCTTTGCATTGCATGAGCATTTTGCATGGCATCCTCCCAGACGCGTAGCATTTCCATTTTGTATGGAGCATTACGCCATAGAAAAATTCAAACATATACATTCCAAGCATAAGCCAAGTTTGATATCTTTTACCAGATTCTTTCCCCAGCAGAAAGTGATGGGACTCGGGAGATGTTGTTTAACATTACACCGCAACCAGTGGATTCGTCCTTTTTAGTGTTGTCCCTCCTATACTCCCCGACAGAGTTGTCTGTTTAGATTTCTCTGTTCCCCAACGGAGTCATCTTGGTAGATCTGTTGATTCTACTAATCTTGGGCTTGAAATTCCGCCTTCGGCTGGTCTTCCTTTTCGAGTCTGCTTTCGGCCGTCTTTGTAATCACTCTATTTGGTTTATCCCTTGCAGAGTTGTTTGTTAAGATCGTCGATCTGTGAGTTCTCTTCTTTTAACCCCTTCGTACAGGTGGTCTTGTGGGTTATTCCCTCAAAGTAGTTTGCGCTAAACACTCGTCCGTGTTCCTTTCCATCGCCTTAATACTTCGTCCGTATTGATTTTAAACACTCGTCCGTGTCCTTTTTCATTTCTTCAATACTTCGTCTATATTGATTCTAAACACTCGTCCGTGTTCCTTTAACACTCGTCTGTGTTTGGTTTAACATTTTAATCCCCAGTAGAGCTACCATTTGTGTTATTTCAATACCCGCCCGTATTGACCTTTGAGACACCGGCCCGTGTCCTTTCAGCACCCGTCCATGTTTGAACCTTTAGTTTCAATACCCGCCCGTATTGACCTTGAGACACCCGTCCGTGTCCTTTCAGCACCCGTTCGTGTTTGAATCCTTTCAATACCCGTCCGTATTGACCTTTGATACACCCGTCCGTGTCCTTTCAGCACCCGTCCGTGTTTGAACTTTTAAGACAATACTCGTTCGTATAGACCTTTGAGACACCCGTCCGTGTCCTTTCAGCACCCGTCCGTGTTTGAACTTTTAAGCCAATACTCGTCCGTATTGACCTTTAGACACCCGTCTGTGTACTTTTAGCACTCGTCCGTGTTTGAACCTTGAGGCACCCGTCCGTGTTCTTTCATCACCCGTCCGTGTTTGAACCTTTTGTTTCAATACCTGTCCATATTGACCTTTAGACACCCGTCCGTGTCCTTTCAGCACCCGTCCGTGTTTGAACCTTGAGGCACCCGTCCGTGTTCTTTCAGCACCCGTCCGTGTTTGAACCTTTTGTTTCAATACCCGTCCGTATTGACCTTAGACACCCATCCGTGTCCTTTCAGCACCCGTCCGTGTTTGAACTTTTTTATTCAATACCCGTCCGTATTGACCTTAGACACCCGTTCGTGTCCTTTCAGCACCCGTCCGTGTGTGAACCTTTTTATGCCAATACCCGTCCGTATTGACCTTAAACACCCGTCCGTGTTCTTTCATCACCCATCTGCGTTTGAACTTTTTAGCCAATACTTCGTCCATGTTGACCTTAGACACCCGTCCGTGTCCTTTCAGCACCCGTCCGTGTCTGAACCTCTTTAAACCAATACCTGTCCGTATTGACCTTAGACACCCGTCTGTGTCCTTTCAGCACCCGTCCGTGTTTGAACTTTTTATTTCAATACCCGTCCGTATTGACCTTTTATTTCAATACCCGTCCGTATTGACATTAGACACCCGTCCGTGTCCTTTCAGTACCCTTCCGTGTCTGAAATTTTTCAATACCCGTCCGTATTGACCTTAGACACCCGTCCGTGTTCTTTCAGCACCTATCCGTGTTTGAAACTTTTGTTTTAATACCCGTCCGTATTGACATTAGACACCCGTCTGTGTCCTTTTAGCACCCGTCAGTGTCTGAACTTTTTCAATACCCGTCCGTATTGACCTTTGAGACACCCGTCCGTGTCCTTTCAGCACCCGTCCGTGTATGAACTTTTTAAGCAAATACCCGTCCGTATTGACCTTGAGACACCCGTCCGTGTCCTTTCAGCATCCGTCCGTGTTTGAACTTTTTAGACAATACCCGTTCGTATTGACATTAGACACCCGTCTGTGTCCTTTCAGCACCCGTCTGTGTATGAACTTTTTCAATACCCGTCCGTATTGACCTTTGAGACACCCGTCCGTGTCCTTTCAGCACCCGTCCGTATTGACATTAGACACCCGTCCGTGTCCTTTCAACACCCGTCCATGTCTGAACTTTTTCAATATCCGTCCGTATTGACCTTAGAGACACCTGTTCGTGTCCTTTCAGCACTCGTCCGTGTATAAACTTTCTTAAGCCAATACCCGTCCGTATTGACCTTGAGACACCCGTCCGTGTCCTTTCAGCACTCGTATGTGTTTGAACTTTTTAGCCAATACCCGTCCGTATTAACCTTGAGACACTCGTCTGTGTTCCTTCAGCACCCGTCCGTGTATGAACCTTTTTAAGCCAATACCCGTCCGTATTGACCTTTGACGCCCGTCTGTGTCCTTTTAGCACCCGTCCGTGTTTAAACCTTTTGACACCCATCCGTGTTATTTCAGCACCCGTCCGTATGTGAACTTTTGGCACTCGTTCGTGTTTATCTCCAGCTCAGTCAACACTCGTCCGTGTTTGTTTTAATCCATTCAATACTTCGTCCGTATTGATCTCTGACACTCGTCCGTGTTATGATCCTACACCTTTTATTACTTGTTCCCTAGCGGGGTCGTCTCTCCTTTTGCAGGACGCAAGTTTTGTGCGGTTATTTTGGTATTCAAACCCCATGTATCCTGAGTGTCTGGAAGCCTTTGCTTCCATACCCTCGGATCCAAGAAGTTTGAATAGGGGCAGCTGTAACACCTCAAAATTTGCCCTCTCGTTTCTAACTTTAACTGGCTCATGTTTCATTTCATTTACATCGTCATTTCTGCATTTGCATGTTTCTTTTGGGCATGGGATCAAGGTATTTTCTCGCGCTTCAGCAGCTCATCCACTTCAGAAGGAATCCCAACAGTGTTTAAGGCCAAGCAGATAGCTTTCAAAGTCTTTTTGAGCATTTACTTTGCTCATTAGATGATTTGATGGTCAGAAGCTCCGGCACCCTCTTTTGATCAGTGTTTCAGCACCAGATGGTTATTTTCAACGGTATTCCGAGCACGAAACGAAATTCACAGCATATTTGAAGTGTGTATCAGTGCTAATATCAAATGGCAAGTTTCAGAGGTCTAATGTGGCTCAGGATAGGCGGAATCAAGCAGTTATCCAAGTTTAGCTCCTTTTGGCGCAAAAAAATTTGAAAATTTGAATGTGTTAATCGATTAACCTAAGCCAGTTCACTTATGTTAATCGATTAACCATTGTGAATTTTGCCCAGATACCTCATTTTTCAGCACTGCATCTTTCAATTCATTTTTTATCACCATTTTGATTCTACACATCAGTAGAAGGATCTAGAGAGTTTGGTTTTCTATTCAAAAATTCAAATTCTTTCCACTCTAATTCCACCTTTTCCTTTCTTAATTCACTTTTCACTCCACTTTCCACCCACTAAACCTCACTCCAAACCCAAACACAACTCCTAACCTAGGGGTTATATAATCTAATTAACTCCAAACCTCTCAAAAAAGGACCTAGATCATTTTTCACTCTCATTTTTTCAGAATTTGCTCTCAATTCTCTCTCACTTTTTCATTCTCCATCTTCATTTTCAACCACATTCAAAGCTCCATATTCATAGATTCACAAATTCTTCATTGGAATTTGTGAATTCTTGAGCTAAACCTCCATCACATCCTCATTCTTGGTTCAATTCTGCAGTAGCTACTGATTTGGATCTTGGAGTAAGCTTTTGGAATCACTTTTGGAGGAGTTTTTGCTTATTTGAAGGGTTCTTGCTTGGATCTTCAATTTTTCTTGGTAAGGCTTCATAGATCTCTGGTTTTCTTGATTGGATCCACCAATTTTCGTTCGCAAATCTTACCAAAGTAATTCTCAGCTTTGTAGGTTGGTTTTCCTTAGATCTATACTTGATTTAGCTTATTTACAACTTATTCAATGTAGATCCTTGGTTCTGCTTGTGATTTGATCCATTTGCTTGAATTTGATTCTTGATGTTGATGATTATTGGATCTAACTGATGTTTGAATACTGTGTTTGAACTTAATTTTTGTGCATTGTTGATTACATGATCATTGGAGATGATTGTATAAGTGATTTTGTTGTTGGAAGTGATTTTTCAAATTAATTTTTGCTGATGTAACAGGGTTAACCGATTAACCAAATGCAGTACAAGTTGGTTAATCGGTTAACCAGTGTATTTTGCCGTTTCTGCTGATTTTGGAGCTGTTAATCGGTTAACACATTTGGTTAACCGATTAACACTGTTGCAGAGTGTGTTTTTGTGCATTTTTTAGCATGTTTCAATCCCATTTCACTTTTAATCTTCATGGAATGATATGATGCATATTTGTGGATTGTTTTGATGCTGTTTCACCTCACACCATTGTATGCACACAATTTTCCGACACGTGACTCATGGATTTTTATCGTTTATGATTATGTTCGCGTTGTTGCGTTCTTGATGCGATGAACACATATCACACACTCCTTGAGCATGTTGATTACGAATTAATGCTTGTGTTGCTGGAATTGTGTTGTACATGCTTGTTTGCATTTAATTTCATGTGATGCATGCTTGATTTAACTTGCTCATGTGCTTAATATTGTGCATTCTTTCATGATGTGGTGCATTCTTCCATGATGTTTTCAAGCCTTGCTTACTATGGTGTGTGATGTGTTTGTAATCATGATTGATCAAAGAGTGTACGATGCTTGATGGTTGCTCGTTATGCCATGTTCGATTCATTTTTGATTGCATGCTGCCCTGGTTTTTACAGCTGCTGTTATGAATTGTTTGTGTGCGTACTATGGCATTCACTTGCTGCCTGCTGCCTTTTACACCTCCTTTTATGCTGATTGTGTGCTGTTAAATGCTATTTGGTGTGTTTGCTGGAATTTACTGCTGTATTGGTGCAGATGTTGTAGCGAGCGATTTTGGATGTGGTTGCGAAGCACTACCGCTCTTTGGTATCTACAGCTCGATTCATTTTTTATCCTATTAAAACTGATGAAGGAAGGGAAATAGATGTCTCAAATTAACCCTACTTGCAAACTGAGGTTAAACAGCGGTCTGTTAGGTTACAGATGCTACAAAGATTCGGGGTCTCTATCGGGTTTATTTTTTTAAAAGTGGTGGGAGGTTTAGATGTTAGGACGGATGCTTCTTGATAGATATGTGAGAGTATGGGATTTTGGGTTTTTGTTTAGTGTGCTCTCTAAGATCTTTTCTTTCAATCTTATGCCTACGTATTCCCGTTTACCGAAACAGGGAAATCAGAGCGTTCGTAGTTCCTCCTATTCTATGGGAGGAAATGGGTGTTTTTGGTGTCTTGTTCAAAGCCCAACACGTGAAGCGAAAGGTGTTTGTATCTTGTTCAAAGCCCAAGATATGAAGCTGAAAGTTTCGTCTTTGGAGAGGATTTGTCATCTCTAAAGAGGGGTTTGTTTGTCACAACTGTTTATAAAGGATAATTACTTTAACCGGGATATGTGAATCCGGCAATGCCATAATTTCCTTTATAGGGGGTTTCCAACCTGAAGGAGAAGACTTTAACTCAGTGTAGAGCAATGCTATCTTTCCTTAGGAATTTCTCATGCTAAAAGAGGGATAGTGGCATGGATGTAGATGATCTAGAGGCTTGCCGCTTACAACAATTAGATGAAGGGGAAGGAGTTGTTGATGTTTGTGTACTGTGAACGAGGCACAACTTTGATGCTAAAAGGTTGATTGGATCAACCAGTGGTTTTCTTATACAAAGCCTAAGAGGAGGCTAATTTGTGTCTCGTACAAAGCCCGAGAAAAAGGCTAAAAGGTTTTGACTCGACGATGGATTCTTTTGGTATCTCGTATAAAGCCCGAGATGAAGGCTATTTGACTCAACAAGAGAGTTTTTTTGTATCTCGTATGAAGCCCGAGATGGAGGCTGTTGTTTGTTTGGCTTAATAAGAACCTTTTTGTATCTCGTATAAAGCCCGAGATGGAGGCGAAATGGGTGATTGACTCAACGAGGGAGTCTCTTATGTGTCTCGTACAAAGCCCGAGAGAGAGGCTAAACGTTGTTTGACTCCGCTGGGGAGAATCATTGTACAAAGCCCAAGAGGAGGCTAGTATGATTGGAGAAGGATCATTATACAAAGCCTAAGAGGAGGCTATGGTTACTGTTTCAGTTGAGTGACAGGTCCAGTATACTGATTTTGAAAGAGAAAATCAGTTCTTATATGATCAATGTTGTACTCAAGGATTTGATTCGAGGATCCGGGTTATTCCTGTTCTTTAAGGAAATGGGAAATCTGAAGGGTATTGAGACTGTCCGAGTCTACAGATTTTCTTCCTATTTAACGAAGGGGTCACTTGAGAATGTCTTAAAGACTCAAGGAGATTAGACTGTCCAAGTCTAGAGTTTCATCTTTTGTACTATGCTTTGAGAAACAGTAGTAGACTCTTTGAAAGGACTGTTCTATGCAGATGACTAAGTTCTGTTCCTATACCTCTAGGAGGTCGTCGGGACAATTTGTATGAAGCCCAAGAGGAGGCTGGAAGCTTTTAAGAAGCCGATCGGTCCTTGTATGAAGCCCAAGAGGAGGCTATCATTCCTGGAGGAAGAGATCATTATACGAAGCCTAAGAGGAGGCTGTGAATACTTCTAAGAAGCCGGCGGGTCCTTGTACTAAGCCCAAGAGGAGGCGGGGTTGCTTTTAGGAAGCCTGTGGGTCCTTGTACAATGCCCAAGAGGAGGCCGATGCTTTTAAGAAGCCGATGGGTCCCCAAACCCCGAAAAATTCAAGACAGGCTATTCACGGGGAATTGATCAAGCCAGGAAAGTTCAAGAATTTGGAAGAAACTCAAGAGATGCCATTCACGGAGAAAAGATCATCTCCGGGGAATAGAGTTTCTTGACAAGTGCTTTTAAGAAGCCTGTGGGTCCCCAAACCCCGAGAAATTCAAGACATGCCATTCACCGAGAATAGATCAAGCCAAGAAAGTTTGAGAATTTGGAAAAAACTCAAGAGATGCAATTCACGGAGAAGAGATCATCTCTGGGGAGTAGAGTTTCTTTGACAACTTCTACGAGTGACAGTCTATGAAAGGGTTCATCGAGAATGCTGCCTTTCATATCTCCATATTGTTTAACCCCAAGAGGAGGGAAGACTGTGTCTGGTAATCCTATGGGGATCTAGTTTTGACTATTAAGAGTGATCAACGGGCTTAATGCTAGACGTAGTTTCCGGGGAAACTCTAAATATCTATACTATTATTACACAGTTGATATGAGTTTATGAAAGAAGACTTACAGCGAAACAGCCCCACAATACAGTTATATGTATATGAAAGTGGTAAATGAAAGCATATAAACACTTACTCGGTTGTAGAGCTTCCATGCTGTTTGGTTAGTTGTTCAACAAAGAAAGATTGAAAACAACAGTATATTCAAAATCAAAGGAGAAAGTGCTTTGAAAAAGAGAGATTTGGGGCTTACAGCACAAGGAGAGGCCCAGGGTTTTATCAGTGAGCGCACTGTTTGAATTTGTACAGAGGGACTTATACAAGTGACTGTGGCCCAAAAATTGTTTTCTGTACAAAGGGGATGGGTCTTACACTCTCTCAAGAGGCCCAAAAAGTTTTAAAGAAAAAGAGTAGGGCTTATAACACGAGGGTAGGCCCAGATGATTTTTCATTTAAAATGGCGATCGCGCCGAGATTTTCTTTTAACGCAAAGGGGCTTATACAATATCTGAAGCCCAAAATGATTTTGGTTAAAAAGGGGTTGGGTCTTACACTTTAATAGAGGCCCAAAAGTTTTGAATGGGTCTTATAGCTAAAGGAGAGGCCCATGGTTTTTTTATTTTGAAAAGGCGACGATCGCGCCGTTTGTTTTTTACGGTATCGGGACTTATACAATATACTGAGGCCCAAAAATGATTTGGTCAAAAAAAAAAGGATTGGGTCTTACACTCTATTAGAGGCTCAAAGAGTTTTAAAGAAAATAAATGGGTCTTACTACTCGAGGGTAGGCCCAAGGTTTGTTTTTTCAACGGATGATGATCGCGTCGAACTTTTTGAAATACAACGGGACTTATACAATAAGTGAGGCCCAAAATGGGTTGTATTTACAAAGGGTTGGGTCTTACACTCTATTAAAGGCCCAAAGTGTTTTGAAAATGATTTATGAGGGTTGAATTAATCCAAAAACCCTAATTTGTTTCCAAAATGTGTTTTAATTGAATAAAAATTCAATTAAAATGATCAAAATTGTTTAACATAGAAAAACAAATTGTGATCTTGGATTAATGCTTCAAAAATTTACTATTGACCTACAAAATAATTAGAAAGCATTAAAAGTTGCAAAATAAAGGTGGAAAAAATATTTTAAATGTTAAAAACAATTAAAACATTAATTCTTTGCAAAAATATCAATTATACAAAATAAATAATATTTTTGGGATTTTTTGGGAAAATAAAATATTTTAACATTTTTGTGAATTATTAAAAAAAGAATCAACTCAAAATCATTAAAACTCAGAGAGAAATTAATTTTTGAATCAATTAAATAAAATCATAAAATTCAAATATTCAAATATTGGAAAATGGCGCCAAGAACAAAGGCAAGAACACGCGCGTTTTTCAGTTTTGCCCAGATTTGCATTTTCTCTCCAATCTCACTGAATACTTAATCATATCATGCAATCCACATACCAATCAACTCGTTTCAACCTCACAATCATGTCTATGGTATTTAATTTCATTTAAATTAAACATATAACAAGAAATCATGAAAAATCCTCAAGAACCCTAATTTCTGCATGAAGGCTAGGATTTTTGATACACGATTCAAACAATGCAATTAATTGAGGGGAAACATTCCATGCATGATTATGAACATATGGCCAAATTATTGTGCAGCAAAAATTGCATGGATCATAGAGTTAGAAGAGCTCATGCTTACCACTTGCAGCTGGTGATCGTGATTTGTGTTGGAGGTATTACAGCTAGGTTCCAATGATCTGGATAGCTTCCCTAGGTGCCATGGAGTGTGTCTGGATGCTTGGAATGGATTGAAATGGTTTGGAGTTGAAGATGGTACCTCAACTGCAAAACTGTCAAGAACTTGAGCAATTGGCTGGTGATTTTGTGAAATCTGTGTTCCAGATGTTATGTGAGTGTTTGGATCACTTCTATATGATGTATGTGAGGTGTGTGTGTGTGATTGTTTGGTTGGAAAAGCTCTCAAACTCAAAACCCGATAGTGACTTGCCTTAGAAGGCAAAATTGGAGTGAAAGAAGAGATTTTGAGGAAAGCATCTGTTTGATGGCTTTGGTGTACTTAAACTGATCACAATTGAGCTCTATTTATAGTAGAGCAAGTTTGTTTTGTAAGGAATAGTGAATGGCAACTGCTGAGTAGGTTTGGCCAATGTTGGCAAATGAAAATCCAAGTCTCCTCTAGCCATTGACTAGAGGTTAGGGCACAGGCTGCTGGTTCCCTTGGTCTTGGATAAGTCTTGACTGAATTCAGTTGAGAATGGCTCAGTCCATGCCACCTTGATGCTTCCATTGAATGCTCCAATCCAAAATTGGAGTCTTGTCCCTATTTTGGCAATTCTAGGTTCAACATGCTATTTCTTGTTCCAAAGACTTTGGAGGCTTGGCTCAGTGATTGTCCCCTTTAGATTCAATCCTCAGAGGTGTCCAAGTGGATAGGAGTATTTGGATTTGGCTGATTTTGGCAAATCGAGCAAAAATGCAAAATCTGCCTTGCCTTGACAGATTTCACCAAGGCAACTTGCCAATGTTGTATCTCATGACTCAAATTGAATTTGGTAATGTTCTTGGTCATTTTGGAAAGCCCTTCATGATACAACAACTGTTTGAACATGTTTGGTTTTGATCTCTTTTGAATCCAAGTGAAAAATCCCCCTACATTTGGCAAAAAGTAAGGTAAAATCTGACTTAGTGAAATTTTCACTAAGTGTTGGAACAAAGTGACTTTTCTTCATTTTGATCACTCCATAACTCAAAATCCATGAGGAATTTGGACATAGGTCAGTATGAAGCTTTTGTAGAGGGCAATGAGATATACAAATCAAGCTTTGAATGGGGAATAATGGCCTTGTGGTTTAGGAGTTATGGTCCTCCAAATTAGTGTCACTTTTTCCATAACTTAGAAATTTTTCTAAGTTTTTATGGTTACCCCTTTTACAAGTTATCCCACTTTCTTTGATTTTTTTTTATGAATGATGATTCAAATCATACATTAACATAATTTTAGGGTTAGAAATCCATTTTGGTGAAAAATCTCAAAAAGTCAAAGTTGACTTTTGTGCACAGTTGACTTTTTATCAGATGAATTCCAAACTGTGCAATTCTTCATGAAATCATGTCCTTGACCTAAATCAAACTTGATGGACATGTTCCATGGGTGTCATAGGGTATATTGAATCATGTCTTAGGGCTTGGGAGCATGTCCTGGTCAAAAGTCAAAGTTACAGTTGACTTTCCTCGCGAAACCCTAATTGTGGTGCAGATGAAATTGAGACTTGTTGCTCAAGCTTCTTGGATTAATCCATTGTTCCAAATGGATCAATATAGTTCATTAGAGACCCTCAAACCCTCTCTTGAGGTCTTGGCTCATGACTTGCCCTAAAAGTCAACTTAGGGGTGAATTAGGTCAAGAAACCCTAATTCCTGATTTTTTATGAATGCATCCCCTGAGGCAAAATTAACTTGATGATTGGGTCCATGAGGTCCCATGAAGTATATTAGGTTATGTTTTGGATCATTGGCTTGTGCCCAGATGAAAAATTTCCATTTGGAGGCCCTGGTCGACCAAAACCCTAATTTGGTGATACTGTCGATCTTGAGACTTGATCCACCTAGAAGGGAGCAGCCTTGTGCTTGATCCTTGAAGTGGGAGTCCTTTTGATCCATTGTGGATGTTTGATAAGTTAGACAAGTTGAAGATCATGTCATTCCTTGATTGATCCTTTGTCTAAGAACTCTGAGAGGGCTTGAAACCCTAATTCTTGATAGTAGTGAATGCTCAATAATCCTAGAGGAGATTGATGAGGCATGAAGGTACATCCATATTAGATGATGATTTTCACAATGATGGGAAATCTAAGTGGTCAAAATTTGGGGTATGACAGATGTGTTGTTGTAGCTGCTGTTTTTGTTCATTCATATCTTGTTTCCTTTTCTTGTCCATCTCTTAACTCATTTTTTTCCCTTTAATCTCAAGACTTGCTTAAGTCTTGGATTCCCTCTTTTCCCTTAGGATTCCCTAGTCCAACTTAATTTTCTATTAAGCTTGGAGTAGGATAGACATTAGGATAGAATTCCCCTTATTGTTTTCTTTTCTTTGAGTCTTCTCATCTCATCTTATAACCTTTCTAAAACACTTAATAAAGGTCAACGTGTATTGCGCATGAGCCTTAATATATGGGAAGTGAGGTATGGGGGATCTCCCTTCATTCTTCTAGGGTACTTAGTGTATGTCTTGTTGGGGACGATACGCGACGTATTCGATCCTATGTTGTAGACTTGGGTGCAATGCAAGTTACAAACTAACTTCAATCCATTTCTGTCTAAAAAACACAAAACAAATTCAAACCTTTTTTATCCTTCGGGATCGTTAAGTTTCAAACCTTTTTTCAGAAAAGGGCACGTTATTTCCCGTTTTGTCGCAAACAGACATCGGCCCTAACTGCCGGACGCGAATCTAACTTCGCTTATAAAAAACACCAACAAAGTCTTCCCTATTGAGGGGAACTACGTCGCTCTGATTCTCGCGTGCGAGCGAGATACGTAGGCAGGAGATCGTGCAAGATCTCTCCGAGCACATTTCTTTCACAACCTTTCTTTATCACCTCTTTATCTCTTTTCGACCCGTAGGTCGAACTACGACTGCTCTGATTTCCTCCTTCGGGTTAGATTGAGGATACGTAGGCACAAGACGGCGATGTCTTGGCGAGCAACCTCCCCCCTTAGTTCGTGTCCAAACTACGTTGACTCTGACTTTCCCATTGCACGAGGGAATACGTAGGCATAGGACGACGATGTCCTATCGAGTCACTTCTTTTTCTTTTTTTTCTCCCCGTTCCTTCGCTCTTTTCCGTTCCCGTTTCTTCTCCTTTCCAGTTGCAGTGGAGCTCCAGATGACGGCACCCTTTGATCGAGACAACAAGCGTGGATCCCATCGAGTACGATGGACGCGTGGGGGGTGCTAAAACCTTCCCCTCGCGTAACCGACTCCCTTACCCGTTTCTCTTGGTCGCGAGACAATGCCTTTCCTTTCCCTCAGGTTTACGCAGTGTTTCCTTTCCCTCTGTCGGGATAAATACACATTGTTGGCGGCTCTGTTTCCGCGCCACTTTCGCATTTGTACCTGGATAAAAATCCCGGGAGCGACAATATGACAGATGCCCCTATTTAAATATCTTCACCGGATGACATGAGGGATGATAATTCTCATGAAATCATGGTGGAAGGTATTTAAGTATAAATAACCGAAAATTTTGCCCTCAGATGCATTGACATGCAATGCTATGGAAAAAAAACAAATAACAATGCTGACATGCTATGAACTCTAATATGATGAAAATGATGGAATGGTAAATGCAAAATGCAGACAAAAATGAAAGCAGACAGGGACAAAGTTCACCTAATGAGCAAACATTCACTGGGGATGACAACAACACTGGGGAAAAACTAAAGTGACTGAGCAACTGGTTTGAATGAGACTGGTTGACATCTTAGAAAGAAAAGATAACACAAGATCCTCAATGGAAGCAGCACCGGAAAGACGGTCTCCACTGGAGAATCAGATAACAAAGACTCAATCTGGAAGAACATCAGGAAGAGGGAGACACATCCAGAAAAGTATCTGATGGTCACAATAAGGAACCAGACATCCAATAATGGCTTTGAATGAAAGGTATAATCATAATATCTAATAATGACTTTAGATGAAAGTGAACAAAGACTACATTCAAGAATGGCATTGAATGCGAAGAAACTAGTCATCCAATAATGGCTTTGAATGAAAGGTAAACTCATAATATCTGAGAAGGCATCAGATGAGGATGAGATAAAAAAGTGTAATCCAAGAAGGCATTGGATGGAAAGACACCAGACATCCAATAATGGCTTTGAATGAAAGGAAAACCCATTATATCTAAGAAGGCATAAGATGAGAATGAGATAAAAAGGGTAATCCAAGAAGACATTGGACAGAAAGACACCAGACATCCAATAATGGCTTTGAATGAAAGGTATAATCACAATATCTAATAATGGCTTTAGATGAAAGTGAACAAAGACTACATTCAAGAATGGCATTGAAAGCGAAGAAACCAGTCATCCAATAAAGGCTTTGAATGAAAGGAGAACTCATAATATCTGAGAAGGCATCAGATGCAAATGAGATAAAAGGTGAAATCCAAGAAGGTATCAGATGTAAAGGAATCACAGTATCCAAGAAAGCATTGGATGAATGTGAAGAAAGAGATACCCAAGAAAGCATTATATAAAAGGAATCACAGTATCCATGAAAACATTGGATGAATGTGAACAAGGAGATACCCAAGAAGGCATTGGATACACACGACAATATTTGTTTGGGTAGGTGCCAAGTGAGTTGGGCTTTGACCACAAGATAAGACGTGGGTAACGACACGACCTCAGGAGAAATGCAAATGAGGATGAAACACTCTGGCTATGCAATGTATATGAATTAAGCGAATGATATATGATCAGATGCAAATTCAGACACAGAGATCGACGACAAGGCTCGATTCTTTTGGTAAGAAGACAAGACTGGAAGACTGATTCCTCAACACGTAGTTCATTGCCAGTTTGCTTGGGGACTAGAGACACTACTACCGAACACACCTCTGCCACACTAGTAAACTATATCAAGTGATGATCCTTGTAGGAAGGATGAAGAGCTGCTTGGGGATTCCTCAAGTAAATTGCCCCCATATTTGTTGTAAATGAACTGATCATTGCTTCAGCATATCTGATTTTGGAAATGACTGCTTTGCTGAGTGCTCGGGAAAACTTGCCCCAGTATGAGTCTTGAAAGGTCTTCGGGATAAACCAATTCCGAGAAGGAATTACCCCTGGACAACAAATCTTGAACTGATTCTTCAACAAGATTTGGAAAGACATGCCCCTAATAGGATCACCGACCAAGTTTCTTAATTGTTTGAAAATTCCTTGAGAAGAAAGTCAGTTTGCAAACAAAAGTATTTGTACAAACATGGTAATTTTAAAACAAAGTCATGCAACTTTTGAAATGAAAATCATTTTTGAAAGATGCGAAACAAATGAATCACTGGTTTGAACACGGCGGTTCAAGACATCAAAGTGAAAAGGTAAAACACTGGGGTATGATGTCAAAACAAATGATCTACAAAGATCTTTTAGAGTCAGTTTACGCAACCTTGCTGTAATATACTTTCAAAATAACCTTGCTTCAGTTAGGTATTTTGAGGGTTGTAACGTGGACTGATTCACAGTTTATGAAACAAAGAATAAAGGCTCAAAGTTTATTTGTGTCCACCCAAACTACGTGATGAACTTCCATCCTATGCTCAGTTAACTCAGACTTTACACTCAGGTTTCCACAGGCGGGAAATTGCACTGAAGATAGTAATGATGATGGTTCAGAAGTCAAGGGACTTTGAAATGGCAGTCACTACTTCCTTACCAATGTTTACTATTGAGGACTTTCAGGATGAAGGATTTAAAGATTTCCTCTTTTTTGGTTGTCATACAAACCTTTTTGCATAAGGCAAGGTCATGAGCTTCCCATCTTTCTCAGCTTTTGCCTTGAAAGGGACTCAACTCATTCTTTGGGTAAGGAAAGTGGCTAGCTAGCTTAATGATTACAGTGAACCATTATCGGCATTTGACTTAGGGGACCTCTTCGACACTTGCTTGATGTGTGCGAAGGAAAATTTGTGAACGCAACCTTTATATGAAAGGTGTCTTGCATGAACACACAACCAAGTTAACTGAGAACTACCCACCCCAAGGTTAAGATTGTGGGTTTTTGTAAAGAAAGAAACTCCAACTTCTAAGCTCGAAGGGGTTGACAAGGGAATAACTTCCTTATTTCTCCGGTGTTTGGGGATTGAAACAATGCCTTACATCGTCGACAAAGTTTATTTGAAAGCATACCAGCATTTATGAGTATAGCATTTTCGTCATCCTCCCTCCAATCTTTGCATAATCAAAGAGAAAGTGGAAAAAAAAGATAAAATATTTTTTTGAAAAGAAAGCACAAAAGTGTAAATAGCAAACACAAATAAATTGAATCCAAAAGTTGCAATGCTCATTTCATTAATCACGAAAGTACAAACATAGTTTGAAGGCAAACAGCCATTACAAAATAAAGAAAATTCAAACAACAAGAAACAAGGCCTAATGACTAATCAGGAACATGGATGAGCTGGCCTTTCTGAAACAATGGATTTTAGGGGGATAATTTGTTGAAGTCGACTGAAGCTTCACTTGGCGTGCCCTGGCAGAGGGTTATTCTGGACATTAGGATTGGAGTCCCGAAAGGAGAGGATTTTATTTCTGATCAGCTCTTGTACTCTAGCCTTCAACGCATAGCAACCTTCCAAGTTATGGCCTGCACAACCTTGATGGTATTCACAATGAAGATCAACCCTATAGCTGGCTGGAAGAGGATTTGGAGGAGGAGGCATAGTCCTTGTGGTAATCAACCCTTTCTGAACCAGACCAGGATAAAGATCCGTGTACGTCATGGGAATGGGATCAAATTGATTCCTATTACGGTACTGATTCTGTCCAACAGCTGGACGTTGTGGAGCTTGAGTTGGTCGTGGAGCAGTAACCATGAGAGTAACAACAGCAACAGTAGGGTGATCAGTAAACTGAGCTCTAGGACGAGGCCTTCTTGTTTCAATCATGACAGTGTTAGTCTGATCTTCCCTCTTCTTCTGGAAGTTTCCATAAGATTTCTTCACACCATTGGAAGACTCAGCAGCCTTGGAAACTTTTCCATTCTTGAGTCCTTCCTCGAGCCTCTGGCCAATAGTAACCAAATCAGTGAAGTTGGAGGAAACACTTCCAATCATCTTCTCCCAATAGAATGGAGACAGAGTGTCCATGAACATTCTAGTCAATTCCTTCTCGGCCAAAGGAGGTTCAACTTGGGAAGCCATCTCTCTCCAGCGCTCAACATACTCCTTAAAAGATTCCTTCTCATGTTGAGTCATGTTTTGCATCTAGCGGCGATCAGGAGCCATGTTGAGGTTATACTTATACTACTTCATGAAGGCATTTGCGAGATCTTGGAAACAATGAATGGAGTTTTGCTCAAGACTCATATACCATTTGAGTGAAGCTCCACTCAAACTGTCTTGAAAATAGTGGATAAACAGCTTCTGATTGTTGGTATAAGAAGCCAGCTTGAGAAAATACATGACCAAATGAGCTCTTAGACAAAAGTGGCCCTTGTACTTCACAAACTTGGGAACTTTGAACTTGGTTGGCATAACAAGATCAGACACTAAGCACATGTTGTCTGCATCCACATTAAAGAAATCAGTACCCTCAACGGCTCAGAGTCTTTTGTCGATGGTCTGAAACTGCTCTCGAACAACTTCAGGTTCAACAAAGTCTTCATTCACGGTCTTCACCCTGAGCACTGGCAGCATTGTACTCATAGAGGGGATTCTCAAAGGGAGCTCGAACAACCTGCGCAATATCATGGACCACAGGTCTGGGCTCGGCAAAAACAGGAGCTTGAAATACAGGCATAACAGTCTGACCAACCATAACAGTAGATGTAATTGGTGGAGAGTAGTTACGTGGCAAACCAAACTTGGTCCAAGTTGAAGGTGGCATCTGAACAGGTGGAGGATCAGCACATGAAACTTCCTAGATGATTGTCCTTTGGGGTGGCTCTCCTCTATCAATCAAGACTTGAAGCATTTCAGTGAGTTTAGTCATGCTTGACTTGAGGTCATCGATCTCCATTTGGATCTCAACATTGTGTACCTCTTGCTCTGACATCTTGCTTCTGTAGTTAGCTCTAGTCCGGTATTTATGTCGAGGAATCAGTTTGACGGCTCACAGGTGACACTGGAAGATATAGAAAGCTGGGAATGAGTAACTAGACAAACAGACGCATGCAATGAATCATGCAAAGATGAAAATGATATGCAATGCAATGCAACGGGAGACAAAACACATGTAACAGGATCAATGGTTCGATACCACATCATGGAGTCTGGGTAAAGAACCAACCACGGGGTGTGTACTAGGGTTCTTGTATCCGTAGAACAGGGTTCTAAAAAGTTCTCAGAGTCATCGATAAATATTTCGGATATTATCTGCCTACACGACAACTCGTACGGGTTAATAATATTCTCAAGATAAACTCGTTTGAGTGTAGTTTCGCATGACAACCATCACAGGTCTACACCTGGATAATCACTGCACTACGTCCTAAAAAGGTCAAGTGGGGTGAAGGGTAACTAAAGGTCCTTAGTCTCACGGACACCCAGGTCGTAAAAAGTGATATCAATACGACTACTCGCATCAGACATCAGTCATCCCAAAGGGACCTCCATTGAGCGTGGTTATCATATGCTAGACATGTTAGGACTATTCCCAACAACCAACTATTGATTACACCACAATCCGATCTTATGTGTATGCTCAAGTCCGGGTTAGGACTTATCTCACCACTCAAAGTAACAACCTGCACACAGAAAAGCCCAAGAATAACAAGTATATATATAGGTATAAATATTTACAGATATACAAGCAAGCCAACATGTAGCAAACACAAACACAGACAAGGTGGGCTTAACCGTCTTAGGGGATTAAATCCCTAGTGAAGTTGCCATTTCTGTTGCGGTGAGAATCAAATATCAAGTTATTAGTTAACTTGAATCACAAAACATGAAGTTCACCACCGAGCTTTGATTTATCCAAAGGAAAGGGTAACGATCGAAGAAAACCCTAAGGGTGCTATGTAGGAACACAGCTAAGAGATCTAAGGTTTGGGGGTTGGTTATACCTAGGGAAAGTGTTAGCATCCTAAGTATCTATAGTACTCTACAGGAACCTCTTGTTAGTATTTGTGTTATGCTAAAACTTGCTTGCTAAGGGAAATGTGCTAAGGTAAAGACCTAGGGGTATATACACTAAGTATGCTCGCCAAGACATCGTATCCCGTGCCTACGTATCCTGACGGGAATGGAATCAGAGCATTTGTAGTTCCCCTCAACGGGGTGAAAAGAAAAAGTTGAGAAATAAAAGGTAGAAAAAAGAAAAGGTGGCTCGCTAGGATCTCGCAATCCTATGCCTACGTATTCTCAAGATGAACTTGAGAAATCATAGCGTCTGTAGTTCCCCTCAACGGGGGTGAAGAACTCTTGACTGTGATCAAGATTCCAAGGGAAAGTAAGTGTCTACGGCAAGACACCTACATGGAGTGCGGCGACTCCAAACCTAAGGCTAGGTAAAACAGAGAAAGAAAGAGAAAGAAGTGTCCACGGCGGAACACCTAAATAGAGCACAGAGACTCTAAACCTAAGGTTAGGTTGAAAAGGGAAAGCAAGTCTCGATTGCGCGGCAGCATGAGATAAGGGAATGAGGGATAAGGTTATCCTAAATGACGTGGCAGTCAACAAGAGGGACCCTTTCCTTTGGAATGAGATATAAGACACAGATGGACGAAGAGGAAAACCTCGAGTATCAAAAGTAAAATGCACAGCAATATATTACAGTAAGTATCAAGAATCAAATGAGAAACCGAATACCAGGAATCAATAAAAATAGGAAAAAAGTCAAGATAAATTCAAAAAATAAATAAAGTCTTAAGCAAACCAAAACCTAAAAGATTAGTATCTAATTAAAAACCTAATTAAAACTAAAAAGATTAAAATCTAATTAAATAGTTAAATAAGTAAAAACTAGTTAATAAAAAAACTAATTCACTAATTCTAATAAAAAAACTAGTTAACTAATTCTAAAAAATAAATAATTAAGTCTAATTAACCAATTCTAAATGAAAACTAATTCTAAATAAATAATAAAAGAAACTAATTCTAATTAAAGACTAAATAACTAATTAAACTATAGTTTAATAGAGACCTATTTAACTAAATTTTAAATTATACTTTAAAATTAACTAAACTAAATAAAATTGGTATCTAATTCTAAATGAATAATAAAAGAAACTAATTAACTATATTTAATTAAAACTATCTGCTAATTCCAACTAAAAGGTAATTAACTAAATTCTAAACAATTAAATTAAAGTTTAATTAAAGTAATCTAATTATAAACTAATTAAAACTTAAAATAAAATAAAATCTGATGGGATGATTGGGTTGGTAGATGGCAAGACAGGGAGTGTTTATGCCCAATCAAAACTGAAGAAAGAAAAGAAAGAAAAAAAACCTAATCTTCAGGAGTAAATGCACAAAACAGTTGAACAAAACAAAAGCTCACAAACACGAACGAAGCTTCTTCTCATCTCCCTCGTTTCTTGCGTTCGCTCTGTTTCTCTTCTCACTGCTTTCCTCTGTTTCTCCTTGTCTTCTTTTTCTTCTGCGAATCACTCTCTCTCTCTCTCTCTCGCAGACTCCTTCTCTCCTTCGTGTTTGTAGCGGCGATGTTTGTTGTTCTTGTGTGCACGGTGGTTGTTGTGGAGGTTTGTGAAAGAGGGTTGTTAAGTTTGTGATTCGGTGTGTTTTGATAAAGGGGAAGGTTGATGGTGATGAAGAGGTTTTGTGAAGTTATGGAGGTCGATAAGGGTTACCCATTTTTGGAATGGTGTAATCGAAGGTTGAGTTGGGATGATGGGTTGAAGATGGATGCAATTAATGTTGTGAGGAACTGAAGGTTGAATGGTGAGTGTTTGTTTGAAGATGATGTTAACGTTTTTGTTTGTGAAATTGAAAAGGGATGGTGGGGGATGAAATACGGCGCGGTGGTGATGTTGCGAGTTATGGAGGTATTGTGAAAACAGAGCGAAGAATGTGTTAAAGGTGTGTTTGTTGAAAGTGGTGGTGTTGGTGGAGGATGAGAAGGCGGAGAAATCTGCTCTACTGTGATTCTTTTTTGAGGAGTTGAAGAAGATGAGGGTTTTTATTGTTTTTCAGGAGGAAAACATAAGTGGTTGTATGTTACAGCCATGGTTGATGTTTGGATAAAGATCAAGGAGTTATTTTGGCGAAGTGTTTTTTTGGTTCCCCACAGGAAATGGAGGCGACATGTGTCTTTTAAGGTGAGAGTATTTTCAGAATTTTTTCTTTCCACATCTTCATAAATCTGTCCTTTTCTTCGAACCTCTTTCCCCCCTCTTATTCAAATTTGTTGATGTCCCTTATCTTGCGTGGTTGACAGGTTTCTTTCATGATGCCATAGAATTGCAGGGCCTCTTCGTTCATGGCAGGTTTGTCTTGGTATATATGTGTTGTTGCTGTTGGTATGGGCAGATGATGCAGTACTTTTGGAGCATTGTGTAGCAGAGATTTTTGCTTGTGGAGTGTAGGCGCAAAATGGCTCAGTCCGCAGGTTTGTCGTGGGGTTGTTGACTTGCTACAGATGTTGACTCAGTGTGAAGTCGCTTTTCGCAGCAGTTTTGGCTTGGCATTGGAAGGTTGTGGGATGAAGAGCAGGACATGCAGTATTCATTTTGGTGTAAAGCTTAGAGTTGCGACAATTAAAAATAATAACAAACCATAACACAAGATAAAAATAATAATAAAAAAACAATAGTAATAAAAATAAAAATTAAAAAATAATAATAATAAACAATAAAATAAAATAAAATAATAATGATTTTTTAACACATAAAAGATAATTAAATGAAAACAAATTAAATTAAACTAAAAAAAAAACAAACTATAATTAGTGAAAATAAGACTAAATTAAAATTATTAAGCTAATTAAATTTAAACTAAAATTATAAGTAAACTAAATTAAAAGTAAACTATATTAAAATTAATCTAAATAAAACTAAATTAAGATAAAAAACTAAACTAAAATTAAAAGTTAAATTAAGTTTAAAATTAAAGTTATAATTAAAAAAAAACTAACTTAAATATAAACTATATAAAAAGATGACTCCAAATAAATCTAAGATAATAAAAACAAATCTAAAATGGAATGACAAAATCGACAAAAAACGCATGATTGATGATTAGAGAAAAAAGAGACCGACTCATAATGATATGCAAACGATCAGAATTTGAGGGTAAATTTTGGGGTATGACAAGGATGTGCCGAAAACGGCATTTTGATGCCCTGGAGCTTTAGGCACCTACGAGTGGGTAGTAATGCCATTTGGCTTGAAGAATGATGGGGGAACTTGCCAAAGGGCAGGGGACTTCCTTGGTTTTGTGGTCCACAAGAAGGGGATTGAGATAAATCATAACAAAACCAAGGCCATCAAAGAGACGAAGCCACCGTAAAAAAAGAAGGAGTTACAATCTCTTTCGGGAAATATCAACTTTCTAAGAAGGTTCATATTAAACCTCAGTGGCAAAGTTCGGATGTTTTCACTGGTGCTCCGCCTGAAAAAGGAAGAGTTTGTGTGGAGACCTGAGCATTAAAAGGTGTTCGACGAGATCAAGGGATGTCTAGAAAATCCTCCTGTCTTGTCTCCGCCTGTTAGGAATAAATGTATGAAGTTGTACATTTCTGCCTCCGACTTGACTATAGGGAGCATGTTCTCCCAAGAGGACGATAATGGTGTCGAAAGAGCCATATATTACCTCAGTCGAGCCTCGAATGACGCAGAAACTATGTATAATCTAGTCGAAAAGATGTGCATATGTTTGTACTTCCCTTGTATGAAGTTAAAACAATATATAAAACTAGTTGATGTTTATGTATCTTCTCATTTTGATATTATTAAACATATGTTGCGTAAACCAAATTGCATAGTCGAATTGGAAAATGGGCACTAGCTTTAACTGAATATTCCCTTACATATGTGCCTTTAAAGGCCATGAAGGGGCAAGTAGTCGCATACTTCATCGTAGACCACACAGTGGTCCAAACATCTTTAAATTATTCTTTGGAGACAGAGCCTTGGAAGTTATACTTCGACGGTTCTAGCCATAAAAATGGCACTGGTGTTGGGGTATTAATTATGTCACCAAATAAAGTGCCAACGAAGTTCAAATTTAAGATCGAAGGTGCTTGCTCCAATAACGAGGCTGAATACGAAGCCTTAATATCTGGCCTTGAAGTCTTATTAGATTTGGGGGCAAATCGGATCGAGATCAGAGGAGACTCTGAGCTAGTCGTAAAACAAATCACAAACGAATACAGATGTATCAAGGAAAACTTGATCATGTATTTTGTGATAGTAAACCGAATGATAATTTTTTTTTACTTTGTGGATATTCAGCATATTCCTAGGCTTGAAACCACGAAGCAAATGCATTGGCGCATATTGCTTCAGGGTATAAGGTGCCAAAAGATAAGTTGGAGAACTTGATCGAAGTGAGAGGAAGAGTACAAGTAACAAGGCTCTCCCCATCAGATCTAGCATTGAGGAAGTTAGGATCGGTGGATGCAAAAAACTTTGAGATTTGCACTGTCGAAGATTTACTTAGTCGTGACTGGAGGAAACAAATGGTTGATTACTTGAAGAACCGAGTCGAGTCAACAGATCAAAGGATCAAGTACAGAGCGTTGAGTTACGTAATCAGCGGCTATGAGTTGTTCAAGAAGACAACTGAAAGAGTTTTTCTCAAATGCCTTGGTGAAGAAGAGGCATATTTGGCGGTGTCAAACACTCATAGTGGAGCTTATGGTGCCCACCAAGTGGGGCACAAGATGAAATGTCTTCTATGTCACCAGGGTGTCTATTGGCCTACCATGATTAAGGATTGTATCGATTTTGCAAAGGGGTGCCAAGAATGCCAAGTTCACTCAGGCATACAACATTTACCTGCAAGTGAGTTTCATGGAATAGTGAAACCTTGGTCGTTCAAAGGATGGGCTTTGGACCTAATTGGTGAGATTCAATATGCATCCTCTAAAAGTCATAAATATATCCTGGTCAGTATTAATTACTTTACAAAGTGGATCGAAGCAATCCCTTTAGTGAAAGCTGATCAAGAGGCCATAATTGAATTTATTGAGAGGAATATCATCTACAGATTTGGAGTTCCCGAAACTATCATGACTGATCAAGGATCAGTGTTCATGGGTCAAAAGATGCAGGAATTTGCGTCAGAAATGAGAATTAGGTTATTAACTTCAACACCCTATTATGCTCAGGCAAATGGGCAGGTCGAAGCTGCTAACAAGACCATTATTAGTTTGATCAAGAAACACGTGGAGAAGAAGTCGAAGAATTGCCATCAAACATTAGATCAAGTCCTATGGGCTTGTAGAACGTCTCCAAAGGAGGAAACTACAACAACACCATTTTGATTGGCCTACGACCATGAAGTTGTGTTGCCTGTAGAAATTTATTTACAGTCAGTCCGAATCCAACGTCAACATGAAATTCCATCAGACCAATATTAGAGTATGATGTTAGATGAAATGATTGATTTGGACGAAGAAAGGCTTACAACATTAGATACGTTGATACGGCAAAAAGAGTGAATTGCTAAAGCCTACAATAAAAAGGTAAAGTCCAGACAATTCTCAAGCGGGGATTACATTTGGAAAGTGATTTTTCCTATGGATCAAAATGATCGAACCCTAGGCAAGTGGTCCCCAAATTGGGAAGGACCGTTTCGAATTCTTCAAGTGTTTTCAAACAACGCTTATGAAATCGAAGAACTGTGTGCGGACAAACGAATACTTATAGTAAATGGTAAGTACCTAAAGCGGTATAAACCTATGCTACAAGAAATTCAAATTAAACAAGAGAAATGTACTAACTAGATCGAAATCTGCCACCATGTTATTTGAAAAGTGCCAAAATTGCAAAGTCATTACAAACATTAAAACTCGCCAAAGATGGTTGAGTCATTACATAAGGTGGTCATAGCCACTACAAAATAAAAGATTAAAAAAGATGTTGATCAGGCAGGAAATCGTGATTTGAACCTTTCCAACTTGGTCCTAGAGAGGTCGAGCCTGGTACAAAGACGCATGTCGAGATCTTCCAAAGGAGTTAGTTTAATTCCTAAGTTAAGGGCGTGCTCAGCATGTTCTAATCCTTTGATGGCTTCAGCATCAATCATCTCTTTTGTCGGGAGCGATTGTCCCGATGCCAAAACCAACTTTCTCTTTCTCCAAGCCATTGATCTCCTGAGTCAGTTCAAGAATCTTGGAACGACGTTGGGAAATTTGTTCATTGATCGAAGCTATTTTGGAGTTGTGTAGTTGGAGCTGAGCCTTGAGTTGATCGACCTTATGATCAGACACCTCACTAGCCTCCCAAGCTGCTACGATGGCACCCTTCACCCTTTGAAGTTTGGGGGTGTTTGAACGTTTAAGATCAATGTCGTTGCAGACCTGGTCGAAGAAGGATTCAAACTCAAATAAGAATCTGAGCAAGACATCGGACGCCCGCTGTTTGTTGAGTTCTGTAACACCCCTAATCTATACCCCCAATTAATTAAAGCGATAATAGATAATCAGAGTATAATTAATACATTCATGGCATAGACGGGAGCGTCACATCAAAATGATGAAATAAAATAACCTGCTCAAATAGATATGCAACAATCAAGTAGCAACATAAACAGAGGAACTCGGTTCCTAACACCCACAATTCAGATACAGAATAAAAGCGGAAAATCTGCAACTGAAATCTCATATTTATAAACATAAGAGTTTGTCTGTCCTATACAGAGTTATACATGTCAAATCCAAAAAGATATATATACATAATGTCACATAACGATCTCCCCGACTACCCAGTGCTACATATCAAAGCCGACTGACAAAAGAATGAAGACCTAATCTTCACAAAAGACCTCCAGCATCTAATCTGCAATGCCTCATGGAGCATTCAAAATAGCAGAAGGGTGACAAACACAATTATAATATAGTTGCATACAATTATGTAATAACAGGAAATACGCACACAACAACATTCTCACCACAACATATACCATAATTAAAACACAAAACAACATGATTCTTATATCATACATCCACCACAAAGGCATAGCAATCATGCTCAATACATTTATCACCAACATGTGTATATATCAACTCATCAATTCCATTCACAAATCCCACACATAATCAATCCATTCATGATTTATGCAAATGCACAGAGACCGACACAACGACTCTATGCAATGCAATGCGGTACCGTTCCATCCATCATCTCATCATTAATTTACTCAGGAATTATTGGAATCATCGCTTGTTACTTAGTGTAACTCCCCGTTGTCATACCCCAAATTTTGACCACTAAGATTTCCCATCATTGTGCAAATCATCATCACAATATGGAAGAACCATCATACTTCATCAGTCTCCCCAAAGATGGGTGAGCATTCACTACAATCAAAATTAGGGTTTCAAGCCCTCTCTGAGTGCTTAGACAAAGGATCAATCAAGGAATGACATGATCTTCAACTTGTCTAACCTCTCAAACATCCACAATGGATCAAAAGGACTCCCACTTCAAGGATTAAGCACAAGGATGCTCCCTTCTAGGTGGATCAAGCTTCAAGATCGCCAGTGTCACCAAATTAGGGTTTTGGTCGACCAGGGCCTCCAGATGAAAAATTTCATCTGGGCATGAGCCAATGATCCAAAACACAACCTAATTTACTCCATGGAACCTCATGTACCCGATCATCAAGTCAATTTTGCCTCAGGGGTTGCACTCATAAAAAATCAGGAATTAGGGTTTCTTGACCTAATTCACTCCTAAGTTGACTTTTGGGACAAATCATGAACCAAGACCTCAAGAGAGGGTTTGAGGGTCTCTAATGAACTATATTGATCCATTTGGAACAATGGATTAATCCAAGAAGCTTGAGCAATAAGTCTCAATTTCATCTGCACAACAATTAGGGTTTTAAGGAAAAAGTCAACTGTAACTTTGACTTTTGACCAGGACATGCTCCCAAGCCCTAAGACATGATTCAATATACCCTATGACACCCATGGAACATGTCCATCAAGTTTGATTTAGGTCAAGGACATGATTTCCTGAAGAATTGCACAGTTTGGAATTCATTTGATAAAAAGTCAACTGTGCACAAAAGTCAACTTTGACTTTTTGAGATTTTTCACCAAAATGGTTTTTTAACCCTAAAATGATGTTAATGTATGATTTGAATCATCATTCATCAAGAAAAATCAAGAAAAGTTGGATAACTTGTAAAAGGGGTAACCATAAAAACTTAGAAAATTTTCTAAGTTAAAAATAAAGTGACAAGGGCACCAACTTTGAAGGATCATAACTCCTAAACCACAAAGCCATTTTTTTTCATCCAAAGATGGATTTGTAGCCCTCATTGCCCTCTACAAAAACATCAACTATACCTAAGTCCAATTCATTAAGGATTTGGAGTTATGGAGTGATCAAAATGGCTGAAAAGTGAAAATGTCACTTTTTCCAACACTTAGTGAAATTTTCACTAAGTCAGAATCTGCCTTCACTTTTTGCCAAATGTAGGGGGATTTTTCACTTGGATTCAAAAGAGATCAAAACCAAACATGTTCAAACAGTTGTTGTATCATGTAAGGGCTTTCCAAAATGGTCAAGAGCATTACCAAATTCAACTTACACCATGAGTTATGACATTGGAAAGTTGCCTTGCTGAAATCTGTCAAAGGCAAGGCAGAATTTGCAACTTTGCTCGATTTGCCAAAATCAGCCAAATTCAAATGCTCCTATCCACTTGGACACATATGAGGATTGAATCTAAAGGGGACAATCACTGAGCCAAGCCTCCAAAGTCCATGGAACAAGAAATAGCATGTTGAACCTAGAATGGCCAAAATAGGGACAAGACTCCAAATTTGGATTGAAGCATTCAATGAAAGCATCAAGGTGGCATGGAATGAGCTATTCTCATCTGAAATCAGTCAAGACTTATCCAAGACCAAGGGAACCAAAGCTCTGTGCCCTAACCTCTAGTCAATGGCTAGAGGAGACTTGGATTTTCATTTGCCAACATTGGCCAAACCTACTTACCAGTTGCCATTCACTATTCCTTGCAAAACAAACTTGCTCTACTATAAATAGAACTCAATTGTGATCAGTTTAAGTACACCAAAGCCATCTAACAGATGCTTTCCTCAAAATCTCTTTCTCTTGGCAAAAATGCCTTTCTTAGCAAGGTAGCTATCGAGTTTTGAGTTTGAGAGCTTTTCTAATCAAACCAATCACTCACACACCTCACATACATCATATTGAAGTGACCCAAACATTCACATAACATCTGGAACACAGATTTCACAAAATCACCAGCTGGTTGCTCAAACTTTCAATCAAGTTGCAGCTGAGGTACCACAAATCGTTCCAGCCATTTTCAATCAAGTCCAGGCATTCAAACACACTCCATAGGGTGTAAGGAAGCTGTTCAGATCATCACCACTCATCTGTAACACCTCCAAATCAAAAATCACACTGCACTTGCTGTCACGGCCTAGAGGTAAGCATACACTTGGTCATCTCTCAATTTATGCATATTTCCTCGCACAATAATTTGGCCATATGTTCATAATCATGCATGGAATGTTTTCCCTCAATTAATTGCATTGTTTGAATCGTGTATCAGAAATCCTAGCCTTCATGCAGAAATTAGGGTTCTTGAGGTTTCTTCGTGATTTCATGTTTTATGTTTAATTTAAATGAAATTAAGTGTTATAAACATGATCGTGAGGTTGAGACGAGCATAATGATATGTGGATTATATGATATGATTAAGTATTCAGAGAGATTGGATGGAAAACGCAAATCAGCCAAACCCAGAACACGCGCGTGTTCTTCAGCTTGTTCTTGGCGCCTTTTTTCCAAATTCAAATATTTGAATTTTGTGATTTTGTTTAATTGATTCAAAAATTAATTTCTCTCTGAGTTTTAATGATTTTGAGTTGATTCTTTTTTTAATAATTCACAAAAATGTTGAAATATTTTATTTTATAAAAAAATCCCAAAAATATTATTTATTGCATATAATTGATATTTTTTCAAATAATTAATGTTTTAATTGTTTTTAACATTTAAAATATTTTTTCCATCTTGATTTTGCAACTTTTAATGCTTTCTAATTATTTTGTAGGTCAATACTTAATTTTTGAAGCATTAATCCAAGATCACAATTTGTTTTCCATATGTTAAACAATTTTGATCATTTCAATTGAATTTTTATTCATTTAAATACATTTTTGAAAATAAATTAGGGTTTTTGGATTAATTCAACCCTCATAAATCATTTTCAAAACATTTTGGGCCTCTAATAGAGTGTAAGACCCAATCCTTTTTTGACCAAATCATTTTTGGGCCTCAGTGTATTGTATAAGTCTCGATACCGTCAAAAACAAACGGCGCGATCGTCGCCTTTTAAAAAAATAACCTTTTGGGCCTCTCCTCGAGCTATAAGACCCATTCAAAACTTTTGGGCCTCTAATAGAGTGTAAGACCCAACCCCCTTTTAACCAAACATTTTGGGCCTCACTTATTGTATAAGTCCCTCCGCGTTAAGAGAAAACCTCGGCGCGATCGCCATTTTTAAACGGAAAAATCATCTGGGCCTACCCTCGTGTTATAAGCCCCACTCTTTTTCTTTAAACCTTTTGGGCCTTTTGAGAGAGTGTAAGACCCATCCCTTTGTACAGAAAAACTTTTTGGGCCTCAGTCACTTGTATAAGTCCCTCTGTACAAATTCAAACAGTGCGCTCACTAATAAAACCTCGGGCCTCTCCTTGAGCTGTAAGCCCCAAATCTTTCTTTTTCAAAGCACTTTCTCCTTTGATTTTGAATATACTATTGTTTTCAATCTTTCTTTGTTGAACAACTAACCAAACAGCATGGAAGCTCTACAACCGAGTAAGTGGTTATTGCTTTCATTTACTGCTTTCATATACATATAACTGTATTGTGGGGTTGTTTCGCTGTAAGTCTTCTTTCATAAACTCATATCAACTGTGTAATAATAGTATAGATATTTCGAGTTTCCCCGGTAACTACGTCTAGCACTAGGTAAAGCCGTTTCGTTTATTCGTAGAAATAGACACCTAGATCCCCAAATAGGATCACCAGATACAGTCTTCTCTTCGGTTGTCCTCATTAGGAATTGTCAAGAAACTCTACTCCCAAAGATGAATGTATTCTCCGTGAATGGCATCTTTGAGTTTCTTCCAAATTCTCGAACTTTCCTGACTTGATCTATTCCTTGTGAATAGCTTGCCTTGAATTTCTCGGGGTTTGGGGACCCACGGGCTTCTTAAAAGCATCGGCCTCCTATTGGGCATCGTACAAGGACCCACAGACTTCCTAAAAGCAACCCAGCCTCCTCTTGGGCTTAGTACAAGGACCCTACGGCTTCTTAGAAGTATTCACAGCCTCCTCTTAGGCTTCGTATAATGATCTCTTCCTCCGGGAATGATAGCCTTCTCTTGGGCTTCGTACAAGGACCGATCGGCTTCTTAAAAGCTTCCAGCCTCCTCTTGGGCTTCGTACAAATTGTCCCGACGACCTCCTAGAGGTATAGGAACAGAACTTAGTCACCTTCATAGAACAGTCCTTTCATAGAGTCTACTACTGTTTCTCAAAGCATGGTACAAAAGATGAAACTCTAGACTTGGACAGTCTAATATCCTTGAGTCTCAAAGACATTCTCAAGTACCCTTCAAAAATAGGAAGAAAACCCGCAGACTCGGACAGTCTCAATACCCTTCGGATTTCCCGCTTCCTTAAAGAACAGGAATAACCTGGATCCTTGAATCAAATCCTTGAGTACAGTGTTGCTCATATAAGAACTGATTTTCTCTTTTAAAATCAGTATACTGGACCTGTCACTTAAACTGAAACAGTAACCATAGCCTCCTCTTGGGCTTGGTACAATGATCCTCCCCAGCGGAGTCAAACAACGTTTAGCCTCTCTCTCGGGCTTTGTACGAGACACATAAGAGACTCCCTCGTTGAGTCAATCACCCTTTTACCTCCATCTCGGGCTTTATACGAGATACAAAAAGGTTCTTATTGAGCCAAACAAACAACAGCCTCCATCTCGGGCTTCGTACGAGATACAAAAAAAACTCTCTTGTTGAGTCAAATAGCCTCCATCTCGGGCTTTATACGAGATACGAAAAGATTCCCTCGTCGAGTCAAAACCTTTTCGCCTCCATCTCGGGCTTCGTACGAGATACAAAGACTCTCTTGTTGAGTCAAACTTTTAGCCTCCATCTCGGGCTTTATACGGGATACCAAAAGACTCCCTCGTTGAGTCAAAAACCCTTTTAGCCTCTCTCTCGGGCTTTGTACGAGACACATATTAGCCTCCTCTTAGGCTTTGTATAAGAAAACCACTGGTTGATCCAATCAACCTTTTAGCATCAAAGTTGTGCATCGTTCATAGTACACAAACATCAACAACTCATTCCCCTTCATCTAATCGCTGTAAGCGGCAAGCCTCTGGATCATCTACATCCATGCCACTGTCCCTCTTTTAGCATAAGAAATTCCAGGGGGAAAGATGGCATTGCTCTACACTGAGTTAAAGTCTTCTTCTTCAGGTTAAAATCCCCTTTAAAGGAAATTATGGCATTACTAGGATCTGCGTATCCCAGTTAAAGTAATTCTCCTTTATAAAACAGTTGTGACAAACAAACCCTTCTTTAGAGATGACAAATTCTCTCTAAAGTCAACACCCTTTTAGCTTCATATCTTGGGCTTTGAACAAGATACAAATAGACCTTTTAGCTTCATATCTTAGGCTTTGAACAAGATACAAACCACATTTTTGCTTCACGTCTTGGGCTTTGAACAAGACACCAAAAACAACCATTTCCTCCCATAGAATAGGAGGAACTACGAATGCTCTGATTTCCCTGTTTCGGTAAACGGGAATACATAGGCATAAGATCGAAAGAAAAGATCTTAGCGAGCGCACTAAACAAAAATCCAAATCCCATATCTCCATCAATCAAAAGCAGTAATTCAAAAAGCATCAGTCCTAACATCCACATTGATAGCATCCGTAACCTAACAGACCGCTGTTTAAACTCAGTATGCAAAGCAGGGTTAATTGGAGACATCTATTTCCTTTCCTTAGTCAGCTCACAATAGGATAAAAAATGAATCGACCTGTAGTTTAAGCTCAACCGCAGAGAGCGACCAACGCTTAAGAACCGCGTCCAAAATCGCTCGCTACAGAAAAATGGCGCCCACCGTGGGGCCGGGTCTTTCTAAAACTTTTTTTTTCTTTTTTTCTCTTCACTTATGTGAAAACCACAGATTGGGGCTTCCGCCGAGGAACCCATTTCTGTCAGGAACTTAGGATTCTTAGCTTCATAAGTCTAGGATGATTAGGACAAATATATATACTGCTTTTCCTAATTGCTATACATGTTTATTTTTCTGCTAATGGGAATGCGGGCGATGCCGTATGTGGAAAGATTGAGTATACACTTAAGATAAGTGATGGCGACGGGGTCGACCATCAACCTTAGTGGAGGCTGACCAACGCAACCCATTCTCTCACCTAGACAATGGGCCGGTTGTTAAGTCTAAGAAGCTGAGGAGCCAAACCCTTTCGTAGTGCGGAAACTATCGGAAATAGTTGTTACGCGATACTACCCTCATTTGAGGCTGGTGATCTATTCTCGGTGAATGGCACTTACTCTAAGATCGCTCTACAACTCGCTGGCGATCCGCTTGTTGTTTTGCTTTCCTGGGAGGAGCTGATGATAATGAGTACAGGTACAAAAATCACCCTAGTATAAACCTTTGGGGATGGGTAGAGCCTTGACTTCATGACAACGACCCTTTGACCCCATGTTTTTTCTATGTTTTTGTGTGCTGCATTCATGCATTCATTTAAAAAACATTAAAACATTCAAAAAAAATTCTTCTCTTCTAGTCTCTCTGTTTTTCAAATTAAACTAAGACTGTGATTGTAAATATCAGAGAAGAGGATTACGCTAATGGATTTCGGTAGAAGGAGAACTCATACGTACACCTTCAAGGTTCCAAAACTAGGGGATTTGAGAAGGTTAGCAAGGATGATCACTAGCCCTGAGGCTTTCAGAGCCAAGCACGGAGGTCTGTTACCGCTGTTAAGAGTCCATATGATTGAGGGAATCATGGATGCGCTCATTCAGTTTTACGATCCAGTTTATCACTGTTTCACATTCTCGGATTACCAGCTCGCACCAACGTTGGAGGAGTATTCTCATCTGATCGATTTATACATCACTGATCGAGCTCCATTTTCTGGACTGGAAGAAATTCCAAAGAATCAGACCATTACGAGAGCAATTCATTTAGACGAGTCTGAAGTTAGGACTTACCTAACCACTAAGGGTGGTATCCAAGGTTTGCCAGCCCAGTTCTTGACAAAGAAAGCCCTGTATTTTGCCAGTATAGGAAGCGTGACTGCTTTTGAAAGCATCTTTGTCTTGCTCACCTACGGGTTATTTTTGTTTCCCAACATTAATAACTTCGTCGATATTAACTCCATTAAGATTTTCCTCATTGGAAATCCTGTGTCGACTTTGCTCGCAGATGCGTATCATTCTGTACACTTGGGAAATTTGTACAGCGGAGGGGAGATCACATGATGTGTACCTCTGCTTTACAAATGGTTTATCTCTCACTTGCCCAAGTCTGCTGCTTTTTGGGATTGCAAGAGTGTCTTACGTTGGTCGCAGAAGATCATGTCTCTTACCAACTCTGATATAGATTGGTGCAATAGGATTTATGAGGGAATCAGAATCATTGACCGTTGTGGAAACTTCCCCAACGTACCCCTCATAGGAACTAAAGGAGGAATCAACTACCATCCGGTATTGGTTCATCGTCAATTCGGATACCCGATGAGACACGTCCCACGAGGTGTTCATCTGGAAGGTCTTTTCTTTAAGGAAGGAGAAAATGACAGAGCACTAAAGATGGAAATAGTGCACGCTTGGAAGCATGTTCATAAGAAAGGACGAGAGTCTCTAGGAAAACCGGATTGTGTCTCGGTGGAGCCTTATCTCCACTGGGTACAAACTAGAGCTCTCAAGCTAAAGATGCCTTATCCTCGTTACGGAATTCTTCCGCCAAAGGAATCTGTCATGTACTTCATGACGGAAACTAAAAAGCTTCAGGTTACTCTCAACAAAGTTCAACAGGAGAGAAGGTCTTGGAAGAACAAGTATCGCACCCTCGACGTAGAGTGCATCAGAATACAGCAATTACTGAAAGAGAAAGATGCTCTGATTGAAATTTTGGAGCAACATGCTGTAGAGAATCAAGATGACCAAAGGAATTTGCTCACTCCTTTCACCTGGCAAAGGAATGACAACCCGACAACGGCCCAAGAGCCTCGGTCAAAGGAAGATACCAAAATCAGCACCCAATTTCTCTTCAGAGAGGACTCGGGACCCATTAGCTTAGGTTTCTGTTTCTGCACTTTGTAATCTACTGTATTTCCGTTTCTGTAATCCTTTGAATTCAATAAAAAGGGGTTTCCCCCACCGTTTGATATTTTCAATCTAATTGTCGAAGTTTATTTTGATTAAACCAAAAAATAATTAATATAATCATTGCATTCATCATTCTCACATCGCGTATTCTTCTTACCTACGAATCTCACGTTTGTGTCTCGGTTCTAGAGTCAAACTGTCTCATTCGTATAATACTTGGGCCAATCGTCAGAAAAAGATGGATGATCTTGAGGAAGAAAACAAAGAGTTAAAGGAAGAGATCGACGCTCTGAGAGAGGATATGAGAAAGCTTCGTAACGACATGCAAGCCATGGCAGAAGCTCAGCTACAAAGAACTGTGATCTCAGAGATCACCTCAACGCCCATAGTGGAGAAGTATAATCCTAGGTATCAGATACCGAAAGATCGTCCTTGGGGCATGCTTGTTAACTATATCCCGGAAGGATATGTTCCGCCGATCACTGAAGATCAGGGAATCACAACAGAAGCCGTTGGGCCTGAAGGTTACAAACTTCGGGAAAGTGAAGATGCCAGGGGAATACTGAAGACTCCTGAAGGTTACAAACTTCGGGAGACGCCAAGACTCACTGCAGTAGTAATGGTACCACCCCCTGTGGTGCACACTGTCCCGGAAGGACAGATTCCATAGACACCTTCTGGTAAGAAGGAAACTATGTTTGACGGAATGGAGGAATTCCAGGAGCAGTTCCTGGAAATGCAGAAGGAGCTGCAAGCCATTCGCGGTCAGGATTTATTTGGAAAGGACGCCGCAGATCTCTGCTTGGTCCCAAATGTGAAAGTCCCGCACAAATTCCAAGTGCCCGACTTTGAAAAATACAAGGGTAACTCTTGCCCTCAAAGCCATCTGGTGATGTACGCTCGGCGAATGTCAACTCAGACGGAAAATCAGGACCTGCTGATTCACTACTTTCAGGATAGTTTAACCGGTGCCGCATTAAAATGGTACATGGGTTTAAATCGTGCCACGATCAGCACATTCAAAGATCTTGGCACTGCCTTCGTCCAACAATACAAATACAATTTGGACATGGCACCCGACAGAGATCAACTCAGATCGATGTCGCAAAAGGACAAGGAAACCTTTAAGGAGTATGCTCAAAGGTGGCGTGAAATTGCCGCTCAAATTTGTCCACCTCTTGAGGAAAAAGAGATGACAAAGATCTTCTTAAAGAACTTAAGCTCATTTTACTATGACCGAATGGTTGCCAGTGCGCCTAGTGGCTTCACTGAAATGGTCGGCATGGGCGTACGTTTTGAGGAAGCCGTCCGAGAAGGACGTTTGGTAAAAGACACTGGATCGATGAGCGGTAATAAAAAATACGGTAGTACTCTCCCTAAGAAAAAAGAGAAAGATATTGGGAATATCTCTCTCGGAAAGCAAAGGCGACGTTATCAACCGGTAGCAGCTGTAACTCCTGCTATCAACCCTACGTCTATTCCTACGTATCAACCTCAAGTTACGCAAAGCCAACCTGACCAACAAAGGACACAACAGCCTCTTCAGCAGGCTCGTCCTCCATATAACAACAACCGTACAACACGGCCACCAGGATTTGATCCTATACCCGTAACGTACGCAGAGCTGTTTCCATTACTACTGGCTAAGGGGCACATCCAGACTAAGTCTCCTCTTACAATATCGGAAAATCCGCCTTTTTGGTTTAAGGTGGATCAGACATGCCCTTATCATCAAGGAGGTCCAGGGCATAACATAGAGACTTGTCTCAATTTCAAGTCCGACGTGCAAAAACTTGTTAGGAGCGGGGTCTTATCCTTCAAGGATACGAATCCTAATGTTCTCACAAATCCGCTGCCTCAACACGAGAAGGCTGCAGACAATTTGATAGAATGAGAGACTAACAATGTCTATCAAATTCACGATGTACTTTTGTTGAAGACCAACTTGGTCAAGATGCATTGTAGACATAGTGGATATGGCCATGTGCCACCTCATAACTATCACCAGTGTGATATCTGCTCTAAAGACAACCAGGGATGTTCTGTAGTGCAAGCAGCTCTACAGGAACAGATGGATCTCGGATGGATCCAAGAGCACCGAGTTCGTGGAGTTAACATGGTCTATATGAATTCTAACGTCATTCAAAACCACGATATCCATGCAATGAATGTCAACTTGGTGGCAATGCACTCAAGGTAAAGCCAGTATCATAATCTGCCGTGGCATGATTACAGTTCCTGTCTGACTTGCTCGGTAAACAAACAGGGATGCTCTTTCATACAGGAGGCCCTCTAGCGTCAGATGGATCTTGGATGGATCCAAGATTACCATGATAGGAACTCCTATCAAATCAACATGGTTCAGATCTTTGATATTTGCGTGATGAATACCAACCTGGTAGAGTTACATGCTGAACAGGTCCGACTCGGATTCTTAATATCACACGACTATCAAAGTTGTAAAGCAGGTTGTGAAAACAATCGAGGTTGTACCCTTGTCCAGGAAGCACTTCAGCACTTGTTAAATCATTGGTGGATGACAATCTATATGGATGAAGATACTCAGCAAATTAGTATGAGTAACAAAAACCCCACTCGGCGTCAAAGTCAGGATGTCCGATCTGGAGAAGCTAACCTATTGGGGTTACATTGTATTCAAAGTGGGCGTGGCCAGGTGCCACCACACAATTATGACCGTTGTAGCGTCTGTTCGGAAAGTAACCAAGGGTGTTACCTTGTAAGAGCAGCTCTTCAGGGTCAGGTCGATCGTGGAGAAATTCGTCCATATCCGGGTTCTGGACCCATCGACTGGACGCCGAACTACCTTGCCGAGCAAGTTGAGGACGTTGTCACGATCTCTGGTCATCACAGGACCAGGGATGTTTTCGCCATCATCCCTCTGCTTGACGAATCTAAAGTTCCCAACCGGGAACAAATCGAGATCACTTATGATGGTCAGAAAAATCAGAAGGCTCCCGTAGTCATCTATCTGCCGGGACCACTACCGTATGAATCAACTAAGGTTATCCCTTACAAATACGGTGCAACGATAATTGAAAATGGAAAGGAAATTCCATTACTCTCCGTCGTGAATATTGCAGACATCGGTCGTGTAACACGGAGTGGTAGAATCTTCAACCGAGAAGTTGGAGAACTTAACAAAGAAAAGGAACTTCAGACGGAAGCTCCTGATCCACCAGTCGGTCAATCCAGTAATCCCGACCTTTCGAGAAATAATGATGAGATGCTGAAGCTCATCCAAAGGAGTGAATACAACATTGTGGATCAACTGTTACAAACTCCTTCAAAGATCTCAGTATTATCACTGTTACTCAGTTCAGAAGCCCACAGGGAGGCTCTACAGAAAGTCTTGGAGCAAGCCTTTGTAGAACAGGATGTAACAATCAGACAGTTCGATAGCATTGTCTCTAACATCACTTCCTGCAACAATTTGGGATTTAGTGATGAGGAATTACCCGAAGAGGGTCGCCGTCATAACATGGCGCTCAATATTACAGTTAACTGCCAGGACGATGCTTTAGCCAGCGTACTGGTAGACACAGGGTCAGCCCTGAATGTTATGCTGAAGTCCACTTTGATGCAATTATCATTCAAGGGCCCTCCGATGAGAACCAGCGAGGTCGTCGTCAAAGCGTTTGACGGATCCAGAAAAACGGTTATCGGCGAAGTTGATCTTCCCATAACTATCGGTCCTCACACTTTCCAAGTCACTTTCCAGGTCATGGACATCCGGGTAACATACAGTTGTTTATTAGGAAGACCTTGGATACATCAGGCTGGAGCGGTTACTTCAACCCTCCACCAAAAGCTAAAGTTCGTTCAGAACGATCAACTTGTCACGGTTTATGGGGAACAAGCCTTGCTTGTGAGTAACCTATCATCATCTACTGGTATAGAACCCAAGGAGATTATTGGAATGCAGTTCCAAGCACTGTCGGTAAGCAAGGACAATCAATTCAAAGGAGGAACCTCGATTTCCCCATACAACGATGCTATCAAAGCGGTCGAGAGTACCGATACAACCGGATGGGGACAGCTTGTCATTCCTATTGACAATAAAACAAAGAAGGGTCTTGGTTTTTCTGCAACCTGTACCCAGACAGCTGCTAGCAATGAAAGTCTTCATCCCATTCAGGATTTCTTCCATAGTGGAGGTTTCCTTCACCCAGTGTCTCAAGCAGTACATGCTATCAACGAGGGAGATCCCTCTGACATAGATGAAGAATGGAAATCCTATCTTAATGAGGACGGTTATATGTCTCAGGAAGAGGTGCCTACGCCTTTTTGCTTTCCTACAGAGAGTCCGAGATTTATACCAAGGTCAGACATCGAAATGATATACGGAGATTGTGATCCAGAAGGATGTCGTGCTCCGCCAAATTCATTAGAGGAGGACACTCCGATGAAAGACAATTTTGACTACAACTACTGTGGCCCAATGGATGGCCTGCCAATGTGGCAGCCTTACCCAGGAAACTTGGGGCAAGAAAGTCAGCCGAGTAATGAAACTCAGCTGAGCATCATTGAACAGAATACCTGTGTCCCCACCATGTCATGGGATCAACACTCAGGTCATTCGGAAACTACTCAACATGAAGATGAATTCGCAACGTTTGCAGGACTTGAATTCATCAACTATGCTTTTCCCGAGGTCAACGTCATCGAGAGGGATGACTCCTCCAGTTCGAAAGAAGGTTGGGACACTCTGGGACAACCGAGTGGAAAATACGACTATATGGTCAGGTACACCACTCCCGAAAGCTCTCGTATCAGGCTTGAAGATATCCAGCCTACTGGATGGGGAGATACAGTTGAGAGCACAAATGCTATGCAAAATGCAACAGAGGAATTCTCCTACAACAATTCTGCCTGGGAGACAGATTCCAATGATCACGCTCCACCAGAAATCAACGTTATTTCTGAAGACAAATCAAGGAAGGTGCCAGACTTTGTGATTCACCGAGGAGTTCGCCGCCAGTGGGTTGCTGTCGATGTTCCGAAGGTCGTTCACCAGTCAAAGTAATTGCCATCTTTAACCTTTCACCCTGCCCAGGTGAAACGGATGTTTTGATAGGGCTCGTTTTCTGTAAATTTCCCTCTTCGCTTTGTCCAAAGAGACAGAGTTTTGTTTTATAGGGTTGTAGTTTAAAGGATCGACTTGTTCATTAATAAAATAACGTCGTTCTGTAATTTTCGCATTAATTGTTGTTTTCTCTTTTTGCTTTTTCAGAAAATGGTAATCCTAAAAAACAAATCAATAATAAAAACAAGCAGTAAAATAAAACACTGCACACACTTGCATTTTCCTCTATCTCTTCTAAACATGAATCATCACGTCATGCAGATTGCTTGTTTTAAACCCAGTTGAAACATACGATCCGATGCCTCCTCCCAACTTTGAGTTCCCGGTATTCGAGGCTGAAGAAGAAAATGACAACGAAGTTCCAGAAGAGATCTCCCGACTACTCAGACAAGATGAAAGGTCCATTGAACCTCACAAAGAGCCGTTGGAAACGGTAAACTTGGGTTCAGAGCAAGAGAGAAAAGAAATCAGGATTGGGGTACTGCTCAGTCCAACTGCCAGAGAGAGTTTGATAAAGCTTCTCAGAGAATTCCCCGATGTATTCGCTTGGTCCTATCAGGATATGCCAGGGTTGGATACCAACATCGTGGAACATCACTTACCGTTGAGATCGGAATGTCCGCCAGTGAAGCAAAGGTTGAGACGCACTCACCCGGACATGGCCTTCAAAATCAAAGAGGAGGTACAGAAACAGATTGATGCGGGTTTCCTCGCTACATCAGAATATCCTCAATGGTTAGCCAACATCGTACCCATTCCCAAAAAGGATGGAAAGGTCAGAATGTGTGTCGACTACCGAGATCTGAACAAGGCCAGTCCAAAGGACGACTTTCCTTTACCACACATTGACATGCTGGTGGACAGCACAGCAAAATTCAAAGTCTTCTCCTTCATGGATGCATTCTCGGGCTATAACCAGATCAAAATGGTGCCGAAAGACATGGAGAAAACTTCGTTCATCACCCCATGGGGCACCTTTTGTTACAAGGTAATTTCGTTCGGTTTGAAGAATGCCGAGGCAACCTATCAAAGGGCCATGACTACTCTTTTTCATGACATGATACACAAAGAAATTGAGGTATATGTCGATGACATGATTTCAAAATCTAGAACAGAAGAGGAGCATGTGACCCACCTGTCAAAACTATTCGAGCGTTTGAGAAAATAAAAAATCCGCTTGAATCCCAACAAGTGCACCTTCGGTGTCCATTCGGGGAAACTCTTAGGGTTCATCGTCAGCCAGAAAGGAATTGAGGTTGATCCTGACAAGGTCAAGGCCATTCAAGAAATGCCTTCTCCAAAAACTGAAAAACAAGTCAGAGGATTCCTGGGACATTTGAACAACATCTCCAGATTCATATTCCTCATGACCGCCACATGTGCGCCGATTTTCAAATTACTCAAAAAGAACCAGGATTGCGTTTGGTCAGAAGATTGCCAAACCGCCTTCGACAGTATCAAGGAATATCTGTTGAATCCTCCGATTCTATCACCTCCAGTGGAAGGAAGACCACTGATCATTTACCTCACAGTCCTAGAGGACTCAATGGGATGTGTACTTGGCCAACAAGACGAAACCAAAAGGAAAGAGTCTGCCATTTACTATTTGAGCAAGAAATTCACCGACTGCGAAACTTGGTACACGATGCTTGAGAAAACTTGCTGTGCTTTGGCTTGGGCAGCCAAACGTCTTCGCCAATACATGATTCGTCATACTACTTGGTTGGTCTCCGAAATGGATCCAATCAAGTACGTTTTCAAAAAACCTGCTCTTACGGGAAGAATTGCCCGTTGGCAGATGTTGCTATCAGAATATGACATAGAGTACCACGCTCAGAAAGCCGTTAAGGGAAGTATTTTAGCCGACCATTTGGCTCATCAACCGATTGATGATCAAGAATCAATCAGGTTTGACTTCCCAGACGAAGATGTCATGTATCTAAAAATGAAAGATTGCGATGAACCGTTACCCAGTGAAGGGCCAGAACCAGGTTCCCAATGGGGACTTATCTTTGACGGAGCAATTAATCATTACGGAAACGGAATTGGGGCAATCATTGTTACCCCTCAGGGTACCCACATTCCTTTCACTGCCAGACTTACGTTCAAATGTACGAACAACGAGGCCGAATACGAAGCTTGTATTATGGGTCTCGAAGAAGCAATTGATTTAAGGATCAAAAACTTGGACGTATACGGTGACTTAGCTCTGGTTATCAATAAGATACAAGGAGATTGGAACACATACCAATCAGGATTGATTCCTTACAAAGACAACGCAAGAAGGTTGCTACCTAAGATCGACATAATGCGCCTTGAAAGGCCCGCTTACATCTTCACGATTGAAGCAGTCATAGACGATAAACCTTGGTATCACGATATCAAATGTTTCCTTCAGAAACAAGAGTACCCATCTGGGGCACTCAGAAAAGACAGGAAAACCCTCAGAAGATTGGCTGGAAACTTCTTCCTGAGCGGTGACACTCTCTATAAGAGAAATTTTGACATGGTCTTGCTCCGATGCGTGGACAGACCAGAAGCAGACATGCTTATGAAAGAAATTCATGAAGGATCCTTTGGCACTCATGCCAACGGACATACAATGGCGAGAAAATTTTTGAGAGCAGGGTACTATTGGTTGACAATGGAATCCGACTGCTACAAGTACATGAGGAGGTGTCACAAGTGTCAGATATACTCCGACAAAATTCATGTACCGCCATCACATCTCAAAGTTCTTTCTTCCCCGTGGCCTTTTTCCATATGGGGAATCGACATGATTGGCTTGATTGAACCTAAGGCTTCAAACGGACATCGGTTCATCCTTGTAGCCATTGACTATTTCACCAAGTGGGTCGAAGCAGCGTCGTACGCCAATGTAACCCGGCAAGTGGTGGTCCGATTTATCAAAAACAATATCATCTGCCGTTATGGTGTTCCAAGCGAGATCATTACTGATAATGGATCTAACTTGAACAACAAGATGATGAGAGAGTTGTGTGCAGAGTTCAAAATCGAACAGCATAAATCGTCTCCCTACCGACCCAAGATGAACGGTGCGGTAGAAGCGGCTAACAAGAACATCAAGAAGATTGTTCAAAAGATGGTTGTAACCTACAAAGACTGGCACGAGATGTTACCCTTTGCTCTTCACGGTTATCGCACATCTGTCCGCACTTCAACAGGGGCTACCCCTTTCTCTCTAGTATATGGCATGGAAGCAGTGCTCCCCATAGAAGTAGAAATCCCGTCAATCCGAGTATTGATGGAAGCTAAGCTCACCGAAGCTGAATGGTGTCAAAATCGACACGATGAATTGAATCTGATCGAAGAAAAGCGAATCACGGCACTATGCCATGGTCAGTTGTATCAACAGAAAATGAAGAGGGCGTTTGACAAAAAGGTCCGACCTCGTGTTTTCAAAAAAGGAGACCTCGTGCTCAAGAAAATTCAGTCATTTCTCACTGATTCGCGAGGTAAATTGACTCCGAATTATGATGGCCCCTATGTGGTCACGAAAACTTTCTCAGGCGGCGCCTTGAGACTTGCAACCATGGACGGAGAGGAATTTGCCTACCCCACAAATGTTGATGTAGTCAAGAAATACTTCGCCTAAAAAAAACGTCTCGGTGGATTGAAAACCCGAAAGGGCGGTCCAGGCAAAAATTAGAGACATGAAAAAAAATCATCCCGGTGGATTGGAAACATCAAAGTACAATCCAGGCAAAAATTAGGGATAATGGCAAGTAACTATGTTCAACAGAGGTAAATCCCTCAGCAGCAGGAGTTATACCATCCATCGGAGGAAAACTCCAATCAAGGTCATCTTCGACAGAAGCCCAGGATGCCCCGAATTCAAAGTTGGTTGAAGGATAATGGTCGTTATGTTTCAACATAGCCCTTTTCCCTGTAAATTACCATTTTCTAACTTTGTATATACTCTTTAGAATCACGCGTTTGGCTGATCTCCATCTTATCAATAAAATTTGAGCCCTTGTGCTTTTGTTTGTAATTCTTATTTGTTTTAGCTTTACAGAACGACGTTGTTAACATGATTAACGATTCTTGAAATAAAACAAAAATGAATTTACTTGTTAAACTTTTTCTGCTTTTAAAATAAAGACGACAATTTCTTTTGACTGGTAAACATCGAAAGAACGTCGCTCGCTTCTCCAGAAGTAATCGAGCTTCAAAGTGCAGAATCAAAGTACTCCTCCTACGCCAGTGTGCCTGAATGAAGGATCAACAGTGTCGGATACGGATACTTTATCTGACATCTTCGGCCGAGTTCTCATCTCCTAAGCCCGACCAACATAGCTCCCAACGGGGACTATCTTTCCTAAGCAAGGTGGAATTGCTATCTTGAACCAGTGATATTTCTATATGCCCTGCGATGACTGAGTATCCAGTCGTGTTCACCCGTCATTTTGTATGTTGCGTCAGTTTTGTCAGCATATACATACATGCATCATGCATTATTTGATTTGCATTCACATTTCATATTGCATCACTATCACTCTAGTCGGTCTTGTCCCCTAGTGGTAGAAGTCCTCTCAATCGAGTTGTCAGTTCCTGCCTCGTCAGGAAATACTGTGTCTGAACAATCTCTCTCCTCCAGTTTACTTCTGGAATGAAGTTGGCCTTTGACCACTTTGATAACTTGAACCTCTGAAAGACCAGAGAATCTTCAACCGATGTCGCTCTTCGCCATTGAAGATGATATCCTTGCTTTCCCGGATTAAGGAAAATCCATAGAGAAAGCCTCGTAATCAGAGATTCGACAGCATGCCAGTTTCGCTCTGAAAGAACCGCTGATGAAAGGGTCATCGGCACCTCAAAATTGGAGCCCATCATATGGCATTTCTCCGGGAAGATCCTGAGAAAAGTATGATGTAAGCCCCCAAACGAAGAAGTCTCTCAAGAGACTCATTTTCCCCAGATAGAGTCGACAAATGGCGTCTCCAACAGAGAAGTTTGTGTACCTCTATAATTCGGACGACTGGGTTCTCCAGCAAGTCTGACATCAAAGCTTTTTCCGTCAAATGGCATCTCCCCAGGAAAATTCGGCGAGAAGTTTGAGGAAAATCCGCTACAAATAGCATTCCTTGTTAGTAAAGTTTATTGACAAAAGAAACTAAGACCAGTTCCTTGGTAGGAAACCAGGATCGAGGGGAAGTTTAAATCAGAAACTGAGACCAGTTCCTTGGTGGGAAACCAGGATCGAGGGGAAGTTTAAATCAGAAACTAAGACCAGTTCCTTGGTAGGAAACCAAGAACGAGGGGAAGTGACAAAAGAAAACTGAGACCAGTTCCTTGGCTGAAGACCAGGATCGAGGGGAAGTTTACCTTTTCTAAGCATCTTCGCTTAGCTAAAAAAGATGAATACGTAAGCTACCATTCATAACCACCACCAAAATTTCGGGTATTCCGATATTTAATCCTCTTGCACCCCGAATGCCCGAATACCTTCGTCATTCACACCTTCGGGTCCAAGAAGATTAAATAGGGGCATCTATCATACCCCAAATTTTGACCACTAAGATTTCCCATCATTGTGCAAATCATCATCACAATATGGAAGAACCATCATACTTCATCAGTCTCCCCAAAGATGGGTGAGCATTCACTACAATCAAAATTAGGGTTTCAAGCCCTCTCTGAGTGCTTAGACAAAGGATCAATCAAGGAATGACATGATCTTCAACTTGTCTAACCTCTCAAACATCCACAATGGATCAAAAGGACTCCCACTTCAAGGATTAAGCACAAGGATGCTCCCTTCTAGGTGGATCAAGCTTCAAGATCGCCAGTGTCACCAAATTAGGGTTTTGGTCGACCAGGGCCTCCAGATGAAAAATTTCATCTGGGCATGAGCCAATGATCCAAAACACAACCTAATGTACTCCATGGAACCTCATGGACCCAATCATCAAGTAAATTTTGCCTCAGGGGTTGCACTCATAAAAAATCAGGAATTAGGGTTTCTTGACCTAATTCACCCCTAAGTTGACTTTTGGGACAAATCATGAACCAAGACCTCAAGAGAGGGTTTGAGGGTCTCTAATGAACTATATTGATCCATTTGGAACAATGGATTAATCCAAGAAGCTTGAGCAACAAGTCTCAATTTCATCTGCACAACAATTAGGGTTTTAAGGAAAAAGTCAACTGTAACTTTGACTTTTGACTAGGACATGCTCCCAAGCCCTAAGACATGATTCAATATGCCCTATGACACCCATGGAACATGTCCATCAAGTTTGATTTAGGTCAAGGACATGATTTCCTGAAGAATTGCACAGTTTGGAATTCATTTGATAAAAAGTCAACTGTGCACAAAAGTCAACTTTGACATTTTGAGATTTTTCACCAAAATGGTTTTTTAACCCTAAAATGATGTTAATGTATGATTTGAATCATCATTCATCAAGAAAAATCAAGAAAAGTTGGATAACTTGTAAAAGGGGTAACCATAAAAACTTAGAAAATTTTCTAAGTTAAAAATAAAGTGACAAGGGCACCAACTTTGAAGGATCATAACTCCTAAACCACAAAGCCATTTTTTTGCATCCAAAGATGGATTTGTAGCCCTCATTACCCTCTACAAAAACTTCAACTAGACCTAAGTCCAATTCATTAAGGATTTGGAGTTATGGAGTGATCAAAATGGCTGAAAAGTGAAAATGTCACTTTTTCCAACACTTAGTGAAATTTTCACTAAGTCAGAATCTGCCTTCACTTTTTGCCAAATGTAGGGGGATTTTTCACTTGGATTCAAAAGAGATCAAAACTAAACATGTTCAAACAGTTGTTGTATCATGTAAGGGCTTTCCAAAATGGTCAAGAGCATTACCAAATTCAACTTACACCATGAGTTATGACATTGGAAAGTTGCCTTGCTAAAATCTGTCAAAGGCAAGGCAGAATTTGCAACTTTGCTCGATTTGCCAAAATCAGCCAAATTCAAATGCTCCTATCCACTTGGACACATCTGAGGATTGAATCTAAAGGGGACAATCACTGAGCCAAGCCTCCAAAGTCCATGGAACAAGAAATAGCATGTTGAACCTAGAATGGCCAAAATACGGACAAGACTCCAAATTTGGATTGAAGCATTCAATGAAAGCATCAAGGTGGCATGGACTGAGCCATTCTCATCTAAAATCAGTCAAGACTTATCCAAGACCAAGGGAACCAAAGTTCTGTGCCCTAACCTCTAGTCAATGGCTAGAGGAGACTTGGATTTTCATTTGCCAACATTGGCCAAACCTACTTACCAGTTGCCATTCACTATTCCTTGCAAAACAAACTTGCTCTACTATAAATAGAGCTCAATTGTGATCAGTTTAAGTACACCAAAGCCATCTAACAGATGCTTTCCTCAAAATCTCTTTCTCTTGGCAAAAATGCCTTTCTTAGCAAGGTAGCTATCGGGTTTTGAGTTTGAGAGCTTTTCCAATCAAACCAATCACTCACATACATTATATAGAAGTGATCCAAATATTCACATAACATCTGGAACACAGATTTCACAAAATCACCAGCTGGTTGCTCAAACTTTCAATCAAGTTGCAGCCGAGGTACCATAAATCGTTCCAGCCATTTTCAATCAAGTCCATGCATTCAAACACACTCCATAGGGTGTAAGGAAGCTGTTCAGATCATCACCACTCATCTGTAACACCTCCAAATCAAAAATCACACTGCACTTGCGGTCAAGGCCTAGAGGTAAGCATACACTTGGTCATCTCTCAATTTATGCATATTTCCTCGCACAATAATTTGGCCATATGTTCATAATCATGCATGGAATGTTTTCCCTCAATTAATTGCATTGTTTGAATCGTGTATCAAAAATCCTAGCCTTCATGCAGAAATTAGGGTTCTTGAGGTTTCTTCGTGATTTCATGTTTTATGTTTAATTTAAATGAAATTAAGTGTTATAAACATGATCGTGAGGTTGAGACGAGCATAATGATATGTGGATTACCTGATAAGATTAAGTATTCAGTGAGATTGGATGGAAAACGCAAATCAGCCAAACCCAGAACACACGCGTGTTCTTCAGCTTGTTCTTGGCACCTTTTTTCCAAATTCAAATATTTGAATTTTGTGATTGTTGCGGTGAAAATCAGATAACAAGCTATTAATTAACTTGCATCATATTTCTTTTACAACCGACTTTGATTTATCCAAAGGAAAGGTTCAAGATCGTTTAAAAACCTAAAGGGGAAGATCTAAGGTTCGGGGGTTGGTTACGCCTAGGGAAGGTATTAGCACCCTAAACGTCCGTAGTACTCTACGGGAACCTCTTGTTTTGTTTGTGTTATTCTAATGTTTGCTAAAGGTTCTATGCTAAAGGCTTGAAAACCCTAGGGGTTAGTATATAAGTATACTCGATAAAGCATCGCACTTTACGCCTACGTATCCTCGGGAATAGAATCAGAGTATGTGTAGTTCTACTTCTACTGAATTGTTGACTATGGCCAATAATTAAGAAAGGGATGAATAGAGTCTAAAACTCTCTAGGTCTAGTTATGATGGACCTATGTTATGTTTTGTTAGTAAAGAGAGTGGTGGTTCATGTGATGAACACCACTAAGAGTTAAAGAACTCTTAGAGCAAAACCAATGACTTAAGAGTCAACCATATTAACCTTCCTTTGGAATAGGGGAAGAAGTAAAACAGTTACAAGATAAAGCATGATAAGGATAAATAATGATACAAGGTAAAGCAATGATATAAAAATAATACAAGCATAATAATAGCTTTATGTTTCACATATAAGATAAATGAAGATAATGAAAATAAGCATAAGATTAGCATTATGCTTAAATAAATAAAGGTAAGGTGAAGTAAAGTTAAGCATAAGATTTGCATTATGCTTTAAAACAAATAATGAAATAAATAAAAAGTCAAAGATAAATCAATGACATGTAAATGAATGTCAAGATAAAATTGGTCATACATGCAATTATTGGCCAAAGCATAGTTAGTCAAGAAGTTAATCAAGAATAAAATTCAAGATTAAATGATGGCAATCATAAATTAATGACTAAATCAAACATTAAATAATTTAGAATTATCAAGGAAGGGTTATGAATAATCTAAACACTTAATTAAAATTCTCATTACTAAATATTTCACTTAAATAAGCAATTAAGAAATAAAATTATTAAATAAAATTGAATAACATATTTTGGAGTTTTATAACAAAATATTTTTGAAGATTTTTATATGTGAAAAGTAGATTTACTTAGAAGTAATTAGCAAAAAAGAAAGGCATAAAATGGATTAAAAATGAATAAGATATATAAATTTGAAAAAATAATAAATATATAAAGTAAGAAAACAACAAGGGCTAAAAAAAGAGAAATGGCATGTTCAGGATTTGAACCCATGCCCTTAAGTTCAATGGCCAAAACCTCAACCACCTGAGCTGCGCGCGTGTGGTGATCATAACATGCAAACGCAAATATATAAAAATAACAAGGTGAAATGGAAAATCAAAAACCAAAAGGGTTGATCCGCAGGACCGAACCCGTGCAAGGCAAGTGAAAGGCGAAGGCGTGCTAGTGTGTGTGACCGTTGGGACGGCGTGTTCATCCAAACATTACACAACTTCATAAATATATAAAGTAAACGTGCGTGCATTTTTCAAACAAACCACAAACCGACCAACACAAACTGCTCACGATGGGTGAAGATTATGTCACAGTAAAAACCAAACATTGCCAAATAGAACTGAGGTAGAAACACACAATTACCGCTCTAAACCAAGAATGGATACACATATTAAAAACCAAATAAGTGCTTATCCTCAAAACGCCAATCATTTGAATGCATAAAGCAGTAAAAAAAACATTCATAGCAGCAGCATGTAAAAGAAGGTTAGTTTAAATGAAAACATCTTGAAAAAAAAAACAGCAAGCAAACACACAGATTAAGGGTGAAAACAATCATGGCAGCGAGCAAGCATACATAAACAAACAGTTTAAATTCACAACAGGCACGACAGCAAGTAAGCGCAAACAAACTTGTCAATTGACAAGTGAACTTGAAGAATAAAAAAACTAGGATAGTGCAAGGTGTGTGCAAGATAGCATGGTCAAAGATGGATAGGCAACATATAGAGGTTTAAACAAACACATGAACAACATTATTTAGCAGAGTAAGGCATACTGCTTATCAATCAATAAGGGTGACATTAGTGTGAACATAGCGTGGATAACAAAAGTGAACAGAGGTGGTGGCTGTGTCAATTCGTTCAGAACCAGAGCTAATTTATAGGTCACATTGATAAGTTAGCAATATGAACAAGAAAGCAGTTGTGTAACTCAAGTGGACAGTTTAAGTGCATCAATTTCAAGCATCTCAAAAGACTTCATCATACGTTAATTTGGCAAGAAAACATAACAGACCATGAATCAATGACAAGCATGTTTGACTGAAGATTTCAAAATTTGTCATTTGCATTTTAACCAAAATCAAGTTATCAGTTGAAAAGTATCACACAAAAGAGTTGACAAGATCATAATATAGGGCATAGTTTCTTTCTGCTGATGAAATGTTTTCAAATATATCAAGACTCAAGCTATCAACCAGCAACATGACTCAAGCTCCAAACAAAAGATCCAAACCAAAATAAGATATAGTGCATGAAAACCACTAGGTGAAAGGGCATGTATAAGCAACATGGTTAGAAACATCAGAACTCAGCTTAGCAGCCATCAACAAGCTAATAAATCAAACATCAATCTTAACATGTATATATGCTTTAACAGTTCAAACCTCAAATATTCAGCCTATAGGTCGTCTTGGCTTATGCAAAATCGTAGGTGAATACATGAATAGTCAAACTTCAATCTTATGATAAGATAGATTAGACACACAAAATTCCACAAACACAATTCAATAACAACATTTAAACAAAACTTGGGACACATAATGGAACAAAGAGTTTAAGTGCGTAAGCTACAAACACAAATGGCATTTACTGAAAACAAACTAGTAACCAAGTTACAATAGGTAAGTTCATTAATCATAATACATGGACATCTCAGGAACAGGGGAACCGGAACCCAGAAATTCTTCCCCAAGTAACCTTAAAGCAATAAATCACCTATAGGTAAACTAGCATCTTTAAACCTCTAAGTTTGATAGTGTGGCAACATACTGAACTTTGTAAACTAAAGCCAGTTAATGAACAAAAATATAACTTCATCATGGTAACCCCTTAAACATAATGTTTTAGAACAGGAGGTCAATATACACGTATATCAACAAAACAACAGATCATTCTATGAGCGATGTCAGAACATAGGCAATCAATCCAACAAAATTTAAATACATATTCACAGATCATGAAAATAATAGGAACACATACAAAGTTTATGATAGAAGATGATACAATGATGTCACATAAAGATGAATATAAAAGAAAGGGAAGGTTACCAAGTGGAGTAATGTCCACTGCACCTTGACTGCTTTCCTTCTGAACCGACCAAGGCACTCCACGACAAGTCTTTCTCTCTTTCTTGCTCGAAGCTTAAGAACTCGGAAGCTATTTGAGTGTTTTTTGTGAGAATTCCCCCTCCCTGAAGTGCAGCAACTACTCCTTTATATAGGCTGAACAAAGGTTGTATGAGTCTAAACATCAAACACTTGGAGTGCTGAGTGGAATTAGAGTTACAACGGCTCTTTTTGAAATTCAAACTTGGTTCACTTTCTTGGAGACAAATACGCTCCTCTGCTGTGCAAAACCTCAGAGATGCAGGGCGAATTTCACTGCTTCGTGTATGACTTCAGAGCTCCATATTTGTTGTCATTGAAAGAGTGTCAAATAAGGTAAGAATTGGGGATAGCGTGGAGGATCTGCAGGTGAGAGCAGATCGAATGCTTAATTGAGCAACTCCTCTGAACCACTTTATTGAAACAAACCGTTGAAAGCTTAAACGAGGAAAGTCTTGGAGAATTCAAATCGAATAGTACGCGCCAAGGAATTGATGATGAAATGGTTTTCGTTGGATGAATTTACTTGTTTGTTTGAATTCCTCTCTTTCCTTCTGCAATTCACAAACGCAAGTGGAGGAGGGAGCAAACTTTGGTTATTTTACTTTTTTACTGGCCATACGTCGTATTCTTATTGGTTGGGATGATGAGGTTGAAAAGTCAAAGCAAATTGCTTATTTCCCCTTGGTCATTTGCAAATAGAACTTGACCAATAATGATCCAAGGATTAGACATCGTGGACCAATTGGTTTTTTAATGAGAAAAGTTTTAGTAACATGATAAAAATTAATTAACCTCAATTTAAATTAATTATAAAAAGTAAACTAAATAAAAAAACTAATTTATTAAACTAAATTTTCTTAGAAGAGTTGAAATTAAAAGTTAAATTGAGTTTGGAAATTAAATTAACAAAATAAAACAATTTAAACATAAATTAAATAAAATAGACCATATTGAAATTAAATTAAATTAAAGACAGATAAAGATGTTAAAATAAATATTAAATAAAACACCAACTAGCAGAGAAAAAAGGAGGGTAAAATTTGGGGTGCAACAGTTGCCCCTATTTAAATATTCTCGCCTGATGACATGAGAGATGAAAATCCTTATGTAATCAACAGTGTGAGATATTTAAATACAGATAACCAAAAATTTTACCCTAGATGCACACATATGCAATGCAGCAAACATGATGCCAAGAAGATGCAAAAATGCGGACATAAATAGACACCAAGGGGTAAACAGGGAGCAAAAAGACCAGTAAGCTCCACTGGGGAAGGAAACGAATCAGCATCCATGAGAAACAAACTCATTGGGGATACAAGCCAACCAATGGAAGGGACTCACCGGGGAGACTTGAAAGACAAACTCTACTGGGGAAAGATCTGGGGAGATAGACTACTGGGGGGACAAACCCACACTCTTCCTGGGTATGAGACCAGAAAGAAGATCTGAGGATCAACAGAAAGAGAGACCCATCTAGAAAGGCATCAGATGGTAAAAGAACCCAAGACTTGCTGTGGATAAAAGGTACAAAATCACAATGTCTAATAATGGCTTTAGACAAGGTAAGCAAAGAGTGGGATCCAAGAAAACGTTACCGGGCATTCAATAATGGCTTTGAGTGAAGGTAAGACCAAAGCATCTAATAATGGCTTTAGATAGATGTGAACAAGGCTACATTCAATAATGGCTTTGAATGCAGAGAAAACAATCATTCAATAATGGCTTTGAATGAAGGTAAGACCATAGCATCTAATAATGGCTTTAGATAGATGTGAACAAGGCTACGTTCAATAATGGCTTTGAATGCAGAGAAAACAATCATTCAATAATGGCTTTGAATGAAAGTGAGTGAATCATAATATCTAATAATGGCTTTAGATAAGAGCAACTAAAAACTACATTCAATAATGGCTTTGAATGCGAGAGAAACACTCATCCAATAATAGCTTTGGATGCTAAGTGAAAATATCACGATACCTAATAATAGCTTTAGGTAAGAGTGAATAATAGACTTGATCTGAAAATCATCGAGCAGAGGCACACATCTGGGAAGGCATCAGATGGAAAGAATCAACCATCCAATAATAGCTTTGGAGTGAAAAAGTGAAGAAACCAGCCATCCAATAATGGCTTTGGGTAGGGGATACAAATCACTATATCTAATAATGGCTTTAGATAAAGCGAACAGAGAAGAGAACAACAACACGACCTCACGAGAAGTGCAAAATGAGGATTAAACACTCATGATAGGTATATAAATATGCACAGCTTGACTCTTAGTAGGAAGACAAGACTGGAAAACTGATTCCTCAACACGGAGATCACTACCATTGCCTGGGGACTAGAGATGCTATCGTTGAACACATCACTGCCACATTTGGTAAGTTAAAATTCCTTGTATGAAGAATAAGAGTTGTTTGGGGTTTCTTCAAGTAAACTGCCCCTGACTAGCTGATTATCGCAGATGAGCTGATCATTGCTTCAGCTTGTCTGATTCTGAAATGACCGTTTCATGGTACTCCTGGAAAGCTTGCCCCAGACTGAGTCTTGAAAGATGATTGTTTTACTATACACGGGGAAAGCTTGACCCAGTATGAGTCTTGAAGTATCTTCTGAATAAACCAATTATGAGAAGTCGCCATTAACCACAAATCTTGAACTGATTCTCAACAGGATATGGAAGGAACTTGCCCCTGATTAAATCACTGACCAAGTTTCTTTAGTGTTTGAAAAAAATTCCTTGAGAGGAAAGCCAGTTTGCAAACAAAAGTTCTTGTACAAACATGGTGAATGAAAAGCTTATGCAACTTTGAAATCAAAAATTATTTTGAAAAAGATGCACAGTAAAGTGAATCATTAGTCAGAACACGGCGGTTCAAGACATTAAGGTGAAAGGTTTTAATGCAGAGACTTTTAAGAGTCAGGTTACACAACCTTGCTGTAATATGCTTTCAAAGTAACCTTATCTCAATCAGGTCTTTTGAAGGGTTGTAATGAGATTTGATTTCTGGTTTATGAAGCAAAAAGTATAGGCTCAAAGTTTTATTGGTGCCCACCCCAGAATTTATGATGAATTGCAATCATAGTCTTAGTTGAAATTGAGAAATACCCTGCCCCAGCATTGAAATTTTGAGGGTATTTTATGTGATGAAAGAAAGGTTCCTACTTCTAGGTTCGAAGTGTTTGGGAATTGAAACAATGCCTTATATCATTGGCAAGGTTTAGTTGAAAGCATATCACGACAATTATGTATATGAGGTAATCATCATCCTCCAATCTTTGCAGAATAGAGTGGCAAAGAAAATGTATATTTTGAAAGTATTTAGAATAAATAGCAATTGAATTGAATCAAAAAAGTTGCAAAAACGCTCATTTCATTGAATTTGAAAGTACAGACATAGTTGAAGGCAAACAGCTATAAAGAAAAATGCAAACAACAAGAAACAAAGGCCTAGTGACTAATCAGAAACAAAGATGAGTTGTCCTGTCTGAAACACTGGCTTTTAGGAGAATAATCTGTTGAAGTTGGCTGAAGCTTCACTTGGTGTGCCCGGGCAGAGGGTTATTCTGAACACTAGGGTTATCTTTAAAGGAGAGGATCTTGCTTCTCACCAACTTTTGTACTCTAGCCTTCAATGCATAACAATTTTCCAAATTGTGACCTGCACCACCTTGATGGTATTCACAATGGAGATCAGCCCTATAGTCGGCTGGAAGAGGATTTGGAGGAGGAGGCAAAGGTCTTGTAGTAATCAACCCCTTCTTCACCATGCCAGGATAAAGTTCAGTGTATGTCATGGGAATGGGATCAAATTGACCCCTATTACGGTATTGGTTCTGTCCTGCAGGTGGACGTTGGGTAGCTTGAGCTTGTCGTGGAGCAGTAACCACAGGGGTGATGGCAGCAACAGTAGGGTGAGTATTATATCGAGGTCGGGGACGAGACCTTTTCACTTCAAACATCACAGCGTTGGCTTGATCCTCTTTCCTCTTATGGAAGTTCCCAAAGGGTTTTTTCACAGCATTTGAGGGTTCAGCGGCTCTGGATACTTTTCCTTTCTTGAGGCCTTCCTCAAGTCTTTGGCCAATAGTAACTAGATCAGTGAAGTTGGATGAAACACTTCCAATCATCTTCTCCCAATAAAATGGAGTCAATGTATCCATAAATAAACCAGTTAATTCTTTTTCGCCTAAAGGAGGTTCAACTTGAGAAGCGAGCTCTCTCCAGCGCTAAGCATATTCTTTGAAAGATTCCTTATCCTTCTGAGACATGTTCTGAAGTTGACGGCGATTAGGAGCCATGTCCAAGTTATACTTGTATTGCTTCATGAAAGCATTAATAAGATCTTGAAAGCAACGGATGGAATTCTGTTCAAGATTCATGTACCATTTGAGTGAAGCTCCACTCAAACTATCTTGAAAGCAATGGATAAGCAGCTTTTGATTATCAGCATAAGCGGTCATTCTTCGAAGATACATGACCAAGTGAGCCCTTGGACAAGAATGCCCCTGGTACTTCACAAATTCTGGTAATTTGAATTTTGCAGGCATAACAAGGTCAGACACCAAGCACAAGTTGTCAGCATCCAAGTTGAAGAAATCATTACCCTCAATGGCCTTGAGTCTTTTGTCCAAGGTTTGGAACCGCTCATGGACGACTTCAGGTTCAACCAAATATTCAGGCTCTTCACCCTGAGCACTGGTAGCATTGTACTCATAGCGGGGATTCTCAAAAGAAGCTCGAATGGGTTGTGGAGTGGCATGGACCACAGGTCTGGTCTCGGCGAAAACAGGAGCTTGAAAAACAGGCATAGTAGTCTGACCGACCATAGCAGTAGATGCAAGAGGCGGAGAATAGTTGTGAGGTAAACCAAACTCGGGCCATGTTGATGGTGGTAGCTGAACTGGTGGAGGATCAGCACTTGAAACTTCCTGGACGACTGTCCTTTGGGGAGGCCCTCCCCTAGCAATCAAAACCTGGAGCATCTCAGTGAGTTTAGTCATGCTTGACTTAAGTTCATCGATCTCCATTCGGACCTCAACATTGTGTATCTCTTGCTCTGACATCCTTCGTCTGTAGTTAGCTCTAGTCTGGTATTAGTGTCGAGGAATCAGCTTGACGACTCCCAAGTAATCTCTGGAAGATAGAGATAACTGGAAATGAAGAACTGGGCAAACAGACACATGCAATGAAACATGCAAACATGCAAATGATATGCAAGATGTAAACAGGATGCAAAACACACATGCAACAGGATCAAGGGTTCGAGATCACAGCATGGAGTCTGGGTAAAGCACCAACCACAGGGTGTGTACTATGGTTTATCAACTGTAGAACAGGGTTCTAAAAAGTTCCCAGAGTCCACGTAAATCCTTCGGATATTATCGGCCCATGTAACTACTTACACGGGTTAATAATATTCTCAAGATGAACTCGTCTGAGTGTAGTATCGCGTGACAACTACTCGGGACTGGCTCCCTCATAGTCACCGCAATACGCTATAAAGGCCAAGTGGGGTAAAGGTAACTACGGTCCTCAGAATCCCTGGCACTCAATTGAATAAGTAATATCAATGTGACTGCTCACATCAGACATCAACAATCCCAAAGGGCCTCATCTGAGTGTGGTCATCATATGCCATAAATTGTTGGTACTACTGCCAACAACCGACTATTGATTACACCACGATCCTATAATAATGCTCTCAAGTCCGGGTTAGGACTTATCTTACCACTCAAAATAACCTTGGACACAGAAAAACTCAAGCACGACAGGTATATATACAGATATAAATATACAAATGTACAAGCAAACAAACATGTAAATAACACAAATACAAACAAGATAGGCTTAACCCTCTCACATATCCCCAGTGAAGTCGCCATTTCTGTTACGGTGAAAATCAGACAACAAGCTATTAATTAACTTGCATCATATTTCTTTTACAACCGACTTTGATTTATCCAAAGGAAAGGTTCAAGATCGTTTAAAAACCTAAAGGGGGGAGATCTAAGGTTCGGGGGTTGGTTACGCCTAGGGAAGGTATTAGCACCCTAAACGTCCGTAGTACTCTACGGGAACCTCTTGTTTTGTTTGTGTTATTCTAATGTTTGCTAAAGGTTCTATGCTAAAGGCTTGAAAACCCTAGGGGTTAGTATCTAAGTATACTCGATAAAGCATCGCACTTTACGCCTACGTATCCTCGGGAATAGAATCAGAGTATGCGTAGTTCTACTTCTACTGAATTGTTGACTAAGGCCAATAATTAAGAAAGGGATGAATAGAGTCTAAAACTCTCTAGGTCTAGTTATGATGGACCTATGTTATGTTTTGTTAGTAAAGAGAGTGGTGGTTCATGTGATGAACACCACTAAGAGTTAAAGAACTCTTAGAGCAAAACCAATGACTTAAGAGTCAACCATATTAACCTTCCTTTGGAATAGGGGAAGAAGTAAAACAGTTACAAGATAAAGCATGATAAGGATAAATAATGATACAAGGTAAAGCAATGATATAAAAATAATACAAGCATAATAATAGCTTTATGCTTCACATATAAGATAAATGAAGATAATGAAAATAAGCATAAGATTAGCATTATGCTTAAATAAATAAAGGTAAGGTGAAGTAAAGTTAAGCATAAGATTTGCATTATGCTTTAAAACAAATAATGAAATAAATAAAAAGTCAAAGATAAATCAATGACATGTAAATGAATGTCAAGATAAAATTGGTCATACATGCAATTATTGGCCAAAGCATAGTTAGTCAAGAAGTTAATCAAGAATAAAATTCAAGATTAAATGATGGCAATCATAAATTAATGACTAAATCAAACATTAAATAATTTAGAATTATCAAGGAAGGGTTATGAATAATCTAAACACTTAAATAAAATTCTCATTACTAAATATTTCACTTAAATAAGCAATTAAGAAATAAAATTATTAAATAAAATTGAATAACATATTTTGGAGTTTTATAACAAAATATTTTTGAAGATTTTTATATGTGAAAAGTAGATTTACTTAGAAGTAATTAGCAAAAAAGAAAGGCATAAAATGGATTAAAAATGAATAAGATATATAAATTTGAAAAAATAATAAATATATAAAGTAAGAAAACAACAAGGGCTAAAAAAAGAGAAATGGCATGTTCAGGATTTGAACCCATGCCCTTAAGTTCAATGGCCAAAACCTCAACCACCTGAGCTGCGCGCGTGTGGTGATCATAACATGCAAACGCAAATATATAAAAATAACAAGGTGAAATGGAAAATCAAAAACCAAAAGGGTTGATCCGCAGGATCGAACCCGTGCAAGGCAAGTGAAAGGCGAAGGCGTGCTAGTGTGTGTGACCGTTGGGACGGCGTGTTCATCCAAACATTACACAACTTCATAAATATATAAAGTAAACGTGCGTGTATTTTTCAAACAAACCACAAACCGACCAACACAAACTGCTCACGATGGGTGAAGATTATGTCACAGTAAAAACCAAACATTGCCAAATAGAACTGAGGTAGAAACACACAATTACCGCTCTAAACCAAGAATGGATACACATATTAAAAACCAAATAAGTGCTTATCCTCAAAACGCCAATCATTTGAATGCATAAAGCAGTAAAAAAAACATTCATAGCAGCAGCATGTAAAAGAAGGTTAGTTTAAATGAAAACATCTTGAAAAAAAAAACAGCAAGCAAACACACAGATTAAGGGTGAAAACAATCATGGCAGCGAGCAAGCATACATAAACAAACAGTTTGAATTCACAACAGGCACGGCAGCAAGTAAGCGCAAACAAACTTGTCAATTGACAAGTGAACTTGAAGAATAACAAAACCAGGATAGTGCAAGGTGTGTGCAGGATAGCATGGTCAAAGATGGATAGGCAATATATAGAGGTTTAAACAAACACATGAACAACATTATTTAGCAGAGTAAGGCATACTGCTTATCAATCAATAAGGGTGACATTAGTGTGAACATAGCGTGGATAACAAAAGTGAACAGAGGTGGTGGCTGTGTCAATTCGTTCAGAACCAGAGCTAATTTATAGGTCACATTGATAAGTTAGCAATATGAACAAGAAAGCAGTTGTGTAACTCAAGTGGACAGTTTAAGTGCATCAATTTCAAGCATCTCAAAAGACTTCATCATACGTTAATTTGGCAAGAAAACATAACAGACCATGAATCAATGACAAGCATGTTTGACTGAAGATTTCAAAATTTGTCATTTGCATTTTAACCAAAATCAAGTTATCAGTTGAAAAGTATCACACAAAAGAGTTGACAAGATCATAATATAGGGCATAGTTTCTTTCTGCTGATGAAATGTTTTCAAATATATCAAGATTTAAGTTATCAACCAGCAACATGACTCAAGCTCCAAACAAAAGAGCCAAACCAAAACAAGATATAGTGCATGAAAACCACTAGGTGAAAGGGCATGTATAAGCAACATGGTTAGAAACATCAGAACTCAGCTTAGCAGCCATCAACAAGCTAATAAATCAAACATCAATCTTAACATATCTATATGCTTTAACAGTTCAAACCTCAAATATTCAGCCTATAGGTCGTCTTGGCTTATGCAAAACCGTAGGTGAATACATGAATAGTCAAACTTCAATCTTATGATAAGATAGATTAGACACACAAAATTCCACAAACACAATTCAATAACAACATTTAAACAAAACTTGGGACACATAATGGAACAAAGAGTTTAAGTGCGTAAGCTACAAACACAAATGGCATTTACTGAAAACAAACTAGTAACCAAGTTACAATAGGTAAGTTCATTAATCATAATACATGGACATCTCAGGAACAGGGGAACCGGAACCCAGAAATTCTTCCCCAAGTAACCTTAAAGCAACAAATCACCTATAGGTAAACTAGCATCTTTAAACCTCTAAGTTTGATAGTGTGGCAACATACTGAACTTTCTAAACTAAAGCCAGTTAATGAAAAAAAATATAACTTCATCATGGTAACCCCTTAAACATAATGTTTTAGAACAGGAGGTCAATATACACGTATATCAACAAAACAACAGATCATTCTATGAGCGATGTCAGAACATAGGCAATCAATCCAACAAAATTTAAATACATATTCACAGATCATGAAAATAATAGGAACACATACAAAGTTTATGATAGAAGATGATACAATGATGTCACATAAAGATGAATATAAAAGAAAGGGAAGGTTACCAAGTGGAGTAATGTCCACTGCACCTTGACTGCTTTCCTTCTGAACCGACCAAGGCACTCCACGGTAAGTCTTTCTCTCTTTCTTGCTCGAAGCTTAAGAACTCAGAAGCTATTTGAGTGTTTTTTGTGAGAATTCCCCTTCCCTGAAGTGTAGCAACTACTCCTTTATATAGGCTGAACAAAGGTTGTATGAGTCCAAACATCAAACACTTGGAGTGCTGAGTGGGATTAGAGTTACAACGGCTCTTTTTGAAATTCAAACTTGGTTCGCTTTCTTGGAGACAAATACGCTCCTCTGCTGTGCAAAACCTCAGAGATGCAGGGCGAATTTCACTGCTTCGTGTATGACTTCAGAGCTCCATATTTGTTGTCATTGAAAGAGTGTCAAATAAGGTAAGAATTGGGGATAGCGTGGAGGATCTGCAGGTGAGAGCAGATCGAATGCTTAATTGAGCAACTCCTCTGAACCACTTTATTGAAACAAACCGTTGAAAGCTTAAACGGGGAAAGTCTTGGAGAATTCAAATCGAACAGTACGCGCCAAGGAATTGATGATGAAATGGTTTTCGTTGGATGAATTTACTTGTTTGTTTGAATTCCTCTCTTTCCTTCTGCAATTCACAAACGCAAGTGGAGGAGGGGGCAAACTTTGGTTATTTTGCTTTTTTACTGGCCACACGTCGTATTCTTATTGGTTGGGATGATGAGGTTGAAAAGTCAAAGCAAATTGCTTATTTCCCCTTGGTTATTTGCAAATAGAACTTGACCAATAATGATCCAAGGATTAGACATCGTGGACCAATTGGTTTTTTAATGAGAAAAGTTTTAGTAACATGATAAAAATTAATTAACCTCAATTTAAATTAATTAGAAAAAGTAAACTAAATAAAAAAACTAATTTATTAAACTAAATTTTCTTAGAAGAGTTGAAATTAAAAGTTAAATTGAGTTTGGAAATTAAATTAACAAAATAAAACAATTTAAACATAAATTAAATAAAATAGACCATATTGAAATTAAATTAAATTAAAGACAGATAAAGATGTTAAAATAAATATTAAATAAAACACCAACTAGCAGAGAAAAAAAGGAGGGTAAAATTTGGGGTGCAACAGTGATTTTGTTTAATTGATTCAAAAATTAATTTCTCTCTGAGTTTTAATGATTTTGAGTTGATTCTTTTTTTAATAATTCACAAAAATGTTGAAATATTTTATTTTATCAAAAAATCCCAAAAATATTATTTATTGCATATAATTGATATTTTTGCAAAGAATTAATGTTTTAATTGTTTTTAACATTTAAAATATTTTTTTCATCTTGATTTTGCAACTTTTAATGCTTTCTAATTATTTTGTAGGTCAATACTTAATTTTTGAAGCATTAATCGAAGATCACAATTTGTTTTCCATATGTTAAACAATTTTGATCATTTTAATTGAATTTTTATTCAATTAAATACATTTTTGAAAACAAATTAGGGTTTTTGGATTAATTCAACCCTCATAAATCATTTTCAAAACATTTTGGGCCTCTAATAGAGTGTAAGACCCAATCCTTTTTTGACCAAATCATTTTTGGGCCTCAGTGTATTGTATAAGTCCCGATACCGTCAAAAACAAACGGCGCGATCGTCGCCTTTTAAAAAAATAACCTTTTGGGCCTCTCCTCGAGCTATAAGACCCATTCAAAACTTTTGGGCCTCTAATAGAGTGTAAGACCCAACCCCCTTTTAACCAAACATTTTGGGCCTCACTTATTGTATAAGTCCCTCCGCGTTAAAAGAAAACCTCGGCGCGATCGCCAGTTTTAAACGGAAAAATCATCTGGGCCTACCCTCGTGTTATAAGCCCCACTCTTTTTCTTTAAACCTTTTGGGCCTCTTGAGAGAGTGTAAGACCCACCCCTTTGTACAGAAAAACTTTTTGGGCCTCAGTCACTTGTATAAGTCCCTCTGTACAAATTCAAACAGTGCGCTCACTAATAAAACCCTGGGCCTCTCCTTGAGCTGTAAGCCCCAAATCTTTCTTTTTCAAAGCACTTTCTCCTTTGATTTTGAATATACTATTGTTTTCAATCTTTCTTTGTTGAACAACTAACCAAACAGCATGGAAGCTCTACAACCGAGTAAGTGGTTATTGCTTTCATTTACTGTTTTCATATACATATAACTGTATTGTGGGGCTGTTTCGCTGTAAGTCTTCTTTCATAAACTCATATCAACTGTGTAATAATAGTATAGATATTTCGAGTTTTCCCGACAACTACGTCTAGCACTAGGTAAAGCCGTTTCGTTTATTCGTAGAAATAGACACCTAGATCCCCAAATAGGATCACCAGATACAGTCTTCTCTTCGGCTGTCCTCATTAGGAATTGTCAAGAAACTCTACTCCCAAAGATGAATGTATTCTCCGTGAATGGCATCTTTGAGTTTCTTCCAAATTCTCGAACTTTCCTAACTTGATCTATTCCTTGTGAATAGCTTGCCCTGAATTTCTCGGGGTTTGGGGACCCACGGGCTTCTTAAAAGCATCGGCCTCCTCTTGGGCATCGTACAAGGACCCACAGGCTTCCTAAAAGCAACCCAGCCTCCTCTTGGGCTTAGTACAAGGACCCTACGGCTTCTTAGAAGTATTCACAGCCTCCTCTTAGGCTTCGTATAATGATCTCTTCCTCCGGGAATGATAGCCTTCTCTTGGGCTTCGTACAAGGACCGATCGGCTTCTTAAAAGCTTCCAGCCTCCTCTTGGGCTTCGTACAAATTGTCCCGACGACCTCCTAGAGGTATAGGAACAGAACTTAGTCACCTTCATAGAACAGTCCTTTCATAGAGTCTACTACTGTTTCTCAAAGCATGGTACAAAAGATGAAACTCTAGACTTGGACAGTCTAATATCCTTGAGTCTCAAAGACATTCTCAAGTACCCTTCAAAAATAGGAAGAAAACCCGCAGACTCGGACAGTCTCAATACCCTTCGGATTTCCCGCTTCCTTAAAGAACAGGAATAACCCGGATCCTTGAATCAAATCCTTGAGTACAGTGTTGCTCATATAAGAACTGATTTTCTCTTTTAAAATCAGTATACTGGACCTGTCACTTAAACTGAAACAGTAACCATAGCCTCCTCTTGGGCTTGGTACAATGATCCTCCCCAGCGGAGTCAAACAACGTCTAGCCTCTCTCTCGGGCTTTGTACGAGACACATAAGAGACTCCCTCGTTGAGTCAATCATCCTTTTGCCTCCATCTCGGGCTTTATACGAGATACAAAAAGGTTCTTATTGAGCCAAACAAACAACAACCTCCATCTCGGGCTTCGTACGAGATACAAAAAAAAAACTCTCTTGTTGAGTCAAATAGCCTCCATCTCGGGCTTTATACGAGATACGAAAAGATTCCCTCGTCGAGTCAAAACCTTTTCGCCTCCATCTCGGGCTTCGTACGAGATACAGAGACTCTCTTGTTGAGTCAAACTTTTAGCCTCCATCTCGGGCTTTATACGGGATACCAAAAGACTCCCTCGTTGAGTCAAAAACCCTTTTAGCCTCTCTCTCGAGCTTTGTATGAGACACATATTAGCCTCCTCTTAGGCTTTGTATAAGAAAACCACTGGTTGATCCAATCAACCTTTTAGCATCAAAGCTGTGCATCGTTCATAGTGCACAAACATCAATAACTCATTCCCCTTCAACTAATCGCTGTAAGCGGCAAGCCTCTGGATCATCTACATCCATGCCACTGTCCCTCTTTTAGCATGAGAAATTCCAAAGGAAAGATGGCATTGCTCTACACTGAGTTAAAGTCTTTTCCTTCAGGTTAAAATCCCCTTTAAAGGAAATTATGGCATTAATAGGATCCGCGTATCCCGGTTAAAGTAATTCTCCTTTATAAAACAGTTGTGACAAATAAACCCTTCTTTAGAGATGACAAATTCTCTCTAAAGTCAACACCCTTTTAGCTTCATATCTTGGGCTTTGAACAAGATACAAATAGACCTTTTAGCTTCATATCTTGGGCTTTGAACAAGATACAAACCACCTTTTCGCTTCACGTCTTGGGCTTTGAACAAGACACCAAAAACAACCATTTCCTCCCATAGAATAGGAGGAACTACGAACGCTCTGATTTCCCTATTTCGGTAAACGGGAATACGTAGGCATAAGATCGAAAGAAAAGATCTTAGCGAGCGCACTAAACAAAAACCCAAATCCCATATCTCCATCAATCAAAAGCAGTAATTCAAAAAGCATCAGTCCTAACATCCTAATCCTTGTTCCCCGCCAGAAACCTTCTGCCAAGGTAAAAAGAAAGAAACTGTATTAGCGAAAATACAAATAACCAGTACAAAGGCCCCCCACCCACATTGATAACATTCGTAACCTAACAGACCGCTGTTTAAACTCAGTATGCAAAGCAGGGTTAATTGGAGACATCTATTTCCCTTCCTTAGTCAGCTCACAAAAGGATAAAAAATGAATCGACCTGTAGTTTAAGCTCAACCGCAGAGAGCGACCGGCTCTTAAGAACCGCGTCCAAAATCGCTCGCTACACCCGTCGGGCAAACGATGTTCCCCGTCGCTTTCGGTCCTCTTTGTATAAGGCATACGACGTTTATGGATCGCTTTCGGTCCTCTTTGTATAAGGCACACGATCCGATCGCTTTCGGTCCTCTTTGTATAAGGTACACGATTGTCCATAACGTCGCTTTCGGTCCTCTTTGTATAAGGCACACGACCGTTACAGCAGATCCCCTCGGGAATCGTTTTGTCGCTCACACCCACTAGGGCACACGACATCACAAGAATTCATATCATGATGCTTGGCATACAATGACTCATGACAATCAAATGCATACACATATACAACCATGTAAACCATTCCAACATCCACAATCATGCATATACAATCAAACATAACACAATGCATTTATTTTCCCTCAGGCCGCAAAACATCATCACGTCATTTCATCACATACATTCACATCATATAACAGTAGACAAGCTGTACGTTATATATCAAAAGCATATCGCAGGTTAACACATCAATTACACACAATTACGACGGTAAAAGTCGACAAAATGACACATTTCCAAATTCCTGACACAATTAAATCGTCCAACCATCCCAAAACCATTACTATAAGAAAAAACATCTCATTAGCTTTCCAACGCATCCAACCGCGCCTCAATCCGAGTTACGGATCAAAAGTTATGAAGAAAACAAAACGGAACAATCTGTCATGTTCGCTATGCGAAGCTCCTAGCGAGCATTCGCTTTCCTCATCCGGCGTGCGAAGCCCCAACGAACTGTGGCAGAGAAAAAAAAGCATAAAGTCCGCTTTGCGAACTGCTGGCGAGCATTCGCCTACCTATTCGCACTGCGAAGCCCTGGCGAGCCTTCGCTTTCCTCTTTGCTGCTGTTCGCACTGCGAACCTGCGAATTCTGGGATTCGCAGCAGCGCTGTTACTCATCCTAAACCATCATTCCCCCCCCCCCCCACCCCACCCCAAAACACATCCAAACCAAAACATAACAATCAGAACATATTCCAATCATAACAACAAGTATTCTATCACATTTATACCGCATTTCAACCGCGAAAACATCGATTTCTCTCGTTTCCTCTCATTCGAACTAGAATTGAAAAGCTAGGAAAAACCAACAAACACATACATGATCATACACAAACATAGCATAATCGAGTTTCACACCCTTACCCGATTAATCGCGCTTCGAAGTGTCGGTTGAATCAGTTACTTAAACTCCAAGTTTTTCCTCTTTTTCTTCTTCTCACTCTCCTTTTCTCTTCTCTTCTTTTTTCTTTCTATTTTCTCTCTTTTCTTTCTATGTTTCTATTATAAAAGAAAAACAATATCTACCCAAGCCAAAAAGACCAAAATACTCCTACACTCAATTTTCTCGCAAACGTTCCCAAAACGCAATAAAACATAATAACCAAGAATAAAATAATATAAAAACCAAAAATAATTAAATCGACTTGATTAAATAAATCTAACAAAAATACCGGGGCGTTACAACTCTCCCCCACTTAGAAATTTTCGTCCTCGAAAATGTTACCTGAGACGAACAACTCCGGATACGACTCCCGCATCCGACTCTCTAACTCCTAAGTCAAATTGCCCTCAGCAGCACCTCCCCACACTACTTTCACAAGCGTAATATCCTTGCCTCTTAACCGCTTCAACTCACGATCCAAAACTCTCACCGGTAATGCCTCAACCGTAAGGTTCTCCCTTACCTCAACCTCATCCATTGGAATCACATGCGACGGATGTAACACCCCAGTTTTAGTTAGTTTTATTTAATTGAGTCGTTTTAATTATTTTATTATTATATTATTTTATTTTTGACTTTTATTTGGAAATATGTTATTTTTCATCGAGATTATATTTTATCGCGTTTTGGGAGTGTTTGCGAGATATTTGAGTGTAGGGGTATTTTGGTATTTTCATTTATTTTCTTAAGTTAGAAATGAATAAAAATAGAAAGAGGAAGAAAGAAAAGAAGAGAAGAGAAAGAAGAAAAGAGAGAAACTTGTGGATTTGGGAACCGATTCAACCGACTTTTCAAACGCGATTTAATCGGGTAAGGGTGCGAAACTCGATTATACTATGTTTGTGTATGATTATGTATGTTTGTGTGGAAGTTTTATTGGTTTTTAAATATAGGTCGAAATGAGATAAACGAGTAGAAGATGTTTCCGCGGTTGGAAATCTGTGTAAATGTTGTAGAATACTAGTTACCATGATTAGATTATGTTTTGATTGCTATGTGTTGGTTTGGAAGTGTTTTGGTGGAGAAAATATGGTTTTGGGTTATGTAACAGCGCTGCTGGGTTTTGCTGAATTCGCAGGTTCGCACTGCGAATCCCCTAGCGAAGGGGAAAGCGAGCATTCGCTGGCTATTCGCACTGCAAAGGTGAGGGAGAGCATTCGCCAGAGACTCGCACTGCGAACTTTGTGTTGTTTTATGTTGTTTTCTTTCTGCCACTGTTCGCTGGGAGACTCGCACTGCGAAGGGGGAAGCGAAGATTCGCTGGGAGTTCGCACTGCGAACGTTAGGAATTTTTTAGGCTATTTTCCTTTCTGACTTGGTTCGCTGGGACATTTGCACTGCGAATGAAGAAGCGAAGGACTCGCTAGGAGCTTCGCATTGCGAACGTGACAGCTTTTCCCAATTTGTTTTCTTTATAACTTTTGATCCGTAAGTCGGTTTGAGGCGCGGTTTGGTGCATTGGAAAGCTTTTGACATGTTCTTTCTTATATTATTGGTTTTGAGACTAATGGCCGATTTAATTATGTCAGGATTTGGAAAGGGGTCATTTTGTCAACTTGTGCCATTTTAATTGTGTGTATTTGATGTGTTATCATGCAATATGCCTTTGATAGATATGGTATGACTGGTGTGCTATTGTATGATATAAATGCATTGTTTTGGGCTTGATGGTAAAGCATGATTATTGTTGATTGAGATGGTTGCATATATGTGTGCATTTGAATGTCATGAGTCATTGTATGCTAAGTATCATGATATGCATTCTTGTGATGTCGTGTGCCCTAGTGGGTGTGAGCGACGAATCGATTCCAGAGGGAATCCGCTATAACATCGTGTGCCTTAAAAAAATAAGAGGACCTAAAGCGATGATAATAGACGATCGTGTGCCTTATACAAAGAGGACCTAAAGCGATCGGATCGTGTGCCTTATACAAAGAGGACCTAAAGCGATCCATAAACGTCGTGTGACTTAAAAAAATAAGAGGACCTAAAGCGACGGGGAACATCGTTTGCCCGACGGGGTGTTACATGAGTAATCCTAAGTAACAAGCGATGATTCCAATAGTTCCTGAGTGAACTAGTGTTGAGAAATGATGGATGGATGGTACCGCATGTGCATTTTCATAGAGTCGTTGTGTCGGTCTCTTTGCATTTGCATAAATCATGAATAGATTGATCGTATGTGGAATTGTAGATGAAATTGATGAGTTGATATATGTATATATGTTGGCGATATGTGTATTGTGCATGGTTGATATACCTTGGTGATGGATATATGAAGTATACTTTGTGTTGTTTGTGTTTGAATTTTGGTTTAAGTGGTGGTGAGAATATTTTATATGTGTATTTTCGTGTTATTATATAATTATATGCAATTATATTATGATTGTGTCTCTCACCCTTCTACTGTTTTAAATGCTCTATGAGGCATTGCAGATTAGATGCTGGAGGTCTTTTTGTGAAGCTTAGGTCTTCATTCTTTTGTCGGTCGGCTCTGATATGTAGCACCGGGTAGTCGGGGAGATCGAGTGTGATTATTTTGTATTATGTAGATGTATCTTTTGGTTTGTACATGTATGATGTTGGATATGACAGACAAACTTTTTATGGTGTATATATATGAGTTTCAGTTACAGATTTTCCGCTTTTATTTTGTATCTGAATTGTGGGTGTTAGGAACTCAGTTCCTTTGTTATGTGCTACCTGAATTGTTGCATATCTATATGAGCAGGTTTATGTGTATTTGTTTTAAATTGATGTGACGTCTCTGTCTATGCCGTGAATTTTTAATTATACTCTGATTAATTGTTATCGCTTTAATAACCTGGGGGTGTAGAAGGGGGTGTTACATTAAGTGGTATCAGAGCCAGTCCGTGTCAGTTTGTGTCAGTCCTTGTTGGTCTTTGTGGTTCGGCGAGCTGTTTGTTTAACCATAGTTGCTTTTATTGGAAATGAACAGAATATGGCTGGTAGGAATGATGCTGCTTTAGCTGCTACGATGCAAGCTATGGCTCGGGCTGTGCAGGGTGCACCTAATGCTGCTGGTAATGATGAGTTCAGGAAGAACAAACCGCCTGTCTTCAAAGGAAGATATGATCCTGATGGTGCTCAGATTTGGCTTAAGGAGATTGAAAGGATCTTCCGAGTGATGGATTATGCTGAGGATCAGAAGGTGAGACTGGGTACTCACATGTTGCTGGAAGAAGCTGGTGATTGGTGGGTTAGTACACATCATGTGTTAGAAGCTGCAGAGGAGGAGATCACTTGGGTTGTGTTTGGCATTGAGTTTCTGAGGAAGTATTTTCCTGAAGATGTAAGAGGAAAGAAGGAAATTGAGTTCTTGGAGTTGAAATGAGGTAGTATGTCTGTTGTTGATTATACTGCTAAGTTTGTGGAGCTTGTGCAGTTTTATCCACATTATGCGGAAGCGACGGCGGAATTTTCTAAATGTGTGAAGTTTGAGAACGGATTGCGTCCTGAGATAAAGCAGGCAATCGGTTATCAATGGATTAGGAGGTTTTCCGATTTGGTGGATTGTTGTAGGATTTATGAGGAAGATAGTAAAGCTTGTTCTACTCACTATAAGAGTGTGAGCGAGAGGAAAGGGAAGCAACAGTTTCGTGGTGGTCCTTATATGACACCGGCAGATAAGGGTAAGCAAAGAGGTAATTTTGAGAAAAGGATAAGTGGAGGAGGTATGCATAGTCCTCTGAGATGTTTTAGGTGTGGTGACTTAGGACATCGTCAGTTCGAATGTAGGAAGGATATGAGAAAATGTTCCAATTGTGGAGGTTTAGGACATGTTGCAGCTGATTGTAAAAGGAATGTGGTGAAGTGTTTCAACTGTGGTGAACCTGGACATGTTAGCACGAAGTGTCCGAAACCGAAGCAAGCTCCAGCTGGTGGGAAAGTTTTTGCCTTGGCGGGAACTCAGACTACAAGTGCAGACCGTCTGATCAGAGGTACTTGTTTTATTAATAGTACGCCTTTAGTTGCTATTATTAATACTGGAGCGACTCATTCGTTTATTTCGTCTGAGTGGGTGAAGCGTTTGAATCTTTTGTCTTCGATGGGTGGAGAGATGGTTATTGATACTCCAACAATGGGGTCAGTAACTACTTCTTTGGTTTGTTTAAGTTGTCCTTTGACCATTTATGGTAAAGGCTTTGAGATGGATTTGGTGTGTTTGTCGTTGGAGGGTTTAGATGTGGTTCTGGGAATGAATTGGTTGCAGTTTAATCGGGTTCATATTGATTGTTATCATAAGCTAGTAAGATTTCCTTCTCTTGAGGAAGACGAAGACTCGAGTTTCTTATCTACCAAAGAGCTGAAGAAACTTTTGGCGGATGAAGCTCAGTTGTTTAGGTTGTTTGCATCGTTGACGGTGGATAGTCAAGTTTCACTTGAGGTGTTTCCTGTTGTGTGTGATTTTCCGGAAGTGTTTCCTGAGGGTATTTCAGATGTGCCGCCAAAGAGAGAGGTGGAGTTTTCTATAGATCTAGTTCCTGGTACTAGACCTGTGTCGATGGCACCTTAAAGAATGTCGGCATCTGAGTTGGTTGAGTTAAAGAAGCAATTGAACGAATTGTTGGAAAAGAGGTTTGTGAGGCCAAGTGTGTCGCCTTGGGGTGCTCCAGTTTTATTGGTGAAAAAGAAAGATGGAAGTATGCGATTGTGTATTGATTATCGCCAGTTGAATAAGGTGACGATTAAGAATAAGTATCCTCTTCCGAGAATTGATGATCTGATGGATCAGTTGGTAGGTGCGTGTGTGTTTAGTAAGATTGACTTGAGGTCGGGCTATCATCAGATTAGGGTGAAAGAGGAAGATATTCAGAAGACGGCTTTTAGGACACGTTACGGTCATTATGAATATTTTGTGATGCCGTTCGGGGTTTCTAATGCGCCAGGTGTGTTTACGGAGTACATGAATCGTATTTTCCACGAGCATTTGGATCGTTTTGTTGTTGTGTTTATTGATGATATCTTGATTTATTCTAAGTCATGGGAGGAACATGCGGAGCATTTGCGCATTGTGTTGCAGGTTTTAAAGGAAAGGAAACTTTTTGCCAAGTTGTCCAAGTGTGAGTTCTGGTTGTCAAAAGTGAGTTTTCTTGGTCATGTGATTTCAGGTAATGGTATCGCTGTGGATCCATCTAAAGTAGAAGCAGTTCTACAATGGGAGGCTCCGAGATCTGTTACTGAAATTAGAAGCTTTTTGGGTTTAGCCGGATATTATCGAGGGTTCATTGAAGGTTTTTCTAAGCTAGCACTTCCATTGACCCAATTTACTTGTAAAGGTCAAGCGTTCATTTAGGATATTCGGTGTGAGGAAAGTTTTAGTGAGCTAAAGAGAAGATTGATGACAGCTCTGATTCTGATTTTGCAGAATCCTACTGAACCGTTTGTGGTGTATTGTGATGCGTCTTTGATTGGGCTAGGTGGAGTGTTGATGCAAGAAGGTAAGGTTGTGGCTTATGCTTCGAGGTAATTGAGGGTGCATGAGAAAAATTATCCTACTCATGATCTTGAATTAGCGGCTGTGGTTTTTGTGTTGAAGATTTGGAGGCATTATCTCTACGGTGCAAGATTTGAAGTCTTTAGTGATCATAAAAGTTTGAAATACTTGTTTGATCAGAAAGAGTTGAATATGAGGCAACGGAGATGGTTGGAATTTTTGAAGGACTACGATTTTAGCTTGAATTACCATCCTGGTAAAGCTAATGTGGTAGTCGATGCGTTAAGCCGGAAATCGTTGCATATGTCCGCTTTGATGGTTAAGGAGTGGGAACTTTTGGAAGCATTTAGGGATTTGAGTTTGGTGTGTGAATTGACGTCTGGCAATGTAAGGCTTGGTATGTTGAAGGTTACTAATGATTTTCTGTTGACCGTAAGCGAGAAACATAAATTGGATGTGAATTTTGTTGATTTGATGACGGTGGGTGATAAAAGTGAAAATGAGGACTTTAAAGTGGATGATAAAGGTGTTTTGAGGTTCCGAGGTAGAATTTGTATTCCTGATGATTCGGAGTTGAAAAGGATGATTCTGGAGGAAGGACACCGGAGTAATTTGAGTACACATCCGGGAGCTAATAAGATTTATCAAGATCTGAAGAAGATCTTTTGGTGGTCCGGTTTAAAGAGAGATGTGGCTCAGTTTCTGTATGCATGTTTGACGTGTCAAAAGTCGAAGGTAAAACATCTGAAGCCTAGTGGTTTGTTGCAACCGTTGGATATTCCTGTGTGGAAATGGGATAGCATTTCTATGGACTTTGTGACAGGGTTGCCGAACACTCAGCGGGGACATAATTCTATTTGGGTGGTTGTGGATAGGCTGACTAAATCGGCGCATTTCATTACGATTGACATCAGTTTTTCTTTGGAGAGGTTGGCTGAGATTTATATCAGTGTGATTGTGAAGTTACATGGTGTTCCATTGAGCATTATTTCAGATCGAGATCCGAGGTTTACCTCGAGATTTTGGGAAAGTTTACAAAAGGCGTTGGGTTCTAAATTGAGATTGAGTTCGGCTTATCATCCTCAGACGGATGGACAGACCGAGAGAACGATTCAGTCGTTGGAAGATTTGTTGTGGGCTTGTGTTCTTGAACAAGGTGGTGCGTGGGATAGTTAGCTTGCGTTGATTGAATTCACGTATAACAACAGTTTCCATTCGAGTATTGGAATGGCACTGTTTAAAGCGTTGTATGGATGAAGATGTCGAACACCGTTGTGTTGGCACGAATCTGGTGAGAGTTCGGTGGTTGGACCGGAATTGATTCAACAGACTACAGAAAAGGTGAAACTTATTCGTGAGAAAATGAAGGCTTCTCAGAGTAGGCAAAAGAGTTATCATGATCGAAGGACGAAAGATCTTGAGTTTCAAGAGGGCGATCATGTATTTTTTAGAGTTACACCGGTGACGGGTGTTGGTCATGCATTGAAGTCGAAGAAGCTTACTTCTCGGTTTATTGGTCCTTACCAGATATCCGCGAGAGTGGATGTTGTGGCTTATAGGGTGGCGGTGCCGCCAAGTCTGTCGAATTTGCATGATGTGTTCCATGTTTCACAGCTTCGAAAGTATGTTCCAGATCCTTCGCATGTGATTCTGATGGATGAGGTTGAGGTAAGTGAGAACCTTACGGTTGAGGCGTTACCAGTGAGGATTTTGGATCGCGAGCTGAAACGGTTAAGAGGAAAGGAAATTGCGCTTGTGAAAATAGCGTGGGGAGGCGCCGCTAAGGGCAATTTGACTTGGGAGTTGGAGAGTCGGATGCGGGAATCGTATCCAGAGTTGTTCGTCTCAGGTATGATTTTCGAGGACGAAAATTTCTAAGTGGGGGAGAGTTGTAACGCCCCAGTTTTAGTTAGTTTTATTTAATTGAGTCGTTTTGATTATTTTATTATTATATTATTTTATTTTTGACTTTTATTTGGAAATATGTTATTTTTCATCGAGATTATATTTTATCGCGTTTTGGGAGCGTTTGCGAGATATTTGAGTGTAGGGGTATTTGGTATTTTCATTTATTTTCTTAAGTTAGAAATGAATAAAAATAGAAAGAGGAAGAAAGAAATGAAGAGAAGAGAAAGAAGAAAAGAGAAAAACTTGTGGATTTGGGAACCGATTCAACCGACTTTTCAAACGCGATTTAATCGGGTAAGGGTGCGAAACTCGATTATACTATGTTTGTGTATGATTATGTATGTTTGTGTGGAAGTTTTATTGGTTTTTAAATATAGGTCGAAATGAGATAAACGAGTAGAAATCGATGTTTCCGCGGTTGGAAATCTGTGTAAATGTTGTAGAATACTAGTTACCATGATTAGATTATGTTTTGATTGCTATGTGTTGGTTTGGAAGTGTTTTGGTGGAGAAAATATGGTTTTGGGTTATGTAACAGCGCTGCTGGGTTTTGCTGAATTCGCAGGTTCGCACTGCGAATCCCCTAGCGAAGGGGAAAGCGAGCATTCGTTGGCTATTCGCACTGCGAATGTGAGGGCGAGCATTCGCCAGAGACTCGCACTGCGAACTTTGTGTTGTTTTATGTTGTTTTCTTTCTGCCACTGTTCGCTGGGAGACTCGCACTGCGAAGGGGGAAGCGAAGATTCGCTGGGAGTTTGCACTGCGAACGTTAGGAATTTTTTAGGCTATTTTCCTTTCTGACTTGGTTCGCTGGGACATTCACACTGCGAATGAAGAAGCGAAGGACTCGCTAGGAGCTTCGCATTGCGAACGTGACAGCTTTTCCCAATTTGTTTTCTTTATAACTTTTGATCCGTAAGTCGGTTTGAGGCGCAATTTGGTGCGTTGGAAAGCTTTTGACATGTTCTTTCTTATATTATTGGTTTTGAGACTAGTGGTCTATTTAATTATGTCGGGATTTGGAAAGGGGTCGTTTTGTCAACTTGTGCCGTTTTAATTGTGTGTATTTGATGTGTTATCATGCAATATGCCTTTGATAGATATGGTATGACTGGTGTGTTGTTGTATGATGTAAATGCATTGTTTTGGGCTTGATGGTAAAGCATGATTATTATTGATTGAGATGGTTGCATATATGTGTGCATTTGAATGTCATGAGTCATTGTATGCTAAGCATCATGATATGCATTCTTGTGATGTTGTGTGCCCTAGTGGGTGTGAGCGACGAATCGGTTCCAGAGGGAATCCGCTATAACATCGTGTGCCTTAAAAAAATAAGAGGACCTAAAGCGGTTGATTATAGACGATCGTGTGCCTTATACAAAGAGGACCTAAAGCGATCGGATCGTGTGCCTTATACAAAGAGGACCTAAAGCGATCCATAAATGTCGTGTGCCTTAAAAAAATAAGAGGACCTAAAGCGACGGGGAACATCGTTTGCCCGAAGGGGTGTTACATGAGTAATCCTAAGTAACAAGCGATGATTCCAATAGTTCCTGAGTGAACTAGTGTTGAGAAATGATGGATGGATGGTACCGCATGTGCATTGGCATAGAGTCGTTGTGTCGGTCTCTTTGCATTTGCATAAATCATGAATGGATTGATCGTATGTGGAATTGTAGATGAAATTGATGAGTTGATATATGTATATATGTTGGCGATATGTGTATTGTGCATGGTTGATATACCTTGGTAATGGATATATGAAGTATACTTTGTGTTGTTTGTGTTTGAGTTCTGGTATAAGTGGTGGTGAGAATATTTTATATGTGTATTTTTGTGTTATTATATAATTATATGCAATTATATTATGATTGTGTTTCTCACCCTTCTGCTGTTTTAAATGCTCTATGAGGCATTGCAGATTAGATGCTAGAGGTCTTTTTGTGAAGCTTAGGTCTTCATTCTTTTGTCGGTCGGCTCTGATATGTAGCATCGGGTAGTCGGGGAGATCGAGTGTGATTATTTTGTATTATGTAGATGTATCTTTTGGTTTGTACATGTATGATGTTGGATATGACAGACAAACTTTTTATGGTATATATATATATATATATGAGTTTCAGTTACAGATTTTCCGCTTTTATTCTGTATCTGAATTGTGGGTGTTAGGAACTCAGTTCCTTTGTTATGTGCTACCTGAATTGTTGCATATCTATATGAGCAGGTTTATGTGTATTTGTTTCAAATTGATGTGACGCCTCTGTCTATGCCGTGAATTTTTAATTATGCTCTGATTAATTGTTATCGCTTTAATAGCCTGGGGGTGTAGAAGGGGGTGTTACAACGGATCCGGAACATACTTCCGAAGCTGTGAAACATGGAACACATCATGCAAATTCGAAAGATTCGGCGGCAACGCCACCCGATAAGCCACAACACCCACTCTCGCAGATATCTGGTAAGGACCAATAAACCGAGAAGTAAGCTTCTTCGACTTCTATGCACGCCCAACACCCGTCACCGGTGTAACTCTAAAAAATACATGATCGCCTTCTTGAAACTCGAGATCTTTCCTCCTTCGATCATGATAACTCTTCTGCCTACTCTGAGAAGCCTTCATCTTTTTACGAATAAGTTTCACCTTTTCCGTAGTTTGTTGAATTAACTCCGGTCCAACCACCGAACTCTCACCAGTTTCATGCCAACACAACGGCGTTCGTCATCTTCTTCCATACAACGCTTCAAAATGTGCCATTCCAATACTCGAATGGAAATTGTTGTTATACGTGAATTCCACCAACGAAAGATAACTATCCCAAACACCACTTTGCTCAAGAACACAAGCCCGGAAAAAATCTTCCAATGACTGAATAGTTCTCTCGGTCTAACCATCCGTCTGAGGATGATAAGCACAACTCAATCTTAACTTGGAACCAAACGCCTTTTGTAAACTTTCCCAAAATCAGGAAGTAAACCTCGGATCTCGATCCGAAACAATACACAACGGAACACCATGTAGCTTCATAATCACACGGATATAAATCTCATCCAACCTCTCCAAAAAAAAACTGATGTCAATCGGAATGAAATGCGCCGATTTAGTCAGCCTATCCACAACCACCCAAATGGCATTATGCCCCCTCGGAGTATTCGGTAACCCTGTCACAAAATCCATAGAAATGTTGTCCCATTTCCACTCGGGAATATCCAACGGTTGCAATAATCCACTAGGCTTATGATGTTCTACCTTTGACTTCTGACACGTCAAACACGCATAAACAAGCTGAGCCACATCCCTCTTCAATCCGGACCACCAAAAGATCTTCTTCAAATCTTGGTACATCTTATTAGCTCCCGGATGTATACTCAAACTACTCCGGTGTCCTTCCTCTAAAATCATCTTTTTCAATTCCAAATCATCCAGAATGCAAATTCTATTACGGAATCTCAAAACACCCTTATCATCCACTTTAAAGTCACCATTCACACCTTTATCTCCAACCGTCATCAAATCAACAAATTTCACATCCAGCCTCTGTTTCTCGCTAACGGTCAACAGAAACTCATTAGTAACCTTTAACATACCAAGCCTCACGCCCTCAGATGTCAACTCACACACCAAACTCAAATCTCTAAATGCTTCCAAAAGATCCCACTCTTTAACCATCAAAGCGGACATATGCAAAGATTTCCGGCTTAACGCATCGGCTACCATATTAGCTTTACCAAGATGGTAATTCAAGCTAAAATCGTAGTCCTTCAAAAATTCCAACCATCTCTGTTGCCTCATATTCAGCTCTTTCTGATCACACAAGTATTTCAAACTCTTATGATCACTAAAGACTTCGAATCTTGCACCGTAGAGATAATGCCTCCAAATTTTCAACACACAAACCACTGCCGCTAATTCTAATTCATGAGTAGGGTAGTTTTTCTCATGATCCCTTAATTGCCTCGAAGCATAAGCCACAACCTTACCTTCCTGCATCAACACTCCACCTAAACCAATCAAAGACGCATCGCAATACACCACAAATGGTTTGCTGGGATTCGGCAAGATCAAAATCGGGGTTGTAGTCAATCTTCTCTTCAGCTCACTAAAACTTTCCTCACACTGTATATCCCAAATGAACGCTTTACCTTTACAAGTCAGTTGGGTCAAAGGAAGTGCTAACTTGGAAAAACCTTCAATGAATCTTCGATAATATCCAGCTAAACCCAAAAAGCTTCTAATTTCAGTAACAGGTCTAGGAGCCTCCCATTGTAGAACTGCATCTACTTTAGATGGATCCACAGCAATACCATTACCTAAAATCCAGAACTCACACTTGGACAACTTGGCATAAAGTCTCGTTTCCTTCAAGATTTGCAATACAATACGTAAATGCTCCGCATGTTCCTCCCGAGACTTAGAATAAATCAAGATGTCATCGATAAGCACAACAATAAATTGATCCAAATGCTCATGGAAAATGCGATTCATATACTCCATAAACACTCCCGGCGCATTAGAAACCCCGAACGGCATCACGAAATATTCGTAATGTCCGTATCGTGTCCTAAAAGCCGTCTTTTGAATATCTTCCTCTTTCACTCTAATCTGATGATAACCTGACCTAAAATCAATTTTACTAAACACAAACGCACCTACCAACTGGTCCATCAAATCATCAATTCTCGGAAGAGGATACTTATTCTTAATCGTCACCTTATTCAGCTGGCGATAAGCAATACACAATCGCATACTTCCATCTTTCTTTTTCACCAATAAAACTGGAGCACCCCAAAGCGATACACTCGGCCTCACAAACCTCTTTTCTAACAATTCATTCAACTGCTTCTTCAACTCAACCAACTCAGATGCCGACATACGATAAGGTGCCATAGATACAGGTCTAGTACCAGGAACTAGATCTATAGAAAACTCCACCTCTCTCTCTCTGGTGGCACATCTGAAATATCCTCCGAAAACACCTCTGGAAAATCACACACGACTGGAACCACATCAATTGCAACTTGACTATCCACAGTCAACGATGCAAACAATCCGAACAACTGAGCTTCATCTGCCAAACGTTTCTTCAACTCTTTGGTAGATAAGAAACTCGATTCCTCGTCTTCTTCAAGAGAAGGAAATCTTACCAACTTATGATAACAATCGATATGAACTCGATTGAACTGCAACCAATTCATTCCCAGAACCATGTCTAAACCCTCCAATGGCAGACACACCAAATCCATATCAAAATCCTTACCATAAATGGTCAAAGGACAACTTAAACAAACCAAAGAAGTAGTTACTGACCCCATTGTTGGAGTATCGATAACCATCTCTCCACCCATCGAAGACAACAAAAGATTCAAACGCTGCGCACACTCAGACGAAATAAACGAATGAGTCGCTCCGGTATCAATAATAGCAACTAAAGGCGTACTATTAATAAAACAAGTACCTCTGATCAGACGATCTGCACTAGTGGTCTGCTAATGCAAACACTTTCCCTCCAGCTTGAGCTTGCTTTAGTTTTGGACACTTCGCACTAACATGACCAGGTTCACCACAGTTGAAACACTTCACCACATTCCTCTTGCAATCAGTTGTGACATGTCCTATACCTCCACAATTGGAACACTTCCTTATATCCTTTCTACATTCAAACTGACGATGTCCTAAGTCACCACACCTATAACATCTCAGAGGATTATACGTACCTCCCCCACTTGGCCTTTTATCAGTATTAGCCCTTTGCTTACCCTTGTCAGCTGGTGACACATAATGACCACCATGAAACGGTTGCTTTCCTTTCCTTTCGTTCACACTCTTATAATGAGTAGAACGAGCTTTGCTATCCTCCTCAAAAATTCTACAACAATCCACCAAATCCGAAAACCTTCTGATCCTTTGATAACCAATTGCCTGCTTGATCTCAAGACGCAACTCGTTCTCAAACTTCACACATTTGGAAAACTCCACAGTTACTTCAGCATAATGTGGAGAAAACTGAACAAGCTCCACAAACTTAGCAGTGTAAGCAATAACAGACATGTAACCCTGCTTCAACTCCAAGAACTCTGTTTCTTTCTTTCCTCTAACATCTTCAGGAAAATACTTCCTCAAAAACTCCTTGCTAAACAAAGCCCAAGTGACCTCTTCACCTGCAGCTTCCCACACATGACGCGCACTAACCCACCAATCATCAGCCTTCTCCTGCAACATGTGAGTACCCAATCTCACCTTATGTTCCTCAGCACAGTCCATCACTCGAAAGATTCTTTCAATCTCCTTAAGCCAAATCTGAGCACCATCAGGATCATGCCTTCCTTTGAAGATAGGCGGTTTGTTCTTCCTGAACTCATCATTCCCACCAGCATTAGGTGCACCCCGCACAGCCTGAGCCATAGCTTGCATCGCAGCAGCAAGAGCATCATCATTCCTTCCAGCCATATTCTGTTCATATCCAATAACAGTAACTATGGTTAAACAATCATCTCTCTAGAACACAACTGACGCACAACAAACAACTTGGTCAAAACGACCGACACGGACTGACACAAACTGACACAATTGGCACAACTGGCTCAACTGGCACTGATACCACTTAATGTAACACCCCCAATCTATACCCCCCAATTAATTAAAGCGATAACAGATAATCAGAGTATAATTAATACATTCATGGCATATGCGGGAGCGTCACATCAAAATGATGAAATAAAATAACCTGCTCAAATAGATATGCAACAATCAGGTAGCAACATAAACAGAGGAACTCGGTTCCTAACACCCACAATTCAGATACAGAATAAAAGCGGAAAATCTGCAACTGATATCTCATATTTATAAACATAAGAGTTTTTCTGTCCTATACAGAGTCATACATGTCAAATCCAAAAAGATATATATACATAATGTCACATAACGATCTCCCCGACTACCCGGTGCTACATATCAGAGTCGACCGACAAAAGAATGAAGACCTAATCTTCACAAAAAGACCTCCAGCATCTAATCTGCAATGCCTCATAGAGAATTCAAAACAGCAGAAGGGTGAGAAACACAATTATAATATAGTTGCATACAATTATGTAATAACAGGAAATACGCACACAACAACATTCTCACCACAACATATACCATAATTCAAACACAAAACAACACGATTCTTATCTCATACATCCACCACAAAGGCATAGCAATCATGCTCAATACATTTATCACCAACATGTGTATATATCAACTCATCAATTCCATTCACAAATCCCACACATAATCAATCCATTCATGATTTATGCAAATGCACAAAGACCGACACAACGACTCTATGCAATGCCATACGGTACCGTTCCATCCATCATCTAATCATTAATTCACTCAGGAATTATTGGAATCATCGCTTGTTACTTAGTGTAACTCCCCGTCGGGCAAACGATGTTCCCCGTCGCTTTCGGTCCTCTTTGTATAAGGCACACGACGTTTATGGATCGATTTCGGTCCTCTTTGTATAAGGCACACGATCCGATCGCTTTCGGTCCTCTTTGTATAAGGTACATGATCGTCCATAACGTCGCTTTCGGTCCTCTTTGTATAAGGCACACGACCGTTACAGCAGATCCCCTCGGGAATCATTTCGTCGCTCACACCCACTAGGGCACACGACATCACAAGAATTCATATCATGATGCTTGGCATACAGTGACTCATGACAATCAAATGCATACACATATACAACCACGTAAACCATTCCAACATCCATAATCATGCATATACAATCAAACATAACACAATGCATTTATTTTCCCTTAGGCCGCAAAACATCATCACAACATTTCATCACATACATTCACATCATATAACAGCACACAAGCTCTACGTTATATATCAAAAAGCGTATCGCAGGTTAACATATCAATTACACACATTTCCTAATTCCTGACACAATTAAATCGTCCAACCATCCCAAAACCATTCCTATAAGAAAGAACATCTCATTAGCTTTCCAACGCATCCAACCGCGCCTCAATCCGAGTTACGGATCAAAAGTTATGAAGAAAACAAAACGGAACAATCTGTCATGTTCGCTATGCGAAACTCCTAGCGAGCATTCTCTTTCCTCATTCGCCGTGCGAAGCCCTAGCGAACCGTGGCAGAGAAAAAACAGCATAAAGTTCGCTTTGCGAACTGCTGGCGAGCATTCGCCTACCTATTCGTACTGCGAAGCCCTGGCGAGCCTTCGTTTTCCTCTTCGCAGCTGTTCGCACTGCGAACCTGCAAATTCTGGGATTCGCAGCAGCGCTTTTACTCATCCTAAACCACCATTCCCCCCCCCCCCCCAAAACACATCCAAACCAAAACATAACAATCAGAACATATTCCAATCATAACAACAAGTATTCTACCGCATTTCAACCGCAAAAACATCGATTTCTCTCGTTTCCTCTCATTCGACCTAGAATTGAAAATCTAGGAAAAACCAACAAACACATACATGATCATACACAAACATAGCATAACCGAGTTTCGCACCCTTACCCGATTAATCGCGCTTCGAAGTGTCGGTTGAATCGATTACTTAAACTCCAAGTTTTTCCTCTTTTTCTTCTTCTCATTCTCCTTTTCTCTTCTCTTCTTTTTTCTTTCTATTTTCTCTCTTTTCTTTCTATGTTTCTATTATAAAATAAAAACAATATCTACCCAAGCCAAAAAGACCAAAATACTCCTACACTCAGTTTTCTCGCAAACGTTCCCAAAACGCGATAAAACATAATAACCAAGAATAAAATAATATAAAAAAACAAAAATAATTAAATCGACTCAATTAAATAAATCTAACAAAAAACCGGGGCGTTACAAGTTCAGCTAGCAGTTTCCTGATGTCCATTCCAAGATTAACGTCTTCTTTGATCACAGTAAGGAGGTTGACTTCCAAGAGATTAGCTTTCACCTGCTGAACCAGAAGGTTGGTAGCATCATCGCCAGTATCAGCCAACGGAGAGTTGGAAACTTGGGCCGATTTGAGTGGGAGTAGTTACTGAAAAACGTGAAAACCCACGTCTTCCTAGGGAGTATGAGCGATGATGAGATGCTAGGTGAATCTCTTGGAAGTGACAATGCGCCGTAAAAAGGGTTATGATGACAATGACGTCAGCAACAGTGGAAACGACGTCAAAGAATTATGATAAAAAAGGCCACGTCTCTCTTGTTTGATGCAAATCGAAACATGGCCTTTTGGGGGGCAATTTGTTACACTGGATTTTTCGACCTAACTATGAATGGAAAGTGTTCATGAGGCTAGCCATAAATGTACCACGTGGAAGACAAAAATAGAGTTAACGTGATTAAAATGACTCAATGTCGGGGGTCACCTATAGTGATGCTGGTCGAAAGTGGTGTTGTCGAAAAGCCTAATGAAAGCATAGGGACTCACTGAATTAATCACCATGCTACGGTAGCACTTAATGAAATGGAATACCAGGTCTTTTAAGTAAACTTTACTTTTCTGCACTTTATTTTAAAAGTCTTTTAACTTTCAGCCCTTTATCTTACTGCACTTTATCTTTCTACGCAAGCACTTTACTCCATTTTACCTTGCATTTCGTTCGCATTTGCCTTGCATTTCAGTCACGTTTCTCTATCACGACGTGGTTCTAGAAGTTTGCGTTAACTTCGGCGAACACCCCTATTTTCGATAAAAAAACGACACACAAATATGTCCGGGAGATTTTCGAGTTTAATCCCTTAAGTATTAATATAAACTTGCATTTGTTCTGCGAATTTTCACCGCAAACAGCTCCTCTGCAACATTTTTCTGTCAAACTTTGTTATGAATCTAGACAGGGTAAAGGCTGTAGACTGCTATTTTCGACGACAATGGATTGATTGGAAAACAAAAAGTAGAAGGAGTTGGTCGAAATATTTTTGACTCAAGATTTGATTCTAAATTAAAAGCTAGTCGAAGACGGTTTGGAAACTCAAACAAGTGATGTGAATTTCTCTAAGTAATAAAGAAGTTCATTATTTCGACAACTTGAGTTGGAGAGGTATTTCGTCAGATAGTTTGAAATTCAAAATTGAGAGGGAGATGCAGTTGAAGAAATCAGACGCGTGGAGCATATCCAAGGCAATGAAGCATGCAAGACGCCATTTGTCACATTTAGGGGAAATAGTTGTTATCGACAGTTGTTTGGTTTGTATATAAATAGGTAGTCATAGTATAAAAAAATGGTGTGCATTTCAAAATTGTGCAAGTTATTCAAATTACTCAAAGTAACCGTGTGAGAGAAACAAGTCATTATGGAAAAAATGTACATTTGAGAAAAACACCAGTTTATTACTTGCAATTCTTTATAAAATTTAAGTTTGTTTACAATACTCTTTAAGATTCTGCAAATTTTATTCTTGTCATGTTACTTTCATTTCACCAGTTATTTACCAATTCCAAGTTCTATTTATTTTAGTTAGTCGAAAATTACCAACTGTGAGAACAATAATAAAACAATGATGAAAAGGTTAGAGTTTTACTCAAATTGTCAGCATTTTTAAAGCACTGTGTCCTAGGATTTGTGTGGTCGGTCCTGTTAGTAAACTAATTCCACAAATTAGAAGACCAGAGGTTGTTTGCTAAATTTCAAGGCGAACAAATTGGCACGCCCAGTGGGACCTTGTGCGTTTTGACAATTTTTTTTAAACCTTTATTTTTAAGTTTTCTTTTCCATTGTAGTCGTCTTCGTTTTGTTGTATGAAATTAAGGAGCGGTAAGATTGTCGAAAATAACGAAGAAAGACCCAGAAGGAGACGAGTACGCAGAATGGCAAATCCAAATCCACCTAACAACCAGAATCCTACGAATAATGAAGTACCACCCCCTAACCCTTCGACTGGGGGCAATATGGCCTCAATATCAGTATCAGAGGCTACGCAATCAACAGCGGGTTCGACACCTGCGCATTCGATTCCCCAAAATGCGCCAAGTTTTTCTACTATGGGGTCTCATATGCAACAAATGACACCCCCTCCTCCAGGAAGCACGTACAGGCCTTTTGTGTCTAGTTTTACGATGCCTCCATTAAACCGAGATCAACCATATGGAATGCCAACTACGGTGATGGCAAGTTTACATAATACGTCACCAATATATACAGATCCCATGATTAATGTAACTTTGCCTTTGCAAGGATCAGGATCTAGCGCAAACCATATAGGGAGAATGACTCAGCCGTTGGCAACAGGGTATCAGACCTATATGCCAAGTATCACTAACAATTCTGCGCAAGTGATTAGGCAACAAATAGATGAGAGTAACCATGACATGGTTCAGATGTTGACTCAACAAATGGGGGTTGTATTTAACCGATTGATTCAAAATACCACTCAAACTAACCAACAATTGGCAGTGCAAATGGCGCGTATTACCGATTTTTTTTGGCGTTCCCCAACCCATTCAAAGAGAGCAAGTAGTCCAGAACCCAAGGATAGTCGTCGAAGAGGAACCTACTATAAACCAAAGACAAATAAATGTTCCTCAAGCGAACCCTAGAGACCAAGAAGTAGTGGTCGAACCACCCCGGGTCGAAATTCCATGGGTGTTAGTAAATAGGGATCAAAATGCTGATGATGTTGTGCAACGAATACGTTGTAATAACATGCCAGCAGAAAACAATTTAGCAGCCATGGTCGAAAGAATAATGGCTCGAAATGGGGTAAATGTAGGACTACAAAGGCCTAGTTACACATCACCATTATCTGAGTATATATTGCAGGAAGATTTACCCCCAAGATGGAAAGTCCCCAAGTTCACTAAGTTTTCAGGAGACACGAGTGAATCGACAGTCGAACATGTGGCCTGATACTTGATCGAAGCAGGCGAAATAGCGCCAATGAGAACTTGAAGATAAAATATTTTTCGAGTTCTCTGACGAAAAATGCTTTTACTTGGTTTACATCTTTGCCTGCAGGTTCGGTCCATACATGGACCCAGTTGGAGAGATTGTTCCATGAACAATTTTATATGAGACAAACAAAGATAATTTTGATGGAATTGGCTAGCGTCAAGAGAAAATTCTCTGAGCCAATTGATGATTACTTGAATAGGTTTAGGTTGCTTAAGGCAAGATATTTCACACAAGTGCCTGAACATGAGTTGGTCGAAATGGCCGCAGGTGGCCTTGATTATTCGGTCAGAAAGAAATTATACACACAATATTTGAGAGACATGGCCCAATTGGCTGATAGAGTTAGACATGTCGAAAGACTAAAGACTGAAAAATCTAGAGCCAATAAGAATAAAAAAGAGAGAGTGGCTTATGTCGGAGTGTGTCAAGATAAGGACGAAAGTGAATCACCAAATTTCGGCGAGCAGGAAATTGATTTGGCAGAACTGAAACAGGGTCTTCCATATGCTTGTAAAGTTTTGGCTCCGTCGAACGGGAAGGACCCAATCGAGTCTGAAAAGAATGATAAGTTCCCCAAAAGGACTTATACATTCGACGTTACCAAGTGCGACAAAATATTTGATTTATTAGTCAAGGATGGCCAACTGATAGTGCCACCTGGTACTAAAGTGCCTCCTCTAGAACAACAAAAGAAGAGAGGTTTTTGTAAGTACCATAATTTCAGCTACCCCAAATGATGAATATCCTATGCCAGTGGTGGAAATGCTTGTCGATTCTGCCGCAGGCCATGAATACCTGAGTATGCTTAATGGATACTCTGGTTATAACCAGACTTTTATTGCAGAAGAAGATGTTCCTAATACATCATTTCGATGTCCTGGAGTCTTAGGCCCCTACGAATGGGTGGTGATGCCTTTTGGCTTGAAAAATGCTGGAGAAACTTATCAGCGAGCCATGAATTCAATTTTTCACGATTTCATTAAGACTTTTATGTAGATTTATATTGATGACATTGTTATTAAGTCTGTTTCAGGAGAAAGTCACATTGACCACCTTCGACAGTCCTTTGAAAGGATGAGGAAGTATGGTCTAAAAATGAATCCTCTCAAATGTGCGTTTGGTGTGGAGGCAGGAGACTTCCTAGGCTTTGTGGTCCACAAGAAGGGGATCGAAATAAACCAAAACAAGGCCAAAGCAATAATGGAGGCGAAAGCGCCATCAACAAAGAAGGAATTGCAGTCTTTACTTGGGAAGATTAATTTTCTCAGAAGGTTCATCTCCAACCTTAGTGGGAAGACGCAAGCCTTCTCTCCTCTACTTCGACTAAAAAAGGAAAACTTTGCATGGGGGCAAGAGCAACAAGATGCCTTCGACAAAATCAAGGAGTACTTGACGCATCCCCCTATTTTGATGTCACCTTGTAGAAGTAGAAGTATGAGGTTGTACATAGCCGCGTCAGATAAGATAATAGGGAGTATGTTAGCCCAAGAGGATGAAAATGGTGTCGAAAGAGCCATTTATTACCTCAGTAGAGTCTTAAATAATGCAGAAACTAGATATAATGTGATCGAAAAGTTGTGTTTATGTGTGTACTTTTCATGTATGAAGTTAAAGCACTATATAAAACCAGTTGATGTTTATGTTTCTTCCCATTTCGACGTAATAAAACATATGTTATCTAAACCAATTTTGCATAGTCGAATTGGAAAATGGGCTTTAGCATTAACTGAATATTCCTTGACATACTTACCATTAAAAGCTGTCAAAGGACAAGTGGTGCCTGATTTTATAGTCGACCATGCCATAAACGAAGAGGTTGTGGACTATGTCGAAATAGAGCCATGGAAGTTATATTTCGATGGTTTTAGTCATAAGAATGGAACTGGTGTAGGAGTTTTGATTATTTCTCCTAAAAGAATTCCAACAAAATTCAAGTATAAAGTCGAAGGACTGTGTTCAAATAACGAAGCCGAATACGAAGCTTTAATAGCAGAACTTGAAATTTTATTGGAATTGGGGGCAACTAGAATCGAAATAATGGGAGACTCTGAGTTAGTAGTAAAGCAAATAACCAAGGAGTACAAGTGAGTCAAAGAAAATTTGATCATGTACTTCGTAGTAGCTAATCGACTATTGAAGAAGTTCGATATGGTTACAATTCGACATATTCCTCGAATAGAAAACCATGAGGCAAATGATTTAGCACAAATAGCCTCTAGATACAAAGTGTCCAAAGAGAAATTGCAGAAAGCCATTGAAGGAAGAGGAAGAGTCGTGTCAACTAGGTTATCCCCATCAGATCTGGAGACAATAAAGCTAGGATACGTTGACGAAGAAAACTTTGAGATTTTTAACGTGGATGATTCAAGGGTTGAAGATTGGAGGAAACCTATCAGGGAATACTTACAAAACCCAAATAGACCGGTTGAACGAAAATTCAAGTATCGAGCTTTAAGTTATGTGCTTTTTGAAAACGAATTATTCAAGAAAACTCCAGGGGGGATATTGCTGAAGTGTTTAAGTGAAGCTGAAGCGTACATAGCCTTGTCGAATGTGCATAATGGGGCATGTGGCGCACATCAAGCTGGACATAAGATGAAATGGCTATTATTCCGACAAGGAGTATATTGGCCAACTATGTTAAAAGATTGCGTCGAATTTGGCAAAGGTTGCCAAGAATGTCAGGTACACGCAGGGATACCACATGTTCCTGCAAGCGAATTACATTCTATAATAAAGCCTTGGCCATTTAGAGGTTGGGCTTTGGACTTAATTGGAGAGATTCGACCGGCCTCTTCAAAAAGCCAGAGATATATTTGGTTGGGGTCGATTATTTTACAAAGTGGATCGAAGCCATACCTTTGGTGAATGTGGATCAGTAAGCAGTAATTGAATTTATCCAGAAACATATCATTTATAGGTTTGGGATCTCAGAAACAATAACAACAGATCAGGGATATGCATTCACTGGTAAGAATATGCAAGCATTTGCGAAGGAAACGGGGTTTAAGCTTCTTACATCAACGCTTTATTACGCTCAGGCCAATGGACAGGTCGAAGCAGCAAATAAAGTCATAATCAGTTTGATAAAGAAGCATGTAGGAAGAAAGCCTAAAAATTGGCACAAGACTTTGGATCAAATTCTATGGGCTTGTCGAACATCCCCTAAGGAAGCTACAAATGCAACTCTTTTTCGACTAACGTATGGCCATGACGCAGTCTTGCCAGTTGAGATATATTTGCAATCGACCCGAATTCAAAGACATCATGAGATTCCATCATATTCATATTGGAACATGATGATAGATGAGTTAGTCGATTTGGATGAAGAAAGGTTAAAAACGCTAGATTTATTGAAAAGGCAGAAGGAAAGAGTAGAAAAATCTTACAATAAAAAGGTAAAAAATAAAGCTTTTTTAATTGGTGATCTCGGCTGGAAAGTTATTCTTCCCATGGATCGAAAAGATAGATTAATGGGGAAATGGTCCCCCAAGTGGGAAGGACCTTTTCAGATTGTTAAAGTATTTTCGAATGGCGCATATGAAGTTGAGGAACTAGAAAAGGATAAAAGAGTACTGAAAATAAATGGGAAATATTTGAAAAAATATAGACCCATGTTGCAGGAAATTAAAATAACGATGGAATAATGTTACGAAAAGAAATAATACAAGTTGGTGAAATTCGCCAAACAAATGGCTTAATTGTCATTACAGATAAACCAATAGGCCTCAAAGGGCTAAGTAACATTACAACTTTAAATTAGAAAAAGATTTCTTCAACTTGTTGAACTTCGACCGTTGGATCTCAATTCGACATTCACAAAGAGCGTTGCTGGTCGAAAGCTCTTTGATTTCTTTGCCTAATGTTTGAGCTCTGTCAGCATGGTGTACTCCCACTTCCAGTTCTTTGTCAATTTCATCTTGCTTGACCTGTTGCAGTTCCTCCTTGCGTTTTTTCGCCTAGGACATTTTCTTTTGGAGCGCAGCTATTTGTTTTACCCACTTCAGAATGTTTTCGTCACAACTGGCAGCTTCTTTCTTGTTCTTTTTTAGAAATTTCTCTCAGTTCAGTCACTCTATTAATGGAGGCTGCAACGACATCCCATTCAGCAAGAACAGTCAATTTGGTAAATTACTGAAGGCGTCGAATCATGTTGGCAAAAAATGCTTTTCTCATTGATAATCGAAAAGGCATTTATTGGGGGGCAATTTGTAGACTGCTATTTTCGACGACAATGGATTGATTGGAAAACAAAAAGTAGAAGGAGCTGGTCGAAATATTTTCGACTCAAGATTTGATGCTAAATTAAAAGCTAGTCGAAGACGGTTTGGAAACTGGAACAAGTGATGTGAATTTCTCTAAGTAATAAAGAAGTTCATTATCTCGACAACTTGAGTTGGAAAGGTATTTCGTCAGATAGTTTAAAATTCAAAATTGAGAGGGAGATGCAGTTGAAGAAATCATACGTGTGGAGCATATCCAAGGTAAGGAAGCATGCAAGACGCCATTTGTCACATTTAGGGGAAATAGTTGTTATCAACAGTTGTTTGGTTTGTATATAAATAGGTAGTCATAATATGAAAAAGGGGTGTGCATTTCAAAATTGTACAAGTTATTCAAATTACTCAAAGTAACTGTGTGAGATAAACGAGTCATTATGGAAAAGATGTACGTTTGAGAAAAACACCAGTTTATTACTTGCAATTCTTTATAAAATTTAAGTTTATTTACAATACTCTTTAAGATTCTACAAATTTTATTCTTGTCACGTTACTTTCATTTCACCAGTTATTTACCAATTAAAAGTTCTATTTATTTTAGTTAGTCGAAAATTACCAACTGTGAGAACAATAATAAAACAATGATGAAAAGGTTAGAGTTTTACTCAAATTGTCAGCATTTTTAAAGCACTATGTCCTAGGATTTGTGTGGTCGGTCCTGTTAGTAAACTAATTCCACAAATTAGAAGATCAAAGGTTGTTTGCTAAATTTCAAGGCGAACAAAGGCCTGCAGATGGATGGAGTTTGCAACTTGAAATCACTATGGAAAAAGTTGTAGAAAATGAAAGTTCCGTCTAAGGTGAAGGCATTTTGTTGGAGACTGTTACACAATAAGCTCCCAACTAGACAACAACTTCTAAAAAGGAAAATTATCCATGATGTAGAATTGGCCAAATGTGTGTTCTGTAATGATGAAGAAGAATCCTTTGATCATTTGATGCTCCACTGCCCCATCACTCAACAATTTTGGATACTTTTTTGGGACTAGATTGGGCTGGTTAAACCAACATCATTTGACTGTATTATGGACTTCAAACAGGTGATGGAAACATTTAAAGGGAAGGTAGGAAAACATGTAGAAGGCTTTCTGTGGATGATAGCACGCTGGTGCATTTGAAACAAGCGTAACACTGTGATTTTTAAAGAAGATATATGTCATGCAAGGAACATTGAATTTAACATCAAATTTCTTTTTTGATTTTGGCTTGGTCTTTTTAAAAAATCATATTGTTGTAGTTTCTATGAATGGTGTAAGACACCATTAGCCTTTTTAGTGTAAGCACTTGTATAGCATAGTTGGATAATGGTTGGTTCTATTATCTTTGTAGGATTGTGAGTTTCTCTTATTTGCCATGGAGGATTGAGTACCTCTAAATCTCATTTATATGAATATTTTGCTTATTAAAAAAATCATTTAAGTTTAATAGTTGTTAATCTATATGACAGATTTATGCATAAATATAAGAAAATTACAATACGTTAAACGTGTTGCAAAGTGCATCTATGTATGTTAAGATTCCACCATCATATTCAACACTATTTTAAGAAAAAACAAATTATACTAATATGTTTAGAATTCTCAGGTTTCTACATGCCTAACAACATATTTTTCTTTTGCTATCTTTTTCCTAGTCTATATAAATTAAATTTCGACAATGCTCGCATTCTAATTTTGTCATACATCCCTAATCAAATCTACACTTTAAAAAAAACAATTGATGCTTAACTTCTTTCCACTAACAAACAAAAATTGCACCTCTTTAAATTTTATAACAGAAAATTATAGATTATCGATTACAAAATTCAACACCTACACAAAACTAAAAAGGAACTAGCTAGATATTGCATCTAATATAAAGTTTATCGACTAATTCTTCAACTACACACAAACGTCTTCCTAAAATATTGATTAACTTTTTAACCACACATTAGCGTCTAATTAAAATAATTTTCTTGAATAACTTTGATGACACTTCATTGCTGTTGTGGTAACGGAGGGTTGATTGACAATTTTGAACAAAGGAAAAATTTTAATTCTGCTTTGAATTGTTTCTCAAAATGAATAGGAGAAATGATAGAGACTGAATAGTGATTTGACTTTAGAATTTAAGAGTATTGATGATGATACAGAGGATGGGAGGAAATATAAGGATGGAGTTTTTGATAATATTGGGCTTTGTACGAGGTTAAGCAAGGCTCATTTTATATAGGAAAAAAGAATATGCACTAGCGGTATAAAATATTTTTACACTGTCAACTAATCATGGATATGTATTCCGCTAAGTCACATGTTTAATTTTAAAATATTAATATGACATGAAAGAATGTTATAATTCTATTGAATAATGATGTAAAACTAATTTACAGTTACACTACATTATCTTTAATCTCTTTCATATACCCCGTATAATTATATTAAAAAAACGGATAACAAGAAGGACATACCAAAAATGCATATTGGCCTTCACGTTTATGTTTTGTGTTACTTTTTTCTTTCTTTCTTTCCATTCCTAACCTAATAATACTAATAACTGACATAATAACTGTTTGGGCCGGCTGATATTCCAATAAGAATAAGGAGAGGTTTAGAAATTTTTTTCTTATATCCCTACTTTTATTTCTGTACCTCTATATTTTATTAAAATAACAATTATACTTTGATATATTTTTAACTAATTTATTATTTTATTGTTTAAATATTTTTTAAATTTTATTTTGCGTATCGAAAGACTTTGCAAAAGAATTCCGGTATACAAAATAAATGTTAAAAAAATGTTTAAAAAAATATTTAAAAAAATAATCACCGGAACTCTTTTGCAAAGTCTTCCAGTATACAAAAATTGACTACTGAAACTTTTTTACAAAATCTTCCGGTATACAAAAAATTTAAAAAATGACTACCAAAACTCTTTTGTAAAGTCTTCCGGTGCACAAAAATTGATTACCGGAACTCTTTTGTAAAGTCTTCTGATACACAAAAATTGACTACCGAAACTCTTTCACAAAGTCTTCCGGTGCATAAAAAAAGTTTAAAAAATGACTACCAAAATTCTTTTGTAAAGTCTTCCGGTACACAAAAATTAACTACCGAAACTCTTTTGCAAAAATTTTCGGTACACAAAATAAAAGCTAAAAAAATGTTTTAAAAAATGACTACTGAAACTCTTTTCCAAAGTCTTCCGATACACAAAAATTGATTACCCGAACTCTTTTGCAAAGTCTTCCGGTACACATAAAAAAATTTAAAAAAATGACTACCAGAACACTCTTCCGATACACTAAAATTGACTACCGAAACTCTTTTGCAAAGTCTTCCGGTACACAAACTAAAATTTAAAAAATAAAATAATAAATTAGTTAAAATTATACAAAGGTAAAATTGGTATTTTTATAGAATGTAGGGGTATAGGAATAAAAGTAAAGGTATGAGGTAAAATTTTTAGAGATTTATTGATGCTCCAAAGAAGGTCCATCAACCAATTTGATTTAAGAATAAATATTTCTAGTGCATAAGTCCTGAGGTACATTCATAGGTTTCATACATCACTCTATCTCTTTTTTAGATTTATTAACTGATTTAGGCATTGGAATTTTAACTTTGCAAGTCCATCTCCGTGATCCACTGCATCGGAGATTTGCAATACTACATCAAGAGTCAAATAACCATATCTAAACATAATTCTGGTTCCAATCCAAAACGGTGGTGTTCTATGTGGGAATTGATCTTTGATTTATGCAAAATTCCATGATCAGATCCCATCTGATCCAGATCCAGATCACTGTAATAAAACCTTCTCATGGAGACGACGACTCACATTTGTGACTGTTCTCATTCCCCTGAACAATATGGTTCGACGCTGCTTCCAATCTCTGTGATCTATGAGATCCAAGAAACTTCACCGGAACAATATATTCTCGCACCAAACCCCACTCAGTACGTGGTGCAGACCGAATAACAAGAGAATGAGAGATCGATTTTAGGTTTCCACGACCACTAAAAGGTGGATGAAGTCCCTAATGCTAGGTTGTTGTTGGTTATAACTACCACCATTGCAAACCACGTTGTTTCAAACCTCCTAATAGATGACAGAATCATGTGTAACTTGATGTACTTAGAGATCTTCGAGAAATTATGTTTACAAAGGCAAGATCTAAAATCATGTGAAGACAAGAACCTTCTAAAACTCAATAATTCTACCATTCGACTGTGTGGGGGTATTGACATGACGGTCTCGCTAAGAGAAGAGAGAGATGGAAGAAGCATGAGTGCATACTTCTTGATAATTCCTTGTGATAGTGCCTTAAACGACATCCTAGGGAGACCTTTCTTAGCAGCACTAGACACAGTGGCCTCTCTGGTCCATCTCATGATTAAGTATCACAACGATGATGGTAAGTCGTTTATTATAGTGACCGGCCTACGCAAGGCTCGTTGCATCCACAAAGCAATACCTATACGACTAAACACCACTTGCCCGGTGTCGCATCTGCGAAAATCAACCGGCGGAAAAGACAGAAGAGTCGCCACTGAACGTTATTTATCCCGACGCAGGGAAAGGAAACGATCGAAGAAAACCTCAACAAAGGGAAAGAAATTGTCATTGCAACCATAGCCTGGGTTAGGGAGTCGGTTACGCGAGAGGAAGGTATTAGCACCCCCTCGCGTTTATCGTACTCGATGGGATCCACGCTTGTTATATCGATCAAAGGGTGTAGGTATCTGAAGCTCTAATGCAAACTGAAATGGAAAAAAACGAGAAATGGAGAAACGGGGAAAGAAAGGGAAAGATGACTCGATAGAACATGCCATCCTAGGCATGCGTATTCCCTCGGGAGTGGGAAAATCAGAGTCAACGTAGTTCGGAGGACTACGGGATCGTGGGGGAAGGTTGCTCGCCAAGACATCGTCGTCTTGTGCCTACATATCCTCAATCGGACGGGAGAGAGGAAGTCAGAGCAGTCGTAATTCGACCTACAGGGTCTTCATTTGTTTTATGTTTTTTAAGTGGAATACGCTAACGTTCGCGTTCTAGCAGTTTAGGTGTTGTCGCTCGTTGCGTGGAGTCTTAAGCGTTTACCTGTTTACGGTAGAATGGAAATAACGTATCCTTTACGATTAGAGTGAAGGAGGTGAGAAGAGAATCCTGAAGAAAGACGAGTGATTTGTTTTTGTTTTTTAGAAGAAAGTGGTTTGGTTTATTGTGTTTGTGGTATTATCGTGCTAAATACTATGACATAGGAGCAGACACTTTACAAGGTCGCTCCCAACAAAACGTTTGCAAAGTACCCTAGAAGAGTAAAGAGGGCCTTCAGTAATCATTTCCCATGTGCTTAAGGCTCGTGGCACACTCTACATACAATAGTTATTAGGTGTTTTTGATTTTCTTTTTGAGAGGAGAGAAGAGAGACTCAAGGGTTGAAAGAAAACAACTAAGGGAAACTAGATCCTAATGTTATCATGCAATGGTGGCCCTATAGTTGAGTTTATGAGGGACTATCCTACTTGTTATCATACATGGATTGCTAGCCTAATGTCTCTCCTACCTCCAACTTTATCGGAAATCAAGTGGAGCTAGGAATCCTAAGGGATCATGTGAATAAACACAAGTAAACATTATTCTAATCAATCACAAAAGAGATAAGTAAAGGAGAAGTGAGATGAAAAGGAATCATGAAAGTGTAAACAACCATGTATAGTGTCACAAGTAACTTACCATCTCCAGGCCAAGCTCAACTATCAAGTAGTTGAAAGCAAAATGTAAGACCTATGTCCTAATGCACAAGGAAGTGCTCTAGTTCTACCCTAGGAACAAAGTTAAACCATAGGCAATGAAGAGTGAACCCTAGAGGTACATGACATACAAGGGGCAGTAGCTAAACCTACTCTATCCTATCTATGTTAATTTCCTAAACAATGTCAAAAGGTTACAATTTATGTCTTACAACAACACACAACATTTGCGACTTACAAACTATGTCAAAAGACTTATAAAAGTCACACAGATGGAAGTCAAGTCAAGTATTCAAGCAACATATGTGATTTAAACATGTAGAAAGCATGCTTGGAGTATTAAGAAGTAATCATGGAATGTACATCAATCATGTTCAAGTGGTTTGAAAGTTGCATTCAAAGATGTTATCTTAAGCATGCTTTGATCATTCAAGGTTACACAACAAGCAAACAAGTGTGAGATGAACTCACAAGTCATAGGTCAGAAGTGGAGACATGTATATAATGTCTAATATCAACCTCAAATTATCACAACATTTCATGTCAAACTCAATCTCCAAATCTAAGGGAAGTAAGGGTCAAAACCACACTTAAGCATCTTCTAAAACATGTAACTTATTAACCAATCAAATAGAAAAGAAAGAACATGGTAAAGTAATATCAAATCATCTACACCAGAAGTAAGAGGCCTATAATATCTCATATTTGAATACCAAAATCAATGAACAAAGTTGACATACAAATGATGTTACAAGTAGTGGTCAAAATTTCACTTTGTCTTCCACTTGAAGCAAAACAAGTTCAAGTATGTAAAAGTAAATCCAAATTCAAGTTAATAAAGTATTCCCACACATTAGGAAGTGGTAAATGATATGTGGAATGACACATTTGAATATCAAAAGCATTGGAGAAATATGGGACATCCAAAGTCCTAGTGGAAAGAACAAAGTTAAGTGATCATTTATGTTCAAACTTATGGAAGCATAATACCAATTAGGAGCATGTGAAGTGACCTATAAATCCATCTGGGCAGGATCTAACTCATGCTAAACCACATGTGAAATGATGCACAAAAACATCCCAAAGAGGATTGCACAAATGCATCATCAAACTAAAACATCTAAGCAAACATCAAGCATGATCGGGTAAGCAACTTAAGGTTCACAAAGAATCATGTGAGTCATGATCAAAAATCCACATCCAAGGATCAAAAAGGCACCTAAAATGTCATCATGTATAGGCTCAAACATGCCTTCAAAATAGGTCTTAAAGAGCTCACACATTGGCATCAAACTTAACCTAGTTCTAGCATGTATCAAAAGATTAGTCATGTAATAGAATTGTCCATGAAAAATGGTTAGAGTCTTTGAAAAATTATGATAAACTAACCATGTCATGTTAAGGTCAGTGAGTGATCATGTACAAAAAATTGGATCAAGAGAATGAACTAAGGGTGCTCAAAAAATTGCAAACATTAGGCATATTTCACTTAATGATCATACAAACACAAGTCACAAAAAGTACTTATAAAGTGACTCAAAAATTATGATCAAAGCATGAATTTAACATGTGACGATCCTATAATGAAGTGTCAAAGTACACACAAAAAATTGGATCACAACTATTAGAGTAAGGTCATTTTTAAAGGCTTGAATCACAAGATAGATCCATAAGAACATCCACTAATCCGAAATTAAGGAAAAATATCAAATTAGATCAAAAATAAAAATAAAATTAATCAAAAATTAATTAAGGTCCTCAAGAATGTCCATGAATTAATTGAAATTTTTTTAGCCTAAAAACCTATTTTTAATATTCATTTTTTGGACGTGTGAAAAAAGGGAATTTAAAAAAACACAAGAAAAAAGAAGGGAGGTGCTAAGTTAGCAAGAATGTAGTTCAAAAACCTTGGGCCCAAAAATTAGGGGGCGTATTTAGTAGTGCGCTGGCCCAAGATGCCAAAATTCCACTCAGATTAATATCATGTTATTTCAGCAAAAAGAAAAGAAAAGAAAAAAGGGCAAGCGAAATCAGCACGTGGGGAAATGATATCATCATTCATTAATGCGTTGTGGCACGTCCATTGGCCAATTTGAACTGAATAAACACGCGGGCTAATGAAGTACACGGTTAATTAGTAAACGTGACATGGATCGGTAATGCTCTCACACGTCATAGCTGACCAGAGCTAGGTTTTGAAACTCAGGTGGCCAGAGAAGACCTCCGGTCGTCTTCTCCGGTGGGATAGCCACCGTGAATCAGTGAAACAACCCATAAACGCATGAAAAGGCCATGAACGTGCTCGTTTTTTCATGCTAAGCATGATTCTGGCCTCAAAAATCACGAAAGATTAATCTATGGAGTGATACGAATCAAAATAAATTAGGGTCAAAAATTCAAGATCTCACATTTTAGCACAACTACAACACCAGCAATGCCTACAACACTGTAGGACTTCAGAAGCGAGAATTTCCAATGGTTTTAGTCACTCATCATGCATCAATCTGGTGAAAGAAAGTTCAAGGAAAAAACCTGTTTGAAGCTTCAATTTCCACGTACCAGAAACCCAATAACTTCCTGTAATTCTTCTAATCTACTTCAAAAAGCAAAATAAATGCTTTGAGCCTTTGAATTCTTGCTTGAAGTTGAAGCTCGAATATGAACAGAAACGAGCTTATGGAAGGTGCTCTAATGGAGGTTCCAAGTAAGACTCAATGCACACTTGCAAGAGGGAGACTTGGTGAGGATGATGATGAAGAGAAACTCTGAAAAAAGCTTTCATAATCCTTGATTCGCAGCTGAGAAATTCAAAGAGAAAAATGAAGTTTTGTGATCTGATTTTGGTGAGAATGAATCTCTAATCGTTTCTGTTAGGGTTTAGGGCTTTATATATGGGTGGTTAATAAGAGTTAATCAACTAAGCATGGTTAAAAGGTGTGATTAAGAGCTTTTGTTAAAAAATGGAAAAATGTGAGATATGGTGTATTCACAGGTTAGTGTTATTTGGTGGGTGTATGGTAATGTTGTTATAGCATATTGATGATCATGGTGATGATGAGATGCTGATGATCAATGGTAATGAGATGCTGGTACAAGTTAAAAAGGGTGGTACCTTGCTTATTAAGTTTATTCTCTTTCTTCCACATGAAGTAAGTGTGATGTATGGCATGGTTTGTGTAGGTTTTGGCTTGGTTTGAAATGGTAAAATAAGAGTAACATGAAGTGCATACGCATGGAAAGGGGAATGTGACATTTTGCAATTTGAAACTTGTATGAACCATGACATGAAAATCATGTTCCATGAATGAGACTTTGAATGTGCATATCTTGGTGAATTTTGGATCAAAAAGGATGGTTTTTGTTGCTTTGGGAAGATGGCATTACATACAACATGTTTGATGTTTATGGAAGTTGGATTAGAGGTCCCTAAGGTGTCATGATGCAAGCTGCCAAAATGTGTTGAAAAAAATTCTAATTTTTCTATGTTTCACAATTTAGAGGTCATGACTTTGGAGCATCATAACTCCATGATTAGTGAGCCAATCATCAAGTTCTTGGTACCAAATTAAAGCTCTCACTTCTTACAATAATTTTGATGTGGAAATCATATTGAAAAAAGGCTTGGAACATGATGGAAATTGGTGTTGAAAACATGGTCACAAAGCTGAATTTTAGAACTTAGAAAAATTCTAAGTTTTTTCAATTGAACAACTTAAAGATCCCAACTTTGATTGATCATAACTCTTGATCTAGAAATCCAAATGGAGCATTCTTTATATGGTTGGAAAGCTTGGAATACAAACTACAACTTTCATTTGAAAAAAAAGTTTCAAATGGAGCTTGGATCATAGGGAAAAATGGCCATAAAGTTGGTTGCATGACATGAAAAACTTTCCCAAAATGGAAAGTTTCAAAAACCCTAATTTTCCAAATTAGGTAACTTTCCACAATTCTTGATTTTTCATGATTCCTTTGATATTTCTTGATCAAATATCACCCATTGACCATATTTGACATGATGAACATGACTTTTACCTAAGTCAAGAGTTGACTTTTTCCTTGATCAGTTGACTTTATTCCCAATCTGTCTAATTTTCAATCATCTGGCCAATTGAAACCCTTATGAAAGGCAATGATGGTCTATATTCCAATCTTAGATGCTTGAGAACACATAGAAAGCCATGGGATCAAGTCTTTCCCCAAAAATAAAAAATAAACTGATTTTATGCAAAACCCTAATTTTGGCACTGGATGATAAGAGATGTTGACTGATGATCAAAACCCTAATTCCTCTAGAGATGATGGAGATCATCTTAAACCAAAATGTTGTAAGTGATTATATGATATCAAAGTTCCAAGATGATTGCTTAGTGGAATTGTCAGATGTTCAAATGCACATAACTCTAGTTAGAGGATCAAGGGATGAGAGGAGGTGGTCCTCTTTAATTCTCTTGCCAATCTCCATCTCTTGATGAAATGGTGGGCCACATGAGAGGTCTTGAGTCTTGAGGGGCCTTTATGGCTTGAGTGATTACGTATATCTCATTCTTTTTACTTTGCACAATCAATAATGGTGATACCCTTGATACCATGCCTTGAGAAAACCAATTATGCATGTATGATGTTCATGACCTAAATGCATATGAGATGTGAAGCATAAGCCACCTATTGGGTATAACTAAGAGGACAAATTTTGGGGTGTTACACTCGGCCACAGAGATAACCTTGGAGGAAGTTAATGCGATTGATCTCGATGCCCAAGAAGATGACTTTAGCCCAGATGGAACTGTTTCGCTCACGTGGACAAAAGCTCTAAGGCTAGTACCCGATGGAGATTTTGAAGTTATTCAGATCGACAATAAAAAAATTTTTTGTTAGTAAAGAGAGGTGTTAGTATCCCTGTTGAAGTTATGCAGACCTTTTTGCCATTTCACCACATTGAATGCACAACATTGATCCGAGTGTGGCTTGCCACAATTTAAACACTGTCCCATGAGTCCAATGTTGGGTGAGAATATGGACTATAAAAAATCTAAAGGGGTGAGTATAACTCCCAAGTTAAAACATCGTTTGAAAATAGTTTTTATCAGATTTTCAAAAACAAAGTATATTTTACATGGCAGAAGCAAATTTAGCATAAAATAGATTATGCTTATCGATTGGAAGTTTCACAAATGTACTTAAAATTTCATAACATAATCAAGTTGGATTATTGAATTACACCAAATGATCAAACTAATTGTATTGAATAATTTTACAATTACACAAGAAATGTTATTGCAAAATTCTTAACACAAATAAGATTCTACAACCACAATTTTTAGTTTAATTGACACTAAAACAACGTTGAATTACCAATTCTAACAAAACCTACAACTTATGCAATAAATCGGTACCAATAGAAAAAAAAAACCTATCAACTTACAATTATATAAATCAATAAAAACAACCTAATCATGTGATCAACTACAAAATTAAATGAGAAAGAGAGAGGGAGAGGGAGAGAGAGAGAGAGAGAGAGAGAGAGAGAGAGAGCACCAAGATTTATAGTGGTTTGGCATGTTCGTCCTCGTTTTGTGCTTAATACACTTTCCAATGGTTGCCCATTAAAAATTTGTTGGTCTTCCACTATGATTTGTAACAAAATTACATGCGTTCGTACAATCACTAGTCCAAAATAAATGTTGAAAAATAAATTTCTTCTTTATAGATATTGACTTCTACACAACTCCATGAATTGAACTCTATGCGAAATCTTTACTCGAATCCACCATTATCTTGAATGTTGTCTTGTCTAAAGATTGAGAATAACTCCTACCTTGTTTGTAGCTTTCCATACAACACTACCTAGGTCAAACTAGAGATAAGAACTTCCTTCTTGACCAAATATTCAAAGAAACATTAAATTCAAAATGAATATCCTCTATCAATCACGAATCTTCAAAGATAAGATTCAGATCCATGCAACAATTGAAAAAGAATGAGATAGAATATGAAAGAAGTCATTTGCAAGTGTTCAAGAAAGATTTAAATCTCTTTTGAAAATGAAAGAACATGTAGTTTGTGGGTTTTCAAATCATCAATGGAAGTGTATGTTTTCTAACATTGTGAATGATTTTGAAGGAGAAAATGATTTATAGGTGTTGGAGATAAAGCACAAAAGTTAGTGAAATTTTGTGTTTGTGTTTAATTCGAGTCATGAACACTTAGTGATATGATTCAAGTGGAAAAGTAATGTGAAACAAGATCTGCACTTAAGAAGAAACCCATTTTGTAATTATTCGAGTCAAGCATATGTAGTGATTCGAATCATGCAAGTTGTGATTCGAGTCATGAATAAGTCATGATTTGACTCAAAAATGGCATAGGCTAGTAGAAGTTTGATGATTTTACTCATGTATAAACTGTGATTCAACTCACAGAATCCATAATATGAATCATGTGTAAGTTTTGATTCGAATCACATGCTTACATTAATTCCTATTTTTCTCTGTTCAGTTTTATTCTACTCATATGGGTGTGTGATTTGAATCATACATCTACAATCTCGAAATTTGAATTACTTAGAAGGTATTTTGAGATTCTACTTGTGACATGACTTGAACCAATCTCAAATATGGTTCTTGTTCCAAAAACTCGATTAATTGACTTAAAACATACTATTCATCATCAAATGCAAATAGTTTGAATTATGCATGCTAAACATGTACGTATATAAAACTTAACCCTTCAATATGCACAATTGACGATGAGACTCAATGATATAAGACTAAAACCAAATTAAAGCTTAAGACACAAGAAACAAAATCATACAGGGGTTTCCCCCTTAATGTATCAAAGACATGCAACTTCACCCGATATATCTCCTAGCAAAGAATATGCCAAACCCCCGAGAAAGCATATGCAAAATCTTGAATGGCTCGATGGTTGTTAGATGTCAATATTATCTTCTAATAAAGATACAGTATATGGCTCTCTAATTTCATGCTAGTTAAGATAACCTCGGGGAAGTGGAGAATGTGTGTAGATTACATAGACCTCAACCGAGCATGTCCTAAAGATGTTGGGCAAGAATATGAGAATGAAACGACCTAGAAGGGGGGATGAATAGACCGGCCCCCTTACAAAATTTTCAAAAAAAACTTCTTTTCCGAAATCAGAGTTCAAACATTGGAATTAAAATGTGGCGAGTGGAAGCAAAATATAGTGGATGGATTCAAGAACTATATGTTTCATCTTCCTAATACGGATGATTCAATTAAAATTAGAACCAACTGAGATAAATGAAGTTGTCTTAACAAGCAATTAATCCAAGTTAAGAGTTATTACAATCTTAATCAGAGTATAGAATAGTCAATGAACTAGATGCATCGCACACCTAACTTTACATGATAAAACACTATAAGCAAGATTTAAATCTATATGACATTCTAAAGATGAACAAAACCTAAGGCATATGATATAATGCAAAAAATTAAAATAGATGGGGAAGGAAAATGTACACTGAATATATAGTGGTTCAAAAAATTATTCTCATTATGCCTACTCCCATCTTCAATGGTTTTGACATAAAAAATTTAAATTTCTTCCACTATTTTAAAAATAATGATACGTGTATTTTGGTACAACGGATTACCATCAAACTGAATAATAAAAGCCCAATGCTTTAGTCAACACTGATCTAAAATGAGATTCCCTTCTATTGAAGCATATTAATCAACTACTAAATCTAAAGATCCTCAATGATCTTGATCCAATTATCTTGCTAGACACATTAATCCATCTCCAAGCTTCAATTCTGCAGCAACATTTACTCAAATTAGATGAAGTGTTGTTTGAGCGATTGTTCTAACAAAGAATGATTAGACAACTCCCAACTTTGTTCTGCGGAGACATTTACTCAATTCCGCCAAAGTCTTCCATCGAATATATTAAAACTCTTCTCTTTCTGGATGAGCACCACCAAATACCATATACAATAAGTGATTATTTCTCCTGATACACACAACAAAACTTCAAAAAAACATCAGATCCCCTAATATGCCTTGAATCTACCTCTCACACTAAATCTTTAGAGCTGAGCACCACAATGATGGTTTCTTGGTGTTCTATTATGGAACCAGAACTATGCGTATATTGATGAAGAGGAATCCTTAACAGGGGGTGCTAATTTCCAATACGGTGGCGTGGGGGTGAACCTGCAAGGTTAGCACTTCAACCTCATGTCAGTTCAGAATTCAAGATGAATGTAGTGAAAAGTGGATATCATAAAAGGTACCTTGAATATACCATGAGATGGATTTTATATCTTGGGTGATTTGTATTGCATTGACATCTATTTGATTCGTATCTCTTTCGGCCTATGGTCAGACCAAAACAGTTTTCCTAAGGCTTGTCGTGCGTTACTGAGTCGAGGAAGTCTTAACACTCGAAGTTGACCTCTTAGGATGTTGTTCGCTTTGGGTTAGAAGCATAAATGATTAGAGTAAGTTGCAAAAGTATGAGGAGGAAGGTGCATTAATTACTTTCCCATCATTGAAACATTTTGCTCCCCTTGTCTGATTGTGTGCCCCTAGGGTGTATGTTAGGGCTTGATTTCCAAGCCTAGGGTGCTCAAGTACTTTGGTACTTTATTGCTTCTGATGATACATTTACTTTGCTATTTTTATATCTTCTCCCATCTTTTAATATAGATCGTTGAGTGGCGAGTGACTCCATTATAAAATGTAGGTTTTTTCCCTTAATGTATCTTTTTGCTTTGCTTGCTACTACACACTCATTCCTTCCTCCTATATTTATTTATCATCTCCATTATTTCGATGCTTGAGATATTTGTTGCTTTCTTATTTATGGGCTTACCTTCTCACTTTTCCTCTTTCATAAGTAAGTCATCATCTTTCCTTGTTGTAGCGAGCGATTTTGGACGCGGTTCTTAAGCGCGGTCGCTCTCTGGAGTCAGTTTACTACAGGTCGATTCATTTTTTATCCTATTAAAGCTGGTGAAGGAAGGGAAATAGATGTCTCCAATTAACCCTGCTTGCATACTCAGATTAAACAGTCAAAACTGTTGGTTTACAGATGCTACAAAGATTCGGGGTTTGTCCTGGGTTATTTTGTTGACGATGGGTGCTTTAAGATATCGGTTAGGAAGTTAGGACGAATGTATGAGAGTATGGGATTTTGGGTTTTTGTTTAGTGTGCTCGCTAAGATTTTTCTTTCAATCTTATGCCTACGTATTCCCGTTTACCGAAACAGGGAAATCAGAGTGATCGTAGTTCCTCCTATTCTATGGGAGGAAATGGTTGTTTTGGTGTCTTGTTCAAAGCCCAAGACGTGAAGCTAGAGGTGGTTTGTATCTTGTTCAAAGCCCAAGATGTGAAGCTGAAAGTGTTGACCTTAGAGAGAATTTGTCATCTCTAAAGGGGTCTGTTTGTCACAACTATTGGGTGACTGACTGTAAAGGAGGATTACTTTAACCGAGATTTGTGAATCCAGCAATGCCATAATTTCCTTTATAGGGGATTTTAACCTGAAGGAGAAGACTTTAACTCAGTTTAGAGCAATGCCATCTTTCCTTAGGAATTTCTCATACTAAAAGAGGGACACTGGCATGGATGTAGATGATCCAGAGGCTTGCCGCTTACAGCAATTAGATGAAGGGAAAAGAGTTGTTGAAGTTTGTGTACTGTGAACGAGGCACAACTTTGATGCTAAAAGGTTGATTGGACCAACCAGTGGTTTTCTTATACAAAGCCTAAGAGAAGGCTAATATGTGTCTCGTACAAAGCCCGAGAGAGAGAGGCTAAAAGGTTTTGACTCGACGATGGAGTCTTTTGGTATCTCGTATAAAGCCCGAGATGGAGGCTATTTGACTCAACAAGAGAGTTTTTGTATCTCGTATAAAGCCCGAGATAGAGGCGAAAATTTGTTTGGCTCAAGAACCTTTTTGTATCTCGTATAAAGCCCGAGATGGAGGCGAAAGGGTGATTGACTCAACGAGGGAGTCTCTTTATGTGTCTCGTACAAATCCCGAGAGAGAGGCTAAACGTTGTTTGACTCCGTTGTGGAGAATCATTGTACAAAGCCCAAGAGGAGGCTAGAAACAGGAGAAGGATCATTATACAAAGCCTAAGAGGAGGCTGTGGTTACTGTTTCAGTTGAGTGACAGGTCCAGTATGCTGATTTAAAGAGAAAATCAGTTCTTATATGAGCAACACTGTACTCAGGGATTTGTTTCGAGGATCCGGGCTATTCCTGTTCTTTAAGGAATTGGGAAATCCGAAGGGTATTGAGACTGTCCGAGTCCACGGGGCTCTCTCCTATTTTTGAAGAGGTCACTTGAGAATATCTTTGAGACTCAAGGATGTTAGACTGTTCGTGTCTAGAGTTTCATCTTTTGTACTATGCTTTGAGAAACAGTAATAGACTCTTGGAAAGGACTGTTCTATGCAGATGATTAAGTTCTGTTCCTATACCTCTAGGAGGTCGTCGGGACAATTTGTACGAAGCCCAAGAGGAGGCTGGAAACTTTTAAGAAGCCGATCGGTCCTTGTACGAAGCCCAAGAGGAGGCTATTATTCCCGGAGGAAGAGATCATTATACGAAGCCTAAGAGGAGGCTGTGAATACTTCTAAGAAGCCAACGGGTCCTTGTAGTAAGCCCAAGAGGAGGCAGGGTTGCTTTTAGGAAGCCTGTGGGTCCTTGTATGATACCCAAGAGGAGGCCGATGCTTTTAAGAAGCCCGTGGGTCCCCAAACCCCGAGAAATTCAAGGCAAGTTATTCACAAGGAATAGATCAAGTCAGGAAAGTTCGAGAATTTGGAAGAAACTCAAAGATGCCATTCACGGAGAATACATTCATCTCTGGGAGTAGAGTTTCTTGACAATTCCTAATGAGGACAGCCGAAGAGAAGACTGTATCTGGTGGTCCTATTGGGGATCTAGTTGTCTATTTCTATGAATAAACGAAACGGCGTCACCTAGTTCTAGACGTAGTTGCCGGGGAAACTCTAAATATCTATACTATTATTACACAGTTGATATGAGTTTATGAAAGAAGACTTACAGCGAAACAGCCCCACAATACAGTTATATGTATATGAAAGCGGTAAATGAAAGCGATAACCACTTACTCGGTTGTAGAGCTTCCATGCTGTTTGGTTAGTTGTTCAATAAAGAAAGATTAAAAACAATAGTATATTCAAAATCAAAGGAGAAAGTGCTTTGAAAAAGAAATATTTGGGGCTTACAGCTCAAGGAGAGGCCCAGGGTTTTATCAGTGAACGCACTGTTTGAATTTGTACAGAGGGACTTATACAAGTGACTGAGGCCCAAAAAGGTTTTCTGTACAAAGGGATGGGTCTTACACTCTCTCAAGAGGCCCAAAAAGGTTTAAAGAAAAAGAGTGAGGCTTATAACACGAGGGTAGGCCCAGATGATTTTTCTGTTGAAAATGGCGATCGCGTCGAGGTTTTCTTTTAACGCGAAGGGACTTATACAATAGGTGAGGCCCAAAATGTTTTGGTTAAAAGGGGTTTGGGTCTTACACTCTATTAGAGGCCCAAAAGGTTTGAATGGGTCTTATAGCTCAAGGAGAGGCCCAAAAGGTTATTTTTTAAAAGGCGACGGTCGGGCCGTTTGTTTTTGACGGTATCGGGACTTATACAATACACTGAGGCCCAAAAATGATTTGGTCAAAAAAAGGATTGGGTCTTACACTCTATTAGAGGCCCAAAGTGTTTAAAGAAATGGGTCTTACTACTCGAGGGTAGGCCCAATGTTTGTTTTTCAACGGATGACGATCGCGTCGAACTTTTTGAAATACAACGGGACTTATACCATAAGTGGGGCCCAAAATATGTTGTATTTACAAAGGATTGGGTCTTACACTCTATTAGAGGCCCAAAAGTTTTGAAAATGATTTATGAGGGTTGAATTAATCCAAAAACCCTAATTTGTTTTCAAAATGTGTTTTAATTGAATAAAAATTCAATTAAAATGATCAAAATTGTTTAACATATGGAAAACAAATTGTGATCTTGGATTAATGCTTCAAAAATTAAGTATTGACCTACAAAATAATTAGAAGGCATTAAAAGTTGCAAAATCAAGGTGGAAAAAATATTTTAAATGTCAAAAACAATTAAAACATTAATTCTTTGTAAAAATATCAATTATACAAAATAAATAATATTTTTGGGATTTTTTGGGAAAACAAAATATTTTAACATTTTTGTGAATTATTAAAAAAAGAACCAACTCAAAATCATTAAAACTCAGAGAGAAATTAATTTTTGAATCAATTAAATAAAATCACAAAATTCAAATATTCAAATTTTGGAAAAATGGCGCCAAGAACACGCGCGTGTTCTGGGCTTGCCCAGATTTACATTTTCTCTCCAATCTCACTGAATACTTGATTATATCATGCAATCCACATACCAATCAACTCGTTTCAACCTCACGATCATGTCTATGACAATTAATTTCATTTAAATTAAGCATAAAACAAGAAATCACGAAAAATCCTCAAGAACCCTAATTTCTGCATGAAGGCTAGGATTTTTGATACACGATTCAAACAATGCAATTAATTGAGGGGAAACATTCCATGCATGATTATAAACATATGGCCAAATTATTGTGCAGCAAAAATTGCATGGATCATAGAGTTAGAAGAGCTCATGCTTACCACTTGCAGCTGGTGATCGTGATTTGTGTTGGAGGGGTTACAGCTAGGTTCCAATGATCTGGATAGCTTCCCTAGGTGCCATGGAGTGTGTATAAATGCTTGGAATGGATTGAAATGGTTTGGAGCTGAAGATGGTACCTCAACTGCAAAACTGTCAAGAACTTGAGCAATTGGCTGGTGATTTTGTGAAATCTGTGTTCCAGATGTTATGTGAGTGTTTGGATCACTTCTATATGATGTATGTGAGGTGTGTGTGTGATTGGTTTGATTGGAAAAGCTCCCAAACTCAAAACCCGATAGTGACTTGCCTTAGAAGGCAAAATTGGAGTGAAAGAAGAGATTTTGAGGAAAACATCTGTTTGATGGCTTTGGTGTACTCAAACTGATCACAATTGAGCTCTCTTTATAGTAGAGCAAGTTTATTTTGGGATCCACAGTGAATGGCAACTGCAGCAGAGGTTTGGCCAATGTTGTCCAATGGAAATTCAAGTATCCTCTAGCCATTGACTAGAGGTTAGGGCACAGGGCTGTGGTTCCCTTGGTCTTGGATAAGTCTTGACTGAATTCAGTTAAGAATGGCTCAGTCCATGCCACCTTGATGCTTCCATTGAATGCTCCAATCCAAAATTGGAGTCTTGTCCCTATTTTGGCAACTCTAGGTTCAATATGCTATTTCTTGTTCCAAAGACTTTGGAGGCTTGGCTCAGTGATTGTCCCCTTTAGATTCAATCCTCAGAGGTGTCCAAGTGGATAGGAGCATTTGGATTTGGCTGATTTTGGCAAATCGAGCAAAAATGAAAAATCTGCCTTGCCTTGACAGATTTCACCAAGGCAACTTGCCAATGTTGTATCTCATGACTCAAATTGAATTTGGTAATGTTCTTGGTCATTTTGGAAAGCCCTTACATGATACAACAATTGTTTGAACATGTTTCGTTTTGATCTCTTTTGAATCCAAGTGAAAAATCCCTCTACATTTGGCAAAAAGTAGGGTAAAATCTGACTTAGTGAAATTTTCACCAAGTGTTGGAACAAAGTGTCTTTTCTTGATTTTGATCACTCCATAACTCAAAATCCATGAGGAATTTGGACATAGGTCAGTATGAAGCTTTTGTAGAGGGCAATGAGATCTACAAATCAAGCTTTGAATGGGGAACAATGGCCTTGTGGTTTAGGAGTTATGGTCCTCCAAAGTTTGCACATTAGTGTCACTTTTTCCATAACTTAGAAATTTTTCTAAGTTTTTATGGTTACCCCTTTTACAAGTTATCCCACTTTCTTTGATTTTTCTTGATGAATGATGATTCAAATCATACATTAACATCATTTTTGGGTTAAAAATCCATTTTGGTGAAAAATCTCAAAAAGTCAAAGTTGACTTTTGTGCACAGTTGACTTTTTATCAGATGAATTCCAAACTGTGCAATTCTTCATGAAATCATGTCCTTGACCTAAATCAAACTTGATGGACATGTTCCATGGGTGTCATAGGGTATATTGAATCATGTCTTAGGGCTTGGGAGCATGTCCTGGTCAAAAGTCAAAGGTACAGTTGACTTTTCTCGCGAAACCCTAATTGTGGTGCAGATGAAATTGAGACTTGTTGCTCAAGCTTCTTGGATTAATCCATTATTCCAAATGGATTAATATAGTTCATTAAAGACCCTCAAACCCTCTCTTGAGGTCTTGGCTCATGATTTGCCCTAAAAGTCAACTTAGGGGTGAATTAGGTCAAGAAACCCTAATTCCTGATTTTTATGAATGCATCCCTTGAGGCAAAATTGACTTGATGATTGGGTCCATGAGGTCCCATGAAGTATATTAGGTTATGTTTTGGATCATTGGCTTGTGCCCAGATGAAAAATTTCCATTTGGAGGCCCTGGTCGACCAAAACCCTAATTTGGTGACACTGTCGATCTTGAGACTTGATCCACCTAGAAGGGAGCAGCCTTGTGCTTGATCCTTGAAGTGGGAGTCCTTTTGATCCATTCTGGATGTTTGAGAGGTTAGACAAGTTGAAGATCATGTCATTCCTTGATTGATCCTTTGTCTAAAGCTCCGAGAGGGCTTGAAACCCTAATTCTTGATGGTAGTGAATGCTCAACAATCCCCGAGGAGATTGATGAGGCATGAAAGTACATCCATATTGTGATGATGATTTGCACAATGATGGGAAATCTAAGTGGTCAAAATTTGGGGTATGACACTTGTATACTGCCATGGTTAACTCAGATGATGCGCATGTGATCAAGGCTCTTGCACTTACTAGCGAAGAGTCTTTGTCGTCTGCGGGTGTTAAGAACCCTTAATTTGTAGAACTTTTATATCATCAAAACTTTCCAAGACTTTTCCTAGATGCATCTCACGACGATTCTGGGTCAGGGTTGGATTCCTCTAGGTCTGACAGTGATTCGATGAGTGATATTTCTATCTGTTCCACTTCTCTGGCTCGGGCTGAATATAACCTGGGTCTCGTTTGGTTTGAGATAAAGGTACAAGAGAGAGGTTGCTCCATTTAGTTTCTCGAGACAAACCCTTCTTATCAGGGCCCTATTTCTTTTAACCAAACTGGTTTGTTTTCTAATGGAGACACATAAGTTATTCGACCGGAGAAATTGATGGCAGTGATAGACGTGGGTGATTATTCTTTGGTGGATCCTGAGAATGTATAGACATTTTCTCTTTATACTCAGGAAGCTGATGTGTGGAAGGCCACCTTTAAGGTGGGATCATCTTCATAATGGGCAATCTCGACCATTCCCACTATAAAGAGGGTATGCAACTAGTTTGAGGGATGATATATTCCATTTTATGAATGTATCTTCCATAAGTTGGGCGTCTGAATTCCTTTAGCCATTTTTGAGGAAGAGGTATTGGATCACCTTTGTATTGCTCTCTCACAACTTCATCCAGTTGCTTGGGCATTTGTGAAAGTGTTTCAATACTAGTACGAATACCAAGGGGTGTGGGTTCGGCCTCAAAGAATCTCTTCTTCCACCTTTTTGATGTAAAACCCTCTTCCAAGAAAGGGTCTAGTCATAGTCTTGTTTCTCTTTGCTGAGCTAACAATAAGGTCTTTCGTGTTTACATAGAGAGCTTAAAAAATTCCAATCCCGATTACTTCTTAGATGCTCCCATCTCGATCATAGGTCATTGGATATTACTCTATTTTGTACAATTCCCTTAATGATGTAGAGAAAACCATGATGGCGATCCTACATTCATTTTTTTTCAAGGAGATACAGTGTAAGGATTTCGTGAATATGAAACCTACCGAGGAGAGGAAATAAATCTTTTGTACTTAATCTATTCTTGGTTTATTTTTAATATGTGAGTTTGTACTGCCTCTTATTTGTTAATCTTTTCCCTTTCAGGTGCACTCAAAAGAGAGAAGGATATGGTCACTCATGTTGTGCATGTGCAGGGTGTTGGAGGCCTTTCAAATTCACGAGGAATCCTTGTAACTACTCATACGCCTTCATAGCTCCATAGCAAGAAGAAGCATTGTAAAGTTGCTTTGGAAGGGGCCAAAAATGACCTAGGTAAGGCGATCATCTAGGGGAGTCATGGTAAAAGTTCGAAGCAGCTTGGGTTTATGTTGAAGCTAGAATAGCAGCAAGCAAAAATATATAAGTAACCCAATTTATCGTTCTCCACAGGGATCAGTGTGAGGAAAAGAATTGCCATTCAACGGTTTCTATATTTCTAAGCTCATGGATTAAAAGTTCTGGTTTAAAACGAACCAAAAGAAAATGCGGAAAATTAAAGGAACAAAAAGCAAGTAAATAACAATAACACATTCTTTGGAGAAGAGAAACTCAATAGAGATCACTCAATAACACATGCATTCTTCCGACCATTTCATACACAAATCAAGCGTTCGTCTAATATCATCATGTATCACTCACAACATACATGTCCTCTCGGCCCCCGCATATCGTAAGTGATTTTATACCGATCAATAATTCCTCTCGGACATCACCAATCAGTACAAAGCATATAAAGCCTACATGAATGTTAAGCCTAATCCATCTCTGGAATCAAAACTCAACAGATATTACTATAACATCAATATCAAACTCATGAGCAATTCATATACAAAGCCCTGACCAGAATACAAACATATGAATAACCCTGCATTCAACTAATTTACCAACTGTATACGAACGCCATTCTTCATTGCTATTGTCACGCATCCTCGCAATACCGTATCGATCCTACTCATGCTACCCATGCTACTTAATCAACACAATACAACAAAAGATGCAATGAATATTAATTCACAAACCCCTGTCAAAAGCTTGCTCATTGACAGATGAAAATCTAAGATTAACGATTCGATATAGGTTTTTGTCACGACCCACAAACAATCAATCAAAGACAAACAATCAATAGAGAATCAAAACATATTCATAAACATAGATTAGATGAAATACAATAGGTATCAAGAGATTTACATACCAAACATCAACAAAAGAGAACACAAAGAGAAGAAAGGAGAAAACAAACTTCTCACAGCGTGTCAAAGTCGATCGAAGCGAATCCGACTCCGAATCATCAAGATGCATCATCCAATGTTGTTTCTAAGCTAATCTACTCCTAAAACATGTTTGATGAAGTTGGGAGAAAGTTCCCCCAAAAACATACATAAAAAATAGTGTTTTTGGCCATAAATGGTGTTTCAGCCCGTCAAAAATCGCCCGGCGGAATTTCCGCCCGGCACAGCAGGGGCGAATCACACCAGAAAATTCTGCACTGTTTTATTCGTAACTTTTGAACCGTAACTCCGATTGACGCACGGTTTGATGCGCTGGAAAGCTTATTCAATGCTCTATACAACAATGGCAAGATCCCATTGCTGGAACACCTGCAAAAATAAATGAAAAATCAATTAAACTCAATGATATTTACACTATACGCAATATATACACTAAAAAGTAAAGTAAACGTATTTATAAACAAATCGGGGTTTATTCAAACGATATTTACCACAAAGCATTGATAAGTGCAACAAAACATATATACAAAAATAGGTACATTTTGCACTTATCAACTCTCCCCAACTTACATAATTGTTTGTCCTCAAACAAAAGTCAATCAACTCAAAGAAACAAAAGCAATTACCAAGAAATCATGCTCAACAAGTTTTTACAAACGGAGAATAAACGTATGGTACAAATATCAAAAGTACATGCAAAGCAATGCTTACCACTAAACTACAACGACACCATGAATATGAAACAAAGTCTAAGCACAAAACAAATGTCAACATCCAAAAGCAATACATATTCAAGAATGAATCACACCTAACACTCCACTTCAAATAAAAATGAAGAAATTAATGCGCGTTTGCAACCGCGGGGAAATTTCACTCATCTGACAAACAATGAAAATAACAATTCAATTCATACAACATCTAACAATCAAAAATGAAAATATGGAAGCAAAAAGATCACTAAGGGCTTTAAGGGTTGTAGCTTGGTCGGGTTCATAATAAAGGGACATTTCTACAGGCCATTGAATCGAAATTGCCGATGCAAAAAGAAACATTCACTATACATAGTATTTACCCATCACAACTTTATTCACCAATTTCATTCCTTTACCACAAACCTTCTCAAACTACCTTTATGCACAATTATTTCACTCTATTTTTCTCCTCAAACAAGCATGCTTTTTCTATGTTTTTCACATTCATAATTACACTTTTTTCTGTTCATGCTTGTTTGAACTTTTTCAAAAGTTTCAAGCAACTTACCAATCTTTTTTTTCATTCTCCCCAACTTGATTTCAACCAAACCTCAAGTGAATGCTCCTTGCTTTTTACGGCAAGGAAATCAAAGTATACAATTTCAAAGGTTCAAGAAGAAATAGTTAGAAACTCACCAAATTCAATGATGAACCAAACTTGCAAATTATGTACATAAACCAAGTTCATCACTAAAAATGAGATCTAAACTATTTTAGTCTCAAAGGGGCTAACAAATTCTCACTACTCACGAGTAAGATACTTTTGGATACGGTTGTGCTCAATATAAACAAATGCCTTGATCATTTCTAATGCTTCCACAAAATCACAATAATCAGAAGATAAAGCATGAATCAAACGAATTAAACAAAGTCTATCAGTCATCCAAGCATTTAGTAAACAATGGAGGTTTCCTCACATGGGGCTATGAACTAAAGTGATTCACAAATGAACAAAAATTGCAAGAGAATGAAAGACATGTAATTTGTACAAATCCTAAGGTTCATAAACATGTTATGTTCTTGAAAAGCAATAAAAACCAACCAAAGCAATGCACTTTCTTTAAACTTTTCACACTACCATAACATTTTCTTGGTGAAACAATCAAAATTGAAAAATCACAGAATGCATCCTCAAGCTAATCAAAAACAAAACTTGAGAACAAACACAAAAAATTCTAAAACTAATAAACATATACTAACAAAATGTGTGAAAGTGGATAAGAGAATAAAAGAGTTTTTCCACAAAAAGCAAGGCGCGCTAAGCGCGCACAGGCTTGCTAAGTTTTTCAAGATCTTTCTCGCATTCAATCCATCCAATCTCACACAATACTACAATACTACTAAATATAAAACTTTACAAACTCAAATCATTGGGTTGCCTTCCAACAAGCGCTTGTTTCACGTCGTAAGCTCGACACCTTATTTATGTACAAGCTTCTCCATGTTGTTTCGTTCACTGGTAGCGACCCAATAAAACCTGCAACACTTGAGCAAACGTAAACCAAAAACAAAAATATGTACACACACATAAACATGATGGAAAACACATATATACAATCACTTATGGAAAACAACTATTAACAAGTACGTACAAAAGCAAAACAAGTGTTTTATACATGTAAATATACAATATAGACAATTATGTACGAAGCTTAAAAACATAGAAACTATGCGATGCAACTTAATATCTAAACACCAATCCCCGACAATGACGCCAATTTGTTGAGTCAGAAGCTCCACTTGTTGAGAGATAACCTTGTTTTGCGCAAGGATCGCATCGTTAGTTCCCAATTCAAGGACATCGGGCTTCTTTTGAGAGTTGCCACGGCTTTGACTTTGAAGATCGTTTAGAGCCATTCTATTAATAATATCAGTTGCTTCCTCGGCATTCTTTGCCATCAAACTTCCTCCCGCAGTGGCATCCAACAAAGTCTTACAATTCGGTTGGAGACCATTCTTGAAGATATGAATTTATGTTAACTCATCTAACCCGTCACCTTTACATTTGCGAAGCATGGACTTGAATCGTTCCCATGTTTCATTGAGGGATTCATTTGTGCCTTGAGAGAACACTGAAATTGCGGTTTTTGACTCCATGAAACGGTTATGAGAGAAGAACCGTTCAATAAATTTTTCCTCCAAGACATTCCAATCGGTCATCACGGCGGGAGTTTGATCGAGGTACCAATCCTTTGCCTTGCCAAGCAAAGCATGCGGAAATAATCTTTTAAAGAGAGGTAACTCTTGTGCTGGATCTACACCGGCCGCTAATGCAATCTCATAGAATTTTGTGAGAAACGCAAAAGGGTCTTCATGGTCCATTCCGGTGAATGGACTTCCATACAACAAGTTCAAAGTTCCAGTTTTCATCTCGGCTTGCCTTCCTTGATTGTTGTTGGCAAACTGAGCAGTATGTCGTGGACTGTTCACACAAGGTGTGGATGCGGGAGGTGGAGGTGGTTGCGCCATGATTGGTGTGAATGGTGGTGGTGGTGTTGTAGTAGAACTTCCTTCTTGCTCTTGTCTTTGTCTCGCAAGTTGCCTCCTCCGTCTAGTTCTGCTGTTGAGTCTACGAGCGGTTCTTTCAATCTCAGGATCGAAAAGAAGTTGGTCCGCCGGTAGTTGCCCTCGCATAAACAAAGTCTGCACACTTAAACAAAACAAATCAACAAGCACAAGAAAATTTGTAACAAGTCTAAAACTTCACAACTATTGCAATGCTTGCAATATCAAATAACAATCCCCGGCAACGGCGCCAATTTGTTGAAGCTAGAATAGCAGCAAGCAAAAATATATAAGTAACCCAATTTATCGTTCTCCACAGGGATCAGTGCGAGGGAAAGAATTGCCATTCAACGGTTTCTATATTTCTAAGCTCATGGATTAAAAGTTCTGCTTTAAAATGAACCAAAAGCAAATGCGGAAAATTAAAGGAACAAACAGCAAGTAAATAACAATAACACATTCTTTGGAGAAGAGAAACTCAATAGAGATCACTCAATAACACATGCATTCTTCCGACCATTTCATACACAAATCAAGCGTTCGTCTAATATCATCATGTATCACTCACAACATACATGTCCTCTCGGCCCCTGCATATCGTAAGTGATTTTATACCGATCAATAATTCCTCTCGGACATCACCAATCAGTATAAAGCATATAAAGCCTACATGAATTTTAAGCCTAATCCATCTCCGGAATCAAAACTCAACAGATATTACTATAACATCAATATCAAACTCATGAGCAATTCATATACAAAGCCCTGACCAGAATACAAACATATGAATAACCCTGCATTCAACTAATTTACCAACTGTATACGAACGCCGTTCTTCATTGCTATTGTCACGCATCCTCGCAATACCGTATCGATCCTACTCATGCTACCCATGCTACTTAATCAACACAATACAACAAAAGATACAATGAATATCAATTCACAAACCCCTGTCAAAAGCTTGCTCATTAACAGATGAAAATCTAAGATTAACGATTCGATATAGGTTTTTGTCACGACACACAAACAATCAATCAAAGACAAACAATCAATAGAGAATCAAAACATATTCATAAACATAGATTAGATGAAATACAATAGGTATCAAGAGATTTACATACCAAGCATCAACAAAAGAGAACACAAAGAGAAGAAAGGAGAAAAACAAACTTCTCACGGCGTGTCAAAGTCGATCGAAGCGAATCCGACTCCGAATCATCAAGATGCATCATCCAATGTTGTTTCTAAGCTAATCTACTCCTAAAACATGTTTGATGAAGTTGGGAGAAAGTTCCCCCAAAAACATACATAAAAAAATAGTGTTTTTGGCCATAAATGGTGTTTCAGCCCGTCAAAAATCGCCCGGCGGAATTCTGGCTTCGCCCGGCGGAGAAAGGCGGTTTATTATTTTTGCAAGTCAGAATTGTGACACTGCTGTGCCTCTGTTTCGCCCGGCGCTGCACCGCCCGGCGCTTTTGCAGTTTCGCCCGGCGGAATTTCCGCCCGGCACAGCAGGGGCGAATCACACCAGAAAATTCTGCACTGTTTTATTCGTAACTTTTGAACCGTAACTCCGATTGACGCACGGTTTGAAGCGCTGGAAAGCTTATTCAATGCTCTATACAACAATGGCAAGATCCCATTGCTGGAACACCTACAAAAATAAATGAAAAATCAATTAAACTCAATGATATTTACACTATACGCAATATATACACTAAAAAGTAAAGTAAACGTATTTATAAAAAAATCGGGGTTTATTCAAACGATATTTACCACAAAGCATTGATAAGTGCAACAAAACATATATAAAAAAATAGGTACATTTTGCACTTATCAGTTTACTCCTGTTATCCACTTTTCATAATGCTTTGCGAGTCTTCTTTTCTCGTTTCCTCGTGTTGGGATGTCATATGCCTTAGATTGTGGCAGAGATAAAGGATTGTGTATCTGCCAAAGATTATGCCCACGTGCGTAAACTTTCCAAACATAAAAATTTGGCTTATTCATAGAGTCAGCCTTTCAATTGTTGCGAGCGGCCTCCCTCATGACTCAGTTTTCGACTGGCCATGAGGAACTTATGGTCCCCTGTGCTTCTTCTCAAGAGGATGACTCTTTGAAGGCTCATTATGAACTCAGTAAGGTAAAAGTTGCTAGCTTTAAAAAGGACTCTTCTGGGTTGCGATACCATATAGACCAAATGTCTCCTTTCTTGGAGGAGATGAACATTCATGGGTCTCCTGCTTGAAGAGGAGAAGTGAGGTTCCTGTAAGCGAAGCTTATGTTGGAGGCTTTGTCTTCAAGAGACAAACAGTTTATGTCTTTAAAGGCTTACTATGAACTCAATGAGGCCAAAGTTGCTAGCTTTAAAAGGGACTCATTAGAAAACAATAATATATAAGAAAATCTAAACACTATCAAATGATTCTGGATGTTTCAACATCTTGATTATGTCATTGACAAATTTAGAATTTGTTTCCTCAAACTCGATCGGTCCCTTAGTTAGTCTACGGTGATATGCTCTGCACATAGCTTTCATATCTTCATCGGTCTTCAACTCAATAAGGTTGTATTTTACCCTGCCATCAGTACCAATCTAATCTTCACAAACGCGATCTTTCTCACCTTTCTGTTATCAGTGTCTGACAATAATTCATTTAGCTTGGAAGTGAAGGAGGTGAGACATCTAACAACGGACCTCCGGAAGCCAAAACTCTACGGGAGTTTTCATCTCGTTGAAGTACACTTTTGTCTTAAATAGAAACTGAGGATGAAGCATATGTTATGCAAGTTAACAACACATGACCCCTATTTATACAACTTTGGAGTCATTCTATACCACACAGTACGGTCAGTACAATCACATTCGTCTAAAAGTGTCGGCAACATCGTTGTCGTTCAATTATGCACTCTTTTACAAATACTAAATTTTTCAATAATTGACATATGTGTAATTTATGTGTTTTGGCCATAAAGGGTTTAAGCAAAACCCTCTGTCACGGTTGATTGCTATATTGCTCTATTTTTTTATGAATATGATATGAAAATCTATGATTCTATGAATTGAACTCCTTGATTTGTGTTTGTCCCTTTTGGTTTTTTGTGATTGTTAATGTGTTTATTGATGAATTCTCATGAAACCTCTTTAGTTTGTTTTCCCAAATGCTGTAAATTGTTAGAAAAATCGAAAAATAGAAGGAAAAAAAAAAACAAGAATTTTAATTGAAAATCGGAAAAGTCGGAAAATTCAAAAAAGTCAAAAAATTGGAAAAAGTCGAAAGATTCGGAATATTCAAAATATTTGCAAAAATAGGGTCGGTGGTGGTTTCGGCGATTTTCGAGTTCGGAGGTCAGTTCGATGACTCTTGAGCAATTTTAGTGTCGGTGACCTTTTTGTACCTCTGTGTTATTTTTTAGTAGTTTTAAGTCAAGCTGCAACCCCTTAGAATTCAGTAGAGTTATCACCTGTGAAAAGTTGTCAGTAGTTCATTTTTTAGAACTTTAGAGTACTCCAAAATCATTTGGAGAATTAGGAGTTGCTTTAGAGCTATTTTTGAGTTCCTTGGGAACTCTGTTGAGTTATATATATATATATATATATATATATATATATATATATATATATATATATATATGAGTTATAAAATAATTATTAAAATTAATTATATGAATATTTTTGAGTTGAGTAATTTAGAGGAATTACAGTAAAGTCACATAATTAGCGAACTTATGGTTCAAGAGAGGAACATGTTTAAGTATGAAATTTTAAGAATGATTTTGGTGATTGTTTGAATTCTATTATTGTTTTCTGCCATGAATCATGCATACATATATATTGAAGTTAGGTATAACTTCGGTCCTGTAAGGTCAGGTTCAAAGAGGAACCATGACAGTCTCATGTCCAGAGAGGGACACGGTTCAGAGGGGAACCCTAACGGTCTCATGTCTAGAGGGGGACACGGTTCAGAGAGGAACCGGAGACAAGGATAAATCAGTAATACACCTTTGTTGTCCGAAACCCGGTACCACATGCGTATTGGAAGAGAAATTGGTGCATTAGCATTTGCATTATAAATTGTATTGTTGTTGTTATTGTGTGAGAATGATCTATGTGTTTGTATAATTGTTAAAACATTTGTAAGGATTATTCTCATCCCTTTCTTTTTGTTTGATCGTGACATTTATGCTCGTGTTGCAGATACAAGTAGCATGTAGTGTTGTTGTGTGGAAGAATGAAGGTCATTGCCTTCTTTATTTTTTTTCGTTTTGTCTAATACCCTTTGTGTCGCTCTGATATTGTAACACAATGGATGAGATGTTGTTTCTTTTATTTGGATGATTGTTGAGTTGTTTTTCGAAACTGATGTTTTAATTGAGTCATTTTGTTTATGAGACCATGTGAATGTGTTGTTTAATGTTTGATATTTCTGCTGCGAATTGTTTAATTTAAAGATATGTGTTTTATTTGAGAATGTGTGACACCCTTAGGTGAAATTATACTTTAAATTATTGTATTATTTTGTAAGTTGGGAAGTAAGGTGTTACACATACACTATCAAAAATTTGGTCATCACCGAATTTTTTGTTTCAACTACCGGATACTTCGTCAAAATTTTAATCATAACTTCTCACAAAGAAAGCTGAGATATTATTGAAATATGGGGTGTTAGATATAAGATAAGGGGTGACAAAAAGATTCCTCATGATACATGTGTATCATAAATTCTTTGGGACTTTGGGCTCTTCTCAACTATGGGCTGAAGTGTGTCTTCTGTACTTGCTATTGGCACATGTGAATCATAAATTCTTCAACAACTTCTTACTACCAATTTAAAAATCTATCTTTCCTATCATTTTATGCATATTTTTTTGTTCAACTCTACTATACTGTCAAGTGTCAACAATTCAGACACATTCTATGATGACAAATACATTCTAAAATAGCAGATGATGTGAAGTAACTTGTTCCCCCATTCTCTTTATTATCTTTATGTATAGTACTATATGATACGAGACATGAATAGACACATGTTTAAACATGTTCAACTTAACTCTTTGTAGCTCTACAGCTTATCCTTTATACAGTGTAATATCCATTATTGCGGGACAACATTCTTCAATCTCTCCTCTTCCACCAACAGTCATTTATTACTGTAACATCAAAAAGCAGTACTGTAACTGAAACACTTTATAATGCAGTCTTGAATTTAACAATTTTTTAAAAAACATGTAGTTTTGCAAAATGGATCCTCTGCGCCAGCTTTATACTATGATCTATTATTTAATTAGAAACCAATTCTATTAGTGTTAATTTAATGCAACTTGGTTAAAGATATTTTTTCTTACATTCGATTATGATTAGCAGAATTAATTAATATGTTGGTGTCAAGATTGTTGGCACCAGAAACAGAAAATAAAGAAATACAATTGGTTTGAGCTTTGAATAATAATAAGTCAGAAATAATTGACAGTAGTAAAGTTTACATTATTATCATTATTATTATGATAGTTGATCAAAAATATTGGCAAGAACACTAAAGAAGAAGACAATGGAAAGTGAGTGTGAAAATAGAAAAAGTAGTCAAGTCCAACTCAGAATTTTCCACTCCCAACAACTATTCCTAATTGATCAACCACACCCATGTGTGCTTTTTCGTCACTACATTCCTCTAACCGCCTTAATTGTACCATGTTTCACATTATTAAACAAACGAATATATGCATGGTTTAGTAATTAAGAAAAACATGCATAGAGTGTTAGTATCTTGCCCTGCATTAACCTTTTTTCACTTCTCTTTTGCTTGCTTTATGTTTTGCAAAAGTGTTTTGGTTTCACTTTTAACTGTTTTTCTTTTAAAAAAGAAATGGATAAAATGGAAAGAACCAAGGAACTTTCTTTGGTGAGTTTCACAGAAAAGCTACATTGTTGTTTGGAAATTGCAGAGAAAAAGTTCAACACTTAAATGCATTAGTTACTATCACCTTATTGAAAAGGTGACTTCAAGTTATAGATAAGTGATAACATTGTATCTTATGTGTTGCAATAGTAAGAGCACTTATCTTTACACCATTGGTTAGGTAAAAGTGGAAGATAAATATTTTTCTTAAATCAGTTAAGGAATCAAATCTGAAAAGGATAATTCATGAACAAGAGTATTGAAGAAAAAAGGAGAAGGAAGTTTGTGTGTGAAGTAAAAGTGAGTATGAACTGAATTTCTTATAACTACCACTAACTGCTATCAACAGAAAATAACTGAAAAATAAAGTAAGGTAGCACCACTTTGATATGAGTTCAAGAAGCTTCTCAAATGGATAAGAATGCAACTGCTTGGTGAATATATTCTGTTATGGGGCTGAGGCCCACTTCACTGATGGACTAGATCATTGAGGTACACGCTAAAAGGCTGCACTGACAGCATGTCATAGCAAAACTGTCAATCCCCTCGTCACCGTGTGATCGAGAGCACACGCTGATCTGGAAACCACAACAGATTTTACTTAACTGATTCTGATACACCACATGATCATCGCAAAATTGCGGCTCTGTTCATGATCAAGGACATCTAGCATCTTGAAGAACATGGATCTAAACTTGGACTGGGATAGTTGTGTTTGTTCTAAAAACTTGAGGAGCGGCTCATTATGCTAGCATGGACTAATATAGTGTTGGCTTAGAAAGGGCCCCGCACAGAAAAAGGGGGACCTAGTGCAGCAACGATATCGGGTAGACGTCCGGTCATGGTTTTGGGCTGCTCAACCCTGACATGTTATCACTTATCCATCATTGTTCGTATGTGGCATTACAGGAGAAAACCACTTCTCCGAAGAAGGGCGAAACCACTCCTCCATGATTCCATATATTCCCCATAACAAAGGAGGGAGGGCTAACTTTTGGAGTGAATCTGACTCTGGGAAACCTCTATAAATATCATAACCTTTGAGGTAAAAGTGGAATTCACTCACTTAAAAAGACTCTATTAGACACAAATTTCAAGGAGAAAAATACAAATTCTCTCACAACAATCACGTGAGCAGATTCTCTTCTCTCACTATTGTACTTTTAACAAGTACAATTGGCACCCACTGTGAGGCATTGGTAAAACTAACCTGAGTCACAGTCATCTAAAACTCACAAGTCACCTCAGTCATTTCCTATACATGGTGACAGGAGGAGGCATCGTGACATTCACCGAAGTGGCCCCATCCATTCACACCATAGCAGGGGTTTTCCTAGAGGCGGAAAATCCAGCTCCTCTCGTAAGAGATACGCTCGACAAGTCTCGTTGCTAGAAGGCTCGCTTGGTAGCCCCACATCAAGTTCAAGAAGGAAGTCAGGACTTGAGATCGTTTTCACTATAAAGGATGTTATCGGTATACATCCTCATGACAACGACCCCATTGTCTTAACGTTGCAATGTGACAATTTGGATATAAAACAGATATTAATTGATCCAAAGATCTCCACACATGTCTTATTTTGGGAAGCATTTGAAAGGTTCTGTTTGGATCAAGATGATATTCACGCATTCGGAGGTTCGATGATCGTGCTCTTATGCAAGCACGTACGAGTAAAGGGCCACATAACTCTTAAGACAATATTTAAGATGAATGGCAATGCGAAGATGAACAAGGTCAAGTATTTCGTGGTAGACATCCCTTATTCATACAATATCAGCATGGGGCAGCATACCCTCAATCATTTAGGGGCCTCCATGTCAACCTTTTACCTGTGTATGAAGTATCTCTTCCTGAATGGACGGGTTAGAATAATCCAATGTGATCAAGAGATCGCCCAAAAATGCTACATGTGTAGCCTCATAATAAGGAGGGCGGAGATAGTCGCAATCTCCAATCTACAACCAGACGCTTAAGGAGCGAATTCCCTAAATTTGGATCCCAAGATAAACCATGAGAAAGAAAGACTAACGCCCACCAAGGATCTAAAGGAGATTCGAGTTGGGCCCCAAAAATTTTAAACCATTAAGTTAGGTACCTCCTTGATCGAAGTTGAAGAAAAAATTTTGATCGCTCTGTTCAAAATAAACCTTGATTTATTTTCTTGGGCCCCTTTGAATATACCAGATATAGACGTCAGGGCAGTCTATCACCATCTTGCAATAGATTCTATTGTGAAGCGTGTGGCATAGAGAAAGCACAAAGCTAATAAAGAAAAAGTCCATAGTGATCGACGAGGAGGTTGAGAAGTTAAAGAACACAGGTTTCATAACTAAAATCAAATATACAACTTGGTTGGCTAACATGGTTTTGGTTCAAAAATCATCAAATAAATGGCAAATGTGCGTCGATTTCACTGATTTGAACGCAACATGCCCTAAATATCCATATTTGTTCTCCAACATTGACCCACTTATCGACGAATCCTCTGGTTATAAGATTATGAGCTTCATGGACGCTTACTCCAGTTATAACCAAATAAAAATGGAGCCCTTTGATGCAACCAAAACGAAGTTTATGTCTAACCATGACAATTACTATTACAATGCCATGTAATTCAGATCAAAGAATGTAACCGCCGCTATCAAAAGGTAATGGATGTGGTGTTCTCAGACCAAATATAGTGAAACATGGAAGTATACATTGACGACATGATTGTAAAAATACTTGTTGTAGGAAGCCATTATAAAGACTTGGAGGACATCTTAAAGTCAGTCTGAAGATACAACATGCGCCTGAACCTCACCAAGTGCTCCTTTGGACTTTAGGTGGGTAAGTTCTTGAGATTTATGTTAACCATAAGAGATATCAAGGTGAACCATGACAAATGTCAGACGACCATCAACATTAGGAGCCCTTCTAGCGTTAAGGAGGTTCAACAAGTAACAGAGCACTTGGGCGACGTATCTCGTTTTCTTCCATGTGCAAGTGAAACACATTTCACTTTTTTACCAATCTAAAGAAAAAGGAGAAGTTCGAGTATACAAATGAATGTGATAAGGTGTTCGCAACATTTAAAGTCTTTTTGGAGACACTGCCCATTCTAACACATTCTGAGGAAGTCACGCCCTTATACTTTTATTTATCAGTCACCGTTAGGGAGATGAGTTATGTACTCGTCCAGCTATTAGAAAATTGAAAGATTGGCGTTGGTCCTCGTGACTGCTGCAAGGAAACTCATACCATATTTCCTGTATTTTGTGATGGTCAAAATCAACTATCTCGTTTGCCAAATCCTAAAAAAAGTTAGATCTAACAGGTAGGATTTATTCTGGTCGGTTGATCTATTAGAGTAAGATATCCATTTTGTACCTAAATGAAGTATATAATCTCAAGTGCTGGAAAATTTCTTGGCATAATTCACTTCACATGTGGGTGATGATATCCCCTACACATGGACGTTATATTTGGACAGTGCCTCAAATCTAAAGGAAAGTAGCGTCAATATAGTGCTAGAAGTCCCAGACAATCTCCTCTTTGAGCAATCTCTTAGATTCGAGTTCAAAGGCAGCAGCAATCAAGCTGAGTATGAAGCTTTTATCGCTAGTATGAACCTAGCCTAGAGATGGCCTCTTCGGTCTCAGAGCTAGGAACGATTCATAGTTGAACCTAGTGTATGGAAAACTTTATGAAATGGAAAAATCCTCCCCCATACTAATATGTTTGGAGGACAACAAGACCTCTTTACTCCTCGTTTAAATCCACCAGGGGACATGTGGCAACCACATAGGCGAGCAATCTCTCGCCTAGAAGTTGTTGAGGATGGGCTATTATTGGTCCACTCCGGTGAAATATAGTGTAGAATTCATCAGGGAGTGTGATAAATTCGATAGACATTCCAACTAGATCATGTGCCAGCTGAGACTCTTCATTTTGTCACATCGATATGGCCATTTTACTATAGGGGCGTGGACATCCTAAGTCATTTCCCCTTGAAGCCATGGCAGCTGAAGTTCTTAATTATTGAGGTTGACTACTTCACAAAGTAAATATAAGCGAATGTCGTATCCAAAATTATGACAGAAAGGATTCAATGTTTCTATTAGCAACAAATTATATAGATGTTTGGCCTATCTAGAGTTATCTTATCAAAATATGGTACACAATTTGCTAGTTCATCTAATTCATCCACTCGCAGACCAATGGACTTGCATAGTAGGCAAATAAGGTTATACTAAGTGAGATAAATAAAAAACTGGGCTACACTAAGGGCTTATGTGCTAAATAACTTCACGAGGTTTTGTGGTCATATCACATTACCGCTCGTTCCACCATCAAGGAAACGTTGTTTACTATAGTTAATGGCACTGACACCATACTTTTATTCAAAATTGACACGCCCACATGGAGGGGCACAAATTTCAATGAAGAGGAAAAAAAAGGCAGAACTTTAGTGTGCAACTGACTTGATCAACAAAACTAGGGAGATTGCCTACATTAGGGAATTCTCCACCAAGCAGAGGGCCGCCAAAATATACAATTCAAAGTTAGTCCTAAGGGAGATGCAATCAGGCGACCTAGTACTCAAACAAGTGGTCGTGCCTACCCGGTTGAGAAAGCTACTTCCTAATTGGTAAGGTCCATATCGAATACATGAGAAGCTATCACACGATACCTATAAACTCAAAGAGCTGAACAGAAGACTAATCCCTAGAACCTGAAACTCAGTCAACCTGAAATACTAATACATCTAATGATAAAATATTTCCCACTAAATAAGGCGAAGACTTTGACCCACCAATGTATCTTCTCAAAGATTTTTATTTCAAAATAGTAATGGTAGGGTCGTACTCTTTTCACCTACAAGGGACGGTTTTTAATGAGGCTTCTATCTTCTTGAATATTTGATTTTTGTGGGTTGTGTGTGACAATTGAATGTTAGACCCTTATTAAAGGATCTTTGCGGCCCTAAGAGAAAATTATATGTTGGACCTTCATTGAAGGATGCTTGTCGCCCCTATTAGACAATTATATTCAGGACCTTTATTAAATGATCATAGTCGTCCTACAAGATAATTATATGTTAGACCTTTATTGAAGAATCGTTGGTGCCTTTCGAGACAATTATACGTTGGACCTTCATTGAATGATCTTTGTCACTCTATGAGTTATATCGATGTGGGACCACCACGAATGAATCATCACCAAGAGAACTCTAGTTAACACTTAAGGTACTCGTCCTAAGCAGTGTTGGGGGGACTTTGCCCAAATAATAAATTCGTGCAGCCGAGGCAATATAAACCTCCATATTAGTTGACAAACTACAAAGAAATCCAAGTATCATAAAAGGAATCACCATGAAGTTGGAACATTTTCATTAATAAACCTAAAATGTGTGGCTATAAAAGAGGCCTACAAAGGGCAATAATACAATCATTAAAAATTAAAACAATAACATAAGAGGATTTACGTTTAGGGCGGGGTTGATTCCTTTTGAATTCACCCCAAGCATACCTGAGAGACTCATCACGAGCTCGCCTGAGGGACTCAAGTTTGCTTAAGGGTGTCTCTAAATCTTTAAAACCGAAGTACGTTTGAGTTAAATCACTTAACTTTCTCCAATTTCTTGTGTTTGAGGGACTATAGACTAAAATAATTTTATTAGTCCTAAAAGCTAGAGGAACGACCCATTATGCTAGCCTAGACTAGTATAGTGTTGGGTTGGAAAGGGCCCCAACCATAAAATGGCAGTATAATGAATGATAGGTATCAGGCAGACACCCAATCATGGTTTTGGCATACCCGGTCCGGACATGTTATCACTTATCCATCATTGATCTTATGTGGCATTACATGTGTGATAAGATACTATCGGCTTTGGCTAGGTCATGGGGATAAAAACCACTTTTTTGAAGAATGGGTAAACTAGACCTCCATTATCCTATGTATTCTCTAAAACATATGTGGGAGGACTGGCTCTTGGACTTAATCTGACCCAGAGAAATCTCTATAAATATCCTAACCTCTAAGGTAAAAGGAACACTTACTCATTTGAAAGAAATTCAATAAACACAAATTCTAGGAGGGCGGGGGAGAATACATAAACTCTCATAACAATCATGTGAGCAAATTCTCCTTCAATCACGCTGCTCTCCACACCAATTCTACATGATTGCTCCCTATAAATATGTGTCATTCATATTCATCGATTCATCGAAGAAATCACAAAAGGTATATAGATTTTTAAATGGACATGCATTCAAAGTTGTCACCATCCATACATTGATGGATCAAAAACAGGGTCTTAAAATCTTTCTTCTTATCTTCCTTATGCGTTGCTCATTGTGCATCTGGTGCACCTTCGACAAAAGGATTCACCCCGTTCTTGATATCTTCTAGAACATCTTAGTAGCCAAACAACACTTTCATTTGTTTGCACCATTTGTCGTAATTCTTCGCATCAAGGATGGGTAGGTTTGTAGAGATTCTTTCATTGGAGATATAACTCCTGTTGCACACTAGGTGTTTGTGGATCAGAACCAGCCTTTTGATATCAAATGTTAGAACTTGAAACCACAAGAATTGTGAATAATAGAGAAATTAGAGTGTGAAGAGGGAGAGAGGAATTGAGAGAGAGATAATTTAGGGTGAGAATATTTTTGCATTAACAATGATGAAGATGCCTCCAAAGTATTTATACAAACATTATATAATGATTGAGACACACGTCACATAATTACATAACTGGAAAAAACAGATTTTACGAACCTGTAACCGGTTACCCTAAACTCGTAACCAGTTACAACTGCTACAAAAATAATTCCTTTCAATAGTAATCGATTATGTGGTTACGTTAATCGGTTACAATCATAATACATGTTCTGTTTCATCGGTTCATAAGTAATTTTTGCCTTGAATTATCAAAATACTCTTAACGCGAGGTTTACTTTATGCAGGATTTTTAATTTCTACAATTTAAACCAATTCCCTTCTTCTCGAAATTCAAAGTTGTCAATTAAATCTTCCATAAGAAACATCTTTTAATAGTCTTTTTCAATTGGAATAAAAACAAGAGGTAAACAAATTCCAAGTTGGGTCGAAATAAATTCTTCGAATTAAGAAGTTTAAGTCATCAATTTTGTAGTATCAAACTATTTTTGGTCTTTTTTATTTCTGGAAATGTAATTGAGTTGAACACAACTTGATAGATTATGTAATTCAGTTGCATTTATTTCTCTATGATGGAAGGAAAAAAGAGAAAATGTAATACAAATTACAATGGAACGAAGAGTAGCTCAATTCAGAACATTCTCCCCATAAGTATTATTAATGGATTAACTAAACATGCATCTAAGCATGCTTACTTGATCACTACATTATATCATATCCTCTAAGCATCCAAAATGTACCAAAAGATGACATAAATAAAGAAAGGGCTGAGTCCTGCTCTAGCAGGATTTGTATACAGCCTCTCATCAAGCTTTACAAATTGGTTATTAGTCATTCATGCCACAAAAATGGCAATTCTAGAGCAGCATTTTGTTGGAACCTAAAAAGCCTTCTACACAACGGCTTCAAATTAAAATTATAAGAGAAAAACATTCTTGTTTTTTTTTCTTCTTCTTCTTCCATATTAAACGCGGGGACAAAAAAGATAGACACGTGAAGAAAATGTTCCACACTGTTTAATGAAAGCCTCCTCCAGTAGCTGATACAGACTTGGCCATATCTGGTGGTGGAGATGGCAGTAAGATTATAGATAGTATGCCACTTGCTAGAGCCGCCACGGCACCCACCACAAACGCCGGCAAGTTACCACCTCCAAACAGAGCGTCCCATGGTCCACTCAAAACAGAGACAAACATCTACACATACATACACATTTAATCAATGATTTAATTCATATACTAAATAAGATCTATTTCATATTTTAATATATAAAGAAAAGTAAAGTAATTAACTATTTATTCTAACCTGTGGTATGACAATTGCAAGATTAAGAACTCCTAGAGATAACCCTGAAAAAAAATTGAACAGAAAGCAAAAGGTTAAGCACTTTTATTTAGTTTAGTAAAATCAATTAACTAAGTGGATTATGATGACTTTTTTTCTTATACCTTGGCCTGCCCCTGAGGTACTGGAGAATATAGATGCTAGAGCAAAGGGTATGCTGTAAGTAATCTGAAAAAATAATAACATAAGATTAGTATTATTATAATACATCATCTCACATCTGCACCTTTATTTCGAAATTAATATAATAATTCAGGATTAATTTGTTTTTTTGCTATTTTATTAGTAATTAAATTGACAGTTCATAACCAAAAGGAATAACTAAAACACTTCAAAAATGTTATTTTTTACATAGAAATTCAGAACAAGTTGTTAATTGTCTTTTCCAATTCAAACAAAAGAAACAGACTAGCAAAATCTTTATTTCAAAGTAAAGTCCAAAATAAATTTGTCTAAAGCAAACTTTCAATTCTTATGTAAAATTAATTACTCTGTTTGTAATTTACTGAATGGGACCCACAAAAAATTAATTAAATTCTTTGGAAATCGTAATATTCACATGTCTTCTTTCATGCATGACAAGCTCGAATTAAAAGTTGGTCAAATTAATTATTATAAGCATGTAATCCAATTTTTACATACACCTTAATTTTTATGTTTTTATTTTTAAAATTTTAATATTAAAATAAATAGTTTATAAGAATAAAATAAATTTAGGCGAAAAGTTTACCGCGAGTGGAATTCCGAGTACGGAGAATAGAGTTAACGCGCCGGCCTTGATACCGCCGGAAGGTGGAAGAGGGTCTTGGAGACCGCCGGTACCGGGGGCGTATTGTCGCGAATGTTCGGCTAATTTAGTAACCAAAACGGTTAAACCCAAACAAATTGCGAGCAAGAAGTTAACGATTCCCCACAACCTCTTCACGCCCCCAACTCCACGCGCCAAGATATCAACACCCAGTGACGTGGCACCCAAAACGAGGGAGTTTAACATGAGTCCTAAAGCCCCCGCGCGCACACCCATATCATAGGCATGACCTTCCCCAACCGTTCCTCCGTAAACCTCTTTCCCCATCCAATCGGTATCAAACAACAAGAAAGGAAACCACGCAATCCAATTAAGACACGTCACCAATAATAAGATCCACATGGGTCTCTTTAGTTCCTTGAAAGCACCGGATAACTGCCCAAAACACGGCATGCCACCGCTTGAACCACCGTCTTCAGCAGTAACAACGGCTTTCTCCGGAGTAAGTGGAGTTTCCTTCACGTAGATCAGTGCAGCGGTGGCTAAAACTGTTAAAAGCGCGATGGAGAGAAAGAAACAGCTTTTCAGGTTTGCACAGTAAACATCACATGCTTTCGTTTTGGTGAACGGAAACACGTGATAGAGTTTACTGTAAGCACCCGCGGCGTAGCCGAGGACGTTACCAACCGCCATGAAGAACGAGAAAAACGCGTTCGCGTTTCTCGTTTTTCGCTGGTTACCGGCGCAGAGGTCGCCGAGAAGTGCACGGCACGGTCCCTGAAGCATATTGTTAGCGACGTCGAGAATCCAGAATCCAACGACGAAGATTCCAATTGCTCGGGGACGGACTTTTTTGTCAAGGTTGTCGCCGAAGGAATGACCGAGGTCAGCAGCGTAGCCGATTAGGAAGACGGCGATAGCGACAGCGAGTGAGCCGGCAGCTATAAACGGACGACGACGGCCGAAGCGGGAAGTGCAACGGTCGCTGTGGTAACCGACTATAGGCTGCACAAGCATACCAGAAATTGGGCCGCAGAGCCAAATGTAAGCAGCCCAGGTATGAGGGATACCGAGGAGCTGGACATAAGGAGTTAAAAGAGAGAGTTGTAGGGCCCAGCCGAACTGAACACCGGCTGCGATGGATGCAACCACCATGATCTTACGGAGAGGACTTGGTTCAAGAGGTTGGGTTTCGACATGGAGAGAAGAAGGCTTGGCGAGATTGAGATTATTATTAATTTGTTTGGTGGGAGGGAGAGGCTCCATAGCGATAACAATGAGTGTGTGTTTGTGTTTGGGTTTGGGTTTGAGAATGTGTTGGTGATGGGATTTATTTATAAGGGAATGGAGAGAGAGGGTGAGGTTGTGGTTGTTGTTGTTGTTGCATGTAATGGAAGAATCTGTGAGTGATGTGAGTTTGAAAAAGTGAGAAAGAGAATTGCGTGGATAATTACGGATGAGGTAAATGTTTGATGCGTGTGGTGGGGTTTATCTGCTTGGGTAAGTAAATGGGTGCGTGGACTTGTGTAGTAAATGCTTCTTTCCTCGTTTGAAACTGCCGCTGTAAATTCTACTACTAGTACTTGTCTTTATTTGAAGGCTCTTTTTGAAGTTATTCAAACGCATTTACTGGCTTTTCTTCTTTGAAACCATAATATAGGGAGATTCTTGCACTTGGATATCATGCAAGGAAATGGTTTAGGATAAGGGTAGAAACTCGAGACTACTAATTTGGAAGACTAACTGCTTGGCTATTGGGAACAGGTAGATAAGGATAGTGTTGTAGTAATGCAATGTCATGTAGTAGTTCAATAAGCGGCTTTATGAATTGGTGAATTCAAGAGTAATTATAAATTTTCAACCAGTAGACTTTAATGATATTAGGTGTGGAGATATACTAGTATTAGTGAATGCTCCTTATCGAGTAGATTTGATATCGATATTTTACCATTTTAGAAGTGTTTATGATTTTGAGATAGTATTTCAAGAATTTATAAAGTAAATTTTATACTTGGATACATAAATTTTTAAAATATTTATAGTGATATATTCGTAAAAGATTTATTTGTAGTGACAAGTATAATAGCATACACCGCAGAACCCTAGTAAAACTAATATGGATCACATCTTTGTCATTACAATTCTCATCACCTTTCCTTTAATATGACCAACAAAGCTCCCCATTTCGTGGTTAACACCATAGTTGAAGGTTTCGCATGCGAAGAAAGCTTCAGCTCCTCTCGGAGGAAATATGTCAGACAAGTAATGACCACTAATGTAATATTTCTTAGACTCTCTGAAGCTGGCCAGGGAGAGCCAGGAGTTAACATCGCATTTTCTAGCAGTGACGCCATCAAAATCCTCTTTCAAGATAACGATCCCATTGTCATCGTTGTGCAACACATAAACTAGGATATTAAATGAGTCTTAATAGACCCCGGAAGCTCAGCTGACATCTTATTTTGGGATTCTTTCCAAAAACGATAGCTTGATCCCAATAACATCAAGGCGTTCCAGAGATCGTTAGTAGATGTGTCAGGTGAACAGGTGCGAGTAATGGGTCACATAGTTCTCGAAACAACTTGCGGCTTGGGATCAGACTCCAAGACGATTGAAGTTGACTACCTCATAGTGGACGCTTTATCGCCATATAACATCATTCTGGGTAGATTCACCATCAATGTGTTAAAGGGAATTATTTCGACACGGTACCTGGTTCTGAAGTACCCACTACTTAATTGAAGAGTCAAGACAGTTCGAGGAGACCAATAAATCGCCCAAGAATGTCACTATAGCAACTTGACGATATGGGAAAGGAAGAGCTCGCCTTGAGGCCACCTTTTCCCCTAAGCACTAGATGTAAACATTGATAATTGGGATCCTAGACTGGGCGGGGACAATGAGTTACTCACACTCATGGAGGACGTAAAGGAAATTCAGATATGCCCTTCAGCCCAACAAGTGAAAAAGATAGGCACCTCGCTTACCGAGAAAATCGCGAGCTAATATACCAACTCATTAGAAACGCTGACTTGTTCGCATGGGCTCCCTCAAACATGCCAAAATTGGACACTAGAGTGGTGTTTCATCGCCTCGTCGTTAATCTTCTACCAAAGCCATTGGCACAGAGGAAGCGGAAAGTTGGCGAGAAGAAGAGAGTTGTCATCGACGAAGAAGTAGGAAAGTTATTAAGCGCCGGGATCTTCAAGGAGACGAAATATTTAACCTGGTGTTTACTGTGAATTTTGGTAAACAACCTCTGGTCTATCAATTTTAAACGAAAATTGGTTAACTTGCAGGATCGACCACACAAATCCTAGGACATGTGCTAAATTTGAGAAACAAGTGTAAATGACAAATGAAAATTAAAGAGAATGTAAACTGAACTCCACGTTCGACAATGCTGAAATAAAATCTAACTGAACTCCACGTTCGACTACTTGCAATAAGGTAAAGTAAAGGCTTGAAATTTAAAGGGTTGTAAGTAAAGGGTGCAGAAATTAAAGGCGTCGAAAGGAAATGACAAGAAGTAAAAAGCTTTGAAAGTAAAATGCGACGAACTCCACGTTCTTGAAAAGTAAAGGCTGGAATGATAAAAGTGCTGTCGAAGGTAAAGTGCAGGAAAATAAAGGACTTTGAAAATAGAGGCAATGGATTAAAGGTGAACTCCACGTTCTTGAAAATAAAAGACTTTGAAAAGTAAATGCTTGAATGTAACAGTGCAGTCGAAGGTAAATGCAGGAAGTTTAAATGACTCTGAAAGTAACTTTGGCATGGAAGATAAAGTTCAAGAAATTGTAAAGGCATGGAAAGTAAATGGCTGAATCTTAAACATGATGAATATAAATTGTATTAATGAAGAAAATGGTGTTACATTACGTACATTCTCACGAACTCGTTTCTCTACACGCGGGTACTTTGAGTTTCTTTGAGTAACTTGTACAAAAATATGAACACCCTTATTACATAGAACTAACTCCTATTTATAGTGCTAGGAAATAGCTACTAAGTGGTGGTTACTGCTTCGAACGTGTGGATTTTGGCGCCTTCTCCTTGGTCTCAACTGTTCCCACGTTCACAACTGCTCTTATTTAAATTTCAAACATTGGAAATTCCCTCCAGCCTTAATATAACCACTGCAGCGCTTGTTTCCATATTCTCATGGTCGAAACCTTTCCAGCACTTAGCCATTTTTTTGAGGTTCCTACACCTCTATTCGACTCATGCTTCACCAAAACTGGGTCGAAGCCTTCTTTACATTAAAAATAATTTTTTAACTTAAAATAGCTTTGATTCTTTCTAGTGTCGAAAATGAGGGTTAACAAATTGCCCCCAAGGAATGTCCTTTCGCCAGAATTGGTAGGAAGGTCATTTCTTGATATAATAACCATCTCGACGCCTGTTTGTATGGCCTTAACTGAATATCCCACTAATTACTTAATGGCTGAATTGTTCAGTTTCTTTGACCCACGCCTCTGACGTCATACCATCATGACAAATCCTTAAAACGTCCTTTCAGCCGTATTCATCATAACACCTTTCTTGAAAACAGACGTTGGCAGTCTGAACATAACTGCTACTTTTCATCACGTCTCCAGGAGAAAGACACGCGTCCCACTAACTCCTCAGCTTCAACGGTAGATCCAAGTCTCTTGGGATTTTCAAATGTCTATATATACCCATTTCCGCCACTTTGTGAACTTTCCACACTTTTCATACTCTCAAGCAACCTCTTCTTCTCTTCAGTTTCTCTCACGCAAACCCAGCAAAAACCCCATCTTTTCATCTTCTTCAACAATGGCGTCTTCCCAAACTAATCCTCAAACAAAGAAAACTCAAAGAGGCAAGGCCACTCCATTTAAGCAAACCATTCCTCCGTTCGCTAATATCCCAGGCCCCCAACTAGTAGATAACCGTCATTGCATGTCGGAACCCATCTCTGAAGAATCAAGAGCCATATACAAATCTCAGGTAATGATTCCAATAGTTGTTTCTGATAAACCCTATGCGCTATCTGGTCCTTTAGCTGAGGGTGACGTCTCTAACGAGAGGCTAGGTGAGTTTCTCCCCTCGTACCGGAAAACAAGGCCGTTAGGGCAAAGGAGTTTTCCCAAAATCAACGTTGCTGCTGGAACTTCTCCTGAAGAAACCCCCTTGCCCAAAATCAACGTTGGTTATCTCACTGATGGCACCAGGCTGGTGAGAGCTGTCAACCCTTTGAAGGAATTCGACCAATGGATGTAAACATTAATAATTGGGATCCTAGGCGGGGACAATGAGTTACTCACACTCATGGAGGACGTAAAGGAAATTCAGATATGTCCTTCAGCCCAACAAGTGAAAAAGATAGGCACCTCGCTTACCGAGAAAATCGCGAGCTAATATACCAACTCATTAGAAACGCTGACTTGTTCGCATGGGCTCCCTCAAACATGCCAAAAATGGACACTAGAGTGGTGTTTCATCGCCTCGTCGTTAATCTTCTACCAAAGCCATTGGTACAGAGGAAGCGGAAAGTTGGCGAGAAAAAGAGAGTTGTCATCGACGAAGAAGTAGGAAAGTTATTAAGCGTCGGGATCCTCAAGGAGACAAAATATCTAACCTGGTTAGCCAATATAATGTTGGTGATAAATGTAGTGAACTAGTGGCTCATGTGCGTGGACTTCACTGATCTTAACACGACCTGCCCTAAGGACCCAAATCCCCTGCCAGATATTAACCACCTGATTTATAGGTCCTCGAGCTATCATACTTTGATTTTTATTGATGCCTACTCGAGGTACAAACATATTAGAATTAATCCCTTAAACGTGCCTAAGACAGTGTTTATGTTGAATCATGACAACTACTACTACAGTGACATGCCCTTCGGCCTCAAGAATGTTGGTTCCACCTACCGCGACTCATGGACATTATGTTCTCTGACCAGATAGGGTGGAACCTGGAGGTTTATGTTAACGACATGATAATGAAAGCTACAAAAGGGTGCAACCATGATGCGGACTTCGAAGACATAAACCCTAAACCCCAAATATAATTTATAAAAACATTGCAGAAAATATGAAGATAAAACAAGGGTGTCACATTGACAAAGCATCCAACATTTGAATTCCAAATGAAGATTTAATTCAGAAACATAGCATAAGTAATTAGTTCAAAAACAACTTGAGGACATAGAAAAGTATCACATCCCGATGTTATAATATCAGAGCGAAACCGAAAGGAATACTAATAAGTTAACAAAAGGTACAACGGACATAAAGCAGAAATAAAACTACTGAAGAGGCTAATTACGACATCCTCTGTTAACAATAGCTATCACTCCTCAGTCTCAACCTGGGAATTATCTGCATTTAGGTACAAAAGATAGAAACATAGAGACAAAAAAGGGATGAGAATACATTCTATAAATTTAACGGTGTATAAACAACAATGATGGGTCACAACAAGCATATTTAGTCAATAATGATGTACATTATACAATTTAATTATGCAATGTGTACTTCCTCTACTTCCATGCATGTGGTACCAATCATAACACTAGAGTAAAGTCTGGGATATCATAGTTATTTTACTGAGTAATCCTTCACACTGGACTGAAGTCCTGAACACTAGACTAAAGTTTTAAGCTAATATCTGATATACATGATCCAAGATCAAACAAAATGCAAATAATCTCCATCCGAACATCCTACTCCAATTTTCAACGTTGTCGGTTGAGGCTAACACTAATCCTTTCGAACCTAAAACATATTATACATTGTTTCTTCGAACCTAACCATAATTCATATTAATCAGTTCCTATTAGGGCTAAACATTGGTCCGCCTTGAACCTAAAACCCTCAAATTTTAACACGGCCTAACCACGAGGAGGCTAAACATTAACCAACAATAATCAATCATAATCATTTTCTCAAGAAATATTCACTTAACAACATGAATTAAGTTGAGGAATCTAAGACTTAAGAAAAATTGGTCAAAATATCAAAATCGTTTAAAGACGGGCCTGACGGTCTAACCATCACGACCTTGGCAGTCGCCTCTCCTGAGAAATGCCTACCCGTCATCACAGACAATTCTCAAGGGCTTAGTGTTTATCGCATTGTCATTCTTATGAATCACATGAGACATGTCTGGGACCTACTTACGAAGTTGAGAGACAAGAAAGACACTGTGAAGGTTTGAGAGAGATGATGGTAATGCAACTTGATAGGCAACTTTACTGATTCATTTAAGAATTTGGTAAGGATTAATAAAATAAGGAGTAAGCATACAAGACTTCAATGTCCGGCCAACTCTAGCCATTGGGGTGACTCTCAAGAACACATTGCCTTTTTCCCGAAATTCAAGGGTCTTTCTGCGCTTATCATGATAACTCTTTTTGTATGCTCTACGATGCCTAATATTTTCTTGAATCATCTTAATCTTCTCGGCATTCTGTTAGACTATTTCAGATCCGAGTACAACTCCTTCACCAGATTCAAACCAACACATAGGTGTTCTACACCTTTTTCTATACAACGCTTCAAAAGATGTCATTTTGATATTATAATAGAAACTATTGTTATAAGTAAACTCAACCAGTGGTGAATAACTATCCTAACTACCTCCTTACTCTAGGACACAAGCCCTCAACAAATCTTCTAAGGACTGGATAGTTTTTTCCGTCTGACCGTCTGTATGCGGATAGTAAGCAAAACTGAACTTTAGCTTGGTTCCCATGGATGCTTGCAAAATTAACCAAAATCTTGACGTGAATCTTGAATCTCTATCTGAGACAATGCTAGAGGGAATTCCATGCAATCTCACAATCTTGCTGATGTAAACATCGACTAGCTTCTGTAATGAGTAAGTGATCTTTATCGAAATAAACGCTTCTCCTGAGGGACTCGAAGTCTCATCAGTCAGGCTCAACATATAATCTCGCATGAGGGACTAGGAATCCTATCAAACAAGCTTATCTAAATGCATCTTTCGAGTAAATTTAAGTTTCCTTAGTCAGGATCCAACTTAAAGTCTCGCCCAATGGATGCAAGCGAAGTCTGGCCCATGAGACTTAACTTAAAGTCTTTTCTAACAATTGATCGCCATCCCGCCCAATGGGCTCAATGCCTCCCCTGAGGGACTCGTAGTCTCATCAGTAAGGCTAACATATAATTTCACCTAAGTGACATGGTTTCCCTCAGATAGATACCCTTAGCGCTCTTTTTCTTAAATCACTTTGCCCTTTAACAAAGCTCTTGTGCTTGAGGGACAATATGAAGATATATTTGTAAAAGACCTATTAAGGGCACGAGTTTCCAATTTCCCTTAAGGTGCAACTCTCGTCATTAGGTACCCGCCTCGCCCTGAGTGTTCCTACTCGCACAATCATAGAAAACATGGGAAAAGGTGTTCCTTAGTCAGAGAGAAGTCAGAGTCAACAATCTAACCTAATTCACCCTAAAAAAATAGGGATTCAACGATCAACGACTAACTAAGTGGGTGGTTATAATTCCCAGGGAAACCGTAGGCCCAAGGGCCCCTATAAACACCTCCTCCATAATGGGAGAGAAGACAAATCATAAATACACACGATACACCATAAAGCTACAGAGTTTCTCACCTTATGTGAGCTTGCTCTTTCTTCACCATAAACACCACCAAACAAGGCCTCTCGCCGCCCTGGGTAAGCCCTAAATCACCATAAAAATGCTAAGGTCTCTTATCACCCCTACTAACTTAGGGGTACCACGCATCCTGTACTTTTTTTTGACAAGTACAGTATTTATATATTTAATTCCTTAACATGACATAGAAATTTATACATATATGTATATATATATATATATATATATATATATATATATATATATATATATATGTGTGTGTGTGTGTGTGTGTGTGTGTGTTTTATCTCTTTAGGAGTGAATATTAAGAAACTTCGACAATGCTATATAATGTTTATTATCTCTTTAGGAGTGAATATTAAGAGACTTCGACAATGACGTGTTGGCCATGGAAAGCATGACATGTTATAGCTAATACCACGTAGATGTATTTTAATGGTGGTGAACTATAAATATGGTCAACTTTAATAAACCAAAACTTTAATTCTCTGCGTTGAAGCTGCTATAAGAGACAAAAGGATATCCAAATATGGAACACATTTGGTCATCATACCTTGTTGATGGCCCGATAGATCGAGATCAATTGTCTTAGTGACACGAAACTCAAATAGCAAGGCATGTATAAGTTGGGGAAATGAGGGTAGAATGGAAGGGGGCTTCTTTCCTTTTCTTATACCGCATAATTCTGGTGTAAAAACCAGTCGCATTCGTTGAAGCACCCACATTGGCTTGTCCATAAGATATTCTCCGGAAAGATTTGACAAAGTCTCTAGTAAAAAGAGGTGTAATATTATCTGAAGACACCGTTGACAAATCTTGGATGATTGTAGTGCAAGAGTTGAAATCAAATCTTTCTTTTCATCAAAAATTCATTCAATATGTTTATCGTAGACATTACAATTACACTTAAAAAATATAGATAATTAAATAGTTTAAAAAATTTTCTGACTAGAGAGATCATTTGATTGAATCATGTATTAATCATTCTCTTTAAAATATTTCACGATACTATAAAAAAGTTGTACAATCTAATTATCAATCACAAATCTTAGGATAAAACAACTCATTTATAATATACGTACTCTCTATTGTAGTTTAACAACCATTTTAAACTTATATTAAAAATATTACTAATAATGTTTTGAATATATGAGAAAATTTTCAAAACCGATCATTCTACCTCAAATATGATACATTCTTAGTTGTGTAGTGTACTAACATATAAATGTAAAAAAGAAAACAAAATTGTCCACGAAGATTATAGGTGAAATAAATTAAATGGAAATCACGTGAGTAATAAAATAGCAGTACTACTAGCAGTCTAGTACTATACTGTAGTTTTGTATCAACATACATTTGTTTTCTACATCAACATACATTTGTTTTCTGCGTCAACATACATTTGTTTTTTATTCTCCGTGGTTGGGAGGAAATGAGGGCGAGTTCAAGAGAGAGTTCAATGACGGGCCTGAACAATATGACGCAAAAGGAGGAGGCCCATCAGCTTAAGTCCAGTAAAATAGGAAAGCAAAGCAGTAAAGTGGCAGTAGAGAAAGTTATCAGAATAGAGAGTCAAACAGTGGAGGCCGATTTAGGGTATACTAATTTGGGGGAACATACTTCAACAATGGAGGGGGCAACCAGACAAGGCAGCGATTCAATAAGGCCGGACAGTAATGAGAAAGAGATGGAAGTGCAAGAGATAAACAAGAGGATGGAAGAGGCAGAGGAAAATTCGAAGATTTGCGCAGAATCAATAACAGGGGAATTAATTAGGGATGGGGATGCTATTCCTAAAGAAATGAGGAAAAGGAGAAAAGAGATCATCAAGGAAAAGAGGAGAATGAGAAGTAAGAAAATGAAGCAATTGATTACTGTAGAAAAGAAAAAGTGTCACAGAAAGAAGTCAAAAAATGAGGAGCAAAGAAGCAAGCTTGATAAGGAAGAATTAAAGGCATGGAAGATGGCTCATGGTGGATCGAAGGAAACTTCAGAAGGGATATTGGAACTAGTAAAGGAAATTGGAGTGAGTTTTGTGGAAGACGAAGCTGACATTGCAAACCAAGTAGAAAGAAATATTAGCAGGGACAAGAAGATGGCAAAGAAGATTAGAAAGGAAGGTCTAGGTGAGGGATAATTGATGGAATGTGTTGAGGTGCTAGACGAGGTAGTGTAAAATCGATAATGAAAATTATAAGCTACAACATTAGAGGTCTTGGTGGGTTGGTAAAGAAGAAGGATCTAGCTCAACTGATTAAAAGAAACAGTCCAGATTTTATTGAAGTACAAGAAACTAAATTAGGTGTTTTGGATGCCTCAAGTGTGGAAAAGCTGTGGGGGGTCCTGATTTTGATTTCTGCTAGAAAGAAGCGGTTGGAAGATCAGGAGGTTCTCTATTAATGAGGAGTATCAAGAGTTTTCAGAAAATAGAAGAATTGAGGGGTTATAATTTTACAGGAGTTAGAGGGTTATGGGGGGAGGAGAGAATCGAGATAAATGTGGTTAACGTGTACTCTCCATGCGACATAAACGGAAAGAGAAGGTTATGGCAAGAATTGAAGGATTTGCTAGATCTAGAGGAGGAGGGCATTTGGTGTATCCTATGCGATTTTAATGCTATCAGATCAGAGTTCGAAAGGAAAGGAGTCGGAAAATTTCAAAAGAGATTGGAAACAGAGGAGTTCAATAACTTCATTGTTGAAGCTGATCTTATAGACCTACCTCTAACAGGGAGGCGTTTCACCTGGTCTAAATTAGAAGGCTCTTCCATGAGTCAAATTGATAGGTTCTTAGTTTCAGAAAGTTGGTTGGAGAAATGGCTTAAAAGCTCGCAGCAATGTTTGGAGAAAATTTTGTCGGACCACTGTCCGATTATGATAAGTGACGTTGAGGTAAATTGGGGACCGAAACCAACACGGCTTTTTGTAGGGTGGAGAGAATTAGAAGGATATCAAAAGTTTGTGACAGAAACTTGGAAAAACTTTGACATTCAAGGATGGGGTGGATTTGTACTTAGGGAAAAACTGAAGTTGATAAAGAAGGAACTCATTAAGTGGAGTGGGGAGCATGTTGAAAATATTGAAAGTAAATTAGAAGTTCTCAGAAAACAGGTTAATGAGTTGGATTGTAAGGGGGAAATACAACCCTAAAGGAGGAAGAAATCGAACTGAAAAGAGAGATCTCAAAACAATTGTTTACTCTGTCGAGAATGAAAACTAGCTTCCAGTGGCAAAAATCAAGGGTGAAATGGCTGAAAGAAGGCGACGCTAACTCAAAAATTTTCCACCGGTGCGTCAACTACAGAAGAAAGAAGAATGAGATATGTTGTATTGAAAAAGGGGATGCGAAACTGCACGGTGTAACAGAAATAAGGGAAGAAATAGTAGAATTCTTCACAGAAATTTATAAAGGAAGAAAGGAGAGAAGGGTTGCTCTGGAGAACTTTGAGGTCAGGAAGATCGACGCGGAAGATAATGAATTACTGACAGCAGAATTTTCCGAAGAAGAGGTCAAAGGAGCGGTCTGGGAATGTGAAGGCACGAAGAGTCCGGGACCGGACGGTATAAATCTGGGTTTCTTTAAGGAATTTTGGGAGCTGCTCAAAGGAGACATCTGCAGGTTTGTTTCAGAATTTCATGAGAATGGTAAGTTGGCGAATGGAATAAATAGCTCTTTCATTACATTAATTCCTAAAATAGAGAATCCGGTTAAGTTGTCCCAATTTAGACCGATATCTCTGGTTGGAAGTATATATAAGGTCTTGGCCAAACTGTTAGCTAATAGATTGAAAAGGGTAATACATAAGATAGTGGCGGAAACACAATTTGCATTCATTGAAGGAAGACAAATAGGGGATTGTATGCTTATAGCAAATGAGTTGGTGGATGACGCGAAAAGAAGAAAAAGGGAGGTGATTCTATTTAAAGCGGATTTTGAAAAGGCATATGACACGGTGAATTGGGACTTTATTGATTACATGATGAAAATGTCGGGGTTTAATGAAAAATGGAGAAAATGGATTAATGAATGTATGAGAATAGCCAGGGTCTCTATATTGGTGAATGGAAGTCCTACGGACGAAATAAGGATTGGTAGAGGTTTAAGACAAGGAGACCCGTTGTCACCTTTTCTATTTTTACTGGCAGCGGAAGGTCTGAATGTATTAATGGCTAAAAGCGTTGAGTTAGGAAAATTTGAAGGGTATGATTTTGGTAAAAATGAGGTACAAGTTTCGCATATTCAGTACGCGGATGATACAATTTTAATGGGAAAGAAGAGTTGGAAGAATATATGGTTGATTAAGGCTTTGTTCCAGATTTTCGAAGTAATCTCGGGGCTGAAAGTGAACTTTCATAAAAGCTCTATATTGGGGGTGAATGTAAGTAGTGTTTGGTTGGAGGAAGCAGCGTCGGTTCTTAACTGTAAAGTCAGTGGTTTACCCTTTAGTTATCTAGGGTTACCGGTGGGTGGTAACCATCGTACATTGGGACTGTGGAAGCCGGTAATAGACGTAGTTAGAAGAAGATTGGCGGTGTGGAACAATAAACATCTGTCAATCGGAGGCAGAACCATTCTCATTAAGCATGTGTTAAGTGCGATCCCTGTGTACTTTCTATCTTTTTTCATAGCTCCTGCAGGTATCATAAGCAAACTAGAAGGAATGTTAAAAAAAATTCTGTGGGGAGGGGATTTGGAAAGGAGGAAAATACATTGGGTGCAGTGGAGAAAAATATGTAGAGAGAAGGAAAATGGGGGGTTGGGTATAAAAGACTTGAGGGTGTTCAATATGTCTTTGGTAGGAAAATGGAAGTGGAGGATATTAACGGAGAAAGGAGAACTGTGGGCGAGAATTCTTAAATGTAAATATGGTCCTATTGGCTACGGTAACAGCAATGTTAATAAGTATAGCTCGCTTTGGTGGAGGGATGTGCAAAAGCTGGACATGGAGGGAGGAAGTTTTCAGGAAAATTGGTTTACAAGGCAAGTGTCCAAAGAGATAGGGAATGGAAAACAGACATTGTTCTGGGAGGATCCATGGTTAGGCAAGAAAGTACTTAAGATGGAATTTCCTGAATTATTTAGACTGGGGGAGGCGAAAAATATTACAGTAGAAGAGGCAGTAGGGAACATAGACGATTTTGAGAGGAATTGTCTAGGGATGAGCTGCATAAACTTAGAAGCTGGCAGCAGAATAACAGAGATAAAAGTAATGCTCAGCAAGGTTTCGTTAAAGGAAGGTATTGTGGATAGATGGTGCTGGAATAGGAAATTGTATACGGCTAAAGAGGCATATTCGATTATTATGGACGGAATGCTTTCAAAGTTAGACGATAATGTAGAGTTGAAAGAGGTTTGGAACAAATTTGTACCTCTCAAGGTAGTGTTATTGGTATGGAGAATGTGGCAGGATATGATTCCAAGCAGGGATAACTTAAGTCGTCGGGGCTGTCTAGTTGTATCTCAAAATTCATGTCCATTTGGCTGCGGCACTGAGGAAAATATTTCGCACATTTTCTTCGAATGCCTGCTGGCTTGGAGAACATGGAGCGAGGTCCTAGACTGGCTCCTTGTCGACTATTTTTGTCATAACTTTGTGATTCAAAATTTTCATCATTTTGCAGGTCTGACCAATGAAGGGAGAATTCGCAGGGAGAAATTGTTAACAATCTGGTATGCGTGTGTATGGATTATCTGGCGTCGCAGGAATAGTCAGATTTTTCGGCAAGAAGATTCTCGAGCTATTAATTGGCTAGAGGAGATTCAACTTTTAGCGTGGAGATGGTTAAAAGCTAAAGATAAAGGATTTCAGTTTGAAGTTCATCATTGGATCTCAAACCCAAGAGAGTGCATCGGTTGGAGAGGTTGAAAAGTTTGTGGCAGGGGCCTGGAGAGAAAGAGACGGCAATAAAGTTAAATGTCTGTTGTTGGTGTGGTGTTGCAGAGTGTTGTTCCTTGATGTACTTATTTGTGGCATTGGCGGTTAGCTGAGGTTGGTGTGATTTGAAAGTCTGCTGTGGTGCAAGGTTTAAAGATGGCTTAGGTGAAGTTAGTAGTCTTGGATAGGGTGTGCATGAAGCGGCCTTGCCTCCAGTGATGACAAATTGAGACTTCTTGCTGAAGGACTCTGCCTGATGGATCAGAGCTTGGATACTTTAGCAATTGTGTAAGAACAATTTGCACATATAGGTTACCAAGGCACTTGTTAAGGTCAGTGATTGTGTAACAGAACCATTTTGGTTGTGCTTTTCTGATCTAAGACAGTGGTTCTGGTATATTTGGGTGGTGTTGGCTTGGTGGTTTCATCCAGTCAGATTAAGGTGTCACGTACGCCATAAGGATCTCCATTAATTAAAACTGGGTGGATTTCATGTCGGTTGGGTTCATGGAGTGTTTTGGTTCTTGGTTGAGGTACTGTCATCAAAATGTGCGGTATGTGAACCCTGGTGTGCTGTCTTAGCAGGTGGAGTTTGGCCAGGAGTTACTTTTGACTGAGGTAGTTAAAGTGTTCTAGGATAGCTTATGAGTTTTGCTTCTGACTGAGGTAGTTGGTTTAGAAGAGTAGCCTCTTGTCACAGGCTTTGTTTGGAGGATATCCGATCCAATGTAGTTGGTGCAGTCGAGGATTTCAATGCTTAATTATGGTGGTTTCTTGGAAGTATCGCAAATTGAAAAGGCTTTTATCTGGTGTTCAGCAGAAGATCTTTTTCATTTTGCCGGCAGCGTAAGTGCTGGGTAAGTAAATAGGGAGAGGGTTATGTTCCAAAGCAGACTAGGTTGGTTTGGACTAGTTTAAGTTCCAAAGCATCATCAGTCTCTTTTAAGGCTGGGTTGGAGTTTTAAAGAGTTGAATGAGGGTATTCTTGCTATAATTTTGTATCAGTTATCGGTTGGGATTGTATTGGTACTGGTGTATTTGTTTTGGGCATCTCTTATGCCTTTCTTTTATTAATGAATTTCTATTTGCCTTTCAAAAAAAAATAATAATTCTAGTAAAATCATTTCTTAAATTTTGTTTGGCGGTTGGGCTCCCAAAACAAACAATTTGTGAGTGTGGTGGCACTGGGACAGATATCAAAATTGCATTACTCACTGCTGATAGATTGATTTGTATTGGGCAAAATGATCTCCATTTTTTTGAATCGGGACTAAAAACAAGAACAATTATACTCTCTCCGATGTCATATATAATATATAAAAGAAGAGAAATACTAACAAGTACTTCAAAAACACTCTTTAAAATTTTAAAATAACAAATTTTTCTTGAAAATGTGCATATTAAATATATTGAAAATTGAAATTGATAATTTTTCTATAAAATATGTTTTTAGTTAGAATTTTTAAAGTGTTTTAAGACAAAACCCATAAAAAAATTACAAAAAAGTTTATCCTTTAAAAAAATGTCTTCATGTATTTAATTCATATACCTTTTTAATTTTACATATATTTTTTGCACATTTTCAAGAAAAATTTGTTTATATTTAATATCATTAAAACCTTTTTTAATTGTATATATTTAAGAACGAAAGGAGTACATTTTAACACAACAAAATATTTCTTTTAAGGGCAAAATTTTAATTTTAAATTGTGATTGCGTTTACGATAGTTGTTGAATTTGAATCAATGTCGTTGCAGCATAAAATATTTTTATGCTTGCACCAACAAAATTATATAATTATTTTAATTTTAATATATTTATAATTTTAAATATAGTTTTATGATATTATCTCTATGAATAAATTATAGTCCTGCAAATTTAATCATAAATAATTTAGAAAATTAGACTCGCCTTTTTAAAATTTATTAAAATAACACTGATATCTCTTCTAATTTTAAAATATACATTAATTTTTGTAGAGTCTATTAAAATATCATTGACCTCCTTATATTTTTTAATGACAACCAAAAGATATATATATATATATATATATATATATATATATATATATATATATATATATATATATATATATATATGGGTTATGCTAATGCACACCCATGTAGGTGTGCATTAGCAACATACACCTTAGTGTATTTTTGTGTGGGACCCACCAATTTTGCGTGGGACCCACATTAGAAAGATGAATAAAAAAATAGAAAGAAAATAAATGTAGTGTATTTTTGTGTGAGGCCTACCAATTTTGGGTGTATGTTAGCATTTCCCTATATATATATATATATAATCGTACCTGAATCAGACAGTATCTGGTGGCCAACAACGTCGTCTGGACTTCAGCTCCGGTGCGGTTGAAAGACGGCGGGGGGTGTACCTGCAAGGTACTCCGACGCTCAAGTAAGATAACTGTCAGAGAATAGCAAGTACAGAGATGAGAGTAAAAGTGAGTGTAACCTGACCCTCTCAAGTGATAGGGTATTTATAGAGAGCCTCCAGCGCGGGGTCAACGCTTACTTGCATTGGGCTGGATTGCCAGGCCCAATCCAAGTAACTGCCAGGGCTTATGTGGCGTAGTGAAGACCAGCACGTGGTCTTCTCCCTGGGGTAACCGTTCCTAGATCTCCGGAATTAGGGCAGACCGATTCCATCGGGAGTGGGTGGTTACATGAGAACGTGTCCTCGTGGGGAGGAGTCTTGCGTGTCGGAGAGAGACGTGTCCTCGCGGGGAGGACGCTTGTGCGAGAAGGAGGGGGCTCCTCGCAGGGAGGAGCACCTGAGTGTCAAGAAGGAACGAGACCGGGGAGGCTTAGCGCCCCGCCCGACGCTTCATGCCATGCGTATGCCCGACAACGTGGAGAAGGGGCAAATGGCCGACATTGGTCGCGCTAAAGGGCCCTTGTTGGGCCATCCCAGGACGTGTGGGTTGGGCCTGCTCGACCGAGGAGCAGATCCCCGGCCCAGTCCAGAACAATATATATATATATATATATATATATATATATATTTGTCTATCATTAAAAAATATTGTTGGTATATATAAATTTAAGGGAGGTTAGTCAATTTTAAAATTTGAGGAGATATCGGTATCATTCTAATAGACTGCGAGTTTAATTTCCCCTAAAAATCTACTATAAAATATTTAAAGTTAAAATCAATAACTAGTTTAAAAAAATTTAAATATATAATACAAAGAAACCACAACAACATGTTAATTAAAAGTAGAATAGACTAATCAAACAATTGGGTTTAAAATAGAATCTAGAATTTTTCAAAATCCCTCCAAGAATTCTGGAAATTTTGATTGAGCGTTTATGTCCGATTTCTTTTTAGGATTTGCCTTTGTAAACCATGGTGTTCATGATGATGACCGATAGTAGTTAGGAGTTGGAGTTGAGGGTATGGCAGGGAAAGTGATGGTTGTTGAAAAGATGTGTGACCCATGTTAGTTTTGTTAAGGTCCCACGGTGGACACCATTGTACTATCCAAAAAGTACATGATGTGTGTGTTCCCCATACAAGGGTTGGGAGACTCAATGACCCCAATAGATATATTACAGTTTGTGGTGAGGGCTAGCTCACGATAGCGAGTAGCCATATACGGTGGGTTTTGAGGCTGTTTGAGAAACCAACTACGTGAGGTGAGAAACCCTATTGGTGGCCAACGTTGTTGGGTTGTAGACGGACAGTTAGATTGACAGTGTTAGGGATACTATGAGCAAAATATTCTTTGAGTAGTAGTAGTAGATATGTATGACTTAAGAATCACTCTTCCCTTGGGGGAGAATGTATTTATAGGGATTCCCGAGGCCTATGGCTTTTTCCTCTTAGATGTGGTCTTAATCGCTCCCTACTTATTAGGAGGTTATTGAACTCCGTATATTCTCGGAGTCATCGAGGACTCTTTCTCACGTGATTCCACGTACACAGACCATACCAGGCGAATCTCTTAGATTCCGCCTAGGCGGACCATCTATTGGGATCAGGTTTCCTTTCTACGACTTCCTAGATATACCATTACACTATTCAAAGTGGGAGATGTCACAAGGGGCTCACTAAGCTTGAGACTGATTTATAGCACGCGTTATAAAAGATCTTGTATCAGGAAGAAATGATTTGGTTCCAAAAACCCAAAAGAAAGTGGATGAATGATGGGGAATCATAACACTTTCTTCTACCATGTTGTTGCAATACAGAGAAGAAGAAGAAGGAAGAGTATAAACTTGATTAAAGTCCAATATGGAACATAGATGGAGAACCCTAAGGATAATAATAAACATTTTAAAGAATGGTACTAAAAGCTCTACACTACTGAAGTGGATGTGAATAAGTGGCTTACGACTAACAACAAATTTCCTGGTTTGGAGAGAAGTTTATAGAAAGACATGTGGGAATATTTGATAATGTCGCAGCGCGGAAAATAAGTGGTGGAAAAATAGAGTCGCCACCGAAAGTTATTTATCCCGACGGGGAAAGGAAATGATCGAAGAAACCTCAAAAAGGGAAAGAACATGGTCTCGCAACCAAATTCCGGGTTCGGGAGTCGATTACCCGAGAGGATGGTGTTAGCACCCCTCGCGTCCATTGTACTCAACAGGATCCACTCTTGTTGTTCTAATCAAAGGGTGTGTTTATCTAAAGCCTACTTGCTAACGGGAAACGAAAGGGGGAAAAACAAAAGGAGACTCGATAGGACTTTGTCGTCCTATGCCTACGTTCCTTCGTGCAATGGGAAAGTCAGAGTCAACATAGTTCGGAGGACTACGGGTAAAGGGGGGATGGTTGCTCACCAAGACTTCGCCGTCTTGTGCCTACGTATCTTCATTCGGACGAGAATGAAGAAATCATAGCATTCGTAGTTCGGCCTACCACGGGAGGCTAAGTGTTTTTTATGAGCGATGCTAAGTTCGCATTCCAACAGTTAGGGGCGAGGCCTGTTTGCGGTAGAACGAAAGTAGCATACCCTTTCTGAAAAGGTTTGAAAAAGAATCCCAAAGGACAAAATGGTTTTCATTTGTTCAAGAGTTTTAGAGAAGTGAATTGACTTTGTTTGAGATGCACATTGCACTAAAGTCTATGACATAGGATCGAATACTTCGCGTTAACGATCCAAACGTCTCACGCACAAAGTACCCTAAGATGAGGTTAGAAATGCATCTGCTCATCTTTTCCTATGTGCTTAAGGCTCGTGATGCACTATGAACATCATATTTATTAAGTGTTTTGATATGATTTGAGAGAGAGAAGAGAAAGACTCAAAGGGAAAAGAAAATCTAAGGGAAACTCACCTAGATGTTGTCATGCCAAATGGTCATATAGTTGAGGATGAGAAAAGGGAAGTCTACCTAATGTTATCATACAAAGATGGACCTAAGGTTGAGGTTAATAAGGGAATACCCTAATGTTATCATGCATGGATTAACACCTAATGTCTATCCTACTCCAATCTTAATCGGAAATTAAGTTGGACTAAGAGGCCTTAAGTGAACATGCAAAGGTAAGCAAAACCAAGAAAATAAACCAAAAACAGCAGCAACAACAACGCTTCAGTTCAACACGGTGATAAGATCCAGCAACAGCATAACCCAACATTTAACAACATGCATTTTCAGAACAAAACAGGTGTAAAATGCAGCAAAATAGAATGAATACGTTTCACAGCACATACTCAACACCTCAAAAGTGTATACAACATCATGCAATGCATCAAACAAGCACCAAGCATAGATGAACATGTGACATCACAATATCAAGTTAATCATGTATCAAAGATTAAACAATCAACAATGAACATGTCCAACAACTAAGCTAAACATGTATCAAAATAATTGAATAAAAACATGTCTTTACATTTAAACAAATGCACGTGAATTACAAGGATCAAGTATGAACATGTACCAAGTGAGATCAATTGATGAACATGTGTCAACAATTAAGCACAAGCAAGTTTCACATCATTGCACACTTAAGCATTCAACAAGAACAACATAGATATTCATCAACAATCAAACATCTCAAACGAACACGCATTTGCGGAATCGAAAGCAAACATGTTCATGAATCATGCATCAAGCAAAAGCGAATGTCCAAGGCAAACAAGTATACACAAACAAATAACACGAAGGACACATCAAAAATGAAAAGCAATTAGCCATGAACATGCATCATGCAAATTAAAACATCGAGTGTCGAAGAATCACATACATGCTGCCAAATGAAGTAAAATAGCACAAGAAAAATATACAAATATGTATCATACAAAGCCATTAGGTTTAGAAGTGGAAAGGAATCAAAGCAAACTTGAAAAAGCACAAAAACAACTTCAGCAACAATGTTAATAGATTAACCACTTTTGCCTTTAAGTTGGTTAATCGACTAACACCTTCAAAAACAGCAAAAATACATGCAAAACAGCATGGTTAATCGATTAACCTATTTTACCTGCAAACTGGCTAATCGATTGACACTGCACCAGAAGTAGAAAATCAACATTTCAAAAGCATTCTCAGCAGAAAATCACTTCTCCAATCATCCACATGTTAGGGCATGCGATTGTACACGAAAATTACATCAAATAGCAATAATCAAACACTAATTGAATCCATCAGACAACAAGATCAGCAATTAAAATCAATCAATGGACCAATTCACATCAAAAACTAATAGATCTACATTGTGAAAGTTGTAAATAAGCTAAAATAAGTTCGAATCTAAGAATCACCAACCTATAAAGCGGAGATTTGTTTGGTAAGTGTTGCAAATAGAATTTGACAGATCAAGTAAAGAAAATCATAGATCCAATGAATTCCTAGCAAGAAACTTGAAGAACAATGCAATGAGATGAACTTGCTTCAAAGTTACTTAAAGAAATTTCTTCCAAACTTTAGATCTAGATCTAAGCTAGCTTCTACTGCAGAATTTGTGTTGATGAGAGGAATGATGAAGGTTTAGCTCTAGAATTAACAAATTCCAATGAAGAACTTGAGAATTCTAATGGAAGAGCTTTAGTGAAGGTTGAAGATGGAGAGTGAAAAATGAGAGAAAAGTGAGAGAGAATTGAGAGTGAAATTGAAATTGTGAGTGTAATTGTGTGAGGTTTGGAGCAAATTTATTTAAATAAGCTCTAGGTTTGGAATGTAAATGAGGTTTGGAGTGTGGGTTTGAATGAGGGTTAGTATTAGGAGTGGAATTATTTGAATTTTGGAGGGAAAGTGAAGTTAATTTGGAAATGAACCAAAACTTGGAAGCATTCTAGATCCTTCTACTGATGCAAATCTAAACCCAAGTGATCAAAATGGACTTGTAACTGCTATAGTGCTGAAAACTGAAAATCTGGGCAAAAATCCCACGTGTGAATCGATTAACCATTTTATAGGCAAAATAGGTTAATTAATTAACACAATCAAAATTTGAATTTTGGCGCCTTTTGGAGGGAAAACTTGGAAAATCACCCGTTGCCACTTGTTCTGAGCCATGTTCTGCCTCTGAAACTTGTCATGTGATATTGCAACTGTATCATGCCTGAAATAAGCTGTGAATTCACTCTTGCACTTAAAATGCCTTGCTGGAAAAATATGGTCCGGTACCAAATCACCGAGCAAAATAAATGTCGGAGCCTCTGATGTTTACTGCTCTTAACTTTGAAATAATCAAATCATCTGCTGAGCAAGATAAATGCTCGAAAACTTTGACGACTATCCGTTTAGCTTTGAACACTGCTGAAACCACCTCAAAAATGAAGAAAACTCTGAACTGTGAGAAATGCACCGTGATCCCATGTACTAGAAGACCAATGCAATGCATGAACAAATGCACATGGAATGCGTATGGATGTGAACACAAGCCAATTCAAGTTGGCAAAAAGGGAGGGAAAATTTTGGGGAGATTACTAAGGCCTTATTTTCTATAGGTCCTTGGAAATCTCCTAGTCCAGATGGTTTCTCCGCAAGATTTTACCAAAAATCGTGGAGAAACGCAAGAAGTAAGGTGTGTCATTTTGTTCAAAATATTTTGAAAGAGCCATCTAACATAGCTAAAGTGATTCATACGGATCTACGCATTATCCCTAAAGTGATTATTCCTTAAATGGTTTCCCAATTCCGAGCAATTGCATTGTGTAACACGATTTACAAGTTGTTGAGTAAGTTCATTGTGCAAAGACTGCAATTGGTGGTTGATAAGCTTTTTTCCCCGTTTCAAATTGGATTCATAACATGTAGAAGTATTCAAGATAACATTATTGTTCCTTAGCTAATGAAACTGTTTGTTGGCTGGTTGTTGTTTTTGCTGATGGTTTTGCAGATGGCTCCAAAAGTTATTCCTTCGAAAAAAAGAAAGACCGAAAGCTCTTCACGACCAGTTCCTATCCAGTTTGATAATGTCTGTTTACGAGGGGCAAAGCAGCCTGCCCATTACTTGACACTCGAGAGAATGAGTATCTTGCCTGAGAAGTGTTTCAACTTAAACCCACAAGGAGCCTACCGGGCGGTAGCTTCACTCCTTGTAATTAAGAAGTGTGGAAAGTTGATAACTCCAGTGTATAGTTATAATGTTGAGATGATCTGGGAATTCTACGCAAATGCGCTCCTGGATGATGGTGAGGAATTTGCGTGGAAGACTTTGGTTTTGGGAAAAGATGTAATGTTTGATGAGGAGACAATAAACATGGTTCTTGGGAACCCGCTGCCTTTGAGAGAGAATGAGATCGATGCCTACCACCGAACCTTGAGATTACACAGAGACACTGATACCATGACTCGAGACTTATTGCATGAAGGAAAAACTGTTGAGTTGAACCCATCTGGGGTTGCACGCAGGTACCATCGAGAGGACATGCGTCCTTTGGCCCAGTTGATTTTATTATTGGTTCTAACAAACATTAAGCCAAAGTCGCACTCTTCAACTATTACTATACCCATTGCTCACCTGGTCCATAGCATCATGACGAATGTTCAAATTGATATGGCCCGAATTATTGTTGACGAGATACGGGCTGTTGTGGAAAGTGGACTTGGTTCGACCTCACGGAAGAACTGTCCTCTTGTCTTTCCTTGTTAAATCACGGCTCTTTGTGTGAATTCGGGGGTAGATGTCCCCACCCGCCGTCAGGTAACAATCCTGACCGCTATTGATGATAGGTACGTGGACAAATTCTGTAAGCCGGAGGGGTTACGAGGTGAGTCTTCTGGTGCTGGTACTGATGTCAACACAGGTACAGGTGATGGGTCGAGTGGTTCTGGATTTTAGGGATTTTACCCGTATTAGCGATAGATATGCCAATACAACTGGGACTGGATGGCGGCATCTCAGCGCTCCCTGCTTGATTTGCATGATTCTATGAAGGTGTTGTAGCTGCAGATTCGAGAGCCCTCCATGGATCACTCTATGATGACTAGGGAGCAATTCCTAGCCCATGCTGGTTGGCCTGAGGCCAGGCCAGATTTTGGAGGGGGAACAGAGGCAGCTGAACCTAAGGATTCTGAGGATGTTGATGCTGATGCGGATGATGATGATGATGAGGTTGTTGAGATTTATGGATCCGAGTCTGGTGATGAGGAGGTTGAGGAGTCTGGTTTTGAGTCCGAAGAGGACTAGTTTGATTGATGCCATTTTGTGCTTCCTTTGATCTTCAAAGTGAAGTTTTCTTATTATTATGTTTTATGTATAAGTTTTTATTGTACTTCATCCACTATGTGGAATATTTGGATATTTGATGTACTATGCACCCTTGTGAGGTACTGATTACTTTTGTTGGTGTTTCTACACCATGACACTATCATTATTAGTATTTTGTTTTTCAGTTAAATTGTTCAGTTTTCATTTTTATTTTTCATTTTTTTTATTATTGTTGTTAAGAGTTGAATTCTTCAGTTAAAGAATGTTCAACTCTTAAATTGTTCGTATGCTTATTATTGTGTTATTGTTGGTATGCTTGTGGAAATTTTAATGTTTCCATTTTTGGGTGTTGAATTGAAAGAATTTTTAGGATGGTGATTGTTGTTCATCAAAAAAAATTCTTCCAAGTTTGGATGGCAATGATAGTACTTAAGCATGTAATTGTTGGCAAGGTACATGGTTACCTATTTCTAGGATTTAGAATGTGTTAGAACTTGTTGTCTTTTTGCAAATGTAATTTTGTTTCTCGTTGCAACTTTGTTGATTTCTTATGTCACTTAGGTCCAAAAACCAAAATGGTGAGAAACCTCCATGGTCTACTAAATGCATAGGATTGCTGATGAATTTTGTCTTATACTTTTAATTCATGCTTTATCTTATGATTGTGTGATTTTATGGACGCATTAGAAATGATAAAGGCATTTGTTGATAATGAGCACAACCATTTCTAAACAGTAATTTACCTGTGAGTAGTGAATATTCGTTAGCCCTTTGAGCCTAAATAGTTTAGATCTCGTCTTAGTGATGAACTTTGTGTATGTACATAATTTGAACATTTAGTTCATCATTACATTTTGAGAGATTCTTAAAAAAATTTCTTCTTGAACCTTGGAACATTATTTTTATTGATTTCCTTACCTTAAAAAGCAAGGAGCATTCACTTAAGGTTTAGTTGAAAATAAGTCGGGGAGAATGAAAAAGAAGATTGGTAAATTGCTCAAACTTTTGAAAAATTTCAAGCAAGCATGAAAAGAAAAGAAAATGTGAATATGAATGTGAAAAACAAACAAAAAGAATGCTTACTTGAATGAGAAAAATAAAGACCAAATAATTGTGCATAAGGAAGTTTGAGAAGGTTTGTGGTAAAGGAATGAAAATGGTGAATGAAGTTGAGATGTGTGAATACCTTGTATAGTGAATGTTCTTTTGCATCAGAAATTTCAATTCAATGGCCTTTAGAAATGTCCCTTTATTGTTAACCCGACCAAGCTACAACCTTAAAAGCCCTTAGTGATCTTTTTGCTTCCATGATTTCTTTATTGATCGTTTAGATATTGTATGAATTGGTTTGTATTTGCATCATTTGTCAGATGAGCGAAATTGCCCTGCGTTTGTAAGCGCTTTTTTCCTTCAATTCTTTTTTGAAGAGGAGGGTTAGAGTGATATGAGCATGATGGTTTAGCTGTTACTTGAAACATTGTCTGATATTTGTTTAAGAATCAAGTTCTTTTGCATTGTTCGATTCTAGGAGTTTGTAATCGTTGCTTGTTTGCAATTGTTGTTTATTTGAGCCTTAAATCTTTTCTTGGTTGAGTTAAATGCTTGAGCAAAATACTCTTGTTTTCAATGAGAGACATACTTTGCTTGAGGACAAGCAAAGAGTTAGTTGGGAAGAGTTTGTTAGATGTCAAGCATGCCTTATATTTCTTATTAATACTTGGCATTTTTCAACTCTTTTATGTTGAATTGTTGGATTTTATTCCTAAATTGTTGTCATTCTTCAAACATTGTGAAAACACCTTTGGTGCTTGTAATTTGTGTGTTATTGTGCAGAAAAAGGCATTAAGTTATCAAAGAGTAAGACACAAGAAAGTGATCCAAGTTGCCAAAGAAATGAATAAATTTCAATAAGTTCACTTTGCGAACTTGCCAGCGAATGTTCGTTGGGCGGAAATCTGGCGAAGCTCCAGCGAACACTCCCAGACTTGAGGCAGTAAGAAAAGGCAACTAAGTTCGCAGTGCGAACTTCCAGGGAATGTTCACTATTTCAAATGCCCCAGCGAAGACCTGGCGAAGGACATCATGGATGAGACAGTAGCTAAAGGCACCTAAGTTCGCTTTGCGAACTTGTAGGCGAATAGTTCACTTTGCGAATAATTATTCGCATTGCAAACTTATGCAGAAAATCAGAGGCGGTTTAATAGATCAGAGGCACCTCAGGTGCCTATTTGGTAGTTCGCTAGGCGAATAAAAAATTCGCAGTGCGAACTTGGCATATTTCAAGTGATGTATAAAAGCACTTTTTGTTATTTCTTGGGATCTTAACTTATTTTTCTCACACCATAACCTAAGTTTCTGACTTTTCTTCGTCCAAGAGTAATATTTCACCAAGAGAAGCTGGATTTGCATCCGATCTCGATTATTCGACGTGGATGCTTTTTCATCTCCTCTCGATACTTGTGAAACAAGCTACCATGACTATATGTAGTTAAACACCTCTTGTGTCAAGATTAGTGGTAGGTAATCCTTTATTTTGTATGTATTGATCTTGATAATTAGTTTGTGAACTTTGTTGATGATTAATATATGGTGAAAAACTTTGTTTGTATGGTTTATAATTTGTTTTGGATCATGATTGAGAAATATGTTCTAAGACTTGACCTAAGTTTTAATCCATCAATAATCATGAGGATAGAGATTGTTTTGAGAGTTAATGTTCATAAATATTGATCTTGAATGTTATGATATTGATAGTTAAAGTGAGAGATCATTTAAGAATCAATATGATAAATCTCACAACAAGTGTTAGAGATCAACTTATTGAGAGGATGTGATTATATTCATTGTTAACAAGTTCGCATACTTTATTGAGTAAATACGTATGAAACGGATTATCGAACCCTAATCTTGGCATGCTTTTACCAAACCTTTAAAACCAATTTCTTTACCGTTGTTATTAAATTCTTATGCAAACGACCCGTTACAAATCAACCAAACTCTTTGTTACTTTAAAGTTTAAAACGATTCTAACTATAGAAAGGCGGTAATATCCATACAATCCTTGCGGATACGATAACAAAACCCCTCATTGAAATACTTTTCAACAGTTGCCTTAAGGGGTCTGCTATGGATGGGTTTGTCTTGGAGGCGCTTAAGAGCATGTGGCGGATGATGCCTAGTAAAATCTTGATTTATGGATGGAGGTTGGTTTTAAATCGCCTTCCTACTAGATTGAATCTATTGCACAAAGGTGTGTTGTGTGTAAATTCTTATTTGTGGTGCCCTCTTTGTGGTGGAGAGCATGAAGGTTTTGAACACTTGTTTGGGTTTTGCCCGATTTCGTTGGTTTGGTAGAGACAAACTCTTGATCGGTTGCATTTCGCGCCTGTTTTGATTTTGTTTCCTCTTGTTGATCACTTGGTTGCTTTCGGGAGGGAGGCCAAAGTGAACATTAAGGTGGACTTTGGGTGAATTTCCGGTTTGGCGATTTGTAGGACTATTTGGGGATGTAGAAATTATGTTCTCTTTGAAGGTGGATCTTTGGTTAATTTTGACAGTTTGAGTTTGATTAAACGATTTTCGTGGGATTGGTTATTGGTGGGTCAAGTGCCAGATTGCTTGTTGTCTTGGTCGGAATGGTGTGTCACCTCGATTTTGATTTTGGGCTAGGATCGTTTGTGTGAGTCTTTCGATTTTCTTTTGTTTCTTTTTTGATTGATGTTTATAGAGGGGTTGAGCACTTTCTTTTTCCTCTTTTAATCAACATTGCTTATAGAAAAAAATTCACACTATCTACACCACACCAACTAACAAATACGTGAAAGGCGTGAATTTAATGAAAGTAATAAATTCAATTTCACATTTAGTATTTCAAAATTTAATAATTTAAATTTATATTTAACATTTTAAATTAAATAATGAAAACTAAAATATCTATTTTAGTTAATCCCCAAATGTTAATTGAAAGATTATTAATAACTCGAATATCAATATCTCGAATATGTAGATTTAATGAATTTAGTGAATTAACAGAAATATTTAACAATGATAAAACTCCGTCGCTAATGAGATCTTTAATGTGAAAGACCTATTGGTAGACAAAGCCATTAACCAACACACCAACTCAATCATCTTTCTTTCTAACACAACAAATACACACGCAGCACAAACATACACCAATTCAATTCCTCATCTTTTAAAAATAATTTTGGATATACATTCGCTTAGATCAGTCACTTGATTAACCACAAAAATCGTACTTTTCAATATCCATGACACATTTCATGCCGTGTTATAAAAGTGTACATATTTGATTAAAAACAAAAACAGTAATTTAAAAATTCAGACTACTGTTGCTTAAATATAACTTAACTGAAAAAACGTAGATACGTTTGAACGCTGTAAGCATTAAATTCTTAATTTCTTTCTTTTAAGAATTTACATAAAAATAAACAAAAAACCAAAATAAAAGGATATCCGTGTTTCCCTAATATTTTGACGGAAAGGAATTTATAATAAAAGAACAAAAAAAAAGCATTAAATTAAGTTTTTTTTTTTGATATAAAAATGGAATCGGATTCGTGAGAGTAATAGTTACAAAACGAAGAAAGGAATGCAAATTGAGTTTGGGTAAGTAAAGACGGTTGTAAACCCACCGACACAATTTGACTAGTGGACCCACCTACCGTCTAGAACAATAGACGACGACGTCGTTTAATGACGGCGTCACCTTCCGTCCAAAATTATTTGTTTTTTAATCCACTTCATAAAATGTAGAGTCTTGTTTAAAAAAAAAGATGCATAGAGTCTAACAAAATAATATTTTTAGTATATTTTGTTAAAAACACTTTCGGACATTTTTTAATGGAAGTTTAATGTACAAGATTTTTCAAACAATTAAAAGCTTATTTAGAAAACTTTCTCAAATCTTTTAATTTTTTTTCAATGTTTGTTTTTTAAAACACAATATGGTCGTGTTAACCAAATATATTGGGTAACCCATGATCACACTCTTAAATATTTTATGGTTATTATTATTATTATTATTTGTTTTTATTATTAGAATTTAGAAATATGATTTGATATATAGTCTCCACATAAGAAACATTTATAATGTGAGGCTTATATATATATATATATATTTTTTTTTTTTTTGAGTAAAGTGTAATGCTATATATAGTAATTTTTTATTCTTAATAAGAATAAGGCATTCTCTCTTGTATTCAATATAATAACTATTAATTTATAATAATTGGTATCAGAGTTTTATTATTGGGGCTTGATCCATAGTGATTGTGTGTGAGAGAAACCATTGGAGTGAAAAAAAAAGTGTGTATCAAGAAAGAAATTGTAATTTTCTTTCAAGTAGCAGGAGTTTAGAAGAATGACAGAAAATGATAGTAATAGTTTTGTGCAATCAGCTATTCCCAAGTTTGATGGTTATTATGACCATTGGGCGATGTTGATGGAGAATTTTATCCGTTCGAAAGAATATTGGGATCTCATCGAAAATGGGATATTGGTTATGGCAACAGGAGTAGAGCCCACAGAGGTGCAACGCAAATTGATTGAAGAGCAAAGGTTGAAGGACATGAAGGCAAAAAATTACCTTTTTCAAGCAATTTCTCGTGATGTGCTTGAAACAATCCTCAATAAGGACACGTTGAAAAGTATATGGGATTCAATGAAGCAAAAATTTCAGGGTTCAAACCGAGTCAAAAGGGCACAACTTCATGCTTTACGAAAGGATTTTGAGATTCTTCATATGAAAGAAGGAGAAACAGTTAATGCTTATTTCTCTCGCACTCTAACCATTGCTAACAAAATGAAAGCTCATGGTGAATGTATAAGTCAAACAATCATCACCGAGAAGATTTTGAGATCAATGGTCTCAAAATTTGATTATGTGGTATGCTCAATTGAAGAATCCAACAACTTGGATACAATGACTAATGATGAGTTGCAAAGTAGTCTTCTTGCAATTGTTATAATCTAATAGTTATTATATTGAATACAAGAGAGAATGCCTTGTTCTTATTAAGAATAAGAAATTGCTACATATATAGCATTACACTTGACTCAAAAATAGAAAATTTTAAAAATAGAATCCCTCACATTATAAGCGTTTATTAAGTGGAGACTATATACCAAGTCATATTTCTAATAATAGAAACAAATAGTAATAGTAATAATACTAACCACAAAATATTTAACATTCCCTCCATTAAACTATATGCATAATGCATTTAGTTTATTTTTGAAGCTTCAATCATTCCCATCATCTTACGAAGTTTTAAATATTGATCTAACTTTATCGGTTTTGTCATTATGTCTGCAACCTGTTCTTGAGAATTGCAGTAGCTTAATTCCACAACTCCATCTTTTACCAAATCTCTCAAAAAATGAAATTTGATATCAATATGTTTGCTTCTACCATTAAAAACTGAGTTCTTTGAAAGCTTTATTGTAGAGCTATTATCACACTGAATCATAGTGCTCCTTTTGTCTTTATGACCAAGATTTTCTAACACCCTCTTTAACCATAGATATTGACAAGCACAAGATGCAACAACTACGTACTCAGCCTCAGTAGTCGACAATGTCACAACATGTTGTTTTTTAGAGGACCAAGATACTGCTGTAGAACCAAGCATGAAAACAAATCCAGAAGTACTCTTTCGGTCATCCAAATCACCGGCAAAGTCACTGTCAGTGTATGCCACCAAGTTTGAGTTGCCACCCTTTTTGTTAAAAATACCCAATTGAGTTGTACCTTTGAGGTACCTTAGTATCCTTTTTGCTGCAAGTCAGTGATATTCAGTTGGACAAGACATAAATCTACTAATGAGACTTACTCCATACATTAAATCAGGTCTAGTTGCGGTTAAATACATCAAACTTCCAACCATCTTCATGTATAAAGTTGCATCAACTTTGGTTCCCTCATTATTCTTTGATAGCTTTGTTCCTGGCACAATAGGATTTTGTACTGAGTTACTATTATTCATTCCAAACCTCACTAAGACTTCATGAGCATACCTTCTTTGACACACAAAAATACCATTTGGATTTTCTATTACCTCAATTCCTAAAAAAATACCGCATCCTTCCTAAATCAGACATGTCAAATTCTACCATCATTGAATTTTTTAAATTCTTCACACATATTCATATCATTACCTGTATATATTAAATAATCAAAATAAAGACTCACTATTAACAACTTGCTTCCTTCCTTTGTTTTTGTAAATAAAGTGTGTTCACAAAAACATTTTTCAAAGCCTTCTCGAATAAAGTATGCTTCTATCTTGCTATACCATGCTCTTGGTGCTTGCTTAAGGCCATACAAAGCCTTTTTTAGCTTGTAAACTTTTCCTTCTTCACCTTTCTTCTCATATCCTAATGGTTGCTTCACAAATACCTCTTCATCAAGTTCACCGTGGAGAAATGCACTCTTTACGTCCAACTAAAAAATATCCCAACTGTGTTGAGCAGCCAAAGCAAGTATCAATCGAATGGTATCTAGTATGGCCACTAGAGCAAATACTTCAGTGTAGTCAACTCCATATTGTTGTGCATAACCCTTCGCCACTAGTCTCGCCTTGTACTTATCTATCTCTCCATTCTCATTGAGTTTAGTTTTATAAATCCACTTGACTCCAATTGGTTTGATTCCATTTGGTAAAATAGTAAGCTCCCAAGTCTTGTTTTTTTTTTCTATTGATTCAATTTCTTCCCTCATTGCTTCTCTCCACTTATTGCTCTTTCTAGCTTCCTCAAATGAGAGTGGATCATCTTCAGTGAGCATCATCATTGCATTCAAGTTATCTTCGTCAGGTAAGCCTTCACCAGTTTCATAATCTGCCAAATAAGAAGGTGCTATTTGTACCTCCCTTCAACCATATTTGGTGATTCATCCTCATGTGATTCACTGGAAGATGAATTAGATTCAATGGAATTTGTTGTATTATCATTGTTTCCTCCCTCTTTATTGTCGTTGTTGCATCCCTCTTCATTGCCAGTCCCGACTCCCTCTTCATTTCCCTCTACTCCCTCTTCAATGTCATTCTCATAATCATTTTTCCATTCTAAAACATCTATTTTGAATTCATTTTTGTTGTTGTCTCAGTTCCAACATAAATCTTCTTCAAAAATCACATCCTTGCTAATAATTATTTTCTTAGAAACTGGATCATATAATTTGTAGGCCTTTTATTCATCACTTACTCCTAGAAAAACACATTTCTTGCTCTTATCATCTAACCTGTTTCTTTTCTGGTCTGGAATATGTGCATGAGCCACACATCCAAAAACTCAAAAGTAATTAATTGTTGGCTTTACACCACTTCATGCCTCTTCCGGAGTTTTGTTTGCACAACTAATGTAGGACATCTATTAAGAATATGTACACTCCATTTTACAGCTTTAGGCCAAAACATTTTAGGAACTTTCTTCTCAACCAACATAGAGCTCACTACTACGAAAAACCCATTTAACGACGCCAGGTTTACCACGGATTCGTATCCCAACGTTGTAATACGTTAAAAAAATTTATAACATCATATTTAACGACAGTTGTACTAAAGAACCGTTGTAATACAAGCTGTGTAACAAACTTCGATTCCCAGCTACTACATTTTTTTTTCCATATTTTTACATTTTAAACACGGTTGTATTAAAACACCGTTGTAATACATGTAACAAGCTTCAATTCCCAGCAACTATATTTTATGTCATGTTTTTGTATTTTAAACATATATTTTATTTCTTTTGTTAGTGTTACGGGGATTTAACCTCAAAACTCAAAATTCATCATTGTTTTTCTTTTAAACATATATTTTATTTATTTTGTTAGTGTTTTTAAGTGAAAGAGAATAATATATATAACTTTAAAAATAAAAAGGTAAGGGATGAGCATATATAAAATAACATTTTATTAAGATTCCATTAAGAAGAGTACATTGATAATCATATTACATATATTATTCAATGTCAGAGCCCATTGCTGCAAATGCATCTTCATAATCCAGACATATCTCCTCACTCCCCTCATCGGAATCATAATAAATTGTTCTCCTTTTCTTCTTTATCTTTTTCTTCTTCAGCTTCTTCTTCTTATTCTTCTTATCCTTCCTCACCCTTAAGGCATCCCTGGCCGCTGGTTGGACCTCCTCTATTGACGCCTGACGTTCCTCATTGGTGATTCTAGCATTCTCATTTGTAGAACTCATTGTTTCGAAGAAAATATTATGAAGAAATGTAAAGTTTTCTATTTATAGATGAGGTTGAAGATGAAAAGTCTGATAGTTTAATGCTTGCAATGATGATAACTTGTAAATGGTTGATATTCTGGAACGATATTTTTTGAAAAACGGAGAAAATTTTAAATCATTATGGCCAGAGTGTTCTCTACTCCGGGAAGAGCAAGGGTTATAATATTACAACGGTTAGTAATAATAACCGTAACGATACCCCTTATACTTGGTACAAGGTTCGATCCAAGCAACAACATTTTTCTATTTTACGTAATTATAGAAAAATGTTGTTGCCTGGAGTCGAACCTTGTACCAATTAGAAGGGTTATCGCTACGGTTAATATAACTAACTGTTGTGATATTATTAAAATAATATATATACTTATCATTACGGTTATTTTAGAAAACCGTTGTGAAATATTTACCTATATAAGGGAATTAACTTTCTATTTTTGACAGTAGTGCAGTTTCCTTCACAGTGAAACCCTAGCACCTATTTTTGGCAGCAAACTTCATCTTTTTATAGAATCCGCGAAAAGAAATACAAGAAGTATGAAGCTTTTGATTTAAGCTTCTTCCTCCTTGTATTTCTTCTTGCAGAATCTAAAACTAGATGAACATCGTGATGATGCTGGCGGTAGCAAGCGTAATGTACATATTGTTTATGGAAAATAAGGTAGTCTTCTACTTCAATCTTTTTGTTAGATAGTTCCCATTATCTCGTTTGCTTCATGTTGTTTTTGTTGATTGTTCTCATTTTGTGCATATTCGACTTCAATGCTTCACAAGCAAGGTGAACTTCATTGTAATGGTACAGTCCCACTTCTTAGGGTTTTGTTTCAACTTTTGGTTGTTTTGTTTTGAATACTAACTAATTTTCTTCATTGCTTCCCACTTCTTAGGGTTTGTTTCACATGGTGATGATGATGGTGGTATATATATATATATATATATATATATATATATATATATGAATTCATTATGATAAGGTACATATATATGAATTCATTCTTATATTGTATATGAAATTTAGTTTATTATATACTATGTATATTGTTTGTTTCACTATCCTTTTATTGAAAATGCAATCAGTTAAATTGATATAGAACATTAGTTTATTATATATATACTATGTATATTGTATATAGTTAAATTGAATACTAACTAATTTTCTTCATTGCTTCCCACTTCTTAGGGTTTGTTTCACATGGTGATGATGATGGTGGTACATACATATGAATTCATTCTGATAAGGTATATATATATATATGAATTCATTCTGATATTGTATATGAAATTTAGTTTATTATATACTATGTATATTGTTTGTTTCACTATCCTTTTATTGAAAATGCAATCAGTTAAATTGATATAGAAACTTATAATCTGAAAATTAGGATGTATTTGAAAATTTATGGTCCAATGGTCTGTTTGCTTCAATTCATCGATATCTTTTCTTATAGTTTACCTCATCGTCGTCACTAATCATCGTGGTTGTTAAGATCATGATTGTTATGATGATAAAATCGCGATGATTTTTGGCGATGATGAGGTAAACTATAATAAAAGATATCGATGGATTGAAGGAAACCGACCATTGAACCATAAATTTTATGTTAAGGAACATAAAATGTGCTGAATGAAATGGATGCAATTTGGAAAACAGTGGTGTGTTTAAGGTGGTTTTCAAGTTTTCCAAGTTTACCATGATTGTAAGGTTTTTAATGTCATTTCCAAGTTTTACAGTATGTCTGAAGCCTTCGTCTAAATCTGAGAACCACTTTTTGTTTCCACTCATATGATTGCTGCAGCCAGAGTCAAGAAACCACACTTCTTCCTTCTCGCCATGTTTGATTTCAACATAGGACATCAATAATATCTCTTCTTCTTCTTTCTCTTCAAATTCAGCATAGTTGGCCTTTTGTTCCTAATCATGACACTCATATTGATAGTGTCCTAATCGATGACACTGAAAACACTCTACAACAACTTTATTGTAGGTTTGTTGCCATTTCCTCTTCCTCGGCCTCCTCTAAACATGCCTCTACCTCTTCTTCTTCCATTTCCTCTTCCTCGGCCTCCTCTAAACATGCCTCTACCTCTTCCTCTTCCAGTTTTATCTACTATGCAATTGTGACATGTCTTGCTTATCCTATTATTGTTTACCATGATTGTAAGTGAACATGCATGCAAATATGAAAACGATATAGGAAGAGTGAGGAAACCTCAAACTTGAACTATAGGAGAATCTAGTAAGGAACTAGAAATCATAGACAACTCTAGATGGCGATGCTCGGGCACGTGTTGTTGAAAGATACATCCTTGCCGAGTATTGGCCTAGTTGAGAGTGAACACTAGTATGGAACATGAGGTTAACCTTTGTGGTTGTGAAAAGGCAAGAGAGGCCTTAAGGCGGTGTAGTCTTGTGATTGTCGAATACAATCATATTGTTGTATGTAATCATGTAATCGTAACCGGAATATTCTGAGTGTAGTTTCATGGGTCTCGAGCTCCTCTGAAACGGGTACACAATTACTTGGTAGGTTTGATTCCCTACGTGTAGTACGATTGGAACCTATGCTATGGGTAGAGACTTGTGATGGTTAACAGGCCATGAGAAGTGACAGTTCACGGTTAATAGGCCGATGATCTCGAATCTAATTTGTATGCCAAGTAACTACAAGGATCTATGACTCGGGTCGTCTTCTAGACGTAGAAGCGGACGGGAAGATGAGATGTCTTGGTATGGTTATCGATTAGTGATGTTGTGAGTTAATGAACTCATGTCATGTTTCCATATAGTGTAAGAATTATAAAGTGTGAACTCAAGGGTCATTTTTCCCTTTTCCCCGGACTTGAGTTAGGATTGTTAGAACCTTGATAATCCGAGAGAACCCATAAGATAGGGAACTCACTGAGATTTAATGTATCTCACCCCACGTTGTTGATATATTTCAGGTGCTTCAGGTTCCGAGAAGGGTAAGGATAAGGTCGTGTGATCTTTTCCTTGTTTGTTGATGGCTAGCTTCCGTAGCGGAGTTTATTTTGAGATCATTGTTGATCTAGTTCTTAGTTTTTACCTTTTGAACATCTTGTGTATAATATGCCTTTGGTTTTTGTACTTTGTACTTTAGGGCATTTAATTGTATACAATGTGTTAACTAGGAGCTTATGTGTTTCAGTACCAAACACTTGGATCTATATATAATATTTATGCTTTGATGTATGAGTTTTATATATGGGTGTTACACTGACAGTGACTTTGCCGGTGATTTGGATGACCGAAAGAGTACTTCTGGATTTGTTATCATGCTTGGTTTTGCAGCAGTATCTTGGTCCTCTAAAAATTAACCTGTTGTGACATTGTCGACTACTGAGGCTGAGTACGTAGTTGTTGCATCTTGTGCTTGTCAATGTCCTTGGTTAAAGAGGGTGTTAGAAAATCTTGGTCATAAAGACAAAAGGAGCACTATGATTCAGTGTAATAATAGCTCTACAATAAAGTTTTCAAAGAACTCAGTTTTTCATGGTAGAAGCAAACATATTGATATCAAACATGGGTTCCAATGGGATATGGAGGTGGTTGGTGAGGCGAATTACATCTTCGGAACTGCACACATACAGCCAACTGGCTGGGGTAGCGAGTTCAGTGACAATGAGTGAGTCACTAGCGCTCGAAAAGATCGCAGCTTATATAGCCGAGAACAAACTCAAAGCGGCTCTAGAGACCGAAGTGAAGTACATGGTTGTCGAAGCCAATCAGGTCGAAGATGACCAACAATGTCCTCGCAAGGATTTTGATGAAGGTCCGCTCGATGGAGAATTGGGCGAATGGCAGAATCAAAGGCTTGATGCCATTTACGACGATGAGCCTTTGGGCTTCGAGAAGGATCCATTGTCAACAGATATGAAGATGGTGGCACAAGATCCGCTTGAGGAAATCGACTTGGGATTGGGGGCAGAAAAAAGGCCAACCTACATAAGTGCAAAAGTTGATCCCCAGCTCAAAGTCGAAATAGTCCAGCTACTGAAAGAGTTTAGAGATTGTTTTGCGTGGGACTATGACGAAATGCCTGGCCTAGACAGGAGTTTGGTCGAATTGCAGCTGCCCATAATGCCTGGGAGGAAGCCCGTGAAGCAAACCCCAAGGCATTTTTCCCCAGAGATCCTGTCGAAGATCAAAGAGGAAGTCGAAAGGCTTCTCAAATGTAAATTCATCCGTACGACCAGGTATGTCGAATGGATTGCTAACATAGTTCCAGTAATAAAGAAAAATGGCAAGTTAAGGGTATGCATTGATTTTCGAGACTTGAATTCAGCTACCCCAAAGGATGAATATCCTATGCCAGTGGCAGAAATGCTTGTCGATTCTGCTGCAGGCCATGAATACCTGAGTATGCTTGATGGATACTCTGGTTATAACCAGATTTTTATCGTAGAAGAGGATGTCCCTAAGACAACATTTTGATGTCCTGGAGCCTTAGGCACCTACGAATGAGTGGTGATGCCTTTTGGCTTGAAAAATGCTGGAGCAACTTATCAGCGAGCAATGAATTTGATCTTTCACGATTTCATTGAGACTTTTATGCAGATTTATATTGATGACATTGTTATTAAGTCTGTTTCAGGAGAAAGTCACATTGACCAACTTCGACAATCCTTTGAAATAATGAGGAAGTATGGTCTAAAAATGAATCCTCTCAAATGTGCGTTTGGTGTGCAGGCGGGAGACTTCCTAGGCTTTGTGGTCCACAAGAAGAGGATTGAAATAAACTAAAACAAGGCCAAAGCAATAATGGAGGTGAAAGCGCCATCAACAAAGAAGGAATTGCAGTCTTTACTTGGGAAGATTAATTTTCTCAGAAGGTTCATATCCAACCTTAGTGGGAAGATGCAAGCCTTCTCTCCTCTACTTCGACTAAAAAAGGAAAACTTTGCATGGGGGCAAGAGTAACAAGATGCCTTCGACAAAATCAAGGAGTACTTGATGCATCCCCTTATTTTGATGTCACCTTGTAGAAGTAGAAGTATGAGGTTGTACATAGCCGCGTCAGATAAGACAATAGGGAGTATGTTAGCCCAAGAGGATGATAATGGTGTCGAAAGAGCCATTTATTACCTCAGTAGAGTCTTAAATAATGCAGAAACTAGATATAGTGTGATCGAAAAGTTGTGTTTATGTGTATACTTTTCATGTATGAAGTTAAAGCACTATAAAACCAGTTGATGTTTATGTTTCTTCCCATTTTGACGTAATAAAACATATGGTATCTAAACCAATTTTGCATAGTCGAATTGGAAAATGGGCTTTAGCATTAACTGAATATTCCTTGACATACTTACCATTAAAAGCTGCCAAAGGACAAGTGGTGGCTGATTTTATAGTCGACCATGCCATAAACGAAGAGTCTGTGGACTATGTCGAAATAGAGCCATGGAAGTTATATTTCGATGGTTCTAGTCATAAGAATGGAACTGGTGTAGGAGTTTTGATTATTTCTCCTAAAAGAATTCCAACAAAATTCAAGTATAAAGTCGAAGGACTGTGTTCAAATAACGAATCCGAATACGAAGCTTTAATAGCAGGACTTGAAATTTTATTGGAATTGGGTGCAACTAGAATCGAAATAATGGGAGACTCTGAGTTAGTAGTAAAGCAAATAACCAAGGAGTATAAGTGTGTCAAAGAAAATTTGATCATGTACTTCGTAGTAGCTAATAGACTATTGAAGAAGTTCGATATGGTTACGGTTCGACATATTCCTCGAATAGAAAACCAGGAGGCAAATGATTTAGCACAAATAGCCTCCGGATACAAAGTGTCCAAAGAGAAATTGCAGAAAGCCATCGAAGTAAGAGGAAGAGTCGTGTCAACTAGGTTATCCCCATCAGATCTGGAGACAATAAAGCTGGGATACGCTGACGAAGAAAACTTTGAGATGTTTAGCATGGATGATTCAAGGGTTGAAAATTGGAGGAAACCTATCAAGGAATACTTACAAAACCCAAATAGAACGGTTGAACGAAAAGTCAAGTATCGAGCTTTAAGTTATGTGCTTTTTGAAAACGAATTATTCAAGAAAACTCCAGAGGGAATATTGCTGAGGTGTTTAAGCGAAGGTGAAGCGTACATAGCCGTGTCGAATGTGCATAATGGGGCATGTGGTGCACATCAAGCTGGACATAAGATGAAATGGCTATTATTCCGACAAGGAGTATACTGGCCAAGTATGTTAAAAGATTGCGTCGAATTTGCCAAAGGTTGCCAAGAATGTCAGGTACACGCAGGGATACGACATGTTCCTGCAAGCAAATTACATTCTATAATAAAGCCTTGGCCATTTAGAGGTTGGGCTTTGGACTTAATTGGAGAGATTCGACCGACCTCTTCAAAAAGCCAGAGATATATTTTGGTTGGGGTCGATTATTTTACAAAGTGGATCGAAGCCATACCTTTGGTGAATGTGGATCAGGAAATAATAATTGAATTTATCCAGAAACATATCATTTATAGGTTTGGGATCCCAGAGACAATAACAACAGATCAGGGATTTGTGTTCACTGGTAAGAATATGCAAGCATTCGCGAAAGAAACGGGGTTCAAGCTTCTTACATGAACGCCTTATTACGCTCAGGCCAATGGACAGATCGAAGCAGAAAATAAAGTCATAATCAATTTGATAAAGAAGCATGTAGGGACAAAGCCTAAAAATTAGCACAAGACTTTGGATCAAATTCTATGGGCTTGTCGAACATCCCCTAAGGAAGCTACAAATGCAACTCCTTTTCGACTAACGTATGGCCATGACGCAGTCTTGCCAGTTGAGATATATTTGCAATTGACCCGAATTCAAAGACATCATGAGATTCCATCAGATTTATATTGGAACATGATGATAGATGAGTTAGTTGATTTGGATGAAGAAAGGTTAAAAGCTCTATATTTATTGAAAAGGCAAAAGGAAAGAGTAGAAAAATCTTACAATAAAAAGGTAAAAAATAAAGCTTTTTCAATTGGTGATCTCGTCTGGAAAGTTATTCTTCCCATGGATCGAAAAGATAGATTAATGGGGGAAATGGTCCCCCAAGTAGGAAGGACCTTTTCAGATTGTTAAAGTATTTTTGAATGGTGCATATGAAGTTGAGGAACTAGAAAAGGATAAAAGAGTACTGAAAATAAATGGGAAATATTTGAAAAAATATAGACCCATGTTGCAGGAAATTAAAATAACGATGGAATAATGTTACGAAAAGAAATAATACAAGTTGGTGAAATTCACCAAACAAATGGCTTAATTGTCATTACAGATAAACCAATAGGCCTCAAAGGGCTAAGTAACATTACAACTTTAAATTAGAAAAAGATTTCTTCAACTTGTTGAACTTCGACCGTTGGATCTGAATTCGACATTCACAAAGAGCTTTGCTGGTCGAAAGCTCTTCGATTTCTTTGCCTAATGTTTGAGCTCTATCAGCATGGTGTACTCCCACTTCCAGTTCTTTGTCAATTTCATCTTGCTTGACCTGTTGCAGTTCCTCCTTGCGTTTTTTCACCTGGGAAATTTTCTTTTGGAGCGTAGCTATTTGTTTCTCCCACTTCAGAATGTTTTCGTCACAACTGGCAGCTTTTTTCTTGTTCTTTTCAGAAAGTTCTCCCAGTTCAGTCACTCTATTAGTGGAGGCTGCAACGACATCCCATTTAGCAAGTTGAGTTTCCAACTTGTTTTCTATCTTTTTCGAATAATCTCGTAGTCGGTTGAAGTCTGCTACTACCAGGTCAATTAGTGTGGTTAAGTCCTCCACAACGTCAGTTATTTCAGCAAGAGCTTCCAAAACATTGACTTGCTTCAGGATTTTCTTAAGGTTGAACTGAGCAGACGAATCATCCTCCAAAAGCTGAAACAGGTCCACGTCAAGGATTTGTTCTCGAATTTGGGCTAGTATAGCATCCATAGATTTGGCACCAGAAACAACCCCTGAGGTGGTCGAAATGCTATGGGAAGAGTCATAGAAGGTGTGACGTGTGCTGAGTACACCTTTCAAATATTCTAAGGGCCGCTGCACCTTCATGTTCTCAAGTTCTTCGTGAGAGAAGTTGGTCGAAGTAGTATTTGACGAACTAGTCTTAACATGTTTGGGGGAGTTCTGCGTGTCACGTTCTTTTTCCTCGTCAGCAGCAATTCCTGGAGTGAGTTCTTTATCATCTTCAGTTTCTTCTTCTTTTTCGACATCAGAGCCAGTCTCCTCATCTTTATCTTCATCATCCTGTTTCGAATGAATGGGAGAATTATCATCAGGATGGTCTTCTGTGATCAAGGTTTCATTGGCCATTTTAGTCTCCCCACCAGTTTCGACTAAGATGTCATTCTTGGGGCTGGTTTCTTCTCCTATCTTGTCTTGAGCAAGATGTTGTTGTTGGAGAGTAGCAACTGGTTGGTTGACCTCTGTCACAGATTCCTTTGTTAAACCTTTTGGAGACTGCTTTGAAGGACTGGTAGGTTTATAGGTGGGATCACTGCTGGTCTTTGGAAGTACTTGGACAAGAGGGTGTCCATGTGTATCAACTTGGACCTGAAAAGATAAATCAAGTTAAGAAAAAACAAGTATGACCATAAGGAAAGAGTTTAGATGTCGAATATCAGAACGTACCTGGGGGGTAACAGTTTTAAAGCTGGAATTTTCACTCTCTTCAGGAATGGGTGAAACTTGCACAACTGGACTTGTTGGGGGAGTTTTCTCCAGTGTTCTGACGGTAGAGGACTTTTGTGGGGGAGGTTTCGATACCTTTTTCTTTTTCTTGGAAGGTTGTACCTGGTCGGGAGACTCGTCACCAGATTCAACAACAGGAGTTTCAGTTTCTTGCTCTTTCCTTTTCTTCGGCGTTGGAGGAGGTTTTCGGCTTCCCTGAAAATGGCAACAAAGTTTAATTAGCATGTAAAACAAAATAATAATAATGTTGGCGAAATAAGAAATAGAGTTATACTCTCGCCAGAGGTTTTTTAGTTGTGTTTTGAGTGCCTTCCTCAACTCCTGCAGTCGAACCTTCAACAACTGGTTTCTTGGCAGTTATTTTCAAAGCTAAGGGAAAAAAAGGAAGAAATTAGAGATAAAGTTTGAAGAAATATGCGGGAATAATAAGTAAAGGATGTCGAAGGTCTCCCCATTCCACACCTTCAAGTATTGGAGTTTCCACACGAACGTGTTCTATGCCAATATAAAGGTGACCTTTGAAATTGTCCAAGCTGTACTTAGTCGAAACCGCTCTCTTAGCGCGTTTTTGGTAATTTTGGCGAAGAATTCTCATCGAATCCCTGCAAATGAACCAATCTAGAAATGGAGGGCTAAGAGCCACACCAAATTCAGCAGAAGGTAGAGGGGGAAACTTTGGTGGATGAAGATTGAAAGCCAACTCATAATGTTGATCTGGTCGAACATATGGAGGTAGTTTAAAATCATCCAGTTTGCTCATATATTTTTGTTTCAAAGTAACTGCTGCTTCGCTTATGGTTTAACTAAGTTCATTGGGCCTATAAGCAGTTTCAAAGTATTTCTGGAATGCTTGGATTTCCTTGACATGTCTCGAAATACCTTTCTTGGTCCTGTCCTGCACGAGTGTAAAAGCTTTAGTTAGCTGGATACTGAAGGAAGGCACGTCAAAAAACTGGGTGGTGTAGTAATCTTTCCACCATTCATCGAATTCCTGAGTACAAAGGAAGGACGGTCAAAAGACCACTGGTTGAATCTTGACCAGGTTAGAATACTTCTCCAATAATTCTGAACACTTATCTTCGTTGTGGAACACGTTGTAGTGAATGAGAGAACCTTTTCTGGAAAAGAGGGGTTTAGGTTGTATATGAATTAACCCAAACTGTCAAGATACAAAGTTGGGCTGGTAAAGAACCAAAGAGATATTTGACTTTCCAGGGCTAATTCTGGAAGCTAGAAGTCTAGGTGTCAAGAAGGATTCCCAGACATTGAGGAAACCATCTTCTTCAGTTTTCGACTCCACAGGTAGTCTTCTAGTGAACCATTTTGGTCCAATCACCCTGTTGGCGAAAGGGACCATACTGGGGGTAAAGTTGTAGCATTTGGCGAACATCATGACATAACTAGTAAAAGCTTGTTGGAGGCTCAGTCCTTCATCAGTGGGTGTCAGTTGCACCAATCTAGTCCCTTCGACCCTCCTGCCCCTCAAGGCGTCTTCGTTCACAGGATTTTTGATAGGGAGAGAGGCTTCAAAGGTGGCATTAAGCCATAATTGCAGAAGCCAAAACGGTCCTGACAAAAGAAGGTTATCTTTGTCCTTGATGGTCTTGAGGGAAGTAACACCTTCGCCCAGAGATTCGTAAAGATTTGTTAAGATCATTTCACTCAGGCATAATCGATGCCTAGCATGAAGCTGATTTGCCATAGTAATGTAACGTTTGGCTACTTGGAGTGACCTGGAGCAAAAGACACATCTCGACAGCCAGAGGGCCAGGAAAGCTACATGTTCCTGATCAGAGACTTCCTTAGTCTCTTTATCATGATAATTGGCAATGTAAACTGTGAAGGTGGTCTTGTTCGTGTCGAATCCTATAGAATCATCAGATAAAACGTTGGGGTCATAGTCTACTTCTAACGGGCTAAGGTTAGTGATGGCAGCTACGTCGAATAGGGTAGGGGTAAACATCTCACAAGGAAGATGGAAATTGTTATAAGTATTATCCCAGAAGTAGAGGGAAGACAGGAGCATATTTGGGCAGTAACCTGGTCCTACTTTCGACAGTTGAATCAAGTCGAAAATACCTATGTCTTTCCAAATGTCAGCCTTAACTTTTTCAATCTTCGCCAGCCAAGCTAAATAATCAGAGGGGTCTTTCGACAAGGGACAAAATTTAAAAATTCTGGCATGGTTCAGATATTCTAAGCTTATGGGTTCTTCAGAGGGTGAGCCTTGGCCATCAACAGTGGATTTCTCATCTATGGCCTTTTCTTTATCAGTTCTAGGTTTAACCCCATTAGCTATTGGTTTATAACGGTGATAAGCTGGAAAAAATTCTTTTACCTTCACTGGATCTAATTTTAAATCAGGCAAAGGCCCTAGCATTGCATATATTGTACCAGAAATTAGAACAGGGATAAGTACCTGGGATTGAAAAATGCGCCTTTTTTCTTCTTGATTAGGAGGTTCAGGCACATATTGTTGGTTTCCCACCAACTTTGGGCCAAAGATTTTGTGGACAGGTGGTAAATCTTTAGAGTTTTTTGGAGCTTTGTTGGAAGTTGTGGGAGCTGCGGAAGACGCGATGTTTGGAGGAAAGAAGTTATAGAGAAACTCAGAGAAGAGGAAGAAACGTTGAAAGGATTTACTCAAGAGGAAGAAGAAGCGTAAAAGGGTGAAAAAGGAGTTTTTTGACTTATTTATAGATGGTAAAAAGAGGTGACTAAAGCAGTTAAGATTCAGAAATCTTTTAATTTGGAGAGATCATGGGGCACGTGGCAGTTGTGAGTGGATGGACTGAAACGGTGGTAGTTGAGTTGGTCGCCCACGATTTATTAGGGATTAGGGTAGTGATGATGAAAATTGTCAGAAACGTGGGCTGAAGAGACGTTTCAGAAAAGTGTAATGATGATCCTAACGCCATAGGTCTCCAATCATAGGAACAGTCAATTTGGTAAATTACTGAAGGCGTCGAATCATGTTGGTAAAAAATACTTTTATCATTGATAATCGAAAAGGCATTTATTGGGGGGGGGGGCAATTTGTAGACTGTTATTTTTGATGATAATTGATTGATTGGAAAAAAAAAAGTAGAAGGAGCTGGTCGAAATATTTTCGACTCAAGATTTGATGCTAAATTAAAAGCTAGTCGAAGAAGGTTTGGAAACTGGAACAAGTGATGTGAATCTCTCTAAGTAATAAAGAAGTTCATTATTTAGACAACTTGAGTTGGAGAGGTATTTCGTCAGATAGTTTGAAATTCAAAATTGAGAGGGAGATGCAGTTAAAGAAATCAGACGCGTGGAGTGTAACACCCCATTTTAAATTATTTGGTCGTCGGTGCTATTTTGTTTGTTTGGCCTTGTTGAGGGTGTGTGTGGTTGAGCGCGTAGGCGTAGTGTCCTTAGCGGAACCGGTAAATGGAGATGTCGGGATAACGATAATGTAATGTTGGATTATGTGTGGGCATAACTAATAGCAATAGTAAGGTGATTAGTATTATTATTAATATGGCTAAGATTATTAATATTATAATTACTATTATTATTAATATTATTGGTGTGTTATTAGAATTATTATTATTAATTATTAGCATCACTATTAATATTATTATTTTATTAATTAAAAATCTGATTTAATTAATGGACAATGGGCTAGTAAGGGCAGTTTAGTCATTAAGCTAGGATTAATGAAGGTTAGGGGGAAATTAGCCATAATCAGAATGTTGGAGTGAGAAGGAGAAAGGCTAAGGAGAAGGGAAGAACAAGGGAGAGCTAGGGCACCCATCTTCATCCATTTTCGCAGGAATCTGATCAAGAATTCGAGGTAAGGAGGGAGAATGAGTTTAATATTGGTGGTATAATCATGAGGGGGTAGTGGGGAGTCCTTAACCACGTAGGAATTCGTCTAAATGTATGCTGTATTATGATTATGTGATGCATATGTGAATATATGATGAAGATTGTGTGAATTAAATCATTGCGATTCTGATTGTTTGATATTTTGGTGTTGCTGATACTGTATGAATATGAATGTTGCAGGTCTGAGTTTTAGTGTAGGTTGAGTGATCAAAGTTAGATCCAAGAACCATAAATTTTGACTAGTAATAATAGGTAAAAAGAAGTAAGATGAAGAATAGGACCTAAAACTGATGTAGAAACAGGTTTAGGACTGAATTGGAGTGAAAAAGTGAGGATCCCGTAGCAGAACCCAGACTGGTGTGGGAAAACTGAGTTTGCGTAATAGATCTGGCCATACGCATATCAGTGAGGGCAATACGCGTACGGTTATGGTCATTACGCGTACGGGAGGGCCAAAAGGAGGATTGGCACGACCCTCTGCCCATATGCGTAACAGTACGCGTATGGAGGCTTGGGCAATACGCGTAAGGGAGTGGCATTACGCGTAGCGATATCTGAAGTGAAATTTTGATGGAAATCAGGTCTCTGCCCATACGCGTAATAGGTAGGGCAATACATGTATGGCAGGGCGGGAGGAGAGGCTGTACGCGTAGGATACGCGTAGGGATGGGCGAGCGAGCTGGGCAATACGCGTATGGCACAAGGCAATACATGTATGGCCAGCGAGGTTGCAGAATTTTGCCGTTTCGCGATTTCTTTCCCGTTTTCGCGTCCGAAGTATTTCCTTTTAGTTTGAGAGGTTGGGGATAGATGTCAGACCTTGAGAAATGCAGGATTGGTGATAAAAATAATTTATTTAGTAGTTTTGGTGAATTAATTAGTAATTAGCTAATTAGTGGACGAGTGCCTTGTGAGGCGTGTAGAATGTGGTGGTGTGGCACTGTTTGTGTGAGATGCGAGCGGTCTTGGGGTAGCAGAGGTAATTCTTGGTGAATTACTGTGAGTGTATGACTCACTTGGGATCAATGAGGATCGTGTATCTTACTTGATGATAGTCTCTTGTGCATAATTTATGTGTGATGATGTTGTGTTATTGGTGAGGTAATTCTGGTGAGAATTACGGTAAGCGTATGGCTTACGTGTGGTCAGGAGGATCATGTAAATGTATAACTGATTATTATACATGTGTTTTGTGTGTAAATTGTGTTGTGGTGAATGACTATTTTATGTGTGATCAGGAGGATCGTGAGAATGTGTAATTTTATTATACATGTGTGTTGTGTGCATGTTCGTTATTGTGCATTTCATGGGGTCGGTGGTGATGAATCATTGCTCAGGAGGAGTGTATGTAATTCATCCGAACTCCAATGTGGAGTGTGGTGGGATAAATCATTGCCAAGTAGGGGTGTATGTGATTTATCCGGGTTTGATTGAATGAACCATGGTGTTTTGGTACCACATACATTGTGTCTGATGTTCAGTCACATTGCATTGTCTTACGTGTTGATTGAATTGTGATTGAAGGTGACAAGTATGTCGTGATTATGTGATTGTGTGATTGACTGTGAGTAACTACTCTTAATATTTATTTTTCACCGTTAAATTATTGAACGTAATTCTCACCCCTCTGTTGTTGTTGTGTCTGTGCTTCTTTGGAAGTACAGATAATCCAGGTACTTGAGTGTGCATGGAGTGCGTGTTGCCTGATCGAGTCTTAGGAGTCGCTCTGATACGTAACATGGGATTTGGGGATTTTATTATTTGTTATTTTTATTCATCATTCATTTGTTACGTATCTTTCTTTTTTTAATGAACTTATGGTGTACCACGTTTAATGTGGGTTTGATTTCGATGTCGTTGGCATGTGGCCGTAAATTGGATAAATACTTGTTTTTCCGCTGTTTTTATTTCTTTAAATGAAAAGAGATTCGGTATGTTGGTTTTTAACGAAGTGACACCTTACTTTTGTAGTAAACTCTGATTATATTGATGATATCTCTATATTTTATAAAAATGGGAAAGTGGGGTGTTACATGGAGCATATCCAAGGCAAGGAAGCATGCAAGACACCATTTGTCACATTTAGGGGAAATAGCTGTTATCGACAATTGTTTGGTTTGCATATAAATAGGTAGTCATAGTATGCAAAAAGGGTGTGCATTTCAAAATTGTACAAGTTATTCAAATTACTCAAAGTAACCGTGTGAGAGAAACGAGTCATTACGGAAAAAATGTACGTTTGAGAAAAATACCAGTTTATTACTTGCAATTCTTTATGAAATTTAAGTTTGTTTACAATACTCTTTAAGATTCTGCAAATTTTATTCTTGTCACGTTACTTTCATTTCACCAGTTATTTACCAATTCCAAGTTCTATTTATTTTAGTTAGTCGAAAATTACCAACAGTGAGAACAATAATAAAACAATGATGAAAAGGTTAGAGTTTTACTCAAATTGTCAGCATTTTTAAAGCACTGTGTCCTAGGATTTGTGTGGTCGGTCCTATTAGTAAACTAATTCCACAAATTAGAAGACTAGAGGTTGTTTGCTAAATTTCAAGGCGACCACTTGTATGTCACACATGATTCTAATGCCAAGAATCTGTTTAGCTGCTACCATGGCTTTCATGGCAAATGACTCTCCCAATTGCTTCTTTAACATGTTAATGTTAGAAATACTTTTCCCTACAATAAGCATATCATCAACATATAACAACAAGATAATGAAGTCATTGTTAGAAAATTTTCTAACAAAGACTCAATGATCTAAAGTAGTCTTCTGGTATCCTTGATCAGACATAACAAACTCAAACTTCTTGTACCACTGCCTTGGAGCTTGCTTCAACCCATATAAACTCTTTCTCAATCTACACACATGATCTTCTTTACCTTTAACTTGAAAACCATCGGGTTATTTCATGTAGATCTCTTCCTCCAAATCACTATGAAGGAAAATCGTTTTCACATCCATTTGCTCAACCTCTAAATCAAGAGTAGCAGCCAAACTTAACATGGTTCTAATTGATGACATCTTTACAACAGGTGAGAAAATATCATTAAAATAGACATCCTTTCTTTGATGGAAACCTTTCACCACTAATCTGGCTTTATATCTTGGAGACTTAGAGTTGTTCTCATGTTTAACTCTATAAATCCATCTATTTTCCAAAGCCTTTTTTCCTTTAGGCAGCTTCACTAAATCATAAGTGTGATTATCATGCAATGATTTTATCTCATCATGCATTGCATCCATCCACTTTTAATTTTTATCACTTTCCATAGCCGCTTGAAAACACTCGGGTTCACCCTCATCAGTCAAGGTCACATACTCATCAAAATTGTACCTTATAGAAGACTGCCTCTGCCTGTTAGACCTCCTAGGTTGAACTTGAGATGATTCTGGAGTTTCACCAAGATTCTCATCCTGTGACAAATCGCTCTCCCCTTCCCCATCATTAGTTTGAATATTCGCCTCATCTCCAAGTTGTTTATCATCAACATAATCATATGGCCCACCATTGTGATCATCACCACCAATAGCATCCAGATTATGACTAGGTAAACTGGCTCAACATTAGACAAACTGATATCTTTCTTGGGTGTAACCTTCTCTACCTTATTAATATCTTCAATAGTTTGGTCTTCCATAAACACCACATCGAGGCTTCGGATAAGCTTCTTCCCTACGGGATCATACAACCTGTAGCCAAACTCATCTTTCCCATAGCCGATGAAGATACATTGTTTTGACTTTGCATCCAACTTGGATCTTTTATCCTTTGGAATATGAACAAAAGCCTTACAAACAAAGACTCTCAAATGATCATACTTCACATTCTTTCCAAACCAAATTTTTTCTGGAACTTCACTGTTCAAAGCAACAGTAGGAGTGAGATTAAGAACATGCACTGCCGTGTAACGTGCCTCGCCCCAATAATGATTAGGCACCTTAGCTTCAGAGAGCATACACCTTACTCTCTCAATTAGTGTTCGATTCATCATTTTTACTAAACCATTCAATTGAGGAGTTTTAGGAGGAGTATTTTCATGTACAATATCATGCTGCTTGTTATAGGAATCAAATGGTCCACAATACTATCCACCATTGTCTGAACGAACACATTTCAGCTTCTTGCACGTCTGTCTCTTAACCAAAGCATGAAATTCTTTGAACTTTTCCAAAACTTGGTCTTTTGTCTTCAAGGCATAAACCCATAGTTTCTTGGAGCAATCATCAATAAAGGTAACAAAATAAAGTACACCACTAAAGGATTTTACCTTTAATGGACCACAAACATCAGAATGTACCAATTAAAGCAACTTTAACTTCCTTGAGGGAGGATGTCTCTTGAAAGATACTCTAGTCTGTTTACCAGCAATGCAATGGGAACACTTCTCCAAATCTACATTCTTTAATCTAGGAAGAACATCCTTTTTGGCTAAAACATTCAGCCCCTTTTCACTAATATGACTAAGTCTTCGGTGCCACAAAGATGCTTCCATGTCGATAGCATTCACACTGTCCCTAACAACCAAAGCTTTTGTCTAATACAATTTAGAAAGCTTTTCCCCTTTAGCCACAACCAAGTTACCTTTGTTAAGTTTCCACTTTCTAGAACCAAAGTTATTATCATAACCACAATCATTTATCATATGCACAAAGATCAAATTAAAGCGGACATCTGAAGCATGTTTGACACCTCTAAGCACCAATTGCATTGCCATGTTGGTTTGCAAGCAAACATCACCAACACCAATTACCTTAGATACACCATCATTACCCATTTTCAACACTCCAAAATCACCAGAAGTATAAGATGTGAAGAAATCCTTCCTTGGTGTAACATGCAATATAACACCACTGTCAACTATCCACATGCTTTCGTCTGATAAAATATTAACAGACTCATGATTACGGAGAATAACAAAATCATCACTAGTAGCAGTAGTAACACGATCATCATTATGATCTTCATGGTCTCTTTGTTTAGACTTACCCTTATTTCCTTTGTTATCTCTTTTCCATTAATAGCAATACTTCTATACGTGTCCTGTTTTATGACAATAATGACACTCCAGATTCTTGTATCGCGGCTTGGACTTGCTTCTTCTATTCTCTCTACCACCCTTTGGTTCCTTTTTATGACTTCTCCCCCTATTTTCAGTGATAAGTACCTCAGGTTGAGATGAAGAACCATGTGCCTTCCTTCCCATCTCCTCATTAAGAATACCACCCTTAGCTGTTTCCAAAGAAACAACACCTCTAGGAGCAGAACTTGTGATAGAAACCCGAAATGTCTCCCAAGACTCTGGTAAAGATAGAAATAGAAATAGTCCCAAAAGTTCATCATCAAATTTGATACTCATTCCTAACATCTGATCAAGGAGACCTTGAAATTCACTCAAGTGATCTGAAATAGAAGTTCTCTCCTTATACTTCAAACTTATGAAGCTATTCAACAAGAACAACTTATTATTCCATGATTTAGAGGCATAGAATGACTCTATCTTCTCCCACAAAGTTTTTGTATATGTCTCATTAGCAATATGATTATAAACATTATCTTCTACATATTGTCGAATAAAACCACATATTCGTTGATGTTCAAACTCCCATTCTTAATCAGACATAGAATCCGACTTTGTAGAACTAAAAACTGGTAAATGCAATTTCTTCACAAATAGTAAGTTTTTCATCTTGCCCTTCCATAAATGATAATTAAAACCATTCAACATTACCATCTTCATCTTTGTATTTGACTCCATCATTCAAACAAGTAAAATAACCCTTAACCAAGAGTTTTGATGCCACTCGAATGGGAAATTAAGACACAATAACAGACCAATACGCAGTGGATATAAAACTCCCCAAACTTGTAGGAACCTTGAGGATCAACAACAAATATAAGACGACAAATTAAACAAATAAAGGCACAAAAGAACACCGATATTTTTAATGTGGAAAACCCCTCAATATGAGAGTAAAAACCTCGAGTCGTCCGGACCAAAGAAATAACTTCACTATAATTAATTAAGGGTACAAGAGAGTCTTAGATTTATTCACAAACTAGTTCCAACAACTGCAAATCACAAAGCAAACTAGCTTACAAATAAGAATAAAAAAGTTCAATTTTTTTTCCCAAATCTGCAGCTTCAGTGCGAAACAAATAATTTTCACCTTAGACGTTGTTTTGAAATTCTGAACAGTCAAAAGTTAGATATATGTGTTACAAACCTGCCCACCAAATTTGAGTTCGATCCAACAGTTAACGAATCAGAGATCGTCGATTTAGGGAGACTGCTTGCAGAAAAACGGGAATGAGTTTCTCTTCTCTTTTCTCTCTTTTGAATCCTTATTCTCTTAACCTTAAAAATTACAAAATTGTATGTAAAAGTCTGTGTCAGCAAAAGCTCGTAAAAAAACATGACGGGTAGGACAAACACATTAAAAGATGCGAACCTAAAATCTTGACCTGTCCTATAAAAATGAGGATAAAATAGACATGTCCGACGGAGCGGACCCGTTTTGCCATTACTATCTCTAACACTATATATCTTGTAGATGGAATTGAGATATGCCACTAAAATTGTAATTCTTTGGTAGTTGAATAGTTTTAAAGATATTTTTAGATGTTAAAATCTTACATATTGAAAAGAAACTTATGCGAAAAGATTCGTTTGAAAGTATATTTTTAAAAATAATTAAAATAAGGATTAAATATACAAAACCCCCCTGCAATGTTAGCGAGTTCTCACTTTAGGCCCTGTAAATTTTTTTTTAAACACCCCCTCATCTTAGTTAGATTCCCTCAGATACCCCCCAGAGTCCAAGTGGCAGTGTAGATTCCGTTTTGACCATCAGAATTAGTCCTTGTTGGAATTTTGAATTAAATTTTACTGGTTGACTGGGTATATATTGTTGCGTTTCACCCCCTTGTAATTGTTAGGGTTTTACTGCGACGGAGGAACAGTTGCGAAGGGCATTCTGATGCGACGGAGGAACAGCTGCGAAGAACTTACATACACGAAGACCAACAAATTCGTTCACGAATTCATTTCCGTAATCGAGGGTCGCAATGAGTGAGGTATGTATTTTGGTAAACTTCTTGACGATAAACTTCCACGAATTCATTCTGTTAGTGTTTTTTTGCTTCTGAATGACTTTGAAATCTTGATGGGAATATTAGGGTTTTTGATATGTGGTTTTTGTTTGTGAATGATTTTGAAATCTTGACAGGAGTTCAAACCCTTTGATGTTACTTTTCACCATGGGGGTGAATTTGTTAGGGGTAAGCCGGATGAAATTATTTAGAGAGGGGGGGTTGATTCGACTGTAAATGGTTTACTAGTTGCGAACTGGACAATGGATAACATTTTCAAGCTGTTGAGTGGGTGGGGGTATAAGGAAGGTTCATTTAGGTTATGGACAAAAGTGTTAGACATTCAAGAGGGATTTATTAAAATTAGAAGAGATGATGATGCATACGACTTTGCTACATACTTCAGTGCAATGGAAGTTATTGGGGATATATTTGTGGAACATTTTGCAGAAACAATGGACTGTGAGGGTATTGAACCTAGGTGTATTAATGAGAATATGAGTGATGATATAGAAGATGAGGATGTTGAAAGGTTAGAAGACAGTGAAGATGAGAGAGCAACTGGTCTAGTTGATGGCTTTGAAGGAATTGATGAGCCCGTGCCCATAACAGTAGATAAAAGCAATCTTGTGACAAGTATGGGTGGGCCTAGTGTTAGGCCCAAAAAGCAAATGGACCAAGATGATTACTATAGTGATGAACTGAAGAGTGATGATCCAGATGACTCCGGTGATGATGAAAGGTCCAAGTATGAAACATTTAGGAAAGAGCACCTCAACAAGGATTATAAGTTCAAGTGGGGCATGGAATTTAATTCATTTGCTGACTTTAGGGATGCAATTCGTGAGTGGTCAGTGCTCAATGGGAGGGAAATAAGTTTTGTGAAAAATGAGAGCTATAGGGTAAGGGTTGAGTGTAAGGCTAAATGTGGGTTTTTAGTCTTATGCTCTAAGGTGGCCCACCAACACACTTTTGCTATAAAAACACTCAAAGACACCCACACATGTGCTAGGGTTTTGAACAACAAATCTGCAACTTCAAAGTGGGTGGCTAAGCATATGGTAAAGAGGATGCAAACAAGTGACACAGTTAGGATAAGAGACATCATGCAAGATATAAGGCAAAGCTTTTCTGTGGGTATTAGTGTTGTAAGAGCATGGAGGGCTAAGTTGATTGCAAAGAGGATATTAGAAGGTGATGCTGATAATCAGTATGCATTCATTTGGAGGTATGCAGCTGAGTTAAGAAGGGTAAATCCAGGCAACACAATCAAGATTAATGTTGAAAGACCTCATCCATCCATACAACCAAGGTTTGGATCCTTCTATTTTTGTTTTGATGGTTTTAAGAAAGGCTTTATAAATGGATGCAGACCATTTGTGGGGGTGGATGGATGTCACTTGAAGACCAAATATGGTGGCCAATTACTAATTGCTGTGGGTAGGGATGCAAATGATCAATACTTCCCTTTGGCATTTGGTGTGGTTGAAAATGAGACAAAGGAGAGTTGGAGATGGTTCCTTCAACTACTGATTGAGGATATTGGCCAGGATAGAAGATATGTGTTTATATCTTATCAACAAAAGGTACAGGTGGCTTTATTTGCTTCCTTGTTATTATGTATTTAAAGTTGTTTATGTAATTAATGTGTACACAATTGGTGTTGTGTTTCAGGGACTTGTGGCTGTATTTGAGGAAATGCTTGATAGGATTGAGCACAGGTTGTGTCTTAGGCATCTTTATGCCAATTTCAAGAAAAGGTTTGGTGGTGGATCATTGATTAGAGAAAAGGAGCAACCTACTGCTGCTAATGCACAAGGAGCCACTGCACAAGCTGCTAATGCAGATGCCAATGATAGTGGGCAAGGAAGTGCTGCTGATAATACACAAGGATCTGCTACTGATATGACTCAAACTGCTACCCCAACTAATGTTGTTTCTGATGTTGCCCCTAGTGCTGCAGTTTCTAATGCTGCCCCAACTAATTCTATGAAGCTGACCCAACCACCAACTGTTATGAGTCAAACTGGATCGTGTGTTGTTGATTCATTTAAAATCAAGAAAGGAAAGAAACCAGTCATTACAAAGAGAAGGCAAAGTGAAATGATCAAACTGTCTTGGTTCAAAAAACCAATTGTGGGAGAAGGATCTAGTGAACAACCAATCACACTACCAGACAGTGAGGCCAAAGCAAGTTCAAAAGAGTCTTCCCTTGGATTGCAGACTAGGTCTATGAAGACATGGAATTCCAAGAAAAAGAGATACTGAGTGTTATGTCTTGTATTCTCAATTTTAATTTGTTGTCATTTTGTTGACTTTGCCAAAGTCCTAAGTACTCTGTGTCATTTTGTAGAATTTTGTGTTATTTTGTACTATGTAACAATGAAGTACCAGACACATGCACCAAGTGTGCTTTCTTTATGTATCAGACATATTACTTTTGAAGAATTCCCAACTGTGCAACAAGAATTGCAGAATTTTGTATAACTGTTTTTGTTTTACATTGGAAGTAATTTCTGTAACATACAACTTACATTGATAACAAACAATTCAACTTAAATAAAACATTAACAGTGAAACATAACAAATGTTTTCATTAATAAGAACAACTCAATTTACATTGCTACATAACAAAATCTTTCATTTATAACCACAACTCAACTTACATCAAACTGTAACATTAAACACCTAAATCTAAACTGAGTTTATTACAACCATGACAGATATTCCTCTAACATACCAACTTAAACAACTACTATGCCAGTCCAACCTAAACAACTTCTATGACAGACCATCCTAAACAAGTACTATGACAAACCAAGTGCTATGTTACATGGACATAAACAATACTGCAAAGATCAACCATGACAGACCAAGTACAATCGACATCCATACATTTTTCCTCTTCTCCATTAGAATCTTTCTTTTCAATTTTTCTGTCTTGATAATGCTTCCATCTGCACCATACTTCTTCAAAACTCTGCCTTCAATTTCCTGAGCAACCTCCTTTGCAAATTCTCTCAAATAACCCTTTGTGCCTTCACAATCACAACATCTTGCAAAATCGTTAACAAAATCGTCCCACACAAACAAACCGCAACCATTCTGCAAATTAAATCAAACCGATGATTAAGACATGCACAGTGATTAACAAATCGAATGAACACATGGATTTAACAAGATGAATATCAACTAAGCAAAGAATTTCGACATTTCCAGAATTTTCTGCTAGGATTTTCAACTGTGTTTGATACAAGCATCTTCATCGTATCATTGCAACCACATCTTGGCAAACTCTTTGGAAAATTTCCCCCAGACGATGATGACCTGCTACCACCCATGTACACGACGACGGCGAATGAAGAAGATAGAAAAATGAGAGCCAAACCCTAACAATTTCAAGGGGGTATTTGTAAACGCATAAATGTATACCCAGTCAGCCATTCAAATTTAATCCAAAATGCCAGCATGGACAGATTCTGATGGTCAAAACGGAATCTTCATTGCCACTTGGCCTCTGGGGGGTTTTCTGAGGGAATCTAACTAAGATGAGGGGGTTTTTTTAAAAAAAACTTTGCCAAGGGCTAAAATGAAAACTCGCTAACATTGCAGGGGTTGTGTATTTAACCCTTAAAATAATTTCTTTAATAACTTTTAGAATTATTAGAATGTGAATTAGGGAATCTTATTCAATTAAATCTTAATTCATGATAAAATATTAAATCTTAATTAACTTAACTTTTCATAACCAAATTCAACTGTGTATCCAATTGGATTGAAGTCTATGAAAGAAATTAGACAATCACTACTCTAATTTGAATTTTGCTAGAGAAAAGTTTATTGTTTGAAACTTTGAATAAAAGTTAAAGCTAATTAATTACATATAATTTGTTTGTAGTAGGACATAAGTTTTCGTAATAAATCAAGTTTAAATTGACAAAATTTGTAATGAGTATGCTTGGAATAGTTAAATAATTTATTTTGAATAAGAAAATGGTGATTATTTTTAAGAAATAAACTCATAAAATTCATCTGTCAGATTTGGTTTCTTGCGATAATTGACGTTAAGAGAATATTTGTAGCAACTGTGATAAGAGAGCATAAAAAAATCATTGTGATTGAAGAATCTAGGCAAACCATATATACTGACAGTAGTAATGGCAAATGGTATAATACTGGCATTGGGCCCAAACCACAAGCATTTGTGTGGACATTTACAGGTGTTTTTTTCTTCGGAAATAATTTTATCCTAGGCATGGAGGAATAAGGATTTGTTAGGATTTGTTTGGTTTCTCAATAAGTCATGGCCAAGGAACATGTGAGAAAGATAATAAAATGAAATGATAAATATATTTTTGATAATACACTAGTAAGAGACCCGTGCGTTCGCACGGGTGTTTGTAGTTAGGTTTAAAACGAAAAAATATAAATTGAAATATTAAATAATTATGAACTTGAATTTTTATTGATCAATATGAGATACAATATCATTAATAAAAAATAAAGGATAAATAAAAAGATGGTGATGTAATATGCATAAAAATAGGATTTAAAAATAATAAAGGTTATATAATATAAGAAATGGGCCAAAAATATAATAAGAATAATAATATAAATCAATTATAATTAAGGGAATGCAAACTGAGTTTTTAATTAGTATAATAATAATGAAAAAATCTGAAACGATAGCCCAATAGAAAAAAAAGGTATTGTGGTAAAACTTACATATATCACTTTTATTGTTTCTTTAAAATACAATAATAAATTATTATAAAATCACTAATTAATTAAAATATTTTTAAAAAAAATATGTAACAAATCACCAATATGATAAATCCAATATGTCTAATAACTAAAAATATATACAAATGTCAGTAATAACTAAAAATATTTATAAAAATTTTGTTAATTAAAAAAAAGTATTGTGGTGATAGTGACCCGTAAATATAATGAATTTAAGTGATAAAATTCACAAAAGTCAGCAGCTCATTGACACAAATCTCAGTAGTGTTGGTTGGTTAGTCATCTAGATACATTATTATTCAATATGATAATTTTTAAGAATTGATTATAATAAATAAAATAAACTATTTTTAATGTTATTATGCTCTCAAATCAATAAACCATATATCACACATGTAAATATACTTGACTGTCTTGTCTTCCATTTTTTTTACTAATGGTTATTCTAAGAAAATAAAATTAACTTGTAATGAAAACTGTCATAACACGACACAACTACATTCTCTTACTACACATAAAAACGAAATACACAAGCAAATGAAACAGCTGATTATTGCAGACCAAACCAAAACAAATAAAATCAAATCAAATCGAATAAAATTAACGAACAGTACAAAGTAGAAATAATGAATACACTTACATATATGATATAAGTATTTCATATTCTTACAAAGCATGCAATTATAATTGTCGTGTATATACGAGAATGCCAAATGCATGCATTATTATGTTTTTTTTTAGAAACCACCAAACAGAATTTCTATTAACATGGGCATAAGAAATGCCATAATCAGTACAAAAGCCAAGGACTGCTAGGGAAAAAGAATACCCAAAATTAATTACAACCAGAGCCAACAACTAATATGAACAACTACATCATTCCCCCCAAGACCAGAAACCCAAATATGCGGACCTATAAACCAGCACAGCAACTGCTAGTCACCAACTGCAAGAGACTCCCACTAAACTATCTAACACCCACCTGCAAAAACAACCCACAATCCTATCTCCAAATCCACACTAAACAGCCAAAGCTGCTCCAACCGAAAACAGCCAGCACTACTGATAGATTGCCACCCTTCAAGACCAAAAGACTGATATAGAACTTGCAGGAATAATTACACAGTATCCCGCCATTCCGAAACCAAGACTTCAAGAGACCCTCTTAGCTGCCAACAAATGCTACCAACCAAACCAGCCGCTCAAAAAAAACTGCATAGACTCGATGGTTACACAACCAAAAACGATATTCAAAGCCTTTCCAGCAATTTCCTATTATCTCGCCCGACGGAAAGCCTTCTTCCACAGTATTGACTTTATCTTAAAAGACCCAAAATCCCAGCTAACTCAGGGCAAATCACATGAAACTATTGTGCGGTTCATAATTGTGTTTGGGGTATGTTGGACCCATGGGACTGAGTAGTGAGAGCTGTCGTTTTCCCAAATGAAAGAAAATGAAAATGTTAGTATTATGCAAATAAATTACTATGAGTTTTTATAATGAAAACACGTATATGATGGTTGATGAATGCAGGAATGGTTTTTCGTGTGATGACATTTGAAGTTGGTGCAGTGTTTGAAGATGAGCATTGGCAGGCTCCTGTCTATTGTTTTAGCAAGTCAGAGCTTGAACCTAGGATACACAACCTAATGAACAACTCCTTATTAGATTTAGAAGCTCAGGGTTCTCGAAAGAATACCGTGGTCCATGAATGCTTTAAGAGCAGGGTCTGGTGGCATGATTGAAATCTGTATATGCACAAAGAATGACCACTTATTTTATTAACCTCATAATATTCATTCAATGTAACTAATCACATATTTGAACTGCGTTAATCAGCTAAATTGTTGTTGAAATTACCGTGTCTGGTCCAATAAGGGAATTAACATAAAAAGTATCAGGGTAAGATGAATTTTTCACATTGGTTGATGCACACATCAATCTTTGCTTCTTGGCACCTCTCTTCTCCAAGAGCTTCCATTTTGGACCTGGAAACATTTTCTGGTAAAGCTGATAAGGGAACACTGCTTGAGCAACTGCAGCCTGAAATAATCATTACAACATCGGAAATCAAATTTAAGAAATGAAACACACAAACTGTCTGATCTTCACCTGACGAACTTGCGTTTACGGACCAGAATGACCGCAACATTTATTGACTATAACCAATCTGGATCCGAAGACAACAAAAATAAAGTGGGGAAAAGTTTCACACCTTTCCCGTGAGATCAACAACGCCAGCAGTACCAATCTGCTCAAGTTTCTTGTCAATTGCAACATCTACTCTACTGATGTAGAAAGCTATTCAAAATACACAAACAATTAGCATAATATTGCCGCTGCAGCCTGCAAGGATCAAACTTTGTGACATAATTGTAGCACCGGCGCTTTTGATGATGTCAACATATCACGTTCTGTTTGTATATGTGTTAGTGCTTCATATACCAGAATGTTTGTAAATACGAAACTTACAGTAACATTTACACTTATTCCAAGAGAAATAACTTCCTTTATTGAAGGAATGGATTCATCAATTGCAGGAATTTTGACATAAACATTTGGACATGCAACAATTTTATGAAGCCATTTTGCTGCTTCAATTGTCTTTTTGGTATCATTTGCAAGCTTGGGAGAAACTGCAACAGATACATAGACAGACAAACCTTGCTCCAACGACCAAGGTCTTCTTGTTTAGATTGCTCTTCTAGCCATAACAACTCTGCCAGGTATGGACTGACTTCTCCTTTCTGCTGTCCATGCTCTCTAACCTGCGGGAACAATCCCATAACTCATCAATCCAATGCAGACAAGAGAGTTTTCTTATCACATTTAATGTTCAAGTATCGCAATGTTATTGTACTAAAATAGTTCATGATTCTAGTAGTATCTTTAAATTTACCTGTGATAGAATTATTGGACCATCTTGAGACTCATAACCAATTTTCTTTCGTCATATCAACAATCTTCTAGGTAAATTTTTGCATTTGAAACTTCAAGCCAACCTTGCAAACCGGGCAACTTACACATTATTGGGGCAAACAAATTCACAGCTTAGCTTAGAAGGAAATACAAATAAGCAAGGACGGGTAGATTCTAGAAGTACGTACAGTATCAGAAGAATTCATGACACAACAACCAGGACATAAGCATTAGTCAAGTTTGAAAGAGTACTTATCTTGGTTGGAGACACTGACTTGGAATTCCCCTCTCCTATTACACTTGGAGGATTTGGTCTAGGTACCCTTGTAATGCTTCTACTCAGCCCTGCTTTAACCATCATTGTCATCAACGAAAATAGCCAACATTATTAATTAATCAGGACTTCAACAAAAGCTTCACTCACTCCATTTCCTCACTATTATGCGCATGACCTGAAATGATTAAGTTACACACCACATTAGCGAACAACTCTAAATGCCCTTCATCCATACACAATCCAAACATAAGAGGAGAACCAACTTACTGAGTTATGTGATTCCTCACCACGGAGAGTGCTACAGCTAAGGGACCACACTCATCAACCATCTCTTTGAGACGTTTTGCAAATGAACCGTATAAGGCACGCTGCAGCAATGAGTTGTTTTGTCCTGAAGATATTTGAGTTAAATGAGTATCAATTTCCTTATCAATTATGCAAATCTTGGCCAATTCATATTTCTAAAACAATTGCAAACATTTCTAAACACAACAAATCTCCAAATCAAGAGCGTTTAAGGTCAAAATCGAAAAGTCTTTAAAACTGTCAAGAATTTGGTTTTGAATAGGAAAAGAAATGTGAAGATGTTCAGACATAATTTTTACTTCCAAAACAATAGTAAACACGCATCTGACAGTATTGAACTTTTCGAATAAGACCCAACATCAAATCATTACATAACCATCCATAAACATTCCAAAAAAGTTCATTCAATGAGAAACATCACAAAATTACGCTATTATAGCATGGCAGAATTTGAACAGAACATCATTTAGTACGAAATAGCTTATCAATAAACAGCAATTCAGCCTGAGGAGGCCTTTAAGAGTCAAAACATACACCGAGGCTGTCTACAAGATTAGGTAGTTTGTGTAACATGGTGCTTCCGAGTGAAACATCTACAAATCAATGTAGTTTTTGTGTACCCAATTCTTTAGTTTGTCAAGATTACTAATCTCGCATAGTTAAAGTGATAAAAGCAATAAATAGCTCAAAACCCTAACCAATAAAAAAGAATAACAATCTAAATAAAAAAATGGCCAAACATTAATGAATGAGATTCAGTTTCAAGATTTGATACCCGATCCTAGTGCTGAAAGCTCAACCTCATCATACTGCTGCATATACCTCTGTAAAACAAAATCAACAACAATTCAATAAAACCTAATGTGTCTGCATCAACTAAAAACAATACATACCTGAAGAAGCTTGAGAGATTTAAAATTAATATGAAAACGAAAAAAATATAAATCGTTTATTACATTACCTTGGCCAGATTAACGAAGACGAAGATGGGCTTTTTGGAGTTGGAGACGTGAATACGATTCTTGTTAATAGGATCAGAGATGTTGATGTTGTTCGCTCCTTCCGTGATTACTTCCATTGATGTGTGTGACTGTGAGACAAGCCCTAAGTTGGATAAAAATTGAAACAACATTGGAAAGGGAAAATCGCAGAGAAACAAAGAAAATGGAGAAAGGGAGAGTAAGAGAAAATGAAGAAAGGGAGAGTAAGAGAAAATGGAGAAAGGAGGCGGCGGTAGATTTAGGGTTTGTTGAGGAAATGAAGAGTGCGAGAACGGGAGAGTGAGAGAGAGAAAATCGCATATAAGGTTTGGTTGATTTGGGAAGGAGGGAAGAGATTTGGCGAGAGAAGAGAGTCATAACACGTGGCGTGACTTTTTAGAATAGAAGGGTTGAATTTAGATGAAATAGAGTGTTACCAAAAAGTCCTTTGTGTAGTGTTAATTTTTTTTAAGTGAAGGGCAATTTCGGAAGTTTGGGCAACCAATAAGTAATGGGTAGATAGTTGATATCATTTGGTACAAGAGAAATATAATAATGGCTAATGTTTCTTTGTAAACAAAATAATGGCTAGTGCTAACATGTTAAAAAATTCTATATATTATTTTAAAATAATACATTTAACTTTAAAAAATTAATTTTTTTTAATATTTGATTTTATGTGCACTTTGGTACGAATAAACAAGACACTACAATAATTATATTGTGACATGACTTTGTGTTCTTGTTGATCCCGACTATTTTGACCTTTTACTTAGTGGTTGGGCTGGAGGTCTTGTGTGGCAGGGACCTTATAGATGTTGAAATTTATGATAGTCCACAACCTCTCAAATATGAAGGACGTAATGAAGACGTGTTTAAGAAGATGCATAAAGACATCTAGAACCTCTAGTGTATCACATGTGGTGGGGGCTGAGTAGATGTTGGAAACGATGACGATCCACAACCTCCAAACACAAAGTTTGTAAAGAAGAAATGCTTACATTGACATATAAAGACCGACTTATGGTACATCACATGTCTCTGAGCACGAGATAGGTATGAAAACGAAATGTCAACAACTTTGAGTTTTAACTTATATGTGGATTAAATTGTGTCTCCCTATGTGAAATGGCGTGTTTAACATGTATGTCTTTTGAGTGCCTTTCTGCTCACCCACCACCTCTAACTATGTTCCACCTTATCTTCATATAACAGTTACCTTGTTATTTGTATCATTTCTTAAGCATGTTGATTATTCGTGAACTAGAACTTGATGAAATGGGGTTGCGAAATCATTCCTATTAGAGTTTTTCCATGTAAAATGTTTTACTCTGTTGTAAGCGATTTGGCGGGACCATGGCTTGGCAAACGTTCCATACAAATATGTTTGATATCTTTAGTGATTCTAGTGACTAACGATTCAGATGCCATGCTTGCAAATTTTATGAAGACTAAAGCCAAGGTGAATGAAGAGTTTAAGAACCAAAATAATCAAATCGTAAAGTTTTACTTAGAGAATACTCATAGCAAGATGCTTGAATCACAAATATCTCAATGCTCAATTCTCATTATCTTCAAAGACAAACCTAAATGGCTAGATAAATATGATAAGACTAGGTAATACAAAGAAACTAGAAGTATCACTACTACGGAAAACATATATAACAACGGTTGGAAAAGAGATAAAATCACGCGTGACCTGCCGTTGTTATGTAGCATGTGGTTGTATATGTGCTACTTACAATCACGGTCTTATGACCGTTGTGGAAAATTTGAACGCGCACGATATACTATCACGGTTAATAACCAAACCGTTGTTATATATAAAATGTCTCAGGTTTAAATCCCAACGCATTTTTAAGTATATAACCATTGTCTTCTATAAAAACCGTGGGTATATTATATATTCTCCATTATACAACCACCGTCATAATAAAAAACTGTCGTTAAATTATATGCATTTTTAAAAAATAAATTTCTGCATTTTGAAAATTTTCCATTTTTTAACCTGTATTATTTAAACTGTAACAGAACAGAAACATCAATTTAAGATGCATATTAAAACACTCAATCTCAAATAATTATTTATTTCATGAAATCAAAAATGTTATTTACAACACTTAAACTCAAATGTACATCAAACTGTAACATAACAGAAACAACAATTGAAGATGTATATTACCAACACTCAAACTCAAATACTTATTTATCATTAAATCAAAAATGTTATTTACAACACTTGAACTCAAATGTACATCAAACACACACACACACAGATATATATATATATATATATATATATATATATATATATATATATATATATATATATATATATATATATAAATTACAGATTAATCTCATGTTTAAGTTTCATTAATCACATTGAACATATACGCCCAACGTTTACGAATCTCATTGAATATATACCTAATCCCATTTATCAACAATGCCGACGAAGACAATGTTTAACATGTGTTTCATTATATAATAACCACACTCGAATCCTTTTGGTTGTTTCCTCGTCTACAAAAATGAACATTAATTTCATGAATGGTATAAACACACATGCATGGAACAATATATATAAATGAATGTCACAAATATAGTCACTTAATTTAGCCAAGATAAATGTTGATTTTTTCCCAACATTGTTCAACATATTATGTCGCTGCACAACACTGTACATTTGAAAATATTTTACGGGTTAAACCAATTAAACCAATTAAACTAATTACAAAGTCAAAGAAAATATGTATAAATGAAAATTTCATATAAACATAAACTTACCTATTAATAATTTGCTTCATTTTAAGATCGAGTGGTTGATGTAATGAACACAATGTCGTTATCGTATTCGCCTTAAGAGATATTGTTGTGAAAACGATATCTTTAAGCAAAGTATAAAATGGTTTCTTGAGCTGCAAGTTACCTAGTTAGTCTATAAATAGGCTAGTACACTCAGTTTGTTAAGTGTGACAAATTGTGATATTCACTTGTAATCATTTGTGACTTTAATGAGAAAGTGTATAGTAAACAGAATTTATATTTGCCCAATCCTTGTTGTTTCTTCTTCTTCTTCTTGTTTTCTTTCTTGGTTTTCCGTTAAACCCTAACCCTTGTTTTGGTACTTGATTATCAAGAAACCGTTTAATACTTTGCTTAAAGACATCGTTTTTCACAACAAATTGGTGCGGTGAGCGTGGAGAAGATGACTTCAACAAAGTATGAGATTGAAAAGTTCACCGGAGTGAACGATTTCGGTCTGTGGCGTTTGAAGATGAAAGCCCTACTGGTGCATCAGGGTTGTTTGGAATCGTTGAAGGGACAGGCAGCCATGGATGCTGCGTTGACGGAAAGAGAAAAGACGACAATGATCGAGAAAACACACATCGCAATATTGTTGAGCCTTGGTGATAAGGTTCTTCGGCAGGTATCAAAGGAGACGACGACATCGGGGTTATGGGTGAAGCTTGAAAGCTTGTACATGACCAAATCGTTGGTAAATCGTTTGTACCTGAAGCAAGCTCTGTATTCATTCAAGATGAGCGAAGACAAAGCTTTGGCTGTGCAGTTGGATATGTTCAACAAGCTGATTCTTGATCTTGAAAATATTGATGTGAAGATCGATGACGAAGATCAAGCACTATTGTTGTTATGTGCTTTGCCAAGAACGCATGCTCACTTCAAAGAAACCCTCTTGTATGGAAGAGAGTCCCTGACCTTTAAAGAAGTTCAAGCGGCCTTGTATTCAAAGTATTTGAACGAAAGAAAGGAGCAAAAACCTTCATCAGTTGGCGAAGGGTTATCCGTGAAAGGAAGACCGTCAAAGAAAGATGGTAGGTTTGACAAGTAGAAAGGTAAGGTTCAACAAAAGTCTTATGGTGGTGATATGTCTAGTATTAAATGTTATCACTGTAAGAAGGAGGGTCACACAAGAAAAGTGTGCCCTGAGCGCCTGAATAATCATGGAGGTAAGGATAATGGGAATGCAGCTATAGTGCAGGATGGTTATGAATCATCTGATGTCCTTATGGTGTCGAGCAACAACTCTTGCGAAGAGTGGATTATGGATTCTGGATGTACTTGGCATATGACTCCAAACAAGAATATGTTTGAAGAATTGTGTGATCAAGATGGTGGATCAGTGCTGCTGGGGAACAATAAAGCTTGCAAGATTGCAGGTATTGGATCTGTTAGATTCAAGTTCCATGATGAGTCAATAAAGCTATTGACAGGGGTTAGGTATGTACCTGATCTTAAGAGGAATTTAATTTCTCTTGGTGAATTCGACAGAAAGGGATATGTTTTCAAAGGAGAGCAAGGTATCCTGAAAGTCATGAAAGGGTTGAAGGAAGTCTTGAGAGGCGTGAAAAACCAAGGCTTGTATACCCTTGAGGCTGAGGTTGTAAGTGGTTCGACAAATGTTGCATCCACGAAACCTGTGTCGAAGACAGAATTATGGCACATGAGATTGGGCCATGTCAGGGAAAGAGGCCTGGTCGAATTGGAGAAGCAGAACCTGCTAGGTGGTGACAAAGTCGAAAAGCTGGAGTTTTGTGAATCTTGTGTATTTGGTAAATCCTGTAGGGCGAAGTTTAACAAAGGCAAGCAAAGAACACATGGATCCCTAGATTATATTCATGCTGATCTTTGGGGGCCTGCAAGGAATCCTTTACACTCAGGTGCAAGGTATTTTTTATCCATCGTTGATGACTATTCCAGAAAGCTATGGGTATTCATTCAGAAGACGAAGGATGAAACTTTTGAGAATTTCAAAAGTTGGAAGGTTCTGGTCGAAACTCAAACTAGCAGAAAGGTTAAGAGGTTGAGAACCGACAATGGCCTTGAGTTCTGCAACGAAGCATTTGACAGTTACTGTGTGGAGTCTGGGATTGCAAGGCATAAGACTATAACAGGTACTCCTCAACAAAATGGCTTAGCTGAGAGATTCAATCCAACAATCCTTGAAAGGGTTAGATACATGTTGGTTAGTGCTGGATTGAAGAAGGTGTTTTGGGCAGAGGCTGTTTCGACAGCAGCTTATCTAATAAATAGATGTCCCTTGACTGCGCTTGGAATGAAGACACCTGAAGAAGTTTGGTCGGGTCATCCACCAGATCTCGACAAACTGAGAGTATTTGGCTGTTTAGCCTATGCTCACATTAGGCAAGACAAGGTCGAACCTAGAGCTCTGAGATGCATTTTCCTTGGATATCCTGAGGGAGTCAAGGGTTATAGGTTGTGGTGCCTAGAACCAGGTCACAGAAGATGTATCACAAGTCGTGATGTAGTTTTCAATGAAGTTGAATGGCGTTCAAGAAAACTGGTGATGTTGGTCGAAGTGCAGAAATCTCTGAAGAGGAGCTGGAATAGGTAGAGATGCCTGTTGAGGTGGAGCATAGTAATGCTGAAGTGCATAGCCCAGATGAAGTCGAAGAAGAAGACCAAGATGCTGATGAGGTTGAAGAAACTGTCGATGACTACCTACTGGCAAGAGATAGGTCGAGAAGAGTCATCAAGCCACCTCAGAGACTTAGTTATGCAGATCTTATAGCTTTTGCCTTAATCTCTGCAAGTGAGGTACTTGAGGAAGAACCTAGAGATTACAAGGAAGCTATAAGGAGTCGAAACAAGACTGAATGGCGAAAAGCCTTGGATGACGAGATGAAATCTCTTCATGATAATAACACTTGGGAGCTGATTAAGAAACCTGCAGGAGCAAGGTTAGTCAGTTGTAAGTGGATTTTCAAGGTCAAGGAAGGAATCGAAGGAGTGATGTCGAAGCGCTTTAAGGCGAGGCTGGTTGCTAGGGGGTTCACTCAGAAAGAAGGAGTCGACTTCAATGATGTGTTATCACCTGTTATAAGGCACATATCCATTCGAATGCTGTTGGCCATGGTGGCAAAGTTCGACTTAGAACTTGAGCAAATGGATGTGAATACATCATTTTTGTATGGTGATCTAGATGAAACGATCCTGATGCGTCAACCTGAAGGGTATGCAGAAAAGGGTAAAGAAGATTATGTGTGCAAGCTGAATAGGTCTTTGTATGGCCTGAAACAATCTCCTCAATAGTGGAACAGGAGATTCGACAAGTTCATGGCACACATTGGTTTCACTAGAAGTCAGTTCGATCACTGTGTTTACTTTAGATTTCGACCTGGAAGCTCACTTGTTATGTTGTTGCTGTATGTGGATGATTTCCTCATAGCTAGTAACAGTGTTAAGGATGTAACGAAGGTGAAGGCCGAACTCAGTAAGGAGATCGAAATGAAGGATCTGGGAGTTACAGCCAGGATTCTTGGGATTGACATCCAGAGAAATAGAAAGCAGTCGAAGTTGTGCTTATCTCAAGAGACATACCTACGGAAGCTTCTCGACAAGTTTGGTATGTCGAATTCAAAGCCTGTTATGACACCTACAAATCCTTAGTTTAAGCTTAGTACTACTCAAAGTCTGAGTACTGAAGCTGAAAGAATCTATATGAATAACATTCCATATGCTAGTGTAGTGGGTTCTTTGATGTATGCTATGGTCTGTACGAGGCCAGACATAGCATATGGAGTGAGCCTTGTTAGCAAGTATATGGCCAATCCTGGAAAGGCGCACTGGCAAGCTGTAAAGTGGATTCTCAGGTACATAAATGGGTCTCTGAAAAGAGTCTTGATTTATGGTGGAGCCTGTGATGGTGATAGCATAGTCGAAATCGAAGGATTTGTTGACTCTAATTATGCAGGTTGTATGGATTCCAGAAAGTCTATTTCTGGATATGTTTTCACAATGTTTGGCACAACAATCAGTTGGAAAGCGACGCTTCAGAAGGTTGTTGCCTTATCAACCACTGAAGCTGAATATATTGCCCTCGCTGAAGTTGTGAAGGAAGCATTATGGCTTGAAGGTTTTGCAAAGGAGCTGAAACTTCAAGGTCAAAGTATCACTGTTGAATGTGATAGTCAAAGTTCTATACACCTGTCGAAGAATTCATCATATCATGAGCGAAATAAGAACATTGATGTGAGGCTGCACTTCGTCAGAGAAATAATCGAGCGTGGTGAAGTCCAGGTGCTGAAGGTTTCGACTGAAGACAATGCTGCTGATATGATCACCAAGACGTTGCCAAGTTGCAAGTTCTTCCACTGTATGCAGTTGATAAAGCTCCATTATGAAAGCTAGTTGATTCCCTTGTTACTGAGTTAGATCCAAGGGGGAGATTTGAAGACATCTTCGGCATCGGGGTTATGGGTAAAGCTTGAAAGCTTGTACATGACCAAATCGTTGGTAAATTGTTTGTACCTGAAGCAAGCTCTGTATTCATTCAAGATGAGTGAAGACAAAGCTTTGGCTGAGCAGTTGGATATGTTCAACAAGCTGATTCTTGATCTTGAAAATATTGATGTGAAGATCGATGAAGAAGATCAAGCACTGTTGTTGTTATGTGCTTTGCCAAGAACGCATGCTCACTTCAAAGAAACCCTCTTGTATGGAAGAGAGTCCCTGACCTTTGAAGAAGTTCAATCAGCATTGTGTTCAAAGGATTTGAACGAAAGAAAGGAGCAGAAACCTTCATCAGTTGGCGAAGGGTTATCCGTGAAAGGAAGATCGTTAAAGAAAGATGGTAGGTTTGACAAGAAGAAAGGTAAGGTTCAACAAAAGTCTTATGGTGGTGATATGTCTAGTATTAAATGTTATCACTGTAAGAAGGAGGGTCACACAAGAAAAGTATGCCCTGAGCGCCTGAATAATCATGGAGCTAAGGACAATGGGAATGTAGCTATAGTGCAGGATGGTTATGAATCATCTGATGTCCTTGTGGTGTCGAGCAGCAACTCTTGTGAAGAGTGGATTATGGGTTCTGGATTTGTGAGTCTGTTGGGTCGAACTCATGCTGTGTCGAAGGAGAGCTTTCATGTGTTTCGACAGGAGGCAAGCATGAAGTCGAAGCTGGTTTACATGCTGGTGCCTGATTGTTACATATTGTAGTTGAAGTCTGTTCTAATATGTACTGTCGAATTGGGCCTTGTGTTAAGGATCCAATTGTTTAGGTTTCTTGGGCTGCAAGTTACCTAGTTAGTCTATAAATAGGCTAGTACACTCAGTTTGTTGAGTGTGGCAAATTGTGATATTCACTTGTAATCATTTGTGACTTTAATGAGAAAGTGAATAGTAAAAAAAATTAATATTTGCCCAATCCTTGTTGTTTCTTCTTCTTCTTCTTCTTGTTTTCTTTCTTGGTTTTCCGTTAAACCCTAACCCTTGTTTTGGTTCTTGATTATCAAGAAACTGTTTAATACTTTGCTTAAAGACATCGTTTTTCACAACAGATATGATGATCAATTGCCAATGATCGCTGAATAAACACGAGCATATATATAATTATTATTCTCTAAAACAAAACTAACTATAAAAGATAAACCACAATTTCAAAATTACTTACGCATTGAGAAATGGTGCGAAGAACATTCTTTTCCCCCTTGACCTAACCGTCCCGAATTGTATGTCTCAATATCTTTTGGCTTAATATTTGTCCACCGAATACTATACGGATCCAAGATGCCATAAATATTGGACTTATTTAACTCTATACATACACGATGAATGTACCTAAATGGTTAAACAAAATTCAAAAAAAGTAAAGGAAATACAAAAATGATAATGTAGTATAATGACATGCATATTCAAGTATATACTTACGTGCACCAAAGTTGCAATATCCCTACATCCAGCCAAGTACCACCATAGAGAAAATCTCGAATGTCACTAGGATAAACATAATAGGGCTCTACCGATGGAAAATGATTTAGAGAAATAGGATACGAATCATCACGTCCCACAACCAAAACGTATAACATGGCGATTTCATTTGCGGAAGGATCCAATAACTCATTAACCTCTTTAGCGGGGGTGGCTGAACAATTGCTTCCTTTGGTGCTAGCATGACGTACACCATGTGTTTGGGAAACTTTATCATCAGCATTATCAGTATCATTTTCATCCGTACGTTGTAGTAAGGATCCACTTATTCTCCGTGACAATATATCAATACATAATAAACACATTTCTATCTTTTCTAACTTTTAAGATTAAACACAACATATCACATATTTCATATAAAACATTAGCATTTCAGATAAAACACTTACCGCATATAACTCTTCTATCTTTTATATGTCTTTCTTCCGACTTTCCCGCTCAGCTTCTAACATCTTTCTCTGCTCTTCTAACTCCTTCTCAACAAGAGCAAGCTTTTCTCTATGCTCTTGTAATTCGGCATTGTCGGCGCTTTTTTTGGTTGGACCAAAGAATAATCTAATGCTGACGCCTTCTCCAACACCACGAACGTACCCACCATGCTCATCTGTTCCAATAGCTTCGACTCTTATATCATGTCGTGGTTCTAGAACAAATGAGCCTCCACGGGCCTCCTCAACCAACACATCCTACACAACATGCATGATAATATTAATATTTTAATTTCCACAACATTTAAATAACACATACCATACGAACAACAAATCATACTTACAATTTTCTCAGCAACTGCTCTTGAAGCATCTGAGGCGTACTCTCCATTTGGTCTTAGTCGAGCCATCTTCCACTTCTCATGCCTTGACGGTGGAGATGGGTTGCGATCACGACTAATGGAGTCCTCATCTCCCATTTGTTGTCTTTTTTCCTCCATCATTTTTTCTCCAGTTTTCTGTAACCCCCACGAGATAATCTATGGGGGAAAATGTTTTTCGCTTTATTTTGAATTCCTGCTTGACTTTTAGCCTGTTATAAACATAGTGAAAATATGATTAGTATCTATAAATCATTACCATCAAATTATCAAGATAAATAAGACTATTACTAACCAGGAATTTCTCAGAACGACGACCCTTTGTAAACTTTTTCCAAACTTTCTTCGAGAGAAAACTATACCTCACCCATGGACGCTCAAGACCAATCTTAGGATTCCTAATGTAGTCATGCGTGAGCCGTGATTTAAAGCCCCTCCAACACGTACCAGCATGAGTTAACCACTTTTTTAAGTGCTTATCAACACCCGTAAACTCAAAGGTCAACTACATTTAAATCAATAAGAATGTATTAGAAATTATAGAAACTCGTATCGAAATGATGAAAATCAAAACTAATACCTTAACATTTGTCCATATGCTATCTTTGACCTCAGTTGACGCTTGTTTCCAATCATCTACCAATATGCTAACTTTGCTACGTCCAAGGAACACAACATAACTCTTAAAAAGAGAAGAGTATTCACCATCAACTACTCTATTATACGAATCAAACGTGATAGGACATTTGATACTAGATTTGTGGACTTTTGTTACTTTGGTAATCATCGTGGCACCTCTTTGTGATCTTTTGTTTTTTATTTGAGTATCACTTGTCATAGTTTCCTCGCCACTAGTTGAAGAATACAATGAAGTCAACATCTATTTTCAAAAACAACAACAACCTCAACAACAACAACAACAAACTCTTTCATCTATTATCATAAACACATTTAACAACAACAACAATCTCTTTCATCTATTATTATATACACATTCAACAACTACAATAAACTCTTTCAAAGATTATCAGATAATCATTCAACAACAACAACAACAAACTCTTTCATATATTATCACATACACATTCAACAACAACAACAACAACAACAAATTAATCAAGTTTTATGACGCACATTCAACAAGAACCAGAAAAACAACAACAACAACAACGTCAACAATAATGGAAACTGAAGTTTACTGTAGTGCTTGGGAAAAAAGTTTTACGTACCATAAACGTGATGACTAAGTAAATGTGAATATTTGGGTTGATATAGATAGTGTTGTTGTTGTACTCCTCCTTGACAATGACGATGATGTTAGTGTTGGCTTTGGTGTGTTAGGGTTGAAAACGAACCGATGACGATGACTACGGGTTGAAAATGAACAACACTACTGCAAAACGTGCAAACAACAACGTCAAGTTACAACAGATTCATATACACCGTTGTAATAGGTTAAAATTTTCGCGCCCAGTGAGTAGCTGGATTTATAAACAGTAATTTAATGATGGTTGTCTTAAAACACCGTAGTAATAAATGATGTGTAACAAGCTTTGATTCCCAGCAACTACATTTTTTTCCATTTTTTAGAGTACATTAAGCGTGTGTCACTTAAGTCCGTTATTTAAAAAATAAATTGTAAATGATTTTACAAAGGTGAAGTATACCAACCTTTGTTAGAGGACTTAAGTCCATTATTTAAAAAATAAATTTTAAATGATTTTACAATGGTGAAGTAAACCAACCGTTGTGAGAGGACTTACATTTCCACTACGTTTGGGTTGTTCAACAGTGATTAAAGGGTTTACTGATAAATTAAAACAAAACTTATTCTGTATTTCTGTCATAAGACACCATAGGCGAACAAGCGAGACAGAGATGACATCAGTGGCGTAATCTTTACCCTCCTTGTATCCATTCATTTGTAGCTCAAATCTTCACCCTATTCGTTCATTTGATTCTTCATCTTCGAAGTACGGTACTCTTCAACATATTTATTCCTTTTTTCTTGGTTTATGTTGTATATGCTCAAATATTCACCCTCTTCGTTCATTTGATTCTTCAGCTTCGAAGTACGGTACTCTTCAACATCTTCATTCCTTACGTGCATAAGATTCTTCAGCTTCGAAGTACGGTATTCTTCAACATCTTCATTCCTTTTTTCTTTGTTTTATGTTGTATATGCTCAAGTCACTATGAGAGTACATGTTTCATATGCTTTAGGTTTAGATTTGCATATGCATATGCTTAAGTTTTTGGATTAGATTTTGGTGTGACATTCACATTATTATACTATATAAATTTCAGAAGTTTTTATGGATCGTAGTTGGATGAAAGCCGATAGATTAGGTCCGGTTTATGAGAATGGAGTTCTTGAATTTCTTGAATACGCTGATAAACATCTTCCCGGCAATAATGGTATCTTTTATTGTCCTTGTGTTGTTTGGGCGAATATCAAAAAGGGTACAAAGAAAGAAATATTCCATCACCTTTGTTGTGATGGTATATGTCAAAATTATATAATATGGACGTGGCATGGTGAGGTGGATAAAGAGAAAAGTCGGGCGTCACAAAGTCAAAGAGTGGATGAAGATTAATATATGGAAGATCAACTAGAGGATATGTTCCGTGATGTTGGAGAATCTTCTTTTAAAAATGCTCATATTTATGATACTTTATGTAGTGATAAAGAAATTACTTCATATAAGGGATGCACAGATTTTACACGATTGTCGGTGGTGTTAAAGTTGTTTAATCTGAAGGAAAAAATGGATGGTCGGATAAAAGTTTTATGGAATTACTTGAATTGCTAAAGCAAATGTTACCAGAAGATAACTAATTGTCGGATCGTTGCTATGAGGCCAAGAAGATATTGTGTCTAATAGGCTTGGAGTATATCAAAATACATGCTTGCCCTAATGATTGCATATTATACTGGAAAAAGTATGAAGACTTGTATCAATGTCCGAAATATGGTGTGTCGCGTTACAAGCTGAAGGCCAACAATGGTGATGACAATGACTACGACAATGTTAGTAGGAAGCATCCTCCTGCTAAAGTGTTATGATACTTGCCAATAATTTCATGACTTAAGATACTTTTTGCTAATTCGAATGATGCAAAGAATCTTAGATGGCATGCAGATGAAAGGACTCGTGATGGAAACATTCACCATGTAGCTGATTCGTTGCAATGGAAGAAAATTGATTCGTTGTTTCTGGATTTTGGAGTTGAGTCAAGAAACCTTAGACTTGGGCTTGCCACTGATGGAATGAACCCCTTTGGTAATCTAAGCATTAATCATACTTCGTGGCTTGTTCTTCTCACTATTTACAACCTATCGCCTTGGTTGTGCATGAAGCGCAAGTATACACTGTTAAGTATGATGATTTATGGACCACGAAAACCTGGTAACGACATAGATGTTTATCTAAGTCCATTAATTGATGATTTATGACTCTTGTGGGATGAAGGCGTTGAAGTTGATGATGCATATTCTGGGGAAAAGTTTAAGATGTGTGCAATGTTATTTTGCACAATCAACGACTTTCCTGCTTACGGTAACTTGGCTGGATATAGTGTCAAAGGACATAGAGCGTGTCCTATATGTGAAGATGATACTTGTTATCATCAACTTGATTTTGGAAAAAATACTGTTTACCTTGGGCATCGAAAATTTCTAAAACCCGGTCATCCTTATCGTAGGTTGCGAAAGGATTTTAATGTAGATTAAGAGTTTGATGAGGCAGCTGAACCTTTAACTGGGGATAAAGCTTATCAACGGCAGGAACACATTAATGTTATCTTTGGGAAGAGAGAAAAAGAAAAAGGTGCAGTTGCGGAAATTATATGGAAAAAGAGGTCAATCTTCTTTGATCTTCCATATTGGTCAAGTCTTGATGTTAGACATTGTCTTGATGTGATGCACGTGGAGAAAAATGTGTGTGATAGTTTGATTAACACACTTCTAAACATTCCAGGCAAGACTAAAGATAGTAAGACTTCCCGTCTTGATATGGAGAAGATGGGTATACAAAAATAGTTGGCTGCAATAGAGAAAGGAAAAAGAACTTATCTGCCTTCAGCATGCCACACTCCATCTAAAAAGGAAAAAAAAAATTTCTGTGAGTGTTTGAAAGGTATTAAAGTTCTGAAAGGTTACTCATCAAACATCAAGAAACTTGTATCAATGAAAAATCTCAAGTTAATTGGTTTAAAATCTCATGATTGTCATGTATTGATGCAACAACTTCTACCAGTGGCTATTCGTGGGATCCTACCAAAAAATATGAGAGTAACTATAACGAGATTGTGCTTATTCTTCAATGCCATATGTAATAAAGTTCTTGATTTCAAAAAATTAGATGAATTAGAAGATGATGCTGCCATTATCTTGTGTCAATTGGAGATGTATTTTCCTTCATCTTTTTTTGACATTATGGTTCATTTACTTGTTCATCTAGTCAGAGAAATCAGAATTTGTGGTTTAGTTTATTTAAGGTTGATGTATCCAATAGAGCGATATATGAAGATCTTTAAAGGATATACGAAGAATCATCACCGACCGGAAGCTTCAATTGTTGAAAGGTACATCACAGAAGAAGCTGTTGAGTTTTGTACAAACTATTTGTCGGACGCAGATTCTATAGGAATTCCAAAGTCTCATCATGCTGACACATACGGAAGAGGTATTCAAGGTCTAAATGTTAATTCAATGGCTCGTGATGTAGTTATTCAAGTACATTTCTATATATTGAATAATATAGATGAAGTTCAACCTTTCATAGATACTCACGAAGGACTTTTGAGGAAAAAATATCCCCGAATGAGTGACAAGTTGTTGTTGACAGAGCATAACAAGAGATTCATAGATTGGTTTAATAAAAGTGTATCTAATGATTGTAGTGCATCTGAGATACTTAAATGGTTGTCGTACGAGCCAAAATTTTGTGTCATTACTTGGACTGCATACGACATTGGTCATTATACCTTTTATACAAAATCAAAAGATGATTGTAGTACAATTCAAAATAGTGGGGTTAGGGTTGATGTAGAATCGATGTATTTCTCTAGTTCGAAAGATAAGAATCCTGTATTGGCAACATCTGCGTTTTATGGTGTCATTGATGAGATTTGGGAGATTGATTATGTTATTTTCAAAGTGGCTTTATTTAAATGCAAGTGGATTCCCAATAATAGTAATGGTGTACACATTGATGACTTAAGATTCACCCGAGTCGACCTTGGCAAGGCATCTTTTATGACCGAACCATTCATCACGGCTTCTCAAGCAAAACAAGTTTTCTATGTTACCGACCCATCAGACATATCAGGGAAATGGCCAATCGTTCTCCAAGGAAAACACATTCCTCTTAGTGATGGAAGTCTTGATATTCCGTCCACACCTTCTTACACAACACAAGTTCCTACCTCATGTGATGAAGTTGATGGAGATACCGTGCATGCTATTCAAATCAATCTTGAAGAAGGCATATGGGATAATTAACAAGTACATAATTTATTCTTTATTCATAATATATTAATAATATGTTATAGTTTCTAAGTATTTTTACTAACAAGTATAATTATTTGAAATCATAGGTCTTTAGTGTCAAGACACCAAAAGATAAGATACCAAGAGACAAGACACCAAAACACCAAGTTACAATTATGTGATGTTATGTAATGTGTAAACTGTAGGTTGTTTGTTCTGATAAATTGTAGGATGTTTGTTGCATTACAATTGAATATGATACAATTATGTGATATTATGAATATGATACAATTAATATTATTATGATAACTTTATCACAAATGTGAATTATATTGTCTGCTGTGATATGGTAAACAATAATACAAGTTATAATATCTCGCCACCTGTCCAGAAAAAAATAAATATCAAAACGGCGCAGCTGAGAATCGAACCTAGGACCATTATTTTTATCACAACGATCTTTTGGAAAACCGTTGTGATAGGGCGCGCACTTTCCAGTTTATTACAACGGTTACTGGTCCGTGATTGTAAGTATCATATATACAACGACACTCTACATAACAACGCCTGTGCCCGTGTGATTATATACCTTTCCCAACCGTTGTTAAATGGGTTTTCCGTAGTAGTGAAACGAATGCAAAACTATAACAACCGATGATGATGAACGATGAATAGATGATGATGAACAATGAATGTTAGGGTTGAAATGGTGTATCGTTTCTCTGTACTGAACGTTAGGGTTGAAATGGTGTATCGTTTCTCAGCAAAGAATGGCTACTGAAGAGACACGGTAGTTAGCTTAATAAAAATGAATGAATGATTCCACCGCGGTCGAAAACGCGAGCCGTGGTGATATGTTACTTACTAAATTACATTTCATAAAGAAGTGCCAATGTAATACAATTTAAAATATTTAAATCAAAATGAATAATATGTCACAACGGTTTTGCTCAGAAACCATGATGGTATCTCATTTTTTTAAAAATTAAAAATAAATAAAAATAAAAAGGCGCGACTAAATGTTAAAGAAATAAAATATTTAACATGTCAGTATATTACAATTTAAAATATTTAAACAAGTCATAATGGTTGAGTTATTCAACCGTGGTGGTATCTAATGTTAAAGAAATGTTACAAATACAAAGGCACGACTAAATGTTAAAGAAATAAAATATTTGAGGGTACTGAGATTCGAACCCATGAAAGGGTGATTATATAACCACGGTCTTATGTTTCATCCGTGATTATATCATATCAAAGAAAATTATCGCGCATTAAGTAAGACATATCATCCCGATGAAAGCCAAACCGTAGTAGAATTAGTGTTACCAAAGGTGTATTTTGTAGTAGTGTATCTGAAAGGAATAACGAGGATGCAAGAAAGTTAAAAAAAGAGGAAAAAGCATATGAATGATATTGAGAGAAGGTAAAAATGAGAGATATAAGGTGGAAGAAATGAAAGAGAACCCTTACACCTAAAATAAGTTACATACTACTATTAACTTTATCCATACCAAATTTACGAAACAACTAAAGAAATTTAAAGAAGTCATAAATGTTTATTTTGTCGAAGATTTATTCTAAATATCTTCATATGTTATATACTATTGAAGGAAAACTTAAATAAGTAAAGGAATATATTTGACAAAACATTAGCTTAGGAGGAAATGTGAGTTTAATGTCCTTATCTTTGTTTAAAAAGTTGAGTAATGACAAGTTGAAGTCAACGAGCTTCACCTTTTCTTTAGCAGACAAATTGTAAGTAATTTTTATAGGAACATGGGAGGATATCCCATTCAAAATTAGGAATCTGATAATGCATGTTGAATAATTATTGATATACCTGAAGATTGTTATACCCCATTAATGTTAGGGAGACAATTCCCAGCTACGAGCGATGTTGTGATTAATGTTAAGAGACGTACAATGTATTTTTGTATTGGTCACGAGGCTTAAAGTTTTTTTTCCTTATGATAATATTGCAAGTGTTGTAAAAAATTGTTGTAATAGGTTAAACGTTGAGGAGTACCCATTTGGACTCCTCGACCAAGTTTAAATAGATTTTTTTCTAGGTGGAAGTAATGGTGTAAATGACAAGGAGGAGCAAGTCTTTTCCTCTAGGGTTCTAAAAAAATCTAATAACTTGAGATCAAACTATTGAACAAAAAAGCAGCATTACATCGTACAAACTATTAAACTATTTCATGTCCACATCTACAATGCCCAAGAAGTTCATTCTTCCTACCTTTCTCCAACCACATCGTATTTGTATCACTTTACAAACGAGACATGCACACTTTCCTTTGACATTATAGTCAGATATATTACTGTAGGTACGAAAATCATTAATTATTCAAAATTAAATAACTCTCAATGTGAATATTTTTTTCTGTACTCTTCATACACCGCTACACCTCTCTCCCACAAAAGCTTCAAGTATTTAATTAATAGAGCCAAATAAATATCTATATTATTTCTCGATTGTTTGGGGCCAAAATTCAACATCATAAATGTACACTTCATGCATAGCCAAGGAGGTAGGTTATGAAAAAATCACCAAACATGCACTATGATAATTTATTTGAATACCATGCAAGTGTATACCATTAGTAGAAAACGAGAGACATAGGTTTCTTACCCTTTGCCCAAAATTAGGTAAATTATTATCAATTTTACACAATGAGAAGAATATAAAGGATGTCAAAGCATTCTATAATTAGCCCTATAATTTGTATGTCATGTTAAATATTTTTATCTTCTGAATTCTTATACATACGCCTAAATCTTGGGATTATAAGAAAATACCATAACATTTTAATTGAAGTTGCTCGTTTCTTCTTAAATCGCGAAACACCAAATTTGGGACACATACTTAATTATGCGTACACATTTCGAGCAATCATAAGGATAATCATGTATCTTCTCATAATTCATAACTCATTTCAATAGAACAAAAACATTTTCCCATGATTATAGGTTTGATTAGGGGGAATGTGTTATTCTCAGACAATGTATCTTTTAAGTTACTTATCAAGTAAGTGAAAATCTTATTAGATCATCCATTGGTAGCTTTTATATTATACAACTTTAAGACAACATGCAATTTTGTTAAATTAGTACATCCATCATACAACGACATCTCCGCATCACTCACCAGCTTCTCAAATATTTTAGAACAATAACAAAAATATTCTTAGATTACATTCACAAACTCTTTCTACACAATAAAATTCATATTTTTATTTTTCAAAATCAGTAAGCTTATATCCGATATAGTTATTTGAATTAGTGAACTCATATTTTTCTTCCACGTGGTATATCCAACATGTATAGTTTTTTTTGATTTCCACTACATATTAAAAGCTCTTATAAAATAGTTGCACTCATATTTGTATAACAACACTTTAATCAAGGGCATATGATTTTCATAAACTTATATTTCTCTAACCTTAATAAACTCATCCACTCTTTCTTGATATTCGTTTGACAGTCGATAAACATAAATGATAAAAATAACATTTATGCTAAACCATAAACATTCATGAGTTCATTTACTTTTTTTTGATATGTAAGAAATTGATAAAAATAATTTTTCCCTACCGCTAATTTGATGTCAAAAGATTCGATTTACGCAAAACCCAAGGAACTATTAATGATCATCTATCCTCAAGTTCATATTAACTATTTTGGTCTGCCCACAAGGCCTAGAGAAGAAGGCCCAATAAAAAACAAATGGAACCTTGACTTCATAACAAGTAGAATTTTTCAATCTCTGAGCAAACAATCCCCCGCGCGAGCACCTTGATAACTGTCTAGATCAATCTGAAGGCTGACTACAAGCTACACCTCACAACATGCGTTCAGTTGGCAATCGCTTCTCATATTTAATAACAAAATCACGCTATTTCTCAAGTATTAAAACCCTTTCATATTCATATAAATCTTTTCACTCTCATACATACTTGAACGTTGGAGTGCTAACTTTGTTGGTCGCCCCCTCTCCACCTCATCAGGTGCTCATAGCCACCACAGTAAGCTATGGATCCTCACTTACCATCAAATTAGCATCAAATTATCATCAAATTATCAAGATAAATAAGACTATTACTAACCAGGAATTTCTCAGAACGACGACCCTTTGTAAACTTTTTCCAAACTTTCTTCGAGAGAAAACTATACCTCACCCATGGACGCTCAAGACCAATCTTAGGATTCCTAATGTAGTCATGCGTGAGCCGTGACTTAAAGCCCCTCCAACACGTACCAGGATGAGTTAACCACTTTTTTTAAGTGCTTATCAACACCCGTAAACTCAAAGGTCAACTACATTTAAATCAATAAGAATGTATTAGAAATTATAGAAACTCGTATCGAAATGATGAAAATCAAAACTAATACCTTAACATTTGTCCATATGCTATCTTTGACCTCAGTTGACGCTTGTTTCCAATCATCTACCAATATGCTAACTTTGCTACGTCCAAGGAACACAACATAACTCTTAAAAAGAGAAGAGTATTCACCATCAACTACTCTATTATACGAATCAAACGTGATAGGACATTTGATACTAGATTTGTGGACTTTTGTTACTTTGGTAATCATCGTGGCACCTCTTTGTGATCTTTTGTTTTTTATTTGAGTATCACTTGTCATAGTTTCCTCGCCACTAGTTGAAGAATACGATGAAGTCAACATCTATTTTCAAAAACAACAACAACCTCAACAACAACAACAACAACAAACTCTTTCATCTATTATCATAAACACATTTAACAACAACAACAATCTCTTTCATCTATTATTATATACACATTCAACAACTACAATAAACTCTTTCAAAGATTATCAGATAATCATTCAACAACAACAACAACAAACTCTTTCATATATTATCACATACACATTCAACAACAACAACAACAACAAATTAATCAAGTTTTATGACGCACATTCAACAAGAACCAGAAAAACAACAACAGCAACAACGTCAACAATAATGGAAACTGAAGTTTACTGTAGTGCTTGGGAAAAAAGTTTTACGTGCCATAAACGTGATGACTAAGTAAATGTGAATATTTGGGTTGATATAGATAGTGTTGTTGTTGTACTCCTCCTTGACAATGACGATGATGTTAGTGTTGGCTTTGGTGTGTTAGGGTTGAAAACGAACCGATGACGATGACTACGGGTTGAAAATGAACAACACTACTGCAAAACGTGCAAACAACAACGTCAAGTTACAACAGATTCATATACACCATTGTAATAGGTTAAAATTTTCGCGCCCAGTGAGTAGCTGGATTTATAAACAGTAATTTAATGATGGTTGTCTTAAAACACCGTAGTAATAAATGATGTGTAACAAGCTTTGATTCCCAGCAACTACATTTTTTTTCCATTTTTTAGAGTACATTAAGCGTGTGTCACTTAAGTCCGTTATTTAAAAAATAAATTGTAAATGATTTTACAACGGTGAAGTATACCAACCTTTGTTAGAGGACTTAAGTCCATTATTTAAAAAATAAATTTTAAATGATTTTACAATGGTGAAGTAAACCAACCGTTGTGAGAGGACTTACATTTCCACTACGGTTGGGTTGTTCAACCGTGATTAAAGGGTTTACTGATAAATTAAAACAAAACTTATTCTGTATTTCTGTCATAAGACACCATAGGCGAACAACCGAGACAGAGATGACATCAGTGGCGTAATCTTTACCCTCTTTGTATCCATTCATTTGTAGCTCAAATCTTCACCCTATTCGTTCATTTGATTCTTCATCTTCGAAGTACGGTAGTCTTCAACATCTTTATTCCTTTTTTCTTGGTTTATGTTGTATATGCTCAAATATTCACCCTCTTAGTTCATTTGATTCTTCAGCTTCGAAGTACGGTACTCTTCAACATCTTCATTCCTTACGTGCATAAGATTCTTCAGCTTCGAAGCACAGTATTCTTCAACATCTTCATTCCTTTTTTCTTTGTTTTATGTTGTATATGCTCAAGTCAGTATGAGAGTACATGTTTCATATGCTTTAGGTTTAGATTTACATATGCATATGCTTAAGTTTTTGGATTAGATTTTGGTGTGTCATTCACATTATTATACTATATAAATTTCAGAAGTTTTTATGGATCGTAGTTGGATGAAAGCCGATAGATTAGGTCCGGTTTATGAGAATGGAGTTCTTGAATTTCTTGAATACGCTGATAAACATCTTCCCGACAATAATGGTATCTTTTATTGTCCTTGTGTTGTTTGGGCGAATATCAAAAAGGGCACAAAGAAAGAAATATTCCATCACCTTTGTTGTGATGGTATATGTCAAAATTATATAATATGGACGTGGCATGGTGAGGTGGATAAAGAGAAAAGTCGGGCATCACAAAGTCAAAGAGTGGATGAAGATGAATATATGGAAGATCAACTAGAGGATATGTTCCGTGATGTTGGGGAATCTTCTTTTAAGAATGCTCATATTTATGATACTTTATGTAGTGATAAAGAAATCACTTCATATAAGGGATGCACAGATTTTACACGATTGTCGGCGGTGTTAAAGTTGTTTAATCTGAAGGAAAAAATGGATGGTCGGATAAAAGTTTTATGGAATTACTTGAATTGCTAAAGCAAATGTTACCAGAAGATAACTAATTGTCGGATCGTTGCTATGAGGCCAAGAAGATATTGTGTCTAATAGGCCTGGAGTATATCAAAATACAAGCTTGCCCTAATGATTGCATATTATACTGGAAAAAGTATGAAGACTTGTATCAATGTCCGAAATATGGTGTGTCGCGTTACAAGCTGAAGGCCAACAATGGTGATGACAATGACTACGACAATGTTAGTAGGAAGCATCCTCCTGCTAAAGTGTTATGATACTTGCCAATAATTTCATGACTAAAGATACTTTTTGCTAATTCGAATGATGCAAAGAATCTTAGATGGCATGCAGATGAAAGGACTCGTGATGGAAACATTCACCATGTAGCTGATTCGTTGCAATGGAAGAAAATTGATTCGTTGTTTCCGTATTTTGGAGTTGAGCCAAGAAACCTTAGACTTGGGCTTTCCACTGATGGAATGAACCCCTTTGGTAATCTAAGCATTAATCATACTTTGTGGCCTGTTCTTCTCACTATTTACAACCTATCTCCTTGGTTGTGCATGAAGCGCAAGTATATACTGTTAAGTATGATGATTTATGGACCACGAAAACCTGGTAACGACATAGATGTTTATCTAAGTCCATTAATTGATGATTTATGACTCTTGTGGGATGAAGGCGTTGAAGTTGATGATGCATATTCTGGGGAAAAGTTTAAGATGTGTGCAATGTTATTTTGCACAATCAACGACTTTCCTGCTTACGGTAACTTGGCTGGATATAGTGTCAAAGGACATAGAGCGTGTCCTATATGTGAAGATGATACTTGTTATCATCAACTTGAGTTTGGAAAAAATACTGTTTACCTTGGGCATCGAAAATTTCTAAAACCCGGTCATCCTTATCGTAGGTTGCGAAAGGATTTTAATGGAGATTAAGAGTTTGATGAGGCACCTGAACCTTTAATCGGGGATAAAGCTTATCAACGGTAGGCACACATTAATGTTATCTTTGGGAAGAGAGAAAAAGAAAAAGGTGCAGTTGCGGAAATTATATGGAAAAAGAGGTCAATCTTCTTTGATCTTCCATATTGGTCAAGTCTTGATGTTAGACATTGTCTTGATGTGATGTACGTGGAGAAAAATGTGTGTTATAGTTTGATTAACACACTTCTAAACATTCTAGGCAAGACTAAAGATAGTAAGACTTCCCGTCTTGATATGGAGAAGATGGGTATACAAAAATAGTTGGCTGCAATAGAGAAAGGAAAAAGAACTTATCTGCCTTCAGCATGCCACACTCCATCTAAAAAGGAAAAAAAAAAATTTCGTGAGTGTTTGAAAGGTATTAAAGTTCTGAAAGGTTACTCATCAAACATCAAGAAACTTGTATCAATGCAAAATCTCAAGTTAATTTGTTTAAAATCTCATGATTGTCATGTATTGATGCAACAACTTCTACCAGTGGCTATTCGTGGGATCCTACCAAAAAAATATGAGAGTAACTATAATGAGATTGTGCTTATTTTTCAATGCCATATGTAATAAAGTTCTTGATTTCAAAAAATTAGATGAATTAGAAGATGATGCTGCCATAGTCTTGTGTCAATTGGAGATGTATTTTCCTTCATCTTTTTTTGACATTATGGTTCATTTACTTGTTCATCTAGTCAGAGAAATCAGAATTTGTGGTTTAGTTTATTTAAGGTTGATGTATCCAATAGAGCGATATATGAAGATCTTTAAAGGATATACGAAGAATAATCACCGACCAGAAGCTTCAATTGTTGAAAGGTACATCACAGAAGAAGCTGTTGAGTTTTGTACAAACTATTTGTCGGATGCAGATTCTATAGGAATTCCAAAGTCTCATCATGCTGACACATACGGAAGAGGTATTCAAGGTCTAAATGTTAATTCAATGGCTCGTGATGTAGTTATTCAAGTACATTTCTATATATTGAATAATATAGATGAAGTTCAACCTTTCATAGATACTCACGAAGGAATTTTGAGGAAAAAATATCCCCGAATGAGTGACAAGTTGTTGATGATAGAGCATAACAAGAGATTCATAGATTGGTTTAATAAAAGTGTATCTAATGATTGTAGTGCATCTGAGATACTTAAATGGTTGTCGTACGAGCCAAAATTTTGTGTCTTTACTTGGACTGCATACGACATTGGTCATTATACCTTTTATACAAAATCAAAAGATGATCGTAGTACAATTCAAAATAGTGGGGTTATGGTTGAAGTCGAATCGATGTATTTCTCTAGTTCGAAAGATAAGAATCCTGTATTGGCAACATTTACGTTTTATGGTGTCATTGATGAGATTTGGGAGATTGATTATGTTATTTTCAAAGTGGCTTTATTTAAATGCAAGTGGATTCCCAATAATAGTAATGGTGTACACATTGATGACTTAAGATTCACCCGAGTCGACCTTGGCAAGGCATCTTTTATGACCGAACCATTCATCACGGCTTCTCAAGCAAAGCAAGTTTTCTATGTTACCGACCCATCAGACATATCAGGGAAATGGTCAATCGTTCTCCAAGGAAAACACATTCCTCTTAGTGATGGAAGTCTTGATATTCCGTCCACACCTTCTTACACAACACAAGTTCCTACCTCATGTGATGAAGTTGATGGAGATACCGTGCATGCTATTCAAATCAATATTGAAGAAGGCGTATGGGAAAATTAACAAGTACATAATTTATTCTTTATTCATAATATATTAATAATATGTTATAGTTTCTAAGTATTTTTACTAACAAGTATAATTATTTGAAATCATAGGTCTTTAGTGTCAAGACACCAAAAGATAAGATACCAAGAGACAAGACACCAAAACACCAAGTTACAATTATGTGATGTTATGTAATGTGTAAACTGTAGGTTGTTTGTTCTGATAAATTGTAGGATGTTTGTTGCATTACAATTGAATATGATACAATTATGTGATATTATGAATATGATACAATTAATATTATTATGATAACTTTATCACAAATGTGAATTATATTGTCTGCTGTGATATGGTGAATAATAATACAAGTTATAATATCTCGCCACCTGTCCAGAAAAAAATAAATATCAAAACGGCGCAGCTGAGAATCGAACCTAGGACCATTATTTTTATCACAACGATCTTTTGGAAAACCGTTGTGATAGGGCGCGCACTTTCCAGTTTATTACAACGGTTACTGGTCCGTGATTGTAAGTATCATATATACAACGACACTCTACATAACAATGCCTGTGCCCGCGTGATTATATACCTTTCCCAACCGTTGTTAAATGGGTTTTCCGTAGTAGTGCAACGAATGCAAAACTATAACAACCGATAATGATGAACGATGAAGAGATGATGATGAACAATGAATGTTAGGGTTGAAATGGTGTATCGTTTCTCTGTACTGAACGTTAGGGTTGAAATGGTGTATCGTTTCTCAGCAAAGAATGGCTACTGAAGAGACAATGTAGTTAGCTTGATAAAAATGAATGAATGATTCCACCGCGGTCGAAAACGCGAACCGTGGTGATATGTTACTTACTAAATTACATTTCATAAAGAAGTGCCAGTGTAATACAATTTAAAATATTTAAATCAAAATGAATAATATGTCACAACGGTTTTGCTCAGAAACCATGATGGTATCTCATTTTTTTAAAAATTAAAAATAAATAAAAATAAAAAGGCGCGACTAAATGTTAAAGAAATAAAATATTTAACACGTCAGTATATTACAATTTAAAATATTTAAACAAGTCATAATGGTTGAGTTATTCAACCGTGGTGGTATCTAATGTTAAAGAAATGTTACAAATACAAAGGCACGACTAAATGTTAAAGAAATAAAATATTTGAGGGTACTGAGATTCGAACCCATGAAAGGGTGATTATATAACCACAGTCTTATGTTTCATCCGTGATTATATCATATCAAAGAAAATTATCGCGCGTTAAGTAAGACATATCATCCCGGTGAAAGCCTAACCGTAGTAGAATTAGTGTTACCAAAGGTGTATTTTGTAGTAGTGTATCTGAAAGGAATAACGAGGATGCAAGAAAGCTAAAAAAAGAGGAAAAAGCATATGAATGATATTGAGAGAAGGTAAAAATGAGAGATATAAGGTGGAAGAAATGAAAGAGAACCCTTACACCTAAAATAAGTTACATACTACTATTAACTTTATCCATACCAAATTTACGAAACAACTAAAGAAATTTAAAGAAGTCATAAATGTTTATTTTGTCGAAGATTTATTCTAAATATCTTCATATGTTATATACTATTGAAGGAAAACTTAAATAAGTAAAGGAATATATTTGACAAAACATTAGCTTAGGAGGAAATGTGAGTTTAATGTCCTTATCTTTGTTTAAAAAGTTGAGTAATGACAAGTTGAAGTCAACGAGCTTCACCTTTTCTTTAGCAGACAAATCGTAAGTAATTTTTATAGGAACATGGGAGGATATCCCATTCAAAATTAGGAATCTGATAATGCCCGTTGAATAATTATTGATATACCTGAAGATTGTTATACCCCATTAATGTTAGGGAGACAATTCCCAGCTACGAGCGATGTTGTGATTAATGTTAAGAGAGGTACAATGTATTTTTGTATTGGTCACGAGGCTTAAAGTTTTTTTTCCTTATGATAATATTGCAAGTGTTGTAAAAAATTGTTGTAATAGGTTAAACGTTGAGGAGTACCCATTTGGACTCCTCGACCAAGTTTAAATAGATTTTTTTCCAGGTGGAAGTAATGGTGTAAATGACAAGGAGGAGCAAGTCTTTTCCTCTAGGGTTCTAAAAAAATATAATAACTTGAGATCAAACTATTGAACAAAAAAGCAGCATTACATCGTACAAACTATTAAACTATTTCATGTCCACATCTACAATGCCCAAGAAGTTCATTCTTCCTACCTTTCTCCAACCACATCGTAGTTGTATCACTTTACAAACGGGACATGCACACTTTCCTTTGACATTATAGTCAGATATATTACTGTAGGTACGAAAATCATTAATTATTCAAAATTAAATAACTCTCAATGTGAATATTTTTTTCTGTACTCTTCATACACCGCTACACCTCTCCCCCACAAAAGCTTCAAGTATTCAATTAATAGAGCCAAATAAATATCTATATTATTTATCGATTGTTTGGGGCCAAAATTCAACATCATAAATGTACACTTCATGCATAGCCAAGGAGGTAGGTTATGAAAAAATCACCAAACATGCACTATGATAATTTATTTGAATACCATGCAAGTGTATACCATTAGTAGAAAACGAGAGACATAGGTTTCTTACCCTTTGCCCAAAATTAGGTAAATTATTATCAATTTTTACACAATGAGAAGAATATAAAGGATGTCAAAGCATTCTATAATTAGTCCTATAATTTGTATGTCATGTTAAATATTTTTATCTTCTGAATTCTTATACATACGCCTAAATCTTGGGATTATAAGAAAATACCATAACATTTTAGTTGAAGTTGCTCGTTTCTTCTTAAATCGCGAAACACCAAATTTGGGACACATACTTAATTATGCGTACACATTTCGAGCAATCATAAGGATAATCATGTATCTTCTCATAATTCATAACTCATTTCAATAGAACAAAAACATTTTCCCATGATTATAGGTTTGATTAGGGGGAATGTGTTATTCTCAGACAATGTATCTTTTAAGTTACTTATCAAGTAAGTGAAAATCTTATTAGATCATCCATTGGTAGCTTTTATATTATACAACTTTAAGACAACATGCAATTTTGTTAAATTAGTACATCCATCATACAACGACATCTCCGCATCACTCACCAGCTTCTCAAATATTTTAGAACAATAACAAAAATATTCTTAAATTACATTCACAAACTCTTTCTACACAATAAAATTCATATTTTTATTTTTCAAAATCAGTAAGCTTATATCCGATATAGTTATTTGAATTAGTGAACTCATATTTTTCTTCCACGTGGTATATCCAACATGTATAGTTTTTTTTAATTTCCACTACATATTAAAAGCTCTTATAAAATAGTTGCACTCATATTTGTATAACAACACTTTAATCAAGGGCATATGATTTTCATAAACTTATATTTCTCTAACCTTAATAAACTCATCCACTCTTTCTTGATATTCGTTTGACAGTCGATAAACATAAATGATAAAAATAACATTTATGCTAAACCATAAACATTCATGAGTTCATTTACTTTTTTTTGATATGTAAGAAATTGATAAAAATAATTTTTCCCTACCGCTAATTTGATGTCAAAAGATTCGATTTACGCAAAACCCAAGGAACTATTAATGATCATCTATCCTCAAGTTCATATTAACTATTTTAGTCTGCCCACAAGGCCTAGAGAAGAAGGCCCAATAAAAAAGAAATGGAACCTTGACTTCACAACAAGTAGAATTTTTCAATCTCTGAGCAAACAATCCCCCGCGCGAGCACCTTGATAACTGTCTAGATCAATCTGAAGGCTGACTACAAGCTACACCTCACAACATGCGTTCAGTTGGCAATCGCTTCTCATATTTAATAACAAAATCACGCTATTTCTCAAGTATTAAAACCCTTTCATATTCATATAAATCTTTTCACTCTCATACATACTTGAACGTTGGAGTGCTAACTTTGTTGGTCGCCCCCTCTCCACCTCATCAGGTGCTCATAGCCACCACAGTAAGCTATGCATCCTCACTTACCAATCAACTCCAATTCCATCAAAAAATATTGGCATTGTCTGTGGGAGTTGACTTCTTATTCTTGGAAATTTCCACTATCAAACTTTTCTGGATTCAATGGAATATCCTCAATTAGAAATCCAGATACCCCCCCCTTAAAGTTAAGATCTCCATATCTTGATCACTTCTCTTAAATTTCAACTTCCTTTCCCTCAAATATTCCTTTATATCCATTAAAAATGGTGGATTTCAAAGCTACTCACTCCGCCATTCATTGACAAGCTGCCCCCTATGATGTTGAAGAAGCAAAAGATCTAACACCTCTTCCTCAAAGAATAGATGATTAAGTCCAATCTAGGGAAAATTAGGGAGCATTTCAACATCTTCTTTTTCTCGGATCCACGCCATAATTTTACCAAGAAAACCTTAACTCAGACCTCCACTTCATCCTTGAATGTATGGACGAAAAATGCTGCCCGACCTCCAATTACAACAGGATAACCTTGGAGTTCAGGGAGCCAACGATCTACTGAACAATGTCTATAATATGATTCAATATCAAAACTCTTAGACTTTTGCATAAATGTTATTCAAGATTGGACATACCTTACAACATTCTGTCATACCATAAATTTTGACTACAAGGTTCCACATCATTGTGAAAATCATCACCACAATATGGATGCACCTTCATGCCTCATCAATCCTCTTAAAGATTGTTGAGCATTCACCTCAATCAAGAATTAAGGTTTTAAGCCCTCTCAGAGCACTCAGGAAAATGATCAATCAAGAATTGACATAATCTTCAACTTGTCAAGCATCTCAAACATCCATGAAGGATCAAGAGGTCTCCCATATTAAGAATCAAGCATAGGAATACAACATCTCAAGTTGATCAAGCCTCAAGATCACCAGTGTCACCAAATTAGGGTTTTGGTCGACCAAAGCCTCCAGAGGGAAATTTTCATCTGGGCATGAGCCAATACTCCAAAGCATGATTCAAGAAGCTCAAAGGGACCTCATGGATCTAATAATGAGTTCAAAATAGCCTTAGGAGATGCATTCATCAAAAAACAGGAATTAGGGTTTCTTGACCTAATTCACCCCTAAGTTGACTTTTAAAGAAATGCATGAGCCAAGACCTCAAGAAATGTTTTGAAGACCTCAAATATATTATATTGATCCTCTAACAAGTTTAAATTGACAGAAAGAACTTGATTCATGAGAAATATAAAGATTAAAATTTATCTGGACCACAAACTAGGGTTTCTGAGAAAAAGTCGACCATATCTTTGACTTTTGACCAAGACATGATCTCAAACATTGGGACATGAATCAAGACACTCTAAAACACCAATGGAATCCATCCATTAGGTTTAATTTAGCCCAAGGACTTGATTTTATAAAGGATCACAAAGTTTGAAATTCATCTGATAAAAAGTCAACTGTGATTCAAACCAAGTTTGACTTTTGGGATTTTTTTGACAAATATGGATTCTTCAAGTAAAAAACAATGTTAACTTATGATTTAGATCATCATCCATCAAGAAAAATCAAGAAAAGTGAGGTTACTTGCAAAAGGGGTAATCTTAAGAAACTTAAAATTTTACTAAAAAAAATGATTTTTACCCAACGTTGCAAGGCCATAACTTATGATCCAAGCAACCATTTTCTTCCATCCAAAGCTCAAATGAAATATCTCATTACATACTGAAAATGTGTCCTAATGGTCCATAGTCAAAAGATGCATGGATTTTGAGTTATAAAGCCATAAAGTTAGGGTTTCATGGGATTTCCACTTTGACACTTAGTGAAATTTTGAGACAGAATATGTTTGTGTTTTAGCCAACTTTGAGGTCATTTTTCTCCATGATCCACAATGATCCAAGACCAAATGCAAAAATCAAAGTTGAAGTACAATGTGAAAGTTTTCCAAAGAGTACAAGAACATCATCAAACTCCATTAGAGCAAAGAGATATGAAGTGATCAACATGCCTTGCTACAATTTGTTATGCAAAATCAGTTTTGTCATTTCTTGCACCACACGATTTTTGAGTTAAATTGCAATGGTCATAATCATACCATTTCAACATGGATCAGAATGACTCATCACAAACCTGCAAGATAGTGCCAAAGAACCAAGAAAGAATCTCATAAAAATGATGAGGTTTTGTCATGGATACCTTGAATTTAAATGGCATTTATGTGCAATAATGCACATTCAAAGATTCCACACTCCTCAGTCAAGATGCTCACATAAACAGCAATAAAAACCTCTGAGGAATGTGGAATTGGTCAAAAGTTAGCTATGCCACTTGAGAGAGCTATTGTACCTTGCTTGAGAAGTAATGACACCAATCCAAAACCATTGAACCAAACTCTTATCCTTCAAGCTAGCACTATTCCTCCAAGACAAACTTATTCACCTATAAATAGAGCTCAGTTCTGATGTTTCAAAACACACCAAAACAACTACAATGCTTGTTTTCTCACAAATCCTTCTTCTTGCAAAATTCAAAGTTCTCAAAGAGTGAAAACTTAGTATTCTCAAACCAGTCCAATTCCACTAAAACCAAGCATCCAAACACTTCACATAAGCATCATAGAAGTGATCCATAACCTAAAAACACTTATGTAACATCGGAATCATCAAGTCACTATCCTTTTGCTCAAATTTTCCTCAAGGTTATAGATTGATTCGAGCTAAGTGATCCAGAAGGTTTCAACCCATTATAATCATTGAAACACCATCCTTGTGGGTCAACGAAGCTATCCAGATCATCATCTTGCATCTATAACACCTACATTGCAGAGTTCGATTCTCACTTGCAAGGTAGGCTTCCTCAAAACTGAACTCTATAAATCATGCATCATAAATATGTTTTCAAGTTACCAACACGTTTCTGGGTGTTCATAGATCATTAACCCTCAATCAATTTCCATTTATCTTGCGTGTATGGGATTTCATATAGTTCTTGCATTTTTTAGGGTTCATCTGATTCCAACATGATATCTTGTGATACACTTAAAATAAATGAAATTAAAAAGAACCATTCAATTCCTTGTTAAAAAACACCCAACTTTGGTGTTTAAATCATGTCAAATGGTTGCGTATTGAGAGAGATAACATAGGTTTTGCAAATCAGAAGTTGGCTCGAGGAAGAAGATAAAGTCTGGCGTGAAATTTGAATTTGCCACGCAGGTTTCATATATTATGTGTTGGTTTGGTATTTTTATCACCAACACATGCTGACTCAGTTGGCAAGGGCGTGTTTTGTGAGTTGGAGGGTGAGGTCGTGGGTTCAAACCCCACCTATGTCATTTTTGCCACTTTTCCCATTTTTCTCATATTTTTCATATTTTTCTTATTTAATTTTAAATATTTGTTTTAATATTTAAAATTAATTATTTTTAAATTATTTTTTGCACAAAAATCACCCACACATTAAAAATATTTTATTTACCAAAAATCACAAAAAATATTTTTATTTTGATATATTTTTAAATATTTCAAAGACTTTTATTTTAATTTGTTTTAAAACATTTTTAAATAATTTATTTTTCTTGATTTTTCTAAACCAATTTGATTTTTAATCATCATGTGAATAAAACATCATTTTTCAAACCTTGAAGACAATTCACAAAATGCTTATTAGATTTATTTGATTTTTAAATCATTTTTTAATTGATTTTTCTTTAAAAAAATGTAAAAAAATTAGGAATTAGGGTTTCCTTTAAAATTCAATCTTTCAAACTTCACACTAAACACTTTTGGGCCTCTAATAGAGTGTAAGACCCAACCCCTTTTGTACATAAATACTTTTTGCGCCTCTGTTATAGTATAACTCTCAGTACGATTTTTAAAATAACGGTGCGTCCACTGTTTTTCATCTGGGCTTCTCCTTGAGTATAAGCCCCACTTTTCTTTCCTTCAACAATCATTTTGGGCCTCTAATAGAATATAAAACCCAACCTCTATGTACATAAATAAATTTTGGGCCTCTGCTAGAGTGTAAGTCCCACAACGTCTTTCGGTATCGCAGTGCGATCATTGTTTTCAAAATAAGTCATTTGGACCTCTCCTTGAGTATAAGCCTTAATTTTGTACATAAACCTTGTTTTAAACAATAAACAACTTCCTTGGGCCTCTCCTTGAGTTGTAAGCCTCATATCTCTGTTTTCAAAATCATCTGTCTGTTTTTTTAAACTGGTACTAAGAGGAGCATTATACCCGGTGAAACTGCTCTTAGATCACTTGGGTCTCTCTTTGAGTTTGAAGCCCCAAACCTTCTTTTCTTTTCATTCAAACAATAACAGTTCTTTTTTTCAAAAATCAAAGTTTTCTCAAAACTTTCTTCAATTTCTCAAAACCTTGATCATATAATTGTAATCATACAACCAATCACAATACACTTGGGCCTCTTTTCGGAGTATGAAACCCAACATCTTTTCAATTCAATGCATACTTGTTTATATACCTGTTGATTCACTTATTTGTATATACTTGTGCATATCTGTCTAGAGTTTCCCCGACAGTTAAGACATCCTTAGGTCAAACAGTAGGATACTTCTAACTTAGTCAATAACTAGTTCCCTCATAGGAAACTTCCCTCAATACAGTCTGCCTCATCTTGGGCTTTATTCAATATGGAAATAAGAAAGGCATTATTCTCGGTGAAACTTTTCTTAAGACTGTCAAAACTTAGAAATATATGAAATAAATTCATTTCCCAGAGAGGATTAATTCCCGGCGAAACCTCTTTTGAATTTCTTCAAACCTTAGAACTGTTCAACAAAGAAAGGACTTATTCTCGGCGAAACCTTTCTTGAACTTTTCTTAGGCTTGGACCGACTGAATTCTTAAAAGTTCCCTACAGCCTCCTTTTAGGCTTAGTACAAAGACCAATAGGCTTCTTAAAAGTTCCTTAGCCTTCTCTTGTGCTTAGTACAAGGACCCAAAGGCTTCCTAAAAGCATAAGATAGAATTCAGTCATATCTGCTAGTTCAATCCTCAGGAAAGTCAAAGCTCCAGAACATCCAATCATTCAAGGGTTGATCTTCATCGCTAGAACCCACAACCTCCTCTTGGGCATCATACAAAGATCTCTCTCCAACTAGAGTCCACCTCTTCTTAAGAGACTTGGATAGTCTCAGCCTCCTCTTGGGCTTCATACAAGTAGACTTGGAAAGTTTCATCTCCATAGTCTCCTCTTGGGCTTAACACAAGGACCCACAAGTTTCCTAAAAGCATAGGATAAATCCTGATCATTTCACCAATACACCAGTTCTCAAAAGAGTTAAAACTTCTAAGGTTTTCAAACTCACCTTTAAACCCCTCTGCCCCCAACAAGGCTTAACTTTCACCTTAAAAATCCCAGCCAGGGTCAATTTACCATCAATAAATCCTCAAAAGAATCAGGGCCTCATGGAATCTAGAAAATCAACTCTGCTCGAATCAACAGCAAGAATTAATTCCCATTTGGATTCCCCAATACAATTTAGACCTTCTCCTGGATTTCTAATAATCTTCAGTAAGAGTCAGCCTCTTCTTAGGCTTTATATAATGATTTTCCCAGACAACCTCAATCTTGGGCTTTGTACAAGACAGATATAACACTCCCCGGAGGAGTCATTTTTCTTTTAGCTTCAACCTTGGGCTTTGAACAAGGCACAAAAAAATAACATCCCTACAGATGAGACCACGAGTCCACTCTGTAGGAAGATGATTCTTCTATACATCACATATCAAAACAAACAATCAAAACCTTTTTCCAGATAATTGATGTAAGTGGCACACTTGTTGATTCAAAATCCAAGCTGGAGTCATTCCCTTATCCTGGCTAAAATTTATCTTTCATCTAACTGATGTAAGTGGCAAGCCTCTGGATTCTACACATCCAAGCCAATGTCCCTCTCTTAGCCTAAAAGATTCATATAGGAAAAAGTGGCATTGCTCTACACTGAGTTAAAGCTTCTTCCTTCATGACATCTCTCTTATAAAGGAAATTATGACATTGTTGGATCCCATATCCTAGTTAAAGTAATTTCCCTTATAACCAATTACTCAACATATGTGATGAATAGGTGAGATTCCTCCCTTTAGAGATGACAAATTCTCTCTCTCAGTCATCCTTTTAGCTTCAATCTTGGGCTTTGAACAAAACACAAACACCCTTTTAACTTCAATCTTGGGCTTTGAACAAGACACAAATACTCTACTAGCTTCAATCTTGGGCTTTGAACAAGACACTAAACTTTCCTCCCATAGAAATAGGAGGAACTACGATTGCTCTGATTTCCCAAACCTCTTTACGGGAATATGTAGGCATAAGATTGTGAAATCTTAGCGAGCACACAAATAAAAAATTCTAGGTCCAGGTACCTTCCCAAAAATAATAGAAAACCCGAAAACAACAAAAAATATTCTCTTAACCCTCCCAAAGGAGAAACTTTCCCAATCAGTAGCAGATAAACACAAGAAAGCATTTCAAACAGTAGAAATACATGCAAACGAAGGTTCCTATAAATTACTATAGATACTCTGGGTGTTAATAGCTTCCCTTTGTATAACCAAACCCCGATCCCCGATCTCTTAGCATTTGTTAAAGAAAACACTTGTGTGCATGGTTAGTTTAAGATATCTTCCCCTCCCTTTTAAGCTTCATAGGATAAATACAGAAATTAGAAAGTAGCACCAAATAGAAATAGGTGGTCGTGTCACCAAAATACCGACGCTACAGAAAAATGGTGACTCTGTCGGGGACTGTTAGGATTTTCTAAGAGGTTTAGGCCTTGTTTCCCATTTAATTTTCTGCTTTTTTACTTGCTTTCTCATTTTTATATATCATATGCTGTCATATTATTTGATATATTTATTTAAATTAGGATTACTTGGGAATGCGATTAATACGCATGTGGTGAGTCCGAGAGAACATTAAGATAAGTTGTGACATATTCAGGAAGGCTTATAGGGAGTGAGTCCCAACCAAGCTAACTTGAGAGTCCTCCGAATTAGTGGAAGTACCCTTTGGAATTACTGATGTTGAACGAGCAAGTCGTGAAAACATTACTTTTTCCGCTGGGCGCCCTTGTGTAGCGAGCGATTTTTTTTGATGACGCGACCACCTTATCGCTGGGTTGGGTTTTCCTCCTGGAGGAGAAAGGAGATTCTACTTTCTGATTTCTTGTTTATCCAATGAAGCTGGAAGGGAAAGGAAAGGTATCTAAAACTAACCTTGCACGCGAATGTTGAACTAAACAAACGCTTAAAGAGATTGGGGGGTTCGGGGTCAGGTTATACAATGGGCAGTTATCTGTTACCCATCCTATATGTGGTTATCCACAGGATATTAGCTTTAGGTTTCGCTTTGTACTTGGTGGTGTTTATCCGTTAATGGGTTTGGGAAAGTTTCTTGGGAAATGTGACAGGGAGAATGAGTTTTTATTGATGTTTTTGGGAAGGTTCTGGACCTAAGTTTTGATTGATGTATGAAGCTATTGGACCTAGAGTTTTTGATTAGTATGCTCGCTAAGATTTTGCAATCTTATGCCTACGTATTCCCGTTTAAACGAAACAGGGAAATCAGAGCAATCGTAGTTCCTCCTATTCTATGGGAGGAAAAAGATGTTTTGGTGTCTTGTTCAAAGCCCAAGACAAAGGCTAAATGGAGTATTTATGTCTTGTTCAAAGCCCAAGATTGAAGCTAAAAGGTTGACTGAAAGAGAATTTGTCATCTCTAAAGAGGTATGGTTGATTTTTGTGTGCCTTGATCAAAGCCCAAGGTTGAAGCTAAGAGGTTGTTGACTCCACTGTGGAAGTCCTTATATAAACCCGAAGAGGAGGCTATATGAGACTGACTCAGCAAGAGAGTGGATATATTGGTGTCTTGTACAAAGCCCAAGACGGAAGCAAAAAAAAGACTGACTCTATGGGGATATCCTTATATGAAGCCTAAGAGGAGTCTAACTCTGCTGGGGAGGTACTTATCTGTCTTGTATAAAGCCCAAGATTGAGGCGAAAAGGGTTTGAATTAACAAGAGAGTGCTTTTATCTATCATGTGCAAAGCCCAGGATTACGGCTGAACAAGCTGGAGAAATCATTATACAAACCCTAAGAGGAGGCTAACTTGTGCTAGGGGAAATCTTTATTCCAAGCCAAAGGGAGGCTGGAAAGGATTGACTCAACAAGATAGTATTTTTTATCTGTCTCGTACGAAGCCCGAGATTGAGGCTAAAAAGGGTTGACTCAACAAGAGAGCGCTTTTATCTGTCTCGTACGAAGCCCGAGATTGAGGCTAAAAAGGGTTGACTCAACAAGAGAGTACGAAAAGGGGATTGACTCAACAAGAGAGTCTATGAGAGGGATTGACTCAACAAGAGAGTATGAAAAGGTGATCGACTTAATAAGAGAGTCTGAAAAGTAATTGATTGACTCAACAAGAGAGTCCGAAAAGGTTAACTTCGATGGGGAGAATCATTATACAAAGCCCAAGAGGAGGCTGACTTTCCTGAGGAAAGGATCATTATACAAAGCCTAAGAGGAGGCTATCTTATGCTGGGGATTCTTCAGATCCTGAGGCATGTCCAAATGGGGAAACCAACTCTTACAGGGGAATGCAGAAGAATTGATGGATCAGATACCTTGAGGTTCTGATTTGAGATAGTGTTATATGATGATAAACTGACCCCGGTTGGGGAGTTTTTAGGAGAGAGACTGGGTTTTAGAACCCACAAGTTTTAACTCAGCTGGAGAGTAATCCAGAATCCGGGGTTTCTCCTATATTTGTAGGGTACTTGAGAATGTCTTTGAGACTCAAGAGGTGATTTAGACTGCCCAAGTCTATTGGAAAGGTCTATCTTTGTACAACGCCCAAGAGGAAGCCGACTCGTTTAAGGGATGAGTATCAACCCTAAAATTGGTCTGAGGGCTTTTGTGACTCCTTTTAGAAAGACAGCTTAACGACGGATGACTAAGTTCTGTCCTATACCTTTAAGAGGTCGTGAGGGTCCTTGTATGAAGCCCAAGAGAAAGCATGAGAACTTTTAAGAAGCCGACGGGTCCTTGTACAAAGCCCAAGAGGAGGCGGGGATGATTTTAGGAAGCATGTGGGTCCCAAACCAAGAAATGTTCAAGAAATGCTATTCACCGAGAATAGATCATTTAATGAAAGTTCTAAGGTTTGAAGAAATTCAAGAGATGCTATTCACCGAGAATAGATCAACTCTGGGGAGTAGAACTTCTTTGACAATTTCTAGGGGTGACAGTCTGAGAAAAGGTTCACGAGGAATACTGCATTTCTCTTTGTTCCATATTGTTTAATCCCAAGAGAAGGCAAGACTGTATCTGGAAATCCTATGGGGATCTAGTTTTGACTGTATTTAAGAGTGACCAAACGGGCTTTACCTAGTTCTAGACCTAGTTACCGGGGAAAACTCTAAATAACTATACTAGTATATATACAATTGATATATGACAAGTACGTAAAGGGGTATGAAAGAAGACTAACTGTGTGCAGCTTCCCACAATACAGTTATATATATTTGACATGTATTTAAAAGAATAAAAGAAGACTAAACATGCGCAGTTTCCCACAATACAGTTATATATATTAAAGCAAGTAAATGAAAGCGGATAAAACTTACAGGCGAGCAAGCTTCCATGCTGTATTGTTAGTTGTTCAAAGAAATTAAAGAAAGTTTTGATAACAACTGTATACTTGAATCTAAATCAAAAGGGAAATTGTTTTGAAAAGATTGTACTAGGACTTATACAACGTCTGAGACCCAAAGGTTTCGGTTAAAAAGGGATTGGGTCTTATACTGTAGTTGAGGCCTAAAGATTTATTTTTGTACAAGTGGTGGGGCTTACAACTCAAGGAGAGGCCCATGGTTTATTGTTTAAAAAGACGACGATCGCGTCGAACCTTTGAAAATGTACAGAGGGACTTATACAATGTCTGAGGCCCAAAACAAATTTGGTTTCAAAAAGGGGTTGGGTCTTACACTCTATTAGAGGCCCAAAGATTATTTTGAAAAAGAAAGATGAGACTTACAACACGAGGGCAGGCCCAGATAGTTTGTTTGAAAATGGCGATCACGCCGAGGTTTTTGAAAACACAGTGGGTCTTATACAATATCTGAGGCCCAACAAGGTATCTTATATATAAGGAATGGGTCTTACACTCTACTAGAGGCCCAAAAAGTGTTTGAAAAAGATTTGTTAGGGTGAAATCAATCAAAACCCTAATTTTGTTTAACATGGAATTAATTTTGATTAAAAATTAATAAAATAATTGAAAACATGTGAAAAATGAGTGATGGTCTTGGATCAATGTTCCAAAAATCATGTTTCTACCCACAAAATGATTGAAAATCATTCAAGTTTGGAAAATCAAGAAGGAAAAAATATTTTAAATGTCAAAAAACAAATAAAAATTAATTCTTTGTAAAAATATCAAATATATGAAATAAATAATATTTTTGGGAAATTTTTGTAAAATAAAATATTTTAACATTTTTGTGAATTATTAAAAAAGGAACCAACTCAAAATTATTAAAATTCAGAGAGAAATTAATTTTTAAATCAATTAAATAAAATCACAAAATTCAAATATTCAAATATTTGAAAAAGGGCGCCAAGAACACCTTGGTCTTGCCCGCGTGCCACGTTCTTGGCTGATTTGCATTTTCTCATCAATCTCACTGAATACTTGATGAAATCACACAAACCACATATCAATAAACTCGTTTTCACCTCACGATCATGTCTATGGTCTTTAATTTCATTTATTTTAAGCATGGAATAAGAAATCAAAGAGAAACCTCAAGAACCCTAATTTCTGCATGAAGGCTCAGAAATTTGATACACGATCCAAACAAAGAAATTAATTGAGGGGAAACACTCCATATATGATTATGAACATATGGCAAAATTATTGTGCGAGGAAATATGCATGAATCATGAGATGACCAAGTTGAGGCTTACCTCTTGCAGCTGGTGATCATGTTTTAAGTTGGAGGTGTTACAGCTTGGTTCCAATGATGTGGACAACTTCCCTAGGTTCTATGGAGTGTGTCTGAATGCTTGGAATGGATTGAATTGAGCTGGAACTTGATTTGGCACCTCAACTGCAAATCTGTCAAAAGCTTGTGCAGATGGCTGGTGATTTTGTGATTATGATGTTCCAGATGTTATGTGAGAGTTTGGATCACTTCTATATGTTATATGTGAGGTGTGTGAACCATTGGTTTGGTTGGAATTGCTCTCAAACTCAAAACCCGATAGTGACTTGAGTTAGAAGGCAAATTTTGAGTGAAAGAGGAGATTTTCAGGAAAGCATCAGTTTGGGTGCTTTGGTGTACTCAAACTGATCACAATTGAGCTCAATTTATAGTAGAGCAAGTTTGTTTTGCAAGGAATAGGGAATGGCAACTGGTACATGTCTGTGACCAATTGTGATCAAAGGGAATCTCAAGTCTCCTCTAGCCATTGACATGAGATTAGAGCACATGCTTATTGGTTCTTTGATTCAAGGATAAGGAGATTAGAGCACATGCTTATTGGTTCTTTGATTCAAGGATAAGGCTTGACTGAAGTGTTCATTCTTGCTCTGATACATGCCACCTCTAAGCATCCATTAAATGTTCCAAAACAAAATTGGAGTCTTGAAGCATCTTTAGCCTTTTTAGGTTTGGCATGCTACTTGTAGATATTGGGACTTTGGAGGCTGATGAATCAGTGTTTGTCCCTTGGTTGTTCCCCCTTGAGGTGTGCAGATGGATAACCATGCTTGTTATTGCACAATTTGGACAAATCGAACTCTTGTGCATAAATCTGCCTTGCCAAGACAGTTTGCAGCAAGGCATGTTGCAGCTGTCATAACTCCTAGCTCAAGTAGAGTTTGATGGAGTTCTTGGTCATTTTGGATAGCTCTCATATGACACAACACATGTGCGATCATAGTCTGTCTTGAAACTTTTGGGATTCAAGTGAAAAATACCCCTAAATTTTGAAAAAAAACAAGACAGATTCTGACTTAGTGAAAATTTCACCAAGTGTTGGAAAAAGTGACATTTCATGTTTTCAGCCATTTTGATCACTCCATAACTAAAAATCCATGAGGAATTGGAATGAGGTGTAGTTGACACTTTTAAAGTATGCCATGAGAGCTACAAATCCATCTTTGGATCATCCAAAACGGTTGCTTGGATCTCAACTTATGATCCTTGGAAGTTGGTACCCTAGCCACTTTGTTCCATAACTTAGAAAATTTCTAAGTTTTTTATGGTTACCCCTTTTACAAGTTAACTCATTTTCTTTGGTTTTTCTTGATGAATTATGATTCAAATCACATATTAACATTGTTTTAGGGTTAAGGAACCTTGGTTGACCAAAAAATCAAAAAGTCAATCTTTGACTTTTTGTACAGTTGACTTTTTATCAGATGAATTTTAAACTGCACGATCTTCTATGAAATCAAGTCCTTGACCTAAATCAAACTTAATAGATGGATTCCATAGGTGTTGTAGGGTGTATTGAATCATGTCCCAAGGTTTGGGAGCATGCTTTGGTCAAAAGTCAAAGGCACAGTTGACTTTTTCTTCAAAACCCAATTGCGGTCCAGATGAAATTGAAACTTGTAGATCAAGCTTCTTGGATCAATCCATTGTTGCAAATGGATCAATATGGTGTATTGGAGACTCTCAAAACTTGTCTTGAGGTTTTGGCTCATGCTTTGTCCCAAAAGTCAACTTAGGGGTGAATTAGGTCAAGAAACCCTAATTCCTGATTTTTGATAAATGCATCCCCTGAGGTTAAATTGACTTGATGATTGGGTCCATGAGGTCCCTTGGAGTATCATAGGTCATGTTTTGAAGCATTGGCTCATGCCCAGAGGAAAAATTTCATCTGGAGGCCTTGGTCGACCAAAACCCTAATTTGGCGACACTGGCGATCTTGAGGCTTGATCCACTTGGAATGTTGCAACCTTGTGCTTGGTTCTTGATGTGGGAGTCCTCTTGATCCTTTATGGGTGTTATAGAGTTTAGACAAGTTGAAGATCATGTCAATTCTTGATTGATCATTTGTCTAAGTGCTCTGAGAGGGCTTGAAACCCTAATTCTTGTTTATGGTGAATGCTCAACTATCCTCGAGGAGATTGATGAGGCATTAAAGTACATCCATATTATGATGAGATTTGCACAATGATGGGAAATCTTGGTGGTCAAAATTTCGGGGTATGGCACCTTGAAACTGAGGTTTAGTTGACATTTAAACCCCTGACCATTGTTAGGTAGTGCGATGACTATCGAGAATAGTTTATACGCGATACTACACTTAAAGGAGATTCGTCTTAGGGATATTACAATCCTTATGAGTCAGTCAGTTTGCTGTTAATATTCTTGAGAAGGGTCAATGATTTTTGGAACCTTTGTTAGAACCCGTTCTACAGGTACAAAAATTAGACCCTAGTACACACCTTGGGGACGGGTAGATCCATGACTCCTTGCTTGTGACGATGAACCCCTAAACCCATGTTTTCAAATGTTTTTGTTTGCTGCATTCATGCATCCATGCATTTCATTCATTAAAAAAAATTCTTTTTAACAAGAAAAAAATCTTTTTCTAAAAAGAACTAAAATAATCGTTGCAAATATCATAGGTCGTACAATGGATTTCGGTACAAGAAAAACGCACAAGTACACCTTCAAGGTTCCAAAAATGGAAGACCTAAGAAAACTGGGAAGGATGATTACTAATCCCGAAGATTTCAGAGCTAAGCACAGAGGACTATTGTCTCTTTTGAAAGTCAACAGGTTGAAGGAGTTCTGTCTACATTGATTGAGTTCTATGATCTAGTATACCACTGCTTCACATTTTCGGATTATCAGCTCACACCGACACTGGAAGAGTACTCTCATCTGATTGATTTACCTATCACTGATCAAGATCCATTTTCTGGACTGGAAGAAATTCCAAAAGATCAAGCTATTGCAAGAGCAACCTCATTGGAAGAGTCGGATATCAGGACTCACAAAACCACCAAGGGTGGAATCCAGGGTTTACCAGCTAAATTCCTGATGGAGAAAGCCCTATACTTTGCCAGTATAGGAAATGTAACTGCTTTCAAGAATGTCTTTGTCCTACTTATATGGGTTATTCCTCTTTCCCAACATTGACAACTTCGTCGATGTTAATGTTTTCAAGATATTCTTAATTGGGAACCCAGTCCCAACCCTGCTCGCAGATGCTTATCATTATGTACATTTAAGGAATTTGTACAGTCGAGGGATGATCACATGTTGTGTACCATTACTCTACAGATGGTTTATTTCCCACTTACCCAAGTCTGCTGCTTTTTGGGATCACAAGAGTGGTCTGTGATGGTCACAGAAGATTATGTCTCTTACCAATTCTCATATAGATTGGTACAATCGGATCTATGACGGAATAAAAATCATTGACAAATATGGAAGTTTACCCAATGTACCCCTCATTTGTACTAAAGGAGGGATCAACTATCATCCAATTTTAGCTCGTCGTCAACTTGGATACCCGATGAAGAATGTACCACATAATATTCATCTGGAAGGTATTTTCTTCAAGGAAGGAGAAAATGACAGGGAAGTAAAGAAAGAAATAGTGCATGCCTGGCAACATGTTCACAGGAAGGGGAGAGAGTCCCTAGGAAGGCCAAATTGCATCTCGGCAGAGCCTTACCTCCACTGGGTACAAACTAGAGCCATCAAACTGAAGATTCCTTACCCTCGCCAAGAAGTTTTTCCCTTAAAGGAATTTGTCCTTTATTTCATGTCCGATGCAGAAAAACTCCAGATCGCTCTTAACAAAGTCCAACGCAAGAAGAACTTTTGGAAGAACAAGTACCGGATTATTAATTTGGAGTGCAAAAAGATCAAAGAACGGTTGAAGGAAAAAGATGCTCTGATTGAGATATTGGAGAAGCATGCTATAGAAAGTCAAGAGGAGCATAGAAGTCTACTTTCTCCTTTTACTTGGCAAAGGATCATCGACCCGACAACGGTTGAAGGGACTCGATCAAAGAAAAGAAAAATTTAGGAACCAACATTTGATTTTTCCTCAGAGAAAATTCAGGATCCATAGGCCTAGTTTTTCTTCTCGCACTTTGTAAAAAACTATACTTTTCCCTGTAAAATACTGCAATCTTTTGAGTTCAATAAAAGGTTTCCACCACTGTATGATATTTGCAACATAATTGTTAAAAGTTCTTTTGAAAACAAAAACTAAAAAAATCATTCTTTGCATATAATCCATCATTCTCACATAACACATCTTTGTCATTGAGTGTCACACATGTTTCACACTCTAGAGTCAAACTGTCTCATTCATACAATACTCGGGCCAATCGGCAAAAGAAAATGGACGATCTCAAAGAAGAGAACATAGAACTAAGAGAAGAAATCAACGATCTGAAAGAGAGTTTGGAGAAACTCCACAACACGATTGAATCCCTGGAAGCAGCTCAGGATCAACCACCTCAAAGGATTGCGATCTCAGAGATTATGTCTACACCAGCGTTTGAGACACCTGAAAGTCATCCTCAGTACTACATGCCCAAAGGTTTTCCCTGGACATGCCTTTCAATTTTATACCTGAAGGATATATGCCTCCGGTCACTGAAGACCCATAAGCTATAGCAGGAACGTCCAGACCTAAAGGTTGCAAACTTCAGGTAAATGAATATGTAAGGGTTACGACAGAAACTCCAGAAGGTTACAAACTTTAGGTCACTGAAGCACCAAGAGTTACCGCCATAATGTCTATACCACAACTAGTGGTACACACTATCCCAGAGGAATAGATTTTGCAGGCCACTTCTGGCAGAAACGAAGAAGTATACGAAAGGATGAATGAATTCCAAGAACAATTCTTAGAAATGCAGAAAGAACTGCATGCCATTCGCGGACAGGACTTGTTTGGTAAGGACGCCGCTGACCTTTGTTTGGTCCCTAATGTAAAGATACCACACAAATTCAAGGTACCTGACTTTGAAAAATACAAAGGCAACTCTTGCCCTCAAAGTCATTTGGTGATGTACGCTCAGAAGATGTCTACTCAGACAGAAAACCAACAGCTACTTATCCATTATTTCCAAGACAGTTTAACCGGTGCCGCACTCAAATGGTACATGGGTTTAAATTGCACCAAGATCAGTACTTTCATAGATCTTGGGGCAGCCTTCGTTCAGCAGTATAAATACAGTTTGGACGCGGCGCCAAATAGGGACTAGCTCAGAGAAATGTCCCAGAAAGAAAAAAAAACCTTCAAGGAGTATGCTCAGAGATGGCGTGAAATCGCCGCCCAGATCTATCCTTCTCTAGAGGAAAAGGAAATGACAAAAATCTTCCTGAAAACATTAAGCTCGTTTTATTATGACCGAATGATCGCCAGTGCATCTAGTGACTTCACCAAAATGGTGAACACGGGGGTACGCCTTGAGGAAGCAGTCTGGGAAGGATAATTGGTCAAAGATGCAGAGCCATCCAGCAGTACTAAAAGATACGGTAGTGCTTTCCAAAAGAAGAAAGAGCAAGATATCAGTAATATCTCACTGGGTAAACAAAGACGAAGGTATCAACCTCGACAGGTAGCAGCAGTAACTTCCGTGTTCAACCCAGCGCCAGCTCTGACATATCAACCTTAGGTTGCTCAGAGCCAGCCAAATCAACAACAATATCAGCAAAGGCCGCAACAGCCTCTTCAGCAGGCTCGCCCGCAGTACAACAATAGCAATCGTACCACGCAGTCCCGAGGGTTTGACCCTATACCAATGCTATACGTAGAATTATTTGCACTTTTGCTAGCCAAGGGGCATGTTCAAACCAGGGCTCCTCTCACAGTACCAGACAATCCACCTTTTTGGTTTAAAGCCGATCAAACTTGCCCTTACCATCAAGGTGGATTATGACATAACATTGAGAATTGCCTCAACTTCAAATCTGATGTACAAAAGCTCATCAGAAACGAAATTTTATCTTTCAAAGATACTAATCCGAATGTTCAAATGAACCCATTACCGCAACCTGAAAAGACTACGGTGAACTTGGTAGAAGAAGAACCCGTCAGCAGTTATCAAATTCACAATGTACGCCTATTGGAAACAAATCTGGTGAAAATGCATTGTAGGCAGAACGGGTATGGCCATGTACCATCTCATAACTATCATCAATGTGATATATGTTCTAAAAACAATCAAGGATGTGCCATTATACAAGCAGCTCTTCAAGAGCAGATGGATTTAGGATCATACGATTCGTGAAGTAAATATGGCCCACACACATCCAAACATTGTTCAAAATCATGACATTTGTGCAATGAATGCCAATCTAGTGGCAATGCATTCAAGACAAATTCAGTATTATAACTTGCCGCTGCACGACTACAGCGCTTGCCCGATTTGTTCAAAAGACAATCAGGGATGCTCTTTTGTACAAGAGGCCCTCCTGCGTCAAATGGATCTTGGATGGATCCAAGACTACCATGAAAGGAATGATCATCAAGTCAATATGGTTTAGATCTTCGATATTCGTTTAATAAATACCAGCATGGTGGAATTGCATGCCAAGCAAGTCAGGCTCGGTTTTCTGTCCTCACACAATTATCAGGTGTTAGATGTCAAACATGTCTTATATTTCTTATTAATACTTAGCATTCTTCAACTCTTTTATGTTGAATTGTTGGATTTTATTCTTGAATTGTTGTCATTCTTCAAACATTGCGAAAATACCTTTGGTGCTTGTAATGTGTGTGCTATTGTGCAGAAAAGGCATGAAGTTGTCAAAGAAGTAAGACACAAAGAAAGGATCCAAGTTGCCAAAGAAATGAATAAACTTCAGTAAGTTCGCTTTGCGAACTTGCCAGTGAATGTTCGCTGAGCGAACATCTGGCGAAGCTCCAGCGAACACTCCCAGACTTTGGGCAGTAAGAAAAGGGACATAAGTTCGCTTTGCGAGTTTCCAGCGAATCTTCGCTGATTCATCGCTCCAGCGAAGGCATGGCAAAGGACACCAAGGATGAGGCAGTAACTAAAGGGACCTAAGTTCGCTTTGCGTACTTGTAGGTGAATAGTTCGCTTTGCAAATAATTATTCGTATTGCGAACTTATGTAGAAACTCAGAGGAGGTTTAACAGATCAGAGGCACCTTAGGTGCCTATTTAGTAGTTCACTAGGCGAATAAAAAGTTCGCAGTGCGAACTTGGCAGATTTCAAGTGATGTATAAATACACTTTTTGATATTTCTTGGGATGATAACTTATTTTTCTCACACAAAAACCTAAGTTTCTGACTTTTCTTCATCCAAGAGTGATATTTCACCAAGAGAAGCTGGATTTGCATCTAATCTCGATTATTCAACGCGGATGCTTTTTCATCTCCTCCCGATTCTTGTGATACAAGCTACCATGACTATGTGTAGCTAAACACATCTTGTGTCAAGATTAGTGGTAGGTAATCCATCATTTTGTATGTATTAATTTTGATATTTAGTTTGTGAACTTTGTTGATGATTAATATATGGTGAAAAACTTTGTTTGTATGGTTTATATTTTGTTTTGGTTCATGATTGAGAAATATGTTCTAAGACATGACCTAAGTTTTAATCCATCAACAATCATGAGGCTAGAGATAGTTTTGAGAGTTGATGTTCATAAATATTGATCTTGAATGTTATCATATTGATAGTTAGAGTGAGAGATCATCTAAAGATCAATATGATAAATCCCACAACAAGTGTTCGAGATAAACTTGTTGAAAGGATATGTGATTATATTCATCATTAATAAGTTCACATACTTTATCGAGTAAATACGTATAAAACGGATTATCGGACCCTAATCTTGGCATGTTTTTACCAAACCTCTAAAACCAAATTTCTTTACCGTTGTCATTAAATTCTTATGCAAACGATTCGTTACAAATCAACCAAAATCTTTGTTACTCTAAGTTTAAAACTATTTCGACTATAGAACGGCAGAAATATCCATACAATCCCTGTGGATACGATAAAACACCCCCCGAAATACTTTTCAACAAAATGGCGCCGTTGCCGGGGATTGTTGTTTGATATTGCAAGCATTGCAATAGTTGTTAAGTTTTAAGCTTGTATAACTTTTTCTTGTACTTGTTAATTTGTTTGGTTAAGTTGTGCAGACTCTGTTTATGCGAGGAAAGTTACCCGCAGATCAACTTCTTTTCGATACTGAGATTGAGAGAACTGCGCGTAAGTTAAATAGAAAAACTAGACGGAGGAGGCAACTTGCTAAAGAAAGACGAGAACGAGGATAAAGTTCAATTTCGACACCAACGCCACAGATAACTCCAACCATGGCTACACCACCACCACCACCACCACCTGTTTCAACACCATGTGTTAATAGTCCGAGGCACACAGCTCAGTTCGCACGCAATGTCCATAACGGAAGGCATTCGGAAATGAAGACGTGCATCCTTACTCTTCTATACCAGAATCCATTCACCGGTATGGATCACGAGGATCCCTTTACTCATTTGACAAAATTTTATGAAATTGCGGGTGCAACTGGAGCGCCTGAAGCTGATGAAGAGTCTTTGTTCAAGAGACTATTTTTGCATTCCCTGATTGGGAAGGAAAAGGAATGGTATTTTAACCAATCAACTGCTGTTATGACAGATTGGAACATGTTGGAAGAGAAATTCTTGGAACAATTTTTTCCACATAATCGTTTCATGGAAGCGAAAACGGCGATTGCGGTTTTCTCACAATGTGGAAATGAATCCCTCAAAGAAGCTTGGGAGAGATTCAAATTCATGCTTAGAAAATGCAAAGGGCACGGTTTTGATGAGCTTACGCAAGTGCATATTTTCAGAAATGGTCTCCAAATGGTTCATAAGACCTTGTTAAATGCTACCGCGGGCGGATCTTTAATGACAAAAAGCGCTGAGGAATCCATTTCTATTATCGACAAGATGGCACTAAATGATCATCAAGGGAATCATAATCGTGGCCAACCATAAAAGAAACCGAGAGTGCTGGAATTGGGGACTAATGATGCAATTCTAGCTCAGAACAAATTGATATCTCAACAAGTGGAGTTGTTAACACAACAAATGTCAAAGCTCCCTCAACAGATTAAAGAGATGCAAGATTTACCGAGCAAGAATGTGAAAATAGCCGTTTGTGAGCTATGTAAAGGAGATCACCCCACCGGCTATTGTCCTCCGGAGAATGAAGAAGCAAATTACATGAATAATCAAAATCAACAACAAGGTTATCAAAGGCAACAACAACCTTATCAAAACCCTCAAGGATACCAACCAAGAGGGAATTATCAAAATCAACAAGGATAATAACAAAATCCTTATCAACCGACACAACCTCAAGGTGGAAGTTCAAAGCTAGAAGAAACTCTAAACCAATTTATTCAAATGTCCATGGCCAACCAAAAGACTAATGAAGCATTAATCAAAAATCTTGAAAATCAAGTTGGGTAACTTGCAAAACAATTGGCCGATCAACAACCGGGGCCATCTTTTTCCGCAAATACTCAAACCAACCTGAAGGAACATTGCAAAGCCATTTTGACTAGGAGTGGAAGAGAGTTGGGGGTAGGAGAAAAAAATGAGAAAAATATGGATGTGAGGAGTGATGAAATTATGGAGGAAGAAAAAAATAATGAGGTTGAAGTTGAAAAGAATGATGAGGAGGAAGTTGAAAATGAAAATGAGAAGTTAGTTGAAAATGATAACCTTGAAAAAGAAAAGATAGAAGAAAAAAAGAGAAGAGTCAAAAAAGGGAAGGAGATAGTGAATCATATTCCTATTCAAAACTTACCTTACCCTCATGTGCCCACCAAGAAAGACAATGCAAGGCATTACACTCGTTTCATGGATATATTCCGACAATTGCAAATCAACATTCTGTTTTCCGAAGCGCTTGAGCAAATGCCCAAATATGCTAAGTTCATGAAAGATATTCTTACAAAAAAGCGAAGATATTCGGAGTCGAAAACAATTATCCTTGATGCAAGTTGTAGTGCAATAAGTCAAAGAACTCTACCAAAGAAAGAAGTCGACCTGGGGCGTGTTGCTTTGCCGGTAACAATTGGTGATGTTTATGTTGGCAAAGGCTTAATTGATTTGGGCTCAAGCATCAAATTAATTCCATTGTATATTGTGAAGAGGCTTGGGGACATTGAAATTAAAGCAATTCGAATGACATTACAATTGGCCGACAAATCTACAACTCATCCTCATGGATTGGCTCAAGATGTATTGGTTAAGGTGGATAAATTTTTCTTTCCGGCTGATTTTGTTGTAATTGATATGGAGAAAGACGAGGATGCTCCATTGGTTCTTGGGCGCCCTTTTATAAAGACCGCTTGAATGATGATTGATGTTGACGACGACCTTATGATTGTAAGAGTTCAAAATGAAGAGGTGTGCTTTAATCTTTTTGAACAATGAAGCATTCCAAAGATAAGCATGATAGTTTCTGTATTGATGCAACAGAAGAAGCCATAATGGAAGTCTCAAAGCAAGTTCACATAGCATCTCCCTTGGAAAGAGCTCCTGGTGACTCATTTGAAATACTTACCAATGAGGAAGAAAGGGAACTTAAAGAATGCTTGAAGGAACTTGAATCTTTAAAAGAATTACAACCATGGGAAAGTGAAATGGAAGTGTTGAAGAAAGAGGTGTGTGATGATAAATCTCAACTTTAATTAAGGGTGTTGCCTTCTAATTTGAAGTATGTGTTCCTTGATGACGGTTGTAACAAACCGGTTATCATTAGTAACATTTTTCCCGACAAAGAGAAAGACCGTTTGATTCAAGTTTTGAAGAAACATCAACAAGCTATAGGTTGGGTCCTTTCCAATTTGAAAGGAATTAGTCCGGCCTATTGCATGCATAAAATCTTAATGGAACAGGACTTCAAAACGGTAGCTCAACCTCAACGCCATTTGAATCCTACTATGAAGGAAGTGGTGAGAAAGGAAGTTGTTAAGCTATTGGATGCCAGAATGATTTATCCGATATCTGATAGTCCGTGGGTGAGTCCTATACAAGTTGTGCCCAAGAAGGGAGGAATGACCGTTATAAGAAATGAAAAAAATGAATTGATTCCGACGAGAACTGTAACGGGTTGGAGACTGTGTATCGATTATAGGAGGCTTAATACTGCTACTAGAAAAGATCACTTTCCACTTCCGTTTATGGATAAAATGCTTGAGAGATTGTCGGGTAAGAATTTTATTGCTTCCTAGATGGCTATTCCAGTTATAACCAAATCTCGGTTGATCCGGGAGACCATGAGAAGACGACGTTCACTTATCCCTTTATAATTTTTGCATACCGGAAGATGCCTTTTGGCTTGTGTAATGCACCGTCAACTTTTCAAAGGTGTGTGTACAAGCCATTTTTTCCGACCTTATTGAGAAAACAATGGAAGTGTTCATGGATGATTTCTCCGTGTTCGGAGCATCTTTTGATCTATGTTTGAAGAATTTGGAGACCGTTCTTGAATGGTGTGTGGAAACAAACTTGGTGCTAAATTGGGAGAAGTGCAACTTCATGCTAACAGAGGGGCTGTGCTCGGTCACAAAGTCTCCTCTAAGGGCCTTGAAGTGGATCAAGCAAAAATTGAAGTGATCGAGAAGTTTCCATCACCAACCAATGTTAAAGGAATTCGGAGTTTTCTAGGCCTTGCGGGATTTTATAGGTGATTCATCAAAGACTTCTCCAAAGTCGCCAGACCTTTGAGCAATCTGCTCAACAAAGATAAGCTTTTCCTATTTGATGATGAATGTTTAAATTCCTTTCAAATTTTAAAAGAAAAAATCATCACCACACCATAATCATTGCTCCGAATTGGAATTTAAATTTTGAATTGATGTGTGATGCAAGCGATTATGCTGTTGGTGCGGTGCTAGGTCAAAGGAAGACCAAAATTTTTCATGCCATACATTACGCGAGTAAAGTTTTAAATAAGGCACAAGTGAATTATGATACCACAAAAAAAGAATTACTCCCTATAGTGTATGCTCTCGAGAAATTTCGATCTTACCTGATTGGTTCAAAAGTTGTAGTCTACACTGACAACTCGGCCATTAAATATCTTTTTACCAAGCTGGATTCAAAGCAAAGGCAAATCTGGTGGATCCTTTTATTACAAGAATTTGATTTGGAAATCCGTGACAAGAAGAGGTCTGAAAACTTGGTAGCAGATCATTTATCCCGTTTGGTCAATATAGAAGTAACACACCGAGAAAATGAGGTCCGAGAAGAGTTTTCGGATGAAAAACTATTTCGGGTACAAGTTAGACCTTGGTTTGCAGATTTTGCTAACCACAAAGCAACCGGATTTACACCGGAGGATCTAACTTGGAACCAAAGAAGGAAATTCTTATCGGATGCCAATTTTTATGTTTGGGATGAACCATATCTTTTTAAGTTAGGAGGTGATAATTTGTTGAAAAGGTGTGTCACTAGTGATGAAGCTAAAATTATCCTTTGGCATTGTCACAATTCGACATATGGAGGGCACTACAATGGTTTGAGAACGGCAACAAAAGTCCTCCAATCGGGCTTTTATTGGCCAAAATTGTTTAAAGATGCAAACCTCCATGCGAAAAGTTGTGACATATGCCAAAGAAGTGGCGGGATTGGAAAACGGGATGAAATGCCCTTACAAACTGTTTGGAAGTAGAAGTTTTCGATTGTTGGGATATTGATTTTGTTGGACCATTTCCCCCATCGTTTTCAAATGAGTATATTTTGGTTGTGATTGACTATGTTTCTAAGTGGGTGGAAGTAATTGCGTCACCGAGGGCAGATGGCAAAATGGTGATCAAATTTCTAAAGAAAAACATATTCTCCCATTTTGGCACCCCTCGTGTGTTGATTAGTGATGGAGGGTCGCACTTTTGCAATACACCGCTCGAAAAGGTTTTAGAGCACTATGGTGTAAAGCATAAGGTTACAACCTTTTACCACCCGCAAACCAATGGTCAGACCAAAGTTTCAAATAAGGAGGTAAAAAGGATTCTCGAAAAGACCGTGTCAAGCTCTCGAAAGGATTGGTCGCAAAAGTTGGATGAAGCTTTATGGGCGTATCGCACCGCTTACAAGGCTCCAATAGGTTTAACTCCTTTCCAAATGGTTTATGGCAAGACATGTCATTTACCAGTTGAATTGGAGCACAAAGCTCTTTGGCATTGAAATTGTTAAACTTTGATCCGAACTTGGCCGGAGAGAAAAGGAAGGTTCAATTACACGAGTTGGAAGAAATGAGGAATAATACGTACCATTCTAGCAAGCTCTATAAAGAAAAAGTTAAAGGGTATCATGAGAAGAAAGTTTGTCACAAAGAATTTTGGGTAGGTCAAATGGTTCTTCTATTCAATTCCCGTTTGAAGCTTTTTTCGGGAAAATTGAAGTCCAAGTTTTCTGGACCGTTTTTTATTAAAGATGTCAAGCACTATGGTGCTATTGTGATAAAGGACTTGCAGAAGAAGGAAAGTTGGACTGTGAATGGCCAACAGCTTAAAATCTATCTCGGAGGAGAAATTGATCAAGAAAATTGCACAGTGTTTCTAGATGATCATTGAAATCATCTTGGACCGTCGAGCTCAAACGACGTTAAACAAAGTGCTAGCTGGGAGGCTCCCCAACATTGTAAGTATTTCTGTAGAGGTGTGGTAGTAGCATGTAGAAAAAAAATTCAGAATGTTGTCTTGTTCGCTGGAAAGTTCGCTTTGTGAACCTGGGGCGCGTGGTTGCTGGCTAGTTCGCATTGCAAACTCAGCGAGACAGACACAAATTGTTTCCTCATTTAAAAAAGGGGTTTAAAAAGTGGTGGGCCAGACTTTAAGGCCCAAGACCCACTTTTTCTGATTTGGTGAGGTAGCCCTACACTCACTTTGCCATTCTCACTCTCTCACAAACACACTCACATTTTGAACTCTCTCTATTTCCTGCATCTTCTCACGAATTTTTCCAAGTTCTCACAAAGTTCAGGTTTGATTCTCTTTCTCTCTTTCAATTATTGTTAGAACATGTGGTTAGGTTGTAGTGAACATTAGAAAGAACAATTGATTCTAGGTTTAAGTGGTACCAATGCACCTCTGTTTTTAATGTTTCTTTGTTATTGCATGTTGATTTTTTATCAAATTTAAGAGTAGAGGTTGTATTGTGGAAGAAAATCTAATGTTGGAAAAGTAGGCAGAAGTGCTAAGTTTGAAATTCGCAGGTTCGCCACTAGTTCGCTTTGCGAACCTGGGGCGAACATTCGCCAGAACTTCACCTAGAGAATCTGGGGCAAATGTTCGCCAGGGCTTCGCCTTGCGAACTTCAGGGCGAACAGAACAAAATTCTCAAAAATTTTTGCTGTTTCTATTTAGGATTCTGGTTTACTGTTTTGTTCCTTATCTAATGAACTGTTTGCTGGCTGGTTGTTGTCTTGTCTGATGGTTTTTGCAGATGGCTCCAATAGTTATTCCGTCGAAATAAAGAAAGACCGAAAGCTCTACAAGACCGGTTCCTATCCAGTTCGATAATGTACATTTTCGAGGGGCAAAGCAGGCTGCCCGTTACTTGACACTAGAGAGAAGGACTATCTTTCCTGAGAAAAGATTTAACTTGAACCCGCAAGGAAGCTACCAGGCGAGAGGTGGACTCCTTGAAATAAAGAAGTGGGGGAAGTTGATAACTCCAGTGGATAACTATAATGTTGAGATGATCCAGGAATTCTACGTAAATGCGCTCCCGGATGATGGGGAGGAATTTGGGTGGAAGACTTTGGTTTTGGGACAAGAAGTGATGTTTGATCGGGAGACAATAAACACGGTTCTTGGGAACCCGCTGCCTTTGAGAGAAAATGAGATCGATGCCTACCACATAACCTTGAGATTACATAGAGACACCGATTCCATGACTAGAGACTTGTTGCGTGAAGGCAAAACTGTTGAGTTAAACCCATCCGGGGTTGCACGCAGGTACCGTCGAGAGGATATGCATCCTTTGGCCTATTTGATTTTATTATTGGTTCTTACAAACATCAAGACAAAGTCGCACACTTCGACTATTGTCATACCCCTTGCTCATTTGGTCCATAACATCATGACAAATGTCCAAATTGATGTGGCCCGAATTATTGCTGAAGAGATGCGGGCTGTTGTGGAAAGTGGACTTGGTTCGACTTCATGGAAGAACTGCCCTCTTGTTTTCCCTTGTTTAATCATGACTCTTTGTGTGCATGCGGGGGTAAATGTGCCCACCCGCCGTCAGGTAACAATCCCGGCCGCTGTTGATGATAGCTGTAACGCCCCAAAATAATTGGAATATTTATTTGAATTTTATTATAGATATTCGCAATTTTGATGGAATATTTTGATGCCTGCTGGCTTGGGTTGTGGAGTATTGATGATGTTAAGGGGCTGCTGAGAGTATTTAGAAGTTGTGAGGTGTTAATAATATTTTGGTAATAATAATATGATTATATGATATATATTATTATTACTATTATTATTATTATTATTATTATCATTATTATTTTAATAATAAAAGGAAGGGAAAAGTGGTCCTTTTGTGGTGGTTAGTGAGGATAAAGAAGGAAAAGTATAGTTGGGATCCAAGGGTCATATTTGGAATAAGGAAGAATGAGAAGAGGAAGAGGATCATTTTTGGGAGATCGATCGATTTCTGCAGAGAGGAAAAAAGGGAACGGATGCAGAGCAAAAGTTAAGAGACCTCGGAGGAATCTTCATCTAAGGTAAGGATGGGGTTCTTTAATCTCTAAGGGTTGCATAATGTTTGTATGAGGGTAAATAAACCATTAGGATCATCCATATGTGTTGTTTGTGTTGATTTGGGGATTGGGGTTTTGCGTGTCGGAAGTTTTGATAAGGGGAAGAATGCACAAATTTATCGGTTGAAATGTGATTTATGTATTTCCTACTTGTTTGTATGTTAATATGTGATTATATGTGTGTTTTGGACTGAATTAGGAGTGAATTAGGGAAGAATTGAGGTCTGAGTTGTGCAGAATTGCAATCGCAAGATTGCTGATCCTGCCAAATTCGTCAGGCAAAAGGAAATCCTCCAGGCAAAAATCCGCCAGATGGTCGCCAGGCGAATCGAGAGGCGAGCGAAGGGTGAAAAATAGGGGTTTTTGGATTTTGTATGGAGAAGGAGATTCGCCACTGCTCCGCCAGGTGAACATGAGGCGAAAGGGGAATCTGCCAGGCGAAAGGAAAATCTGCCAGGTGAAAATTCGCCAGATGGTTGCCAGGAGAAAATTCGCCAGATGGTCGCCAGGCGAGCATCAAGCAAACAGAGCTGAGACGAACCAAATTTTCTGAAACTTTAAAAATTCGTATCTTTTGATCCGTAGGTCCATTTCAGTCGCCGTTCGAAGCGTTGGAAAGCTGGTTTCATATAATTTTTGTTAAAATTAATTTCAGTACCATAATTCCAACCATTTGACATGTTAATTGGGTTTTGTGTCGTTGTGGTATGTGTTGTAGTCGTGGATGATCGTTGTTGTGTTGTAAGTCGAATTGATGGATTCGGTAGTGTGCATGCGTGTGGTAGTTGTTGATCATTGTTGTTGTATGAGTTGGCAGGTATTAACTACGTTTTGTATAATTGTAGTGTGATGTATTTGACGCATTGATAATCATATGCATGTAGTTGTCGTTGTATTTTGTTGTTGAGTTAGTGTATGTAGTTGTTGTTGTATGTAGTTGTTGCTGTATATGGCTAATGTTGTATGTAGTTATTGCCATATCTGGCTGTTGTTGTATATAGTTGTTGTTGTATGTAGTTGTTGTTGTATGTAGTCGTTGTGGTATGATTTTGTTGAGCTGTTACAGCCTTGTTGTTGCATGGTGCCTAGCACTTGTGTGGTATGATGATTAATGTAAATATCATTATACGTTATATCATATGTTATTGTTGTGTGGTGTCGTTGTATGCATGACATGTTGCATAAGTGTGGGATAAGCCGTGTGCCCAGGTGGGGTGTGAGCGTCTTATCCGGATTCTTTAACATAGAATAGTTGTTGAGGTAATCGTGTGCCTATGTGGGGTGTGAGCGATTACGGGTGATCGTGTGCCCATGTGGGGTGTGAGTGATCACGAATGTTGTGTGCCGATGTGGGGTGTGAGCGACTATTATGACGTCCCGACCGGGATTGTGACCATGAAACAGGGGTCGATATGACGTCCCGACGGGGATTGTGACCATGAAACAGGGGTCGATATGTCGTCCCGACGAGGATTGTGACCATGAAACAGGGATCAATATGACGTCCTTACGGGGATTGTGACCATGAAACAAGGGTCGATATGACGTCCCGACGGGGATTGTGACCATGAAACAAGAGTCGATATGACGTCCCAACGGGGATTGTGAACATGAAACAGGGGTCGATATGATGTCCCGACGGGGATTGTGACCATAAAACGGGGGTCGAATTGGTACCACATGCATTGAGTCGAGTCCTGGGTCTCATTGCATTGCATTATGTATGTTGATTATCTATTTTGTTGGAAGTGCTAGTTGTGCTGTTGTGGTGTAATGATTTGGAAATGCTAGTTGTGCTGATGTGGTGTAATGATAGGATAGATTGTGTAATGTTTTATGTTCTTTCATACTTATATTATGCATTTCTTATGTGATTGTGAGAATCTCACCCCTTCTGTTTGAATGTTGCCTCCACGTGGGTAACATGCATATACGCAAGTTTAGTGTGGAGTTAGAGTTAGCGAAGACGAAGTCTTCTCTTTTGGGTTATCGAGCCGAGTCTGCTCTGATTGTAACACTGGGTTGTCAGAACGCTTAGAGTCCTTTACTTTATTATGTGTCATTACTCTTTTCTTTGATGATGTCATGTGTGTTTAAACATGTTTCAGACTTTGTCAAATTTCCGCTGCTATAGAAATGTTTAAATAACATGTTTTAATTACGATGTTGATGTATTACTGATATTACACATGGGAAGTTGATCATTTGAAAGTAGCATCCTAAATCTATATGTGTTATTTTACTATGATATTTTGTTATTATTTGTCGCGGGGGTTTAGGGTGTTACAAAGTGGTATCAGAGCAGGTCGGTCCGTCCAACCAAGTTGTCGAGTCGTTGTCAGGTGACAGTTGAATACTGTCGATGTTGTTTATTTCTTAGTACCTGATATGTGTGTGAAACACTATAAGTGCTTTCTTGGGTTCTAATCCCTTGTCTGCAGAGTGAGAATGAGATAAGTGGGGGAGAAGCTTGTGTTTCTATGAGAAGCTTCGGGTGTGGAGTGTTGGCTTAGTGTGTCGTTGGTGGCAAGAGTGCAATTGTTGAGTGGGACAGTGTTGTTCTGTTGTTGGAAAGATCGGATAGCATGTCACTGCATGAGGAAGTGCAATTTTGGATTGTTCACCTGTTGCCTCCTTGTGAGGGGGGAAGGCAACGTTTTGGCTAGAGGTCGGGTCAGTGAGGTGTGGAATATCACGACGTGTTTCCTAAGGATGGGCGCAGTTTGTCTTCAGTTGGAACAAGAGGATATTATTTTGGGACGCGTTGGTAGGATCTAAACCTTGTGTTTATCAATAGTTGGATGAGTAGGGCAGTGTGCTGCTGATATCAAGAATGTAGGAGTTGTGAGAGTGTGTTGTTTCTAAAACGGAACGAAATATAGAGGGAATGCTTGTGTTAACTAAGGATTGTGCCTTAGATAGCTTGGGCACAAGGTGCGAGGAACACTAATATAGTTTGGTAAGGATGGTTTATGCCTCCATCATGATTGTCGACTGTCTATTGACAAATTGAGGAACTGATCACCCTCAATCTCTTATTGATAGTAGACGGGATCATGCGGGATGAAATAGACGTATCTGGTCGACTTAGATGGTGTTTTCAGTGAATTGATTGGGGTAAGCAAAGTGCTTACCGATCGTTTTGATGAGCCGATGCAGATTCTTATATATCTGAAGCTGAGACAGATTTGAGGTTTTGTACGTTGGTAAGTTGGGGTGTCCCTAAGAGAGAGTGATCTTGTATTGTTGATGGTTGCTTCTCAGGGAGTAGAGAGTGGACTTAACTTTGACGGAAGTGAAGAGTTAAAGTTATACCTGCTAAGTAAGTAGAAGAACTCATAGGGGATAAGGTTCATATGTTTGCTAAGTTGCGATGATGGTGTTCTGGAGATTATCAGTAAAGTCACAAGGATGAACTGCCAGTTGTGCGTGAGTTCAGACGTGTTTTTGGATGACGTATCGGATGCGCCACGAAAGATAGAGGTGGAATTCTCTGTTGATCGTGTCCCTGGTACCATATTTTATGGCATCATACATGATCTTGGCGTTAGAATTAGTAGAACTGGAAGAACAGTTAAATAATTTATTAGAAAGAAGATTTGTGATACCAAGGGTGTCGCTGTGGAGAGCTTCAGTATTGTTAGTCGAGAAATGGAGGATAGTATGAGGCGGTGTGTTAATTATTGAGTAATATGGAAACCACAGTAGTATTCTAGATAACTTGAGTTTTGAATTGTGACGAATCACCGATGATTAAAGTTTCTTGATGGTATTACCTTGTTGTGGGTTGAAATCTCGTGTCAATAGAAACTTTGAGTGGGTCGAAACCCCGTAAGAAGAATTGAGGTGGAATGTGGTAACCAGAACCAGAGGTTGTTAAGCTATTTTGGATAAATTGTTTCGAACTCAGGATGAATTTCGAAGGTTGCGTATGTTATGGTTATAGTAGTATTACTCCTGCATCTCTATCATTAGAGCGTGTTAAACTGATGTTAAACGGTTGTTTGTTGATAGGGGGTTATTCTACTGATGGACATAAATGAGATTGGTGTATTGTTTGATGGGGAGGCACTCCAGTGGATGAGTGTGTTTTTGATGCAGATTGATAATTATCCAAAGTGCTTAAGGATAGGTGTCCACTTTCAGGAATAGATGACTTGGAATCTTTGGAACTTGGTTTGGAGTATTGCGACATGGGGAAGATGTTGTTCGGCGCTTGTAATGCACTTGGGGTGTGTGTGGGGAGTATGAATCGTATCTTCCGTACCTAATCTGATAAGTTTGAAGTAGTGTTCGTTGGTGTATGTTGATCTACTATAAAGTCAGAAGAAGGACGTGTAGAGTATTTGAGAATTGAGTTACTAGTATTGAAGAGAGAGAGATGAAGTTTTATGCTAAGTTATCAAAGCATGATTTTTGGTTGATAAGGATGAGTTTCTTGGTTATGTATTTCAGATAAGAGTGTTGTCGTGGATCCGTCCAAAGTAGATGCAGTTCTACAATGAGGATGCTCCGAAATTGGATAAGAAGATTAGAGGATTTTTGGACTCAATGGGTAATTACCGCAGATTATGGAAGGTTCTTCCAAGTTAGCATTTTATCTCAGTTGCATTACGAAGAGTAAGTCAATTGTGTGGAAATGGTTGTTGTGAGGAAAGTTTCAGAGAGCTGAAGTAGAAGTTGACTACGGCTCCAGTTTTGATTCTGCCTGATCCTAATAACCATTTGTGGGACATTGGGAGGTGGTTGTGATGAGTTTAGGCAGTGTACTAATGTAAGATGGCGAAGTCGTAGCTTATGCTTTACGACAATTGAGGATTCATGAAAGGGTCTACCCTGTTCGAGATTTGGGATTGGCTGAGGATGCAATTGTGTTGAGGATCTGGAGGTATTATTTTATGGATCTAGATTCGAAGTGTTTAGTGATCACAAGAGTGTAACACTCTGGTTTGTTCAGAAGGAATAGTGTATGAGACGACGAGGATGGTCGGGATTTCTGATGAGTTATGACCGTGGCTCGAATGATCCTATTGACAAAGTTAATGTCGTTCATGATGGATTAAGTTGAAAGTCTTTTCATAAGTTTGCTTTGATGGTTAGAGAATTACAGTTGATTAGCATTCCAAAGACTTATATATGGTGTGTGAGCTGGCGCAATAGAGGGAGAGGTTGGGAATATAGATGGTGAATGATGACTTCCTGGTGAATATTAGAGAGAGTCAGAGGTTAGATGAAAAATTGGTGGATGTGATAGTTGCGAGTAATCAGAGTGCGAGCAGAAGCGTGACGTAGCACAGTTCGTGTATGCGTGCATGACTTGTAAGAGTTCAGAGGTTGGACGTTATGATCTGCAGGAATGGAAGTGATGTGGTGAACGGTTACAATGTTAATCATGTACTACTAGTTATATGCTCGATTGTTGAATCGTAGAATTGTTGTTTTAATGATTGTGTGACCATGAGGGTGGTGTACAAGTTATGTTGAAATGGTTAGGACGACGTTGTGTCATGGAACTTTATGTTCTTAGCTTTGTCGTTGCCTCGTTTCCTATGGTGGTGGTCCGAGTGCGAGTAGCTAATTCCTGGGATGAGGAATTAAGGGAGTGTTAACTATGGTAATGGTACGATTGTGTGGTGCTCTGGTTCAAGAGTGAACGTGTGGGTGTGTAACTCGGTTATTCGTTGCGTCTTGAGTTGTTTGTCGAGTACATTGTGTAGACATTGCACCTTGTTGTTGTTATTAATGAGGCAGCTGTGGTTCGGTTATGCGTAGTGCTGTTTTTACGATGTGGAAGTAGAGTGCAGGATGCGAGGGTCGTATTCGGAGTTGCTCGCATGAAGTAAATTTTTGAGGACGAAAATATTCTAAGTGGGGGAGAGTTGTAACGCCCCAAAATAATCGGAATATTTATTTGAATTTTATTATAGATATTCGCGATTTTGATGGAATATTTTGATACCTACTGGCTTGGGTTGTGGAGTAATCGATGATGTTAAGGGGTTGCTGAGAGTATTTAGAAGTTGTGAGGTGTTAATAATATTTTGGTAATAATAATATGATTATATGATATATATTATCATTATTATTATTATTATTATTTTAAAAATAAAAGGAAAGGCAAAGTGTTCCTTTTGTGGTGGTTAGTGAGGAAAAAGAAGGAAAAATATAGTTGGGGTCCAAGGGTCATATTTGGAATAAGGAAGAATGAGAAGAGGAAGAGGATTATTTTTGGGAGATCGATCGATTTCTGCAGAGAGGAAAAAAGGGAACGGATGCAGAGCAAAAGCTTAGAGACCTCAGAGGAATCTTCATCTAAGGTAAGGGTGGGGTTCTTTAATCTCTAAGGGTTGTATAATATTTGTATGAGGGTAAATAAACCATTAGGATCATCCCTATGTGTTGTTTGTGTTGATTTGGGGATTGGAGTTTTGCGTGTCGAAAGTTTTGATAAGGGGAAGAATGCACAAATTTATCGATTGAAATGTGATTTATGTATTTCCTACTTGTTTGTATGTTAATATGTGACTATATGTGTGTTTTTGGACTGAATTGGGAGTGAAATTGGGGAAGAATTGAGGTCTGAGTCGTGCAGAATCGCAATCGCAAGATTACTGATCCTGCCAAATTTGCCAGGAAAAAGGAAATCCGCCAGGCAAAAATCTGCCAGATGGTTGCCAGGAGAAAATCCGCCAGATGGTTGCCAGGCGAATCGAGATGCGAGCGAAGGGTGAAAAATAGGGGTTTCTGGATTTTCTATGGAGAAGGAGATTCGCCACTGCTCTGCCAGGCGAACATGAGGCGAAAGGGGAATCCGCCAGGCGAAAGGAAAATCCTCCAGGAGAAAATCCTCCAGATGGTTGCCAGGCAAAAATTCGCCAGATGGTCACCAGGCGAGCGTCAAGCGAACAGAGCTGAGACGAACCGAATTTTCTAAAACTTTAAAAATTCGTATCTTTTGATCCGTAGGTCTATTTTAGTCGCCGTTTGAAGCGTTGGAAAGCTGGTTTCATATACTTTTTGTTAAAATTAATTTCAGTACCATAATTCCAACCATTTGACACGTTAATTGGGTTTTGTGTCATTGTGGTATGTGTCGTAGTCGTGGATGGTCGTTGTTGTTGTGTTGTAAGTCGAATTAATGGTTTCGGTAGTGTGCATGTGTGTGGTAGTTATTGATCGTTGTTGTTGTATGAGTTGGTAGGTATTAACTGCGTGTTGTATATTTGTTGTGTGATGTATTTGACGCATTGATAATCATATGTATGTAGTTGTCGTTGTATTTTGTTGTTGAGTTGTTGTTGTATGTGGCTGTTGTTGAATGTAGTTGTTGCTGTATGTGGCTGTTGTTGTATGTAGTTGTTGCTGTATGTGGCTATTGTTGTATGTAGTTGTTGTTGTATCTAGTCGTTGTGGTATGTTGTTGTTGAGCTGTTACAGCCTTGTTGTTGCATAATGCCTAGCACTTGTGTGGTATGATGATTAAGGTAAATATCATTATACGTTATATCATATGTTGTTGTTGTATGGTGTTGTTGTATGCATGACATGTTGCATAAGTGTGGGATAAGCCGTGTGCCCAGGTGGGGTGTGAGCGTCTTATCCGGATTCTTTAACATAGAATTGTTGTTGAGGTAATCGTGTGCTCATGTGGTGTGTGAGCGATTACGGGTGATCGTGTGCTCATGTAGGGTGTCAGCGATCACGAATGTCGTGTGCCCATGTGGGGTGTGAGCGACTTTTATGACGTCCCGAAGGGGATTGTGACCATGAAACAGGGGTCGATATGACGTCTCGACGGGGATTGTGACCATGAAACAGGGGTCGATATGACGCCCCGACAGGGATTGTGACCATGAAACAGGGGTCGGTATGACGTCCCGACGGGGATTGTGACCATGAAACAAGGGTCGATATGACGTTTCGACGGGGATTGTAACCATGAAACAGGGGTCGATATGACGTCCTGACGGGAATTGTGACCATGAAACAGGGGTCGATATGACGTCCCGATGGGGATTGTGAGCATGAAACAAGGGTCGAATTGGTACCACATGCATTGAGTCGAGTCATGGGTCTCATTGCATTGCATTATGTATGTTGATTATCTGTTTTGTTGGATGTGCTAGTTGTGCTGTTGTGGTGTAATGATTTGGAAATGCTAGTTGTGCTGATGTGGTGTGATGATAGGGTAGATTATGTAATGTTTTATGTTCTTTCATACTTATATTATGCATTTCTTATGTGATTGTGAGAATCTCACCCCTTCTGTTTGATTGTTGCCTCCACGTGGGTAACGTGCAGATACACAAGTTTAGTGTGGAGTTGGAGTTAGCGAAGACGAAGTCTTCTCTTTTGGGTTATCGAGTCGAGTCTGCTCTGATTGTAACACCGGGTTATCGGAACGCTTAGAGTCCTTTACTTTATTATGTGTCATTACTCTTTTCTTTGATGATGTCATGTGTGTTTAAACATGTTTCAGACTTTGTCAAATTTCCGATGCTATAGAAATGTTTAAATAACATGTTTTAATTAAGATGTTGATGTATTACTGTTATTACACATGGGAAGTTGATCAGTTGAAAGTAGCATCCTAAATCTATATGTGTTATTTTACTCTGATATTTTGTTATTATTTGTCGCGGTGGTTTAGGGTGTTACAATAGGTATGTGGACAAATTCTGTAAACCTAAGGGGTTGCGAGGTGAGTCTTCAGGTGCTGGTACTGATGCCGGCGCAGGTGTAGCTGATGGTTCGAGTGGTTCTGGATCTTAAGGATATTACCCGTATTAGCAAGAGATATGCCAGTTCAACTGGGACTGGAAGGCGGCTTCTCTGCGTGCCATGATGGATTTGCACGATTCTATGCTGGTGTTGCAGCTGCAGATTCGAGAGCCCTCCGTGGATCACTCTATGATGACTAGGGAGCAATTTCTAGCTCATGCTGGTTGACCTGAGGCCAGACCGGTTTATGGAGGGGGAGCAGAGGCAGCTGAGTCTAAGGATGTTAATACTGATGCGGATGATGATGATGATCAGGTTGTGGAGGTTTCTGGATCTGAGTCTGGTGAGGAGGAGATTGAGGAGTCTGGTTCTGAGTCCGAAGAGGACTAGTTTTGACGATGTCATTTTGTGCTCCCTTTGATCTTCAAAGTGAAGTTTTCTTATTATGTTTTTTGTATCAGTTTTTATTATTGTACTTCATCCACTATGTGGATTATTTTGGGATATTTGATGTACTTTGTACCTTGGTGAGGTACTGATGACTTTTGTTGGTGTTTATACACCATAACATTATTACTATTATTATTAGTATTTTGTTTTTCAGTTGAATTTGTTCAGTTTTCATTTTTATTTTCGTATTTTTTGTTATTAAGAGTTGAATTCTTCAGTTAACGAATGTTCAACTCTTAAATTGTTGGTATGCTTTTTATTGTGTTATGTTGGTATGCTTGTGGAAATTTAATGTTTCCATTTTTTGGTGTTGAATTGAAAGAATTTTAGGATGGTGATTGTTGTTCATCAAAGAAGAATCTTCCAAGTTTGGATGGAAATGATAGTACTTAAGCATGTAATTGTTGGCAAGGTACATGGTTACCTATTTCTAGAATTTAGAATGTGTTAGAACTTCTTGTCTTTGTGCAAATGTAATTTTGTTTCTTGTTGCAACTTTGTTGATTGCTTATGTCACTTAGGTCCCAAAACCAAAATGGTGAGAAACCACCATGGTCTACTATATGCATAAGATTGCTGATGAATTTTGTCTTATACTTTTAATTCATGCTTTATCTTATGATTTGTGTGATTTTGTGGAAGCATTAGAAATGATCAAGGCATTTGTTGATAATGAGCACAACCATTTCCAAACAGTGATTTACCTGTGAGTAGTTAGTATTCGTTAGCCCTTGGAGCCTAAACAGTTTAGATCTCGTCTTAGTGATGAACTTTGAGTATGTACATAATTTAAAAATCAAGTTCATCATTGAATTTTTGAGAGTTTCTAAAATTTTTTCTTCTTGAACCTTGGAACATTGTCTTTATTGATTTCCTTGCCTTAAAAAGCAAGGAGCGTTCACTTAAGGTTTAGTTGAAAATAAGTTAGGGAGAATGAAAAAGAAGAATGGTAAATTGCTCAAACTTTTGAAAAATTTCAAGCAAGCATGAAAAGAAAAAGAAAAAGTAAATATGAATGTGAAAAACAAAGAAAAAGAATGCTTGCTTGAAAGATAAAAATAGAGACCAAATAATTGTGCATAAAGAAGTTTGAGAAGGTTTGTGATAAAGGAATGAAAATGGTGAATGAAGTTGAGATGTGTGAATACCTTGTATAGTGAATGTTGTTTTGCATCAGAAATTTCGATTCAATGGCCTTTAGAAATGTCCCTTTATTGTTAACCCGACCAAGCTACAACCTTAAAATCCCTTAGTGATCTTTTTGCTTCCATGATTTCTTTATTGATTGTTTAGATATTGTATGAATTGGTTTGTATTTGCATCATTTGTCAGATGGGCGAAATTGCCCCGCGTTTGTAAGCGCGTTTTTCCTTCAATTCTTTTTCGAAGAGGAGTGTTAGAGTGATATGAGCATGATAGTTTAGTTGTTGCTTGAAATATTGGCTGATATTTGTTTAAGAATCAAGTTCTTTTGCATTGTTCGATTCTAGGAATTTGTAATCGTTGCTTGTTTGCAATTGTTGTTTATTTGAGCCTTAAATATTTTCTTGGTTGAGTTAAATGCTTGAGCAAATCCTCTTGTTTTCAATGAGAGGCATACTTTGCTTGAGGACAAGCAAAGAGTTAGTTGGGGAGAGTTTGTTAGATGTCAAACATATCTTATGTTTCTTATTAATACTTGGCATTTTTCAACTCTTTTATGTTGAATTGTTGGATTTTATTCTTGAATTATTGTCATTCTTCAAATATTGTGAAAATACCTTTGGTGCTTGTAATGTGTGTGTTAGAGTGCAGAAAAAGGCATGAATTTATCAAAGAAGTAAGACACAAAGAAAGGATCCAAGTTGCCAAAGAAATGAAGAAACTTTAGTAAGTTCGATTTGCGAACTTGCCAACGAATGTTCGATGGGCGAACATCTGGAGAAGCTCCAGCGAACACTCCCAGAATTTGGGCAGTAAGAAAAGGGACATAAGTTCGCTTTGCGAACTTTACAGCGAATGTTCACTGATTCATCGCTCCAGCGAAGTCCTGGCGAAGGACACCAAGGATGAGGCAGTAGCTAAAGGGACCTAAGTTCGCTTTGCAAAATAGTAAGTGAATAGTTTGCTTTGCGAATAATTATTTGCATTGCGAACTTATGCAGAAACTCAGAGGCGGTTTAACAGATCAGAGGCACCTCAGGTGCCTATTTAGTAGTTCACTAGGCGAATAAAAATTTCGCAGTGCGAACTTGGCAGATTTCAAGTGATGTATAAATACACTTTTTGATATTTCTTGGGATCATAACTTATTTTTCTCACACAAAAACCTAAGTTTCTGACTTTTGTTCATCCAAGAGTGATATTTCACCAAGAGAAGCTGGATTTGCACCCGATCTTGATTATTCAACGCGAATGCTTTTTCATCTCCTCCCGATTCTTGTGATACAAGCTACCATGACTATGTGTAGCTAAACACATCTTGTGTCAAGATTAGTGGTAGGTAATCCATCATTTTGTATGTATTGATCTTGATATTTAGTTTGTGAACTTTGTTGATGATTAATATATGGTGAAAAACTTTGTTTGTATGGTATATATTTTGTTTTGGTTCATGATTGAGAAATATGTTCTAAGACATGACCTAAGTTTTAATCCATGAACAATCATGAGGCTAGAGTTTGTTTTGAGAGTTGATGTTCATAAATATTGATCTTGAATGTTATCATATTGATAGTTAGAGTGAGAGATCATCTAAGGATCAATATGATAAATCCCACAACAAGTGTTAGAGATAAACTTGTTGAGAGGATATGTGATTATATTCATCGTTAATAAGTTCACATACTTTATCGAGTAAATACGTATAAAACGGATTATCGGACCCTAATCTTGGCATGTTTTTTCCAAACCTTTAAAACCAAATTTCTTTACCGTTGTCATTAAATTCTTATGCAAACAATCCGTTACAAATCAACCAAAATATTTGTTACTCTAAGTTTAAAATGATTTCGACTATAGAACGACGATAATATCCATACAATCCCCGTGGATACGATAAAACACCCTCCGAAATACTTTTCAACACAAGGACTGTAGAGATTTCTCCGAAAACGATCAAGGCTCTGCACTTGTACAAAGAAATCTTCAACATCTCTTGGACCACTGTTGGCTCCCAATCTACGAGGATGAAGACACGTATCAAGTTAGCATAACATATGGAAACCCCGATAGACACCAAAGTTGTGACATCTGATTACTAGAAACAATTTGGTAAAGATGCACTGCATATAAATTGGGTACGGTCGGGTGCCACCTCACAACTATGAACGCTGTGGAATATGTTCAGAAAATAACCAAGGATGCTACCTCGTGCGAGCAGCTCTTCAGCATCAGGTAAACCGAAGGGAAACTCAACCATGCTTGAATTTTCAGTCAATCAACATGGTGAAAAGTTGCCTCCCTGTTCAAAACAAGGTCCGAGGACTACTAGATAAAAGCATTGTCACAATCTCCGACAAAAGAGACCATGTCAATCATGGAATTACCGAGGATGTTTTCACCATAATTCCTCAGCTCAATGAGTCAAAAATCCCTCTTGACAGTAGAAAAGTATCTGACATTCCTAACCTGGAACCGATTGTGGTTACTTATGATGGTTAAAATGCCCAAAAAATCCCATGTGGTTATCTACCTGCCAGGCCTGATGCCTTACAAGTCAGAGAAAGTTATTCCATACAAGTATGGTGCGACTACAATAGAAGATGGAAAAGAAATTACACTACCATCAGTTGTCAACATTGCTGATATCAGTCGAGTCACCCGAAGTGACCGAATCTTCAACGGAGGAGTTGGAGAAGCTGCAAAAGAAAAGGAACCACAAGCTAAAAGTCCTAATCAACAAATTGGTCAATCCAGCGACACGGAACCTATAAAGAACAACGATGAAATGCTAAAGCTCATCCAGAAAAGCGAGTACAACATGGTGGATCAATTGTTACAAACTTCTTCTTAGATATCCATTTTATCCCTCCTACTCAGTTCAGAAGCTCACAGAGAAGCTCTAAAAAAATTCTTGAAACAGGCCTTTGTAGAACAAGATGTGATAGTAGGGAAATTTGACAGCATTATCTCCAACATCACTTCCTGCAATAATTTGGGTTTCAGTGATGAAGAACTTCCAGAGGAAGGCAAGAATCATAACATGGCACTTAATATCACAGTCAATTTCTAGGATGATGCGTTAGCCAGCGTACTGGTAGATACATGTTCATCCTTGAACGTCATGCCAAGATCAACTCTGGGACGATTATCTTTTCAAGGTACTCCGATGAAAGGTAGTGAGATCATCGTCAAGGCTTTTGACAGATCCAGGAAAACAGTTATCGGGGAGGTCGATCTTTCCATAACCATCGGTCCTTACACTTTCCAAGTCACTTTCCAGGTCATGGACATCCGAGTGGCATACATCTGTTTATTGGGACGACCTTGGATACATGAAGCAGGGGCAGTCACTTCGACACTTCACCAGAAGCTGAAGTTTGTCAAGAACGACAAGTTGGTCACAGTATGCGGAGAACAAGCTTTAATCGTGAGCAACCTATCATCATTTTCATAATTAGAACCAGAGGAGGTTGTTGGAACTCAATTTTAGGCGCTCTCGGTGAGCAATGAGAATCACCAAGACAAAGGAACGTCAATTTCCTCGTACAAAGACGCTCTCCAAATAATGGGGAGTGGTAACATAAAAGGATGGGGGCAGATTGTAATTCCTGCTGATAACAAGACAAGAAAAGGTCTCAGTTTTTCTCCAACATGTACCCAAACTACAAAAAAGAACGAAAGCTTTCGTCCCACTCAGGATTTATTCCACATTGGAGGATTCTTCCACCCGATTTCTCAAGAAGTCCACACCATCGAGGAAAACAACTCTTCTGATACAAATGAAGAGTGGAAATTTTATCTCAACGATGAAGGATATATATCTCAGGAAGAAACGTATATTCCATTTTGCTCTCCAAAGCAAAGTCCTAGATTTATACCGAGATCAGACTTCAGAATGATCTATAGAGATTGTGATCCCGAAGGATGTCGTGCTCCACCCAACTCATTAGAGGAAGATACTCTGATGAAGGATAACTTTGACTATAACTCGTACGATCCCATGGATGATTTGCCTATCTGGAAGCCTTACATGGAAGACTCGGGGCAAAAGAGTCAGCCGGATAATGCATATCTGCTGAATGATATTGAGGAAAATACACCTGTTCTCCCAGAGTCATGGAATCCTTACCCAGAACATTCTGAGAATGTCCAACGCCACATAGATGAATTTGCAAAGATCGCAGGACAAGAATTTATCAACTTTGCATTTTCTGAGGTCAATGTCATTGACGAAGATGACTCATCTATTCCCACAGAAACTTGGGATACTTTGGGGTAGCCAAGCGGCAGGAACAAATTTCTAGTAAAATACACTGCTCCCGAAAGCTCTCACATCAGATACGAGGACATCTAGCCAACTGGATGGGGAGATTCCCTTGAGAATGAAAGTACTGTCGAAGATATAACATAAGAGTCCTCCTATGATAACTCTGCATGGGAAGAAGACTCTAGTAATCCCACTCCGCCAAAAATAAGTGTTGTTACTGAAGATAAACCAAGAAGAAAGATACCAGACTTTGTCGCCAATGGGTCGCGGTCGATGTCCCAAATGCCGTTCATAAATCAAAGTAATTGTCACGTCTTTGTTTTGACCTTTCACTTTGCCCGGGTGAAAAGGATGTTTTATGGGGTTTGCTTTTTTGTAAATGTCCCTTTTCGCTTTGCCCAAAGCGAAAGAGTTTTGTTTTATAGGTTTGTGTTTCTAGAACCGACAAATCATGAATAATTAATGCCATTCTTAATTCCTGCATTTATTGCAATTTTCACTTTTCGCTTTTCCAGAAAATGGCAATCCTAAAACACAACCCGAAATAAAAACAAACATTTTCAAAAAATATACACTGCACACACTTTTGTATTCTCTCTGCCTTTTCTAAAAAGAAATCATCACTTTGTGCAGATTACTTGTTTTAAACCCCATTGAAATATACGATCCAATGCCTTCTCCCAACATTGAGTTCCCGATATTTGAAGCCGAAGAAGAAGGGGACGAAGAAATTTCGGATGAGAACTCTCGACTACTCAGACAAGAGGAAAGGTCCATTGAACCTTATAAAGAGCCGTTGGAAATAGTTAATTTGGGTTCAGAAGAAGAAATGAAAGAAGTTAAGATTGGAGCACTGCTCAGTCCAATTGTCAGAGAAGGCTTGATAATGCTTCTCAAAGAATTTCCGGATGCGTTTGCTTGGTCCTACCAAGACATGCCAGGGTTGGATACCAGCATAGTGGAACATCACTTTCTGCCGAAATCATAATGTCCTCCGGTAAAACAAAATTTTGAGGAGGACTCACCCTAATATGGCCATCAAAATTAAGGAAGAAGTGCAGAAACTGATCGACGAAAGTTTCCTTGCCACCCCAGAATATCCTCAATGGCTAGCCAACATAGTGCCACTTCCCAATAAAGACGGAAAAGTCAGATTTTGTGTAGACTATAGGGATTTAAACAAAGCAAGCCCGAAGGATGACTTTCCCCTACCGCACATTGACATGCTGGTTAACAGCACAACAAAATTCAAAGTATTCTCCTTCATGGATGGATTCTCGGGCTATAATCAAATCAGAATGGCGCCAGAAGACATGGAGAAAACTTCATTCATCACCCTATGAGGCACCTTTTGTTACAAAGTAATGCCGTTTGGTCTAAAGAATGCAGGAGCAACTTATCAAAGGGCGATGACAACTCTGTTTCACGACATGATACACAAAGAAATCGAAGTATATGTCGATGGCATGATTGTCAAATCTAAAACAGAAGAAGAACACGTGGAACACCTATCAAACTTATTTCAGCGTTTGAGAAAATACAAACTCCGCTTGAATCCCAATAAGTGTACATTTGGTGTTCGTTCAGGAAAACTCTTGGGATTCATCATCAGCCAGAAAGGAATTGAGGTTGATCCCGATAAAGTCAAGGCCATTCAAGAAATGCCTACTCCAAAGACTAAAAAATAAGTAAGAGGATTTTTGGGACGTCTGAATTACATCTCAAGATTCATATCCCTTATGACCGCGACAAGCACGCCAATCTTCAAGCTACTAAGGAAGAACCAAAGCTGCATATGGACAAAAGATTGCCAAAAAGCTTTTGACAACATCAAAGAATATCTGTTGAATCCACCGATTCTGTCTCCTCCAATGGAAGGAAGACCACTGATCATCTACTTAACAGTTTTGGAAGACTCCATGGGTTGTGTGCTTGGAAAACAAGACGAAATAAAGATAAAGGAGTATGCCATTTATTACTTAAGCAAGAAGTTCACGGATTGTGAAACTTTATACACTATGCTCGAGAAAACTTGTTGCGCTCTGGTTTGGGCAGCTAAACGTCTTCGCCAGTACATGATTTGTCACACTACTTGCTTAATCTCCGAAATGGATCCGATCAAGTACGTCTTTAAAAAACCTACTTTAACAGGAAGGATTGCTCATTGGCAGATGTTGTTATCAGAATAGGACATCGAGTACCATGCTCAAAAAGCTGTCAAAGGAAGTGTTTTAGCCAATCATTTGGCTTATCAAACGATTGAAGATCAAGAATCAATCAAATTTGACTTCCCAGACGAGGATGTCATGTACCTGAAAATGAAAGATTGCGATGAACCGCTACCAAGCGTAGGGCCAGAGCCAAGATCCAAATGGGGACTAATACTCGACGGAGTTGTCAACGTTTATGGAAATGGAATTGGGGAAATCATCGTAACACCTCAGGGTACCCATATTCCTTTCACCACTAGATTGACATTCAAATGTACAAACAATGAGGCCGAATACAAAACTTGTATCACGAGTCTCGTAGAAGCCATCGACTTAAGGATAAAGGACTTGGATGTGTTTGGAGACTCAGCCCTGGTTATAAATCAGATCAAAGGAGAGTGGAACGCATATCAACCAGGATTGATTCCTTACAAAGACTATGCAAGAAGGTTGTTACCTTTCTTTAACAAGATTTATTTTCATCACATTCCTCGTGAAGAGAACAACATGGCTGGCGCATTGGCTACTCTATCCTCCATGATTGTTGTGAATCGATGGAACGACGTACCCAAGATTGACATAATGCGCCTTGATAGGCCCGTTTACATATTTGCAGTTGAAGTAGTCATAGATTACAAACCAGTGTATCAGGATATCAAATGCTTTCTTCAAAAACAATAATACTCGTCTGGGGCATCAAGAAAAGATAGGAAGACCCTCAGAAGACTGGCTGGCAACTTGTTCCTAAACAATGATATACTCTACGAGAGAAACTTCGACACGGTTTTGCTCAGATGTATGGAAAAACATGAAGCAAACATGCTAGTGAAAGAGATTCACGAAGGATCTGGCACTCATGCTAGTGGACACACAATGGCAATGCTAGTGAAAGAGATTCACGAAGGATCCTTTGGCACTCATGCCAGTGGACACACAATGGCAAGAAAAATTCTGAGAGCAGGATATTATTGGCAGACAATGGAATCTAATTGCTACAAGTACGTGAGGAAATGTCACAAGTGTCTGATACGCCGATAAAATTCATGTACCTCCAATGCTTCTCAAGGTTCTTTCTTCTCCATGGCCGTTTTCTATATGGGGAATTGACATGATTGGCATGATTGAACCCAAAGCTTCAAATGGACATCGGTTTATCCTGGTATCCATTGATTACGTCACCAAGTGGGGAAAAGCAGTATCATACACCAATGTGACCAGACAAGTGGTGGTCCGATTTATCAAGAACAATCTCATATGCTATTATGGAGTTCCAAGCCAAATCATTATTGATAATGGATCGAACCTGAACAACAAGATGATGAAAGAGTTGTGTACTGAGTTTAAAATTGAACACCATAACTCATCTCCCTACCGACCTAAGATGAATGGAGCGATAGAAGCAGCTAACCAAAATATCAAGAAGATAATTCAGAAGATGGTTGTAACCTACAAGGATTGGCACGAGATGCTACCATTTTCTCTTCACGGTTATCGTACATTCGTCCGTACTTTAATAGGGGTAACCCCTTTCTTTCTAGTATATGCCATGGAAGCAGTGCTCCCCAAATAAGTAGAGATCCCATCAATAAGAATCTTGATGGAAGCCAAGCTAATGGAAGCTGAGTGGTGTCAGAGCAGATACGATGAACTGAATCTAATAGAAGAAAAGAGAATGATGGATTTATGCCATGGTCAGTTATATCAACAAAAGACGAAGAAAGCATTCGAAAAAAAAGTCCGACCCCGTGCCTTCAGAGAAGGAGACCTCGTGCTCAAGAAGATACAATCATTTCTCATTGATTCCAGGGGCATGTAGACTCCGAATTACGATGGCCCCTATGTTGTTAAGAAAGCCTTTTCAGGCGGTGCCTTAAGAATCACAACTATGGATGGAGAAGAGTTTACCTACCCCACAAATGTTAATGTAGTCAAGAAATACTTCACCTAAATTAAAAAAAACGTCTCGTTGGATTGAAAACCCGAAAGGGCGGTCCAGGCAAAAATTAGAGACATGAAAAAGAAAATAATCATCCCGAATGATTGAAAACCCGGAAGGGCAATCTAGGCAAAAGTTAAGGATTCATGGCAAGTAACTGCATCCGACAAGATTGGCTCCCCAGTGGCAACGTCATCTGTCGAGAAATCCTCATTCAAAGTCACTTTCAACAGAAGCTCAAAAATATCCTGAATTCAAAGTTGGTAGAAAGATAGCGGTCGTTATGTTTCAATGTAGCCCCCTTCCCTTTAAATTCGTTTTTTGTAAAATTCATACATACATCATGCATATTTGATTCATTTTCATGTTCATATTCATAATGCATAAGTTGTGTCATTCACTTTGGTGGTGTTTATTCCCCAAGTAAATGTCCTCTCTCTATTAGAGAAGTCAACCTTAGGCAGAAATGATGTACCTTTTTCTAAATCCCCACTGAGCTTGATCCTCGTGGAAGACTTTTCTTCAGTTTCCTTTCCATACTTGGATAGAATAAAACCCCAGTTTGAGTTCTTTCACTCATCAGGAAATGTCTTGATTAGACAATCTCTCTCCAGTTTATTCCTGGATTGAAGTCAGTCTTCGACCACCTTGATAACTTGAACCTCTGAAAGACAAGTAGCCATTTGGTTATATACCTTTGGAACTTCACTCATCACCAATGAAGATGATATTTTGCTTTCTCGGATTAAAGAAAATCCCCAGAGGAAGCTTCTCAACAGAAGACTCTTGGAAATACGGCAGTTTCTCCCCAAGAAATTTGCTTTCAATGGAGTCATCGGCACCTCAAAATTGGATTACATCACATGGCATCTCTCTGAAAAGAGGAAGTATGATGTAATTTCTCCAGCAAATGGCATCTCCCATAAGAGAAGTTTGCACACCTCTGCAATTCAGACAAATGGTCCCCACCAACAAGTCTGACATTAAAACTTTACTCATCCTATGGCATCCCTACGAATAAATCTCGAGGAGAAGTATGATGAAACACGTTTTTCCATCAAATGCATCTCCCCAACGAGAAGTTTGGTGAAAACCCTCACAAATAGCATTCATTGTCAAGAAAAGAACTCGACAAGAAGAAATTGAGACCAGTTCCGTGGCTGAAGACCAGAATTGAGGGAAGGTTTATTTCAAAAAAGAAACTGAGACTAGTTCCATGGTTGAAAACATGGATCGAGGGGAGGTTTATTTTAAAAGAAACTGATACCAGTTCCGTGGCTGAAGAACAGGTTCGAGGGGAGGTTTGTTTCAAAAAGAAACTGAGACCAGTTCCATGGCTGAAAACCAGGATCGAGGGGAGGTTACACCTTTTCCTAAGTGACCTTACTTAGCAAAATAAGATGGATGAGCAAATGTATACCATTCACAACCACAATCAAAATTTCGGGTCTTATGATATTTAATCCTCTTTTACCTTGAATGTCCGTACGCCTTCGCCATTCACACCTTCAGGTCCAAGAAGATTAAATAGGGGCATCTGTCATACACTAAATTCTGAACACAAGGTTCCACATCATTGTGAAAATCATCACCACAATATGGATGTACCTTCATACCTCATCAATCCTCTTAAAGATTGTTGAGCATTCACCTCAATCAAGAATTAGGGTTTTGAGCCCTCTTAGAGCACTCAAGAAAAGGATCAATCAAGAATTGACATGATCTTCAAATTGTCAAGCCTCTCAAACATCCATTAAGGATCAAGAGGTCTCCCACATCAATAATCAAGCATAGGAATGCAACATCTCAAGTTGATCAAGCCTCAAGACCACCACTGTCACCAAATTAGAGTTTTGGTCGACCAAAGCCTCCAGAGGGAAATTTTCATCTGGGCATGAGCCAATACTCCAAAACATGATTCAAGAAGCTCAAAGGGACCTCATGGATCCAATCATGAGTTCAAAATAGCCTCAGGGGATGCATTAATCAAAAATCAGGAATTAGGGTTTCTTGACCTAATTTACCCCTAAGTTGAATTTTGAAGAAGGGCATGAGCCAAGACCTCAAGAAATGTTTTAAAGACCTCAAATATCTTATATTGATCCTCTCACAAGTTTAAATTGACACAAAGAACTTAATTCATGAGCAATATAAAGATTCAAATTCATCTGGACCATAACCTAGGGTTTATGAGAAAAAGTCAACCATACCTTTGACTTTTGACCAAAACATGATCTCAAACCTTGGGACATGACTCAAGAAACTCTAAAATACATATGGAATCCATCCATTAGGTTTAATTTAGCCCAAGGACTTGATTTCATAAAGGATCACAAAGTTTGGAATTCATTTGATAAAAAGTCAACTGTGATCCAAACCAAGTTTGACTTTTAGGATTTTTTTGACAAATATGGCTTCTTCAAGTAAAAAACAATGTTAACTTATAATTTGGATCATCACCCATCAAGAAAAACCAAGAAAAGAGAGGTTACTTGCAAAAGGGGTAATCTTAAGAAACTTAAATTTTCACTAAGTTAGGAAAAAAGATGATTTTTACCCAACTTTGCAAGGCCATAACTTATTATCCAAGCAACCATTTTCTTCCATCCAAAGCTCAAATGAAAGCTCTCATTACATAATACAAAATTGTCCTACTGGTCCACAATCAAAAGATGCATTTATTTTGAGTTATAAAGCCATAAAGTTAGGGTTTCATGGGATTTCCACTTTGACACTTAGTGAAATTTTGAGATAGAATCTGTTTGTGTTTTAGCCAACTTTGAGGTCATTTTTCTCCATGATCCAAAAAGATTAAAGACCAAATGCAAACATCAAAGTTGAAGTATGATGTGGAAGCTTTCCAAAGAGTACAAGAACATCATCAAACTCCATTTGAGCAAAGAGATATGAAGTGATCAACATGCCTTGCTACAAACTGTTTTACAAAATCAGTTTTGTCATTTCTTGCACCACACGATTTTTTAGTCAAATTGCAATGATCATAATCATACCATATCAACATGGATCAGAATGACTCATCACAAACCTGCAAGATAATGCCAAAGAACCAAGAAAGAATCTCATAAAAATGATGAAGTTTTGTCATGGATGCCTTGAATTCAAATGACATTTATGTGCAATAGTGCACATTCAAAGATTCAACACTCCTCAGTCAAGATGCTCACATAAACAACAATAAAAACATCTGAGGAATGTGGAATTTGTCAAATGTTAGCTATGCCACTTGAGAGAGCTATTGTACCTTGCTTGAGAAGTAATGTCACCAATCCAAAACCATTGAACCAAGCTCTTATCCTTCAAGCCAACACTATTCCTCCAAGACAAACTTATTCACCTATAAATAGAGCTCAATTCTGATGTTTCAAAACACACAAAAACAACTACAATGCTTGTTTTCTCACAAATCCTTCTTCTTGCAAAATTCAAAGTTCTCAAAGAGTGAAAACTTGGAATTCTCAAACCAGTCCAATTCCACTCAAACTAAGCATCCAAACACTTCACATAAGCATCATAGAAGTGATCCATAACCTCAAAACACTTCTGTAACATCAGAATCACCAAGTCACTATCCTTTTGCTCAAATTTTCCTCAAGGCTGCAGATTGAGTCGAGCCAAGTGATTCAGAAGGATTCAACCCATTCTAATCATTGGAACACCATCCTTGGGGGGTCAAGGAAACAATCCAGATTATCATCTTGCATCTGTAACACCTACATTGCAGAATTCGATTCTCACTTGCAAGGTAAGCTTCCTCAAAACTGAACTCTATGAATCATGCATCATAAATATGTTTTCAAGTTACCAACATGTTTTTGGATGTTCATAGATCATTAACCCTCAATCAATTTCAATTTATCCTGTGTGTATGGGATTTCATATAGTTCTTGCATTTTTTAGGGTTCATCTGATTACAACATTATATCTTGTGATACACTAAAAATAAATGAAATTAAAAAGAACCATTCAATTCCTTGTTAAAAATAACCTAACTTTGGTGTTTAAATCATGTCAAATGGTTGCGTATTGAGAGAGATAGCATAGGTTTTGCAAATCAGAAGTTGGCTCGAGGAAAAAGATGAAGTCTGGCGTGAAAAATTTGCCACGCAGGTTTCATATATTATGTGTTGGTTTGGTATTTTTATCACCAACACACGCTGGCTCAGTTGGCAAGGGCGTGTTTTGGAGTGTGAGGTCGTGGGTTAAAACCCCATCTATGTCATTTTTGCCACTTTTCCCATTTTTCTCATATTTTTCATATTTTTCTTATTTAATTTTAAATATTTGTTTTAATATTTAAAATTAATTACTTTTAAATGATTTTTTGCACAAAAATCACCCACACATTAAAAATATTTTATTTACCAAAAATCACAAAAAATACTTTTATTTTGATATATTTTTAAATATTTCAAAGACTTTTATTTTAATTTGTTTTTTTAACATTTTTAAATAATTTATTTTTCTTGATTTTTCTAAACCAATTTGATTTTTAATCATCCTGTGAATAAAACTTCATTTTTCAAACCTTGAACACAATTCACAACATGTTTATTGGATTTATGTGATTTTTTTAATCATTTTTTAATTTATTTTTCTTTTAGAAAAATGTAAAATAAAATAGGAATTAGGGTTTCCTTTAAAATTCAATCTTTCAAACTTTACACTAAACACTTTTGGGCCTCTAATAAAGTGTAAGACCCAACCCCTTTTGTACTTAAATAATATTTGGGCCTCTGTCATAATATAAGTCCCAGTACGATTTTCAAAATAACGGTGCATCCACTGTTTTTCATCTGGGCTTCTCCTTGAGTATAAGCCCCATTTTTCTTTCCTTCAACAATCATTTTGGGCCTCTAATAGAGTAAAAAACACAACCTCTATGTACATAAATAAATTTTGGGTCTCTGCTAGAGTATAAATCCCACAACGTCTTTCGGTATCGCAGTGCGACCACTGTTTTCAAAATAAGTCATCTGGGCCTCTCCTTGAGTATAAGCCCCAATCTTTTGTACATAAACCTTGTTTTAAACAATAAACAACTTCCTTGGGCCTCTCCTGGAGTCTTAAGCCCCATATCTCTATTTTTAAAATCATTTGTATGTTTTTTTAAACTGGTACTAAGAGGAGCATTATTCCCGGTGAAACTGCTCTTAGACCATTTGGGCCTCTCTATGATTATAAGCCCCAAACCTTTTTTTCTTTTCATTCAAACAATAACAATTCTTTTTTTCAAAAATCAAAGTTTTCTCAAAACTTTCTTCAATTTCTCAAAACCCTGATCATATAATTGTAATCATACAACTAATCACAATACACTTGGGCCTCTTTTCGGAGTATGAAACCTAACATCTTTTCAATTAAATGCATACTTGTTTATATACCTGTTGATTCACCTATTTGTATATACTTGTGCATATCTGTCTAGAGTTTCCCGGCAGTTAAGACATCCTTAGGTCAAACAGTAGGATACTTCTGACTTAGTCAATAACTAGTTCCCTCAAAGGAAACTTCCCTCAATATGGTTTGTCTCCTCTTGGGCTTTATTCAATATGGAAATAAGAAAGGCATTATTCTCAGTGAAACTTTTCTTAAGACTGTCAAAACTTAGAAACATATAAAAGAAATTCATTTCCCATAGAGGATTAATTCCTGGTGAAACCTCTTTTGAAAATCTTCAAACCTTAGAACTGTTCAACAAAGAAAGGACTTATTCCCAGTGAAACCTTTCTTGAAATTTTCTTAGGCTTGGACCCACTAGTTTCTTAAAAGTTCCCCATAGCCTCCTCTTGGACTTAGTACAAGGACCAACAGGCTTCTTAAAAGTTCCCTAGGCTCCTCTTGGGCTTCATACAAGGACCCAAAGGCTTCCTAAAAGCATAGGATATAATTCAGTCATCTCTGCTAGTTCAATCCCCAGGAAAGTCAAAGCTCCAGAACATCCAATCATTCAAGGGTTGATCTTCATCCCTAGAACCCACAACCTCCTCTTGGGCATCATACAAAAATCTCTCTCCAACCAGAGTCTACCTCTTCTTAAGAGACTTGGATAATCTCAGCCTCCTCTTGGGCTTCATACAAGTAGACTTGGATAATCTCAGCCTCCTCTTGGGCTTCATACAAGTAGACTTGGAAAGTTTCATCTCTATAGTCTCCTCTTGGGCTTAACACAAGGATCCACAGGTTTCTTAAAAGCATAGGATATATCCTGATCATTTTACCAATACACCAGTTCCAAAAAGAGTTAAAACTTCTAAGGTTTTCAAACTCACCTTTAAACCCCTCTGCCCTCTAACAAGGCTTAACTTTTACCTTAAAAATCCCAGCCAGGATCAATTTACCATCAACAAATCCTCAAAAGAATCAGAGCCTCATGGCATCTGGCAAATCAACTTTGCTCGAATCAACAGCAAGAGTTAGTTTCCCTTTGGATTCCCAATACAATTTAGACCTTCTCCTGAATTTCAAATAATCCACAGCAAGAGTCAGCCCCCTCTTAGGCTTTATATAATGATTTTCCCAGACAACCTCAATCTTGGGCTTTGTACAAGACATATATAACACTCCCCGGAGGAGTCATTTTTCTTTCAGCTTCAACCTTGGGCTTTGAACAAGGCACAAAAAAAAACAACATCCCCATAGATGAGACCATGAGTCCCCTCTGTAGGAAGATGCTTCTTCTATACATCACATATCAAAATAAACAATCAAAACCTTTTTCCAGATAATTGTTGTAAGTGGCACACTTGTTGATTCAAAATCCAAGTTGGAGTCCTTCCCTTATCCTGGCTAAAATTTCTCTTTCATCTAACTGATGTAAGTGGCAAGCCTCTGGATTCTACACATCCAAGCCAATGTCCCTCTCTTAGCATAAAAGATTCATAAAGGAAAAAATGGCATTGCTCTACACTGAGTTAAAGCTTCTTTCTTCATGACATCTCTCTTATAAAGGAAATTATGGCATTGTTAGATCCCATATCCTAGTTAAAGTAATTTCCCTTATAACTAATTACTCAACATATGTGATGAATAAGTGAGATTTCTCCCTTTAGAGATGACAAATTCTCTCTCTCAGTCATCCTTTTGGCTTCAATCTTGGGCTTTGAACAAGACACAAACACCCTTTTAGCTTCAATCTTGGGCTTTGAACAAGACACAAATACTCTGCTAGCTTCAATCTTGGGCTTTGAACAAGACACTGAACTTTCCTCCCATAGAAATAGGGGGAACTATGATAGCTCTGATTTCCCAAACCTCTTTACGGGAATACGTAGGCATAAGATTGTTAAATCTTAGCGAGCACACAAATAAAAAGTTCTAGGTCCATGTACCTTCCCAAAAACAATAGAAAACCCGAAAACAACAAAAAACATTCTCTTAACCCTCCCGAAGGAGAAACTTTCCCTATCAATAGCAGATAAACACAAGAAAGCATTTCAAACAGTAGAAATACATGCAAACGAAGGTTCCTATAGATTACTATAGATACTCTGGGTGTTAATAACTTCCCTTTGTATAACCAAACCCCGATCCCCGATCTCTTAACATTTGTTAAAGAAAACACATACGTGCATGGTTAGTTTAAGATATCTCCCCCCTCCTTTTAAGCTTATAGGATAAATACAGAAATCAGAAAGTAGCACCAAATAGCGGTAGGTGGTCGCGTCACCAAAAAACCGACGCTACACATGCCAATATGAGGAACAACATTATGTAAGATACAAACTCATGAAGGAACTAGGCCAGCGTCTCTGACCCGACTAGGATCTTTGCTGAAATGCACCCAAAAGAGTTCCAAAAGTTGTTGAGCTGTCGATGAAAATGTAGATGTCGAATGCCTTTCCCTAATCTCTAAGGAGAGATAGATAGCCATACTCCTTTAGAAGTCTGCCATCCCTAAAGGAGAAAAGGATATGAAGAGTATGCTCTAATCAATGAGAAAAATAGAAATCCCTTTTTTTGCTTGCAATTTATATATATATATATATATATATATATATATATATATATATATATATATATATATATATATATTGTTAGACGATAGGCTTTGATCTAGACAAGATGATTAGATCACACGTAAATACTTTTGGCAAAAATAAATTTGAAAAGTTTTATGGCACAACCGTAACAACCCGAATCAAATCATCTAACCGAACATATATCAAAAAGCTCAAATATGTGTAAAGGTACACAAACGTATGATAATGAATACAAACTGTCCAACAATGATTAATCACAAACAATTGAATGCTAAGTTATACGTAAAGTTTATTCCCAATGATCAAAACACACAAAAACACAATAAAGCAATTTATCAAACACTTTATAGATCTTAAAACTAATCACAATCAAACAGATTCTGATTATATCAACAAAGCCTAATTAAAAAATGTGATAAAAAATAATTTCCAAATGAATTGATCACACGAACAATGAATTCAATAATTTGCAAATTCAAAATAAAAACAGATAGGGAGAGAGAGAGAGAGAGAGGACACAAGGATTTGTTTAGGCCATTCCCCAATAGGCCTCGCTATGGATACGTCTGCCCTTAATTCGAATTCAAATTGAGATATTATAATAAATCTTAGTTTGTAAAATATGCACACAAGAGATGAAGAACTCTAACCTTACATACCCTAGGTTTGTTGTTGATTCTACCACCTCAAAACCTATTGGACAATCTTGATCAAGTAACCAACATGCCGCTTCAGTTCACCTGTTGTTGCTACTTCCTTGCAAGGCACCCCTTGTCCCAAGGCTTTCACTCAGCTAAATTAATCCCAAGCGCATGATCAAGTAACCAACAATGTCGCTTCAATTCACATATTATTGCTACTTCCTTGCAAGGCACCCCTTGTACCAAGGTTTTCACCCGAATTAATTAATCCCAAGCGCACACTTATTGAAACCTAAGACTTACCAACACGATCCACCGTCTCACGATGCTCCCTTGCAAGGCACCCCTTGTAACAAGGATTTCACTCGATCGGATTCGAATTACGTAATCTTATCCAAAACCTTCAAATCCTCAATGATCTTGAAGGAAAAGCACATCTCGATTTTCTTTTTGGAAATCCTCAAAGTTCTCAACCCAATATTCTCGGTACAACAACCTAATTGGACATTATCAACCCTAATCTAGATGGTCACCCAATCAAAAAATGAATATGTGTAGTTTGATTGTGTGTATGCATAGAAGAGAGGCTGAAGATGATGAGAATGCTTTGAAATCCCGATTCCATATAGGTTTACTCTAAAACCTTACTAGAAATGATGCATGTATCAAGTATTTATAACTATGCAAGTTTGAAAGCAAAAGGAATGCAAAAGAATGGAGAAAAATGTTATTTTGAGAAAAATGCATTGTAAATGTTGAACTATGAAAGCTATGGGTTGACCTATAAAGGTCGTTGTGTCGACCAATGAAGGTCTTAGGTTGACCTATGAAGGTCTTGTGTCGACCTTGTGTCGACCTATGTTAGTCAGTACATGGACAGAGCCTACACGCTTTAATATTGAGGCATGAGTGTCGACCTAAGTATATTATATGTCGACCTATACTCAATTGAAAACTTCTATAGGGCGATCTAAATTCGTATGTGTCTACCTATGTTGTAGTGTTTTCACAATTATCTTTCAATGCATTTATGATGTATGAACCTTTTCCAAAATGTTTTAAGGCTTCCTAATGCTAATATGCACATATAGAATTAGAGGATACCATCCAATACACATTAACGCTAAACTATTCTAGTTTTGACATCATTCAAAATACATCTAACACAAAGCTGCACTCACATACTCCCCCTTTTTTATGATGGCAAAACCTGAGACGATGTGTTTTGCGACGTTGTGTCTTCATGAAGACTCCCCTTGAATATATGCATCCAACTTCATCTTGCATACTTCTACCCTTTTGACAACATAAAAAAGAGACAAAGCAAACCATGAGAAGTATCTTATATCACATAAAATGATTTTTATATTGAAAAAGAATACCTAAGCATAAATACAAGCATATTAAGCAACAATAGAACAAAATTACTATATTTTATGCCAAATAACATAACACAAACATGAAACATGAAGGATACAATGTAATCAAAAGCTCTTGAGTTGCTACATAAGCGACACGATCACGTGACACGTGCCTTTGGTGCTCCTGAAATACTGAACGCGCGTGTGCTCTAGCACGGCGATATATGAAATTATCACCACTCAAACCAAAAACAGAGATGCTTTCATAACAATGACACACAATAAGAATTTTTCTAACATTATAACATGTTCAACCATATTTCATGAAAGAATACATAACAACCCAATGCATTTAGAGTATATTTCAAGCATATAGATGGAATAACACAAATCACTATAAGCATATAATTGACATATATTAATATAAATTTTTGGAAGTGAACATTCATGAACTATCTCATACATCAAGAATATCAATTATTTGGAACATAATCAACATGGAAAAAGAAAAGCTTACTTACAAAAGGAAAAAGAAAATGGAACAAAATTACCTTACTTATGAGTTAATAAAGGAAAGTTAGAGCAAAAGTATATAAAGTGCATGCAACAATTTATATTTAGGCAAGATTTGAGATATCAAGTATCCCCAATTCCCTTCGAATGTTGAAAAATGACTTGGTCGCAAGAGGTTTTGTAAATATATCCACAAGTTAATTTTTACTATCAACATGCTCAAATATGACGTCTCCTTTTTCAACATGGTCACGTAGGAAGTGGTGACGAATCTCAATATGCTTAATGCAAGAATGTAACACTAGTGTTGTCGCACATAATAAAAATACGTTGTAGTTTTATTTCAATATCAAGTCGTTGTTGTTTAAGCCACAAAGTCATCAAAATAGAGAGATGTAACACGTCTCATGTCTTGAGTATCCATAAAAAAAATCTCATACTCTCTTCATAGACCCAAGACATTTATCCTGTAAAATCAACAATAAGTGCTAGGTACCCAATCTTCATTGGGTCCTTGGGGTGAGTCAAAACAAGGTTGCATTTGGGCAACTATTGAAAAGCTCCTTTAGGAACAAAAAGTTTCCTAAATTTGTATTTTTCAATAGTATGACCTTTCTTGCAACAATAGAGACAAGATAGGTTTTGATGCGATGTGTTTTTGCTATTAGAATCCATTTTGAAAAATTTATGTTTCTTATATGTATGGTTCAAATACCTTTCAAACTTTGATGGATCAATAGCAAAAACAATATTTGGTTGTAAGGATTTGTCTTGTTTAACTTGAAGAAGATTTATCTATTTATTCCAATCATGACAAGATTAACAACCAAACTTTGAAGGTTTTTCATCCTCATTCTTGTCACTTTGAAAATCTATCATAGATCTATTAAAAGTTTCTAACTTACTTTCGGATTCTAACACTTTAGCTTCTAATTGTAAAAAGAATTTTTCATATGAAGCTAATTTGTTAAAGGCTTTTAAGGCTTCTCTATGAAGATCTTCAAAGGATTTTTGTAATTGAAGATAATATAAGTCATTAATAGTTTCAAGCTTAGAAAGACTTACATTTTTCTCCTTCTTTCTATTTTCCATGAGGAAAATTCAGGCCGATTCTACACTTAAAGTAGAGCTTTCATCACTTGAGGAATCACTTGCGCTCTCCCAAGAACCATATGTTCTTCTAGACTTCTTGTGATGCCTTTCTCCTTTTCTTTCTTAACCTTAGGACATTCCAGCCTATAGTGATCAAATTCTCCACAATTATAGCAAGAACTTCTACGTTTACCTTTCTTGTTCTCATCTTCTCTTGAGGCTTTTGCTACCCTTCCAAACTTGGTTAAGTCCTTGTCGGAGTGCTTGAATCCATTCTTCCTTATATACCTTTGGTATCTTTTGACAAAAAATCCAATCTCTTCATCATCGGGGTCGGAGTGCTTGACTCCATTTTTCCATATGTATCTATTGTACTTTTTGATGAACAACCCCATATCTTCTTCATCGGAATTCTTGTCATCTCTACTTTCACAATCACTTTTCTTATTGTGTTAGGACTTTGAGTTTGAAGTCTTTAGAGCAATAGACTTTTTCTCTACCTCCTTGTCTTTTCCTTTCTGCTTTTTCACCTGCTTTTCATACTCTTTTTCATGTTTTTCAAGCAAGAGAGTTCTTGCTCATGTTCTTCCAATGATGCAAACTTAATTTTTTTTCAAGCTGAGCCCAGAGTAACCGGTTATCACATATGCTGTAACTGGTTACTTAGTTCAAGAAACCTGAAAATGTGCAGAAAAGCAAAGGAGTAACCGGTTATCAGATATGCTGTAACCGGTTACTCAGTTCAAATTTTGGATTTTGGCGCCTTTTGGAGGGAAAATTGGAAAAGTGACCTCTGACTGCTGTTTTGAACCCCGTTAAGCCTCCGAAACTCAAAACTTGATATTGCTACTGAGTAACACCTGAAATGAAACACAAATTCTTCCTGATGCCTCAAAATATCCTGTTGAATTAATAATGTCTGGTGTCGGATCGCTTGATCAAACATGACTGCCAGAGCTTCTGATCATCAAATCATCTAATGAGCAAAATAAAAGCTCAAAAAGACTTTGAAAGCTATCTGCTTGACTCTGAACACTATTGAAAATAATACTGGAACTGATGACGCCATGAGCTATTGGAAAATACCTTAATCCCATGCCCAAAAGAAACATGCAAATGCAGAAATGACGATGCAAACGGAACGAAGCATAAGCCAAAAAGGGTTAGAAACATGAGGGCAAATTTTGGGGTGTTACACACTCATTTAGAGCATCTTAAAGCCCAAATTTGGCATAGTTATTACTCTGAGACTATGGTGGTCAGGTACAAAATTGGAAAAAGTTAACAATTGTTAATATTCTTGTAACTATTTAAAAGTTTGAGTATAACCCAACAATACTCTGTGAATTGAAAGAGAATCTGTCTGCGAGAATACACAATGAAGACGCCAACATACCTATGAGGAATTTCCTCACTATTTATAGTTCTACCATGACTGAAGGGCATACGAAATAAGACAAAAGAATGAGATTTTTACCTTTCAATCTGAGAGATAGAGAAAAGGATTTGTTTGATTTCTTACCTACAAGAAGCATAACCATTAGGCTAGACATTGAAGACAAATTTTGAAATAATATTTCTCTCCATCCATTTTTGTTAGAAAGAAGCATAACACATCCACCTCTAGGAAAAAATGGGGGAACCAATGGGTGAAGCCTACAAGATATTCAATAAGATATTATTTTCCTTCGCAACAAATAACTTTGGCAACAGAAACTAGATGCAAATATTTTGTAATGGAATGCAACTCAAGACAAAACAGATACTTGATACAGTCATTGGCGGTTCTTCAAACTTTGAAACCACCATTAAATGACAAGATCTATTGAAGTAGTTGCAGCCATTGAATGATAGATGCTACATTGCTAACGAAAGATTCATTTGTTGACCAAGTGGCTTCAAAAACATGATGGTAAATTGTGATATTTGGTTTTTGTTTTTTTATTTATAAATAATTTATTTTAAGGTTGATTAATTTTAAGAAATGAGAAGAAGAAGAGATCAAGCAGTGGAAAGAAAAATACATTAAAGTAAAAGATAGATATAGAAAGATCACAACAAGATTTATATTGGTTATGCCTTAAACTATGTTTCCTAATCATATCTACAAGAGTTTTACACTGAGATTTCCACTAAAATAACTTGAGCTTTTAAATAAGGAACAACCCAACAACCTTCCTTACACAAAGATATTTACTGAGTTTAACTTGCAACCTTAAATTCATTTACAAAGATACAAGAGAACTATGCTCTTGAATTTCAACTTTAGTACAACAATAGAATTACACAACTCTCGATATAAGTTTTTCGCTCTATAAACACTAAATTAATGTATAGTTAATAAAAACTATTTCTGGAAATAAAGTGAAAGAATAAAAGAGTAGTAAATAAGATTTTAGTGTTTTGAAAGTGTGTACAAGACTCCTTTATATAAGAGAAAAAATTTGGCTTAAAAAGAAAAGATTTTTGAGTTGGATCTTCTCTCTAATCGACTAGATTGTTGTTACAATTGATTAGACAACTGTTAAAATATCTAATTCATTAGAATATTGTTTTAATAGATTAAGGCTTTCTTTCTAATCAATTATAAAACCAATAAAAAAAGGAAATATTTGTTGGATATTTTTGCTACTTGATTTTTGAGAGATTTTCTTCCCATAATTAATTAGATATGGTCCATCATAGATTATAGGCCAAATTCTTGATGAATAATCGATTAAAGAACATCATAGTCTATTAGGCAATACCCAAAATCAATTTTAAGAAGGTTTTGAAAATATATGAAGTTTTCTAAATCATTTTAAGAGAGTGTGTGTACCGCCTTAGTATTTTAAGAGTTACTATTGATTATTTAGACACTAATGATCCAAACTAGATAAAATAAACATTAAAGCACAAGATCACACGCGAGCTTGCAAAAAATTATGTTCCTTTAATGTTGTTCTTAACAATTGATTCTCTTGTTCCAAACATCAGAACCTTCCCGCTTTTTGATTTACTTCAATCTTTTTCCTTCTTGATGATGCTCATGATAGTTTTGCTTTATTCCCTTTGCCATAAACAAAAGGTATTATACCTATTAATCATATAGGTCCATATTCTCACCGTTTTAATGATTACAAAACATCTCAGGGAGGTGACTCAGAATATAGTTCAAGAAGAAAAAGATCAGATTATAGTTCCCCTGAGAGTATACTTCTCCTCCTTTTGCACTATAAAAAAGCAGATAATTGATAATCACATATGAATGAAAAAAGATAAAAATAGATATAAAATATTCATGTATAAAAGATATGAGTTATTTGATAAAACAAAAAAAATAAGCACACCAAGGCACATTTAAACTGAAACTATTCATATATAAGACCATATTTCTCACAACTGTGTGCGACATCCAACTTTGTGACCAATTTATTGAGAAAAAGTCTTTCTTGATCTCTTGATTTGTTTTAAGGATGCCTTTCCTTTTTGAGACATCTTCTAAGTTATTCATCATGATGATAATCTTTCGAGGTTGTCCATTTTTTGAGTTTGTTCTTCTTTTTTGTCTTTATTTCCCAAGAAGCGTTTTCTTAGAATACTTGCACAAACAACAATTTTCACCTCTACTACAAAAATGTTAATTTCATCAAATTTAATATGCACAAATTCTTCTATAGTCATAATCTTTAATAATTAGAAAACATTTTTAATGGAATAAATTTCTTTTGAAGTTTTAATGAACTTGCATATAGAAGAATCAAATCATATTTTGTTACCTTTATCATACAATTTAATTAATACTAAGTAAACTATGTTATAAAATTTTAACGATTAGAACAACTCAAAGATAGGATTAGGGCTCTTACTAATAGTCCTAGATCTAAAAAAATTATCTTTGTTATCACCATAAGAGGCAAGGTTTATTTTCTTAGGAGTGAAAAAAGATAATATATTTTTATCTTCGGGAATATAATTTGAACAACCGTTATCAAAATACCATTTTGAGTTGTCAAGAACATCTGCATCACAACTTAACTTTTTGACCTTGGGTGGATTTCTTCCTCTGTTTCAAATTCATCCGAGGAGTCCATGTCGTTTTCAACCCATGCAATGTAAGCTCTCTCTGAATCTTTTTGTGGTGTTTTATATCTTCTAGATTTCCCCTCACTAGAAGAAAGTTGGAATGAAGGTTTATCTTTCTTTACTTTGCTTATTAACTTTAGGAGTTTGTTTATCATGCCTTAGAAATTCCTTGAATTTTTGAAATAGAAGATACACGTCTTCATTAATTTTGCTTTGATAGTCTTTATCTTCAGACTCCATATCTTTGACTTCTGCAGCTTTTAGTGCAAGATTGTTCTTTTTCTTATCACCTTCTTCAAGTTCTACAAGACAATTCATCTCAATTTCATGTTCATGACATTTGATTAAAAAATTATAGTGACTTTAGGTTGCGGTATATGGTTTAAGCATATAAGAACTTTGTTAATTAAATCCACATTTTGAAACAAATTTACCATGAGTTCTTAAATGATTAACAAGAAGAGTAAACATTTTTCCACGTCCTGAATATTTTATGCAGTCTTAATTCAAAAAAGATCATACTCATTGACCAATGTGTTAATTCTAGCCCTTTTTACATCGTTTGTACCTTCATGGGTAACTTGAAAGGTGTCATACATTTCTTTTGCAGCATTATAGTAAAAAACATGGAAAAACACATTCATTCCTAAAGCAATAGTGATTATAGTTTTTTCTTTCAAATTGTACTGTATTTTTTATTGGTCCATAGATTTTTCAGTTTGATTTCCGCTACATTATTAACTTGATGAGTGGGAACGAATGATACATTGTTAAACGTTGCGACCACAAAGAATCTTGTGAATTCCATTCAGGATGGCGTAAGTCACTCTTTTCCAACAAACTTCATGTATAAGAAGCACTCATCTCAACGGAGCTGGTGCACCCTCTATTAGGAACTAGCCACTATAAGAGAATAGGCGATGGAGCATGGAGGCGTCCACCTGAACCAGGTCAACCCTAGGGGCAGGGACAAGAACCTTACATTTGGTCGGGGACGGTTCCTAGAAACATGGAGAAAGCATTATAACTATTCTCAATCAGAGCTAGTAACGAAGAAACTTCAATTGAGACTACAAAGTTCAAAGCAAAGCAAAGTCGGGAGGGTTCTCACACCTTAAAGCTGAAAACACCTCGTAGCTGCTGTTGCACAGACTCAAGGTCAATCGATGGACACCGATGACTCCCTTGAAGCAGATAAAAATCTAATCGCCCACGAGGAAAAGAATTTTAAACTATAGGAACAAAGAGCAAGCCATGACACAGTAACAACTCGGAACTAATCAAGAGCATAAGGCAACAATAAATAGGAGTCAAATATATATCCATTACACAAAGATAAATAAAACTCCAAATCACCGAGGTAAAAATATGTTTATATACATATTATTATCATAGCCAAGGCACAAAAACGTGGCAAATATTACAAAAAAAATAGAGGACGAAAAATAACCAAGCTTCAGCGCACGGAGCCAATGCTCCTTGATCATCCCCGAAAGCCCGTTCCGGAGTCTCCTTAAAAGGGTCCACTCCTTTGGCAAGAATAGGAATGTCAGGGAAGAATCCATTCACATAGCTAATTGTCTGATTAAGGATCCCACACACAACTTGCACATTTGCTTGAAGGGACTCTCATAATACTTGATTTAGGGCAACCAACTCATATTTGTGGGCCTTTAAAGTCTCTGCACGAGTCTCCCTTTCTTGCTGAAGAGTTTTACGAGCCTCTATCGCCCGACGATCTTCCTCAGTAACAACATTGGAGGTCTCCAGATACCATTTCTTCTCATCCTCAAGAGAGGAGTTCACCTCAACGTTTCGGGCAGCCAGAGTTGAAAGAAAATCATGGTTCTTCGCCTCTTCTAGAAATGCCTCAACAAGCTTAATCTTTCCCTACAGATCCTCAGAAGTGCAAGGATTCCAAGCAGGAATGGTGGTGTACAATCAAAGGAAGGGAATGACCGATCCAGAATTTATGTCTCCCGATAGTCGGTTTCGCTTAGGGGATCTCTCTTCCAGGGGGAGTGATGGACTTCATCCCGACTACTCTTTACTGGAACAAGAATTTACTTCAAGAATCTATTTTTGCAGAAGTGAGAAAACTCAACTAGAGCATAGCAGAAAGTAAGATGGGCCTATGGAGTGATGGGTTTCACTAGCACGAAACGCCATAAAAAATTTCCCGAGTCGCTTGGTGAAAGGACTAAACCAAGTGCTTCGGGATGACCACCTCAAAGCTAGAAAAGGGCATCCACTTTCCAATCCTGGTTAACAAAAACTCATAAAATTGGGACCAAGCACTCGTCAAAAGAGATGCATATCCTTTTTTCGGAACTCATAAGAAGGACTGACCAATCCAGAGGGTCACCGACCATGATGTCAGCAACATCTATAACTGCTTCGATATTCAGAATAGACGAGGTTCTCACCACTTCCGCAGCTACCCAGCTGTACTTGCTCGCGTCAGCCAACTCCACCATTGTCACACTCCTCCGAGATAACTAATCAACTTTAAAAAGTTCATCTGACTTGACCAAGAAAAATATATCTAGACTACCCTGATACTCCAGGTGGGTCTTAATTTTAGCATCACTGGATTCACAGTGTTGGGTTCTCCGGTAAACCTGAACAAAGTTATCACCGCTTTCATCAACTTAGCGACTTGTATTTCATCATTAGACAAAATAAGATAGGGCATATGGACTTTAGATTGTTCCTTCTCACCACCATCATCTGACAAGATAACCTAAAGAAGTCTAGAGAAAAAGCTTTCTTGTCAAAAGAGTTCTCATTTACCCTTTCTGAATCAGAATCATCGGTCAAGGACACCACTTCATGGGCGATGTAATCATGAATAAGGGGATGAGAATATGAATTAGGAGATACCCTATTCCTACAGCGTAAGAAAATCACTCTCACAATCACTAACTATGTGAATATGGATATCACTCATCTTAACTAAAGAACAAAAAATGTTGAAGGTAAAAGCGTGAATTGAGAAGGGTACTTGGATATGAAAGGATCAGAAAGCAAAATAGTGCAGAAAGGCAGAAGCTTTGAGCTAATCATTCCAATCGCTCTGATAAGTGTTTTCAAGAAAGAAAAGAAGACACTTGCTAATAAGAAATACTTATAAATGAAACTCAATGTCAAGGATTGTGAAAGGTTTCTTCGTGGTTCAATCCTTCATATATATAGGCGAAGATAATTGAGCGAAATAGATCAAACTGCAACCGCTCATGTATAACGACTGAATTTTCTCTTGGAAATGCAAACAAACTTGAGTGCACTTGAGTACACTATAAGCAGCGTCATGCCCTAACTAGTCACTTCAACCCACGTGTCAGAAATAAGCAGTTAAATATTTCAGTGATAAAAATGCATTTAATGCGTGTATTCCTCACTACTTTTGCAATTGACTCCAAGCGTTTCACTTCTAGTTCGAATCAAGCGACGTCCTTGGAGGCCGACCACGACTGCTAAAGACTCCCCTGACTCCTTAAGCCCCTGACAAGTCTTGGGGTCAATTGTTCTGAGCCGGCCAGAGGCCCAATCGCTGAAGCCCAAATAAATATAAATCCACTCCAAATGATCCAATATAAAAATGACACCTATACGAAATACAAAGTATGCTTTTCTGATCTCAATTTTTCACTGCATTCTTCTAGAATCTTGAACTGACTTAGACGTTGAAATTTTAATCTTGCAGGTCTACTCCATGCCACCGTATCGAAAAACAACAATGCCGGTTCATGATTCCTCACCATATTCCAACTATTTCTAGTTTTAGGATGGAACGCGAATAATTTTTTTTAACTAATCAGTTTGAAAAAGTTGAAAAAAAATACATAGTAGTTGGTGGTTTGATAACATCAATTGCGAAGTAATCTGAAATATATAGTGTGTGTGGGCAAGACTCTATGATTGCATTCCCTAAACATGCGCAGTGTCACTACCACTTTTCCATAAGTTTGGCAGCTCCAAAGTTTATTAAATAAGTGATACCTCTACTCATAACATTTTCTAGTAACACAATGCTTCATCCCTAGACCTTAGTAATCTGGTGGAGTTAGATATGATGAAGATAAGTAAAATCTAGTGAGTTGATTGTTCCAACATGTATTTGAACTCATATCCTCCTTTTATGTTTTTTGTGTCATATTTAGTTCCACTATATGAAGCCAAAAAACAGCCAAATGGCAACGAAAGACAGTAACTAAGAGGGGTCAGCAAAGCCATGCGAGGTCATTGTTTGAGAGAGACATGGAGAATGTTTTGTTTGTGAATCAATAATGAAAGGGCCTACCATTTTCAGTTGAACTATACTTATTCTAATTTGGCATGTATGTTGACATTACAAAACCCTTGTCTCAAAGTGCAATACAAATGCACAACCTCTTTCTCATTTTCCTTCTTAAATTCATTTCATCTTAATATATTCTTTAGTGTTTTAAGGGACATTTAATGGCATTGTAATTGAGTAACAAACTCCTTTCTTTTATATGCAACATTATATTAATGGGGAATAAGTTATAGTAAATTATTCTTTTTTTTTTATAGGATTACTTGTAGTATAATTTTTCATGCCATGTTTCTTAAAATTTATGGACTCATTTTTATGGTTGACTTGGTTTCAAAATGGTCCTCCATGCCTCTCTTTTTTCATCACTATATATTGTCCATGGGGTTGGTAAGATGGTAGAAGCTTTAAAAGATTATGGCAGATGTCATGATATTAGTGGTTTGGAATAATTGAATGATGAGAAATACTCTCTCCTTTTTTAAAGATCTAAACATAAATATTTGCTGTATATTTTATTTTATTTAAAAAAATTAATAGGGTAATTAATATGTCCATTTTATATGTGAATATGACTAAATTGCATTTTGTGTATAGCAGTATTTAATATTTATTGGATAATTTTTTTAACTAAAAAATGTATATATCTATTAATTTGAATAAATACAATTATATTTAGAAAAAATATTTTTCAATATATACTTATAATTAAAGACAAAAAGAATAATATTATTTTTAATCGGACATGTTTTGATTTTATGATAATTCTTTTCTAAGAAAAAATAATAGTAAAATAAAAATACGTCAAATTTTATTATGGTTAATAAAACTATAAGAATTTGAATTTGGTTGGTTGAGATAATTATATGATTTTAGTCTATTTTGTTATGAAATTGGTGTAATTATCTATTTTCTTATATAAAATTGAGTTTAATGATTATGCACAAACAACATAAATAGTTTTACAATAACGTTTTAAATAAAAATTCTTCATTTAGCCTTGCCATATTATTATTATTTAAAATTTATTCTTTGATACAGGTTCGACTTGGCTTCTTAGCATCGCACAATTGTAAAGTCTGTTTCGGGAACAATCAAGGTTGCACACTTGTACAAAGAATTCTTTAATACTTATTAGATCACTAGTGGTCTTCAATATACCAGAACACAGAGACTCGTCAAGTCAACATAGCTGATGAAGGCCTAAGTAGACACAGAAAATGATTAATTGATAGTAAAATTAACTTATACTATTAGTGCATATATATTTTTTTAATTTTGTTTTTGAAATTTAAAATTTCATATATTATTTTGAATATGAATTAAAGTATTTCTTAATCATATACTATATTTAAAAAAATTATATTTACGAAAAATATATAGTTCATATTCTAATATAATATAGTAAACTGATCTTTTTGAAATAAAGACAAAATTTTTCTAAAAGATAAACAAAAGAAATTTAAGGAAGTGGAGGGAGAATATGTATATATATATATATATAAACTATCATAGGATCCAACACTTTATGCTAAATGATAAAATTTTAGACATGTAAGTGGAAAACCAAAACGAAAATGACATGAAAAAATTAAAGACAAGATCCAGTGAAGAAGGAACTTAATTCACATTCTTCTATCAGTCTTTAAATGTTCGCCATGATCTAAAATTCATTGTTCTTTCTATTCATATACACGAACTTTATAATTAATAATCTTGTAAGAAAATATTTTCCTTTTCTTTTTTTTCTCTCTGCTTGCACATTTCTTAACCTTTTGCTTTTTGTATCCGAATACATTATGCACTGAAATTTAAATATGAAATACTAAAACAGTATTGATTAAAAAAAAAAAAAAAAGTAGTGTTTTCGTCCATGTAAGTTAGCGTGTTTTTGATTTTTGTCTATGTAATTGTTTTTTTTTTTGTTTTAGTCCTTATATTTCACATTCGCGTTCGTTTTAGTCCGTATAATCAAAATCCGCAGAAAAATCTGTAGGAAAATCCGCATAAAACCTTCAAATTTTTCTGAGAATTTTAGATTTAGGGACTAAACAGCAAGCAATATGTAAGATATAGGAATTAAAACCAACAAAAAAAATTATAGGGACGAAACCCAAAAACTCGTTAACTTACAAAGACGAAATCACTATTTAAGCCTTAAAACAATATATATTTTTGCTCTGGTTCTTTTTATCCACATTCCTCATACATATATATTCGCAATAATATATATGCTCTATTTGATCATTGATAGCATAAGCTCTTGATTCCCATAAAAATTGTAGAATCCTTTTTGTGGTTATATTATTGGCTACTTATTAGATTTCCTTTTTTATTACAAATTTTAGAATAACGTGAAAAGATCAAAGAAAAAGAGTTTATAAATATCTAATTAGATTCTCATTTTAATTTATTGATGGTCGCTCTATTATATATATGAACTTTTTTTCTTAATATTGTTCTTTTATGTTATCTTGCATTGCAATTAGTTTTTCATCCTTTAAAAATATATATAAGTTTGCTTTCCACCTCATACAAATTTCTATAGCAGTCAATTAAAAGATAACGTAAAAATTAAAATTATTCTCTTTGTATAAAATTTTCAACGAGGGTATACAGGCAGGTAATTATCAGTTTTTCCTGCTCTCTTACTTGAGTGCGTATCATGTTCTCTTGCTTTAAAAAATAGTAAAGAAAAATGAAAGCATAATGAGAAAAGAAGATCACAACTAGAGGTTGTTCTAAGGTGAACAATGCAACAAAAATTTGAAAGAGATGGTTGGTCTAAAGTCACGTATAGAAACAACAGAAAGGAGAAGAACAGTTGGGACACAGAACGCTTGAGTAGGAAGAGTCTAGAGAAGGAGACTATGACGGTGTTCTTTACGGAGTTTCCAGATAAGTTTAGAGCGAAAGACCTTTTTAGAAGGTTCGAAGAATTTGGCAACATTGATGTGGTGGTCATACCCCCTAAGAAGGATAAGAGGGGAAGAAAATACGGTTTTGTCAGATTTCTGGGAGTGAAAGATGTTAGGCTTCTGGTATTGAAGCTTGATAACCTGTTGATAGAGGGTATGAAGCTTCACACAAATTTACCTATGTTCCGAAGAGCAGTGGATAGGGTTTTCTCTCCGCTTGAGGAGAAAAGGGACAAGGGTTTCAAGTTCAACCACAGGAGATACAATGAGTCTTCTAAGTTGAACAAGCGTCCCGCCTATAGAGCGGATGGTAAAACGTTTGCAGATGAAACGAGGGAGACTTTGTCTCCTCACGACGGTCCAAAGACAGTAGAGTCTAGAGGGCATAAGCTTTCCTTCGAAGTGAGCAAGAAGGAGATGGAGAGATATGAAAAGGCATTCATTGGTAAGGTGTTGAATCCTGACGCCACGTATAACTTGCAAAGGATACTTAACTCTGAGGGCTATTTTACGGTGAAAGTGACTCCTCTAGGGGCAAACTTATGCCTTTTGGAGGAAGAGGAAGATGTTGTGATAGAGGAGCTCCTAGAAAATGCTAAAGATTGGTTGGATCAATGGTTTTCTGAGATAAAGAAATGGCATGAAGGAGTTGTGGATACGGAGAGATTAACGTGGCTCCGGTGTTATGGTATCCCTTGCCATGTTTGGTCGATATCTTTCTTTGAATTCATTGCTTCTAAGGTAGGTAAGTATGTGTGCTGTGAAGATACGTCTCACGATTTTTCAACGATGGACGTTGCTAGCTTCATGGTCAGAACCACCTGTGGTATGCTGATCAACGAAGTTTTCAACATCTATATCAATGGTATTTCATATAGAATCAGGGTATTGGAGGAAACGCTTGGCCCTTTGGCCAAGGTGGTGCAAAAAGTTGACAAACCCGTCCGGAGCGAATCGGAGTCGCCGGAGTTAGGTGAAGGAGCCTGGTGGGGCGACGAGGAAAGAGGCTTTTCTGGTGAGGAGAGAAGACCAGTTGGAGTTCCAAGACATTTATGAGGGCATTAATGTTGATGGGACGTTACAAGAGAATTTTAAGGTTAGAAAGGCTAAGGTTTCTGTAGAAAAGGTTGGTTTATTTGAAGAAGTGGATCAGGAATAGATCAAGGCTACTCCTGAGCCTATTCTAGAAGCTTTGGAAGCAGGCGATGCAGACCTGTATTTAATTGCTAGGTCAACAGATCCTAGAAGTCTTCATTATGCCAATGTAAATAGAGTTTTGGTGGACCAAGGTGAGTCTAATTTGGTGACTGTTCAGACCAAGGTATTCAACGGGAGCTTTGATGAATGCATATTGGCCCATTCCTCAGGGGGCCAATGTAACTCAGTATCTTTGGGCCAGGGAGGTAAGGTCCAAAAATCTGGAAAGGAGAACCCTTTGCTCACTCTTTCTGATAGCATTTCAGAATTCACTGGGGATAGTCCATTACATATTCATCCTTTCAGATATGGCAATTCTAACAAAAATTCAATAGGATCATTTTGTAGACAGTGAGTATCCATTATATCTTCCTCAAGGGGCGGATCGAAATCGACTTCTTCGAATCCTATTCCTGTTGATCAGAATAGGAAGATTCCAAGGGAGGGGAGCAACAAACATCAATCTATAGCAGGGGCAGATGAATCTAGATGTTTCTCAGTGATGGATTCTGAAATAAATCAAGGCAATATCAGATTCTGGAGGGAGATGGATTCTAAGGTGTCCACAAAAGTCTGGGAGATCATTTCCTCCTTGGGCATCTTAGGCGAAGGCAATAAAGAGGTTTACGAGGCTCAGATTAGTGTGATGGAAGATAGGGACAAACTGGGCAAGGAAAAGAGGGGGGGGGGGGGGGGGGGGGAAACAAGCTGGTTTCTAGATGAATATACTTTCCTTAAACATCAGAGGGGGAGGGTTTGTGGCCAAAAGAAGGAGGGTGGCGCAAATCATTCAAAGAGGCAAGGTGGACGTTTGTTTTTTGCAGGAAACAAAGTTGTGTGGGTTAGATGAGAACTTGGTATACTCTTTATGGGGCAACTCTGAAGTAGAGTGGATAGAGGCGGGGGTCAGCAGGAGCTGCAGGTGGTATAATCATTATGTGGAAGAAAAATTTGTTGAAGCTCACTCTTAGTTTCAAGGGTGTTGGATTTGTGGGTGTGAATGCAGAATGGAAAGGGCAAGATCTGTTTTTGGTCAACGTTTATTCTCTTTGCAGTCATGCTCAGAAAGTGACTTTTTGGAAGGAATTGGTTGAGAAGAAAAGAAATTTTAATAGAGGAGATTGGATTTTGGGAGGTGACTTTAATGCTGTGGCTCGGAGCAGTGAGAAGAGAGGTTCTTCTGGTAGGAGTAGGATGCGCGAGATGGAGGGATTCTGCCGATTTATCTTTGAAAATGACTATATTGATGTTCCTATTATTGGTGGAAGCTTTACTTGGTTTAATAATGCTAGAACAACAATAAGCAGGTTATACATGTTTCTCCTGTCAGATGGTTTGGCCGAGAGGTGGAAGATTGTAGGGCAATTTGTGGGGGAAATGGATATTTCGGACCATGCTCCGATTTGGATCAAAGCGTCCATAGAGGGTTGAGGTCCGAAACCTTTTAAGTTCAACAATTCTTGGTTCACAAACAAGAACTTCATTCCTTTCGTTGCTGAGTTTCGGTCGAGTTTGCATGTGGCGGGAAAGGAGGATTATGCTCTAAAAGAGTAACTGAAATTACTAAAAGGCATATTGAAAATATGGAATAAGGATGTGTTTGGTTGGATCGATCTAAGAGTTGAAGAAGCGGTTAAGTCTATCAATCTTCTGGACTTTGAGGTAGTGGATCAGGAGGTATCTCATTTGTTTTTGCTGAGCGAAAAGAGGTGCTTAGCATCGCATAAGTTCTGGGAAAACCTTTTCTTGAAGGAGAGACTCATTAGACAGAAATCCAGGGTGCTTTGGTTAAAAGAAGGTGGCTGCAACTCCAGATATTTCCATAGGTTAATGAAAGACAGGCAAAGGAAGAATCATATTTCTTTTGTCGATGATGAAGGAGTTAGACTTGAGGAGGTGGAAGAGATTAAGGAAGAGATTCATAAATATTTTAAAGAGAATGAGTGTAACAGGCCTGCTATGGGAGGTGTTGATTTTAGAAGATTATCATCTGCTGAAAGTAGTAGCCTGGAGGGGGGTATTCACAGAAGCTGAAATTACTAAGGCGGTTTGGGATTGTGATGGGGTGAAGAGTCCGGGTTCTGACAGATACTCCTTTAAATTCTTTCAAGGTTACTGGGATTTGATAAAATCTGATGTTGTTCGTTTCGTTCAAGACTTCCACACAAATCCTACTTTATCTAAGGCAGCAACGACGTCGTTCTTGACCCTTATTCCTAAGGTGTCCAACCCCCTTTCTTTGGTGAATTACCATCCCATTTGTTTGGTGAGCTCTTTACAGAAGATCCTATCCAAGGTGCTGGCAAACAGAGTGCAGAATGTTATAGGTAGTTTGGTTTCTAAGGAGCAGTCGGCTTTTGTCAAGGGAAGAAGTATGTTCGATGGCGTGGTTGTTATTAATGAAATTCTGGATTTGGCTAAACGCTCAAAGAAATAATGTTTTTTGCTGAAGGAGGATTTTGAAAGAGCTTACGATTGTGTAAGTTAGAAATTTATGTGTTTCTTACTTCGCAAGATGAATTTTGGCCCTCGTTGGAAGAGTTGGATGGAGGCGCTCGTATTCAACGGATCGTTTTCAGTGCTGGTCAACGGTAGTGCGACGAAGGAATTCAGGGTTAGTAAAGGGCTTCGGCAAGGAGACCCGTTATCTCCTTTTTTGTTCATCTTGGTGATGGAAGGGCTGAATGGCTTGATCAAGAAGGCTGTGGATTTGGATATTTACAAAGGTTTCAAAGTATCGTCGTGCGTTTCTTATGATATAATCCAATTTGCAAATGATTCGATGTTTGTTGGCAATGCAAGTTTGAATAATCTTTAGAGTTTGAAGGCAATTCTAAGAGGCTTTGAACTCATCTCAGGCCTAAAAGTAAGTTTTTTCAAAAGCAAAATATACGATGTTAACATCAATAACCATTTCATGGAGGCTGCAACAGAGTTCTTGTATTGTGAAGAAAGTCCCCTTCCCTTTAAATTCCTTGGCATATTTATGGGAGACAGCCCGCGTAAGATTCGTATGTGGAACCCGTTGATTGATGGGCTGAGAAATAGGTTGTCGGTGTGGAAAGGAAAACATCTGTCCTTAAGGGGAGAGTTACGCTGATTAATTCAGTATTAAATGCTTTACCGACTTTCTTGCTGTCTTTTTATAAGACCCCAAAATCGGTTCTTAAGTTGATTTCGAAAATACAAGAAAATTTTCTATGGGGAGGAGTCGCAGACAGAAGAACTATTCATTGGATTAGCAGGAAGAATGTTTGTCTGCCGAAGGCCAAAGGCGGATTAGGGGTGAAAAACCTTGCTACCTTTAATACCGCGCTGCTGCAAAAATGGAAGTGGCATTTTATCACTGACAAAGATGCGCTCTACAGGGGCATTCTTGAATTCATATACGCGTTTCGATCGAGAAATTTAGGTGTTCGATAAATCCAATATGTCTGATTTGTTCGCTGAAGCCATTTGCTGCAAATTGGGGCATGGTAGAGATGTCCCTTTCTGGTATGGACAGTGGATCGGTGAGTGCAGCCTAAAGGATGCTTTTCCCAATGTGTTTAGTGTGTTTCCTGTCAAAACGGCAACAGTTGCTGAATCGGGCTTCAAAAGTGAATTTGGGTGGATTTGGAAATGCACCATGCCATACATTCAGCCCCAGTCAATGGTAAGTAGCGAAATGGAGAAGCTTATTCTTCTTCTCAATACAATGGAGCAAAACATGCAGAGGGAGGATATTATGATCTGAAATTTAGCAGAAGAGGAAATTTTTTCGGTAGCTTCCTGTTATGATTTATTACTACAGGCACAATCTGAAGTGGAGGTAGAACCAGTCTTGTCAGCAGGTTTGAAATACCTTTGGAGTTCTAAGTTACCTTCAAAAATTCAGGTTTTCTTTTGGAGACTCATGTGGGACAGAATTGCAAACAAAGTTCAGCTAGCCAAGAGAGGTGTGTTTGCCGAAGATTCGAATCTATCTTTTAGTAGCTGTGGTGGCATAGATGAATCTACTTCCCACTTGTTTTTGGACTGTCAGTTCGCGCAAAATATATGGAACGTCGTGGAGGTTTGGCGGGAATCGCTGTAGATTTGTCCAAAGATTTCGCCACCTCTTTCGTCGATTATGGCAGTGCTGTGCGGAACAGGACGGGTAAAGATTTAGGTGTTGTTATTTGGGCTTTCACATGTTGGAGTATTTGGAATTGTAGAAATAGATTCATCTTTAGAGAAGAGGCTATTAGTGTCATTGATGTGGTCAATAGCATTAAGTTCTTGTCTTGGAGGTGGGTTTGCTCCCTTGCTTGGGCTGTACGCTCTTGCTTTTTCTATGAGTGGTTTGTTTCTCCGCTCAATTGTATTGTTGGTTAATGAGTTGTCGTCTTTCATTGTATTTGGGTTGGAGGACCCCTTGTTCTCCTTATCATCTAAATACCATTACCTTTAAAAAAAATTATTTGTCTCATCGTCATTGGAGAATATCAAGACATCCAACGTGATGTCTACCATTATATATATATATATATATATATATATATATATATATATATATATATATATATATATATATATATATATATATAATATCGGTAAAATTTACTATTATGAAAAACATATACAACAATGGTTGAAACATAGATATCATCACGCGTGACCCACATTTGTGATATACTATGTAGCGATTTACTTATAACCACAACTGTTGGTTGCAACCATTGTTACACAGTATCATGGTCACGGATTCGAATCTCAGCAGTTGCATGAAAAATTATATTAAACGCGTTGTCTATCACCACGGTCCTTTGTATAAACCGTTGTGAAATATTTATTAGTTTTTTAAATTTTTTTTATATTATTACATTACCAGTCAATTATATTTTTGTACCTGTATTTTGAACCTGATTTTATACATATATTACAAAGGTACATATAATTTACATCAAAAGTAAAAAAAATTATTTATTTCATCAAATCCAAAAAATATTATTTATATCTTCAAACTCAAATCTCTCTCTCTCTCTCTCTCTATATATATATATATATATATATATATATATATATATATATTACAAATTAAACTCATGTTTGAAGATCCTTAAGCACATTAAAGATATACGCACAATATTTACGAATGTCTACAAAGTCATCATAGGGAAATGGTGTAACGTCATTAAACGACTACATAAAAAAGTACAAAAATGTGAATATCACATATATATGATAATCATAGTCAACTTGAACAATAATATGTTATTGTAAACAATTCATTACATATAAAATATGTACATAATCCCATGAATCAACAATGTTGGCGAAGACAATGTTTAACATGTGTTTCATTACATAATACCCACATTCGTATCCCTTTGGTTGTCTCATCGTCTACAAATTTAAACATTAATTTCATGAATGTTACAACCACATATGCATGTAAAAATATATGTAAATGAATGTCACAAGTAATCTGGCCACTTACATTAGGCAAGATAAATGTGAGTTTCTTTCTTATATTGTGCAAGATATAGTGTCGATGAACAACACTGTACATTGAAAATGATTTAAACATATTACACGTCAAACCAATTACAAAGTCAAAGAAAATATTACTAAAAAGTTTCATATAAAAATAAACTTACCTATTAATAATATGCTTCATTTTAGGATCGAGTGGTTGATATAAGGAACACAATGTCATTACCGTATTCGTTCTAAGTGATATGATGATCAATTGCCAATCATCACGGAATAAACCCGAGCATATATATAATTAATATTTTCTATAACAAAACTAACTATAACAGATAAACCACAATTTCAAAATTACTTACAATTTGATAATTGGTGCTAAGTAACATTCTTTCCCCCCTCACTTAACCATTTTGAAATGTAAGGTTCAATCTCTTTTGGATCATTATTTGACCATTGAATACTATATGGATCCAAGATGCCATAAATATTCGATTTATTTAATTCTATACAAACACGGTGAATGTACCTAAATGGTTAAATAAAATTCAAAAAATAAGTGAGGAAATACAAAAAGGATAATGTACTATATATAATGACATGCATATTGAATTATATACTTACGTACATCAAACTTGTAATATCCATATGTCCAGCCAATTATTTTCAGAGAGAAAATCTCATATATCACTTGGAGCCGAAAAGAAGAGCTCTATCTTTGAACAATGCTCTAGCGGAAGAGATATCGGATCTTCGCTCTCCGCAACCAACAGGTATAACATGGTGATTTCATGTGCGGAAGGATCTAATATCATATTGATCCCTTGAGCGGGGGCAGCTGAGCAATCACTTCCTTTTGTGCTAACACCACGTACAACATTTATTTCAGGAAATTGATTATCAACATCATCATCATTTTCATTCGTATGTTGTTGGAAGGATCCACTTATTCTCTGCAACATAATATTCGTTTTAAACACAATACATAATAAACACATTTCTATCTTTTTTAACTTTTCAGATAAAACACAATATATCATACATTTCAGATAAAACACTAGCATTTCAGATAAAACACTAGCATTTCAGATAAAACACATACTGCATATAACTTTTCTAACTTTTCTAACTTTTCCATGTATTTCCTCCGATTTTCCTTCTCTGCTTCTAACGTCTTCCTTTGTTCTTCTAACTGCTCCTCAAAATCCGCAATCTTTTCTTTTTGTGCTTGTAATTCGGTGCTTTCAGCTCTTTTTTTGGATGAACCAAAGAATAATCTCATACCGACGCCTTCTCCAACACCACGAACGCGCCCACCATGCTCATGTTCCGATAACTTCTATTAGTATGTTATGTCGTGATTCTGGAAAAAAATGAGCCTCCACAGGCCTTCTCAACCAACAAATACTACGCAACATGCATTATAATATTAATATTGTAATTACCACAACATTTAAATAACACATAACATACACACAACAAATCATACTTACAATTTTCTCAGCAATTACTCTTGATGCATCTGAGGTGTACTCTCCATTTGATCTTAGTCGAGCCCTGTTCCACTTCTCATGTCTTGATGGTGGAGATGGGTTGCGATCACGAATAATGGAGTCCTCATCTCCCATTTGTTGTTTTTTTCATTCATCATTGTGTTCTCAAGTTTCCAGTAACCACTACGAGAGAATCTATGGGGCTAAATCTTTTTTGCTTTTATTTTGTATTCCTGCTTGAATTTTTTCCTGTTATAAACATAGTCAAAATGTGATTAGTATCTTTAAATCATTAGCATAAAATTATCAAGATAAATAAGACTAGTACTAACCATGAATTTCTCAAAACGACGTTCCTTCGCAAACTTTTTTCAAACCTTCTTTGAAAGATAACTATATCTCACCC